>CM076583.1:40377351-41618080 GCA_034641835.2 Pinus albicaulis
TAATTCTGCGATTTAATCCTCGCCGTTAGATCGCCTCCTTTGGGAATCGTCTTAAGGTTTTCTGCCTTAACCAATTTATCTGTTTCTTCAGCTGTATCCACTCTGCAACTCCATATTATCCATGCTACTCCCTGCGATAGTTCATTGAATGAAATTTTGCAACTCCATCTTTCTCCACGGTGCTAAAACCCTCCTGAGCTTTATTCTGGTTATCCAATCCTTCGACCTACCTTCACATCTCATCACGAAATGTTAATGCACCAACATATAAATCAAAATTCTTCATCGACATAAATTTTTTTACATTTTCTAACATATATGATTTTTTGGTGTTTTGAAAAATATTTCAAAGGTAAATGCAAATGAGCCACAACATCTGGCTCCACCTGGGGATAGTGTTTTTTTCCATGAAAGTGCTAATAATCGTAGATTAGTGTCTTATCCTTTGGGCATGGAGTCAAATATTGCTTGGTGACATATGAACAATGATAAATCTGGTATTGACAATGGTGGAATGCTGACTTTTAATGCTGGAAATAATGCTTTAGATACTGCCCATTCACAGGCAGCTGTACTGACTCTCCATCTAGATCTTCCAGAATGAATGTGTTATTTGACCTTGCCTCAAAGATTCTATATGGACCATACCAGAGAGGGTCAAATTTACCATGCTTCCACTTTTCTTCTCGTCTAGTGTCCCATCTTAGTACCAAATCTCCTGCTTGAAAGATAACTTCTTTTGCTTTTCTGTCAAATACAGACTTCATCTTTTCTTGATAAGTAATCATGTTATCCCTGAATTTGTTTCTATTTTCACTTGATTCAATTATCTTTTTCAATCTTCTTACCAGAGCATTAGGTTCTCCCTTTTAGGTCTCTGTAATTTATTAGCAAGATTGGGAGAGTCCAATCACAGAGTTAACATCATTTCAACCAACTTTGGGATTCTAGGATCTAGCCCTCCTGAATCCGGAGAGGGATCTCTCCAATATGTACAAAGATGGATATTGTCTTTGAAAAGCTTAAGGTAATGATATTAGGCTAGTTATGAAGGCCAAGGTTTTTTTTGGTATTTTCGGATGATTGAACATAATTGCTGTCTGAGGCAGAAAGATCTATATGTAAATAAGTTCAACAGTGAGAAGTTGTAAGAAAAAGAGCAAGCTTTGATCAAGAAGGGGGATGATGGCAAGTTGTCAATCCATTGGGCTATGGAGTCATAAGAGGATTTAATTGAAACATTCAGGTTCAAGAATGATCTATGGGGAAAGTCATCTATGCCTAAGGATCTCTTTAGAGTTTGATTTATGGAATGGAGCGATACAAATAAGAAAGGGAAAAGACAGATGCAGAACAAAGAGCAGCCCAGGATCTGGTAAGTACTTTGAAACTAGCCAGCCTTTGACCAAGCACTTAAGAAAAACATAGAAGCAAACTAGGATCTGGTAAGTACTTTGAAACTATCCAGCCTTTGATACACTTCTAATAGAATACCAATAAAAACGAAGGGAAACTTGATGGCAACCTTTGGAGTAGAAATTAGTGGGCTGGGCTCACCCTAATCCTCTCCTAGCTCTCCTTTACTTAGTTACATCCAAGACAATCACAAAGATAACACAGAATGGCCTAAGATCTGATAAGTACTTCGAAACTAGTCAGCTTTTAACACATCCTAAGGGAAACAATCGAATAGTTGAGCAAACAAGAAAGGGACTCAGGGCTAACCTTTGATTTCCTCAATTCATTGCTTACACAACATATATTGAAAGTAACATCTAAAAATAACATTCAGCTGTGACGAAAAGATGAGGGAACGCCAGCATCTCTGTACTTAGACTGAATTAAATCATTTCTAAATAACACAATTAGAAGAAAATATTGAAATAAATATTTCTCAGCCAGAGAATGTTACTGGTATGCAGTAAGTCCTAACACTGTTCAAACTGTTCTTTACAGTGGAAAATGAAATGAATTGAAAACAGAAATAAAATGACAAGTTCACAGTGAGAATAACATCACCATCAACATAGACCAGGATCTCATAAAACAACTTGTATTGATGCTTCAAACTGGTTACAATATTCAGGTCCAATGTTTTAATCCATCTCTCTTCACAACCTAACCTATCTGCTACAAGCAGAGCTCCAAGAGCCGATGAAACCACTATCTACAGTCAAGAGTTTTCAGCTCAGTTACATAGAATGTTTCAGCAATTACATTAACAACCAACTAATCGAACCTCTCACTCATCTTCTACTAGAGTATTTATAGAAGGATGAGGAGGTGAGACCTAACAAAAGATCTCTTAAAGCAATTAATACAGATTCAAGACTTCGTGGCCTTTGAGGGGCTCGATGAAGAAATTCACAGGTGGAACATTGTATTAACTATTTTACATTTATGAATTAAGCTCAACAGGAGCTTTATTTGACTTTGAGGCTCTGCGTACTGTGGGGAGTAACTCTGCAGATATTTTTTCATTAAATTTGGGGCAGAAATAACTTCTTTGGCTATTCCGAGGCATAATATCTGATCCTGTTCAATAAATTTAGCCTCTGACTGAGCATTTTGAGGCAATAGGTGGCACTGCGGTGGTTGAGGAATCAATTTGCCTCAAAGTATGGCGGTGGAGGCAATATGCCTGATGAAAGCTTTAGGTTTTCCTTTAAACTGTGTTTTAGATTTGGGATTAGGCTTTTGATAACTATCTTAGCCGTAATCCCCATAAAAACCGTCTTCAATCTTCATCTGTTGTGCCCTGTCTTCAAAACTGATACTCTTTAACTGTGTTTGAATTAAAACAGTGTCTTGTCGATGTGCAGGTCCGCGCTGGGCTTTACGGCATCAATACTCATAGAGTACTGATGAAACATGGAATAGAGCCCCGTGAATGGCTTCTTTTAGATAGCTCGAAGGCACAGGAAACGTCTTTCCCATCCCTCGGCTTTCCTTAATTCTATAATGGAAAACCATTAAAACACCTGCAAAACACAAAAACAGTTAAGAAATCCTGTGAAAATAGGTTTAAACTGCTTTGGATGGCGGGGGAGGAGCGTAGCCGTCGGATGAAGGCAACCAACGGTGGAGATCTGCATAGAAAATCAAAAAGGATAGCGGGAGAAGAATAAGGAGGAGTCGTTTTGGACCGTCCGATCTGGACACGTGGAAGGTCCAGATTCAATCGAAGGATCGCAATCAAAACTGTGGGCCTAATCGCAATCGAAACTGCGGGCCTAATCGCAATCGAAACTGCGGGCCTAATCGCAATCGAAACTGCGGGCCTGGTCTTTTCGATCAACCCATTGAAATTTTCCCGATTACGATTGCGCGATCGGTCTTTTTAATCTAACCATTTTATATTTAACACGTGACCTCAAGCCTTTAAGTTGAAACTTTGGATAAGCGGGTTCTTTGGTTTTATAAAGGAAAAAGCAGAACAGTAATGAAAATTTACAATGTTTTAAGCGCCGGAGGCGGGCTTAGGGTTATATGTAAATAATATGATCAGGGGTCTTAAGCAGCAAGGCTAATCGCAATCGGAACTTTTGGAGTATGGCAAAGACTTGCGTCTTCGATTCTTTTCGATGCGATTAGCACTTTATTGTATTAGCAAGTGGTTCCAGACCCAAAGCGTATGGTGGGGAAGTGGTTTAGGGCTTAGCCCAAGGGGCTTAGGTCCATAGCAATGAAACTTTGTTTTTTATGAAAAATTTCAAGGTTTTAAATGGATTTGGGAGTTTCGGGACAGCTCAAAAAAAAGTTTTAAACCATGTCAGGAGGATTTTCATGAATGGAAGGAGAAACTTATGAAAAGTAGGGAAATAATATGGAGAAAAGGGGGAGTAAATGAAGGTTAGTTATGAGTGGGAGAAAGGGGAAAAATGAGGGTTTCTTCAGCAGTTTCTTACAGGAAATCAGTAGAATTAATAGGGAAAGTGATGAATATTTTGGACAGAGGCATGAGGCCTACAAGGAGTCTTCAAGAGCCAACAATTTTTAGTGATAAAATTTGTTCCTTGGAGGCTCAAAAAAGATCTTAGCCACCTTTTGGTATAACAAAATATTATAGGTGGCTAACAGTGGCTCCACTTGGGGATGGTGCCTTCTTGAAGGCATCAAGAATTCAGACTTGATTTCCGGGAGGCTGATTAGTTGCCTCATCCATTGGGCTGTCCTCCTGTGATTGAATAATCTTCTCAAAAAAACATTTTTGGCAGCCATGAAAACAATGGACCTTTATCAACCAGCTTGCTACCTACCCAATCCTACAGATCTAGCATTTTTTTCTTCATCAGAGTGCACTTGGATTGGAAAACTCTATTCACAACATTTTATTCTTTTGAAAGCAGGAAATCTAATCTAATTCTACTCCTTATTTCTCCCTGAACTCAGATTAAACAGTTGAGCTCAGATATTTCTCTACCTAGTCTACTGTCTGTTGGGATTAAACAGTCCAACAAACTTTCATTCTCTAAATTCTACAACAGAAATTTAAAAATAGTCAAGTCAAGATTAAGCTGTTCGACTTGCTATGATCTATGGCATAAGAACAAGCTGCACATAGATTATTATTTGCAGAAAATTAAATCAAAATGGAAGGCTTAAGACCTGAAAGTTTCTCATTATGGCCTTCTTTTTCTTTACAGCTCTGTTTTTTAATTTTGTTTTGAGCTGTCTCTTTCTTGATATCTGATTCAGATTTTGGGCAAATTAGAACCAGTTTTTCTCTTTTATGACTCAGAAAAATAAAACATTTTTGAGTCATCTCTCTTTGGAAACTTTGGTTCAGATTTTGAACATGTTTGAACCTTTAATTTCTATCCTAATCTATCTACTGATAAGCCAAGATTAAACGGTTTGGCAAATCAAATTCACTACCCTATCAGCAGAAAATTGAAAGCTAATTAGTCAAGATTAAATAGTTTGACTAACTAGAAGTGTGTTTTGCAGGAGTGGCATTTAAGCTTGCACACTTTCAGATTTGTTTCTCTTTTTTGGCATGGGGCTTTGCCTTTCTTGTTTACATTTCTGCCCTCTTTTCTTTCTTTCTTTGTTTTTGTATTTTTGAATTCTTGATTTTTCTCCAAAGCAGAAAACAACAACTAACTACATGCTCGGAACTAAGCTTTATTGACATTCCTATCTAACCTATTCTAAACATGGAGTATTTACATATTCATATGATACAAAAGTGCCAATGCAGCCAGCTGAGTAATGTCAAGAAGAAGTAGTAACTATGGCTGCTTGTCAGAGGTATCCATAGAACATATTGAAGGTTAACCTTCAATGTCAAGGCTATCACAGAAGGTGACAAATTTTCATGTCTCTGGCTCTTGCAAAGGGTCAATGCTTGATAATTTGAGCTAGTCGGGATTTCCACACATTCTTCCATAGGATCAACAAAGAAAAGATGAAGATTCTCTTCCTTTTGATCCTCCACAATTGGTAGATCATCTAATTCTAAGACATCAGCTTTGAAGACTATCTCTTCAGTATGTAGCTTGGAAGTATCATCATTCTTAACCTGCAAAATAGCAAACAGTGAAATATCTTCTTTCTTTGAATCTATGCTTGCTTCTGATATAAATTCAGGCTCTTTAAATGACAGACTAATATCAGTGAAGGGAGAAGTTTCTTCTTGAGAAGATGATATATCCACAGCAGGATAGTCTTATATTTGTTTTTCTCCCTCATCTTCATCATCCTCTGAACTGGAGGACTCATCATATTTGACAGTGTTGTCCTCTTGTGGCCCTAGTATGCTTGGATTGAGTGGGCCGAACTTTGTGAAGAGGTTATTATATTCTTGAGTAGGGGTGTATTCAATGGTTTCCTCTTGCTCAAAAATTTCTTCATTGCTCTTCTCTTCACCTTCTGAGTTGAAAGGCTGCTGATTCCCAATTATGTGAAAGCCATTTATGATGGATCGAAATGGATGATTGCGGCTTTCTAGCTGATGATGGTGAAAATCGTAACACCAATCAAATGATGGTTTCCCTGCATGATTAGTTTCTGCTTGTGAATCATCATTATCATCAGACTAATCGAAATTTGGAAAATCATCAATTTCATCAGTTAAACATATTGGGTTGTCAATTTGCCTTTCTTCTAACCGATCTACAAGTTTATTTCTTGTATCAAGACAACAAGATGGAGTAGGTAGATGAGCATAAGCGTTTGGTTCAAATGGAGGTTTGGATGATGGTTGTCTGTTCAATACTAGATCAACCTCTTTCTCTGTGAAGAGAGAAGGAGTTTCCTTTTTGCTTAGAACAGAGGTATAGCAGTCCTGCTTGTCTTGCGTTGGCTGATTTTGAGGCTTGAGGTCTTCTTGAGCCTCTTCTAGCGGAACTTCACTTGTGTCATTAAAAGCTTTTGCATTTAGGTGATGGAGTTCTCTTATCAGCATGGTACAAGACATAGGCAGGCAATCAAGTTTTTCTTGACAACCTTCTTCGTTGCTTTCTTTGTCAGTTTGCTCATCATTTGTTATAAAGTTTTGATCATAATACATGCCTTGGTCAGGGTCTTGGTTTTGAGGTGATTGGGCTTGCGTTTGATCAAGGGAAAATCGAGCTTGATCTAGATCATCGATATTCATATTAGCCATCAACCTATCCATTCTTTTCCCAAGCATGTACATCATTTTTTCGATCATGATTGGAAACTTTTCTTGATTATTTTCTTCATGTTCATCATACATGTCTTGTGGTGGAAGAGGTTTTTTTTGCTTAAGGAAAAGCATTTGTTCTTCTTGATAACCAATATTCATATTAGCCATCAACCTATCCACTCTTTTTCCAAGCATGTACATTAATGTTTCCATCATGAGTATGTCTTTGTATTCTGGATCTACATCTAAATCCATGTTTGTAAATCAGGAAAGAGGTCACTTTTTTTGGTCAATCAGTTCAGGGTCTTCTACCAGTGGAGTCATTTGGTCTTCTGGGAGTTTCAGAGTGTGGAGTCGCCAGGTGGAAAATTTTTAGCTCCTAGGGAGGTAAAAGGTTTTATGGTCCACCACCATGTTTATTGCATACCAATCTTGAAATATTTTTGGGTTTTTCTGAGTTTCTGAGGTTGTATGGAAAACTAAAGAGTCTATAAAAGCTGGCAAAGCAACTATGAACTCAAAAATAGTATTCCCCAGCGGAGTCGCCAGAAATGTTAGGTCTCTGTAATTTATTAGCAAGATTGGGAGAGTCCAATTACAGAGTTAACATCATTTCAACCAACTTTGGGATTCTAGGATCTAGCCCTCCTGAATCCGGAGAGGGATCTCTCCAATATGTACAAAGATGGATATTGTCTTTGAAAAGCTTAGGGTAATGATATTAGGCTAGTTATGAAGGCCAAGGTTTTGTTTTGGTCTTTTCGGATGATTGAACATAGTTGCTGTCTGAGGCAGAAAAATCTATATGTAAATAGGTTCAACGGTGAGAAGTTGCAAGCAAAAGAGTAAGCTTTGATCAAGAAGGGGAATGATGGCAAGTTGTCAATCCATTGGGCTATGGAGTCATAAGAGGATTTAATTGAAACATTCAGGTTCAAGAATGATCTATGGGGCAAGTCATCTATTCCTAAGGATCTTTGTAGAGTTTGATTTATGGGATGGAGTGATACAAATAAGAAAGGGAAAAGACAGATGTAGAACAAAGAGCAGCCCAGGATCTGGTAAGTACTTTGAAACTAGCCAGCCTTTGACCAAGCACTTCAGAAAAACATAGAAGCAAACTAGGATCTGGTAAGTACTTTGAAACTATCCAGCCTTTGATACACTTCTACAGAATACCAATAAAAAACGAAGCGAAACTTCGATGGCAACCTTCGAGTAGAAACTAGTGGGGCGGGCTGGGCTCACCTTAATCCTCTCCTAGCTCTCCTACTTAGTTACATCCAAGACAATCACAAAGATGGCTGCAATGGCCTAAGATCTGATAAGTACTTCAAAACTAGTCAGCTTTTAACACATCCTAAGGGAAACAATCGAATAGTTGAGAAAACAAGAAAGGGACTCAGGGCTAACCTTTGATTTCCTCAATTCATTCCTTACACAACATATATTGAAAGTAACATCTAGAAATAACATTCAGCTGTGACGAAAAGATGAGGGAACGCCAGCATCTCTGTACTTAGACTAAATTAAATCATTTCTAAATAACACAATAAGAAGAAAACATTGAAATAAATATTTCTCAGCCAGAGAAGGTTACTAGTATACAGTAAGTCCTAACACTGTTCAAACTGTTCTTTACAGTGGAAAATGAAACGAATTGAAAACAGAAATAAAATGACAAGTTCACAGTAAGAATAACATCACCATCAGCATAGACCAGGATCCCATAAAACAGCTTGTATTGATGCTTCAAACCGGTTACAATCTTCAAGTCCAATGTTTTAATCCATCTCTCTTCACAACCTAACCTATCTGCTACAAGCAGAGCTCCAAGATCCGATGAAACCACTATCTACAGTCAAGAGTTTTCAGCTCAGTTACATAGAATGTTTCAGCAATTACATTAACAACCAACTAATCCAACCCCTCAGTCATCTTCTACTGAAGTATTTATAGAAGGATGAGGAGGTGAGAGCTAAAAAAAGATCTCTCGAAGCAATTAATACAGATTCAAGACTTCGTGGCCATTTGAGGGGCTCGACGAAGAAATTCACAGGTGGAACACTGTATTAACTGTTTTACATTTATGAATTAAGCTCAGTAGGAGCTTTATTTGACTTTGAGGCTCTGCGTAGACTGTGGGGAGAAACTCTCACAGACATTCTCACACAACGAAAGGCAACACCTCTTGGTCGTTCCTATGCAGCAATATCCGATCCCTCGTTCAACAAATTCTAGCCTCCGAACGAGCATTTTGAGGCAATAGGTGGCACGGCGTGGCTGAGGAATCAATTTGCCTCAAAGTATGGGCGGAGGCAACAGGCCCGATGAAACGCTTTAGGTTTTGGTTTTCTTTAAACTGTGTTTTAAGTCGGGGATTAGGCTTTTGATAACTGTCTTAGCCGTAATCCCCGTAATATTGTCTTCAATCTTCTTCTGCTGTGCTTTATTCTCAAAACTGATACTCTTTAACTGTTCTTTCGAATAAAACAGTTTCTTGTCGATGTGCAGGGCCGCGCTGGGCTTTTCGGCATCAATGCTCATGAAACATTGACAAATCATTGAATCCAACCGTGTGAATGGTTCCTTTTAGTAGCTTCGAAGACGCAGGAAACATCTTTCCCAACCCTCGGCTTTCTTTGTGATACAACGGAAAACCATTGAAAACACCTGCATAAAACAAAAAAAAATTAAGAAATCCTGCGAAATGGGTTAGACTGCTTCAGAAGGCAGGAGAGGAGCGTAGCCGTCGGATGAAGGCAACCGAATCGGTAGACCAGAGAAAAGAAAAAGGATAGCAGGAGAAGAATAAGGAGGATTAGTTTTGGACTGTCCGATCTGGACACGTGGACGATCTAGATTCAATCGAAGGATCGCAATCGAAACTGCAGGCCTAATCGCAATCAAAACTGCGGGCCTAAACGCAATCGAAACTGCGGGCCCAATCGCAATCGAAATTTTGGGCCTGGTCCTTTCGATCAACCCATTGAAAACTTCCCGATTACGATTGCGCGATCGATCTTTTCGATCAACCCATAAAAATATTAAACACGTGATTTCAAGCTTTTAAGTTGAAACTTTGGATACATTTTGGTTTTATAAAGGAAAGGTACGAATAAAGAAAATTTACAATGTTTATGCTGGAGGCGTCTGTGGTTACATGTAAACAGTATAATCGGGGTCTTAAGTGTTAAGGCCAATCGCAATCGAAACTTTCGAGTATGGCAAAGACTAAGGCCTCTCATTCTTTTTCTTGTTATTAAGTGACTCGCATGTATTAGGGTGTCTCCACTCCAAGCAGAGGTGTGCTGTTTAGGCTAGCTCAAGGCTTAGGTCCAGCATCAACTTGCTTATGAAAATTTCAAGGTTTTCAATGACTGTGTTTCTAAGAGCTTTCAAAAGAAGTTTCAAACCATGTCAGGAACATTTTCATGAATGGAAGGAGAAACTTATGAAAAGTAGGGAAATAATATGGAGAAAAGGGGAAGTAAATGAAGGTTAGTTATGAGTGGGAGAAAGGGGAAAAATGATGGTTTCTTCAGCAGTTTCTTACAGGAAATCAGCAGAATTAATAGGGAAAGTGATGAAGATTTTGGACAGAGGCATGAGGCCTACAAGGAGTCTTCAAGAGCCAACAATTTTTAGTGATAAAATTTGTTCCTTGGAGGCTCAAAAAAGATCTTAACCACCTTTTGGTATAACAAAATATTATAGGTGGCTAACAGTGGCTCCACTTGGGGATGGTGCCTTCTTGAAGGCATCAAGAATTCAGACTTGATTTCTGGGAGGCTGATTAGTTGCCTCATCCATTGGGCTGTCCTTCTGTGATTGAATGATCTTCTCTAAAAACATATTTGGCAGCCATGAAAACAATGGACCTTTATCAACAATCTTGCTACCTACCCAATCCTACAGATCTAGCATTTTTTTCTTCATCAGAGTGCACTTGGATTGACAAACTTTATTCACAACATTTTATTCTTTTGAAAGCAGGAAATCTAAACTATTTCTACTCCTTATTTCTCCCTGAACTTAGATTAAACAGTTGAGCTCAGATATTTCTCTACCTAGTCTACTGTCTATTGGGATTAAACAGTCCAACAAACTTTCATTCTCTAAATTCTACAACATAAATTTAAAGATAGTCAAGTCAAGATTGAGTTGTTTGACTTGCTATGATCTATGGCATAAGAACAAGCTGCACATAGATTATTATTTGCAGAAAATTAAATCAAAATGGAAGGCTTAAGATCTGAAAGTTTCTCATTATGGCCTTCTTTTTCTTTACAGCTCTGTTTTTAATTTTGTTTTGAGTTGTCTCTTTCTTGATATCTGATTCAGATTTTGGGCAATTTAGAACCATTTTTTCTCTTTTATGACTCAGAAAAATAAAACAGTTTTGAGTCATCTCTCTTTGGAAACTTTGGTTCAGATTTTGAACATGTTTGGACCTTTAATTTCTATCCTAATGTATCTACTGATAAGCCAAGATTAAACAGTTTGGCAAATCAAATTCACTACCCTATCAGCAGAAAATTGAAAGCTAATTAGTCAAGATTAAACAGTTTGACTAACTAGAAGTGTGTTTTGTAGGAGTGGCATTTAAGCTTGCACACTTTCAGATTTGTTTCTCTTTTTTGGCATGGGGCTTTGCCTTTCTTGTTTACATTTCTGCCCTCTTTTCTTTCTTTCTTTGTTTTTGTATTTTTGAATTCTTGATTTTTCTCCAAAGCAGAAAACAAAAACTAACTACATGCTCGGAACTGAGCTTTATTGACATTCCTATCTAACCTATTCTAAACATGGAGTATTTACATATTCATATGATACAAAAGTGCCAATGCAGCCAGTTAATTAATGTCAAGAAGAAGTAGTAACTCTGGCTGCTTGTCAGAGGTATCCATAGAACATATTGAAGGTTAACCTTCAATGTCAAGGCTATCACAGAAGGTGACAGCTTTTCATGTCTCTGGCTCTTGCAAAGGGTCAATGCTTGATAATTTGAGCCAATCGGGATTTCCACACACTCTTCCATAGGATCAACAAAGAAAAGATGAAGATTCTCTTCCTTTTGATCCTCCACAATTGGTAGATCATCTACTTCTAAGACATCAGCTTTGAAGACTATCTCTTCAGTATGTAGCTTGGAAGTATCATCATTCTTAACCTGCAAAATAGCAAATAGTGAAATATCTTCTTTCTTTGAATCTATGCTTGCTTCTGATATAAATTCGGGCTCTTTAAATGACAGACTAATATCAGTGAAGGGAGAAGTTTCTTCTTGAGAAGATGATATATCCACAGCAGGATAGTCTTCTATTTGTTTTTCTCCTTCATCTTCTTCGTCATCTGAACTGGAGGACTCGTCATATATTGCAGTGTTTTCCTCTTGTAGCCCTGATGCGCTCGTATTTAGCGGGCTGAATTCTGTGAAGAGGTCGTTATATTCTTGAGTAGGGGTGTATTCAATGGTTCCCTTTTGCTCAAAAATTTCTTCATTGCTATTCTCTTCACCTTTTGAGTTGAAAGGTTGATGATTCCCAATCAGGTGAAAGCCATTTATGATGGATCGAAATGGATAATTGCGGCTTTCAAGCTGACGATGGTGAAACTCATAACACCAATCAAATGCTGGTTGCACTGCATGATTATTTTCTGCTTGGGAATCATCATCATCATCAGACTGATTACAGTTTGAAAATTTATTAGAATAAACATTTTCATCAGTCAAACATATTGGGGTATCAATTTTCCTTTCTTCTAACTGATCTACAAGTTTATTTCTTGTATCAAGACAACAAGATGGAGTAGGTAGATGAGCAGAAGCGTTTGGTTCCAATGAAGGTTTGGATGCTGGTTGTCTGTTCAATACTAGATCAACCTCTTTCTCTGTGAAGAGAGAAGGAGTTTCCTTTTTGCTTAAAACAGAGGTATAGCAGCCCTCTTTGTCTTGTGTTGGCTGATTTTGAGGCTTGATGTCTTCTTGAGCCTCTTCTAGTGGAACTTCACTTGTGTCACTAAAAGTTTTTGCATTTAGGTCATGGAGTCCTCTTATCAGCGTGGTACAAGACATCGGCAGGCAATCAAGTTTTTCTTGACAACCTTCTTCATTGCTTTCTTTGTAAGTTTGCTCATCATCTTTTATAAAGTGTTGATCATAATACATGCCTTGGTCAGAGTCTTGGTCTTGAGGTGATTGGGATTGTGTTTGATCAAGGGAAAGGCTGGCTTGCTCTAGATCATCAACATTCATATTAGCCATCAACCTATCCATTCTTTTCCCAAGCGCGTACATCATCTTTTTCATCATGATTGGAAAATTTTCTTGATTATTTTCTTCATGTTCATCATACATGTCTTGTGGTGGAAGAGGTTTTGTTTGCTTAAGGAAAAGCATTTGTTCTTCTTGATAACCAATATTCATATTAGCCATCAACCTATCCACTCTTTTTCCAAGCAAGCACATCAATGTTTCCATCATGAGTATGTGTTTGTCTTCTGGATCTATATCTAAATCCATGTTTGTAAATCAGGAAAGAGGTCACTGTGTCTGGTCAATCAGTTCAGGGTCTTCTACCAGTGGAGTCATTTGGTCTTCTGGGAGTTTCAGAGTGTGGAGTCGCCAGGTGGAAAATTTTTAGCCCTAAAGGAGGTAAAATGTTTTATGGTTCCACCACCATGTTTATTGCATACCAATCTGAAATATTTTTGGTTTTTTCTGAGTTTATGAGGTTGTGTGGAAAACTAAAAAAAGAGTCTATAAAGGCGGCAAAGCAATATGAACTCAAAATAGTATTCCCCCGGTGGCACGGAAATGTTAGGTATACGTAATCAGCAATATTGGTTGGGAGAGTCGATCACGGAAGTTAACATCATTTCAGCCAACTTTGGGATTCTGGGATCGAACCGACCCTCCCCGAATGGGAGGGGGATCTCTCAGCCATGTTGTACAAAGATGGATATTGTCTTTGAAAAGCTTAAGGTAATGATATTAGGCTAGTTATGAAGGCCAAGGGTGTTGTTTGGTCTTTTCGGATGATTGAACACAATTGTCTTTGTGCGAGGAAGAAAAAATCTATATGTAAATAGGTTCAACGGTGAGAAGTTTCAAGAAAAAGAGTAAGCTTTGATCAAGAAGGGGGATGATGGCAAGTTGTCAATCCATTGGGCTATGGAGTCATAAGAGGATTTAATTGAAACATTCAGGTTCAAGAATGATCTATGGGGCAAGTCATCTATGCCTAAGGATCTCTTTAGAGTTTGACTTATGGAATGGAGTGATACAAATAAGAAAGGGAAAAGACAGATGCAGAACAGAGAGCAGCCCAGGATCTGGTAAGTACTTTGAAACTAGCCAGCCTTTGACCAAGCACTTAAGAAAAACATAGAAGCAAACTAGGATCTGGTACGTACTTTGAAACTATCCAGCCTTTGATACACTTCTAATAGAATACCAATAAAAACGAAGGGAAACTTGATGGCAACCTTTGGAGTAGAAACTAGTGGGTTGGGCTCACCCTAATCCTCTCCTAGCTCTCCTTTACTTAGTTACATCCAAGACAATCACAAAGATAACACAGAATGGCCTAAGATCTGATAAGTACTTCGAAACTAGTCAGCTTTTAACACATCCTAAGGGAAACAATCGAATAGTTGAGCAAACAAGAAAGGGACTCAGGGCTAACCTTTGATTTCCTCGATTCATTCCTTACACAACATATATTGAAAGTAATATCTAAAAATAACATTCAGCTGTGACGAAAAGATGAGGGAACGCCAGCATCTCTGTACTTAGATTGAATTAAATCATTTCTAGATAACACAATAAGAAGAAGACATTGAATAAATATTTCTCAGCCAGAGAAGGTTACTGGTGTATAGTAAGTCCTAACACTGTTCAAACTGTTCTTTACAGTGGAAACTGAAACGAATTGAAAACGGAAATAAAATGACAAGTTCACAATGAGAATAACATCACCATCAGCATAGACTAGGATCCCGTAAATCAGCTTGTATTGATGCTTCAAACCGATTACAATCTCCAGGTCCAATGTTTTAATCCATCGCTCTTCACAACCTAAACTATCTGCTACAAGCAGAGCTCCAAGAGCCGATGAAACCACTATTTACAGTCAAGAGTTTTCAGCTCAGTTACATAGAATGTTTCAACAATTACATTAACAACCAACTAATCCAACCCCTCACTCATCTTCTACTGAAGTATTTATAGAAGAATGAGGAGGTGAGAGCTAACAAAAGATCTCTCGAAGCAATTAATACAGATTCAAGACTTCGTGGCCATTTGAGGGGCTCGATGAAGAAATTCACAGGTGGAACACTGTATTAACTGTTTTACATTTATGAATTAAGCTCAGCAGGAGCTTTATTTGACTTTGAGGCTCTGCGTACTGTGGGGAGAAACTCTGCAGATATTCTGTCATTAAATTTGGGGCAGAAATAACTTCTTTGGCTGTTCCGAGGCATAATATCTGATCCTGTTCAATAAATTTAGCCTCTGACTGAGCATTTTGAGGCAATAGGTGGCACGGCGGTGGTTGAGGAATCAATTTGCCTCAAAGTATGGCGGTGGAGGCAATATGCCTGATGAAACGCTTTAGGTTTTCCTTTAAACTGTGTTTTAGATTGGGGATTAGGTTTTTGATAACTGCCGTAATCCCCGTAATACTGTCTTCAATCTTCTTCTGCTGTGCTTTATTCTCAAATCTGATACTCTTTAACTGTTCTTTCGAATAAAACAGTGTCTTGTCGATGTGCAGGGCCGTGTTGGGCTTTTCGGCATCAATGCTCATGAAACATTGACAAATCATTGGATCCAACCGTGTGAATGGTTCCTTTTAGTAGCTTCGAAGGCGCAGGAAACGTCTTTCCCAACCCTCGGTTTTCTTTCATTAAACAATAGAAAACCATTAAAATGCCTACAAAACACAAAAATAGTTAGGAAATCCTGCGGAAATAGGTTTAAACTGCTTCAGATGGCGGGGGAGGAGCGAGCGCGCGTCGGATGAAGACAACCACGGTGGAGATACGCATAGAGAAAGCAAAAAGGATAGCGGGAGAGGCGGGAGAAGGGCAGGAGGAAGTAGCTTTGGACCGCCGTCTGGACACGTGGACGGTCCGGATTCAATCGAAGGATCGCAATCGAAACCACGGGCCGTAATCGCAATCGGCTTGTGGGCCTAATGTAATCGAAAGCTAACGGGCCTAATCGCAATCGAAAGCTGGGCTGGTCTTTTTCGATCGAAGCCATTGAAATTTTCTCGATTACGATTGCGCGATCGGTCTTTTTTAATCTGTGTTTATATTTAACACGTGACTTCGAAGCTTTTAAATTTGAAACTTTTGGATAAGCGGGTTCTTGGGTTTTATAAGGAAAAAGCTATAACGATAATGAAATATTCACAAGGTTTAAGCGCCGAGGGCGGGCTCAGGGTTATATGAAAATAATATGATCGGGGGTCTTAAGCAGCAAGGCCAATCGCAATCGGAACTTTTGGAGTATGGCAAAGACTTGCGTCTTTGATTCTTTCCGATGAGATTAGCACCTTAATGTATTAGCAAGTGGTTCCAGACCCAAAGCGTATGGTGGGGAAGTGTTTTAGGGCTTAGCCCAAGGGGCTTAGGTCCATAGCAATGAAACTTTGTTTTTTATGAAAAATTTCAAGGTTTTAAATGGATTTGGGGGTTTCGGCACAGCTCAAAAAGAAGTTTTAAACCATGTCAGGAGGATTTTCATGAATGGGAGGATAAACTTATGAAAAGTAGGGAAATAATATGGAGAAAAGGGGAAGTAAATGAAGGTTAGTTATGAGTGGGAGAAAGGGGAAAAATGATGGTTTCTTCAGCAGTTTCTTACAGGAAATCAGCAGAATTTTCTGAGTATAAAATGGGACAGTAAATGAGGATTTTGGACAGAGGCATGAGGCCTACAAGGAGTCTTCAAGAGCCAACAATTTTTAGTGATAAAATTTGTTCCTTGGAGGCTCAAAAAAAGATCTTAGCCACCTTTTGGTATAACAAAATATTATAGGTGGCTAACACTCCCTAAGCTTCTTGAAGGAAATAAATCACTGGTTTGGCCAGCTGAGTAGGAAATAGTGCTTGAGTCCCATAAACTAGTTCATAAGGAGACTTCCCAGTAGATCTCCTAGGGGTGACTCGAACTGCCCAGAGGGAAAACTTCAACTTCATATCCCAATCCTTCTGATTCTCAGTGATTGTCTTATTCAAGATTTTGACCAATGTCTTATTTGAGGACTTTGCCAATTCGTTCCCTTGGGGATGATATGATGTGGAATGTGATATAGTTACATTATATGTTTGACAGAAATTAATTAAACGAGCAGAGTTGAATACCTGAGCATTATCAGTCACAATTTGGACTGGACATATGAATCTGCTGAAAATGTTTTCCTCTAGAAACTTCATCACTACTTGGTCATTCTCCTTCTTAGTGGTTATTGCTTCAACCCATTTTGTAAATTAATCAGTGGTAGTCAGAATCCACTTGAACTATCCACTTGATGGTGGATTGATCTCTCCGATAAAATCCAATCCCCATTTCCTAAAAGGTTCTTCAATAAATACTGGGATGAGAGGTAACGGAGCAAGTTTTCTCTTTTCAAAAAACAACTGACACTTTTGACAACTTTTGACCAGTATATAAACATCTGCAAATAGGGTTGGCCAATAGAAGCCTGACTTGAGAATTTTATGAGTAGTGACCTTCCAGCTATAATATCCTCCACACAAACTTTCATGATATTGTTTGGTGACTTCAATAGATTCTCCTTTAGTCAAACATAACAACAAAATACCAACAAGATATTTCCAATATAGCTTTTCTTCTATGATAACATATGGCTGAGACTTAAGCGTGAGAGCTCTTTATTTTGTTCTATTTAGTGAAGTTGGACAAGAAAAGAAACACATGTAATGCACAATATCTTTATACCAATCAGAGCCTGTTTTGGACCTGTTCTGACCTTCTTCATTAACAACTCCATCCACTGGTGCCAACAGATTGATTCCCAAGGCTTGAAAATTTTTTTCTGTCAAAAACTTCGCTAACCCATGTCCCGTGTAGAGAAGTTTTTCGGTTTAATCGCATACATTTTTGTCCAAATAATACCCTTGGATTTTTGCTATCCACTTCCCCCTTTTTCCTTCAACATTGCTTTGGACCAGCACATCTTTCACAACAGAATTAGGAACATAAGCAGTTATTTGGGACTATAACACATAATTCCTAAAGGATTTCAGTGTTTTGACCAAAGAATATACTTGTTTCTCTAGAATATTGTATTTGAGCTTAGCATCTATGAGAAATTTACTGAAAAATTCAACTGGTTGCTCCTTACTATCTTCATTTTTCTGCAACAACACAACGGAAATAGTAGTGGGGGATGCAAATGAGAATACCTGAAATGCCTTTTGATAGTCTGGACAAATCATAACTGTAGATTCCTGCAATGCTTCCTTTATTCTAGCAAATGCTTCTCTTGCTCCCTTGCCCCATTTCACTTCTGCATTTTTCTTCAACATATATGTTATACTTCTCACAATCTCAGCATAATTGGGCACAAATCTCCTTAGAAAGTTTATTTTTCCTAGGAATATCTGGATATCTTTCTTTCTTCTGGGTAAAGGATTAGTTTGAATGGCTTCCACCCTTGCTGGGTCAATGTTTACTCCTTGTTTAGAAACTATGTGACCAAATAATTTACCTTCTTCTAAGGCAAATAAAGATTTCTTGGGATTTAATGACAGACCAAACTTTATACACTTTTGAATTTTTTTTTTGCAAATTCTCCAAGTGTTCATCATCTAACCCTAAGAAAACCATTACACCATCTAGATACATAACTACAAACCTGTCACCAATGAAGGCTATGTCCATGGCCCTCTAAAATGTTGTAACTTTGTTCATAAGGCCAAATGGAATCTTTGTGTACATGAAGGTTCCCCAAGGCGTAGTGAAAGCAGTATTCTTCTAATATTATTTTTCTATTGCTACCTGATTATACCCAAAATACCTGTTAACCATAGAAAACCTGTGAGCTCCTGACACCTTCTGTAAGACATAATCCATTTTCGGCAAAGGATAATTATATTTTAGAGATGCTCGGTTCAAGTTCCTGAATTATACATACAATATTATCTCTCCATTCTTCTTTCTTATAGGGACCACATTAGAAACACAGTCTGAATATCTGAGAGGGACTATAATTTTCACCTGCAATAGTTTCTTCACTTCTTTTTTGATTGGATATAACAACAATGGATTGATGTTGGCAATATGATGCAGAGTGTTGTCCTTGATGGCAACCCACTTGATGAAGTTGATGAAGTTGTCCTTGATGCTTGATGAGTTTATTAATGATGTAAATATGATGTTCTACAAGCAGCTCAGAAGGACCAGCGAAAGCAATCTTTAGTGTGTACCAGAACAATGATGAAAAGTGTATGTTACAAGGCATACGTGGGTTTGTTAAGGGGAAGGCATGTATGCACGCGGAAAAGTACGTGCCAAGTCGCGTATGATCAATTGCGCTCTAAATGTGTAAAACCAGGGGTTACTACCATGGTATTGACCCATTGTATTGAGCGCTGGATTGTCTATGTGATCTCGTCCAAGAATACCATCGGAAGTAATGTGGTTTTGGCTCATGGTATTGACAAAGGCTAAATCTATATAAGGAGAAGAGAATCATTGTGCAAGAATGTGGAAGAGGTCTAGGTTTTAATGAATACTTCTCTTTGAAGTATATCTGTATGGAATGGGTAACAGTTGAATGATAGATCTGATTTCATAATGCACCAGTGAAGAAAATTATGAAGAGGGATCTCTAGATCTGAAATGTATTTGTATCTTCTTGATCTGTTTATGGAATTTTTAGATCTGAGATGAGGCGAACATGTTTCTGAAGTGAAGGGTAAAATCTGAGCTATGCATCTGTTCTGAGGAATTGTGCTGACCTAAAATGTTTGAAGATATATACACAAGTTTGTAATAGAGTAAGCGCGTATATACGCGGGTTGGATTAAGAGAAAGCGCGTATGGGTTGTGAAATTAGTTCTGTAATATGTGCAGATGTATACGCGGGTTTATATACATGAAAGCGCGTATGAAAACTAGGGTTTGCTGAAGTATGTGGTATGAAATGTCTGATATGTTCTGCTGTATTACTGCTATCTGTCTATGATGTATTCATACAGATCTGGGTTTTCTGAATATTGATTATGTTGCTGACTATGTTAAGAAAAGATTAAGTTGTTGATTGATTGGTTGATGATTCATCGAATGAATTGATAAGGGTATAAGTTTCAGTTTGATGTATGATTGAGCTTAAATGTGTGGAGTGGGTCCAGTCTGAAAATATGATGAAAAGTGGCCTGCAAGTTCTGATCTATTGAAGCTATTGGATCCAGTATGAAAATTGATGAAACATGGTCCATGGTGGTGCTGAGGATTGTAGCCTTCAGTCAGGGGGTTGTAGCTCCCTTCCAGGTGAGGCTGGTAAACGAGAGCAGGGGGTTATAGCTCCCTTCCAGGAGAGGCTGGTAAACGAGAGAAGGTTGTAGCCTTCTGCAGGTGGGTGCCTGCATGCTGGTATGAGTCTACGCCAGTACATGGTTGTAACATGTTTTCTTTATATAATAAATGTTGAAGACTAAGACGATGGCAGCGGTGGTTTTCTCCTGACTTGGGTTTCCACCTTAAATCCTGGTGTTCTTATGTGATGCTTATGTGTGATGGTTTATTCTGTTATTACTGCACATGCTTACTGTTATCTAATCATCAGAAGAATGAATCGCTCTAAATGTGTAAAAACAGGGGTTACTACCATGGTATTGACCCATTGTATTGAGCGCTGGATTGTCTATGTGATCCCGTCCAGGAATACCATCGGAAGTAATGTGGTTTTGGCTCATGGTATTGACAAAGGCTAAATCTATATAAGGAGAAGAGAATCATTGTGCAAGAGTGTGTAAGAGGTCTGGGTTTTAATGAATACTTCTCTTTGAAGTATATATATATGGAATGGGTAACAGTTGAATGATAGATCTGATTTCATAATGCACCAGTGAAGAAAATGATGAATATGGATCTCTAGATCTGAAATGTATTTGTATCTTCTAGATTTGTTTATGGAATGTTTAGATCTGAGATGAGGCGAACATTTTTCTGAAGTGAAGGGTAAAATCTGAGCTATGCATCTATTCTGAGGAATTGTGCTGACCTAAAATGTCTGAAGATCTATACGCAAGTTTGTAATAGAGTAAGTGCGTATATACGCGGGTTGGATTAAGAGAAAGCGCGTATGGGTTGTGAAATTAGTTCTGTAATATGTGCAGTGGTATACGCAGGTTATATACATGAAAGCGCGTATATACGCCGGATCAGTGAAAGGAAAGCGCATATGAAAACTAGGGTTTGTTGAAGTATGTGGTATGAAATGTCTGATCTGTTCTGTTGTATTACTGCTATCTGTCTATGATGTATTCATACAGATCTGGGTTTTCTGAATATTGATTATGTTGCTGACTATGTTAAGAAAAGATCAATTTGTTGATTGATTGGTTGATGATTCATCGAATGAATTGATAAGGGTATAAGTTTCAGTTTGATGTATGATTGAGCTTAAATGTGTGGAGTGGGTCTAGTCTGAAAATATGATGAAAAGTGGCCTGCAAGTTGTGATCTATTGAAGATATTGGATCTAGTATGAAAATTGATGAAACGTGGTCCATGGTGGTGCTGAGGGTTGTAGCCTTCAGTCAGGGGGTTGTAGCTCCCTTCCAGGTGAGGCTGGTAAACGAGAGCAGGGGTTGTAGCTCCCTTCCAGGAGAGGCTAGTAAACAAGATAAGGTTGTAGCCGTCTGCAGGTGGGTGCCTACGTGCTGGTACGAGTCTGCGCCCATACATGGTTGTAACATGTTTTCTTTATATAATAAATATTGAAGACTGAGATGACGACAGCGGTGGTTTTCTCCCGACTTGGGTTTCCACCTTAAATCCTGGTGTTCTTATGTGATGCTTATGTGTGATGGTTTATTCTATTATTACTGCACATGCTTACTGTTATCTAATCATCAGAAGAATGAATGTTGCATAGATCTAAGTAAAGAATTAATGGCATAATAATATCTCTGTATATATGCGATTTTTATGAAGGATATCCGCATGTATACGCTAGTTGGCTTCAGAAAAGTAGCATATGGGTTTTTAGAGAATGAAAAAGTAAAAGTTTGAGTAAGTCCAAAATACTGATTCACCCCCCCTCTCAGTATTTTTCCCAACAATTGATCTATCTGAGCTTCTGTCTGTGTGGTTTGAGTCATTCCTTCAATGAAATATTATGCTGAATTATGATTTTTTCATATGTTTTCAGGTCTTCATATGACCAGGCAAACAAATCCATATATTTCTTAAAAAGATCAATGTATCTTTCTTTGTAGTTTTTGGGAACACCTTTGAACAATTTCACTATTTTGGGTTCCTGCTGAGTTTCCAAATTACAATCTTCCATCTCTTCTTCTTGATGTGTTTTCTTTGAATCAACAGCAACATCATTAGCATCGAATAATTTTTCAAGGGGAACCAACCCTTTGGGGAGCACATTATCTTTCAATTGGATAATATTTTGTTCACCTATTGATTGCTTAAGGTTTCTTATTTCTGATTTCTTCTCTGTTTTTCATTCCTCTTGGTTTATCTTAGCATCTTCAAAGTTTCCAATCATGGTTAGGAAATGATTTATCTTTTCATCATCATCAAACACCTGCCAATGTTTGACATTGTCAGGGATAGAAGTTCTATGTCTAATTTCAATTTCATACCTTAATCTTGGATTTATTGGAGGTTTGAAGGTGCTGGTCGCAATTGCTAAATAATTAGCCAATCTATTCTCCTCCCTCAGAATATATTGAAGATTGAAGGCTTCAAAATAGTTTTCTATCTAATCCCAAACTTCGTTCCTATACGATCTCAATCTCGGATGCTTGGTTTGACAATGATTTTTAATCTGCCTTATTATCAATTTAGAGTCACCAAAAATAGAAATACATTGAAATCCCATATGTTTAGAAACTTGAAGGCTTGATATTAAGGCCTCATACTCAGCCACATTGTTTTTTGAATCAAATTCTAGTTTAAAAGAGAAAGGCATGAAGTTACCTTTTGGTGATATCAACAAGAATCCAACACCTGCGCCCTCCTTGGAGTAGGTACCATCAAAGTAGCACTTCCAAATATTCCTTGAGTGCAGCGCATTATTTACAAATACTAAAGAGAGATGATTCCCTGTGTCTTCAGCAAATTCTTCATCTTCATGCAACATGAAACAAGAAAGATATTATGTTTCTTGACTATAAATGGGGGAATTTCCTGCATCATTCTTGGAGGTAGTCTTCACAAACCTTGTTTCCCTGTACAATCTCCTTTCTTCCCCATTAAAAACCGGAACGATAGCATAAGTGAAATCTAATTTTAGTACACCTCCTAAATTTTCTCCCCAAGATCTTAACAGGAGCATTCCAAACCTAGCTGGGATGTCAGCAACCACTACATCCATGACTATACCCTTTGTTGGGTTTTGTGCCAAAAAAACTACTACATATTTAATTAACCCAAAAAATTTCACCCTTTTGGAATCAAATGAATACAGATCCCTATAAGGTTTGGTAATCTGCATGTTAAGTTCCTTCATAACAGACAATGGCATGAGATTATGGGACGCTCTTGAGTCTAGCATGCAATTATGTAGATTAAAATCATGAAGCAACAGAGAAATATAGAAGGGTGGAACAGAAGGATCTACTTCTTCTACATGAGGAAAAAATGTGACCACTGGATTTTCTTCTTGTAAGTTCACCGTGTCACTTATATCTTCCACCCGTGTGAGATTAATAAATTATGAAATTTCTTTCTAGTAAGATGGTATTTTAGCTAATTCTAAAAGAGGTACCTAGATTTTAACCTTATCCAACTCTTTTGCCTGACTAAAAGCACGAGTTTTCTTAACAATATTTTCAGGTTCTTCTTCACTCTTTCTAGAATTTGCCGCTTGGTCGGGTACAGGAACAACTTTCTCCAAAATATTAATGTCAACTGATTTGTTTTGGGAAGATTCAACATGCTGCACATTTTTTCTATTCAGTGAATTTACAAGTTGTTTCCCCTTACTGACCTGTTTCACAGTGTCCTTTTGTTGTGGAGTCAAAATTGGAGGAGGAACGGAACCTTGTTATTCAACTTCATTATCCTACACTCTAGATCTCTTTCTAGACCTTAAACCATACTTTTTATGCAACTCATCTTGCATGAAATATGTAAATTTTCTGCAGTATTCATCCATTTTATCTAGATCAAAAGATACTTAAGCTTTAACATATTATCACTCACAATATTCCTCTTCATCCTCTTCTATTGCATACATAGCAGATACCTGATCCTCGGCCTCCCTTTGGTCATGTTCTCCTGGCTCTGTGAGTGCTGCTTCTATATACAACGATGCTTGAATCTGGTCTTGATCTCTTCTTTCCCTCTGCAAAATTTTCAGGGGATGTCTTCTGAATTGAGGATTAAACCCCCCTCAGTTTTGTTGTACTTGTCTTTGGGAGTTTTTATTTTATAATTCCATCTTGGCTAGCTTATTGGTTATATGATTCATCACCTTTGTTATATCTTCAATTCTTAGATCTTGTGATGATTCTTCTTTTGTTTTCCCCATCTCTTGGACCAGTTGTTTCCCTTTCGCTTTTCCAGCTGCAGTCATATTAGCTTCGATCTCTAGAGCATCTGTCTGTATCTAATCAAGAGTAGGGTCTCTTCTCTCTCTTAATGTAAAGCTAAAATCAGCTTCAAAAGCCCCATCCAAAACTAAATTTTCTCCTACAGGGGCGGGCTTCATCTCTATGGGTGAACTATTGTACAATTTGTTGAATCTTTTTACAAACTTAGAAATTCTTTCATTAGGCCTTCTTTTAATTGCATTAAACTCTTTCAATGAGTAACCATGATCTATCTTTTATCCCCATCTCTGAGTTAATTGAGTTTCTAATCTTACCAGTTATTTATTGAACCATTTGGTAAACCTTTGAACCATTTTCTAGCCTCTCCATCTAGAGACTGCACAAATAGTCTCATCACAACATCAAGAAGTTCTACATTTAAATTCTCAGCAAAAGTGAAAAACAAGGGTAAATGTTGTTCTGCAGTTACTTCATCTTATCCAGTGAAATGAGGAAGTAATTTGAGGTATTCTTGAGGCATGGAATTCATTGGTTGCACAAGATTTAGTGGAGCATATTTTTACACAAAAAAATTTCACCCTCCTTGTACTCCCCGTTCCTTGATCCTGGAGGACTCAGACAGTGACCCTTGTATACTTTCCAAGCATGGAATACATACCCCTAAACCACATTTTGTCTGCCAAATCATCTCCCTTTACAAATTTTCTATAAGATCCCTATAAAAGCCTGGTTTTCAAGGTCGGTGCTTTCTCTCAGTGTCAGACCTGCGCTGATAGCATAGATTTGCACTGAGGCCCACGCCGATCGGCACTCTGTCTTAAATTCAGACTCGTGCCGAGCCTCTTTTGGAAGGTTTTTTAAATAGAAAGTAAGCTTCCGTGACTAGAAGCTTCGTGAGGCGGCGAGCTAGAATTGTTTTTTGAGGATATGGCCGAGGAAATCCCCTTTGAGCTTCTTATTCCCAAAAAATAGGAACTACTCCAAAGGATAAGCTCTTTTCCCATCATTTGAGGGCCCATAACCTCCTCCTCCATTATCATATAAGGAAACCTCCTTCAGTTCTATAGCCTTAGTTAGTGATGATAGAAAGGAGAAGCAATTATAGCTTTGGGAGAATAGTGCAGAGTGTGATTGTTTTTGTGTGTTGGGAACATAGTGCGATCTTGGACCTTTATGTGTGAGGGTTTTGCAAACGTGCTTGGATACAAATCTACTGAAGGAGAGCCTCAACATCAAGGCTTGGTTATAAACTCCCCTTGTATTTATCATAATAAAATGCATTTGATGTTTATCTTCCACTCTTGTTTTCATTTATAATGAGATTTCTATCATTCCTTGATCAGTTATATAGGTTGTAATTTTTTTATGTTTGTCTTGGTTTTACGCTTGTCATGGTGTATTGACTATCTGTACAGGTAATCGAATGTTGGTAACATCGTTTATCAAGATTGAGGAGAGCGACGCATCAAGAAGCTTTGACATAAGACAACAACATAGCATTATAATGAGGTAGGACATCTTCTTTGCTATGAATTTCATTTACAATCTAGGAAGGTAGATGTTAGTATGTTCCCATAGTTGCTAGACCCACCCTAGGGCTAGAGGGATCGCCTCTGTCCGCAAAGGGGATTTACCTAGACAAAAAATTGGTGACTCCATTAGGGAGTTTCCTTTGAGTTTGTCACTCTTTGAGGTCTTAGTCATTCAACAAGTTTAGTCAAACGACCATTTCTCTATTGTTCCTATGCTTTTTCATAAATTACAATCTTTTAGTTTTTGCTTGAAGTGGTGAGTCTGGTCTTGGTTGGGAGAAATTCTTTGTTTTTTCTTTTTCAGGCATTAGTGCTTTTATTTGTATGATAGTCATGCCGATTGGCGCTAGTTCTCAGTTAGCAAGTTGCACCAATGGGCCATTGGCGCTAGTTTCAGCCCCTAAAGTCACGCCAATTGGCGCTATTTTCATCCACAAAAGTTGTGCCAATTCCAGGGTGTGTGAAAAAATAATGTTTTTTCCCTAAGTCCTTCACCAGTGTGTCTTTCCCTTCAAGTCATTTTTTCTGTATGATTTACATGTTCTCCCCTTCACTCAAGTGGGTTTGACTGGCTTGTTGGTTTGGTTTTTTAGTTGTTTTTCATGTTCGAACGTGCATCTTTACATCCTAGTTTTTTCTAGGACTGTGCATCAATTGCCTAGTTTCATGCTTTGCAAGACATCACCCTGCTGATTGAGTTAGTATCCTTGCTTGGTGAGCCATCTCTAGTTGATTGCCTCTTGCTTTTTGGTTGATTGAGTGATCAAGTCTCAAGTGTCTGTCCAAGTTCATTTGGTCCACTTGTTCGCTTGTGAGCATATATTACATTGCTCATTGTTCAATTGAAAATTATTCTTTCTATGATTGCTTGATGTAAAAGGGAATGAATTCCTTGTTTTGAGCTCACACTTTGGAAGTCCTCTTTGTGGTTTACCTCATATGTCTTGTATCCTTTTGAGGAATTTCGTTACAAAGTGTTTAAAACAATGATTGCATTCTTAGTGTTTTTTTGCATCCCTTTTGCATTTATCCTTCCATTAAGGAAATTTGCATTCATTTAGTTTTCATCTCAGAGTTTTCCTTTCGTTAAAATGCATTAGATCACATTGCATTGAAAGTATTTTTTGAGATCCATCATTGAACTTAGATTACATTGTTTGATGATTGAAAGCTAAAATTCGCATTGAGTGCATTATCTTTCATTAAAATCATGCATTAAGTAGATTCTCATTTCATCGAAAAAATGCATTGAGTGCATTCTTATTCTTTCAAAAGAAAAAGGAAATTGTGCATAGATTACAATTGCATAGTCTTTAAAAAAAAAGGATTTTGCATAGATTACATTGCATAATTCGCATCGTTGAATGTTTTATATTACTTTTGGATAGTGAAAGTCATCTAGTTAGGAAAAAGTTTCGTTTGCAGTATTATTGTTTGTTGCATCATTGTTTGAGACTCTTCCCTTAACTAGATAGCATTCATCGAATTAAAATATTTCTTTTCTCATATAGCTGCATATAGGAGATTGTCAGATGACATTCGATAGGGCCTTCAAACTGAGACATAATTCATGATCAACCATAAAATTTATTCAATCAACCTAAGGAAGCATTGGAACCTAACACAATCATTTTTAGAGGTCTAGGCTAGTGACGTGTTCTGGCGTCGTTAAACCTAGTAGTTTTCATTCGCCACCTGGCTTTAGACAACACTAGTATGGACTTGTGCTCCTCATATCGTCGTGTATATAAAGGGAGACCCTCATAGGTTCAAATCCTTTATCCATAGTAAGCCGAGTCTTCCACCCTGTAACCGTGATACATCTAACACAGTATTCAAGGAGAATACGTCAAGTCCTTGGTCATTTCTCTTTCATTTTATCACCAAGGTGTATATGGAAGTTCACGAAAACTTGGTACACCCTCTGTTTGGGTTCCCATGTTTTGGCCAGATTGGCAAGACCAAAAGATGAGACAACATCAAACCACTTTCAGACCTCAAGATCTATCCCTTCTGGGTCCAGAGAGGGATCTCTCTATGATTGTTAAAGGTAATGTCTTTGAAGCTCAAAAGGTTAATATATTAGGCTAGTTATAGGCACAGGGTTCGTTTGTTTGATTGTTTGTTTGGTTGCTAGTCATCAGGAAATAATGGTTCAATGTAAGACAAGGATGAGCAAAGGGGATTCAGGCAGAGGTGAAGTGTTCCAGGGAGCATTCAAAACCATTGGGCAATGGAGTCAGGAAAGGGTTTACTTGCTATTAATTGTGCAGGCTTTCAGTTAGGCTAGTCATCTAAAGCATTGGATCTTAAAGATGATTGTGTGGCATGGAATGGTAAGAGAGGAGGAAACAATAAAGATTCAGGACACAAAGTTAAAGACCTGAGATCAGAGAGAGACGTTTATGAAAGAGCAGAAGTGTCCTCAGACACACAATTTTATTGATCAAGCAAAAAATTACAGGGCAAATTAGAGGAGTTTACACACGTAAACTCACACTCTCATTCTCTCATTACACATACAAAGAAAATAGGAAAACTAACCTATTTATAAGCTCTATGGATCACTTGGAAATTAAACAAGTGTCCATTTACAATAAATGAGCTTTTAACAAAACTACTAACTTTACTCCTAATTTAGAGCCTAAGAAACGACTCTTTTCTAGAGTCCTAATTTTTATTAACAAATTTATAATTCTAAATATCTCACAAATATTCTAGAATAATAATTATTAATTTAATATCTTCAATTAATAATTATTTTATTCAAACACTATAACCTATGATAAAAATTATTTTTGGATCATCTAACATTCCCCCCTATGATCCAAAGATACATTACAACAAATACCAAGTTCATCCCTGAACTTAGTAAACTTTATTCTACCAAGAGGTTTTGTGAAAATGTCGGAGGTCTGATCTTCCTGAAGGGAAAAACACTGGCTTGATGACGTCCTTTGCAATGAGAGATCTGATATGATGATACTTGGTGTCCACATGCTTTGTCTTTGAATGAAAAACTAGATTCTTGGCAAGCTTTATTTCTGATTTATTGTCGATGAATAATGAAGTAGCTTCTGCTGGAGGAATCCCCAAGTCCTGTAAAACTCGACGTAACCAAACAATCTCACACGCTGCTTCCCATGCTGAAATGTACTCTGCTTCTGCTGAAGAAGTGGCCATTGTACTTTGCTTCTTGCAACTCCAGGAAAATGCAACTAACCCCATGTTCATTAAGTAACCTGAGGTTGATGCCCTGTCATCAATATTGCCTGCAAAGTCGGCATCTGAAAATCCACCAAGTACAAAATTTTTAGTCTTTTTGTAAAGAAGACCAAAATCTTTTGTTCCTTGGATATATCGAAGAACTCTTTTGGCTGCATTCTAGTGGCTATCTAATGGTTCCTGCATAAAACGTGAAATAATACTGACTGCATAAGCTAGATCAGGACGAGTGGTTGTCAAATAAATCAAGCTGCCAATCAACTGTCTGTAAGTCATGCTATCCACTCTTTCCCCCCCTTCAAATTTTGAAAGTTTTAAGTTTTGTTCCATAGGGGTAAGGACAGGCTTACAATCCTACATTCCAAATCGTTGAAGAATTTCTGCTGCATATTTTCTCTGGGAAATGAAGATCTGATGAGGACGTTGGCTTACTTCAACTCCAAGATAGTAGTGAAGTAGTCCCAAATCTGTCATCTTAAAACCTGCATGCAACTCCTTTTTCACCTGTTCTATGTGATCATCATTGTTGCCTATAATGATCAAATCATTAACATACATAATGAGAATGACCAGATATTTTCCCTGTTGGCGCACATACAAAGTATCATCAGATTCACTACGATGAAAACCAACTTTGCGAAGGTATTCATCCATTTTGGCATACCAGGCGCGGGGAGCTTGTTTTAATCCATATAAAGCCTTGATTAATTTGCAGACTTTATGTTCTTGCCCTTTAACTTCAAACCCTGGTGGTTGTGTCATGTATACATCTTCCTGTAAGTCCCCGTTGAGAAAAGCACTTTTGACATCCATTTGATGAACTTTCCACCCTTTCTGAGCTGCTAAGGCAAGTGTGAGGCGGATGGTGTTCCATTTGGCTGTGGGAGCAAAGGTCTCCTCATAATCGATTCCTTCATGCTGCGCAAATCCTTTAGCAACAAGGCGTGCTTTATACTTGTCAATATCACCATTTTGTTTGTACTTAATTCGATAAACCCATTTGCATCCAATAGGTTTAACATGCTGAGGACAATCAACAAGTTGCCAAGTGTTGTTGTCTTGAACTGCCTGATATTCATCAACCATTGCTTGTTTCCATGCTTTATGTTTTACTACCTCTTGAAAAGAAGAAGGTTCAGTAAAATCATTTGCTATCAAAGAAAAATTGTCTTCATTTCATTTTGATCCCCTTGTTCCTGTTTTGTTTTGTTCATTAGGCCTCACATCTTTCAATATTTGAACTGCCCATTTTGGAAGTTGTTGCTCACTTGTTTGAGGTTCTGAGAAGTCTCCGTCATTGTAGAGGGGATTAATGTAAACTGATTTTGGTCGTTCAGGTGGTGAATCTGGAGAATCACTGTCAGAAGAACTGCTGTTGGTTGGAGATGCTGATGAACTGCTAGAAGACCCAGATGTTTTTGGTGAAGTAGATGGACTGGATGACTCATCTTCAGAGGAAGGAAAATCAAGTTCATACCAATTTGGTGAATTTGGTTGAATTTGCATATTTCCTTTCCTTTTATTGCCCTTAGTTTCTAACTTGTGAAGAAGACTTTCGATTTCTTCAGCACTCTTACTCTCTGTTTCATCAAAAATGACATCCCTGCTCACAATAAATTTTCCATTGGTCAAAAGACGATACCCTTTCTTTTCATCTGAATAGCCAATCATGGTGCATTTCAAACTTCTTGAATCAAGCTTAGTTCTCTTTTCTTTGGGAACTAAGGCATAACAGATGGATCCAAAAACTCGAAGATGTTTAACTTTAGGCTTGAAGCCAAACCAAGCTTCATAAGGGGTGATTCCTTCTAGTGAAGCAGTTGGAGATCTGTTTCTGAGATAGATAGATGTATGGATTGCTTCTGCCCAATATGTTGGACTTAACCCTTTGAAAGTTAGCATGGATCTCGCCATGCCTAACAATGTGCGATTCATCCTTTCTACGACTCCATTTTGCTGTGGAGTGTAAACATTTGTAAGATGCCTTCTGATGCCGTTTTCACTGCAATAAGTTTTGAATTCATTTGAGTTGAATTCTCCCCCATTATCTGTCCTGAGAGTACCTATCTTTTCTTTGGCTTCATTTTCAACAAGTTGTCGAAAAATTTTAAATTTCTCAAATGCTTCTGACTTGTTTTTCAAAAAGTAAACCCAAGTCATTCTACTGAAATCATCAATAAATAGCAAGAAATATTTGCAACCACCTAATGAAGGTTGAAGTGGACCACACACATCACTGTGAACTAGTTGCAGCATCCTGTTTACGCGCCATGTACTTGTTGGAAAACTTTCTCGACTCTGTTTGCCATAAATGCAGGCTTCACATTTAGCATTTTCTTTGTTGAAAGTCGGAAGTCCTTTAACCACCCCTTGTTTATGCAATTGAGAAAGACTATCAAAATTCAAATGTCCATATCTTACATGCCATAATCTTATAGGTGAAATGCATGTAGTAACTGCCCCTGCAAAATCCGAATGCCTTGGAATAACTGTTCCTTTCATCCTTAACCGTTTTCCTTCTTCATATCCTGTCATCACTGTTTGGAAGTTCTGTTTAACTAAATTAATCTTAACTAAGCCATCTTCCATAATTATTTGATGCCCTGCTTGTCAAATCATGACCAAAGACAACAAATTTTTCTTAAAGGTGGGTACATACCACACATTGGAAATCAATTTTTCTCCAATTTCAGGGAGAAAAACTTTGACTGCACCTTTTCCATAAGGCGTATGTTTTGTATCATCGGCTAGAAAGATGGAGTTAAAATGGCACTCTTGAAAATTCCAAAAGAAATCTCGTCTACATGTCATGTGCTGAGTTTCTCTTGAATCCAAAACCCAAGCATCTTCATAATCACTCTTAACATAAGAGGAAATTTGGATTGCTGGTGAAGAAGTGAAGACATATTCTGAGTCATTATCATCTTGATCTTGATCATTTGAAAACTGTGCTGAAGGCTGTTGAAACTTAGAAATTTTATTGATAGATGTGCGACAATCTAAAGCATAGTGACCAACTCTGTTACATCGCCTGCAAACAACTTGACTCAAATCAGTGCCTCTTCCTTGAGACTGTCCTCTGCCTTGAGACTGTCCTCGACCTCTTCTTTGTCCTCTGTTTTGAGATTGTCCTCTTCCTGGATTCTATCCTATACCTTGCTGAGATCCTCTGTTTTGATTATTGCCTCTGCCTTCAAAATTGTTTCTGTCTGAATTGAAGCCTCTGTTGGAGTTGTTTCCTCTTTGTTGACTGCGACAATGACCTTGATTTTGATTAAAATTACCTTTGCCTTTGTTTTTGGAATTGTCAGCTGGGGAGTTGCTAGTGCTGGCTTTTGTAAGAAAAACATCTTCACCCACTTTCTTTTTCTTCTCAAAAGTTTTATCATGTTGAGTTAACATTTTGCAGAGCTCATCAAAATTTAGCTTTTCTAACTTTCCAGTGAGCTGCAAAGTTTCTAAAAAATGTGTGTAGGAAGAAGGAAGCCCAGCAATTAAAATTGTGACCATAAAACTATCATCAACTGCTTGAAAACCAGCATTAACAATTTCCTGCTTAATATTCTTAAGTCTGGACATGTATTCAAGAATATCTCCTTCTTCAGTCAATTTTTGATGCAACAATTTTAATTATAAGTCGACTCTTTTTGATTGAGGATGAGTATCAAAAAACTCTTTAAAAGTTCTCAAAGCAGACCAAGCATCTTTTTCATTTTCGATATGGACATACATTTCATCATTGACAAAGGATTTAATGAGTGCTAATGCTTTGGCGTTTTTAACTTCCCATTTTGCTAGCGCAGCTGCATCTATAGGTTTATTTGGATTTACATCTCCATCACAAATATCATGCCATATTTCATTATAAACAATAGTGCTTTCGATGAGGCGTTGCCATGTTTTGTAAGATTTTGAGCCTTCAAGCTTGTCAGAATCAGAAAAGAAATTTATCAACTTAGACATTGTAGTGTTAAGACTTCACACCACGAATCAAGCTCCAAAAAAAAATCAAGATGCGCAACACAACAGCAACACACAACGCAAAAGAAATGAACTATCGGGGCTTAGCATTGACCCTCGAATAGTTGTCGAAACAAGAGAAAATTGACTGAGCTTTGCACTTGGCTCTAGTCAAGTTCTCGAATGTTTACAAGGCAACTTTCAAAATTTGATTTTTACAATGGTGCTTTTGCACAATATGGTAAAAAAATACCCCCCCTCAAAGTAAAATTACTTTGAGTCACACTGTCACTCCATAAACAAATTTACAAAACAAAATCTCCTTATTACTCCAACAAAAAATACCCTTATTACTCCAAAAAAAAATACAATTACAATATTCTTCACAAAATTCTGCTTATTCCTCCGAATACAAATTTCCACCTTATCACTCCAATTATGATTGCAAATCACAATTAAAAAAACTCAAATTACAAAGTGAACAAATCACTTCAATGAAACATTGCAAACACTAAATGTTTTTTTTAAGAAATATTGAATGTCCTTTTTTATGCCACAAATGTAACATTGGAATGAACCTGGAATGAACACATCAATCAAATATAAGGAACGTTGGAATGACACGCTGGAATTCAATTATTTGCACCAAAGACACGTCTCACTTGTCAAAGGATGGAACGTGGAACCAAGAAGCTTATTTGTTGTTTCAACGCTGGTTCGATGTGCTTGCTGGTTCAAAACGCTTTGAATCAAAACACTTTGCTGATTCAATCAAAGTTTTAATCGAACGCTGGGACATGCAGAACACTGTTGCAATTAAACTCTGTTGATTTGCAGAAATCGATGCTGTTGATGCCAAACGCTGGAGGACGCTGCATTCAAATGCTGGAAAACTAAATTTGAAAACTAAAAACGCTGTTTCAATCGATGGAATGAATGTTGGCTTCAACGCTGGTTTGAAAGACAATACAGCAAAATTGAAACGCTAGTTTGAAAAACGCTGGTTCAAAGTGCAAGTGCAGAACGCTGGAAAAACTATTTAAAAAAGTTTTTTTTCTGCCGTCAAACGTTGGATTTAACTAGCGCTAACATACAAGTTGGTTATGGCATTATCAAACTGAAAACTTATAATCGTGTTCAAAATGCAGAATCGATGCAACAAAAAAACGCTGAATCGATGCCTCTATGCCTACGATTCAATCAAAATATAAACTCCACCTTATGCTACCATCACGGCTAGGACTGCTGTTAAATTGTACTAAAAAACCAGACCAAGCTGTAGCTTCAATTTTTTTGTGGTGCTTTGGTATGTCTTATGTTCCTTGTGGCGTTTATTATTGCAGGAGCAGAGGAAATCGATTATAAATTGATGCAGAATTATACAGCACTATATCAAATTTCTTATAAACTAATTCAATCAAAAAATAAACCCTGGCAAGAGCGCTTTCCTTTTTTTCTTTTTTTTGTTCACTCAAACAATTTAAAAAAATATCACACAGATTTGGAGTGGCTCCTTTTAAAAACTGATTTTAGAATTTGCAGATCTAAAATCAATAAAAAAATTTGCAAATTTCATACCAATCTTTTGCTGATCACTTCGACAAAGTTGAGTTTTCCACGACCTGATAGAGCTGGAATCTCCTCCTCAATGCATCACCATGGCTCCGATACCACATGAAAGAGCAGAAGTGTCCTTAGACACACAATTTTATTGATCAAGCAAAAAATTACAGGGCAAATTAGAGGAGTTTACACACGTAAACTCACACTCTCATTCTCTCATTACACATACAAAGAAAATAGGAAAACTAACCTATTTATAAGCTCTATGGATCACTTGGAAATTAAACAAGTGTCCATTTACAATAAATGAGCTTTTAACAAAATTACTAACTTTACTCCTAATTTAGAGCCTAAGAAACGACTCTTTTCTAGAGTCCTAATTTTTATTAACAAATTTCTAATTCTAAATATCTCACAAATATTCTAGAATAATAATTATTAATTTAATATCTTAAATTAATAATTATTTTATTCAAACACTATAACCTATGATAAAAATTATTTTTGGATCATCTAACATTTTAACTCTCAATGCTTCGGCCTCCAGCTTGAGGGATCTTAGAAGGGTTCAATTAACTGAAAAGTATCCTAGTGAGATAGAGACATGGTTCTAGACCTCCCAGTGTTCCAATTCATTCAATTAAATCCTAACAAGAACATCTAAGAACATATTCATTTAATTCATACATCAGCTAGCAGGCAATAACATCCACTACACTGGTTAAATTAACTGAAATCAACTCTGAGATAAAACATTTAGTAGAAAACATCAAAGGCAAGGAGAACAGAAACATAGGGTACCTAATAAGGGTAAATCCCATGCCAGATTTTTGATGCGAGCCAGTAGAAATGAAATGAAACGGAATGTAAGTTAAACACAAATACAGAGATAGAAAGACATCACCGTTGCTTTAGATCAGGATCCAAAGAAATGTGCTTGTCATATTAAAAAGCAACACCAGTCAAGTACAATATTACCAATAGCTGGATACTTAGTCAGAAAACATCTTCCTCAGCCTATCTTACAACTTTACACAGAGACTATGTCTCAAAAGAAACAGCTTGAAATTCTCTGATAACTGATCAACAACCATTACAATGAGTTCCTTCACGAATTTATAGCTCAGGTGGAGCAGAGAAAGTAGGTGAAAACTAAATGCAGCATTAAAACTCAGGAGAGGAAGAGGGCCGAGGCCCATTCTATTTAAATTCTGTGCATTTATCCATGGCACTCTTTGGGTGAAAGAGTGGTCTTCTCCAAGCTTCCATTTACTTCGGTATGTCTCTGATGTACTTTGGATGCAGTACTCTATAGTACTTCTGGTGAATAAACAAAAAGTAAATAAATGATGCTAGGGTTTTCCATACTGTGAATCAAATGCTTTGATAGCATCAGGACTGTTTTCAGGGAAGAAACTTCACTTGGACACAATGTAGACTGAAACAACAATGCGTACTATGTCCTTTCTCAGGAAAAACATTCTGCTGATTTGAAAACCCTGCCACCATTATTTCCGTGTATTGGACTTTCTGGTTGATCCTCGGGGTCTTCAATTCTGGTACCTTGCCTTTTAAACACTGGATTAAGGCTTAATATCTTCAACAATGTTCTTTAGACCTTTAATTCCCTCACTGATACTCTTTGCCACTTCAAACTGTCTTTGTCAGCAAAAAACTAAGCTTTAATGGCACCGGAGAGGTTTTGCAGAGTTCAAACTCTATCCTTTAATGAAATTTATGTTGTAGACACCTTTCCGGACATTTTCCTGTAATACCAGGCTCTGAATTTAGCTTCCTCTATGCACTGTGCCATTACAATAGTGCGTACGGATCATGGTGGTTATCCACCTATTTGTAACCCTGCAAAACACGCAAACACGTTAGGAAAACCATGCATGGGGATGGACGGATGCAGCGGGGGCGATGAGAATGACTGTGTAGACCAATGCGATGGTGGAATAGTGCAGGGTGATGGCGTAAAATATAGCGTAATAGGGGAAGAAGGCCATGGTGAAAGCTGGTGGACTGTGGCGAAATATTTAAATGCAAACCTTTGAAAAATGACCTCTGAATGAAATATGAATGAAATATAAGGAGGGTAGAGGATAACGTGATAAAAACACGTGGAGAGGTGACGTGGCGGGACCCATTCGATGGCAGGGCCGACTTTAAATCTGGACCGTCCGATCTCAGGAGGAGATCGACAGACGATGGGCTAGGGGTACGGATGCTTTAGGTTATCCCCCGCGCAACTTCAGGGTGCGATGACCATTGGATGGAGAGCCCCAGATCGGATGGTTGATATGCATATCACGCCGGGTCAAATGCTGAATGATAACACATGATGAGGGGGTGGTTTTCAAATAGTGATGGAGCCACCTGTCGGGCGGTGAGTGGAGTCGTTCCGAAAATAAAAATATCGCCCACCTCCCAATGGCGGTGCGATAGAAATCGACGGTTTTTGAATAGTGCGCGGTTGTGGGGACCACTGGGTGGGTGAAAGGTTGACCGTTGATCTGCAGGTAAATGAATGGTGGATGATGCGATCGGAGGAGTAAACGGGTTGAACAGTGGATGCTGTGGGGGCGCAAAGACCGTCCGATCTATACAGATCGACGGTTTAAAGCACACTCGATATGGATTCTGTGATAAGCGCCTTCCGCCTTGGCACCTGGTCTTGGCACTTGGGTCACATGGTGGAACGGTTTTTAGGGCTAGCCGAAAAGGGCTAAGACCATTATAAGGTGGAAAATGGATTTTTGGCCCATTTTAATGCAATTGGAGGGTAGAATTGGGTAACAATAGAGGGCCAAACAAGGGGTGTGTGCAGGATGTAAAGGGGATTTTGGGAGGATTTAGAAGATTAGAGGGGAATTTGACAAGGGGAAAACAAAGGTTAAAATGGGGCGTTCTGCAGGGGTACAAGGGCAGAAGTAGGCCTTTAGGAGCACATTTTTTTTCAATCAGTGAGACCTTATGATGGGAGTCAGTAGAGGGAATTTATCAAAGGTGAAGACACAGGAGACTTCAAGGATGATGTGTTTACAGAGGAAATGCATTCCTTGAAGACTCAGAAACATTTTAGCCCCCTGTTTGCTTGTCAAAAATTTATAGAGGGGCTAACAGTGGCTCCACATGGGGATGGCTTCTTCTTGAAGTAGTCAAGAATTCATAGAATATATCTTTGGAGTAGGCCAGATGCCTGGTACCTTGAGCCATCTTTCTTCCTTGGTTTTCAGCTGCCACAAATATGATAGATCAGCATAAACATTCCCAAACAATCTACCTACCCATCCTACAATCCTAGCATTTTTTCTTCTTCTAGGGTGCATTTGGACTAGCAGACCCTTTACATCATTTTTTATTTTTTTTTACAAACAAGAAAATAAACCTATTCTATTTCTACCCTTATTACTCCATGAGACCAGATTAAACTGTTGGTCTCACATGTTTCTCTACCTAAGCTAATATCTGCTGGGATTAGACTGTCTAGCAGACTTCTTCTCTACATTCTAAAACAGAAATTTAAAAACAGTCAAACTAGGATTAGACAGTCTAGTTCGCTACGGATTCAAGGCATAAAGATAGTTGCACATGGATAGAAACTTGCAGAAAACTGAAAACAAAACTTTGAAGGCTTGAAATTTGGAGTTTGAAGCATCCTTCTTTCTTAGTGACTCAAGTTTTGAGCTTGTTAGAGTCACTTTCTATCCTTCATCTCAGCTCTGATTTTGGGCTTGTTAGAGCTGATTCTTCTTTCTTCTTGGGCATGTTTGAACCAGCTATCTCTACTTTTATTTTTCTTTTTTTTGGGAACATTTTATCTTTTTTCTTGAAAAAAAACACTGCAATGCTATGTACAATGGAAATGGAAATTGGAAATTGGAAATCAGCAGAAGTAGTGTTTGAGCATCCTGCCATTGACAGGACCCCCAAACAGCTCTGTACCATCTAACTATTGTAGAAAAAATGCGTTTGGACCCACAGTGGCCTGGATGATGTAGGGACCTTGCCACAAACTATCAAACTTGCTGTGATTTCCTTTTTCCTCTCTCCTTGAGTCCCACTTCCGAACTTTATCTCCAATTTTGAAATCAGAAGCCTTAGTTCTTTTGTCAAATAACTTCTTTATATTTTCCTGGACCTTGATAGCTCTGTTATAGACCTCTTCCCTTGTTTTTTGGAGATGAATTGTCTGGTTTATTCTCCTCACCGTGCTATCTTCTTCTGTTTGTATCTCTTGAAAAAGTTTAATCACTGGTATTCCAGGGCTGGTGGGAAACACTGCTTCTGTTCCATAGACAAGCTGGTATGGTGACATGCCAATGGATTTCTTTGTTGTAAGCCTGTCAGCCCAAAGGGCATGCACTAACTTGTTATGCCATGACTTTTTGTTCCCTTCCAGCAGCTTTTTGATGATGGTCACCAGGCTCTTGTTTGATGATTCAGCTAATCCATTACCTTGAGGGTAATAGGCAGTTGAATGACTGAGTGCTATTTGATACCTGTGACAAAAACCAACCATTTTCTTGGATCTGAAAGCGGTAGCGTTATCAGTGATTATTTTCCTTGGGAAGCCAAACCGAGAGAGGATATGACCTTCTAGGAACCTAATGATGACTGAATCTGTGGCATTCCTAGTAGGTATGGCCACTATCCACTTAGTGAAGTAGTATGTGGCTGTTAAGATCCATTTGTGTCGTGAAGAGGAAGCAGGATGAATTTCTCCTATGAAATCTAGGCCCCATTGCATAAAGGGACCTTCAACAGTGATGGGTTGTAAAGGTAAGGGAAGGAGTTTTCTTTTGCCTTCAAAAATATGGAATTTGTGGCAAGCAATTACCATCTTATGGATATCATTGAAGAGTGTAGGCCAATAGTAGCCAGCTCTAAGTATTTTGTTTGCAGTGGCTTTCCATTTCAGGTGGCCTCCACACTCTCCTGCATGGAATTCTTGTTTAATCCTTTCTGCTTCAGACTCAGGCAAACATTTAAGCAATAGGCCATTTGGACTTTTCCAGTATAAGCCTTCATTCATTATGCAATAGCTCCTGGCTTTTAGCTTTAAGAATCTGGCCTTGGTATTTGATAGTTCAGGAGGAGAATTGAGGTGTGTAAGCACATACAAAATGTCAGAATACCAAGGAGAGCTCTGAAACTTCTCCTCAACAGTGGGATCAGGTAATCCCTGCTGCTCATCCAAGGCATCTACCATGTTAATGTCTAGGGCTTGTAGATTTAATTTAGCCATTAGTTGAGCTAGGCCCTGACCTTTGATCAGTTTGGTGGGTTTTATCTCAAGGTCGTACTCTAAGATCACAGCAATCAATTTTCCCCCCTTCCCATCTGGGTCTTGGGACAAGATGTCTTTAACCACTATGTTGGGTACATAGGCTATGGTGTGGGAATGCAGTATGTACACCCTAAAGGCTTTCAAGGACTTAACCAAAGCATAGGCATGTTTTTCCATAATGTTGTATTTCAAGGGTACGTCTCTGAGTGCTTTGCTGAAGAAAGAAATGGGCTGTTCCATTCCCTCTGGATTTTTCTGTAGTAGAACTGCAGCTATCGTATGCTTGGAGGAAAATGCAAAAATCAGGAAATCTTTTGAGAAATCTGGGCTGATTAGGACAGGAGCCTGGGTGAGTGCAAGTTTAACTAATTCAAAAGATTTCTTAGCTTCAACATTCCACTTAACTCCTACATCTTTCTTCAGCATGTTAGTCATATTTCTAAGGTGTTCAGCTAAGTTGGGAATAAACCTCTTGAGGAAGTTAATTTTCCCAATAAAGGACTGTAACTCCTTGATGTTTCTCGAGTGTGTGATTTGTAGTATTCCCTCAACTCTTTGTGGATCTATCCTAATCCCTTTCTTAGATATGATGTGGCCAAGAAGCTTACCTTCTTGCAGCCCAAATATAGTCTTTTTAGGATTCAGTGACAGACTAAACCTTCTACATTTTTCAAACACTCTTCTCAGGTGTTCTAGGTGTTCTTCCTTAGTCTTGGAATAGACTGTTATGTCATCTAGATAGATGACAATGAAGTGTCCTATTTCATCTGAAAAATCTATGTTCGTTTCTCTTTGGAAGGTTGCACTAGCGTTCATAAATCCAAAGGGAATCTTAACATACATAAAGGTGCCCCATGGAGTGGTAAAGGTTGTCTTGAGTTGGTCTTCTGGGATTACTAAGACTTGGTTGTAACCTGAAAAACCATCTAGCAGGGAGATCCTTCTTGAGCCTACTACCCTCTGAAGGATGTGTTCCATTCTTGGAAAAGGGTAATTGTCTTTGAGTGAGGCTCTATTAAGGTTTCTAAAATCAATACACAGCCTGATCTCCCCTGTTTTCTTTCTCACAGCTACTAGGTTTGATACCCAATCAGAGAACCTCACAGGCACAATTATACCTGCCTCATACATCTTTTTAATCTCTTTTTCCACAGCAGGCAGTTGTTTTGGGTTTATTCTTCGAAGTTTTTTTTTGAAGCGTTTCTGATTTTATTTCAAGGGTATTTTATGTTGTATGATGTTTGTGTCATAGGCCCTTAAGTCCTCATAACTCCAAGCAAACACATCAATGAATTCCTTGAATAGGTCAATGTATTTTTTTTTCATGTTTTCAGGCAGGGACTTAGCCAATTTGATCATCTTGGGTTTATCTTCAGTGCCTATGTTGCATTCCTCAACATCAGAGTCTGCATGTTCTATAGTGGGATTTTTTGCTACATCATCGAAGTCAAAAAGGTCTTCTAAAGGTGCCAGACCTCGAGGTATGTTCTTATCCTTGGTCTGCAACACCTCTACTTCTTCACTATCTGCATTTTCAAATTTTTCGTTCGGATTTACAATCTGTTCGTTTAAAGTGTTTATTTCTATATTACAGGGTGTTTCTTCCTGATCTGAGGACTCTTCACTTAGGCAGCTACTGTCAGATTTAGAGTCTGAATCAGAAAATTCAAACTCATTTCTACCTACCAGGAAATCTTCAATTTGTTTATCACCCTCAAAGACCTGCCAATATTTTTCATTGTCTGGCACTGCAGGTCTGAATTTGGTCTGAATGATGATCTGTTGGTCACTTGGAGGCTTAAGATATGAACTAGCCATGCAGGCTAGTCCATTTTCAATTTCATCCTGACCTCTAGGGAAAAACACCAGATCATATTCCACAAAAGTTTTAAATAGATCCATCATGTCATTCCTATATGCTCTCAGTCTAGGATGTTTCGTTGTGTATTCACCATTCACCTGTTTAATGATCAACTCAGAGTTCCCATGCACATTTATCCTACGGGCTCCTAATTTTCTCAACAGGTTTAAGCCTAGGATAAGAGCCTCGTACTCTACAATTTTGTTTGTACATTTGAAGTGCAGGTTACATGCATGGCTCTTTGCGTAACCACTCTCTGTGTTATGTATCCACACTCCTGCCCCAGTAGTTCTCTTGGTGCATGACCCATCGAAATTCATTTCTCATAAGGCTTCATTCTCGGGTTTATCATCGTTTCGTTCTGTGTGTGGTGTATGTGTTTGTGAAGGGTGACTAATCAGCTGACTGCATTCTGCTTCTGGTTCACTTTGATTTCTTGTTTCAGCGCACTGTTTCGAGTTTTCTATATCATTCTCCTCCGAGTCTAGAGAAGCCATTATGTTAAAGTCCATGGGCTCTGTTTCCTTGTTTGTATCTCTTTTTTTGGACTCTGACCCTTCTAAGGATTCATCATTACAGAGGATGAAGGAGTCAAGGTCTGTATGTACAGAGTATAAAGGTGAATTTTCAGGCTTTTTAGGGCTATTGTCCAGAAATTTCATTTGTGCCTCTCTGTACAGTCTTCTAAGTTGGCCAAAGATTGGGATTGTGGCATAGGCCCCAGCCATCTGCATTGTGCCTTGAAGCTTGGATCCCCATGATCTTGACAGTAACATGCTATACTTGGGTGGAACATCTGCCACCACAACATCCATGACAATACATTTTGCTGGAATCTGGGTAAGGCTTACACACAGGTCTTTGATTAGGCCAAGACACTTTACTCTGATAGATTCAAATGAATATAGGTCTTTATAGGGACGGGTTATCTCTAGGCCTAATCTTTCCATCACTACTTTAGGCATCAGGTTGTGTGATGCCCCAGAATCATGCATTTCATTGTGGAGAATCTTATCATGGATATTAAGACTGATATAAAAAGGGGGCACTACCCCTTCCTGAAACTTTCCTTCTATCTTTGGACCAAACAGAAGGGTAGGTTGATCATCACTCAGATTTACGGTGTCATTGTTCTCACCTAAATTTAATGCTTTAAAAATTTGGCTTTTATATACATCTCAAGTGGCCAACTCAGAGAGTGGAACAGAGATTTTAATTTATGCAATCTCACTCTCTAGATTGAAATTGGACTGACTCTTTGAAATGCTTGACTCTGTTTTGTTAGTCACCACCTTAGTGGCTGAACCAGTGTGCTGATTCTCGTTATGTACAATTTTGATGATAGTTTTATTAGGGGCACTAGCTGTAGTGCTAGTGCTGCTGGTTGGTTTAACTTGTTTATCAGTGTTTTGGTTGTCTTTTTCTTCGTTCTTCCCAGAACTTTCAGCTGCTGATTTTTTACCTTCAGCAGTCACTTTAGAAGGTTTCTCAGGTCTTTTCTTGATGGTAAGCTCAGAAGCTTTGGGTTTGGAATTATTTAGGCTTTTCTTGCTCCTAAGTTCATACTGTCTGACCTGCATGATGGAATCTTCAAATCCAAGTCTGTAATCCTCAGATTCTGATCTTTCCTCATCCCAATATGAGGGTGAGGGTTGATCTTCTTCTGTGTAACAGTTATGGATTGAATCTTCTGTTTAAAGCATGTTTATGGTGGTCCCCTCAGACTCTTCTACGATTCCCTCATCTTCATCTAAAAATTTCTCTTAGAATGGGGGAATAACTTGCTGATCTGATTCTCTTTGTCTGTTGGGGGTGGCATTGTTTCTTCTAAAGTTCTGGTTCTGGTTATGGTGTTGATTTCTGTTTAGGTTACTAACCGTGACAACCATTTTTTCCACCATTTTTTGTAACTTCTCCATGTTTTTGGACATGCGATCATTATTGGGGTCAGATGTGGAAGCTACATTGTCATCTCGATATGTTACCCTTTTCTCAGCTCTCAATCTTGCTTTTTTCTCAATTAGATTTGCCTCTATACTCACTGCTCCTTGTTGCATGTCTTTCAATGTGTTATAGTCCCTCTCCCTAAGCTGGTAGGCCATGTCAACATCCAAACCTTCAGGGTATTTTACTAGTACCATGCCTAGGGGAGGTTTCATGTGTGGTGGAAGCGCATTATAAATGTTGTTAAACCTTGTAGAGTAGGCTTGGACACTCTCTCCTACATTTATTTTTAGGTTCTTGTATTCTGCTAGGATTTGGAGAGGGTTGGCCTTAACTTGCCATTTGTTTATAAAGGTCTGATATAAAGCAGGAATATCTTGGATACTATTAGGAGGTAGGCCTTTGAACCATTTCTTCACATCACCTCCTAAGCTTTGGGCAAAGATTCTCATTTTGATTGTATCATCATCTATTTCCGTGTAGTCAGAAGAATCTTCCATCCTATCTACATGGTGTTGGGATGTGGTAGACTCCTTTGAAGTGAAGTGTGGGATCTTTGATTGATAATCATTTGGTCAGGGTACTAGAGGCTGGGTTAAAACCAGAGGTGCATACTAGGCCGCCATGATGGTGTTTTGATGAGGTAAAGGGTCGGCTTGAGAAGTTGGTATATGAATGACTAGGATGCTATGACCAGCAGAAGACTGATGAGCAGATCTAGGATGATTGAGTCCCAATTTTTGAATGAAGTGGATATCATGAGGTGTAGATGGAGGGGTCTGTCTATCCCCAGGGTGTTTACCACTTTGAGGTGGTAAACCAGGGAACTCAAGATCTGGCTGGTCTAGGACACTGAATGACCTAGTTCTTAGTAATCTGCTTTGAGTGCCTAGGTCAAAAAATGGGTCTGATAGCTTTGTAAAGTCTTCTGGTATAGAGTTATCTCTATGGATGTGGCTGGAAATAGTTGATTTTTTAGGTGTAGGAGATCTCTTGAAGATTCTCTCAGGGTTGTCAACTATTTCTGGGGTTTGGGTTAGGATAAGCTCTTGTGTGAATGGTTCTTGAAGCCAGAATGTTGTTTTCTATCCAAGCAGCTTAACCCTACTTGTTACTTCTATTGTGGTTGATGTTGTTTTGGAGGCTAGTCTCCCAGTGGAGTCTTTAAATCATCTAGGAATTATGGAGTCACCAGGTGGAAGGTTTAGGATGCTTCTGGAGGGTACACTGTCCACCACAGTTCTTACGAGATGTCCCTTTTCAAGGTCAACTTCCAAACACAGCAAACTCAAACCAGAGATTGACTGGGAGGGCTTTTACCAGATATGTCACCCCTGAAAGAGTGTGAGATCTGGAGGCTACCTGGCCCTTTCCAGACTCTGTCTAAGAGTGTGGGAGAAACAAAACAAATGGTATAGAGGTTGATCTATGAATAGGAGTGTTTAACTGCCAACCTAACCAGAGATTGTAGGTTTCTGAGGCTCTTATGATGTAGTAAGATGGAAGGTACTCAGATTGTCCCCAATGGAGTCGCCATTATGTTGGGGTTCCCATGTTTTGGCCGGATTGGCAAGACCAAAATATGAGACAACATCAAACCACTTTCAGACCTCAGGATCTAGCCCTCCTGGGTCCAGAGAGGGATCTCTTTATGATTGTTACATGTAATGTCTTTGAAGCTCAAAAGGTTAAGATATTAGGCTAGTTATAGGCACAGGGTTCGTTTGTTTGATTGTTTGTTTGGTTGCTGGTCATCAGGAAATAATGGTTCAATGTAAGACAAGGATGAGAAAAGAGGATTCAGGCAGAGGTGAAGTATTCCAGGGAGCATTCAAAACCATTGGGCAATGGAGTCAGGAAAGGGTTTACTTGCTATTCAATGTGCAGGCTTTCAGTTGGGCTAGTCATCTAAAGCATTGGATCTTAAAGATGATTGTGTGGCATGGAATGGTAAGAGAGGAGGAAACAATAAAGATTCAGGACACAAAGTTAAAGACCTGAGATCAGAGAAATACTTTGAGCTCTCAATGCTTGGCCTCTAGCTTGAGGGATCTTAGAAGGATTCAATTAACTGAAAATGATTCTAGTGAGATAGAGACATGGTTCTAGACCTCCCAGTGTTCCAATTCATTCAATTAAATCCTAACAAGAACATCTAAGAACAGATTCATTTAATTCATACATCAGCTAGCAGGAAATAACATCCACTACATTGGTTGAATTAATTGAAATCAACTCTTAGATAACACATTTAGTAGAAAACATCAAAGGCAAGGAGAGCAGAAACGTAGGGTACCTAACAAGGGTAAATCCTATGTCATATTTCTGATGTGAGCCAGTAGAAATGAAATGAAACGGAATGTAAGTTAAACACAAATACAGAGATAGAAAAACATCACCGCTACTTTAGATCAGGATCCAAAGAAATGTGCTTGTCATATTAAAAAGCAACACCAGTCAAGTACATTATTACCAATAGCTAGATGCTCAGTCAGAAAACATCTTCCTCAGCCTATCTTACAACTTTACATAGAGACTATGTCTCAAAAGAAACAGCTTGCAATTCTCTGATAACTGATCAACAACCATTACAATGAGTTCCTTCACGAATTTATAGCTTAGGTGGAGTAGAGAAAGTAGGTGAAAACTAAATGCAGCATTAAAACTCGATAGAGGAAGAGGGTCGAGGCCCATTCTATTTAAATTCTGTGCATTTATCCATGGCACTCTTTGGGTGAAAGAGTGGTCTTCTCCAGGCTTCCATTTACTTCAGTATGTCTTTGATGTACTTTGGCTGCAGTACTCTGTAGTACTTCTGGTGAATAAACAAAAAGTAAATAAATGATGCTAGGCTCTGCCATACTGTGAATCAAATGCTCTGATAGCATCAGGACTATTGTCAGGGAGGAAACTTCACTTGGACACAATGTAGACTGAAACAAAAATGCATACTGTGTCCTTGCTCAGGAAAAACATTCTGCTGATTTGAAAACCCTACCACCATTATTTCCGTGTATTGGACTTTCTAGTTGATCCTCGGGGTCTTCAATTCTAGTACCTTGCCTTTTAAACACTGGATTAAGGCTTAAGATATTCAACAATGTGCTTTAGACCTTTAATTCCCTCGTTGATACTCTTTTCCACTTCAAACTGTCTTTGTCAGCGAAAAACTGAGCTTTAATGGCGCCAAAGAGATTTTGCAGAGTTCAAACTCTTTCCTTTAATGAAATCTATGTTGTAGACACCTTTCCGGACATTTTCCTTTAATACCAGGCTCTAAATTTAGCTTCCTCTACGCACTGTGCCATTACAATAGTGCGTACGGATCATGGCGGTTATCCGCCTGTCTGTAACCCTGCAAAAGACGTTAGGAAAACTATGCATGGGGATGGACGGTGTTGAGCTCCAAAAATGTTCTTTCTTCCACCACATTCCACTCCATTTCTTTTATCCATTATTAGTCCCAGGCTCAAATGATCAATGAAATTAGTTAAAATTACTTTAAGAATTAATATCATGGCTAACTTGCTATGTTTTTATGGTTTTTTCATTGTAGTACTTTTTGAACTAAAACTAGCTACAGAATGCAGACATTCTGTAGCTAGTTTCCAATTCTGCAGCCATCTTCATGTTTAAGTAGGTTCCAGATGTCCTCTCAGGGAAAGCCACACATGGTCGTATTCCACGTCATGCCCTCAGCATTTGTTGCTCTCCATGAAGATCGAACAGAATTCTGTACGTGGTTATGCACATGAGAACTCAAGCAAGGAGATAAACTCATAATAGGACAAGGACAGTCTAGATGTCCTTTGTCATGTTACGATGCCACCTTTAGAGTTCTAGTTCGATTTTAATATGGAAAGACAGTAATCCCTGTATTATCTCAAGTTCTGTTATGTAAATTTTCTATAAATATGCTCGGGAAACCGAGAGACAAAGGTTAGATTTTGGTTAGATTTTATGGTTGACTGCTAGATCTTTGAAGTCTCAGAATACTCTGTTTTGAGTGATTGCTCTTTAATGAAAGAAGCAGCATTTCCTTGAACGCGTTGAGTCGATCTTGAACTAGATTTCGTGCTACTCTGGTGGTAGAGGGCCCCTGCCTCCTGAGCGGCCTTGTTTATGCAGTAGATAAGTATTTTAGTCTCGCTTTTATTTCTAGTTTAAGTAGATTTCTGAAGCTTATGTTCATATTTGTTTATATTTACTATCACAGTCAAACTTACTCTAATCAACTCTTCCAAAATATCATAACAATGAGTAAGAAGTAGCTGTGGTGTCTTAGATTTCAGTTTTATTTTCTTTCAGTCTTGTGTTTATGTTCAATTTCTTTGAATGATACAGCCATACTTGTTCTCACAAACTCTTCCAAAACATCATTCATACTGAACATGATGGACTGTAGAATTCCTTAGGTTAGTTGCATGTTAACTTAGTTATAGCACTCCGGAGGTAGAATGCATGTGGTTCAACTCTGTCATTTCATTTTCCAGTTTGATAATGGCTTTTCAGTCTAACATTGTTCACTGTACTTCAAATAGACTAGTGGCACTCTAGTTTAGTTTTAGCTCACTGTGTTAGCACTCCAGTCTAGTTGTCATCCATTGCATTTTTAAGTTATATTAGTTGTTAAATTCAAATACCACGGTCTTCATTATTTACAAAAATTCTTTTGTTCCAACCTTATATTAATACACAATCATTTGGACAGGAGTTAGTATCAGTCTAAGACCTAGAGTATTTTGCAACCTTTTTACCATTTCACAAACAAGCCCTTTCTCAAAAGACCATTCTAAAAATGAAATCTATAACTTCTGAGTAAGGCCTAGTGGTGTTAAATTGAGTTGCAGAATAGAATTTGAAGCTATTTTAGAATAGAAATCTTATGATGCTACAAATGTTCTTTTCCAAATATGTTCCAATAGACCTTTAATCATGGATGAGATGTTGTAACATTGTAAGTTGATTGTTTGATTGTTTAGTTAGGAGGACTTCATTTACACTTAACTGCCCATTTCTCAAGCTCTTCCAAAACATCTTTAATGAATGAATTGGACAAGTCATGTTGTGATTTATTTTCTTGAAGTCATTATCAAGCTTTGTATTTTGCTAGCCATAGTTTAGGCTTTGTTTTGTTGCAGTATTTGCATTTGTCATTTGTCATCCATAATTTAGGCTCCACTCTGTTTTTAACCAATAAATTCTTCTCACCAGCATTTAGTTCTTTCCCTTGTGAATATAAAACCATAAAAAACCAAAAACATCATAAAATCACTAGACACAACGTAGTGGGAAACAAATACCTAGGCACATATAGTGCACCACACTTTAGCAGTTTACCAACCCTGGTTGACAATTAATGAACTCAATTTAGGAGACTAGGTTGAGCATAAACATTTTGGCACCGTTGCCGGGGAAGTGTAACTAGGTAACCTTGTTTCTTAACTCCCAAAAACAATTATATGCGTAGAGAGAGAGACTCAAGGGATAGATTCATAAGAAGTAGCAGCAGAAGCTTGATCCCTAGAACACCACTTGTTTCATCTAGACCAAGAGCCAGTACACCTCCAACTCAGACCCACAATCCATCATTTATTGATCTTAGACTCTCAGAGGACTTAAGATCAGATATTCCATTAGAAAGACCTTCCACTGAACCTACCTTAGAAGAAGATTCAAGGACCTCTGTTAGAGACACAAACTTTTCCACTTCCACAGAAGAATCAACTATGGCAGAAGAAGGGGGAGGAGGAGTCTTTAATGGAGAACACACATTATTTGGAGGGGGTAGAGGTAGAGGTAGAGGAGAAGGAGGTAGAGGTGCAGAAGGAGAAGGAGGTAGAGGAAGAGGTAGAAGAGATATGGGAAGCTCTTTTTGGTTTCCTATAGTAGATGAAGAAACCAATACAACCATGAAAAACATTTCACCCTCTGTCCTTCCAAACTTCTATGGACTTAAAACTGAAGATATTGAAACTTTCTTATTTGAATTTGAAGTCCTATGTAGAACTTATGACTACTTAAAAGATGCTCAAAAACTTAAACTATTTCCTTCAACATTGAAAGGAGCAGCATTGAAGTGGTTTATGAGTTTGATCAACAGTTCTATTAGGAGATGGGAAGACATGAAACAAGAATTTCTAGAGAGGTAATTGGATTATTGTATGCCAGTCAATCATAAGGAGGAAGTGTTTAAGATGTTACAAAAAGAAGATGAAAACTTGGAAGATTTGTTGGAGAGATTTCATTACAACATCAAAAGAGAAAAAATGGAAAACTTAGATCAAGACACCTTAAAAGCTCTCTTGTTGAAAAAAATTAGGGATGAATGGTTGGATATCCTTAACATGATGGGAAAATGGGATATATCTCAGCTCACATTACCTGAAATAGATGAGTTATGTATCAACCTTTCAAGAGGGAAATCTAAAACTGTAAAAGTTCCAAGAGATCCTGCTCTTGCAAGGGTAAGTAAGTCTGATTCTAGAACATTAAGTAGGGCAGAGATAGGGCATATGCTTGATGAATTCAAATCTGACATCTTAGGGAGTCTTAGTGAAAAAATAGACACCCTTAAGTTACAAAACAAGCAAAAAGCTGAATCTGATGCCTTAGCAATCTTTTGTCCCAGATGTAGAAAGAAGCATGCCCTGAGCGAATGTCCTTTGGATGAAAAAGTTATAGAGACCTGTGTCATTTGTTCAGAAAAACATGAGACCAAGAGTTGTCCTTCACTTCCTGGTCTTAAAGCTGTCTTTCAAGAGGAAATTCCTACAAGTTCCACAGAATCTCTCAATTTTGTCTCTAGAAGGCCTTGGCAAGGACCCAAAACACAAGGATTTCATGATCAAATGTATAATCAACCTCCACCAAATTGGAATTCTTGGCAGCAACCTTGGCTCCAATTTCAAAGTCAATCTCAAGCTTGGGCACAAGGGGCACAAAATCCCTATGGAAGATACTCTCAGTACTATCAGTATCCACCATCTTATCCACTATATCCACATTTTCCTCAACAACAAAATCCTCAACAAAATCCTCAAAATCCACAACATCAAAATCAACCACTTCCATTACCATTTCCTCAAAAATCAAATCAGTTGCCTGCTCAACCCATACCAAACACCAACAATAAAAATCCTCAGAATACATATATGATAGAAGGCCAACAGTTTCCAACTTATTTAATTACTCCTCTAGACCTTAGTGATGTTCAACTTAGGTTTGGAAGAATACTTGAAAAGAGGAAACCTTCTGTGATTATACAAGAACAAGACAACTCTGAGGAAGATTCTCTACGAGGAAATAAAAGTCTTGAAGAAGACACATCTTTTCAGGACCCAAACATTGAAAAATCAAAAGAAAAAGAACCAATAATTTCAACTCCTGTATTAGGGCAGCCATCAACATCCACTCTTACACCTCCCTTTCCAGAAAGATTACAAATTGATAGAGGTGTAGAAAAACAAATTATGGTGCCTAATTATGATTTCCTAGATGAGCTAAGAAATGTTTGTATCAAGATTCCATTATTACAAGCCATCGAGGAAATCCCAATTCTAGCAAAAACAATGAAGGAGTTGAGCATGAATAAAAAAAGAAAAAGAATAAGAGAAACAAAGAAAATACAACTGGCAGGAAAAATAGCAGATAGTATGATGGGTAAGATTGCTATTCCAAAGTATCTAGACCCAGGAAATCTAGTTGTTAAAATTCACATCAATGGAATTGAGATCCAAAACACACTCATTGATTTAGGAGCAGCAATCAATATCATGAGTAGACATATCATGGATAAACTGAAACTTCCTAACCTTCTCTTTACACCCACATTATTACAATTAGCAGACAGATCTGTGATTAAACCTGATGGGGTAATAGAAGGCATTCCATTGTCCCTATATTCTTGGGAGTACCCTGTGGATTTCATGATCCTAACTCCTAAGAATAATCTAGGAGGACACCCTATTATATTAGGAAGACCTTGGTTAGCTACAGCTGATGCTTTCATTAGTTGTAGATCCGGTGATATGTACATATCTGATGGTAGTTCAACTAAGAAATTCACTTTGTATCCTCCAGCAAGGACAATTACAGATTTATATGATACTCAATGGATAGAGGATGAAGAAGACTTACAACCTCTCTTCACAATTTCAGAAATTAGTGAAGATAGTCAAATTCTGAATACTTTAGAAAACTTTGAATCCTCTTCGAAACATAAACATGACCAATTTCAAGAAGAATCCAACATTGAGTTTTTGTCATCAAGACAGATGTCTCTTCATTCTATGGATAAATTTGGTAGCTCTACAAGTGAGATATTTCCAGGCAAAACTTTAAACATAAACAAGAACCTAGAAAAATCTCAACAAGAAGAGTTAGTCAAGTTATTACAGAGACATTCTTCTGCATATGCATGGGAGTACACTGATATGAAAGGGATAAGTCCTAAGACTTGCACTCATCACATCTACATAGAGGAAAATTGTAAACCAATTAGACAACCTCAAAGAAGGATGAATACAAATCTTAGGGAGATTGTTAAAGAAGAATTGCAGAAATTGTTGAATGTCAATTTTATCTATCCTATTTTAGACAGTTAGTGGGTTTCTCCTTTGGTAATTGTACCAAATAAAAATGGTAAATGGAGGGTATGTATTGACTACCGAGAATTAAACAAAGCTACTCCTAAAGATAATTTTCCCTTACCTTTCATAGATCAGGTGTTAGATACCTTAGCTGGCAAAAAGTACTTTTCATTTCTAGATGGGTTTAGTGGTTATAATCAAATTCAAGTAGCATTTGAGGACCAAGACCTGTCCTTGGGGTACTTATGCTTACCGAGTATTGCCATTTGGATTATGCAATGCACCTGCAACATTCCAAAGGGCAGTATTAGGAATTTTTTCAGATCTAATACATGATTGTGTAGAGGTATATATGGATGATTTCACAGTTTATGGAAAAACATTTGAAGAAGCTTTAGCAAACTTGGAAAAAGTTTTAAAGAGATGTCAAGAAGAAAATCTTTCACTTAGTCATGAGAAATGTTTCATGATGTTTACTAAAGGTATTGTTTTAGGGCATCATATTTCAGGGGATGGGATTAGAGTTGATGAGTCAAAAGTTGAAGTCATCTCTAACTTATCTATTCCAAGTTGTCAAAAAGATGTTAGGAGTTTTCTAGGATTTATAGGATATTATCGGAGGTTTATAGAAAACTTCACCAAGATAACATCTCCACTCTTCAAATTACTTACCAAAGATTGTGAATTCAAATGGAATTCTGATTGCCAGTTAGCCTTTGAAACCCTGAAAACAAAAATTTCTGAAGCACCTATTTTAAGGGGACCTAACTGGAAGTTACCTTTTCATATCTCAACAGATGCCTCTGATATAGCTCTAGGAGCAGTATTGGGACAAAAAGACTCGATTCCTTATGCCATCTACTAGACCAATAAAAATTTGAATCCTGCAGAATTAAACTATACTGTAACTGAAAAAGAGTTTTTAGCTGTTGTTCATGCCATAAACAAATTTAGACACTATATAACAGGCTATGAAACTTTTGTTCACACTGATCATTCTACAATTAGATACTTAATGAACAAATCAATTACTAATGGCAGAGTCATAAGATGGTTATTTCTTTTACAAGAATTCAACATTACCATTCTAGATAGGCCTGGAAAACAAAACACAGTAGCTGATTTCCTATCTAGACTCCAAAACATCAAACATGACACTCCAGTTGAAGATCAATTTCCTGATGAATATCTTTTTGCAATTTCTACTCAGACCCCTTGGTTTGCTGATAGTGCTAATTATTTAGTTTCAGGGAAATTTCCTTCAATAATGAATGCAAGAGAGAAAAGAAAAATCATTTATGACAGTGAAAAATATTCATGGGTTGCTAATGAGTTGTATAGGACAGGTCCAGATTTTATCATCAGGAGATGTGTTCGAGAAGATGAGATGCCTGAGATTCTCAAAGCATGTCATGATGAACCTTGTGGCAGACACTTTGCTGATAAGAGGACAGCCTATAATATCCTTCACTTAGGATATTATTGGCCATCCCTTTTCAAAGATGCTAAAGAGTATGTCAAAAGGTGTGAAAGTTGCCAAAGGGTAGGGAAACCTTCTCCTTCAGGTGAGATGCCATTGCAGCCTCAGGTACATATTGAACCTTTTGAAAAATGGGCTTTGGATTTTGTAGGACCTATTAGTCCTCCATCAAGACAAAAGAGATATATATTAGTTTGCATTGATTATGTTACCAAATGGGTAGAGGCCAAGCCATTACTTTTTGCTAATGAAGCATCTGTAGTTAATTTTCTTTTTGAGGATATTTTTACTCATTTTGGTGTCCCAAAGGAAATTGTTACAGATCAAGGAGCTCAATTCACATCAAGGCTAGTGGAAAAAATTATGGAGAGGTACAAAATCAGACACAGAAAATCTACTCCCTATCATCCACAAGCAAATGGTCAAGTGGAATCTACTAATAAGGTTATTGAAGGGATCCTAACAAAGACTATCCATCTACATAGAAAAGATTGGGTAGATAGGCTTCCTGAAGCCTTGTGGGCCTATAGAACTACATGGAGAAGCACAACAAACCATACTCCTTATGAACTTGTTTATGGAAAGCAAGTTTTGTTTCCCATAGAGTTCCAGATTCAAAATTTCAAAATGGCAGTTCAGCTAGGACTTGATCTATCAGAGGCACAAAAGCATAGATTGGAGCAGATTAATGAATTGGATGAGATCAGACAAGATGCAGTTCAGAAAACTAGTATAGTCCAACAACAGAGGGCTAGATGGCATGACAAGTACATCAAGGAAAAAAAGTTCAAAGAAGGTGACTGGGCTGTCTTGTTTGATTCAAAGTTCAAGGATTTCCAAGGTAAATTTCAAACACATTGGCTTGGGCCTTATGAAATTGTGAGAATTTTTTACAATGGAGCAATAAAAATCAGGACAATAGATGAAGAAGAGGTCACTTTTCTTGTGAATGGTCATAGACTGAAGTTGTATCACAAACCACTCTAAAGAGAATAATTTGTCAAGAAGTTCCAGGAAAACAGTGATGTGAAGTTAATGAAGAAGAATCTTTCTTCTTCATCAACTTAATCAAATTTTCTGAAGTTAGACTTATTGAAAAAAAAGAAAAAAGAAAAAAAAGGAAAAAAAGAAAAAAAAGAAAAAAAAAGAAAAAAGAAAAAATAAAGTATAGACATGAAAACCAATCACTGATTGGAATGTTTATATAGAAAAGATGGAGTGAAAATAAGAATCTTTCTGACACTCTAACTTTTCCATTTTATTTTTTTAAGCAGCCGTTATAAATCATAAGTGCAGATCCATTTCACTTATGATCCATCTCATTTCACTTCATTTCATTCCATACTTCATTCATTTCATTCCATTCATTCATATCATATCTTATTCCATTCATTCATCCACACTCCATCCATTTCACTTCATGGTCCACTTCATTTCCATTTCAGATCTTTAAGTTTGATCTCCTTTCTATAATTGAATAATACACAGCACAAATTGCAGGGCACTTTTTCACTCCATTTCATTAGTTGTGATCCATCCCACTCCATCATTCACTTCATACATATCCCATTATACCATATTTCATCATCCATATTCACTCATTCCATATAACATTCCACTTATATTCCAAACCATTCCATTCCATGTTTCAAGTTCTCTACAGGTACATTCTGCAATCAAACAGACATTCTGCAACTAATCAGACTTTCTGCAGCCAGACAGACATTCTGCAGCTACAGATCTTAAAGGCACTGACCAGCAATCATTTTATTTGCAACAAAATGATCTTGCATATCCATGAACAAGCCAAGATCAAGAAGGTTATGAATACTAAAAAATTAATGATTTTCAGGAGAAAACAAAGCATATGAAGATCACAAGAAAATCAAAGCAAAGGCAAAGGTATGAAGTGATTATAATGACATATCATGAAAAAATTTAGCGTAGTTTAGTTGTATATTATTCAAAAAGTGTTTTAATTAATATTTTTGATCTTGCCTAACAAACCTCCTGCAAAACTTTGGATAAAACTCCTTTTTCTCCACTACTTCAAAACCCATATCCGATCATCATTTCAAAATATAAACGGTTAAAGTGCTAAAAGTGATTGGATTGGTCACGTCACTAAGAATTTAATGATGATTAAAAAAAAAATATCTCCGCGGTCTTTTCACTCATTGGTTCGTTTTTCTTCACCTCACCTCATTAATTCATTTCCGTAACCATTCCATATCACTCCTTCCCGCAGCCGACTCTTAACCATTTCATTCTGTAAAACAGAGGTATCTCTGTAACAACTATTGTCACTATGAAACAGAGGAAACATTTGAGGAGCAAAGACAACTTGTTAACGACCATTCTCACCGTGAGCAGAAGGCTGGTAAATTGAAGTTTGAAGAAGAGTTATGGGCCTCATCGTGAGAACAGAACCAGTTGGCATTAAATACTTGGAAGGTTATCCCCAAATCCGAGAAATTTTACAACAAGAAGGATGGTTACAATTCCTTGAAAAATTCAGTGGCTTCCACAAAGAGGTTACTAAAAATTTTGCAAGATCTTTTAATGGGGCCGAGGTTGAGGTTGGAGATATTAAATTCACTGTCACAGAAGATTTTATTGCAGAAGCAACAGGACTGCCTAGACAAGGAGAAAGGTGGTTTAAGAACAGAGAATTCCATAAAGAAGCATGGAAACAGATACTCAAGTCATCAGGTATGGATTTCACTATTTTTAAAAAGGGTATCCCTAGTTCTGCATTAAAGAACAAATGGAGAAACATGTTGCTTATCCTAAAAAAATTCATCACTTGTGAAGGTAGATATGGTACTTTCTATGTTTACCATATTAGGTTGATAATGCATTTCCTAGAAGAAGAACTTAATTTTCCCTATTTCTTGCTTCAAAGTTTAAAGAAAATGGCTTCAAGTGTCCAAAAGAGAATTCAATTTCTAGAGACAACCTTATACCACCATGGTTTAGTCAAGATTTTGATTGAACATCATTTGAGCAAAATAGGGGATAATTGGGATAACTTCTTGGTGAGAAATCACTTTGAGGAACCAAAGGAACCTCCACCTGAACATGAACCTACAAAAAGAAGTAGAAGATGGAGACCCTCCAAAACTAAAATTGGTAAAACAATACAAGAAAGTAGTGAAGAAATGATCCCTGAAAAATTAGTTCAGATTAAGAAGCAGCTTAAGAAAAAGAGGATCATAAGAAAAGTTGCCAGAGAAAAAGGAGAAGGGCCATCTCAACCGAGGAGGAGCCACAGAATGAGGGGCAAACTAAAGAAAACAAAAGTTAAAAAAACTGGGGTTATAAACATAGAAGACGAAGAAACACCTACTGAGGAGGATTTTGATGAAGAGGTTCCAGAAATTGATCCTGCACAACAAGAAATTTACAACTATGTTGAAACATTGGAGAGGAAAGCTTCAGAAAGTAGAGACAGAACCCCTAGTCCTCCACTGTCCAAAATAGATGTGTTAAAAAGAGATAGGTACGAGCTGGAAGTACTTAATATACATATCAGGACTGAGAATGATATTCTGAGGGAACAAGTTAAACTAAAAACCAGTATGAACTCAACCCTATCTCTACAAATGGACAAAGTGGAAAAGGCCAATGAAAAGTTGAAAAAGAGAAACAAAAAGTTAATCAGGGCACTTACCAATTTAAGGTTCAAGTTAGTCATCAGAAAACCCAAAAGGCCTTTAACTACCAGAAAAAGCAGAAGAAGAGGATTGGATGTTCTTGCAGAGGTCTCTGAGTTCATGGAATAGTTGCATGAGGACATGCAAGAATCTAGCAGTGGGGGTATGTTGAGCTCCAAAAATGTTCTTTCTTCCACCCATTCCACTCCATTTCTTTTATCCATTATTAGTCCCAGGCTCAAATGATCAATGAAATTAGTTAAAATTACTTTAAGAATTAATATCATGGCTAACTTGCTATGTTTTTATGGTTTTGTCATTGTAGTACTTTTTGAACTGAAACTAGCTACAGAATGCAGAAATTCTGTAGCTAGTTGCCAATTCTGCAGCCATCTTCATGTTTAAGCAGGTTCCATATGTCCTCTCAGGGAAAGCCACACATGGTCGTATTCCACGTCATGCCCTCATCATTTGTTTCTCTCCATGAAGATCGAATGGAATTATGTACGTGGTTATGCACGTGAGAACTCAAGCAAGGAGATAGACTCCTAATAGGACAAGGACAGTCCAGATGTCCTTTGTCATGTTACGATGCCACCTTTAGAGTTCTAGTTAGATTTTAATATGGAAAGAGAGTAATCCCTGTATTATCTCAAGTTCTGCTATGTAAATTTGCTATAAATATGCTCGAAAAACCGAGAGACAAAGGTTAGATTTTGGTTAGATTTTATGGTTGACTGCTAGATCTTTGAAGTCTGAGAATACTCTGTTTTGAGTGATTCCTCTTTAATGAAAGAAGCAGCATTTCCTTGAACGCATTGAGTCGATATTGAACTAGATTTCGTGCTACTCTGGTGGTAGAGGGCCCCTGCCTCCTGAGCGGCCTTGTTTATGCAGTAGATAAGTATTTTAGTCTCGCTTTTATTTCTAGTTTAAGTAGATTTCTGAAGCTTATGTTCATATTTGTTTATATTTACTATCATAGTCAAACTTACTCTAATCAACTCTTCCAAAATATCATAAAAATGAGTAAGAAGTAGCTGTGGTGTCTTAGATTTCAGTTTTATTTGCTTTCAATCTTGTGTTTATGTTCAATTGCTTTGAATGATACAACCATACTTGTTCTCACAAACTCTTCCAAAACATCATTCATACTGAACAGGATGGACTGTAGAATTCCTTAGGTTAGTTGCATGTTAACTTAGTTATAGCACTCCGGAGGTAGAATGCATGTGGTTCAGCTCTGTCATTTCATTTTCCAGTTTGATAATGGCTTTTCAGTCTAACATTTTTCACTGTACTTCAAATAGACTAGTGGCACTCTAGTTTAGTTTTAGCTCACTGTGTTAGCACTCCAGTCTAGTTGTCATCCATTGCATTTTTAAGTTATATTAGTTGTTAAATTCAAATACCACGGTCTTCATTATTTACAAAAATTCTTTTGTTCCAACCTTATATTAATACACAATCATTTGGACAGGAGTTAGTATCAGTCTAAGACCTAGAGTATTTTGCAACCTTTTTACCATTTCACAAACAAGCCCTTTCTCAAAAGACCATTCTAAAAATGAAATCTATAACTTCTGAGTAAGGCCTAGTGGTGTTAAATTGAGTTGCAGAATAGAATTTGAAGCTATTTTAGAATAGAAATCTTATGATGCTACAAATGTTCTTTTCCAAATATGTTCCAATAGACCTTTAATCATGGATGAGATGTTGTAACATTGTAAGTTGATTGTTTGATTGTTTAGTTAGGAGGACTTCATTTACACTTAACTGCCCATTTCTCAAGCTCTTCCAAAACATCTTTAATGAATGAATTGGACAAGTTAAGCTCATGTTGTGATTTATTTTCTTGAAGTCATTATCAAGCTTTGTATTTTGCTAGCCATAGTTTAGGCTTTGTTTTGTTGCAGTATTTGCATTTGTCATTTGTCATCCGTAATTTAGGCTCCACTCTGTTTTTAACCAATAGCTTCTTCTCACCAGCATTTGTTTCTTTCCCTTGTGAATATAAAACCATAAAAAACCAAAAACATCATAAAAGCACTAGACAAAACGTAGTGGGAAACAAATACCTAGGCACATATAGTGCACCACACTTAAGCAGTTTACCAACCCTGGTTGACAATTAATGAACTCAATTTAGGAGACTAGGTTGAGCATAAACAGACAGATGCAGCAGGGGCGATGAGAATGACCGTGTAGACCAATGGGATGGCGGAATAATGCAGGGTGATGGCAAAAAATATAGCGTAACAGGGGAAGAAGGCCATGGTGAAAGCTAGCGGACTGTGGCGAAAAATTTAAATGAAAACCTTTGAAAAATGACCTCTGAATGAAATATGAATGAAATATAAGGATGGAGGAGGATAACGTGATAAAAACACGTTGAGAGGTGACATGGCGGGACCTAGTCGATGGCAGGGCCGACATTAAATCTGGACCGTCCGATCTCAAGAGGAGATCGACAGTGAAAAACGTATTGGAGGGCGACGGACGGTGGGCCAGGGGTACGGATGCCTTAGGTTATCCCCCGCGCAACTTCGGGGTGCGATGACCGTTAGATGGAGAGCCCCAGATCGGACGGTTGATATGCATATCACGCCGGGTCAAATGCCGAATGATAACGCGTGATGAGGGGGTGGTTTTCAAACAGTGACGGAGCCACGTGTCAGGTGGTGAGTGGAATCGCTCCGAAAATAAAAATACCGCCCACCTCCCAACGACGGTGTGATAGAAATTGACGGTTTTTGAATAGTGCGCGGTTGCGGGGACCACCGGGCAGGTGAAAGGTTGACCATTGATTTGAGGGTAAATGAGCAGTGGCCGATGCAATCGGAGGATTAAACGGGTTGAACGGTGGACGCTGTAGGGGCGCGACGACTATCCGATCTATACAAATTGATGGTTTAAAACGCGCCCGATATGGATTCTGCGATAAGCGCCTTCCGCCCTGGTGCTCGGGTCACATGGTGGAATGGTTTTTAGGGCTAGCCGAAAAGGGCTAAGACCATTATAAGGTGGAAAACAAATTTTTGGCCCATTTTAATGCAATTGGAGGGCATAATTAGGTAACGATAGAGGGCCAAACAAGGGGTGTGTGCAGGATGTAAAGGGGATTTTGGGAGGATTTAGGGGATTAGAGAGGAATTTGACAAGGGGAAAACAAAGGTTAAAATGGGGCATTCTGCAGGGGTAGAAGCGTAGAAGTAGGCCTTTAGGAGCACAATTTTTTTCAATCAGTGAGACCTTATGATGGGAGTCAGCAGAGGGAATTTATCAGAGGCGAAGGCACAGGAGACTTCAAGGATGATGTGTTTTCAGAGGAAATGCATTCCTTGAAGACTCGAAAACATTTTAGCCCCCTGTTTGCTTGTCAAAAATTTATAGGGGGGCTAACACCCTCTTTCTTAGATTACCTGAGTAGTTATTTCGATCTTTTAGTGACTCTCCAAAAAGTGAAAATATCATCGAGCGCTTGTCCTTTCACGCTCGTTTCAACCTGAAAGTGATAGAGTCACCTTTTTCCTGTTTCTCGACTTTTAAAATATGAAATGACATAGTTTTGTTTCAATGTCTTAAAATATTAACTGCCCATGAAATATTCTTGGTTAAAGTTATCTTCCTTAGTATTTTGTTTTAAGGTTGTTTCCAATGAAAACATTTCTAGAGTTTAGCAACCAAGGAATCCCCTCCGAAGGGAATCCTGGTCCTTTTCCTGCTTTTGGGAATGTTGGTGCTCCTTATATGGCAACATTATCCCTACCTGGGTTAACTGTTGGGTTTCCTGTTTGGTTATTCTAGACCTCCGTGGTCTCGAGTGTTCCACCCCCTATACAACCATCCCCTCCATGTGAACAACATCATGTTGATTCTAAGGTGGACCTCTCCGCTTCTTCGCCTGTTTCTTCGTCCTCCTCTTCTACTTCGCCTAGTGAAAGTCTAGATTCTAGTAACCAGGTGGCTAAGAAGAAGAAGTCATATAGGAGAGAGGCCAACTCTGCAGCTATTGTGCCTAAGACACTGTCCATTGATAAACCATCCATCCTTCCATGGAAATTAAAAATCCCTTGAATGTTGTGCAAAGGTGACCACTTCCTTCAAGATTTTCCTGGCATTCCCAAGGTGCTCAACGTATGGTCCAACAGTCGTCCGTCATTGTCTTTGGCTTCTCGAAGTCATGTTGGTGACACATCTTTGACTAGTACTGATAAGACTCACAAGAAACAAGGTAAGATTACCAATACCTGTAATTTGTGTGAAGGGCATCATCCCATTCACCTTTGTCCATACATGGATGAAGCCAAGAGAGTGTTGGACAAACCTACTGTTTCTGCACCCTGCCTTCTGGGTGGTTACCAGAAGCTTTCTTTGAGTCCTTCACTAGTTGATTCAAAGATCGGTCAAGAGTCATCCTTGGTTGATCCCATTCCCTTGGAAATTCAAATTTACGAATCTGTTCCCAACCAACCATTGGTCGAGGAATCGGTCGACTTGATCCCTCCTACGGTTCATCAGGTCTTTTCTGTCGAGAGTGGACCCCATCCCCCTCACATTCTTATTGTTTCTTCAGATTCCTCAGACTTGGAGAAATATTCTTCTGTCCCTATAGTTCAAGAATTTTCTCCTTCTTCTCCCATGATGGAGGTCCCGAAGGATGCTCCTCTTGCTCCCGTAACACCAGGGGATGACCATCTCATTTATATGGTACCTTGTCCAAGTATTTTGGTCGCTTCCTTTGATTGGAATCGATTTGTGGGATATCGTTTTCCATCTTATGTGCCTTTTGAGATCACGATACAGGCCTTCAATATGGTCATACCTATCACAATTATAGATTAAGACGTGTCTGTTAGTGTTTTGTCTTCAAATACTTTGCAAGATTTTGGTTCTCCACCGCTTGTGCCTGTTACGCAAAATCTGTTGGCATTTAATAGAAGAACCAATCAACCATTAGGGATCCTTCCAAATTTTCCTATTACTTTGGGAGGGGAAACCATTTATATATATGTGATGGTTGTTCCAAGCCCCTTGGATTTCAATTTACTCTTGGGGCGCGACTATTCTTATGTTATGGGTGCACTTGTCTCTTCCCTCTTTCGTGTGACCTGTTTTCCACACAAAGGTAAAATCGTGACCATTGATAAGCTTTCATTCTTTGGTCCTAATGTGGCAGCTAGCTCGCCATCGTCTCTTCCAGATCTTTATCTACTGGTTTTATCTTCCCTTCCACAGGTTAATTATCTGGCTACCTGTCCCTTTCCCACATTTAGTGATAGTGTCATTGTGCATCGTGTGCTAGGGGCATTGGATTCTGATTTCCGAGATGTTTTTCTCCCATTAGATGAGAACCTCTTAATAGCCATGACCTCTTATTCATCATGATGTAAGGTCTTCAGAACAGAGTTCGTTTTCTTGTGTCAAGCTCCTTAAAAAATGAAACAAGGTCTTCGGAGTAGAGTTCATTTTCTTGTGTCAAGGTCCTTAAAAAATGAAACAAGGTCTTCGGAGCAAAGTTTGTTTTCTTGTGTCAAGCTCCTTATAAAATGAAACAAGGTCTTCAGAGTAGAGTTCATTTTCTTGTGTCAAGATCCTTAAAAAATGAAACAAGGTCTTTAGAGCAGAGTTCGTTTTCTTGTGTCAAGCTCCTTAAAAAATGAAACAAGCTCTTTGGAGCAGAGTTCGTTATTCTTGTGTCAATCTCCTTAAAACATGAAACAAGGTGTCATGAGGATAGTTCTTTTACTGTGTCAACCTCGTTAAAAAATGAAACAGGTTCCTTTTTCAATTCGAGTCTTTGTTTAGATCTCGTAAAATCCCAGTCGAGTCTTTCTCTTGATCTCATAATTGGACCTTAATTCCATCCACCTGTTAGTAACTAGCAGTCTACTCCAGTGAATGCACTGAAGCTTGGGGGGCATGTACCTCGAATTCAGTCACCATGCTGGAGGCATGCCCACTTTTTCTAAGCATATTTTATCTTTGTTTCAAGCTTGCATAAAAATGAAACCAAATTCAAGCAGAGTTTCCTGATTTCAAGCTTGTGTAAAAATGAAACCATTCTTATTTTACCTCTCGTAATTGACATTTTATCAACCTATTTTTTCCAGATGGGCCTTGGTTTTCTCATTCCATCGTTACCATATTCTTGGCCAATCATACACCTTCACTTTATTGTTTTACCCATTCCTGAGGAGCCGCTACAATGAGTGGTCTCATTAGCCAACCTCTTGACCTTTACTTGTTCTGAGTAGTTCCACCATCACCAGAACCAATTGCTACCCCTAATACCACTCGTTCCTCCAGGAGGAGTCATATTTCAGCTCTTTTCTGACTCTCTAAAATTGAAAATATTGTCGAGAATCTTGTCATTTTGAACTCGTTAAATGGCTGCGAAATGATATCTACCCAATATATGTTTACTCCTTTTTCAGGCTAGGATAGATTATTTACAAAAAAGGAATACCTTAGCCTATCACGACTAAGAGGTTCTCCCAGATATTTTTTTCTACCTTTTCAGATCTATGAGACTACCTACGAAAAGGGATCTGTTGGAGTTTTCTTTTCCGCTTCTTTTCAAACTCTCTAAACATGAAATTTTTTTGAGTTATTCCTTTGTCAGACTTGTTAAAACTAAATGACATCGGACACAGTCATCATGACGTTACCGAGTTCCTCCTTCCTAGGGCTCTTAAAATGTACTAGGTTGGATTTGTCTGAAGGACAAACTTATATGAAAAGCATATGCTATCCTCTTCAATCTTGTGTAAAAATAAAGAGGTACTTGCCAGAAATGGTGGGGGAAAATGGAAGTTATTCATTAGTTGTGTCGGCAGTATCTCACTCTTGAACATGACACTTGTCTGCAGTTCATGTCGGGTTGGGATATCTTCACTCTGTCACTTTGCCTCCATGGGTTTGCGAAATCTGTTTGCCTCTCATTTGATTACCAATCTTGTCAACATGACATCTAATCCTATTTGAGTCAAATTCTTCCAAATTCCAGAGTCGTGTCGCCAATATGTTCAAGAGAAAATCCTTCTACATTTTGTACATTCCCTGATCCTCTATTTCAGTCTTGGTTAACACTCATATTATATTATCTGTTTTGTGTCGATGATGTGGGATTCATTATGACCCTCCTTCGATGGATCGCTTCCTGTGGACTTCAGCTCATTATCCAGGAGGTTGATCTAGAGACTCCTTTCTAGTACCTTAGAGCTTGCATGCCCTAATGGAAATTTCTTCGCATTCGACGAGAGGTTCACCTCATTGGCCTTCGATTGGGTGATTTCACGGATGTTCGAATTTAGCTCACTGTTCACATTTCGTGGATTGTACTAGTGGTACCTTGAGAGCCATTGTCATTATTGGTGGTTTCTCTCGCACCTGTTAACAACATTCATCATTGGCTGGTAATCAGGTGATTTTTCTTCATGTTTGACTTCAACTCATTTATTCACATGCTTGAAATTGTACTTGATCGGATCGTGACAGAGTGAAAGACCCTGGATTTTATTCTCTAAAGTCCAGGTTGCGAGGCGATATGATTTTTCCATGATTGGATACATGTTTCTTTTAGATGGATGGTTGCGACCATACCATGAGTCTATATGAGATATTTCTCAAATGGATAACTACGACCATACCATGGTCTCTTTTTACGGATGGCTGCGTCCATAACTTGATTCATGTATTTTCATCAGAGATTTCAGTTATGTATATGTATCTATGCTTGATTTGCAGGTCTCCCAATGGCAACATCTGGTTCCTTGCATGTACTTGTAAAGCATTTCACCCCTCACTCATGTTCAAACTTCATACTTTAGGGGGCATCTGTTACACAAAAATTTGTCACTGTCCATGTACTCCTCGTTCCTTGATCCTAGAGGACCCATACAGTGACCCTTGTATACTTTCCAAGCATGGAATACATACCCCTGAACCAAATTTTGTCTGCCAAATCATCTCGCTTTACAACTTTTCTGAAAGATCCCTATAAAAGCCTGGTTTTCAAGGTTGGTGCTATCTCTCAGTGTCGGACCCGCGCCGATAGTAGAGATTGACATTGAGGCCCGCGCCGATCGACGCTCTGTCTTAATGTTGGACTCGCGTCGAGCCCCTTTTGGAAAATATTTTAAATAGAAAGGAAGCTTCCGCGACTAGAAGCTTCACGAGGCGACGAGCTGGAAGTTTGTTTTGAGGATATGGCCAAGGAACTCCCCTTTGGGCTTCTTGTTCCCAAGAAATAGGAACTACTCCAAAGGATAAGCTCTTTTTGCATAATTTGAGGGCCCATAACCTCCTCCTCCATTGTTATATAAGGAGACCTCCTTCATCTCTATAGCCTTAGTTAGTGATGATAGAAAGGAGAAGCAATTATAGCTTCAGGAGAATAGTGCAGAGTGTGATTGTTTTTGTGTGTTGGGAACATAGTGAGATCTTGGACCTTTATGTGTGAGGGTGTTGCAAACGTGATTGGATACAGACCTGCCGAAGGAGAGCCTCAACAACAAGGCTTGGTTGTAAACTCCCTTTGTCTTTATCATAATAAAATGCATCTGATGTTTATCTTCCACTATTGTTTTCATTTATAATGAGATTTCTATCATTCCTTGATCAGTTAGATAGGTTGTAATTGTTTTATGTTTGTCGTGGTTTTACGCTTGTCATGGTATCTTGACTGTCTGTATAGGTAATAGTATGTTTGTAACAGCGTGTATCGAGATTGAGGAGAGTGACGCATCAAGAAGCTTCAACGAAAGATGACAACATAGAATCAAAATGAGGTAGGACATCTTCCTTGCTTTGAATTTCATTGACAATCTAGGAAGGTAGATGTTAGTATGTTCCCGTAGTTTCTAGACCCACCCTAGGGCTAGAGGGATCGCCTCTGTCCATAGAGGTGATTTACCTAGATGACACATATCTGCTCAACAAAAAGGCTGGTGCTGCCATATTTACACCTTGGTTAACTATTCCTTGGGTAGTTGAGGTTGATGAACCTACTTTGAAAGTGAATGAGGGTGGAGGCAAAAATAATATGGGAGTGGGTTGAGAAAAATGGCAGAAGAACCAACAACTATATTTGGTTGAGCTTGAGTGAAGGTAAAATAAATAGACTCGAAAGAATGTTTTTCTAACTTAGGTTCTTGAAAATGAATGGGTGTGGAAGGAGAATATTGTTCCAAGAAACAGAGTTCCTTGGAAATATCTTCAAACAAAGGGTTATGAGAACTACTTTCAGGAGGAGACAGTGTAGGATTAGGTATTGAAGGAATTTCAGGTTTCTGAACCTTTTTAGAAACCAATATTTCTAGTTCTGGAAAAATAGGGACTATCTGTTGTGAGGTATCTGACCTCATGTGAGGCCTTTTCAAAGTCAGAATTTTGAAAATAACAAACACAACCCAATATTTCCTCCCCACTGAAAAACCGGAGGAAATAATGTAAAAATCGATGGAAAAATAAACTTCATTTCTTCATCCCCGACAACGGCGCCAGAAAATGTTGTATCTCAAGAAAAAATCCCTTGGTTGTGGTAAGGAATCAGTGCTTAAGACATTTTATAAATGTATGTCACAATTATGATATCAAATGGAATCTATTTAACACCTTTGGAATTTAATTACTTAATACCCTCAATAATCTGATATAATGAAAGCCTTCACAATGCCATAAATTGCTGATACTTGAATGAAATGAAAAGAAGAACTGTAAGAGAAACTCAAAATGATATGCTAAGAAACATAATATATCACTTTTAAGTTTCAGAGGAAATCATGGAGAGAGATGAAACTCAAAATAATATGTTGTAAACACAGAATCTATTACTTTAAAGTTTCATCAGGAGTTTGTGAAAAGAGAAGAGATGAAGTGAAGGAGCGCAAATTAAGGTGATTTAACTCTTACTCACATATGTAATTAAGAGACCAACTGCTACATTACTTCACTTCATTCAAAGAGGAATAAACACAAAGCGAATTTGGAAAGACATATCAACATCAACAAGTGCAGAAAATTTGATCTTCTTTCATTAATTTCTCAGAAAATTCAGTACCAAATTAAAAATCATCCAGAGGTCCAAAACTTAGAACCCTTTTTATTTACTTCTATCTACTTAAATACATCAAATTAGTTCATAACTATTGAACTTCTTGAAACTATTATACTACCTAAACTATTAAGATTACTTATGTAATCATATAGAGAAAACAAATAAAAACTGAAAATATTTTTTGTTGCGTCCTCACAAAGTGTCGAGGTGTCCTTTCGAGTTATGATGCAGCCACTGCATAGTTTTGTAATGATGCCTTGGTGCCCGACTTGACCCAAATGTTGTGCTTCCCACAGTGCCACTATACATTCTTCTGCCTAACTCTGCCTATGCCTATTTATTCATTGGTTTCCCCTTCGCATTACCTTATTGCATTCATGGCTACAAATTTATACAAACCTCGTAGATCTATGGTTTACGTGCCCACACACAACCTGACCAATTAGAAGCAATCGCACTTCACAACTTATTCGATATCACATGCCGGAAAATATAACAAATAGCATAAATGGTAAACAATAATAATGTCGATGTGCGAAACAACTCTGTTTGCGAATTAACCTCCACCGTTGATCTGCGCCCCAATCCAATGATCCCACTATACTGTCTCATACCGCCATCTCCTTTTTTTCACACTGCAACCAAAATACTTTACCTTGCGAAGAATTAATGCTAAACTCTAAACCTACCAATGTGAGATATGCACTAAATCGTTGTGCCAACACATGGCTCCTCCCTTTATCGCATCACAAGTTTCGCTTCTTACCACATCGCAAGTTATTTTGTTTAACTTGAGAAGTCCTTAACACATAAACTAAATAATCGCCGATGCGAAATCGCGCCATGCCGATATGTGTCCATTTTGCAACTTTTCAAACTTAACTTTGTGATGCAACCTGGTCTGTCCATCTCTCACTTTAATTCTACAATTTAATCCTCGCCATCAGATCGCATCCTTTGGGAATATTCTAAAGGTTTTCTGCCTTAATCAATTTCTCTATTTCTTCGGTTGTCACTGCTCTACAGCTCCATCTTCTCCATGCTACCCCCTGCAATAGTTCATTCAATGAACTCGTGCAACTCCATCTTTCTCCACGGTGTTAAAACCCTCCTGAGCTTTATTCTGGTTATCCAATCGTTCGACCTACCTTCACATCTCATCATGAAATGTTAATGTACCAACATATAAATCAAAATTATTCTTCGACATACAAACTTTTACATTTTCTAACATATATTCCTTTTTGGTGTTTTGAAAGATATTACAAAGCTAAATGCAAATGAGCCACAACAGGGTGCAAGCCTCTGATTGGACATTTCTAAACCTAACTAAGCATCAAAAGAGGGGAAAAGCTATAAGAGAAAGTAAACATCATATATTTTTCCCCAATCAGACTAATGTAGAAGAATGGCAAGGTTGTTCCTCCCAAACTCTTATAAACTGGAGGCAAGGCATCATTTTCAATGGTCAAAAGGTTGATTGTGCAAGGAGCGAATTTTTGTTAGTGTGAGGTTTCATGGTTGGCATGGTTCATTGAGAACTATTTTCCTAACAATTGTCACACTAGGATATTGAGGAGAAAGAGCTTGGAGTCGGAGGATTGAGGGAAGCTTGACCAAACCGATGGTTGTAACCCTCATTCATTCGATATAATAGATCTTATTCTATTTTTTCCACTAGATGTCTCGTGATGACATTTATTGAGTTATTTGTTTGAGATATATGTTATAAGTGGAATAAAATTATGTTAGTTAATGTTTGAATATATGCTTGTATTTTATTGTTTATATGTGATAACACTGTGAATATTACTAGTCTCGTTGTTAGCTTTCCAGATTCAAACTTGGAGCTATGAGGTCGTCTTCCACCACACTACCTTGAGCTATCCAACAGATCGGCACAAGGCATCAAGGTAATCCTTCTTGTTAACACTAGAAAATCATACAAGCAGAAGAGGACATTATTTAATGTCAAGCATAAATATTTACAGGGCTGCAAGACATTACAGAATTTGGAAAGTATTTAAAAATCTCTAAGGTCTGAGGAAAATCAAATTTGAGCAATTCATAAATGCTTTTGCGCGCCTTATGACCCGAAATGCGTGCAATCCTGGGAGTGGCGAAATGTCACTTTCTGGGACCACACAAAGCATAAGATAAGTGATTCCTCACTTGAAGCTGCCTAAGGACAGTCACAAATGCCTCCTTAAACTACAAGTGAGCACACAATGGAATATTTGGAGCACACAAAGGAATCATACCCCTCTCTTGGGTCACCATCCAAAATGTACCAAGAGAGGGAAGAAGGATTTGAATTCTCCTATATAAGACCACCATGAGATGAAGAATTGGTGAACACATTGTTATGCTGGCCAAAATTTCCCAAGAAATACCAATAGTGTGTGATCCAGAGCTAAAGATAGAGGGGACTCAATTGTTGGCCATCCAACAAGTTCAGTCCACCACAATAGAGAGAGAGGGAGACTACACAGAGGCAATCTTGGGATAAAAACATCCTTGCATCGAGACTTAGAACCCATGTTCTAGGGGCCCTTTGGCAAGAGGGTAAAGTTTCACTCTTATTCCTTCCAGTGCTCAATAAGAGGGGCCAAGAGCCACCGTTCGTATTATTTTTTTTGTTTGATGCTTTTCAAATCTTGTGTTTATTTGTTTTAGTTTATAGTTTATTTTTAGTTTATATATGCATGCTATTTATCTATATAGTATGCTTATGATTCTAGCTTGTTCCACTAACTTGCTTGAATCCACTTCTTTTTATGCCTGCTAAAAATAACTTAAGTGGGTAGACCACACCCCTTAAGTTAGTGTGATTTTGTACATACGTGCACCAAACACACTCAAACAGGATTGGTGACTCCACTAATGTTTATTACCAAGTTTATGTGGTTGTGCCTTTTTTACAGAGACCTATGTCTGTGCTGTGGAGTGGAGTTGAATTTCCCCTGATTTCTATTGCAGTCCCTAGTTCATCCCAAGTGATAGACTGAAGCAGAAAAGCTCCAAAAATTTATTTTGCAGGACTTTGCGCGCTTTTTCTTCCCACAAATGCGCCCAGGTTGCACGTTCAAAGTTGACCCCCATGCAGACATCACGCTTGTTTCAACCTTTTGCGCGTAAAAGACAGAAAGAGGAAATTATTCCTTATTTCTATCTTTACCTGCTTGTAAAGTGCTTGGCAGCCCCTAATACACCTGTGAGTACTGGTTGTGGTACCCCGAAACTTGCTAAAGCTCACTCTTAGCTAATTTTTGTAGGCTTAGTGCTAGTTTTATTTCAAGTTGATTTTTGCAAAGTTCACACATAGTTTAAATAGGGGGAAAAACAACTTGGATTCTGAAAAAATTTATGTTTTTCAAATTTTGGTACCAACACACCTAGACAACTGGCCAAAGAAAGTGGCCCAAGACCATGCATGCATAGCTAGTTGCTTTTTTCAAGTGTAGAAGTTATTAGTTTAGTTCAATTTTTGCACTAGGATTTTCATGACTAGGATTGAATTGTTTATAGAAGAGCAAGTAATATTTTGAAAATGATCATCGAATATCCACATGTTCAAACTATGTGATTGTCCAATTTATTCTCACACACATTCACTCACTAAGTGAAGAAAAGACACCTAAAACTAACTTAACCAAACTCACTAAATTCTCCCCACAAGTGCCACAAAGGAATTTATAGCTTAAGTTAGGATCAAGGGGGTAGGCATCTAATAAGATGCCTTGATCACTCTTCATCTTGAAACATAGAATTTGACTAATTAGGGAGCTTTAAATCCACCTATCAGCCCACGGAAAATAAAAACTGAGCGCGGTAGAGACCCGTTTCAGAGGGGGTTAGGCTTAGGCGAAGTGCGAGCATATATCAATCAGGGCTACCTGACTTGGCTGATACTCGGTACTATTATCTGACTTACCAAGAAGCCCAAGACTTGAACACTCACATGGGATGGTGATAATAAGTGACCAAAACTAGGGCATCCTTTCCCTATAGGTGACGGTGCAGGCAAGTGCCAGACCCTCTACCCTTACCTTGGTGGATTTTCTTCGACTGACTGGGGGCATCAGCTCTTACAGCACATTGTGCCATCACTCGCAATATATATTCTCAAGGCCCAATTACATTTGAGTGTGTGAGGAAAAATAGGTCTTCTAGGATTTTGAGTATCATACGAAAACAAAAAAAAGAAACTTTTTTGATTTCTTGATCACATAGATTAATTTAAAGGGAAAATTTATTTTATTTTCGCTTTGCTTTATGTATGTGATCATAATTTTTCTTTGATCATAGAATCTATTCCCTCAAATTTTTCCAAAACCAAACCTGGTTAACACCAGAACAAACCTAATGGGACCTCGTCGATCCAGGCATCTTTTGGACCTCCCCCCATTATCGGGAGGGGTTCCAAGTCTTTCATCGTTTAGGCGTGAAAGATGGAATACTGCCACCATTATTGGTTCGTCCTTTATTGGGGCATCCATAGTTGAGAACCCTAGTTGGTCTCCCAACACCACACCACACACCACTCCTCACACAACCCATAGGGGGCAGAGGAGTGCGTCCCATTCGGGAAGCCAACCGAATACACAACAGGGTACATTGCAGACCAACCCTCTTCCTAACCAGAACTTTGTGTTTTCGCACACTGCAATGGTGTCAACCTCCCAGTCACCTTTATAGCTTCGTTGAATCTACCCAATTGAACCAAGCTAATGAATGACCCCATTGCACACAACCATACATGGCCTCCCATGCCCACGAAGCTCCCTTCGGATATTTCAAATTTCGAAGAAAAGAAAGTGGAAGACCTAGTTAATCATGTCATGACCTTCCACCTGTGGTGCTCATCGAACAATATCATTGATGACACTATTCGATTGAGACTGAGCTGTGAAGTGGTACGTGGAGCAACCCTCAGCTTCACATGGAAACTTTGGCACCCTTTCCACCACGTTCCTAACATATTTTTAGTTACCCATTCACCATGATTCCATAATGGAATTACTAACACATTTTAGACAAACCCCCACCGTCCATATCTTGGACTATCTCCATGAATGGAGGCGGCGTCGTAGTTTATGTAAAGTAGAACTCGATGACCGGGTTCTTTTAGATTTGTTCCTGAAAAATCTTATGGCAGAGAATTCAAAGGATGTGGCACAGAAAAAGACCACATCCGAAGAGGATTCTATCAGCAAAGCCGAGCAGCTTGAGCTGATTTATACGCAGTTAGGATACATTTACAACATCCTACCTAACGCCCTGCGCCTGCAAACTTATCAAGAATTTCCAGGTGCGTCGAACTCTGCAGACGGACTAATTGGGTCATTGACCCAAGGTTACCTAGGCTACACTAGTCAAGACCCCAGTTACACTTATAGTTCTACCTAGAACGTACCTCAACCTGGTTTTCAAAGTCATCATATGCCTAGAAAATTTTTACCAATAGGGCACCAGCGTATCACCAAGGAGGACCTTATCCTCTGGCTCAGGGGACCCAATATGCAAAAAGAAACACTAACAGAAGAGCTCCCCTACGACATCCAGGTGCAAACCAGGGATCGCGTTATGATCAGTCCCCAGCACAAGACCTACCTATGCAAACCAATGCATAGGTGAACTTTGTGCAACCATCCAAAAACCAACCACACCAATATAACCAGGATAACTACCCTCCTAACTTGGTGAATAAAAAATCAAAAAACAAGCCAAAAGGGAACCCTTGACAGGGGGGAAACAACCAGCAATGCCCACCGCGATCCTAGGCTGGAGGCAACTCCAACCGGAATCAGAGCTAGGAGCCAAGAAATGCCCAACGACAGAGAAAAAGGCCACCTCTTCGAACAAACTGTTACTCATCAGTAATTTTTTCTTTTCATAGATGAATAAATACTTATCCTAAATTTCTAGAAACAAAATTCATGAATATTGTGAGTTCTATAAATCTCACCGCCTTCATTATCCTTAAGATAAATTATCACTATCTCCCTACTCTATCATGTCATAGTCAGCCTATCACTCACGAAATATCTCTCATGGACTCATGCCTCTCATCTCTGTCCCATTTTCACACCCATAATCTCATTACTCTGTTTGTCCCTTGCCTATGAATCCATTATCCAACTAGGGTTTTTTAGGGCATTTTTCTTGGTTTCATGACCTCCATGGTTAAAAAATCAACAAGGCTTGTATCTTGATGGTATTACACCTCCTCCTATCCTTAATATACCTTCATAAACACTTCCCATCACTCCTATCCCTCAAACTCATCATTTTTCTACAAAACCTAGCCTATTGCTAAAATTTGACACTTATCGAGACTAGGCCGATATTTTTCCCTTTTGGACCCTTTCCCATCACTCAATTCTTGAAATTCACTTTCCCATACTCTCCAACATCTATCCCTATCCCCCAAGAATTTAGACAACCCTTAACCCCTTCATTCCCCTCCCTCTAAAAGGCAGTCCTAAATCCCCTAAACCAAACCCTAATTTTCTCTTCCAACTAAGCTAGGGTTTGCTATGGAAAGTATAAATAAGAGAAAAGGATCCATTTAATAGATCATATCAGCAAGCATAAGTACATACCAACTCATAAACATCATGCCTCCATCATTTTCCAAAAATTCATTCCAAGGGCCAAGTCATTTGCCACACCTAGGGCCAGTTTTGTTTAAAAATATGTTTCTAACCACATAGAGATGAATTTGGAAAAAGTGAGAGAGTTTTTTTCCATCATAGGGCCAAGAAGAAAAACTTCATTCAGGTTTTACACAGGTATCATGGTTTGGGAGCAATGCCAAAAATACAGGTGTCACGGGAGAATTTCTGCACTGCTAGAGTGACCTTGGGAAAATCAGGTTTTCTCATAGCTGGAGTGTCCAAATGACTTTCTTGGTGGGTCAAAATACAACTAGACTAGAATAGCTTTCCAATGAGCTATCATGAGATAAATTTTAGGTTGAGGAAGGCATCCAAAAGTTATCTGCACCAGCACTCTACATTTCTACACCATCATTCAACACGTTTTGACCAGTCTTGGGAAAATCAACTTTTGGCAGGGAAAATAGCCTCCAATCAGGGAAAAATGGTATATCTGGAAATTATACAGGCTAATATTTCCAACGAGCTATCATGGGCCCAAATATGACATCGGGAAGGTCATCAAAAATTTTATGCAAGTGGACCCCTTTTTGACACTGTGCAAATAAGTGGTGTTGCGCTAATCCATGGGCACGACTGCCCAGCGCTACGCTAATCCATACGTAGGATTACCCGTGTTGTGATAATCCATGGGAAAAACTACCGGTGTTGCGCTAATGCAGAAATCCTCAAGCAATAAAAATTTTCTCTAAGGCTTAAGGTTACCTTCTAAATTTGCCTCCAAGGCCTGCAAAGGAGCTAAGAGGCAATGAACAATAAAATGAAAATAAGGGTGAAGGTGATAGTAAATTAGTCCATAGTAAAGATGAGGATGGTGATGATGTTGAAGAAAAATAGGACCATGATGAGGTAGGTCACCTGGAGACAAAGGATGATGAAGCACAAGGCAACATGTATACAGGTGAAGCAATTGAGAAAAGTAATGAGGGTACTGATTAACATGAGGATCATAGCAGTGAAGAGGAAAGTAGCCCAAATGAAGACCAAGAGGATGTTGATGAAGATAGTAAGCATAAAATTCAAGGGGACAATGTGCATGATAGTGAAAACAATGAATAAGATAATGAAGACATAAAAGAAGAAGAGGACAATGAGGAAGATGGAGATCTTGACAGTGCAAAAGCAAAAGGAAACCCTAATACCCATGAGACAGATCACAGTGAGGAAGAGATTGAAGGTAGCAGTGAGGAAAATGAGACAAATCATAGTGAGGAAGAGATTTAAGGCAGCAGTGAAGAAAATAAGATAGATCACAGTAAGGAAGAAGTAAAAGATAGTGACAAAGAGGCAGATAAAGAGGAAGACAGTGAGGAATAAGACAACAAAGAGGAGAATAGTCATGAGAGTCATGAAAAAATTCATGACTATCATGACAACAATCAGCCCTTAAGTAACAAAGAAAATAGTGCCAATACAGAAAACAAAAAAGATAGCCCTAGTCATAATGATAGCTAAACAGGGGAAGAGGCTCATGGTCTAAATGATGATCACAGCCATGGCAAGGAGGCCAACAAACTCACCATCTCACCTCTTGCATGCACATACCAAAGAAGGCCCTCCTTGAAGTCCAAACAATAAAGGAGGCAAAAGTTCATGAAAACCTTGTATTTATGGCCCAATATTCTCAACAGGTCTCCCAAACTCCATAAGGGAGGCATCCACCAAATTTGAGGAAATTTGGACAAGTTTTTGTTTCTTGAGATTTTGGAGGCCCATTAGCACAGCGCCACTGGTGCTATGCTAATCCCTAGAGCATACTCAGAGGGGAAACTTAACATTTTTAGACTTCTCATGACTAGTACACTATTCTCACAAACTTTCAGAGCAATTGGAGCAGTTTTGACACCTCAAAAGGTCAAAAAACACCTAAATTTTCACCATTCTGCCTCCTTTTTAGGCTTGACACTACGCTAATAAGCAGTGTTGAAATTTTGAAATTTTTAATAGGTTAAAGAGGTTGGATAAACAAAAAAGAGTATTTTTAGAAATTAGACTCATCTGGCTTTCCAATGGGCCATCACGAAGAAAAATCCGACATCGGGAAGGGGTCCAAAACTTGGTTGCAAACATACCTATTTTTGGCACTGCGCAAATGGACTATGTAGTTCAATGTTGGGATTTTAGAATTTTGAACAGACTACAGGAGCTGGATCAGGAAAATATAAGAATTTTTGGAAAGTAGACTCATAAATATTTCCAACGAGCCACCGCGGATCAAAATACGACATCAGGAAGTGGTCCAAAACTTGGCTACAACAGACCCTATTTTCTGCTGGAGGTGGCACTGCACTAATAGAATTCTTGGGAAATTAAATTTTTGAATAGGTTGTGGGAGCTCAATCAGAAAACCAAAGGCATACCTGGAAAGAGCACTCAACAAGATTTCCAACTAGCTATCACGGAGCAAAATCTGACATCGGGAAGGGGTCCAAAACTTGGTTTCAAAAGTACCTATTTTTGGCGCTGCGCAAATGGACTGTTTAGTGTGTTTTGGACCAAAAATCAAAAAAGCACACTCATTTATTGAAAATTCATATTTTAGTGTTTTTTAAGGAAAATCAATCTAGAATTAGGTTCTAGAAGTTATTTTGGCATTTATTTCATGAGATATTTTGTGCCTTGGGCCTTGCATGGGCTCCTAGGCATAAATGGAATTTATGAGTGATTTTGACATTTTCCAACCCTATCTAGGGTTTTTTCCCTCCTTTGCTGAGTTAAATAGAGCATGATGGCTTCATTGTAAATGTTGGCATTTGATGAGATTTGAGAGCAATACATGGTTTTTATGAGCTTGGAGAAGAAATTGGTGTTGTGGAGTTTATGAATGGCTTGCTTGGATTGATGATGGAGAAACTTGTTTGTAGGATCCCTGAGCTTGGTTTAATGGTGATGTGATTTTAATTTTTTCATGTTTTCTTGTTTATCATTATGTTCCATCCTTCTATATGCAGTAGAACAGAAAAGTGTAGGTTAAGAAATGCTCTTTGAAGCACCTTAGTCCTCCTGCCTTCTATTGCCTTCGTGTTTTCCTCTACTGGTTGTGTTTAAGGAATTCTTAGCTGCTCCTTAAGCCTCATTATGATTTTTTATTTCATCTATGGATGAATATGCTAGTTTCCAAGTATGTTTCATGGCAAGCCCTGCTTATTTGATGCTATCTAAACTTTGTTTTGAAATCTCTCTTTGAAGTATTACTTGTTAGGTTAAGCTAAAGAGGTCTTGTTCTGATCTTCCCCTTTGTCCATGCCTACTAGTTTGCCTCAAAGTTCTTGGTAGCTTGATCAATAATGTTTAGGAGTTCCCTATTTTTTTATTAAAGTTATTTTGTGATCTTGAATGTTTTCTAAATCTTGAAGGTGAAATCACTAGAATTTAAATGAGTTTTTCACCTTCTATATTTCATTGGAATTGTTAGTCTAGAATGCTTATTTACTTAAGTTTGATCAAAGAGTTATTGGTTTGCCCTGTCTATTGATTTCCTCTTGATGTTTATGGTGTTTTAGACCTTCTTGTTTATGGGTATTTGACAAAGGATTCTTAATTTCCCTTTGCCCTACCTTGTTTTCCCCAACTTAATTTTCTTTTCACTTCACACATAACCTTAAAGGATCCATTGACCACACTAGATTTTCCATGTGATGCAATTTGAATCATTGTTGAGATATCCATGACTTTCATTGACTCCATAGCCCAATGATTTAAGGACCTCTCACTCCACCTATTCTACCTGTTCATCTTACCCAACCAAAACAAACAACAAACCCTACACTTAATAACTAGCCTAAAATCAACCATCTAAAGCAAACAAGATCATATCCTTTGTATCTAATAGAGAGAGCCCTCTCTTAGTCCATGAAGGCTAGGTCCTAGGACTCCAAAGACTGGTCTGATGTTACCCTGTGCATTTGGTCTACCAATCTGCCAAATCACGGGACACTAACACAAACAAGTCTTGCTTGATATGTGGTGAGTATGGCCACTACACTCACCACTGTCCCGATCTCCCTAAGCTGAAGAAGCTACAGAGTAACCAAGGACAAGGAGGATCTTCCCAGCAACCAACTGTGATGCAAGAACCTTTCCCCGATCAAGGGACGGTAAGCACTCAACAACAAAATACAGAGCAATCCGGGAAAAGCAGCCATGAAATATACATGAATGGCGAAGAGATGTTTTTCCAAACATGGAATCACAATTACGACACCCCACCAGACACCAATACGTTAGGGACAAGTACCAGTGCACCAACTACACCTTTGACCATTTCAAAGATGCCTATAGAACCATTGCCAAAAATGGCGAAGGGACCCAATAGGCGAGCAGGAAACTACTCTAAAGCGGCCCATAATTATAGTATCATGGATGATTTAGCACAATCTCATGCCACTATGTCATCTTTGGAAGTATTGCAGTCATGCCCAAAACAATGGAAAGCCCTACTTTCCACGTTAGGCACTATCGACCCTGCCGATACACGCCTAATGGCTTTTGGCTTAGACAAAGCCACCTCTAGGATTCCTTCCATGGTTGCCTTCTAGATACCAGTGTCGGTCTAGAATATCAAAATTCACCAATGTGTCATAGATGAGGGTGAATCCACATGCATCATGTACAAAAAATTTTGGCAGAAGATAGGTTCTCCCGAACTAAAACCCTCAGTCATCACGCTTAGAGCATACGATGGTCGTCCATCAACTCCCGTCGACCTCTACCAAAACGTCCTGGTCTGCTTAGCCGAAAAGATGGTACACATAGACATTGAAGTCTGGGATGCTCATTTGGACTACAATATACTCCTTGGGCAGAGTTATATGTACGCCATTTCTACCATAGCCTCTGTCTTTTGCATCATGATGTTCCCCCACGAGGACCGCACCATTACTCTAAACCAATTGACGCATAGCAAGAAGAGACCCCTAAGAAAAACTGATGTAATTCTACCCTATGTAGATACATCCTCAGATGCTCTCTCACAATACCAAGAATATGGCCCCGGCCAGTTCAAACCGTCGTCCATTCTAGGGTCATTCCTAGGAGATCCGCCCATTATCACAGGGGCTCCGATGTGAATGATGTCCACATCAAGAGCCAAATCTAGTCAAGACATAGACACAATCAGTAATGGCATCGATTCATCAACCACGATAGCCTCTCTAGCCTACGCCACCTCCCAAACCCCTTTCCTCTACCCCCAGCTTGTTTAGTCTCCCAACAGGTTTTGGCAACACTGGTATTACCAAAAATATCATTGGTAATACCAATTTGGTACCTCATTCCCCCTGTGGGAACAGAATCAACCCACGTCACTGCTACAGGATTGAAGCCCCTTAGTCCTGAGGAGGCCCCACTCATCCAAGAAACTGTTAAAACCACCCCTGCAAAGGAAATTCCCATTACAAAACCGGTGTTCATGGCTAAGAAAACCAAGAAAAGAGGAAAGAAGATGGTGACCCCTACCATATAATGGGAATCACCAGTATGCGCCATATGTGACATAATAGGCCACCCTACTCATATATATCCAGAGCTGGATGAATTAAAACCACTCCTTGGCTCTTAGTCAGACATCGCGACGCCGCGTTCCTGTAAAAAGGAACCTAACACCAAAGGTAAAGGTAAAGCATTGTGTACCAATCACGCATGCGCTCTCTGCAGCAACTACAGGCACTATACCCACCATTTCCCAGTGATCCTTCGATATAGGGATGCCTTACACGCCATCGAGCGATCCTATTAAGAGGATCCCTCCACCCAGGCATCCAGAAATGAACCTCATACCATCCTGTACCTACAGGAAGAACAAAGGGCACAAGAAATACCCCCAGTCATGCCCCCTCCTGTTATACATTGCATGCTATGTGATGAACGTGGTCACTTCCTCTAAGAATGTGTAGCCTTGGAACTCATCCAAAAATGGTTTCCTATAGAACAGGTTTACTACGTTGGATTGTGGGCAATGAAATTCACTTGTACGTTATGTGCTAACAATCACTTGCTAGATAATTGTCACTATATCCCCGATTCTGGCTAGCCCTCGCTAGTTTACGCTCAGCCATAGTCCGCCTCTCCCAAGAAGATGATAGCGACGTGGAATCCATGGATAGCTCCACAACCAAAGAAGATGTGATGAGCAGATCCATCCTATTCTTGTCAACTGAAAAGCGACCAATCAAGGAACCCCTCGTTACCCCCAACCGCTCTCTATAGAGAAGGCCAACATGCATGTTATGCAAAACTCCCAATCATGTGGTCGCCACTTGTCTTGATTTAGCAGCGTTACGACGCTAGTTCCCTGCCAGACCTCAAACTAAGCATGAAGGAACCCCCATATCAAGGATATTTTACCTTATATGTCAAGGAAATCATTATGAGCAGCAATGTACTTATGCCTCGCAACTTTGTCCCACCATCGATATGATTCATACCATAGAGAAGAAACAGGACGATCTCCGTGAATGGCATAAAAAGTACACCTCTGGGTAAACAACCCCACCACCACATGGGCTTGGTGGACAAACTAAGGTGACACACCAACCAAACATGACCTAGGCTAAGCCAAGGATAACATGTGGACTATGCAACCTAAATTACCATCGAGTCAACCAGTGCAGAGAATTGAAGCCCGATGCAAGCAGTTTTCGCATAGTCTCTTCTCTCCCTCAGAAACTTCTCTCTAATCAAGAGAAGGTCACGCACACCTACTGCTGGATTTGTTCACACTTTCACCATACGATTAAATGTGTACACCTCCCCAAGCTTATTGTGGCAAGAGCTGCGTTGAGTCTACACTCCCCAAAAGAGGCAGACGCACCTAAGCCAACAATATGGAAATGGAAGCAGAAGACAACCTCTTCCATGACAGTTCCTTTCCAAGAATCCACATCCGGGATGTCGAGTAGTGTTGATTCCCATACAATCTACTCAGTTGGCACAGTGATACCATGCACTATCTGCACTGGCCAAAATCACACACCATAGGTATGCTCGCTAATGGAAACATTCAGGCACCTTTGCGGCAGGCACAATTTCCACCTACAAGAAATTGACCATGCTAGCGGGGAACCCAACTTCATGCTTACACGAACTCCAGTCACGAAGATTATTCCCCCACCAAACGCCGATGACACAATCCACCATATACGATTTGTATCATCACATATCAAAAATAGGATTACAACCGCCCCCACATCCCATCATTTCCACCCTATTCCTGTCGCAAAAGATCAAGATACCTTACAATTTTGCATTTATTTCCACAAGATCCCAAATTTTCATACCGCCATCGAATTCTTTGATGATACCCAACCTCTAGAACAACGCCTATTACAATTAGAGCTCATCGAAAAAATTTGATGACAGTTGCTACAACAAAACGAGGCCCACAACAAAAGGATAAAAGCATCATTCAACTGCCACATCAACCTTCGCTCATTCACTGAGGGAGAGCTAGTCCTCCGCTATGAGGTCACAAAAGAAGCCCTAGGGCTAGGAATGTTTGAAAACTTGTGGAAATGACCCTACATCATCAAACATTGCCTCTAATAGGGGGCATACATCTTGACGGAACCAGACGAAACCTGCCTCAACAACCCTGTCAATGGCCTTTACCTCAAGAAATTTTACCCAAAAGGGCCAAGACAACCCTTCCCTAGAGTGAACGTACACAAAACTTGAAAATTGTTTACCAAAAGACTTATTAAACATGCTCATAGTTCCACCATGGATCACCAACTTGAATCTTATTTTGGATTTGTTGATGGAGCATCAAGATGGTCTCAAGGTTTAGCCGCAACGACCTGGGTCATCTACCACCCTGACTAATCACCACTCTGGACAAATGGTGTATGCATCAGTTCAATAACAAAAAATCAGGCAGAATATGATGTCGTCATCGGACTTATGTGCGATGCCCTCCATCAGGGCATATGCCATATGCATGTCTACCTCGATTCCCAGTTAGTAGTGTCGCAGTTAAACCAAACATTTGAGACAAGAGATACACATTTGTTTAGAAAATATTTGCATGCAAAAAGATTAAGCAAATAATTTGACTATACACATGTACCAAGGATTCAAAACCAAACAGCTTATAATATTCCAAAATTTAGCCTTCATCTAAATGGAATATTATAGTTGGTTTTATCACTAGGTAGGTGAATAAGTGGGTGGGGAGACTCATAAAACCCCTTTAGAAGGAATAATAACACTCCTAATGTGGAAGGAGGAAGAATAAACAGCTGGATTAAGCACCTTTGGGTGTGAATAGGGTTTGGATCATGTTGATTTAGTCAACTTTGACCAAATCAACAACGTTGTCATGGAGGAGTGATCTTTATGATGAGACAATGCAGTTTTAGTGGAGGACAACTTGCATGAGATTGGTGGCAAGTATTAATGGGACCCAATGTGAGGAGGCTCTCATTCTATATATGGAGGGGATAACGACCATTTTTATTCATGTTTTATATTATCATTTGATATGGTTTGTTTAGACTTTGCTTCCTCTTGGTGTTTAGTAGGGTTGTTGTGCTGTTTAGCACAAGGGTGTTCCTGATCGGGAATCCCCACCTCATCCTCAGGGAATGAGAGGTTCTTTGAGCTAAATTTCCTTATTCTGGCATTCTGGCCAAGCTACCTCCTTCAGCTACATCGTATTTTCTGTTTAGAGCTGGGTTGTGTTGCAGGGTGCAACAAAGGAGGATCACATTGAGCCATTTCTGGGATTGTTTTTTAGTGGAGAGGTAGCCTATCCATTGGAGGATAAAAAAGGAGAGCTCCTGGGCATATTTTCACATCTTTTGCATCAAGCCAACCATCTACCATCCCTCACAACACAATCAAATTTCTGAACTGCGTTATTTTTGGAGGCAATTGTTGGGAGGGTTCATTGATCTCATCAGGAGGGTCTATTTCTGAGTAGAGGGATCAACATTCTAATTATAAATACCACTGGAGGAGGACATCATCATTTCAGATCTGTCATAGCCTAATTCTATTCAGATCCAGTTTACAATGACATCTCAACCCCAGGGTTATTTGTCACATTGTACATTTCTTGGTATTTCTAGCATTCTTTTCCGTATTGACTAGAAATCTTGTATTAGAGCCCACATATTCTTTGTTGGGAATTTCTTTTGTTTATATCAGCCAAATTTAATTTATATATGTATTCAGCAGTAGCTACACTAATATAGACAATGTTGTCACTGCTCTCTGTCATTCTATACAGTTACAGCAACTCATGTGTTGATTATTCCTATCATTGGAGGCTTGTTCTTATTGCTTGAGTGGCTTGTCCCTCATGATATTTTTGTATATTGTTGCTGATATATTAATAAAATTATGGCTGCATATTGATCCCTCTAATGTCATGTTCATATTTTCTATGTTTTACATTATTATGTCTTGTATTGCTACTATTTCCAATTTGGAATATTACAGTTGTATCAGAGCATAATCTTGGCTAAGCCTGTGCATCCAAGACATTATGTCATTTTAAGGAGAAGCTTCTTCTCATAGAAAAGAGAAGTTTGTACAGAAGAAACAAAGGCATGAATCCATTATTTGGAGAAATGAAGGAAGAGAGGATCTCCCAAATTCTTTTCCAAACTATGAAAAATATCAAAGAAGATCTCAAGGAGATGAAAGGGGAGAAGTGTAGGAAAATTCCAAGAGGGTTTGAAAGGGAAGAAAGCCCTAGATTTTCACATGATGGGTGTGAGAATTCAGCCAAACATGCAGATCCACAGTGTAGTTTATGGCCCACATTCACTGCAAGAAGGATGGAGGAAGAACATGCACCAAGGGAGGAGACCTTGAGTGACTATCTTCAGGAGTATGAGTCTCAATCATGGAGATTCAAAGAGCACTTGGACTTACAAGGGCTTTGCCAACTCAAGGAAGAGATAAGATCTAGAAACCATAATAGAAGCAAGAGAGGTAGAATCTTTCTATCTAACTTTGATGGATCAGCAAAGTGCGCAACCAAAGCTTGGGTGGAGGAGCTAGATTCCTATTTCCAGCTACACCAAGTTTCAGAAAAGGAGGCCATTAGAGTAGCATCGTTGAACCTCAAAGGTATGGCCCATGATTGGTGGTTTTGTAGTTCTGCTTCATTTATTCATGCAAATGTAAACACTTATGCAGGTTTCAATAAGAAATTAGTGAGAATATTTGATATTAAACATTGTAAAACATCATTTGTTGAACCCAAAAACTCAAAACCTTTGCATGAGTTGGAGAGATCTATTCTGCTAACTCCACTCCTTATTTCTATTGAAGGGGATAAAAAAATTCATGATACCTTTCCAAGGGAAAGATCTCCACTTCTTGAAGATCCCTCTTCTATATATGAAGACATGGAGGTTCCTCCTTCAAGGGAAGACCAAGGTCAAGGATCTCTCATTAATGATGAGGCATTTTCAAATATTGACAAAGAGGATGAGTAGAAAAGAGCTAGCAGAATTGTACCATCAGGAGGAGACCCATCACCACATGGAGATGGGAAGGAATCCATTGCTTCCATTAGAGGATCCCTTGTGTCTTTACAAGGAATTCCAAATGATCCAACATGTGGGAACCAAAACACAATTCTGGAGTAGCATGCATCAGTTATTATAGGTTGTAAATCTTGTGAGATGGAAGAAGAGAAGGATCAACATCAAGCTATAATGATAATTCACCCTTATTTTTTTCGGGAGGTTTCTGCAAAAAAGAAGGAGATTGTATTGCCCAGTGAAGAGAGGGACAAATCAGTCCACTCATATATACAGTCCACTTCAGATTTTGATGTCTCTCTACATGGGGGCATTCCACAAGGGAGGCCACCAAATCTAGAGTTGGTGAGAGACATCTTTCCCTTTGGTTCACCACTCTTAGATTTTTGAGGGGTGAAGATCTTGGAGGAGTCCAGTACAACGCAAAGAGTTTGGGATAGACTCAAGGAGGGGAGAGACATTCTCCCATTTTCAGCATCACCCACTCTCACTACATATACTACGCTGACAGAAGTTGCTGTAGTGATGGAGGATGGCACCTACATGGTGCAAGGGAGCTGCTCCATGGATTTGGAGAAATAGAGGGTGCCTCCTTCGAGGAAGGAATCCTCCATACATTGGATTATATGGAGGCTACTCATGCTTACACTAGCCAAGATCAGGAGATTCTTTTTGGATGGTATCTTCTCATGGGAGGTCAACTTCCAAAAGTCACCACTTCTGTTTGAACATGAGCAGCTGCATGATGGGCATGGCAGCATTTTGGAGGATGAATTTGGCATGAGGGATGTCAAAGGAGAAGACATCAGAATGTAGGGAGCTTCATATTTCAAATCTTCAGCACTGTCTCTTAGGAGGATTGATCCATATTGGAGGTCTCAACTCTTGGTAGAGTACTCCAAGGATCTTGGTGCTTGCATGATTCTTGATGACCCGGAGGGAGATGATAGATACAGGGTGGTTGGAGAGGTCATCTATTCTTGTGGCAGAGTCTTCTTGACTAGAGTTTCTGAGCTCAAGAGGAATCTACTACATGCAGCACATGTGGACTTTCTTTCCATGCACTTTGATGCATTTCATTATTTGATGGAGGAGTTCACTTGGGATGGAATCCAGCATGATATATTTCATCATATGGAGAGATGCATATCCCGGATGGTGATAGAGAGGATGTCGGAGCCACTTCCCTACTCATTGGGGGTGAGGGATAATTTTCAGTTGAGCCATTTCAGCTGAAGGTCCATAGTACATGGTAGAGAAGGTACAATTTTTCATTATGATTTGTACTTCTTTACTTTATATGAGCAACATGTTGTACAAAGGAGGATTATCCCTTATTACACATTATATTATGATGTACTTAAGGCCAATTGTAGCATTGAGTTTGGTTGTTCTATTGGTGGTTTTTGGGGGAGGCCACATGATTCTTGGTGTGCACCATTGGCACCACATTTTACTTTCATGATCCTATCTTGTAGGATGATTGTGGCAGCAAAAAATTGGCTGGAAGGGCACTTTTTATTATTTTTTTTGAGGCAGGCAAGGGATGCCCTGCACTAGTTCCATGTGTGGAACTATGATCCACTTTCCGGTTGTCATATGGAAGCTTGTTTTCATTGGTTTTGGCTTCCATATATTGCTGATATTTTTATATTCATGGCGAGATTTGTTTGGAGAGTGGGACAAAGGTTGGAAGTGAAAATTGCGAGTATGATTCTCCCTACTTTACATGTTTTATGTTTCAGGAGAAGCAATGGGAAAACCATGATTTTCATACTACATCTCTTTTATTCATGTGGGAGGAGCCATTTGGAGAACTTAAGTTCTTGTAGGAGGCACTTAATGGTTGATTTGTTTGGTGGGGTAACTTGGGCCATTCTTGGAGGCCATGTCATTTCAGCCCAAGATCAGAAACAACCCCATACTTACCATAAATGGAGAGAGAAACAACTTGGAAGGGAAAATATAAACTCTCCATGCAGCCCCAACACATTGCATAGACCAGGGGTTGAAGATTATTTTGATGAGCTACATAGGATGGCTCATTTCATTTCGATGATCGCATGGGTATGGGAGATGTTATCACCATAAATTGTTTTTCTAAACTTTGACAATTTACATCATTTATAGTTATGGTATTAGATAGGTGTTATGGTCATTTTATGTTTTAAAGGGTAGGTGATAGGGTTAAAGTCTCAAAGTCTCATTTTTATGTCCAAAATAAAGCTTAAAAAACTTCATTCATGTTTAAAAGGTCATACAACCCTCTTTAGAAATCAAATTTCAAACCATTTAAAAAAAAATTTGAATTAACCATGAAACCACGTTTTCGTAGCGCAGACAGTGTAAAAAATATGTTTTGTGCTACGAAAACGTTGCTATTTTCATAGCGCAAAACCATAAAATTGAACTAAACACGCTACGAAATCTCAGATTCATAGGAAGTATTTTCAAATCACCAATCCAGTCAGATTCTATTAATTTTTCATCATTAGGTGTCAGTTAGGAGTCATTTCTAAGGCATGCAACCATTCAATTTCATCATTTCAAATATAGGGGTCATCATGATAGGAAATTTAAAATTCGAAATGATTGGTGGGTTTTCTTATTATAGTTTGCATGCAAACACTCAAGAAAATTGTCTTTGAATGCTAAGATCGTGGTAATTCCTTACCAAAGCTTCTCTCATCGATTTTGCAAGCGAGGTTGATCATCATTAGCAAGCGAGGCTGACTACCATTGGCAAGCGATGTTGACAACCATTGGCAAGCGAGGTTGATAAACAAAAATTCAAGTGAGGTTGATTTGTTACAGGAATTCAGAGTCAAATATGATAGAAGAAAAAAAAAATCACAGGTCTGGTCTTTGTTTAAGAAAAAAGCCTGAAAGCATAGAGGCTCTAGTCAAAGATAATTCAGTGATGGAAGCTTTCAAGAAAACAGGGTGTTGGAGATTTTGTGAAAAATTACAGGGAGGACACAATCAAGTGCCAAAGGAATTTTATCTTCATTTCATCGATTCAAATACGAAAGTTTGAATTCTTAATTTGGCATTAACTCCTGAGATCGTAGATTTGGTGACAAATATTCCTAGGGGACAAGATAGATGGTTCAAAAATTTCAAATTTGATATGGCACCATGTAAAGTATTTCTGAAGCCAGAGTTTGCAGAAACATATTTAACCAAGGCAACTCCAAAAAATTATATCAAAGACATCTATGCAAACTTTCTCTTCAACATTCAAAGGTATTTTACCTATGAGGGAAGATATCATAAAGTGTATTCATATCATTTTAAACTCCTATTGCATTTCATTGACATGATTTCTTTAGATTTTCCTTTCTTCCTGTATCGAAGTATAGCTAAGATGGTAGATATAGTGCAATTGAAAACTCAAGGATGTGAAACTTCCCTTTTCCATCATGGCCTAATTAAACTGATAGTTTTACATGAACTTAAAAATATCCACAAAGAATGGTAAAAGGAATGTTTTTACAGTGGTATAAAATTTGCGCTACGAAAACAAGCTGTTTTCGTAGCGCAGTCATATTCCCTCTCCTTTTCATTTTTTCGAAGGCTTCTTTTTGCACAGGTGGAAGGATTGAAGAATTTATGGAATTTTAACACATGTTACATATATAAGATAGTCATCAAGGCTAGAAAAGATGTTCGTAGACAAGCATGGAGGTAAAGGCTAAAATTCAGGAAACTCTGTCTCCTGGTTTCTAGGGCAGTTAAGTCATGAATCAGCAGGGTTCACCACAAAGCTAGAGGCACCATAAAGGTCGAAGAGATGGATTAGAAACTGTCAAGAGGGTATTTAAATTTTGGATAAGGTTTTTTGAGACATGATAAGGAGTTTCACTCCTATTTGTATTAGATCTCCTAGAAGACAGTCAGTTGTCAGTTTGTAATTAAGAGTTTGTTTTAGGAGTAGATAGGTGTCAATTTTAGAAATTCGAATTCTCCCAATGATGGATCATGGAATCCAAGAAATGTAAAGACTCTATATGAAGCATGAGGTCAAATTCCTCAAGGTTGAAATTTTGATTAGCAAAGCAGTTTTGTTATTGTATTTGACTGGATATTTTTCAACTTAATATAGAGATCAGTTTACTACTCAAGGTTCACAAGGGGTTTATGTGTTTGAGATTATTATGGAATTTTTAATTATCTATTTGCAGTGGTATGAACATGTGTTACTTAGAATTCATTGAAAAATGCTCTAACTTCCTTCACATTCTTGTAGACTGTGCTTTTTCACTGTGTTACTATTTTCACTTATAAGCCTAGACTCCAAGTGCCTTGACTTCCATGTTTGACAGATCATGATTTTTTGTTGAAAACTTCTCTGACTCCATAGCCGAATAGATGTTTCTAATATTTGATTCAACCAGTTATACATTTTTACCCTTTTATTCCTAGAGTTATCCATCTAATCATTAATCAAAAATCTTAAACCTATTGAGAGAGCCCTCTCAGGTTGAGGAGGCTAAGCCTCAACCAAAAGATTGGTTTGAAAGAGTTACTCAGAGTCTACTTTATCAGTAGCCTATCAGGGTCAGATTTTGTGATAACAGGAGACTCTCATTGGGGATAAGATTCCTTATGTTTATCATCACTCCTACCTTGAGGAGGCCATTGGACAACAAGAACGTTTCCACTCACACCTTCCACTTTCTCATGATGTACACCATTTGGTTTTGCATACTTGGGAGGAACCATTGGAAGACAGATTTATTGCAGATTATGTTGAGATGTGGTGGGAACTATTTATGAGGAGGCCACAAGAAGAGGAAGGGAGGAATTTTTCTCCACCTTTACAGTTTCTTGACGACAAGAAAATTTTTGGAGGGGAGGATTGTAATATTCCAAAATTTAGCCTTCATCTAAATGGAATATTATAGTTGGTTTTATCACTAGGAAGGTCAATAAGTGGGTGGGGAGACTCATAAAACCCCTTTAGAAGGAATAATAACACTCCTAATGTGAAAGGAGGAAGAATAAGCAGTTGGATTAAGCACCTTTGGGTGTAAATAGGGATTGGATCATGTTGATTCAGTAAACTTTGACCAAATCAACAACACTGTCTTGGAGGAGTGATATTTATGATGAGACAACACAGTGTTAGTGGAGGACAACTTGCATGAGCTTGGTGGCAAGTATGTATGGGACCCAATGTGAGGAGGCTCTCATGCTATATATGGAGGAGATAGAAAACATTTTTATTCATGTTTTAGATTATCATTTGATATTGGTATGTTTAGACTTTTCTTCCTCTTGCTGTTTAGCAGGGTTGCTGTGATGTTTAGCACAAGGGTGTTATTGATCGGGAATCCCTACCTCATCCTCAAGGAAGGAGAGGTTATTTGAGCTACAATTCCTCATTCTGGAATTCTGGCGAAGCTACCTCCTTCAGCTACATCATAGTTTCTGTTTAGAGCTGGCTTGTGTTGCAGGGTGTAGCAAAGGAGAATCATATTGAGCCATTTCTGGGCAATTTTTTCTATGGAGCGGTAGACTATCCATTGTAGGATCAGCAAGGAGGGCTCTTGGGAATATTTTCACATATTTGGCATTAGGCCAACCATCTACCATCCCTCACAGTGCAGTCACATTTCTAAAGTGCATTATTTTTGGAGGCAATTGCTGGGAGGGTTCATTAAGCTCATTAAGAGGGTATATTTCTGAGTAGAGCGATCAGCGTTCTAATTAGAAATACCATTACAGGATGACATCATCATTTCAGATCTGTCATAGCCTCATTCTATTCAGATCTAGTTTGCAATGACATCTAAACCTGATCAGGTGATCATGTACTAAGTGAAGAAAATGCTCAAAATTAGGCGGAACCTGAGTGACCGGATAGGCCTCGTCAATACAATCTCGGCGCCGCAAACGACACTCAAATCCGACATTGTATGTGAAAGTTATTCAAGTTTGAAAATTCACAATGTTAGGCAAAAAAAACTGAGTTTGACCAAGGTTGACTTGACTTTGGAATTATTTTAAAAAATAATATTACAAGGAATATTCCTAGAATATGTTAGTCATCAGTATTTTTTACCTGTTGTTGATGACTAGTTTCCTTAGCTGATTTTTCTATAAGCTAATCTCAAACTGTCAATTTGTCACCTAGAAAACACCCCAAAACAATTTTTGTCCTCCTACCCCTTCCTGTCGGTCTATGATGAGAACAATCTCTAGTTTTCAAGACCTATCTCACTTCAGCAAAGTTTCCCTGTCTAAAACTATCATAGCTGTGATTATCTGCTATCATTTTCCCCTTGTTACTCATTCCATTCACTATCCAAAGGTTGACCAAATGTATGCTACTCTATCCCTGATCATCTTGTCATATGAAAATCTGATCATGCCTAAGAAAACACTCAGAATATGTCAAAATTGTCCCTAAGTCAGATAGTGGTGTTTAGGGAGTTTTTCCTTGGCTAAGATATCCTAAGCCAAAAAGCCTGTGTCCAGTACTAGTCAACCATGAATTTTTCCCTATTCTCCAAGGCAAGCATTGGTATATCCATAGTTCGCACACCACTAAGAGGTCACTTTGTCTCATTTCATAAGAAGTTCAGCAAAGATCCAAATCAGGAAAAGAGAAGGCTTGTCACTGTCTGAAGAAATATCCTTAGATCAGGCATAATCTCCATGAAACACCAAAAGAGCTCTACAAGGTTCCAAAGCATCTGTTTTTACATCTCTTCAGGGGTGTAATTAAATGATGATCAGTGTGCACATAAGAGCAAAAAGAAAAATTCATACAAATATTCATGTTGACTTAGTTTTCCATCAAAGAAAGAAAATTACAGTAAGTAAAGAGCAGCAAATGTACATGTTATAAATCCAAAGGCTGCCTGAAGTGCAGAGATCATTCCTCATGTCAAATGAACACAAAATACTGAGTGATGCTAATCAGCAATGCTCCATGATCTCCTCCAAAAGCAGTGCTGCATGATCTTCCGAAGGGCATCATCATGTAGGGCATAAGAAGACAGCTGCTTATTATGTTACCTTGAACTTGGGTTTTGAAAAGTAGTCAAAGGCAATTTCAATAAACCTCTGAAAACACAGTCAGGGGAAAAGATAGTTCAATGATATCTAGCAGCAAACACTCTCCATGTACAAGTCACTTTTCTTCTGGTTTTGTGTTCACAGTGATATTTTACAAAAGGATATACACATCTCAGACAAGGCCTCATAAAGCAAGAGGACATGAGTTTCAAGTGATTTCATCAATGATAAATGTCAAATTTCACTTTGTTTCCTATTTTGGTATTCTTCAAGAAAACATACAGAACAAGGTGCAGTGGTTGAATTAGATGAATATACTGTGTTTAAAATAACCTCATTCAATAATAAGTAGAGGGTTAATGACACATTATTGTGACCTCCTTCACTAATAAGCAGAGGGTCAACATGTTTTTAAGTAGCTTCAGGAGTTTTTTTGCACCACCTCCTCCAAAGATGAACAGAGAATGCACAACAGGGTTTGAAATGTTATTTTGATAAAGTCTCTGTTGGTAAGACCATGTTGAGAAAAAGTGGTAAAAAAAATGAAAGTTTATAAGTTAAGGGCCTATTCCACATAAAAAGAAAAGCAGTGACACGATGGTGCTAAAAAGCCTCTGTTCTTATGTTGATGAAAGCCTACTTCAAAGGAAAAATCTGAGGCTGAATTTTTGTTTAAAAGCACCTTCATCTGAATGGTAAAATTGGTAGACTAAGCTTTGTTTCTAGTCATTCTTGCATACTAGTATAGAGAAGCATTCACACAGAAGGTTTATGTGAAAAGGGCATTTTTATTTTACAGATCCATTATGGTTTATCATAACTAACCCCTCCAAATGATGAATGAAGGGCAAGCGCCAGATGTTACTTTTTCAGATCATTTAAAAGACAGTGGGCACATTATTAGGATAGATGAACTTTCATTGATTGAAGGCCTCTTTCATCATGAAGTTAAGGGCCTAACCATGATTATAAATGAGCATAAGTGATCACAATTGTAGGGATTTTCTTCAGGACAAATAGAAGGTCTACACACAGTCAAGAGAAACTGTTAAATACTAACAGTAACCCGCATCATTTCCTCAATCATGTTATTCACTATTAAAAGGCTTCACAATGATTTTGAGACTAGGACACTTACCATAAGAAAAGTTACCTGGGAAAGAGGACAGTAGGTTCGAGAGAATTCAATAGTGGCCTCCTTCACAAAAGCAGAGGGTCAACTCTCCAAGTGATTAACATTCCATATAGATCAGCTTATTCAAAGGGTTAAGAGAGGGTGATGAAACCATTATTCACATTCAGTCAAAGGGTGCCTCCATCAAATGATAAGAGACAGAGAAGACACATGGTTTAGGATCTCCTTCACTTCATAAAAAACAAAAGATGCATTATGGTGTTGAGAGGCTGCAGTAGTGGTTTTAAAAGAATGACCTCCTTGGTAAAAATCAGGAGATCAAATCATGATTAAGAGGCCTCCTTCATCATACAAATAGAAGACCAAATCATGATGAAAAGACCCTCACCACTTCAAAAAACAGTGGGTTTACATAATGGTTTCAAAAGGTTGCAGTGGTAATATTGTTGTAAGCCGCTTTTAGATGATATACAAGGCCACTGTCTTGGAGAAAACCTTCAATGTGAATAGGAAATAAACACTGTTGTTTTTAGCCTCTTTCCTCATAAAAGAGCACCCATAAGAGTATTTCAAAAAAGGCCCCCTTCATCATACTAGCAGAAGACCAAGTCATGGTTTAAGGACCTTTTTTACTTCATAAAACAATTGAGTTGCATTGTGGTGATTGAGAAGCTGCAGTGGTGTTTTTATGATAAACTCCTTTGTAAACAAAAAATGGGCAAAGCATAGTTTTATAATTCCTACATGACAAGTGGGAGGTTAAAAAATCATCAGAGTTGAATATAGGTTTTGAAGAGGAAATCTGCAGTGACTTTAGAGTTGAAACATTATGCCTTTTAAAAAGTTTTCTTTCAACAATCAAAAGAAGAAAACTATGTTCAAATACAAAATCAACAGAGTCATTTTGTTTTAACAACAAATGATAAGAAGAGGAAAAAGGGTGAATTATTTTGTTTTTCAAAAAATAGATAAAGGAAGGGAGGATTCTTTGAACCCTCATCAAGTATAAAACTCGAGCAAACATATCATTCACTCTTATGCAAAGCCAAGACAAGGAAGAGAGAAATAGGTTTGAGCATTTTTAAGTCATTTGCAACTGGTTTAAACGCGCGGTGCACCTGGAAGACTGTGCGGCGTGCCTGTACGCGCTTACTGAAGAAATTTGTTAAAGGCGCGGCACGCCTGTGCCCAGTGTTCAACAAGCGCCCAGGGCCAACCTGACAACTCAAATGCGGTGCGTTCCTTCCCATTCAGGCCTGCCCGACCCAGCAACCACTTCTGAACGCGGGTTTTTCCAGCCAGGGCCAATACTAAAAGCAGCCCCCAAAGGTCTTGAAGACAAAAATTTTACACAATAATCTCATCTCCAAATACAGCAGGGACATTTTTCAAAGATATTTACATCTCTTAGGCCAAAAAATTTGTTTTAAAAAGTAAATTTGAAGGAAAATATCAGTAATTTCAAGAAGCTAGAAGTCTGTTGTTTTAAGAGGCCTATTTGTAAAAGTGAGGAACTGAACATAGTGTTGAAGGGAAAGTCACTGTGTGAAGAAAAAACCTATTACATTTTAAAGCTTGTTTCAAACTCAATACATAGAAAACAACACAGTCTTTTAGAAAGAAAACAAAATTTGTTTTGAAGACCTTTTACTCAGTAACAAGAGAAGATATTGTTGTTGACAAACAAACTAAACTTCATCCAAAAGAACTTGCTTGCTAAGATAATCACAGAGAAACAGTGATAGGGGGATAAAGGCTTTTTATCAATTTAAAAGAAGTCTCTTAAACAGTGATGTAAACGAAAACTGTGATTGAGGGGAAAAGAATTTTGGTGTCAAAGAAAAAGGATATCTAAATCAATGTCAAAGGGCCCCTTATATTGGATAAGGAATAGAGCTTAGTTTAGTAGGGAGACTCATCATTCCAAGTCAAGAGCTAGTACCAAATAAAACAGAGAATCACTGTTTAAAAAACTAGTACCTTGTGAAAGTTTAAACTTGTTTTTCAAGAACATAAAGGATCATACAATCTATAAAGGGAAGACATAGTTTGTTTTGAAAGCTTCTTACTAAGTGACAGGGAAACTACTTTTTTAGAGAAACAGTGATCATCAAAGAGGAAACATAGCTATTTCCAAACATATTCTATTTATCTAAAAATCACAGTTAAGCAGTGATAAAGGAGGAAAGAAATGTTGTCAGTTTGAAAGAGTTTTCCTGCTGTGAGTAATTAAAGATAAACATAGTCTTCAAGGGGAGGAAAGAGTTTTTTTGTCAAATAAAAAAGGGGACTTGTCTTCAAAAAACTACAAATAGATCTTATTAAAGGCCTCTTTTCTCAAGACACAGTGCTGAAGAAGTAAATTTGTTTTCATTTAACAAATACTTGCTTGCCAACTAAAGAGAAAATCAGTTCTCAAAGAAGGGGTCTAATTTTCAGTACAGTTCAAGGTATTGTTTTGGTAAGTCAGTAAGGGGTATCAAAAGAAAAAATGCCTCCAAATAAGGACATAAGAAGTGGGTATCACAATAGGTATGAGCTTATTACAACTCATAAAGTGAACGAATCTCCTTCAGTACTCTTCAATTTTCATGAAGTAGGGTGCTTGGATTTTTGCCAAAAAGTCCAAGAAGTAAAAATCACCCTCCTTTGACTCATTTGTTTGCTTTGAGGCTGCAAGGAAATCATGCCCATATAGCAGGTTTGGATTTCAAACTCACTCCTAGGGCTATCTCCAAAGCTACTAAGATCCCCTATATAGGAGAAAAGTGGTTCAAACAAACATACCTAGATCTGAATCACTATAAAACCTTTCTAAAACCAGACCATCAGGATGCTTGCCAAGCTATTTTCCCTTTTTTCTCACTTATTGAGCAGTTATTCCCCCCTCATGAAATTCATCATGAATTATTTCACATGTCAAGGGAGGTTTTCCCGGATTTATGCCTATCACATCAAGATTCTTATGCATCTAACAAGAACTCAGTTGTTGAACCTACCTTTCTTCCTCTATAGAAGCATTGAAAAGATGGCCTCTACTATCCAAAAGAAGCCCTCCGCTCAACAACAAGCTTGTTTATTTCATCATTCCATTATCAAGATCATCATCCTCCATCAACTTGAGAAAAAGGGAGTTTCTTGGGACTCTTTCATCTCCCATCCCGATTTTTCCATTGCCTATTCATCTCATGCGCCTTCCTCACCATCCACTCATCATGTTTCTCCTTCTTCTAGTAAATCCACTCCTAAAAGGAAAAAATCCCCTATAATTCAGAGTGAGGAAGAGAAGAAGAAAACTAGTGATAAAGAAGGGCAAAGTGACAAGAAGCAAACTAGTGGTGATGAGGGACAAAATAGTGAAGGTAAAGGGCACAGCAGTCATGAAGAAAGAAGTGACAAAGATGAACAAGACAGTCTTCAAGAAAAAAAACAAAGTGGCAGCCAAAAAAGTGATGATGAGGGTCATGACAGTCCTCAAATAGACACTTATGATGAGAAACAACACAGCCCTCAAGCAAGAAATGATGATGGCAAGCAAACACCAAACAGTGAGCATTCTGAAGGGGGCATCATGGAGAAAAAAAATCAAAACAGTCCTAAGGGTAGCCAAGACCAAATCAGTGACCATGAGCATAGTAGTGGTGAAGACAAACAAGGAAATCTTCAGGCAGAAGAAAACAGTGACAAAGGTGAAGCTGGAACAGATGATGATAGAGGCAGCAAGGTAAAAGACCAAGTTGAGCAAGTAAAAGTAGATAAACCTCCTCTCTCTTCTCCTCAACACAACCAAGAGCATGTGCTAGTTGCCTCTCCTAGGCAAGGGGCCATGACTCTTCCTCCAAAAGTGGCGAAGCCTAAAAACACTAGATCTGCAAAGAAGAATATCACTCTAGAAGTGACTAGAAATGTCACAAGAGCACTAAGAAGTAGAGGAAAACTGCCTAAGAAGAGCATTGTTGAATTGCCAGAGAAGGAAGACCAAGAATTCTATCCAAGGGAAGGTGAAAGAAAGAGAGGAACATCAAGAGAGTAGTCATGAAAAGGAAAGGGAGTTTGACATCATACAGATAAATAGTGATGTCAGAGATGATGAAGCTAGGATTCTTGAGGCTCTTTTGCAAAATAGAGAAGCCCAAATTCATGACCTACAAGCTGATCTAGAGAGGTCATAGGACCTCATATAGGTTCTACAGACGCAAAACAAACAAATGAGTGGTCAAATGGCAGTATATGAGGCCTAGGCTTTCAAGTACCAAAGGGAAGCCTACAAAGCACAAATCAAGATTGAAGAGCTTATGGGAGAATTTGATGAAACTGAAGAATAATAGCAGCCAATGAGGAAGAGGCCTAGGACTATGGGTCTCAAGAAAGCTTTGGAGAAAAAGAAGGAAGAAGAGGCAGCCCTTATTCGATCTTATCCTCTTACTCAATTGCTCGCCCAAGAAATAGAAAATGATAAAGAATCATGGCTTGAAAGGGCCAACAAGAATTTGGAGGATAAATTAGAGAAATCTAACAGAGACTTGAGTCTACAAAAGAAGATGACCGGGCACTACAAGAAGTTGAACCAATTTGCCCGAAGAAAGCTCAAACTTGCTCAAGAAAGGCTCAAGGTTGCTCGAAAGAGGCGCTCAATAGAAAAAGTGGAGAAAGGCACATCAGGGCTTGAAATCTTGGCCTCAGCTTCCTTAAATGCTTATAATAACCCATAAGGGGCTTGCTCGCCAAAATTGAGCAAATTTTGACATGATTTTGTTTTTTTTGTTTTTTAGCCATAATTGCACATTTTTAAGGGCACTTCCATGGGTGCTAGGAGCATCCTCAGCTCATGAAAGAAATTTTTTTGGATGGAATAAATTTGGGGGCAGATACTCACAAATTTTCAGATCCAAAGGAGGTGTTTTGGTTTTCCAAAGAGGCGAAAAATAGTGATTTTTTAACTTTTTGCCTCACATATCAGCAAGGGCTACTTTTCTGGTTTTTTCCACTCAGTTCAGTTTTTTACATAATTCAAGGGATTGGTTTGAGAAAAATAAAATAGTTCCAGAAAATAGACATCCAGGTCTTTCCAAAGAGCCATCACGGGCCTCATTTGGACATCAGGAAGTCCCTCAAAAGTGGTCTACAAGACAGGCAATTTTCTGCTGCTACGTTCCTGTAGCATTTTGGCAAAAAAGGCAGATTTCTGAGGATGCTCATCCAAATGTGCGTTAAGCATTTTTGAGCACTTTTCATTCATTTAAAGTCAATTTTTTTCACTTTTTAGCATTTTATAGATATTTTATAAGATATTTTGTGCCTTGGGCTTTGCAAAGCCTCAAGGACAAAATCAGATAGTTGCAATAGGCCAATGGCCTTCTAGATGCTCTTAGATAGTTTCTTTCTCTTTAGCCTATATATTCCAAGAGATTTCATTGTATCAAGGGGCTGAACTTGATGTTATAGATAAATACATGGTATTACAAGCTTGGAAGAAATACCTTGTCTCATGAAGTGGATAATTTCTTGTGGTGGAAGAGGACTGTTGTAGGATTCCATGACTTGGTAAATGGTATAGTGTTCCTTCTCTATTATGTTTCTTTAGTTTATCATACACATTTTCATGTTTCTTTCTTGCTGTAGGACACTAAAGAATAGATTTGAGACATGCCCATGGAGGCACCTCAAGTTTCCTGATTCATTACAACTTCTATGTTTGTCTTCTTTCTTATTTATGTCAAAGATTTCTTAACTGCTCTTTGATACCCTAAGAACTTGTTATTAATTTCATTAATGGTTATTATGTATGCTATCTAGTATGATTCACGGTATGCCCTATTTACTCGTAGCTAACCAAAACCCCATTACTGAAACCTTTCTCTAAAGGTTTGATTGTCCTAGTTGAACCAAAGAGGTCTTGTGTCGATCTTGCCCTTTGCCTATGCTCTAAAATCTTAGTTCAAAGTTCCCAATAGCTCAAATATGATGTTTAGGAGTTCCCTCTTCATAGATTGAGTTGTTTGTTTTTCTTGTTTGTTTTCCCCAAATTCTGAAGGTGATTTTCCCAAGGTTAGAGGGTCTTATACTTCTATGTCTCGCCTGAATGTTTATTTTATACATCTATCAGTTTAAAGTTTCATTTATCGTGATTAATGGTTAGCCCTACCACATGGATGTCTTTTGTAAAACTATTTATGCTTAAACCTCTTTGTCCTTCACAAAACTAGTGTCCATCCCATTTCACTCCACCTAAAGAATCCATTTTCCCTCGACCAATCAGCCCTGCAATATACCTTGTCCACCATTTGATGCTTTCTCGATCTTTTCAACCCCATGGCCCAGTTGATCTGACAACATTTTTATCTATTTATCCTTTTATCAGTTCCTCCCTAAAAAACCTAAAACAAAATAAAAATATACTTAACAACTAGCCTAAAATCCAATACATAAGAAGCAAACAAATCTGCATCCCTTTCACAATAGAGAGAGCCCTCTCTGAGTCTAGGAAGGCTAGGTCCTTGGGCTCCAAAGTTGGTTTGATGTTACCCTGTCACTTGGCTTGCCAATCTGCCAAATCACGGGACCCTAACATAATGGCGATCACGGTGGGACTCTGAGTGATAAACAAACTTAGACTTCCCTAAACCTTCAGATACCTTTGAGAATACTATCTTGTGGACTTATCCCACCGCTCCCTAACATAATGGCGATCACGGCGGGACATTGAGTCAAAAAATCCTAGGTATCCCTTAGGAAGTCTCAAAGTCTCAGTTAAACTTAGAAAACTAAAGTGTTGTCCGAAGAATAGAAACTAGCTCCTTCATCATCTTAGCAAAATGATGATTCAGTTATAGAAAACTCTTACAAACCTCAGGGCTACACATAGGAAACTCAGAAAACTCTAAAAAATATCCCCATATTGGATTTTTCTCAGTTATTGGTGGTGGACCATAAGTACATATCTCTAAAAACAACAAAACATCCACCTAGCGACTCCACTAGCCTCCAGTAGGCCTAATACTCCATAAAAACCAAAAATTTCATAAATAATACTATCTTGTTGACTTACCTTTCCCAAAACTCAAATTTCATAATGTAGCCTCTGAAATCAGTGACAAACTAAGTATAGCTTAGGGATTAAAAAACCTTCATCTAAACATAAGAAATCAACAAAAACAAAAAGCTTGCAAATAGAACTATAGCCTCCTCAACAATCTAGCAAACTGTTGAAACTAAGTTCTAAGTCATTCTTGCAAGTCTACACATAAAAGTTTCCTAGAAAAGCATTTCCCTAAAAAACATCTTTGTCAGTATTGGTGGTGGACCATAAATCTCAAGAAAATCCACCTGGCGACTCCACTAGCCTTCATTTTGTTTTCACCTCACTCACATTAGTGAAACCCCTAAAGAGGACATCCATCCAAAAACAATCACAACTATCACCTCTCCAAACTTTGACTTTGAAATCTAGCTTCACGAAGAATTAATACCATATCTCATCTGGACCCGGATCCCCCTATCATAGTTGATGACCCAGAAAATATTTTGTGGCAAACTTCTGAAACTCGTAACTTAGCCACTGATAGGACCATCCACAAAGCAAGCTTTGTACCTGAACATCTCACATCCTTGCAGGATTCCCAGTTTGACTTAATTTTAGCAAAAGCCCTTTTTAGAAGCAAGTCACAAAGTAAAATCAACCTTGACGATCTTGAGCCCTTAGATTTGCAACAGAGTCCTAGTAGAGAAGCCTCACCCACTACACCTCCTGATTTTCAGCTTCTCCACCATTTCGGCTCTTATCACCCCAAATCTGCTCAGAATCAATCCACAAGTCCAAGTACCTCCGCCACACCCATTCAAACCACCACTGTGCAAATCACCTCATCCCATACCACAAATCCTCACACTGTAAATATACCATCAGCCCCCATCATGGAAACTTGGTATGCACCCTTAGTATTACCACTACCTTTGGTACCTTTGCAGAATGATTACCAATCCCGAATCCCACACTTTACCGGAGCTGAGGCTACTACTGCTCAAAAGCATGTAAATAGAATCAGTGATGCTTTTGACTATATGGAATTAGAAGATGAAACCATAAAGATGAGAATGTTTGCCCAAAGCCTAGGCGGAGAACCCAAGAAATGGTTTAAAAGCTTAGCTCCTAATAGTATACATGATCTCCCAACACTTTACCAAACTTTCATAAACAAATGGGAAATCAGAAAAAACCCCCATCCAAATCCTTTCCGAATATAACAATCTTAAAAGGGATATTGGGGAAAGTATTCGAGACTATTGCACTAGGTTCAATAGTATTTATAACGCCCTCCTGCCTCACTTGAAACCTCCACTTGGCTCAGCATTAGCAAAATTTCCCGAAGGTTTCGATCCAGATATGACATACGAACTAAGAGAAAGAGACCCCGCAACTTTGGAAGAAATGCAAAAAGTAGCTATTAGTGTCAAAGCCAACCTAGCTGAGAAGAGAGCTACAATAAGATCAGAAAAGAAAGTCACATACCGAGATGAGGCCATGCCTTCAGTTTCCTCCTCAGATCCCAGAATAGAGAACCTGGTTAGATCCATGGAAAAAATGTGGGAAAGAATAAATCAGAATGAAAAATCACCTCTTCAGGACAACCAGCCAAACCCTAAAAATAGAAACTAGAACCAAAACTTTAGAAGAGACCCGCCTTAAAACAAACCAAGGAAAAATGACCAACAGATCAGGCCACCTTTCAATGAAAACTATGTTGATGAGGAAGAAAGAGATATGGAACCACTTGATGAAAATCACTTAAACTTGATAGGTTCTGATAGCGAGGGTGAGGTTTTCCTCACAGAAGAAGAACAAGTTTTCTTCTCCTCGAATCAAAATGAAGAAAATTACAAGGACCCTAAATAACCTGAAATAGGATTACAAAATGTCATAATGGAAGCTCATAGGCAATATGATCTTAGGAGTAAGAAAAACCAAGACAACCCTAAGAGAGGTAGCTCAGACACTGCTGTTACCAAAACCCCCGATACCATTCTTAAAAAAACAACAGATAGTAACAAAATCATGGCTAAGAAAACTGACCAAAACAAAGACAAAGCTAGTCAGGCAAGCCTTGATCCAAACTGTCCTAGTACCTCTCCTAAGATTCCAGAAACAGCTGCATTGAAAAAAACCTAAATCAAAGTCAGCAAATTAAAAATATAGAGAAAGTCATGGCTGAAAAAACTGAAGCAAATCTATCTAAACTACAAGCACCCTTCAGTTTTGAAGGGGAAATTGCCAAAATTAAGATCACCATGCCTCTCACTGAACTTATTTCCCAAAGCTCATACAAATCTCAAGTGCTTAAGGTCCTAAACATAGGAAATGATGCAGATACTTTACACCTAGCTGATGAGACCCCTGAGGTGTTGTTTGGACCAAAAATAGAAGGAATATATCAAGAGGGAACCACTCTTCCTTTTTACATTAGTCTGAATATACATGACCAAATCCTACATAATGCCATGCTAGATTGTAGGGCCTCCCACAATCTCATGCCGAAAGTAGTAATGGAAAGATTAGACCTAGAAATAAAAAAACCTTATAAAGACTTATATTCGTTTGATTCAAGCAGATTCAAGTGTCTAGGCCTGATCAAAGATCTTTGTTTTAGTTTGGCAAAAATACCTGCAAAACACCTGGTCATGGACATAGTGGTAGCGGACATCCCTCCCAAGTATGGAATGCTTTTATCCAGATCTTGGGGGGCCAACCTTCAGGGAAATATTCAACTAGATATGTCTTACGCCACCATTCCTGTGTTTAACCAAACAAGAATACTGTATCGGGAATCACACATGAAATATATGGTTAGCAGCCAAGAAAGGCCAGATAACATCCCTATGTATTCCATACATTCAGATCTAAATTCATTCATTTTACATACTGATGAAGACATTGATAAACAGGTAGGAGAGATTGAAACAAATCTAGGAACACCACATCAGACACCCCAGCTTCTCTATGATGAGCTGGATACTAAAAAATATCATGACCCTGAGCAATTATGTCTTGAAGAGAGGAAATTTTTTTTCTAGAAACGGAGATAGATCAGAAAAAAAAAAGCATTATACACCCTCAAGAAAATTTCTCAAACCAAGGACAAACATCAACAGTAAAAATAGGAAACTTTTTCAAAACAGAGGTACTAAAGGACTTACATATTACAAACCTCTTTGGAAATTAGGGGCAGGGGAGCCTAATGTTCTTGCCATACTTAAATGCTTCACCATCCCAAAAAACTACCTCTCCGAATAAAACTTTGAATATTTCCACAACTGTTAAAGATCCAGGAAGAATGCCTAATAAACTTGATATGAAGGGATATGATAATTGCAGTCCAAAAACACCTGAGCTAATTGAACTAGCTAAAATTTTATCATTACACCAAACATTAAGGACTGCTAGAATATGCAAAATTGTTCAAGATACTATAATTGTCGAGAAAACTGTTTAAAACACTATGACACTGCCATCATTTCAAGAAACAACTTTGACAAAAGGAAATACAAAAATCTTGATCAAACATTAAAAATCAAAGACAAGATAGCTAGACATAGGATATGTTTTGATTTCAGAAACACAGATACACAACCCTGGAATAGAAATTATATTCTTCCTAAACAAGTCCATACTATACAAATGCTAGGTGTTTCTAATCATATGTCTTTACAAAGTGATGTTTCAGGGTATCATCAATTAATTCCTTTGCAAAGCAGATAGCTCAAAGAATTTTTCAAATATACTGGAAGCAGTTCCATCTTCAAACCCAAAGTTGCAAAACCGCCAGACACCAAAGACATGTTCCTAAAGGCTATGTTTCCAATTCTGAATTTCTTCATTATGATTTACCGTAACGATGTCATCATCTGCTTTAAAAATGACAAAGAATATATGTATTACCTTAAAAAGATGTGCAACCAAGGCAGGAGCGGAAATCAAAGGTATAGAGAAAAGCAGCAAGCGGACACAGAATTTTTCAAAGACTCTTGCAAGAACCCTTATGTTGTGCTTGAAAGGGAAAATTTTCCAAACTTTTCTTTTCAAGAGTTAACCGGACCAAGAGCATCAAGAGATCCCTTTGAAGACAAAAAGCTCAAGTTCCACCATTTTCAAGATTTCTAGTTTTAAAATTTTCACTCATTGTACATATCACTGTTTGAAGAAATAAGTAAAAAATACAAAATACAAAAACAGTAGAAAAGTTGAAAAGAGAGCAGTTTTAGAAAATAGCAGAAAAGCCCCATGTTCAAAAAAAATAGTCATGCTGAAAGTGCGCAAGTCTAAATGCCACTACCAGTGCTCAAAAGATCTCCTATTCAGTTATCTAACCTAATCATAACTGGACATGTTTTAAATTTACTTCTAATAAGTTAGTGAAAAAATGATTGTCAAATTGTGTAAGCTTGACTTATCAAAGAAAGTAGATTAGGAAAAGATACTGGTTCCACACGCTCAAAACAGAACCAAAGAGGAAAACAGGGATGAAAAAATACTATGTATCCTAGCCCTGACTTTTATAAATATCATTTCATGCAAAATAATATTTCTGTGTAGCTTGTCTTTTATGTCACAAACTCATGAAAAATCAGACCATCTAATCCTAATTTGGTCATTTTTCAATTTCATGTTTTAGTTTAGTGAATGAAATCCTTTCAAACAGCATAATATTGACAGTCTATCTAACATAGGTAGAGAATCAAAGGAGTTCATCAATTTAATCTAAACTCCCGAAAGATATAAGTGTAGAATTAGATAGTTTTCTTTTTCAAAAATATCATGTCAAAGGGTTTCTAGTCAAAATGCGCCTAAAGAAGAAAAAATGTTAGGAAATATAGCTGGGTAGATAGAGATGACTTTGATGCTAATCATGCTGTCAATTTCCAGAAATAGCATCAAGAAAGAAAGAAATTTGTGCCAATTGATAAGGCACTGGTCTTCACAAGCCATAGATCTGCAATTCTGGACACCTCCTGAAAAGGAGCTGCCCTCCCCAAATGGAGCCACTGTTAGTCATCAATATTTTTTACCTGTTGTTGATGACTAGTTTCCTTAGCTGATTTTTCTAGAAGCTAATCTCAAACTGTCAATTTGTCACCTATAAAACACCCCAAAACAATTTTTTTCCTCTTACCCCTTCGTGACAGTCTATGATGAGAACAATCTCTAATTTCAAGACCTATCTCGCTTCAGAAAAGTCTCCCTATCTACAAATTTCATAGCTATGATTATCTGATATCATTTTTCTCTTGTTACTTATGCCATTCACTATCCAAAGGTTGACCAAGTGTCTGCTACTCTATCCCTGATCATATTGTCATATGAAAATCTGATCATGCCTAAGAAAACACTCAGAATCTGTCAAAATTGTCCCTAAGTCAGATAGTGGTGTTTAGGGAGTTTTTCCTTGGCTAAGATATCCTAAGCCAAAAATCCTGTGTTCAGTACCAGTCAACCATGAATTTTTCCCTATTTTGCAAAGCAAGCATTGGTCTATCCATAGGTCGCACACCACTAAGAGGTCACTTTGTCTCATTTCAGAAGAAGTTCAGCAAAGATCCAAATCAGGAAAAGAGAAGGCTTGTCACTGTCTGAAGAAATATGCTTAGATCAGGCATAATCTCCATGAAACAACAAAAGAGCTCTCCAAGGTTCCAAAGCATCTTTTTTTACATTTCTGTAGGGGTGTAATTAAATGATGATCAGTGTGCACATAAGAGAAAAAAGACAAATTCATACAAATCTTCATGTTGACTTAGTTTGCCATCAAAGCAAGAAAAGTACAGTAAGTAAAGAGCAGAAAATGTACATGTTATAAATCCAAAGGCTGCTTGAAGAGCAAAGATCATTCCTCATGTCAAATGAACACAAAATACTGAGTGATGATGATCAGCAGTGCTCCATGATCTCCTCCAAAAGTAGTGTTGCATGATCTTCTGAAGGGCACCATCATGTAGGGCATAAGAAGACAGCTGCTTCTTATGTTACCTTGAACCTGGGTTTTGAAAAGTAGTCAAAGGAAATTTCAATAAACCTCTGAAAACACAGTCAGGGGAAAAGACAGTTCAATGTTATCTAGCAGCAAACACTCTCCATGTACAAGTCACTTTTCTTCTGGTTTTGTGTTCACAGTGATATTTTACAAAAGGATATACGCATCTCAGACAAGGCCTCATAAAGCAAGAGGACATGAGTTTCAAGTGATTTCATCAATGATAAATGTCAAATTTCACTTTGTTTCCTATTTTGGTATTCTTCAAGAAAACATACAGAACAAGGTGCAGTGGTTGAAATAGATGAAGATCCTGTGTTTAAAATAACCTCCTTCAATAATAAGTAGAGGGTTAAAGACACATTGTTGTGACCTCCTTCACTAATAATCAGAGGGTCAACATGTTTTTAAGTAGCTTCAGGAGTTGTTTTGTGCGACCTCCTCCAAAGATGAACAGAGAATGCACAACACGGTTTGAAATGTTGTTTTTGATAAAGTCTCTGTTGGTAAGACCATGTTGAGAAACAGTGGTAAAACAAATGAAAGTTTATAAGTTAAGGGCCTATTCCACATAAAAAGCAAAGCAGTGACATTATGGTGCTAAAAAGCCTCTATTCTTATGTTGATGAAATCCTCCTTCAAAGGACAAATCTGAGGCTCAAGTTTTGTTTAAAAGTGTTGGGTATGTGTTATATTCTTTACACGACTAGCTCCACAATCTATACGTTGCGCTGGGTGCAGCAAGGGAGTCACAGGGGGGGCGACAGCCCCCCCTATCGAGGTTCAGGGCATCGCCCCAGTGAATTTTTTTTTGGTATGCGGTCCCACTCATAAGCGGACCCACCCATGTTTTGTGCATGAGTTTGCACATGGTTTTTAGGGTACGATGGTTTTCGACCCCTAGTATTTTGTAGATCTGGTCAAGGGAACTACGGTTATGTTCTAATCCAGGGTTAATGGATTGGGGTTTATGTATGCTTCGGCATGTATATATATGTGTTGTAACACTAAAAGGACTATAACGAAAAATCAAGTTGGTCGTCCCGATTTGGGATCCAGGGGAAAATCTCTGTGTTTATCTGTTTTATGTTTTATGCTCTCGCTATTGTTTATTTTCTATTATAAGATTCGTGTGTAGATAATTTATGTTCAGGGTTAAAACCTACATTTGGTATCAGATTTGTATCGGCTTCAAGGGGACGCCTTTGCTGCTGAGGGTTTTTTGCTTGGGCCTGAGGTAGACCTTGTTCAGTGGGAGATCTGCGGGATCGATTCTTGCGGTGAAAGAAGATGGCGAGCGACAGAAAGATAGAGATCGAGAAATTTAATGGTCAGATTTTTGAGTTGTGGAAGCTCAATATGGAGGATCTGTTGGTGGATAAAGATCAGTGGATCGCAGTAGATCCAGGTACTAAACTAACGGCAATGTAAGATGAAGACTGGAAGAAACTGGATCGAAAGGCTAAGAGCACAATACGATTGTGTGTATCAAATTCAGTATTGTTGAATGTATCTAGAGAAGCTACAACGAAGAATTTGTGGGAAAAACTTGGGACTTTGTACCAATCTAAGTCTCTGGTGAATAAGCTGTTCCTGTGGAAAAAGCTGTATAACCTGAGTATGAAGGATGGAGACTCGGTGACAAAGCATCTGAACGCCTTCGATACTGTGGTAAGTCAACTGTCATCTATTGATATTAAAATCTCAGATGAAGATAAGTGCATCAGTTCGTTGTGTTCTCTACCAGACTCATGGGATAGTCTGGTTATTGCAATAGGTAGCAATACAACTACCTTGAATTTTGATGACATTGTCTCAACCTTGTTGTCGGAGGAAATGAGATGGAGAAATATGGAGGGCCAGAATGGAGATGCCTTATCTGTACAAGGAAGGTCCCAAAACAGAAACAAGAATAAGGTTTCGAGTGGGAGATCTAAATCTCCTGGAAAGTTTGTAAAGGTGTGCTGGAAATGCGGAAAGGAAAGACACTACAAAAAGGAATGCAGATCTAAAGCTCCTGAGAAAGGAAAGGGATCTGATGAAGCTCCTTCTGCAAAGGCAAAAACCACCTCGGATGAAGGTGGGGATGTGTATTTGGCTTCTTCTTCAAATGCACATGTAGATCATGAGTCATGGTTGATTGACTCAGGTGCATCCTTTCACTTCACTCCCCATAGGGAGTGGTTCTGCGAGTATGAGAAATATGATGGTGGTGATGTCTTCCTAGGGGATGATAGGAAGGCTAGAATCGTCGGACGTGGAAAGGTCAAGCTGAAGCTGCAAGGTGGGAGGATTAGAACACTTCCTGGTGTTCTGCATATTCCTACATTGGCCAGAAATCTGATTTCTGTAAGCAAGATGGGTGATGCAGGTGTAAAAACAGTGTTCGAGAAAGATGCCTGCAAGATGGTTCGGGGAGCACTGGTATTAATGCGGGGAGTTCGGACTGGAACTCTGTACAAGCTACAAGGTAGCACTGTTATTGATGGGTGTAATAGTTATGTGGTTCCTGAAAATGGAGCGGAAAGCTTAGCTATCTCTGGAGAAAAGACCATGCTATGGCATCAAAGGCTTGGACATATTAGAGAGAAGGGCCTTCGGATACTACATAGAAATGGTATGGTAGAAGGTATGTCTAATTTCTCTCTGGATTTCGATTTCTGTGAACATTGTGTATATGGGAAGCAGAATCGGGTGAGTTTTCCTTCTGGTGCTAAGAGGACGAACAAGATATTAGAACTTGTGCACAGTGATGTGTTTGGACCTGTGTCAGTTCCATCACTTGGAAATTTTGTGTACTATGTTTAAAGAAATCTGAAGTCTTTGAAAAATTTAAAGAATTTAAGGCTCTGGTGGAAAACCAGACAAAGAAGAAGATAAAGGCGCTGAGGACAGATAATGTCGGGGAGTTCTGCAAGAAGGAATTTGAAGAGTTCTGTAAGAAGTGTGGCATAGCACGGCAGAAGACTACTCCATACACACCTTTGAAAAATGGAGTTGCAGAAAGAATGAACAGAACACTGATGGAAAAGGCAAGAAGCATGCTCAGTGGTATCGGGTTAGGACAAGAATTCTGGGCAGAGGCAGTGGAGACTGCATGTTACTTAGTTAACAGATCACCTTCATCAGCGTTGGAGGATAAGACTCCACATGAGGTATGGACTGGTAAGAAACCCTCTCTTTCACATCTAATGGTGTTTGGATGTGATGCATATGTACATATTCCAAAGGAGAAAAGGACCAAGTTGGATAATAAATCTGAAAGGTGCATCTTTATTGGGTATAAGGATGGTTTAAAGGGTTACAAGCTTTGGAACCCAGAAACAAGGAAGGTTGTGTACAACCAAGATGTGGTGTTTAGAGAGGTGAAATATGTTGTTACACATGAAGTCCTACCGAAGGAACCTGAGAAGATAGAGTTTGAGCTAAAGGAGGATGAATCAGACTCTACAACAGAAGAAGACTCAGAAGAGGAAGAGCCACAAACTCCAGCTTTGAGAAGATCAGTTCGGGAAAGAAGGCAACCAGAAAGGTATAGTCCATCTGCTTTCTATTCAGGTTTTGCCTTAACTATAACTGATGATGAACCCAGAACTGTCAGGGAGGCAGTAGATTCAGAGGATGGAAAACTCTGGAAGGAAGCCATGGTTGATGAAATGGCATCCTTGGACAAAAACGATGCATGGGATCTGGTGGAGTTTCCGGCTGGAAGGAAGCCCATTGGGAGCAAATGGGTGTTTAAGAAGAAGATGAATGTAGAAGGCAAGGTGGAGAAATACAAAGCTCGGTTGGTAGCGAAAGGTTATTCCCAGGTGCCGGGAATTGATTTTGGTGATATTTTTCTCCTGTTGCCAAAGTTACTTCTATTAGATTACTTTTATCTGTTGCTGCTGCATTTGATTTTGAGATAGAACAGATGGATGTGAAGACAACATTTCTTCATGGGGATCTAGAAGAGGAGATCTACATGAAGCAACCTGAAGGTTTTATAGTGAAGGGTAAGAAAGAACTGGTATGCAGGTTGAAGAAGTCTCTGTATGGGTTAAAACAGTCACCAAGGATGTGGTATCAGAAATTTGATACCTATATAGGGGGACTTGGCTTCACCAGAAGCAAGGAGGATCACTGTGTTTATTTTAAATTAATTGGTGACCGTGTTATTTATTTGGTCTTGTATATGGATGATATGTTGTTGATTGGAAATGACAAAGAAATTATCCAAGATTTGAAGACCCAACTGTTCTCCAAATTCGACATGAAGGATCTGGGTGCTACAAATTATATTTTGGGCATGGAAATTAAGAGAGATCGGGCAAAGAGGAAGCTCTGGTTAAACCAGAGGAAGTATGTTGAGACTATATTGTAGAGGTTCAATATGCAGGATAGTAAACCGGTGAGTGTTCCTATTCCTGTAGGTGCAAAGCTTTCTGCTGAACAGTGTCCCAAGACACAAGAAGAAGAGGAGGATATGTCCCGTGTTCCATATGCAAGTGCAGTGGGTAGCCTGATGTATGCAATGGTCTGTACTAGACCGGACATTGCACATGCAGTGGGAGTATTGAGCAGTTTTATGTCAAACCCAGGGAAGGAGCATTGGACAGCAGTGAAGCGGGTTTTCAGATATTTACGTGGCACTAGTGATTATGGCTTGTGCTACCAGGGAAGACCAGGATTGGAAAGAATGTTGGAAATTCGTGGTTTTGTTGATGCAGACTGGGCTGGAGATCTGGACCAAAGAAGATCTACAAGTGGGTATGTGTTTAGCCTATTTGGAGGTGTAGTCAGTTGGATGAGTAAAAGACAGTCTGTAGTGGTGCTTTCAACTACAGAGGCAGAATACATAGCAGCCACTCATGCAAGCAAGGAAGAAGTTTGGTTGCAGAGATTGTGTTCAAGTATGGGGTTGGTACAACAAGCTATAAGGATAGACTGTGATAGCCAAAGTGCAATTTTCTTGGCTAAGAACCATGCTTATCATTCAAAGACAAAGCACATTGATGTTTAATATCACTTTGTTAGAGATATGGTTGAGGCTAAAAGGGTGTTGCTGGTAAAGGTGGACACTTTGAAGAATTTTGCAGATGCATTGACGAAGTCTATGAGCACTCAGAAGTTATCTTGGTGTAGAGAAACAATGGGTATTGAAGAATTGGCCCAATGACTAAGCTCTCCTATGGCCCCCCTGTGGAATGAAAACAACAAGTGGGAGAATGTTGGGTATGTGTTATATTCTTTCCACGACTAGCCCCACGCACTGTACGTTGTGCCGGGCATAGCAGGGGGGTCACAAGGGGGGTGGCAGCACCCCGGCGAAAATTTTTTTGGTATGCGGTCCCACTCATAAGCGGACCCACCCATGTTTTGTGCATAAGTTTGCACATGGTTTTTGGGGTACAATGGTTTTCGACCCCTGGTATTTTGTAGATCTGGTCAAGGGAACTACGGTTATGTTCTAATCCAGGGTTAATGGATTGGGGTTTATGTATGCTTCGACATGTATATATATGTGTTGTAACACTAAAAGGAATATAATGAAAAATGAAGCTGGTCGTCTCGATTTGGGATCCAGGGGAAAATCTATGTGTTTATCTGTTTTATTTTTTATGCTCTCGCTATTGTTTATTTTCTGTTATAAGATTCGTATGTAGATAATTTATGTTCAGGGTTAAAACCTACAAAAAGCAACCTCATCTGAATTGTAAAATTGGTAGACTAAGCTCTGTTTCTAGTCATTCTTTCATAATGGTATAGAGAAGCATTCACACAGAAGGTGTATGTGAAAAGGGCATTTTTATTTTACAGATCCATTATGGTTTATCATAACTAACCTGTCCAAATGATGAATGAAGGGCAAGCGCCAAAGGTTACTTTTTCAGATCATTTAAAAGACAATGGGCACATTATTAAGATAGATGAAATTTCATTGATTGAAGGCCTCTTTCATCATGAAGTTAAGGGCCTAACCATGATTCTAAATGAGCATAAGTGATCACAGTTGCAGGGATTTTCTTCAGGACAAATAGAAGGTCTACACACAGTCAAGAGAAACTGTTAAATACAAAGTGCCTAATAGTAACCCTCATTGTTTCCTCAATCATGTTATTCACTCTTAAAATGCTTCACAGTGCTTTTGAGACTAGGACACTTACCATAAGCAAAGTTACCTGGGAAAGAGGACAGTAGGTTCGAGAGACTTCAACAGTGGCCTCCTTCACAAAAGTAGAGGGTCAACTCTCCAAGTGATTAACAGTCCATATAGATCAGCTTATTCAAAGGGTTAAGAGAGGGTGATGAAACCATGATTCACATTCAGTCAAAGGGTGCCTCCATCAAATGATAAGAGACAGAGAAGACACATGGTTTAGGATCTCCTTCACTTCATAAAAACAAAAGATGCATTATGGTGTTGAGAGGCTACAATCGTGGTTTTAAAAGAATGACCTCCTTGGTAAAAATCAGGAGATCAAATCATGATTAAGAGGCCTCCTTCAACATAAAAATAGAAGACCAAATCATGGTGAAAAGACCCTCACCACTTCAAAAAACAGTGGGTTTACATAATGGTTTCAAAAGGCTGTAGTGGTAATATTGTTGTAAGCCCCTTTCAGATGATATACAAGGCCACTTTCTTGGAGAAAAACTTCAATGTGAATAGGAAATAAACAATTTTTTTTTAGCCTCTTTCCTCATAAAAGAGCACCCATAAGAGTATTTTGAAAAAGGCCTCCTTCATCATACTAGCAGAAGACCAAGTCATGGTTTAAGGACATTTTTTACTTCATAAAACAATTGAGTTGCATTGTGGTGATTGAGAAGCTGCAGTGATGTTTTTATGATAAAATCCTTTGTAAACAAAAAAGGGGGCAAAGCATAGTTTTATAATTCCTGCATGACAAGTGAGAGGTTAAAAAATCATCAGCGTTGAATATAGGTTTTGAAGAGGAAATTTGCAGTGACTTTAGAGTTGAAACATTAGCCCTTTTCAAAAAAATTCTTTCAACAATCAAAAGAAGAAAACTATGTTCAAATACAAAATCAACATAGTCATTTTGTTTTAACAACAAATGATAAGAAGAGGCAAAAGGGTGAATTCTTTTGTTTCTCAAAAAATAGATAAAGGAATGGAGGATTCTTTGAACCCTCATCAAGTATAAAACTCGAGAAAACATATCATTCACTCTTATGCAAAGCCAATACAAGGAAGAGAGAAACAGTTTTGATCATTTTTAAGTCATTTGCAACTGGTTTAAATGCGCAGTGCGCTTGTAGGCGATTACTGAAGAAATTTGTTAAAGGCGCGGCGCGCCTGTGCGGTTGCGCGGCACGCCTGTGCCCGGTGTTCAACGGGCGCCCAAGGCTGACCCGACAACTCAAACGCGGTGCGTTCCTTCCTGTTCAGGCCTGCCTGGCCCAACAACCACTTCTGAATGCAGGTTCTGCTAGCCAGGGCCAATACTAAAAGGAGCCCCCAAAGGTGTTGAAGACCAAATTTTTACACAATAAGCTCATTTCCAAATACATCAGGGACATTTTTCAAAGGTATTTACATCTCTTAGGCCAAAAATTTTGTTTTAAAAAGTAAAGTTGAAGGAAAAGATCAGTAATGTCAAGAAGCTAGAAGTCTATTGTTTTAAGAGGCCTGTTTGTCAAAGTGAGGAGCTAAACATAGTGCTGAAGGGAAAGTCATTGTGTGAAGAAAAAACCTATTATAGTTTAAAGCTTGTTTCAAACTCAATACATAGAAAACAACACAGTCTTTTAGAAAGAAAACAGAGTTTGTTTTGAAGACCTTTTACTCAATAACAAGAGAAGATAATGCTGTTGACAAAAAAACTAACCTTCATCCAAAATAACTTGCTTGCTAAGATCATCAAAGAGAAACAGTGATAGGGGGATAAAGGCTTGTTATCAGTTTAAAAGAAGTCTCTTAAACAGTGATGTAAATTAAAACAGTGATTGAGGGGAAAATAATTTTGGTGTCAAAGAAAAAGGAGATCTAAATTAGTGTCAAAGGGCCCATTATATTGCATAAGGAATAGAGCTTAGTTTAGCAGGGAGACTCATCATTCCAGGTCAAGAGCTAGAATCACTGTTTGAAAAACTAGTACCTTGTGAAAGTTTAAACTTGTTTTTCAAGAACATAAAGGATCATACAATCTATAAAGGGAAGACATAGTTTGTTTTGAAAGCTTTTTACTAAGTGACAGGGAGACTACTTTTTTAGAGAAATAGTGATCATCAAAGAGAAAACATATCTATTTCCAAACATATTATGTTTATCTAAAAATTACAGATAAGCAGTGATAAAGGAGGAAAGAAATGTTGTCAGTTTGAAAGAGTTTTCTTGCTGTGAGTAATTAAAGATAAACGTAGTCTTCAAGGGGAAGAAAGAGTTTTTGTGTCAAAGAAAAAATGGGAATTGTCTTCAAAAAACCACAAATAGATCTTATTAAAGGCATCTTTTCTCAAGATACAGTGCTTAAGAAGTAAATTTGTTTTCATTTAACAAATACTTGCTTTCCAACTAAAGAGAAAATCAGTGCTCAAAGAAGGGGTCTATTTTTTAGTAAAGTTCAAGGTCTTGTTTTGGTAAGTTAGTAAGGGGTATCAAAATAAAAAATTCCTCCAAAGAAGGACAACAGAAGTGGGTATCACAATAGGTATGAGCCTATTAAAACTCAGAAAGTGAACGAATCTCCTTCAGTACTCTTCAATTTTCATGAAGTAGGGTGCTTGGATTTTTGCCAAAAAGTCCAAGAAGTAAAAAATCACCCTCTTTTGACTCATTTGTTTGTTTTGAGGCTGCAAGGAAAGCATGCCCATCTAGCAGGTCTGGATTTCAAACTCACTCCTAGGGCTATCTCCAAAGCTACTAAGATCCCCTATATAGGAGAAAAGTGGTTCAAACAAGACAGTCCTCAAAAAAACAAACAAAGTGGCAGCCAAAACAGTGATGAACAAGACAGTCCTCAAGAAAACAAACAAAGTGGTAGCCAAAACAGTGATGATGAGGGTCATGACAGTCCTCAAAGAGACACTTATGATGAGAAACAACACAACCCTCAAGCAAGCAATGATGATGGCAAGCAAACACCAAACAGTGAGCATTCCGAAGGGGGCAGCATAAAGCAAAAAGATCAAAACAGTCCTAAGGGTAGCCAAGACCAAATCAGTGACCATGAGCATTGCAGTGGTGAAGACAAACAAGGAAATCTTCAGGCAGAAGAAAACAGTGACAAAGGTGAAGCTAGAGCAGATGATGATAGAGGCAGCAAGGTAAAATTCCAAGTTGAGCAAGTACAAGTAGATAAACCTCCTCTCTCTTCTCCTCAACATATCCAAGAGCATGTGCTAGCTGCCTCTTCTAGGCAAGGGGCCATGACTCTTCCTCCAAAAGTGGCAAAGCCTAAAAACACTAGATCTACAAAGAAGAAGATCACTCCAGCAGTGACTAGCAATGTCACAAGAGCGCTAAGAAGTAGAGGAAAACTGCCTAAGAAGAGCATTGTTGAATTGCCAAAGAGGAAGAAGACCAAGAAGTCTGTCCAAGGCAAGGGGAAAGAAAGAGAGGAACAACAAGAGATTAGTCATGAAATGGAAAGGGAGTTTGACATCATACAGATAGACAGTGATGCCGGAGATGATGAAGCTAGGATTCTTGAGGCTCTTTTGCAAAACAGAGAAGCCCAAATTCATGACCTACAAGCTGATATAGAGAGGTCAAAGGACCTCATACAGGTTCTACAGACGTAAAACAAATAAATGAGTGGTAAAATGGAAGTATATGAGGCCCGGGCTTTCAAATACCAAAGGGAATCCTACAAAGCACAAATCAAGATTGAAGAGCTTATGGGCGAATTTGATGATACTGAAGAAGAAGAGCAGCCAATGAGGAAGAGGTCTAGGACTATGGGTCTCAAAAAAGCTTTGGAGAAAAAGAAGAAGAAGAGGCATCCCTTGTTCGATCTTATCCTCTCACTCAATTGCTCGCCCAAGAAATAGAAAATGATAAAGAATCATGGCTTGAAATGGCCAACAAGAATTTGGAGGATAAATTAGAGAAAGCTAAAAGAGACTTGAGTCTACAAAAGAAGATGATCGAGCACTACAAGAAGTTGAACCAATTTTCCCGAAGAAAGCTCAAACTTGCTCAAGAAAGGCTCAAGGCTGCCCGAAAGAGGCGCCCGATAGAAAAAGTGGAGAAAGGCACATCAGGGCTTGAAATCTTGGCCTCAGATTCCTTATATGCTTCTAAGAACCCATAAGGGGCTTGCTCGCCAAAATTAAGCAAATTTTGACATGATTTTGTTTTTTGTGTTTTTTTTCCATAATTGCACATTTTTCAAGGCACTGCCATGGGTGCTAGGAGCATCCTCAGCTCATGAAAGACATTTTTTTGGATGGAATAAATTTGGGGGCAGCTACTCACAAATTTTCAGATCCAAAGGAGGTGTTTTGGTCCCCAAAGAGGCGAAAAACAATGATTTTTTAACTTTTTTCCTCACATATCAGCAAGGGGTACTTTTCTGGTTTTTTCCACTCAGTTCCATTTTTTACATACTTCCAGGGATCAGTTTGGGAAAAATAAAGTAGTTCCAGAAACTAGACATCCAAGGCTTTCCAACGAGCCATCACGGGCTTCATTTTGACATCAGAAAGTCCCTCCAAAGTGGTCTACAAAATAGGAAATTTTATGCTGCTACGTTCCTGTAGCATTTTGGCAAAAAAAGGTAGATTTCTGAAGATGCTCATCCAAATGTGCGTTAAGCCTTTTTTATCACTTTTTAGTCATTTAAAGTCAATTTTATTTCATTTTATAGCATTTTATAGATATTTTTAAAGATGTTTTGTGCCTTGGGCTTTGCAAAGCCTCAAGGAGAAAATCAGATATTTGCAATAGGTCAATGGCCTTCTAGATGCTCTTGGATAGTTTCTTTCTCTTTAGCCTATATATTCCAAGAGATTTCATTGTATCAAGGGGCTGAAATTAATGTTATAGAGCAATACATGGTATTACAAGCTTGGAAGAAATACTTTGTCTCATGAAGTGGATAATTTCTTGTGGTGGAAGAGGACTGTTGTAGGATTCCATGACTTGGTAAAAGGTATAGTGTTCCTTCTCTATTATGTTTCCTTAGTTTATCATACATGTTTTCATGTTTCTTGCTTGCTGTAGGATAATAAAGAATAGATTTGAGACATGCCCATGGAGGCACCTCAAGTTTCCTGATTCATTACAGCTTCTATGTTTGTCTTCTTTCTTAGTTATGTCAAAGAATTCTTAACTGCTCTTTGATACCCTAAGAACTTGTTATTAATTTCATTAATGGTTATTATGTATGCTATCTAGTATGATTCATGGTATGCCCTATTTACTCGTATCTAACCAAAACCCCATTACTGAAACCTTTCTCTGAATGTTTGATTGTCCTAGTTGAACCAAAGAGGTCTTGTGTCGATCTTGCCCTTTACCTATGCTCTGCAATCTTAGTTCAAAGTTCCCGATAGCTCAAATATGATGTTTAGGAGTTCCCTCTTCATAGATTGAGTTGTTTGTTTGTCTTGTTTGTTTTCCCCAAATTCTAAAGGTGACTTTCCCAAGGTTAGAGGGTCTTATACTTCTATGTATCGCCTGAATGTTTATTTTATGCATCTATCAGTTTAAAGTTTAATTTATCATGATTAATGGTTAGCCCTACCACATGGATGTCTTTTGTAAAACTATTTATGCTTAAACCTCTTTGTCCTTCACAAAACTAGTGTCCATCCCATTTCACTCCACCTAAAGAATCCATTTTACCTTGACTAAATCGGCCCTGCAATATACCTTGTCCACCATTTGAGGCTTTCTCGACCTTTTCGACCCCATAGCCTAGTTGATCTGACAATATTTTTATCTATTTATCCCCTGATCAGTTCCTCCCTCAAAAACCTAAAAAAAACTAAAAATATACTTAAAAACTAGCCTAAAATCTCATACATAAGAAGCAAACAATTCTTCATCCCTTGCACAATAAGAGAGCCCTCTCTGAGTCCAGGAAGGCTAGGTCCTTGGGCTCCAAAGTTGGTTTGATGTTACCCTGTCACTTGGCTTGCCAATCTGCCAAATCACGGGACCCTAACAGAATATTCCTCAAAATACTCCCTAGAATATTCCTCAGAATATTCGATCTGAGCCAATCCGGTTATGACAAGTGGCTTCCGTTCATTTGTTGGTTGGTTGACTTTGGAAATTTTGGCCAATCATCGGGTGCCACATGGCAAGCCTGGAGGCTGCCACGTGGCCCCAGGCTGGTGTTTTATTGTTCGTTGCAAAATTTTATGGCTCCACATGAGTCGAACCGCGGACCTCCTGCGGACTAACCGGACGCGTTACCGTTGAGCCACAGTTTGATTCTTAACTATATTGGTTCAAATATCATATTTAAAGTTTGGAGAAGGTTTGGTCGGGGCAAAAAGAGGGCCAGCCCGCTATGCACAGGACCTCAGGTGAAGAACCCTAGTCATAGATCTAACCTCCAAAATTTACGGTTATTGCGATGGATGTTCACATATAAATGGCGACAGTTGCGATGGCGATAAATGCCACGGTTCCGAAACCGTTGGCCCTAACAGTTAGCCCGGAGGGTTGGGCGGTGGTCCATGTGACCCCACCCACCCAAAATTTAATGTCACCCCTAAGGGTTCCGACGAAACTGGTAGAGCATGCCATTCTGGGTGGGGTATGCCAAAGTTAGCGGCCTTAACTCCAGTTAGACCAGATTTGGTGGAGCTTGTTTAGGCCAAACTGGACAAAATATTATTTTGATCATAACTTTCTCTAGGGAGAACCTTTTGGAACGATTTTTTTTTAATTTCAGGTATTTTGAGAATTCTAGATCCAATGGAATAGGTTTCAAAGGCAATGGAGCTCATATTCAGGTAATTTTTCAGTAGAGAAGCTTGGAGAGCTATCAGGGCCTAGGGAGTGTTGGAGCTGTATTGGGTTATGGTTAACCATTGGAGGTGAAAAAAAATCCTATATTTACTGTTTTCTATGTTCTGAACTCATTTTCACAGCTTATTTTCCCTGTTTAGGCTTTCTTATCACTGTATAACCAATTTGAGCATCTAATAGAGCAAGGACATGCCCATTTGGGGGCCTTGGACCCGGCAGATGTAGCCCAGGAGGGGTGAATTGCCTCATCAGCTACTGTGTTATATTATGTGATTTTATCTTGCTATTTTTTTCAGATGTAATATGTTAAACAGTAAAAGGAAATAACACTCCTTCACACATAAGACTCAGAAATTTACCAAAAACACTTTGTTTCAATTGCAAGACATGAATGACAGTTTGCACATAAAATTTTATGGAAATAAATACTGAACAGAAAATAAAAGTAATTTCATTTTCAGATCATGAGTGTTAACTTCTTCAAGTTCTAAAGACAGATTTTGTAAAGGGCCAGGTAGCCTCTGGATATTATCCTTTTATCAAAGGTGACATATCCAGTAAATGCACCTACAGTCGATCTCTAGAATAGATTTAAGAAGTTTCACATTTAAGTTAATGAAAATGGATACCTTGCACACATTTTCAAGTACTTCCATTTTTAGATCAGATGGTATCAGAGCTCAGGTTTAGAGCCATAGAATCTAGATTTTTTACTCAGCATTTGTTTTGTGCAAAGATTAAGTCATTTGTTTGCAATTTTTGATGCTGACTAGGTTAAAACTCAAGAGAGGTGAAGGAAACTTGGTTAGTGCACAAACTAATCCACAACCAAGAAGGGTTAGAGAACCACCTCCAAGAGCCCTAGAAGCAGCTACAAGCATGTCTTCAAGAGAAGGAGAAGCTCATGAAGAGATGGATCCCAAGGAAGAAGAAAGGGTATTTCAGAAAGCTTTCTTGGATATGACTGAAATGGTAAGGATCCTCTGTCAAGAAAGAAATGATAGGATTGCTAGAGAAGGGTCTAAAAACCAAAAATAAGGAGAGGATTCCTCAGGAGGAAAGAAGGGTAATGATCAATCAAATAAAGGTAATGGAGGAAATGGTGATCCATCATCTCCATCGTCATCCTCTTCCTCGTCATCATCTTCTTCGACTTCTGTAAAATAGTCACGTAAGTAGAAAACCACTGGTAAAAATCATTTTTTAAAGCTTGATGTCAAATTTGAATTGCCCATGTTTAACGGTGAATTTAATGCAGAGAAACTAGACAATTGGATCATACAATTGGAAGTCTATTTAAGGATTCAAAATCTGCATGATGATGACACTAAAATACAACTAGCCTCAATAAGGATGGATGGAGCAGCATTGGTATGGTGGGAAGCCAAGACCATGGATGAAATCAAGAAACATGGTAAGCTTACTTTATCATGGGTTGAATTTATTTCTGCAATTAAGAAGCAATTTTATCCTCTTTCTCATCTACAAAAGGCTATAATGAATTGGCAAAACTTTAGACAGCTTAAAGGACAAAGTGTTCAAGAAAACACTCAAGAGTTTAAGAGAAGAGCACTGTTGTTAGGAGTAGACTTAAAAAATCAAGATACTTTGTTGAAGTATATAGGTGGTTTGCATAATTACCTTATACATGCTATCCTTATGTTTAATCCTACTAGTCTAGACGAATTTTGTGTACAAGCTACGCATTTAGAGGCTAGAGGGAAAAACAATTTTGATGCACTGAATGAGGGTAGTGATTTTAAAAGAAAAGGAAGAAAAAGGATTGCAAACTCTAGAAAGGAAAAAGGGAAATTATTTTTCAAGAACTGTTCAAAAACAAGCCATGATGAAGACCACTGTTGGAAGCTTCATTCGGAGATGAAACCAGAGAAATATAAAAACAAAGACAAAACCAAAGAAAAGGGAAAAACCGTTGCAACTGTTGAACAGGACTTAGGGTCTGAATCAGGTGATGAGACTAAAAGTATCGCCATGGTATTAAAGAACATAAAGGGGAAAGAGGTTGTACAAGAAACAAATCCCAGTTCTAGCACATTAAACTGTCACAAAGAAACTCAAAATGAAAAGAGGAGGATAGAGCTATTTCATGTGAGGATAATCTCAAACCACACAAAGATAGACACACTTTTTGATAGTGGGTATCAAGCTAATCTCATCTTAGAAGACTTGTTCAAACAGCTGAAACTTGAGACAATTCCACATCCAAAGCCTTATCCACTTGGGTGGATATGCAAGGATGCGAAATTACAAGTCTCAAGAAAGTGCATCTTGTGCTTCGCCATAACAGCTCAGTATGTTGATTAGGTTGAACTGGATGTAGTACTGCTTAACATTACAAGTGTTTTGTTGGGTATTCCATATTTATATGACAAAAAGGCAATCTTCCATCGCCATGAGAATAAGTATCACTTGTTCAATGATGGAAGAGAGTACATTGTGAGAGCACATAAGAAGAAGCTAGAATCTTCTTTAGTCCATGTAGGGCAATTGAAAAGGCTAGTTAATGCAAGTCAAAATCTGACTTTGTTGATGGTTAAACAACGAGATTTTGTACATTTTCCTTTTTATGATATTTCTGATATAAATGATGGTATGTTTTAGTCTGATAACAGTTCATCTTTGAAAGAAGATGACAATATGTTTCATAATATACCTTTGGTGTCGATCGGTGCAGAGAATGAAGTGTCAGTGCAAAGCAGTGCAAGTGTCCATGAGATGGAAAGGAATGCAAGCAAAGAGGGCACACAGTTCAGCAAGGGTCATTGCTAGTTTCAGAATGGCAGATTGGTATGGAGAGAAAACTTGGTTGGGATTCGGCACAAGTGCATGGTTCATTCAGCAAAAATTCGCCATGTGAACAGTTGGCAAGGTGAAATTTATTTTAAGTCTTATTTTAAATTTTACCATTGTAGAAACATTATGCTTTCTGCAAAATATAGTTGTTGTTCTGCAAATTTCAAGAATTTGCATCATGACTCAGTTAATTTTAGCAATGGTCGGTCAGTGAATTCAAGAGACAATTTATCTTTTTATGAAAAGCTCAATTTGATGAAGTCGGGAAGATATCAGTGGTTCAAATTTGGAAGAGTGGAGAATCAGTATCCTCATCTTCATTTTCTATAATCAGAGAGCTTTTGTGGGTCCAAAAGCTTCCCATTTGGGAGGTGTGATAAGGTGATCATGTCCTAAGTGAAGAAAATGCTCAAAATTTGAATTTCTCAAAATTGGTTGGAACCTGAGTGACCAGATAGGCCCCATCAATACGATCCTGGCACCGTGAACGACACTCAAATCCAACACTGTATGTGAAAGTTATTCAAGTTTGAAAATTCACAATTTTAGGCAAAAAAATTGAGTTTGACCAAGGTTGACTTGACTTTGGAATTATTTAAAAAAAGAATATTCCAAGGAATATTCCTGGAATATTCCTCAAAATATTCCTTGGAATATTCCTCAGAATATTCGATTTGAGCCAATCCGGTTATGACAAGTGGCTTCTGTTCATTTACTGGTTGGTTGAATTTGGAAATTTTGGCCAACCATCGAGTGCCACGTGGCAAGCCCGGAGACCGCCACATGGCCCCTGGCCAGTGTTTTATTGTTCGTTGCAAAATTTTATGGCTCCATGAGAGTCAAACCACGAACCTCCCGCAGACTAACCGGACGCGTTACCATTGAGCCACAGTTTGATTCTTAACTATATTGGTTCAAATATCATATTTAAAGTTTGGAGAAGGTTTGGTCGGGGCGAAAACGAGGCCAACCCCCTATGCACAGGACCTCAGGCAAAGAACCCTAGTCATAGATCTAACCTCCAACAGTTACGGTTATCACGATGGATGTTCACATATAAACGGCGACAATTGTGGTGGCGATAAATGCCACAGTTCTGAAACCGTTGGCCCTAACGGTTAGCCCAGCGGGTTGGGCAATGGTCCATGTGACGCCGCCCACCCAAAATTTAATGTCACCCCTAAGGGTTTCAATGAAACTGGCGGATCACACCATTCTGGGCAGGGTATGCCAAAGTTAGCGGCCTTAACTCCAGTTAGCCCAGATTTGGTGGAGCTTGTTTAGGCCAAACTGGACAAAATATTCTTTTGATCATAAATTTCTCTAGGGAGAACCTTTTGGAACGAAATGTTTTTTGATTTTGGGTATTTTTAGAATTCCATAGCCAATGGAATAGGTTTCAGAGGCAACAGAGCTCATATTCAAGTACTTTTTTAGCAGAGAAGCTTGGAGAGCCATCAGGGCCTAGGGAGTGTTGGAGCTGTATTGGGTTATGGTTAACCATTGGAGGTGAAGAAAAGCCCTATATTTATTTTTTTCTATGTTCTAAACTCTTTTCCATAGATTATTTTCCCTGTTTAGGCTTTCTTATCACTGTATAACCAATTTGAGCATCTAATAGAGCAAGGACATGCCCATTTGGGGGCCTTTGACCTGGTAGATGTAGCCCAGGAGGGGTGAACTGCCTCATCAATTGTTGTGTTATATTATGTGATTTTATCTTGCTATGTTTTTTAGATCTAATATGTTAAATAGTAAAAGGAAATAAAACTCCTTCACACATAAGACTCAGAAATTTACCAAAAACACTTTGTTTCAATTGCAATACATGAATGATAGTTTGCACATATAATTTTATGGAAATGAATACCTTGAACAGAAAATACAAATAATTTCATTTTTATATCATGAGTGTTAAATTATTCAAGTTCTAAAGACAGAGTCTGTAAAGGGCCAGGTAGCCTCTGGATCTCATCCTTTTATCAAAGGTGACATATCCAGTAAATGCCCCTACAATCAATCTCTGGAATATACTTAATAAGTTTCACATTTAAGTTAATGAAGATGGATACCTTGCACACATTTTCAAGTACTTCCATTTTCATATCACAACCCCAGGGTTATTTGTCACATTGTACATTTCTTGGCATTTATAACAATCTTTTCCGGATTAGCTAGAAATATTCTATTAGAGCCCACATCTTCTTTTCTGGGCATTTATTTTGTTTCTATTAGCCACATTTCATTTATATATGTATTCAGCCACAGCTACATTGATACAGATAGCACTGTCACTGCTCTCTGGCATTCTATATAGTTGCAGCAACTCATGTGTTGATTATTCCTATCATTGGAGGCTTGTTCTTATTGCTTGAGTGGATTGTCCCTCATGATATTTTTGTATGTTGTTTATGATATATTAATAAAATTATTGCTCCATATTGATCCTTCTCATGTCATCTTCAGATTTTCTATTTTTTACATTATTATGTGTTGTATTACTTCTATTTCCAATTTGGAATATTAAAGTGGTGTCAGAGCATAATCTTGGCTCAGCTTGTGCATCCAAGACATTATGTCATTTGAAGGAGAAGCTTCTTCTCACAGAAAAGAGAATTTGTACAGAAGAAACAAAGGCATGACTCCATTATTTGGCGAAATGAAGGAAGAGAGGATCTCCCAGCTTCTTTTCCAAACTATGAAAAATATCAAAGAAAATCTCAAGGAGATGAAAGGGGAGAAGTGTCAGAAAATTCCAAGAGGGTTTGAAAGGGAAGCAAGCCCTATATTTTCACATGATGGGTGTGAGAATTCACCCACACATGCAGATCCACATTGCATTTTAGGCCCACATTCACTGCAAGAAGTATGGAGGAAGAAGATACACCAACGGAGGAGACCTTGAGTGACTATCTTCAGGAGTATGAGTCTCAATCATGGAGATTCAGAGAGCACTTGGGCTTACAAAGGTTTTTCCAACTCAAAGAAGATAGAAGATCCAACAACCATAATAGAAGCAAGAGAAGTAGAATCTTTCTATCTAACTTTTATGGATCAACAAAGTGCACAGCCAAAGCTTGGGTGGAGGAGCTAGATCCCTATTTCCAGCTACACCAAGTTTTAGAAAAGGAGGCCATTAGAGTAGCAGCGCTGCACCTCAAAGGTATGGCCATGATTGGGGGTTTTGTAGTTATGCTTCATTTATCCATGAAAATGTAAACACTTATGGAGGGTTCACTAAGAAATTAGTGAGAAGATTTGATATTAAACATTGTAAAACATCATTTGTTGAACCCAAAAAATCAAAACCTTTGCATGAGTTGGAGAGATCTATTATGCCAACTCCAATCCTTATTTCTATTGAAGGGGATAAAAAAATGCATGATACATTTCCAAGGGAAAGATCTCCACTTCTTGAAGAGCCCTCTTCTATACATGAAGAGATGGAAGTTCCTCCTTCAAGGGAAGACCAAGGTCAAGGGTCTCTCATTGATGAGGAGGCATTTTCAAATATTGATGAAGAGGATGAGAATAAAAGAGCTAACAAAATTATACCATAAGGAGGAGATCCATCACCACATGGAGATGGGAAGGAAAACATTTCTTCCATTAGAGGAGCCCTTGTGTCTTTGCAAGGAGCTCCAAATGATCCAACATGTGGGAACCAAAACACAATTCTGGAGCAGCATGAATCATTTATTATGGGTTGTGAATCTTGTGATATGGAAGAAGAGAAGGATCAACATCAAGGGATGATGATAATTCACCCTTATTTATTTTGGGAGGTTTCTACACAAAAGAAGGAGACTGTATTGCGCAGTGAAGAGAGGGACAAATCAGTCCACTCATATATACAGTCCACTTCAGATTTTGGTGTCTCACTACATGGGGGCATTCCATCGGGGAGGCCACCACATCTAGAGTTGGTGAGAGACATCTTACCCTTTGGTTCACCACTCTTATATTCTGGATGGGTGAAGATCTTGGAGGAGTCTAGTACAACACATATAGTTTGGGATAGACTCAAGGAGGGGAGAGACATTCTCTCATTTTCAGCATCACCCACTGTCACTACATATACTGTGCTGACAGAAGTCGTTGCAGTGATGGAGGATGGCACCTTCATGGTGCAAGGGAGTTGCTTCATGGATTTGGAGAACGAGAGGGTACTTCCTTTGAGGAAGGAATCCTCCATACATTAGAGTAGATGGAGGCCACTCATGCTTACATTGGCCAAGATCAAGAGATTCTTTTTGGATGGTAGCTTCTCATTGGAGGCCAACTTCCAAAAGTCACCACTTCTATTTGAGCATGATCAGCTGCATGATGGGCATGGCAGCATTTTGGAGGATGAATCTGGCATGAGGGATGTCAAAGTAGAAGACAACAGCATGTGGGGAGCTTCATATTTCATATCTTTAGCGCTGTCTCTTAGGAGGATTGATCCATATTAGAGGTCTCAACTCTTGGTAGAGTACTCCAAGGATCTTGGTGCTTGCATGATTCTTGATGACCCGGAGGGAGATGATAGATACATGGTGGTTGGAGAGGTCATCTATTCTTGTGGTAGAGTCTTTTTGACTAGAGTTTCTGAGCTCAAGAGGAAGCTACTACATGCAACATATGTGGACTTTCTTTCCATGCACTTCGATGAATTTCATTCTTTGATGGAGGAGTTCACTTGGGATGGCATCCAGCATGATATATTTCAACATATGGAGAGATGCATATATTTTGATAGAGAGGATGTCACAACCACTTCCCTACTCATTGGGGGTGAGGGAGAATTTTCAGTTGAGCCATTTCAACTCAAGGTCCACAGTACATGGTAGAGACGGTACAATTTTGCATTATGATTTGTACTTCTTTACTTTATATGAGTAGCATGTTGTACCAAGGAGGATTATCCCTTATTACACATTATATTATGATGTACTTAAGGCCAATTGCAGCATTGAGGTTAGCTGTTCTATTGGTGGTTTGTGGGGGAGGCCACATGATTCTTAGTGTGCACCATTGGCACCACATTTTAATTGCATGAGCCTATCTTGTAGGATGATTGTGGCAGCAAAAAAGTGGCTGGAAGGGCACGTTTTATTCTTTTTTTTTAGGTGAGAAAGGGATGCGCTGCGCTAGTTCCATGTGTGGAACTATGATCCACTTTCTTATTGTCATATGGCAACTTGTTTTAATAGGTTTTTGCTTCCATATATTGCTAATATTTTTATATTCATGGGGAGCTTTTTTGGAGGGTGGGACAAAGGTTGGAAGTGCCCATTCAGAGTATGATTCTCCCTGTTGTACATATTCCCTCCTCCATTTAAATTTTGGCCACCGGTTCCTTTTAAATCTGTTTCCAATGTCTTTGTGGTCAAAAACCCCCCATGTCGCGCTCATCGTCACCTTCTCCGCCCCAAAATACATTGTCCAAAGGTTTAAGATCCGCTATTTAAATTATATTGGACCGAAGCCCAAAGGCCTTAGCCCCCTTACTGTCGTCGTCACATGACCGGAGGCCGGAGACCATAAGCCAAAAGGAAAAGGGGCCTATCGTTTTAATGATCGGGTGCAATGGTGGCTGTCCAATCAAAGCCCAAATCAATGGTGTGGAAATTAACTTATATGGAGGGCCCTGCGCACAGTAAACCGGCGGTATTACCCCGCACCACTTCCACCAGGCCGGCAGTTTTGGGCCCAAAGCTAGCGATGCCATAAATCCTCTGCCGCGTGTCCTCAGTACGGGTGGGAAACCGCTTTTCTCCCGCACGTTAAAGTCTATGCGAAGGTTGGATAGCGGAATCCGTCTGCTCCGTAGGATCTGTCGATCTTCATCCAACGGCAGATATGTGCCAGAGTTGCTCGCCTTTAAACCCATGTCCGCTATGTTCCATGGCCCGCCACCGTGTCGCTCTCACCCACTTCCACCCGTTGACTCCGCCACGTCGTCCTCCCACTTGTTCCCCCATACCTCCACATGTTCACTCCCTTGCGCACAAAACATTTCCCCCGTCATATATATATATATATATATATATATATATATATATATATATATATATATATATATATATATATATATATATATGTGTGTGTGTGTGTGTGCGTGTGTTTTGATTCATATTCCCCATTTTATTTATTCCCCCTACCAAAGTTTGTTTTACGCGCTTTGCACATTTTTATACCTCCATCTCTTTTCTTTCGCCAACCCTGCGTGTTCCTATCCCCTGTTCGTGTCCCATTGTATCTTGTCTCCATCTCCACCTCCATCATTCCCGCCTCCATCTGTGTCGGTTTTTCTAATGCTTTGTGGGTTTTGTAGGTTTTGATATAATGGAAGGACGTTTGCATTCACCACCTCTGTTGCAAAGGTTCGGGACCCATAAAAGACGACTTCCTGGGGTGAAATTTAATAGGCGGGGGTTGGTGTGAGAAATGACCGCCATTGAAAACGAGAATGTGAACCTACGAACCCTCCGGAAGAGAAATTCGCCACTGCATTAGAGATCGGGAATTCAAATCCAAAACTAAAGGCGAGAGTATAGTACGAAATGATTATTTCGGGTCTCTTACGGCGACGGATTTCCCTCGGCTAAAGGCGGCCACATTGTATATATTTTGTGTTATGTCTTGTATATAAGGAAGATTTTTATCTCCCGACGTTATTCCATAGGCTGATTGTAAAGTACGGACATTCATAGTTAATCATTCATAGAGTGGTAGTCATTCGTAGAGTGGCGCGAATGTTTTCCGCCATTTGATTCAAAATAAGTTATTAAATGCTTTCTATCTACCTCATCCTCTAGAATTCTCTATCTCGTCTATAAAAGCTAAAAGAAAAGATATTGTAAGGGTTCCAGATTTCTACCAGCAAACTGTGCAGTGAAAAGGCTCTCGTATACATCTGGTAATATTTTCTGTATGAAGGTTCAGAGCCCGTAGGGTCTCAGTGAGGAGGGGTTATAACTGTAATGAGGATTCTGGTCTCTGGTATCTCACAGTATGTAATTTCTCTTATGTGTTAATACAATATCTCTTTCATGCTATTTATCTTCTTGTATCATGCTCTAGAATGCGAGTGGCTCACTAGTTTGCAGTAAGGATTCATCCTTGTTGATGCCCTTTCTGGAATTAGTCAAGCGCTTTAAATAGGCCTAGTCATGATATATTGTTCCATGTTCACTCTTTCCATATTTTCTGCTATATTAGTTGCTTGAGGAGGGTGCTTTTAAAACGCCATTGTCATATAAGGATTCGTAAATTGGTGCGCCCTTATATGGTTCTGTTGTGTATTTGGGTATCAGTCTCATGCCAGCTAATATCTTTCTTATGTTTCCTCACTGCACTCATCATCTGATATTTGATTTCTGTGATATATTATTTGAATCGGCCCTCTTTACAGTAAGCGGTCTCTTAACTGTCTGATGTCTTTGTATTGGAGTTTACATGATGTCCCTACATTGTTCTTGTCTTTGTACCAGCTTCTGAGAGAGATTGGTCCCATTCAAAATTAATTTCCTTGTTCAAACAAGAGATAGTAAGTGAGTTCTTAGACTGACAACCCAAACTATAAAGGGCTCCTTGCTATATTAAGATGTCCTAGGCAATGGTCTATGGCAACTCTAGACTGTCTCTAGGAGGGTGAAAAAATCATCCACAACATCTTTCTGGCGCCATTGCCGGGGAACGAATTCAAGAATATCAGTTTCCCTGGGTCTCGACAAATTTTTTTCACTCTCTAATCAGGTGAGCACAGAGAGTTGAAGAGTTGCATATCTCTCACCTTGGCGACTCCACTGTTCTTTATTTGATAAATTTTATTGGAAGTCTTGGCTCCTCGTAAGCCGCATTTGAGGTCAGATACAACTCAGCTGAAAACACCTTACGTGTCTGACCCAGAGAAGATTATTCATAAAAGAGTTTGGAAGGAGAGGAAGTCAGCCCGTGCTGAAAACCCTGAATACTCCGTTGAAGATTATCCGCCCTCTTCTTCTCAAGAAGTTAGAACAGAAAATCCCGAGTTCTACTTAGAAACTCCACGTAGAGGAAGTGCCTGGATTGAAGAAGATCCTCATCCTTCTTTCGAGGCTCAAGAAATTAAAGAGGTCACAGAAGTAGTTGCTGTTAACCGTGAGTTATTTCCATCCACACCTCAGGCTTCTGTGCAATATATCCCCATTGTCATTCATACTCCACTTCCTCCTACTCCTCTCCCTTCATTTGTTACTCAGACTGTTGTACAACCCCCACCTCCTCCAATGGCCAATGTTCCTACTTTTCTATTGAACAAATATGCTCCTCTGGCCTTACCCCAAGTACTGAATGATATGCCACAGGATTATCTGAAGATTCTGCTGAGATTTAATGGAGAAAATGAAATTGATGCTCAGAAGCATCTTGAGACCTTCTGCTCTTTTGCAAAGAACTTAAATGTTGAACATCTGGATGTGGTGTTGAGATTATTTGTGCAGTATTTGGAAGGGGAAGCCAGAAAATGGTTTAAGACATTGGGAAACCGTTCTGTGACCACCTAGGATGTCATGGAAAATGTATTCCTCAGGAAGTGGGGAGAAAAGAAGGATCACGGTCAATGTCTCACTGAATTTAATACCATGAAGAAGAAACAGAATGAGGGAGTAGCAGAATTCATCAAAAGATTCAACAAGTTATATCTGAGCCTGCCTCCCGAGATGAAGCCCCATGAAGCTGCAGCCAAGATAATTTTCATAGTAGCCTTTGAGTTTGATTTCGGCTTCGCATTGAGAGAAAGAAAACCTACCACTTTGGATGATGCACAGTCAGATGCTCTGGAATTGGAAGCAAACTTTGCCTCCACTGGAAAGTTAAAAGGACAAATTGAACAGGATACTAGGAGGAGAGGCAAAGAAGAGGTCTCCACCTCTAATCAGGAAAAGGATTCAGATAAAATGGATGAAATAAGTAAAATGATAAAGAAAATGGTCAAGCTTGAACTGGAAGCAAAGAATGCAGCTCCCAAAAACTATTACAATGCTCCAAACAGAGGATACAATCCTCAGTATAGAAGACCTCCATTGCATATATTGCCGAGAGAAACAAAGGAACAACAAGACCAGGTACCTCATCCCTTGTACCTGGAAGGACCAGCAGATGACTCCACTGGAGATGCAGCTTATGGATTAGAAGATTCAAATCTGGCTTTTTCAAATAATGATGATATGGAATGCCCATTACAAGACGAAGAAGAGGAAGCAAAGATCGATCATTACTGTAAGCAATTTGTTGATTTCATGGAAGCACAATTCAACGTAAAATATGATCTCAGATCTTCAAGGAAGAGGACCAGAACTCAAGACCAAGAAGAAGAGCCACCTCAGAAAGAAGCATCTGTTCAGAAAGAATCAGCAACAAAGAAGAACGCAGAAAAAGGTAAGAATCCTTTAAACACTCCCTTGCAGTTAAGTGATCAGATTCCCTCCTCTTCTAAAATAGTCAGTCCTCCTAATGCTGAGCTAGTGTCAAAAGAACTCAAGTCTTCAGTTGAGAATAAGGAGTCAAACGAAGTAGTGATAGAAAAGCCCCCATCTGATTTCAATTTGCAAAAAGAACTTGAGAAGATTAAGATTCCTGTCCCTCTGACTGAGTTATTAAAACAGCCTGTATATCAGTCTCAAGTTACCTCTTTTATACTTCCTCCTGAAATACCAATTGCTCCCGATAGCCTAAACCTTCAAGAAGAAAGACCCATGGTAGTCTTTGGCCCACATGTCGAGGAGATAGACCCTTCTACTCCTCCCTTTTATGTGTCTCTAGTCATTCATGACCTGTTGTTACACAACTGTATGTTAGATTCTGGGGCTTCCCATAATCTTATGCCTCTGTCTGTCATGGAGCAACTGGGACTGCAAATTACAAGGCCATACAAAGATTTATATTCATTTGATTCAAAAAGGGTGAAATGCTTGGGAATGATTAAAGATTTAGTGGTCAATTTGGCCCAAATTCCAGCAAAGAGTGTGGTCATGGACATTGTGGTCACTGATATCCCAGCCCGCTTTGGCATGCTGTTATCAAGGTCCTGGGGTACAAATATTGGGGGATCAATTAAACTGGATTTAACATATGCTACTGTCCCAGTATTTGGAGGGCAGGAAAGGAGGTTGTACAAAGAAACTAGATTTGTTAAAATGGTAACCAAGGCTGACTGCTCGGAGAATTCTCCAGTTTATAACAAAGAGGGAGACTTCTCATGTTTGATGTTAGAAGAAAATCAAAATTATGCTCATGAGCCCCTCTTTGGTCAAATCCAAGCTGAGCAGCCTAAGGGAGATAAGGAATCAGAAATATGGACTTTGCATTTTGATGGAGCAAACTCAAGAGAAGGCAATGGAGCTGGGGTATTGTTGATCTCTCCTACACGAAAATGGGTGCCACTATCTTTTAAATTAGAGTATGAGGCTACAAACAATGTAGCTGAATATGAGGCACTATTATTGGGACTACAGACAGCTAGAAACACGGGCATCCAATGTCTGAAAGTGTTTGGAGACTCTGAGCTAGTAGTGAGGCAGATCAAAAATGAATGTCAGACTAAACACCCTCGGCTCAGAGCATATAGGAACGAAGTATGGGACATGATAGAGAATTTCTTCTCAGCATTTAACATACAATTCATGCCCCGGGAGAAAAACAGAATAGCAGACTCTCTTGCTGTTGCTACCAGTACATTCCGTCCTCCTCAGAATCCACTTTTAAGATATGAAGTGGAGGTACGGTACAGAACATCCATTCCAGACAATATAAAGCACTGGCAGGTATTTGAAGATGATGAACAAATGAAGAGATTCATGGAGACAGTGGGAGAATTTACAAATACCGAGATTGATGATGAGAGGGAGGAAGAAGCTGAAAATATTGCAGAAGATAAATGGGAAGAAAGAATAGTAGGAAATAAAGTGCTGCAGCTGAAAGGAAATGTTATACCTAGAGGGCTGGTGCCTCTAGAAAGGTTATTTAACAAAGATGATATTCCATTGCTGCCAAACAAAGTGACAGAAGAAGATCAAGTAGGAGATTTGAATCTGGGTACTTCTACTGATCCCAAAATTGTTAAATTATCCAAAAGAGTCCCAGAAGAATATAAAGAAAAATATTTGAAGTTGTTTCAATCTTACAAAGATGTATTTGCTTGGTCCTATCAGGACATAAAAAATTTTGATGTAAATATAATACATCATAAGATTCCACTGAGGGAAGATGCAAAACCTTATAAGCAGAAGCTCAAACAGATTAACCCTCTGCTGCTTCCCTCAATTGAAAAAGAAATCAAGAAACTACTGAAGGCCAAGATAATCGTGCCATTGAGGTACTCAGAATGGGTAGCAAATCTTGTTCCTGTTCGAAAGAAGAATGGAGAAATAAGGCTCTGTGTGGATTTCAGGAATTTAAATAGAGCATCATTGAAAGATAATTATCCACTGCCTAAGATGGACCACATCCTGCAGAAAGTAGTGGGAGCATCCAGAATGTCAATGATGGATGGATTTTCTGGTTATATCAGGTAGCCGTGTTCCCAGAAGATCAGAAGAAAACTGCATTTACTACACCATGGGGAACATTTATGTATGCTAGGATGCCATTTGGATTAATTAATGCAGGAGCTACTTTTTAGAGGGCAATGGACATAGCCTTTGTTGGAGAGCAGGACAAGTTTTTGGTAGTTTATCTTGATGATATCACAGTGTTTTCTACGAATTATGATGAGCATATTGAGCATTTAAGAAGAACTTTTGAAAAATGCAGAAGGTACGGCCTATCTCTCAACCCTCAAAAATCTTTGTTTGCATTAGATGAAGGAAAACTCTTGGGGAACATTGTGACTAAAGATGGTGTGAGAATAGACCCTAAGAGAGTGGAAGTAATAAACAGCATTCCTCTGCCCAAGAATAAGAAAGAGGTGCAGGTGTTTCTAGGCCGGATTAATTTTTTGAGAAGATTTATTCCTAACTATGCTGAAATAGTTAGACATATAACTAATATGCTGAGAAAGGAGAATGAAGTAAAATGGTCCCAGGAGTCTAGAGAGGCATTCACAAGGATAAAACAGGCATTTGCTGAGGCTCCTGTGCTAGCAGGGCCAGATTACAAAAATCCATTTATAATTTTCTCATTTTCTTCCCCCCACACAATTGCTGGAGTATTATTGCAGAAAAATGAAGAGGGATATGAACAGCCTATAGCTTTCTTTAGTCAAGTACTTTATGATGCAGAATTGAAATATAATATATTGGAGAAGCAGGCATATGCCCTGGTAAAGTCCCATAAAGCTTTTAGATTTTATGTTTTGCAATCTCATATTACTGCATATGTCCCCACAACAGCTGTCAAAGACATTCTGGTCCAAGGAGACAGCGAAGATAGAAGAGGAAGATGGATTGCAAAAACTCAGGAGTATGATTTGGACATAAGGCCTACTAAGTTAATTAAAGGACAGGGACTTGCCAAGATGTTATCTGAATCAAATCATCAAGCCTTGGGCATTAATTTATCCATGATAGCAAATGACGAATCTGAAAAAGAAGAGGAGCAGCAAGGACTGGAGATGGCCACTCAAAAGGTACATGTGAAATATCTAACTAGTCCTTGGTACAAAGAAATTGTTGAATATCTTTTAACACTTAGTTGTCCCCGAGTTGTGATAAGATAAAATACAGAGCTATAAGAATGAAATCTCATAAATACATGACTGCTAATGGACAGCTATATTGGAGAGACCCTTCAGGTATATTGCTGTTATGCCTCACAGAAAATGAAGTGCAAAAAATAATGACAGAATTTCATGAGGGGATATGTGGAGGACATTACAGCTGGAGGGCAACAGCTCACAAAATCTTGAAGGCTGGTTTTTACTAGCCTAAATTGTATACAGATACTTTCGCTTGGGTCAGAGCATGTGACAAGTGCCAAAGATTTGCAGAAAGACAGAAATTAGCAGCTATGCCCTTGATTCCTATTCATGTAAATGAACCATTTCAGAAATGGGGATTAGATTTCATAGGGGAAATACATCCCCCATCAAGTGGCCAATATAAGTGGATACTAATAGCCACATATTACTTCACAAAATGGGTGGAAGCCATACCTACAAGAAATGCTACGGATGCTATGATAATGAAGTTTATGGAGGAAAATATCATATCTAGGTTTGGCTATCCCACAAGAATTGTAACTGATAATGCACAAGCTTTCAAATCTTCCAGATTTGTGAATTTCTGCCAAAGGTATAACCTCATCCTGACTCATTCCACAGCATATTATCCGCAAGGAAATGGTTTAGCAGAATCATCTAATAAAACCCTGGTGAGGGCCTTGAAGAAAACAATCAGTGAAAATCAGAAAAACTGGGACTCTCAATTGAAGTTTGCTCTATGGGAAAATAGGATAACAAGCAAAAGAGCAACAGGTAAGTCTCCATACGAGCTGGTATATGGAAGAGCAGCTTTTTTTCCTGTGCAATTGGCTTTGCCAGTAGCACGCTTTATGCAGGAAAGCCAGGAAGAACCAGATGATATGATCAGAATAATAAATCAATTGGTTGAATTGGAAGAAACATGGAACCAGGTAGATAAAAGATTGATAGAATATCAGGAGAAGATAAAGAACGTATTTGATCAGCACGCAAAGGATAGAAATTTTCAAGTTGGAGACCTGGTTCTCAGATGGGATGTTCGCAGAGCAGAAAAGGGCAAGCATGCTAAATTTGATCCATTGTGGTTCGGGCCATTCAAAATAGTGAAGCTTGGGAGAAACAACACCTTTTCTTTAGAAAATCTACAGGGTGATCTGTCGGATGCACCTGTGAATGGCCAATTCCTCAAGCCGTATTTCCAATTCTGACCCAGGCTGGAAATGCCTAATTGTATATACTGTATATAAGTTGTTTTGATTTTTATTTTTATAAAGGAAAGAATGTTGATAATTACCTGAAGAAGAAGCACAGGGGAATTGAAGAACAGAGTGAACTATTCAGTGGTCTGCGTGTTCTCGACATGCCCGAGGACGACCATGCCGTCCCTAGATGGAGCCGATGTTGTACATATTCCCTCCTCCATTTAAATTTTGGCCACCGATTCCTTTTAAATCTGTTTCCAATATCTTTGTGGTCAAAAACCCCCCATGTCGCGCTCATCGTCACCTTATCCGCCCTTAAATACATTATCCAAAGGTTTAAGATCCGCTATTTAAATTATATTGGACCGAAGCCTCAAGGCCTTAGCCCCCTTACTGTCGTCGTCACATGACCGGAGGCCGGAGACCATAAGCCAAAACGAAAAGGGGCCTATCGTTTTAATGATCGGGCGCAATGGTGGCTGTCCGATCAAAGCCCAAATCAACAGTGCGGCAATTAACTTATATGGAGGGCCCCGCGCACAGAAAACCGGCGGTATTACCCCGCACCACTTCCACCAGGCCGGCAGTTTTGGGCCCAAAGCCAGCGATGCCATAAATCCTCTGCCGCGTGTCCTCAGTACAGGCGGGAAACCGCTTTTCTCCCGCACGTTAAAGTCTATGCGAAGGTTAGATAGCGGAATCCGTCCGCTCCGTAGGATCTGCCGATATTCATCCAACGGCAGATATGTGCCAGAGTTGCTTGCCTTTTAACCCATGTCCGCTATGTTCCATGGCCCGCCACCGTGTCGCTCTCACCCACTTCCACCCGTTGACTCCGCCACGTCGTCCTCCCACTTGTTCCCCCGTACCTCCACATGTTCACTCCCGTGCGCACAAAACATTTCCCCCGTCATATATATATATGTGTGCGTGTGTTTTCGTTCATATTCCCCATTTTATTTATTCCCCCCTACCAAACTATTTTATGCGCCTCGCCTGTTTACCCCATACCTCCATCGCTTTTCTTCCGCCACCCTGCGTGTTCCTATCCCCTGTTCGTGTCCACGACGTCGTCTTCATCTCCACCTCCATCATCCCCACCTCCATCTGTGTTGGTTTTTCTAATATTTTGTGGGTTTTGCAGGTTTTAATATAACAGGAGGGTGGTTTAATTCGCTGCCTCTGTTGCAAAGGTTTGGGGCCCATAAAAGACGACTTCCTGTGGGTGAAATTTAATGAAGAAGCTAAGGGTTGGTGTGAGAAATGACCGCCATTAAAGAAGACAAAGATATGAACCTACAGAACCCTCCAGAGAAATTCGCCCTGCATTAAAGATCAGGAATTCAAATCCAAAACTAAAGGCCGAGAGTATAGTACAGAAATGCAGATTATTTCAGGTCTCTTACGGCAGCAGATTTTCCCTCAGCTAAAGGCAGCACATTGTATATATTTTATTATTTATGTCTTGTATATAAGGATATTTTTATCTCCCAGCATTTATTTCCATAGGCTGATTGTAAAGTACAGACATTCATAGTTAGTCATTCATAGAGTGGGCACGAATGTTTTCCGCCATTTGATTCAAATAAGTTATTAAATTCTTTCTATCTACCACCTCCTCTAGAATTCTCTATCTGGTCTATAAAAGCAAAAAGAAAAGATATTGTAAGGGTTCCAGATTTCTATCAGCAAACTGTGCAGCGAAAAGCCTCTTGTATACATCTTGTAATATTTCCTGTATGAAGTTTCAGAGCCCGTAGGGTCTCAATGAGGAGGGGTTATAACTGTAATGAGGATTCTGGTCTCTGGTATCTCACAGTATGTAATTTCTCTTATGTGTTAATACAATATCTCTTTCATGCTATTTATCTTCTTGTATCATGTTCTAGAATGCGAGTGGCTCACTAGTTTGCAGTAAGGATTCATCCTTGTTGGTGCCCTTTCTGGAATTAGTCAAGCGCTTTAAATAGGCCTAGTCATGGTATACTGTTCCATGTTCACTCTTTCCATATTTTCTGCTATATTAGTTGCTTGAGGAGGGTGCTTTTAAAACACCATTGTCATATAAGGATTCATAAATTGGTGCGCCCTTATATGGTTCTGTTGTGTATTTGGGTATCAGTCTCATGCCAGCTAATATCTTTCTTATGTTTCCTCACTGCACTCATAATCTGATATTTGATTTCTGTGATATATTATTTGAATCGGCCCTCTTTACAGTAAGCGGTCTCTTAACTATCTGATGTCTTTGTATTGGAGTTTAAATGATGTCCCTACATTGTTCTTGTCTTTGTACCAGCTTCTGAGAGAGATTGGTCCCATTCAAAATTAATTTCCTTGTTCAAACAAGAGATAGTAAGTGAGTTCTTGGACTGACAACCCAAACTATAAAGGGCTCCTTGCTATATTAAGATGTCCTAGGCACTGGTCTATGGTAACTCTAGACTATCTCTAGGAGGGTGACAAAATCATCCACAACACTCCCTACTTTACATGTTGTATGTTTTAGGAGAAACAATGGGAAAACCATGATTTCCATACTACATCTCTTTTCTTCATGTGGGAGGATCCATTTGGAGAACTTAAGTTCTTGGAGGAGGCACGTCATGGCATATTTGTTTGGTGGGGTAACTTGGGAGATTCTTGGAGGCCATGTCATTTCAGCCCAAGCTCAAAAAAAACACCATGCTTACGATAAATGGAGAGAGAAACAACTTGGATGGGAAAATCTAAACTCTCCATGTAGCCCCAGCACATTGCATTGACTAGGGGTTGAAGATTCTTTTGATGAGCTACCTAGGATGGCTCATTTTATTTGGATGATAGCATGGGTATGGGAGACTCTCATTGGGGATGATATTCCCTATGTTTATCATCACTCCTACTTTGAGGAGGTCGTTGGACAACAAGAAGGTTTCCACTCACACCTTACACTTTCTCATGATGTACACCATTTGGTTTTTCATACTTGAGAGGAACCATTGGAGGACAGATTTATTGTAGATTATGTTGAGATGTGGTGGGAACTATTGATGAGGAGGCCACAAGAAGAGGAAGGGAGGAATTTTTCTCCACCTTTACAGTTGCTTGAGGACAAGCAACATTTTGGAGGGGAGGACTGTAATATTCCAAAATTTAGCCTTCATCTAAATGGAATATTATAGTTGGTTTTATCACTAGGTAGGTGAATAAGTGGCTGGGGAGACTCATAAAACCACTTTATAAGGAATAATAACACTCTTAATGTGAAAGGAGTAACAATAAGCAGCTAGATTAAGCACCTTTGGGTGTGAACAAGGATTGGACCATGTTGATTCAATCAACTTTGACCAAATCAACAGTGCTGTCATGGAGGAGTGATCTTTATGATGAGACAACGCATTTTTAGTGGAGGAAAAATTTCATGAGCTTGGTGGAAAGCATGGATGGGACCCAAAGATGCATCCAAAGGCTGAAAACCCCAAATTCTCCACTATAGATGCATATAAAAATGCATGGTTCATTCATCAACCAACATAATTCTCAAATTTGGGCAAACTTTAATGCGGAAGCTACCTTTCAAATATCTAATTTAAAACCTTATAATAAAAACCCTTTACAATATTCATATACGGAGTTGTTCCTCTTAATACCATTCTCAGTTCTAAATCAAAGGTTAAGACCCTTTTATACCTTATGGTTATAAACCATTAAAACCCATCTCATGAAAAAATTCCAATAAATATTTGATTTTGGATTAAAACCCAAATGTAAATCTTCGGGGTCAACACATATATTAATATATGTGCCAATGCTTTACCAATATACCATATATCTGAACCCACGCAAATATTTCATTTGATTTAAATCCCGACTTTGGTTAAAAACCAAGCACCAACACAATAATAACATCTGGCCCCACAGTTTTATTAACATACCCCTTCACCATTCATCAATATATGTTCAGGCTATGCTAATGTTCCATATTTCATACTTTGGTTAAACATAAACCAACGCATATATGTTGGTCCACAGCATTGACAACCCACTTACCTTCCACCGTCGTTAACCATCACACAACTTGACGATGTGAACACCGTCAGATCTAAACTACAATCATCGAATGACTTTCGCGTTCATTTTCCTATGGTGACTTATCGCTCCAACTCAACGCGAAATCAACAGTATTTCAAAACCTTCGATTTCTACTTGTCATTCATTTAGCACTATCGTGTTAAAACAAGGAAATACCACTTACCAGTTGAAGGCCACGCAAAAACCATTTATGGTTTTCCGAATCTACCTTTACTATTCCAATTGCACAGTTCCACCATAATGTTGCTCACGGTTCCAACCATCATAATATTACATCCACTCCACAGCTTACCATTTCACTTCGCCTTCTCGTTGACCTTGAAGTTCCACTGTGTTTTATTTCAAAGTTTTAACAAGCTAGGGTTCCATCCAGTATTCAAACCCTCTTCGGCATACATTCCACACATGACTTACTCATCTTAATACTCAACTTCTGTGGTCTAAATCCATCGTTCATAAATACAATAAAACCCCTAAATACGACTTCAAACCCTGATCTTCATTGTACTATGTATTTACAATAGAATGCCTAATTTCTCCATAAAATGTTTTAAATGATGTCAACTCCAATTTCAAAATACATCTAGGCAAACTGTTACCTCAATTTAGAAGTCTAGGTAATTCTTTTTAATAGCATCGATCCATTCTATGATCGATGCTAATTTCTCAACATACTCAATCACACAGAATTCAAATAATGGGTATTTTCCCTCAAACCATACAATCAACAATCCTGTAATTTCATTTGCACACCATATACCTTCAAAAATGAAACATGAACTCAGAAATGAGTTATCTGTATTAACACACAGTAATTACATAGGAATTTTTCCTCTCTGGCCTGATATTCAATTAGTGGCCTTTTCGTATTTTGCCTGTAGGCCTACAATTCAAACCCTACCTCTCTCTGTTCTACCTTCAATCTCTATCTACTTTCTACTACTACTTTTTTTATGCCTTTGAGGCTTACATTTTATACAAAAGGTTCTGAAACTATTTTTGGTTTTAGTTCCTCCATCTCCTCAACAAAATCCTATGAATCCTCTTTAATCCTAAAATCACTACTTCATCCCTAAGGATCCTCTTTCATCCAAAAAATAATGAACTAATTCTAATTTAAGATTTACAATCAACTCTCAAATCTCTCAATCCCTATACACTCTCAACTAGCCAAATTCTGTCATGTTCTCCAACATTCGAGAACATTTACAAAATTCCTCACAATATTTAATTAATTCTCATTAAAATCACTCAAATCATTACATAAGAAACCAACTCCCTTGAAAACAAAAAACCCCTAAGTCTATTAAAATACAAGGAATTTTCTTGAGCCTAATGCCCCTGCATTAGACTCCGAAGGTCAAAAATAATCATGATCTCCTGATCATGTGCTTTTAATATTTGCCTCCTGGATCCCATACTTTGTTTTGCTGTTGTCCATAAGCTGCATTATTCTTCTGTTGTACTTCCCCAGGCTTCCATATCTTGTTCTGCATCTTGCCACTAGCTATGCTTTCACAATATTTTCTTGTTTTTCCTTTGCTATAATTTCTTTTCTTTCTTGCTGTTGTCTTTTTCTGAGACACCTTCATCGTCAACCTCCTTATATTTTCAATTTCCATATCTAGTTTATCCTCTGTCTGGAAATTACTCTGCCTTTTGTTGCTGTCTCCAATTTATTCTGCAAATATTTCTCCAAATACTGTTGCTTTTGTTGCTTTAGTTGTTTTTGCTGCAATTTTTGTTGCCAACATTGTTGTTACTACCTCCCAAACATCCTAAATGTCTCTTAAGATATCTCCCTCTATAACATTCTTCTTCTGTTCACTATCTGCAAATTCACTTCTAAAAAATAAATTATAATTTGATTCTTTAACTGCAGTAACATATTCATTCAATCCTCTTTGTATACTAGTAAGCATAATCAAATTTGACAAACTAGTATCTGCTCCTGCTTCTTCCATAACTCCAGACATTTCTACTTCAGTGTCTGCAATTCCTTTCTCTTGCATAATTGTTTCCAGCAAGCATTTCAGCCATTTCCTTTGAACTTTTTTTATCTCAACCACATCATCAATATGTTGCAATTTTGTTTCAGCATAACCTTCTTCTTCTTCCTTGACAATCTTCAATAATTGTCCATCACTTCCTTGACTGATTCTGGCTATAAAATCAAATTCCTCAAACTCTGTATCTTCATCCTTTATGAGAATAGAATTCCGATTCTCCATCACTGTGGTAGTTCTAAAATTTTTTCCTACAGTCTTCTCTTAGCCAATAAAAACAAGCCAACTCCTCCTTGTCATCAACAGTAACAAGTTCTTTCATATGAGACATGACTGTCTCACTTTCCTTGGAATCTATAAGTTCCTTCTTCTGCAACAGCTCATCTTCATTCAAGACAATTCCAAAAGATGGATTATCTTCTGCAACACCTGTAAACACAGTCAAATTATCAATTTCAAAATTACAAGACCCAATGGTCTCATTTGATGATCCAGTCACCAAATCTTCTTCTAGCATTTCCAAGTCTCTTTCAGGACTCAGAAATCCTCACTGTATTTCTTCCCAGCTTCTAAATTCAACTCCATTGTTCCAATCACCATGATAAAATGATGATCCTCCACTATGTTTTCAGCTAACATAGTTTTCCTTTCATTAAATTCCCTGACATTTTCCATTTGTTGTCCTTATTTTCCTGCATAATTAACACATGAATTATCAGTGTTAAAAATACAAGGTTTCAATGTCTCTTCCTCCTCTGGCAATATTTCAGTATGCTGCTTTGGGTTTCCTTCTAACTCCTTTGTCATCACATCAGTACGCTGATTTAAATTCTCCATGAGACTGTCAGCTAGTCTCTCCACCATTTCATATGTTTCATGAATGTTTCCCTACTCTGGCTCACAAAAATGATCTTCTTTCTCTGCAATTTCACTTTGTTGAAATCTTCATCCTTATCCTCTGTTTCCTGACTGTCATTCATGAAAATTTTCCTACCTTGCTTCTTCAGCAATTTATCTTTTGTATAGATCCTCTACTTTTCCAACTCTCTTCTTTGAAGATCTAACTTTCTATATAATTCAACAATTTCAATTGGAGTAGAACTTGGAAAATTTACACAACTTTCCATACCTTCATTTGCTATTGACCAATCATCAGATGGTCTTTCTTCCTCTGCTTCAATATTCTGCTGAATATTTCCATGAGACCCCTCTGCCTTCATTTCTTCCTGAGATTTTGCTATCTCAGCAACATTCTGAACAAAATTCAGATTCAACTGCTTCTCCTTAACAAAATTCAAAGTTTTTTCATCATCTTGTGATGTAATTGAAATCATACACAACTCATTAGTTTTAAAAACACAAGACTTTTCAGCCTTGTTTGCTTCTTCAAGCATTTTTCCTTGAACAAATTTTCATGTGGAATCCTCAAATTCCATCTTTAACTCAAAAAATCTGAGTTCTTCCTTCCGTAAGGCAATATCCTTTTTCCTACACTTTATTTGCAATGGTTTCCAAATTACCCTCTTTCCCTTCAGTGGAAAGATCCATCCTCCTCTCTAGTTTTCCTCTTCTTATAGCCATTCCTTTAGTACCTCCAGTTGTACTTTCATCATTGCAATTTCTCTTTCTCTATCCTTCATCTTATCTCTGTGGCACTCTTTAGAACCTCTTCTCTGATCCTCATGATCATCTCTTTCATGAGCTTCTCACTCACTATGAGTTTCACTAAGCCTCTGCAACAACAAGCTCTTCTTGCTGCCACTTACCTCACCAATCCCCGCTCTGGACTTGGTCTTTTGGCAAGCACTGGTTCTCTATCTCTATAACCTCTTGGGCACTCTCTTCTGATCTCTCTAGGCTTATATCCTCAACTCACCTTCTCTTTAGAACACTTCAATGTAGAAATTTCTGTTTTCCCACCCCGGTTTTCAGTTTCACCTTATTACTCCAAAATAGTTAAATGCCCTTTCCCATATCCATACATTTAAAAAGATGGAAAATAAATCTTGCTGAAAACACAAATTCTGGAAAAATTACAGAATGCTGGAAAATGCAGAAATAAATATCAGCACACATAAAACAATCATTCACACATTTTGACACATATATTTTTGGTCAACATGACCCTGGAAAAACCCCCTACAACTCTTGGGGAAAACCAGTTCGAAAGCTCCTTATTTCTGGAAAATGCTTTTTACAGTGAGAGAAATATTCAGCAAAAAAATCAGCAAACAGACTTTACAACTTATCTCGTTTTTCGTGCTTAACCACTGCCTCGGAAAATGTGCAAACAGCAAAAACAAAACAACAATAAATGTTGTACGTCCTCCTCGATTTTCGTGCCCAGAAATATGCAATAAATGCAGCTGTACGGCCTCCTCAAAATCTGTGCAAACAAAAATAAATGCTGCTGTCCAAAATCTCGATTTTCGTGCCAAAAACACAGCAGAACTTTGCTGTACGGAACAACCCTCTGCTGCCTCGATTTCTGTGCCCAATCTTGTTGTACGACCTACTGTATGGCCTGCTGTACAGCCTTACTGTACGACCTCATTTTCTAGAAAACCGTGCCCAAAAATTCTGCCTTTCACTGTGCTAACTCAGCTGTACGGTCTTGCTGAAATGCTGCCTTGGAAAGTGTGCCAAGCTGCTGCCTCCTTCTCCTCACTGCCCAGAAATCTCCCTTGCTCTCTTGCTCTCCTTCTCTCAATCTTCTCATGAAATAATGAATGATCTTTTCATCCTTTTCCTCCTTTAACCTAACCCTAAGTGAATTTTGGGGAATCCCTAAATCCAATGGCTGAAATAGATTGAGATCTAGGGCTGAGATTAAATGCTCATTTAAATCTCACTTTCTATTTTTTAATTCACCCCACTTTAATAAAGACCCACTTAGTCATTTGTTTCCAAAGTCACTTTTCCTTTCTAATTTTACATTGACTTTATTAAAGTCACTTTAAAATTAGACTTTAGTAACTTTATCACTTAAAGTCACTTTTAAATTAGATTTGACTTTATAAATTTATAAAGTCACTTTAGTAACTTTATCACTTAAAGTCACTTTTAAATTAGATTTGACTTTATAACTTTATAAAGTCACTTTAGGAGAAAAATTAAATTCTTTTGGACACTTTTCCCTAGGCCAAAGATCAAAGCCTTAGGGAACCACCTGTCCTCCGGTACCAAATTTCAACATCCAATTGTTCTCCCTATCCAACCTTTAGCTGGAATATCAGGTTCATTGCCATCATTATCAAAATCTTTGTCTTCATCTTGTCTGCAACCATAATTCTGCAATCACAATTTTTCAAACCAGATTAAAATTATCTCACCTGCAAGATCTCTGTAGGACCTTGTTCTCTTCAATGATTTGTACTTTGATTGGACTGTCTTCATTCATTTCTGCAAATGCCTGTTCACTTCAATTCTGTGTATTTGTTTCTTATTAGATTGAGAATCTAATCTCCAACTTTGTGTATTCTGATTTAATAAAAAAAAAAACTTTAACGTTAAAAAGAGCTCTTCTAGCTCTGATACCACTTGATGCATCCAAATGCTACAAAACCGACATTCTCCACTATATATGCATATAAAAATGCATGGTTCATTCATCAACCAACATAATTCTCAAATTTGGGCAAACTTTAATGCGAAAGCTACCTTTCAAATCTCTGATTTAAAACCTTATAATAAAACCCCTTTACAATCTTCATATACGGAGTTGTTCCTCTTAATACCATTCTCGGTTCTGAATCAAAGGTTAAGACCCTTTTATACCTTATGGTTATAAACCATTAAAACCCATCTCATGAAAACATTCCAATTAATATTTGATTTTAGATTAAAACCCAAATGTAAATCTTCTGTGTCAACACATATATTAATATATGTGCCAATGCTTTACCAATCTACCATATATCCGAACCCACGAAAATATTCCATTTGATTTAAATCTCGACTTTGGTTAAAAACCAAGCACCAACACAATAATAACATCTAGCCCCACAATTTTATTAACATACCCCTTCACCATTCATCAATATATGTTCGGGCTCCGTTAATGTTCCATATTTCATACTTTGGTTAAACATAAACCAACACATATATGTTGGTCCCACAGCATTGACAACCCAATTACCTTCCACCATCGTTAACCATCACACAACTTGACGATGCGAACACCGTCAGATCTAAACTGCAATCATCGAACGACTTTCACATTCATTTTCCTATGGTGACTTATCGCTCCAACTCAACGCGAAATCGGCGGTATTTCAAAACCTTCGATTCCTACGTGTCATTCATTTAGCATTATTGCGTTCAAACAAGGAAATACCACTTACCAGTTGAAGGCCACGCGAAAACCATTTATCATTTTCCGAATCCGCCTTTACTATTCCAATTGCACAGTTCCTCCATACTGTTTCTCACGGCTCCAACCATCATAATATTACATCCACTCCACAGCTTACCATTTCACTTCGCCTTCTCGTTGACCTTGAAGTTCCACTGTGTTTCATTTCAAAGTTCGAACAGGCCAGGGTTCCATCCAGTATTCAAACCCTCTCCGGCATACATTCCACACATGACTTACTCATCTTAATACTCAACTTTTGCGGTCTAAATCTATCGTTCATAAATATAGTAAAACCCCTAAATACGATTTCAAACCCTGATCTTCACTGTACTGTGTATTTACAACAGAATGCCTAATTTCTCCTTAAAATGTTTTAAACGATGTCAAGTCCAATTCCAAAATACATCCAGGCAAACTGTTACCTCAATTTAGAACTCTAGGTAATTCTTTTTAATAGCATCGATCCATTATGTGATCGATGTTAATTTCTCAACATACTCAATCACATAAAATTCAAATAATGGATATTTTCCCTCAAACCATACAATCAACAATCCTGGAATTTCATATGCACACCATATACCTTCAGAAATGAAACAAGAACTTAGAAATGAGTTATCTATATTAATACACAGTAATTACATAGAAATTATTCCTCTCTGGCCTGATATTCAATCAATGGCCTTTTCATATTCTGTCCGTAGGCCTGCAATTCAAACCATACCTCTCTCTGTTCTACCTTCAATCTCTATCTACTTTCTACTACTACTTTTTTTATGCCTTTGAGGCTTACATTTTATACAAAAGGTTCTAAAAATATTTTTGGTTTCAGTTCCTCCATCTCCTCAAAAAAATCCTATGAATCCTCTTTAATCCTAAAATCACTACTTAATCCCTAAAGATCCTCTTTCATCCACAAAATAATGAACTAATTCTAATTTAAGATTTACAATCAACTCTCAAATCTCTCAATCCCTATACACTCTCAACTAGCCAAATTCTCTCATTTTCTCCAACATTCGAGAACAGTTACAAAATTCCTCACAATATTTAATTAATTCTCATTAAAATCACTCAAATCATTACATAAGAAACCAACTCCCTTGAAAAAACAAAACCCCTAAGTCTATTAAAATACAAGGAATTTTCTTGAGCCCAATGCCCCTGCATCACCCAATGTGAGGAGGCTCTCATGCTATATATGGAGGGGATAGAAACCATTGTTATTCATGTTTTAGATTATCATTTGATATTGGTCTGTTTAGACTTTTCTTTCTCTTGTTGTTTAGCAAGGTTGCTGTGTTGTTTAGCACAAGGGTGTTCCCGATCAGGAATCCCTACCTCATCCTTAGGGAAGAAGAGTTTCTTTGAGCTGCATTTCCTCATTTTGAAATTCTGGCCAAGCTACCTCCTTCAGCTACAGCGCATTTTTTGTTTAGAGCTGGGTTATGTTGCAGGGTGCAACAAAGGAGGATCACATTGAGCCATTTCTGGGCTTGTTTTTCAGTGGAGAGGTAGCATATCCATTGGAGGATCAGAAAGGATGGTTCCTGGGCATATTTTCACATCTTTTGCATCAGAGCAACCATCTACCATCCCTCACAGTGCAGTCACATTTCTGAACTGCGTTATTTTTGGAGGCAATTGCTGGGAGGGTTCATTGAGCTCATTAGGAGGGTCTATTTCTGAGTAGAGGGATCAACCTTCTGATTATAAATACCATTGGAGGAGGACATCATCATTTCAGATATTTCATAGCCTCATTCTATTCAGATCCAATTTGCAGTGACATCTCAACCCCAGGGTTATTTGTCACATTGTACATTTCTTGGCATTTCTAGCAATCTTTTTCAGATTGGCTAGAAATCTTGTGTTAGAGCACACATCTTCTTTGCTGGGAATTTATTTTGTTTCTATCAGAAAAATTTCATTTATATATGTATTCAGCAGCAACTACACTGATATAGACAGTGTTTTCACTGCTCTCTGGCATTATATACAGTTGCAACAACTCATGTGTTGATTATTCCTATCATTGGAGGCGTGTTCTTATTGCTTGAGTGGCTTGTACCTCATGATATTTTTGTATATTTTTTTGGATATATTAATAAAATTATGGCTGCATATTGATCCCTCTAATTTCATGTTCATATTTGCTATTTTTTACATTATTATGTCTTGTATTGCTGCTATTTCCACTTTGGAATATTACAATGGTATCAGTGCATAATCTTGGCTCAGCCTGTGCATCCAAAACATTATGTCATTTGAAGGAGAAGCTTCTTCTCACAGAAAAGAGAAGTTGTACAAAATAAACAATGACATGACTCCATTATTTGGATAAATGAAGGAAAAGAGGATCTCCCAGCTTCTTTTCCAAACTACGAAAAATATCAAAGAAAATCTCAAGGAGATGAAAGGGGAGAAGTGTCAGAAAATTCCAAGAGGGTTTGAAAGGGAAGCAAGCCCTAGATTTTCACATGATGGGTGTGATCATTCACCCACACATGCAGATCCACAGTGCATTTTATGGCCCAAATTCACTGCAAGAAGGATGGAGGAAGAAGATGCACCAAGGGAGGAGACCTTGAGTGACTATTTTTAGGAGTATAAGTCTCAATCATGGAGATTCAAAGAGAACTTGGACTTACAAGGGTTTTTCCAACTCAAGAAAGATAGAATATATAGAAACCATAATAGAAGCAAGAGAGGTAGAATATTTCTATCTAACTTTGATGGATCAACAAAGTGCACAGCCAAAGTTTGGGTGGAGGAGCTAGATTCCTATTTCCAGCTACACCAAGTTTTAGAAAAGGAGGCCATTAGAGTAGCGGCACTGCACCTCAAAGGTATGGCCCATGATTGGTGGTTTTGTAGTTCTACTTCATTTATTCATGCAAATGTAAAAATTTATGCAGGGTTCACTAAGAAATTAGTGAGAAGATTTGATATTAAACATTGTAAAACATCATTTGTTGAACCCAAAAACTCAAAACCTTTGCATGAGTTGGAAAGATCTATTCTGCCAACTACACTCATTATTTATGTTGAAGGGGATAAAAACATGCATGATACCTTTCCAAGGTCAAGATCTCCACTTCTTGAAGAGCCCTCTTCTATACATGAAGACATGGAGGTTCCTCCTTCAAGGGAAGACCAAGGTCAAGGGTCTCTCATTGATGATGAGGCATTTTCAAATATTGATGAAGAGGATGAGCAGAAAAGAGCTAACAGTGTTGTACCATCAGGAGGAGATCCATCACCACATGGATATGGGAAGGAAGCCACTGCTTCCATTAGAGGAGCCCTTGTTTCTTTACAAGGAGTTCCAAATGATCCAACATGTGGGAAATTAAACACAATTCCAGAGAAGCATGCAACATTTATTATGGGTTGTGAATCTTGTGAGATGGAAGAAGAGAAGGATTAGCATCAAGGGATGATGAGCATTCACTCTTATTTATTTCAGGAGGTTTCTGCACAAAAGAAGGAGATTGTATTATGTAGTGAAGAGAGGGACAAATAAATCCACTCATATATACAGTCCACTTCATATTTTGATGTCTCTATACATGGGGGCATTCCACCGGGGAGGCCACCAGATCTAGAGTTGGTGAGAGACATCTTGCCCTTTGGTTCACCACTCTTAGATTCTAGAGGGGTGAAGATCTTTGAGGAGTCCAGTACAGCGCAGAAAGTTTGGGATAGACTCAATGAGGGGAGAGACATTCTCCCATTTTCAACATCATCCACTCTCACTACATATACTGCACTGACAGAAGTTGTTGTAGTGATGGAGGATGGACCTTCATGGTGCAAGGGAGCTGCTCCATGGATTTGGAGAAAAAGAGGGTACTTCCTTTGAGGAAGGAATCCTCCATACATTGGAGTATATGGAGGCCACTCATGCTTACATTGGCCAAGATCAGGAGATTCTTTTTGGATGGTAGCTTCTCATGGGAGGCCAACTTCCAAAAGTCACCAATTCTATTTGAGCATGAGCAGCTGCATGATGGGCATGGAAGAATTTTGGAGGATGAATTTGGCATGAGGAATGTCAAAGGAGAAGATAAAAACATGTGGGAAGCTTCATATTTCATATCTTCAGCGCTGTCTCTTAGGAGGATTGATCCATATTGGAGGTCTCAACTCTTGGTAGAGTACTCCAAGGATCTTGGTGATTGCATGATTCTTGATGACCCAGAGGGAGATGATAGATACATGGTGGTTGGAGAGGTCATATATTCCTATGGAAGAGTCTTCTTGACTAGAGTTTCTGAGCTCAAGTGGAAGCTACTACATGCAGCACATGTGGACTTTCTTTCCATGCACTTTGATGCATTTCATTCTTTGATGGCGTATTTCACTTGGGAGGGCATCCAGCATAATATATTTCAGCATATGGAGAGATGCATATCCTGGATGGTGATAGAGAGGATGTCACAGCCACTTCCCTACTCATTGGGGGTGAGGGATAATTTTCAGTTGAGCCATTTCAGCACAAGGTCCACAGTACATGGTAGAGAAGGTACAATTTTGCATTATGATTTGTACTTCTTTAATTTATATGAGAATCATGTTGTACCAAGGAGGATTATCCCTTATTACACATTATATTATGATGTACTTAAGGCCAATTGCAACATTTAGGTTGGCTGTTCTATTGGTGGTTTGTGGGGGAGGCCACATGATTCTTGGTGTGCACCATTGGCACCACATTTTACTTTCATGATCCTATCTTGTAGGATGATTGTGGCAACAAACAAGTGGCTGGAAAGGCACTTGTTATTCTTGTTTTGAGGCAGGCAAGGGATGCCCTGTGCTGGTTCCATGTGTGGAACTATGATCCACTTTTTGGTTGTCATATGGCAGCTTGTTTTCATTGGTTTTTACTTCCATATATTGTTGATATTTTTATATTCATGGGAGTTCTGTTTGTAGAGTGGGACAAAGGTTGGAAGTACCCATTGGGAGTATGATTCTCCCTACTTTACATGTTGTATGTTTCAGGAGAAACAATGAGCAAATAATGATTTCCATACTACATCTCTTTTCTTCGTGTGGGAGGAGCCATTTGGAGAACTTGAGTTCTTGGAGGAGGCACTTCATGGCTGATTTGTTTGGTGGGGTAACTTTAGCCATTCTTGGAAGCCATTTCATTTCAGCCCAAGATCAGCAAAAACCCCATACTTTCCATAAATGGAGAGAGAAACAACTTGGATGGGAAAATATAAACTCTCCATGCAGCCCCAACACATTGCATAGACCAGGGGTTGAAGATTATTTTGATGAGCTACCTAGAATGGCTCATTTCATTTGGACGATAACATGGGTATGGGAAACTCTCATTGGGGATGAGATTCCCTATGTTTATCATCACTCCTACCTTAAGGAGGCCATTGGACAACAAGAAGGTTTCCACTCACACCTTCCACTTTCTCATGATGTACACCATTTGGTTTTGCATACTTGGGAGGAACAATTGGAGGATAGATTCATTGCAGATTATGTTGAGATGTGGTGGGAACTATTGATGAGGAGGCCATAAGAAGAGGAAGGGAGGAATTTTTCTCCACCTTTACAGTTGCTTGAGGAAAAGCAACATTTTGGAGGGGAGGACTATAATATTCCAAAATTTAGCCTTCATCTAAATGGAATATTATAGTTGGTTTTATCACTAGGTAGGTGAATAAGTGGGTGGGGAGACTCATAAAACCCCTTTAGAAGGAATAATAACACTCCTGATATGAAAGGAGGAAGAATAAGCAGCTAGATTAAGCACCTTTGGGTCTGAACAGGGATTGGATCATGTTGATTCAGTCAACTTTGACCAAATCAACAATGTTGTCATGGAGGAGTGATATTTATGATGAGACAATGCAGTTTTAATGGAGGACAACTTGCATGAGCTTGGTGGAAAGTATGGACGGGACCCAATGTGAGAAGGCTCTCATGCTATATATGGAGGAGATAGCAACCATTTTTATTCATGTTTTAGATTATCATTTGATATTGGTCTGTTTAGACTTTGCTTCCCCTTATTGTTTAGCAGGGTTGTTGTGTTGTTTAGCACAAGGGTGTTCCTGATTGGGAATCCCTACCTCATCCTCAGGGAAGGAGAGGTTCTTTGAGCTGCATTTCCTCATTCCATAATTTTGGCCAAGCTACCTCCTTCAGCTACAACACAATTTCTATTTAGAGCTAGGTTGTGTTGTAGGGTGCAGCAAAGGAGGATCACATTGAGCCATTTCTAGGCTTGTTTTTCAGCGGAGACATAGCCTATCCATTGAAGGATTGGAAAGGAGGGCTCCTGGGCATATTTTCACATCTTTGGCATCAGGCCAACCATCTACCACCCCTCACAGTGCAGTCACATTTCTGAACTGCATTATTTTTGGAGGCAATTGCTGGGAGGGTTTATTGAGCTCATTAGGAGGGTCTATTTCTGAGTAGAGGGATCAACCTTCTAATTATAAATACCATTGGAGGAGGAAATAATTATTTCATATTTGTCATAGCCTCATTCTATTCAGATCCATTTTGTAGTGACATCTCAACCCCAAGGTTATTTGTCACATTGTACATTTCTTGGCACTTCTAGCAATCTTTTCCGGATTGGCTAGAAATCTTGTATTAGAGCCCACATCTTCTTTGTTGGGAATTTATTTTGTTTCTTACAGCCACATTTTATTTATATATGTATTCAGCAGCGGCTACACTGATATAGACAATGTTGTCACTGCTCTCCGGCACTCTATACAGTTGCAGCAACTCAAGTGCTGATTATTCCTATCATTGGAGGCATGTTCTTATTGCTTGAGTGGCTTGTCCCTCATGATATTTTTGTATATTTTTTCTCATATATTAATAAAATGATGGCTACATATTGATCCCTCTCATGTCATGTTAATATTTGTTGTGTTTTACACTATTATGTCTTGTATTGATGTTATTTCCAATTTGGAATATTACACAGCTGATCGCATAGCTAAAAATATTCTAAACAAGAATGCATCTCGAATAAACTGTCATACATAAAAACCAAAAATATAGATATCCATCATCATACATAAACTGAAATAGGTGACACAACATGTAGAGCTGCAAAAAATATCTCTCATATATATATATATATATATGTATGTATGTATGTATGTATATGTTTGAGTACAAAAATAGTGTCACTGACCCAATGGCTAGCCCCAAGATACAAAAAAGTCACCAAAAGATGGGGGAAACATCCTCATAATGGGTGCTTTCCCTATGTACAAGTACACTACACTCTAGGGTGATGACCCCTCAGGAGGGGCACCTGGACCCACAACCACTCTCGGTGCCACCACTGGAGCTGTTGTCACCACTGAGACTGCCTCCCGACATAATACAGGCCGATAGTCCCTCCCGCGGGCCATCACAGTCTCCAGCCAGACCTCCTCGAGGTCATTCATAAAGCCCCAACCAGGAATCCCTTGGTTCAAGTGGTCCACTCGACCCTAGACATCCTCAAGAACTGACACCCGAGCAGTCAGTTCCTCAATACAAGCCTCTATCGTATTTGCACGTGCTACCACTGCATAGGGATGAGCCCGCTCAGTCCCAGCCTCCGCAGTGGCCAAGCTCCTACACTCTCCCAAAGGTCCAGAACCACCGCCATGTCCTCTATCAGCACCTCCTCCTTGTTCTCCAAGATCGCCCCTAGGCCTCCGAAGAGAATAGTGGCCGACCAACTGAGCCATGGGATGACCCACCTCACCAACATTTGCAAAGAGTAGCCAGATTATTTCAGTGTCACTAGCAAAAAACATAAGTACATATATACTCAAATAAATGAAGAAAACATAAAAAATGTACCTGTTGGCCCCCAAGCATAGCCAGGAGGGAGACCCATATCTGGATCCCCCCAAAATTCCATCCCCGCATATGGGAATGGAAATAACATCTGCGGGTTCACCTCGAACCAAGCCTCTGTTGTGGCATTCCAATAACTCCCCACCATGCCACCACCACCTCGCGGCATCACCAGAGCCCACCTCCTCAAACGAGGCTCCCGTGGCCCCCCAAGAGGCACTGCCACCACTGGCCTCAGCAGCACTACCCTCTCATACATAATGCTGCACAAGATACTGGTGTACGCAAACAACTTCGATCCATTGTGGACCTTGTTGAGTTGTGTCACCATCCCGTCATAGCATAAATAGGAAAAGTCATAAAAATGCACGGATCTCAACTGACGCAATACTCCAACCTGCGGGTCTGATGCCCGATGCGGAGACGAAGACCCTGCAAGTCGCACAATCACCGCCAGAGCACATCATTCTGCCAAATCTGTAATTGATGAAATGCTAATGCACCCCTCTATAAGAGGCGCCGCACCACAGTAATGTCTCTAAAACCTCTCCAGATCCACTCCCCCGGAATGGAGTAGATACCTCAGCACCTCACCATGAGGCAGTAACCCGATCACAAAGTACACATCTGTCTCAGGACGAATGACCAGGTTCGTCCCCCACAACACAAAAATGTTGTGCCTCCTGCGCCAATGTCAGATCAAGTAGTGTAGCAAACGGTCCTGTGACCGAAGAAGCTCGTTCTCCATGAACTTCAGGATTCCCCATTGCGCTAGCTGATGGTGCACCCCAGCATCAACAGCCAACGCAATTTAGAGCTCGAGCCAATCCTGCTCCCTCCACAACAACCTGTCATCAAAACAGGTACCCATCAGTATAGAAAAAACACAAAAAATAGGCAAAAACCAAAAAAAAATTCACCTCGGCTTTGTGTGCCTGTCCCTCGGACAGGAGCGCTTAGGGCGCACCTATATTTTCCATAGGCACGTTTAGGGCACACCAAACAAGGGGAACATAGCTCTTTTAGTGCGCTTATCCCAAAAAAATGTTCACAGAGGGTGCGCCTTTGCCCTGATCACCCACGCAATCTAGGGAAAAAACACCCAAAATCCGTACAAACCAAGTCTGTACAGACCCTCGCACCATAAAATTGAAAAAATTAAAGTGCAAGACGTCATGGAGGTTACCTGGGAATGATCTCGCTAATCCCTAGTGCTCAGGCTGACCGCAATGCAAGAACTGCGACGTAGAAGCTTCTGACCTCTCAAGAACTCAGCAAGTACAAATGAATTGAATTAGGGCCCTATTCACGTATATATCACCATTTTAAAAAACTTAGGAGGACCATAACAAGAGATCAGAAGGTCCATTCTCCGAACCGTAAGTTGCACCATAATTAGCACTCCATGATGAATAAAGGCGATGCCACACATTCGCACTCTTGAAAAAATAAAATTTCAGCACCGGCAGGTATGCCCTCTCTCATATTATTTTTTAAAGCTCATGAATTTCAATAATATTTGATAAAGAAGATGATTTCACTTGAGGTAGTTGCTTTTGTAGGAAAATCTCGCAAAACCATTCACAACTCCATTCACAGAAAATTCCAGAGCAGGTATCATCCTACCCCCAACATGATAGAGTCTCGTAAACTCTGCATATCCTGATATCATTTCTCCATTAGAAATAAACCATAGGGTCCTCATATCCGACCATGTTTATCATCACCTCACCCTGCACATGATAAACATCCTCGTCGGTCGATAGAGCCTCCCCTCCATGGCTCTCGTCACCCACAGTAGACCATATTTCACAGCAAAAGTGATGCCATGGTCGTACCACTTTAGTCTGGGAAGCACCTCATGCCCATCCATCCACCATGCATAAGGTCAATTTTTACCATACAAACTAAAACCCCCTTCCTAGATGACTAGGTTGTGTAAGAAGATCAAAAGTGCACTACTGCGCCTCGCATTTGGCCCACCATACCTCCACCAGCATAATCTCGTCTGTGATACTTTTTCATCCGCTTCATCAACCCCACACATGAGACCAACCAATGGGACCCCCACCCTCAGCAAAACACCTTCCTCACAACATCAGTGAGCGAACACTTTCATGTTTTGGGGTACCCGTCTCTGTGTTTTGTACAAACCAAACCCCATTATTCTTTTGGTAAGTGTACAAAGACCACAAACAATGCACTACCTCCCTTCACCCTCCTGTTAGGTCCTCGTAATTTTCATATTGGCAAGAACAAATGAACAGGGGTAACAACAAACCAATCTTTGGAGTCCTAGGACCTAGCCTTCCTAGACTCAGACAGGGATCTCTCTATGCTTATGTAAAGGATTTAACTTTTTTGATTTCAAAGTTTTGATTTTAGGCTAGTTATAGGGATTAGGGTTTGCTTGTTTTGTTTGTTTGGTTGGATAGGTTGTTAAGACAAATATGTAGAGTACGAGAGAAATCAATCCATTGGGCTATGGGGTATGCAAAGGCCTTGAAAAGTTAAAATTGAGTCAAGGATAGTTCATAGGGTAGGTTGGCAAGGCCAAATGGATCTTAGTAGGTCTAGGGAGTGTTAGTCATTCATAATTTTCACTATCTAAAGATGACTAAGTATTGGTTCTAGATTTCTAGAAACAAAGTTCATGAACATTGTGAGTTCTAGAAATATCATGGCCTTCATTATCCTTAGGATAATTTTTTCACTATTTCATCATTCTATCATGACAAGCTCAGCTCACCCATCCCAGAAGACCCATCATGGGCTCATACCACTCATTATCACTATGTTTCGACACCTTTGGCCTCAGCCCTCTGTTTTTGTTTTACCTAAAACTCCTCCATTGCCTATCTAGGGTTTTTAAGGGCATTTTTCTTGGTTTCATGACCTCCATGATTAAATCGTTAACAAGGCTTATATATTGATGCTCTTACACCTCCTCCTATCCTTAAAATACCTGCATAAACACTTCCCATCACTCCTATCCCTAAAAATCATCATTTTTCTACAAAACCTAGTTTATTGCCACAAATTGACACTTTTTAAGACTAGGCCTGTGTTTTGACCTTTTTTACGCCTTCCCCTCACTAAATTCCTGAAATTACACTTTCCCCTACTCCCTAACATCTATCCCTATCTCCCAAAATTTCCCCAAGAATTTAGACAACCCTTAACCCCTTCATTCCCCTCCATCTGCAAGGCAGTCCTAAATCCTCACACCAAACCCTAGTTTCCTCTTCCAACTAAGCTAGGGATTGACATGAAATGGAGGCAAAAGAGAAAATTATTAATTTTATAGATCATGTAAGCAATAATAAGTCTATACCAGCTCATAAAAATCATGCCTCCATCATTTTCCAAGAATTCATTCCAAGAGACAAGCCATGTGTCACACCTAGGGCTAGTTTTTCTTCAAATTGTGTTTCGAAACAAAAAGAGATGAATTTGGAAAAAGTGGGAGCGTTTTTGGTCCATAATAGGGCCAATAATAAAAACCTCCTTCATTTTTTACACAGGTATCATGGTTTGTGATCAATGTCAAAAATACAGATGTCACGGGAGAAATTTTGCACTTCTGGAGTGACCTTGGGAAAATCCGTTTTTCTCATATCTAGAGTGCCCAAATGACTTTCTTAATAATTCAAATAACAACTAGACTTCAATATCTTTCCAATGCGCTATCATGAGCTCACTTTGGAATTGAGGAAGTCATCCAAAAGTGGCCTGCACCAGCACTTTGCATTTCTGCACCAGCATTTAGCACTTTTTGCCAAGTGTTGGGAGAATATGTTTTTGGATAGGTAAATGAACACCAAATAGAAAAAAAAATAATTTTTAGAAATTATAATTAACTAGATTTCCAATGAGCTATCATGATCTCAATTTGGATTTGTGGAAGGCCTCCAAAGGTTGCCTGCAACATCACTCTGCATTTCTGCACCAGCATTCAACATTTTTTACCAGTGTTGGGACAGTCAGTTTTTGGACATCCAAATGAACACCAAATGAAAAAATCAAGTATTTTTGGAAATTATACATCTGTAGCTTTCCAACGAGCCATCACGGGCCCGAATGCAATGCCGGGAAGGGTTCAAAAACTCAGCTACAATAGACCCCAATTTTTGTTGATTTGGAGCTACGCACAGAGAACTTTTTTGCCAAAAAGTCAACAAAAGACACTAGTTAATGGCAAATTGTTTTTTTAATATTTTCTTGGAAAGAACACTCCTGATTTTATTGGGGAGTTATGTTTTGGTATGTTTCATTTATTTTCTTATCTCTTATGTGTCTTGGGCCTTGCATGGTCATTAAGCACATTTATGACATTTATGGCTGAATTAGGGTTTCTGGAAGCCTCTTAGGGTTTCCACCTCCTCATTTGCTCCATAAATAGAGCATGAGGCTCTTGTATATTTTGTTGGATGTTGATGACCTATGATGAATTAATACAGAGCCCCTTGAAGCCTTTGATGATAAATTGAGGTCTTGGAGCTTATGCATGATTTGATTCACTTGTTGATGGAGAAGGACTGTTTGCAAGATCTATAGGCCTGGTTGATGGTGAATTTTTCTATTGTTAATGTTTTCTAAGTTTCTCATATGTTTTCCATCCATCTATGCTGTAGTAGGACAAAAAATTTAGACTAAGATATGCTTGTTGATGGCACCTTAGATATGTTTGTTTCCTTCACTGCCTGAATGTTTTCTTGTACTTAAGATATGTTAGAGAATTCATCTTTTGCTCTCTAATAAGTTTTTGGCTTGTCTATTTTCTTGAATGATTTAGATCAGTTAGTATCAATTATGATTTATGGCTAGCCTTGCATATTGTTACCTCTGAAGTACTATGTTCTTGAAATCATCTTTTGAAGCATCTTTGCCTATAGTTTGTCAAAGAAGTCTGTCTTAAACATGCTTTGCCTTACTTAGCTAAAATTGTCTCAAGGAACTCTCATAGCTGTCACTGTGGATGCTAGGGTTTGTCTCCTCTTCTATGGTTATAGTTACTTGTGCAACTTAAATTTTTTTCCTACTCTTGATGATAAAACCCATGAAAGATTAAATGAGTTTTTGTCTTTCTATGTTTTATCTGAATGTTGTCTTGGTTGATTATCTACTTCCAGTCTGAAATCAAATGGATTAGGTGTTTCTTAACCCTTTGAACCTCTTTCTATGCTTATAAATCTTCTAAATCTCTCAGTTTAAAAGTATATAAAGGATTCTACTTCTGCCCTTTATTAGCTTGTTTTTCTCAAGTTTAATGCCCATCTCATGATCCTTCACAACCTTAAAGATCCACCAACCAAGTTAAATTGCCCTGCAAATGCTCTTGAAACCATTGATGAACTCCTTGTTTGACTCCATTGCCAAATGACTTAACAATCTCCCTTGTTTTCTATCTAAACCTATCTGAGCATCATACCCAACCAAAAACAATCAAAATACCCTGTACTTAACATCTAGCTTAAAATCAACCCTAATCAGCAAACAAGTTCACATCTTTACACCTACTAGAGAGATCCCTCTCTGAATCCAGGAAGGCTAGGTCCTAGGATTCCAAAGCTTGGTTTGATGTTACCCTGTACCTTTGTATCTCAATCAATCTAGCAAATTACGGGGAGCTAACATAATGGCGATCACGGTGGGACTCTAAGTGACAAACAAACTTAGACTTCCCTAAACCTTTCAAAAAACCCTTAAAAGTACTACCTTCTGGATTTATCCCACCGCTCACACCAACATATTGGCAATCACGGTGGGACCTTCTGAGTTAGTGACAAACTAAGTATTCCTTAGATCTCAGAAAAATCACAAACATCCTTAGATTGGTATTTATTTGTTGATGGTGGACAACAAGAACATCCTTAAAACAATAAACATCATCCACCTGGCGACTCCACTGGTCTTCAATAGCCCTGTTGACCCCACTAGCTCTCATAGACTCCCCTGGGAATGCATTAAGCAATCCCAATCATGCTGATGGTGGAAAAAAAAGTTGAAACCCTCCACCTGGCAACTCCACAACTCTCAAAAGTCCTAAAGAATCCATTGGTAGAGAACTCTAGACTGGTTGAAAAGATTTAGTGACCATTTCTGATTTACAAACATGGATCCAAGAATACAACGAAGATATGCCCCAATGAGTAGGGATCATATCCCTGGATTTCCACAAAAAATACCTGAAATAAATTTGTTAAAAAACCTACCTATCTTTCAAGATGAAAAATTGGATGACCCCTTGTTACATCTCATCAATTTTCATATACATGTATGGAGGTTAAAGGTTGAATGGCACGAGGACTGCCTCATTTTTATGGCAACATTAGAAGGTAAGGCAAGAAATTGGTATGAATGGCTAGAACCTGGCATCTTGTTTTCTTTGAAGGATTTCCACAAGGTATTCTATAAATACTATATAGGGTATTTCCCATCTCTATCATTAGCTGAAAATTGTTGTGATCAATCTCAGGATATCATACAGTACCTTATAGATAGTGATGAAGATTTGGAAAATTTGTATCCTGAAGACCTCTTAACATCCATTCATGAATTTCATTCTCAAGATAACTATCATGAAAAACTAGAGGATTTAGTTGAGGAAGAAATAAAACAAGACATAGAAGAAAACCCACAAGATCTCTCTAAAGGCACAAGTGATGATTTACCATCTCTTCTAGGTAAGGCTCAAGAAAACATTCAACCTCAAAATCAGCCTTCACAAGAGAAAGAGAACTGTTTTACTTCTATCCAAAGAAAGAGAAAAATGCCTCCTGTTTTGACTGAAGAGGAAATAAATCAAATGCTAAACATGCAGCCAACCTCTAAGCCTTCATGTGAACAAAACATTTCTGTTATTTCTCCTACCAATCCCATCTACCATAAATTAGAAAGTGAACTTGTAGATCAACTCAAAGAAGAAAAAAATGATAATCCAATATGTTTTATTGGTGATGTTACTTATGTTGATAATTTTCCAAAGTTTGATCAGTATAATGATGATGTCCTCCAAACAGGAACTAACTTTGCAGAGAAATCAATAGTTGGTTTGTGGGAAGAAGATCAGTATCATCAGCTTGGAAAAATTAATAAGCCAATACAAGTCACCTATGCCACTAATGAGGGAAGCCTCGAAAGTTCAGAAGTAAGTGAAGGATCTCTGACCCTTTGTTCCACTTCATATCAACCCATCAGCAATAACTTTCATGTGATTGGGATTCAACAGTATTTTAGTTTTGATGTTGAAATTGGAGAAGAAAAAGAACTTCTTGAGCAAGTTGTGAGTGAAAAACCTTTTCCTGAAATGGTTGATGAAATAATTTGGGACACGGAATATTTTTCAGCTTCATATTTGCACCCACCAAGTCCCATTGAAATTCAAATTGTAGATGAGGGCTTGGAAATTTACAATCACATAAAAGTTGTTGCACCTCTTTCCCAAGAAGATTTATCACTTAAGAATGCACCTACTCATCAGCATGATGGTCTTCACACAGAATTAAATCTACTAAATCAGAGCATACCAGGACTTCTTGAAGACAACATTGCAATCTATGATGAGTCTACCAGTTCAGATGATCATGAGGAAGAGGACGAGTTTCTTTCCCAAAGGAGTCCTAAGCTCAGCCAAGTGAAGGAAGAAGCGGTCCTGGATCAATCTTATCTCTCAAATCCTCTAAGCTAGTATTGTTTCAAGATCCCTTTGTTCATTTGTTAGAGGCACTTGAAGAAGGAGTAAAACATGTCAAGAGCAGTTTTATGCAAAATTTCAAGAACATTTTAGGCACTACTGTTTGAAAATAAGTAAGGTGGAAGTGGCATTTTTATTTCTTCAGCACTCTCAAAGAGCTTAAACAAAATCCCTCATGGAATCATCTACTTGATTGGCTGTGTTGGAAAAGAGATTTCACCAAATGAATGTATATTATGTATAGGTTAGATTAGGATAGATAGATAGATATGAAAAATAAGCTCAGCCTTGTGAGCATATTTTTATTTCTAGATTGTTTGGAAAAAATGAAAAAAAAAAAACACAAAAACAAAGAAAGGTAGAAAAGAGGGTAGATTTGAAAATTGGTACAGCCCCATACCCAAAAAATAGTGATGCTGAAAGTGTGCAAGTCTAAATGCTACTACTTTTTTTTGAAAAATAAGTCTTGTTCAATCATCTAGCCTAATCATGGTTGAACATGTTTTCAATTTATTTTCTGATAAGTTAGTGAAAGAGAGCTTGTTAAATCATTCAAACTTGACTTGTAAAAAAGGATAGATTAGGGAATGAAAAGATACTGGTTCCACAGGCTCAAAACAGAACCAAAGAGGAAGATGAGGATGCATAACAAATGATAGATCACAACACTTATCTTTCTATTTTACTTTTATGCAAAATAATGTTTGTGTGCAGCTTGTTCTTATGCCATAACTCATGGCAAGTCATATTTCTTAATCCTGATTTAAAACATGCTTTCAATTTCATGTTTACAGCTTAGAGAATGAAGTTTTTCAAACAGCTTGATATTGACAAATGATTAGACTAGGTAGAGAATAAGAGAGTTCATTAGCCTAATCTGAACTCTTGGAAGAAATAAGGGTACAATTAATAGTTTGATTTGTGTTTTCAAAAATAAAAATGTCAAGGGTTTGCAAGTTCAAATGCACCCAAGGAAGAAAAAATGTTAGGCAAGTAGGTTGGGTAGGTAGAGATGATGTTGATGTTAATCATGTTTTTTCATATTACTAAAGATCATAGCTTCAAGCAAGCATCAGCAACTGAAAGAGGTAAAAATATGCCCAATCGATGAGCCATTAGTCTTCATAAACAAAGAGATCTAAAAGTTCTAGACACCTCCTAAAAAGGAGCTGCCCTCCCCAAGTGGAGCCACTATTAGTCATCCATAATTTTCACTATCTAAAGATGACTAAGTATTGGTTCTATAATTCTAGAAACAAATTTCATGAACATTGTGAGTTCTAGGAATCTCACGGCCTTCATTATCCTTAGGATAATTTATCACTATTTCATCATTATGTCATGCCAAGCCCAAATCACCCATCCCAGAAGACCCATCATGGGCTCATGCCACTCATTATCACTATGTTTCACCACCTTTGGCCTCAGCCCTCTATTTTTGTTTTACCTAAAACTCCTCCATTGCCTATCTAGGGTTTTTAAGGGTATTTTTCTTGGTTTCATGACCTCCATGATTAAATCGTCAACAAGGATTATATCTTGATGCTCTTACACCTCCTCCTATCCTTAAAATACCTCCATAAACACTTCCCATCACTCCTATCCCTCAGAATCATCATTTTTCTACAAAACCTAGTTTATTGCCACAAATTGACACTTTTTAAGGCTAGGCCTGTGTTTTGACCTTTTGGACCCCTTCCCCTCACTTAATTCCTGAAATTCCACTTTCCCCTACTCCCTAACATCTATCCCTATCCCCCAAAATTTCCCCAAGAATTTAGACAACCCTTAACCCCTTCATTCCCCTCCCTCTGCAAGGCAGTCCTAAATCCTCACACCAAACCCTAATTTCCTCTTCCAACTAAGCTAGGGATTGACATGAAAGGGAGGTTATTGGAGTAGTTTTCTCATTCAGATACCATGTTTAAAAAAAAAAAATCATCAAACCTAATATCTGGTGATTCACTCTTTCACTTCGATCGACATGTAATTAATGCATCCACTCGTTCTTCAAATGCTCCATCGGTCTTCAAATATATTCTTTAATATAGAGACTTTGTTGCAGAATTACGCTGCTCCTTTGAGAGAGGGTCCATTGATTTGGGCTTCCATATCGCTATGGATCATTTAAAGAAACTATATTTGAGAGCATCATCGCATTCACGTTACAACGTGATCGAATGTCCACGAAAGACAAACTCTCACACAAGCACGGTCATGGCACATGCTATAAGAACATTAAAAAATACCTATTGTTTGTATTTCAACAATTCTATAACAGAAAATGGAATACAAACAGACAGTACCGGTGTATGCTAATGCCTGCTATTGATATTTCATCCCCCAGTAGAGCCTACACATCCGAGCTCCTACGCACTCTGAGGTCGGTCCAAAAATTTCAATGCATAGTTACTCGTGTTATATCCCCAAAGAACAAACCATCCATCTCCGATACCACATGTAGATTCAGAAGTGTCCTCAGACACATAACTTTATTGATCATGGAAAAATATTACATAAAAAATTGCAGGAGTTTACAAACGTAAACTCTCACTCTCACACTACACAATGAAATTAGGAAACTAACCTATTTATAAGCTCTATGTTCTAACTTAATCTAGTTATGAATCACTTGGAAAACCAACAAGTGTCCATTTACAATAAATGACCTTCTAACCATCCTACTAACTTTATTCCTATTTTAGAGCCTAGGAAACGACTCTATTCTAGAGTCCTATTTTCACTAACAAAATACTATTTCTAAGTATCTCTAATATTTAATAAATATTCTAATTTAATAAATATATTTATCCTAACTTTACATTATTTAATTTATGTATTTTTGGATTTATAATTGACTTTATGAAAGAGGCTAACAGGAGGCACAAGAGAAAAGGATTCATTTGATAGATCATGTAAGCAATAATAAGTCTATACCAGCTCATAAAAATCATGCCTCCATCATTTTCCAAGAATTGATTCCAAGAGACAATCCATGTGTCACACCTAGGGCTAGTTTTGCTTCAAATTGTGTTTCGAACCAAAAAAAGATGAATTTGGAAAAAGTGGCAGATTTTTTGTCCATAATAGGGCCAAGAAGAAAATCCTCCTTCAGTTTTTACACAGGTATCATGGTTTGAGATCAATGTCAAAAATATAGATGTCACTGGAGAAATTCTGCACTTCTGGAGTGACCTTGGGAAAATCAGTTTTTCTCATAGCTGGAGTGTCCAAATGACCCTCATAATAAGTCAAATGACAACTAGACTTCAAGATATTTCCAATGAGCTGTCATGAGCTCACTTTGGAATTGAGGAAGTCATCCAAAAGTGGTCTGCACCAGCACTCTGCATTTCTGCACCAGCATTCAACACTTTTTGACCAGTGTTGGGAGAATCAGTTTTTGGATAGGTAAATGAACACAAAATAGAAAAAAAAAAAGTATTTTTGGAAATTATACTCAACCAGATTTCCAATGAGCTATCATGAGCTCAATTTGGAGTTGTGGAAGGCCTCCAAAAGTTGCCTGCAACATCACTCTACATTTCTGCACCAGCATTCACCATTTTTTACCAGTGTTGGGATAGTCAGTTTCTGGACATCCAAATGAACACCAAATGAAAAAATCAAGTATTTTTGGAAATTAGACATCCATATCTTTCCAACGAGCCATCATGGGCCTGAATCCTATGCCAAGAAGGGGTCCAAAAATCAGCTGCAACAAACCCCAATTTTTGCTGATTTGGAGCTACGCACAGAGACAAATGTTTTGCCAAAAATTCAACAAAAGACACTAATTAATGGAAAAAAAAAAAATTTAATATTTTATTGGAAAAAACACTCCTGATTTGATTGGGGAGTTATGTTTTGGTATGTTTTATTTATTTTCTTATCTCTTATGTGTCTTGGGCCTTGCATGGTCATTAAGCACATTTATGACATTTATGGCTAAATTAGGGTTTCTAGAAGCCTCTTAGGGTTTCCACCTCCTCATTTGCTCCATAAATAGAGCATAAGGCTCTTGTATATTTTTTTGGATGTTGATGACTTATGCTGAAGTAATACATAGTCCCTTGAAGCCTTTGATGAGAAATTGAGGTCTTGGAGCTTATGCATGATCTGATTCACTTGTTGATGGAGAAGGACTGTTTGTAGGATCCATAGGCCTGGTTGATGGTGAATTTTTCTCTTGTTAATGTTTTCTAAGTTTCTCATATGTTTTCCATCCATCTATGCTGCAATAGGACAAAAAATTTAGACTAAGATATGCTTGTTGATGGCAACTTAGATCTGTTTGTTTCCTTCACTGCCTAAATGTTTTCTTCTGCTTAAGATATGTTAGAGAATTCATCTTTTGCTCTCTAATAAGTTTTTGGCTTGTCTATTTCCTTGAATGATTTAGATTAGTTAGTATCAATTATGATTTATGGCTAGCCTTGCATATTGTTACCTCTGAAGTACACTGTTCTTGAAATCATCTTTTGAAGCAGTTTTGCCTATAGTTTGTCAAAGAAGTCTGTCTTAACCATGCTCTTTGCCTTACTTAGCTAAAATTATCTCAAGAAACTCTCATAGATGTCACTGTGGATGCTATGGTTTGTCTCCTCTTCTATGGTTATAGTTACTTGTGCAACTTAAATGTTTTTCCTGCTCTTGATGATAAAACCCATGAAAGATTAAATGAGTTTTTGCCTTTCTATGTTTTATCTGAATGTTGTCTTGGTTGATTATCTGCTTCCAGTCTGAAATCAAATGGATTAGGTGTTTCTTAACCCTTTGACCCTCTTGCTATGCTTATAAATCTTCTAACTCTCTCAGTTTACAAGCATATAAAGGATTCTACTTTTTCCCTTTATTAGCTTGTTGTTCTCAAGTTTAATGTCCATCTCATGATCCTTCACAACCTTAAAGATCCACCAACCAAATTAAATTTCCCTGCAAATGCTCTTGAAACCATTGATGAACTCATTCATGACCTTGTTTGACTCCATTGCCCAATGACTTAACAATCTCCGTTGTTTTCTATCTAAACCCATCTAAACATCATACCCAACCAAAAACAATCAAAATACCCTGTACTTAACATCTAGCCTAAAATCAACCCTAATCAACAAACAAGTTCACATATTTGCACCTACTAGAGAGATCCCTCTCTGAATCCAGGAAGGCTAGGTCCTAGGATTCCAAAGCTTGGTTTGATGTTAACCTGTACCTTTGTATCTCAATCAATCTAGAAAATTATGGGGAGCTAACAGGGAGAGTGAAATAACATGGAGTTGTGTAAATAGTGAGTTAAGGGGCAATCAAGGATCCTTTAACAAACTAATGAAACGAGGAAAAGTTTTAAATATGATAGCATAAAAAATTTGAAGAGTGGTAAAGGATTCTTCAATATTAACTAGGCTAAGCAGTTCTTAAAAAACAACAAATAAGTGAGCTAAGAGAGTAGTGAAGGATTCTCTAAAACTTGCTTGGAAATATATAGAAATTTAAGATAACACCTTAGTAATACTAAAGAGGATTCAAGGATTTTTTAGCAAAACTATGAGGAAGAAAACATAGAAATCAGAGGATGTAGACAAAGCAGGGTGCCCAAGGCATATCCTACTCTAAAATTTTTATCCCATGATCAAAGAAACATATTGAGAAACTGAAGAAAACAAATAAAAATATGGAAAACATCACCATATCACCAAGCTTAATGAATCCTAAGAGTGAGCCTGATCCACGGAAGCACAGTCCAACACCATCATAAGGTACCAAAGCCAATTTCACAAATAAAATCAGATTCTGTTTCATATTATGTTCAACAACCAACCAACCAACAAAAAAAACAAGCAAACACTAATCCCTATAACTAGCCTAAAATCAAAACTCTGAAATCAAACAAGTTAAATTCTTTACATAAGCATAGAGAGAGCCCTCTCTGAGTCCAGGAAGGCTAGGTCCTAGGACTCCAAATATTGGTTTGATGTTACCCCTGTTCATTTGTTCTTGCCAATATAAAAAGTACGAGGACCTAGCATAGTGGCGATCACAGTGGGACCCTGAGTACATAGTAGCCCGAATATCTTTTGAAGACTCACAGAACCTCTCTCAAACTTAGAAACTTGAAGTGATAGCCAAAGTAGAATCTAATTGTTTCACAATCCTAGAAAAATGATGACTGAACTGGAGGACACTCATAGAAAGCCTAGAGATACATAGAGGAACTCAGAAAAAACCTAAAAAATATCTCTAGATTAGTTTGATGTTACCCCTATTCATTTGTTCTTGCCAATCTCCAAATTATGGCCACCATAACATAGTGGCGATCACGGTGAGACCTTCTGAGTTAGTGACAATCTAAGTATTCCTTAGGACTTCAAAAACCCTTGTCATATAGTATCCAATGATTCATTGCCACCTCATCGCCTAACATAGTGGCGATCACGGTGGGACCCTAAGTACATAGTAGCTTGAATATCTTTTGAAGACTCACAGAACCTCTGTCAAACTTAGAAACTTGAAGTGATAGTTGTTATGTAGGTAAATTCTCTCTACGGACAGAGACGATCCCTCTAGCCCTAGAGTGGGTCTAGAAACAAAGATACATGCTAGAATGTTGATTCCTAATTATTGAATGAAAAGAGGACACGGTAGATCGACCTACCTGAAGTCCAACGCTGTTGTCGTAACTGTAGTGGTGGTGGCCTCTCGCTCCTTTCTTGGAAAGTCACAATCCTTTCGCAGTCATGCTCGGATACCTGCACATAGAACAAAAACAAGAAAATCATACAACATAATAATTTCAATCATAACTACTAGCCAGTCATAGAGGGCTAAGCATATTGCATTAAACATATAACATAATACAAAATGGGAATTTAACAATAGTCACATGTATGTATTGATAGAAGGAAGAGTTACAACCAATGATTTGACGTCGTAGTCTCCTCTAGTGGGGTTCAGCCAGAGTGCGTCTCAGATGCTCATGAGGGAATTCGGACGGTATAAAGGCATGGGCTCAAGCTCTATTAAAAGACATGAACTCAAGCTCTCTAAACGTAATTCCTTCTTATTCTATCTCTCCAGTATGTTTAATTCTCCAAGTTCTGTTCTTCAGCTGTTTAGCTAGTTTGGGCAAATAGAGATAGCTTCTTTTTATAGAGGAAAAGGAGTAGGTTAGGATCCCTACAAAGGTGGGAGGGAGGCTTATCCTTTAGGGAGTTCCCATAAGAGGTGGAAACCATAAACTAAAGGAGGGAGTCTTGTTGGAAATATTTTCATTGATGGCAAAGGAGCAAAAAGGAGTAACACTAGAATTACTAGTGATAGTAGAGGCAGCAGAGAAGCAGTTAAGGCAGCAAAAGGAGCTCAGGAGAGATCAGCGCATGCAACAAGTGCAATAACCAAAAGAAAAATCTCAGGAGAGATTCGCAGAAGTAGCAAAGAAGCATAGGCAACATAGGTAGGAGAGGCAGCAAAGGTAGCAGAGGTAGCAAGGGCAATTGAACAGCAAAGGAAAAGACGTTCAGTAGAGGCGGCGAAGGCAGCAGAGGTAGTGAAGGCAGTTGAACAACGAAGGTAGAGGCATGCAGCAGAGGCAGCGAAGGCAGCAGTTGAACAAGAAAGGCAGCAGGGGCAGCGAAAGCTAAACCTCGTGCACATATTATGAGCACGGTTAACGTTGATCTGGGATCAACGGTACCGCGGGGGCACAAACAACCCGATGGTTAACCCAAGGGGGTGCCTCCGCAGTTGACCCACCTATCGGGCGTTGATCACAGATCGACGGTTTTCATTCACTGCGGTAGCACAAGCCCGATGATCATTCCGTACCGAGGAATTCCTCCGTAGTGCTGTGAACTGGGACCCGCTTTCCTAAAGCCCAAAAGTACAGTCATGGACCGGCGCGATCAATGGATGAGAATTAAGGGAGATTGATGGCAGAGATTATATCGCAATCAAGTGGGACCCGATCGTATATCGGACATCGCAAGCTCAGAAGAATAAGCGCTTGAGAATCGGGTTGAATCGCCGAAGCACAAAGTGCGATAATGAAGTGGCAATGCAAAGTTGCAATGCGATGTGGCGATGAAAAGGGACACGTGGCGGCACAGTGCAATATCCCACATCAACAATGTGAAGTTCATCGCATACCATGAAGTTGCGATGCGATGTGGCGATGCGAAGGGACACGTGGTAGCACAGTGCAATATCGCACATCGACAATGCGAATTTCAACGCATGCTGCGAAGTGGCGATGCGAAGATGCTATGTGATGCGAAGTTGCGATGCGAAGTTCATCACATATCGCAATCGGGGCAGGAGGAATATCGCATATCGGGAGATCAGATGGATGAAGGCACATTGGGTAACAATATTCGCCAATAAAGAGAGTGGACGCGATATAGATCGAAGCTGAAACCTAAAGCATTTCAAGTCCGGGAGTATGGGATTTTCCGTTGTTAAATCGCATCGGAGAACAAAGGAGCATTAGAACATAAAAAGTTAAAACCTGCAGGCAAGCGAAATGCGATGCACTATGATTGGTCACTGCGTTATGGGACCCTTTAACCAAAGTTAAGTCCGGGGCTAAGTGTTTTATGAAGAAAACCATGGAAGCGGAGATCGACTCGAGTTACAAAGGAAAGACCTGAAAACATGAAAAAGGACCCGGAGCATGTACAGAACAGTGTTAAGAGGTTGTGGCTATTGAGAAAAGCAAATTTTTGAATGCTTCGGGCAAAAGAAGGAAGGTGACTAGGCATGGTCAGGAAAAAAGAGATATGATGGCACTGATAGAAACGCAATAGAATGGGTCAAGTCGGACAAAAAGAGCAGTTATGCAGTAGAGCTAGAATATAACAGCAGAAACTGAAAAGACAGTGACAACAGTAGAAAAGACAAATATATGGCAAACCAAGAGCTGAAAGGGCTGAATTGAAATATTTTTATATCTGTAAATGTAAATGATTTAATTATTTTTATTGTATGTGATGCAAAGGCAAGTCTTCGTAGGGAAAGAAAAACCTCAATTTAATTCTGAAATGAGTAGATAGTGTTGTAACCTTCTGAAATGATGAGCGAGAAAATGAGATGGTGGAAGGCAAAGAATCGTGCCTGTTCACTTCATATTCCCTGTAGAATGCAAATAGTCATAAATCTATATGTATAAAACATGTAATATCGGTATGCATAGTGAGGTGAGAGAGTGTAAGAAGAATAAGGAGCAGAGAGAGGAGTTGTGAAGATCCAGAGATGATATAAAGCAAATTTGAAGGCTGGAAGGACATCAACAAAAAGAAGGAGAAAAAAAGAGTTGATATCCAGGTAAATCAGCATATGATTTTATTGTACAGTGAGGAAGTTGGTGCTTCCATATCAAGTTGTAGCTGGCTGAGGTAGGAGCCTCCTGTAGGTTGTAGCCTACAGAAAATAGATGGGAGTTGGAGCTTCCTTGCAAGTTGTAGCTTGCAGAATTGAGGTAGTAGACTCCTGTAGGTTGGAGCCTACAAAAAATCAGTGGTGAGAGGGAGTTGGAGCTTGCCTTTGCATCACAAAAATAATAAGATTTGGTTTTATCCCTTATGGGTTTCCACTTATATCTGTTGTCTATGTGCATGATGATTATGTGTTGATATTTTGTATTTGATCTTCTTAATACCTACTGCTCACTTATTAATATTTTTTTTCCATTGTATATTAAGTTGATCATGAATTGAAGATGTAAATAAGTGTAAAATAAAGTTTTAGAAGACCATGACTACATTAAACTGATTCACCCCCCCCCCTCAGTTTAACCAAGGGTTCAACAATTGGTGTCAGAGCGGGTTCCTTCTATATCATTTTAACAACTAGAAGGAGATCCTAGGTCCCCAAGATGGCTAGTCTAGAAGGATGCTCAACAAATAAAGCCCCTTTGTTTACTGGTACAAATTATGCCTTCTGGAAAATAAAAATGAGGACGTACATAATGTCTCTAGGAATGGAAGTTTGGGCTGATGTGGATTTGAGATATGCCCCAAAGGATTCTGACACAGAGAAAAAAGCCAAACAAGATTTTATAGCTAATGCCAAAGTCATGAATGCTCTCTTAAGTGGTCTGTGTGAGGCAGAATTTATCAAAGTAATGCACAATAACACTACCAAAGAAATATGGGATACATTAGAAAGTATCCATGAGGGAGATAAAAAGGTGAAGATGGCCAAACTACAAGTCTATCGAGCCCAATTTGAAAATATAAAAATGAATGAAGAAGAAGATGTTTCCAGCTTCTTCTTAAAGGTTGCAGAAATTGTGAATAATATGAAAGCTCTAGAAGAAACCATTAGAGAATGTGTAATTTTTCAAAAGATATTGAGATCTTTACCATCCAGTTTTAATCCCAAGGTTTCTGCCATAGAAGAAACAGCTGATTGGGAAACTTTGACCATGAACCAATTACTTGGAAACTTAATAGCTTATGAGATGAGACTTCCACAGAGGAAGTCAAATGTGAGAGAGGCAGCCTTTAACGCTAAGAAGAGCAAAGAAGAAAAGGAAGATACATGCTCCTGCTCTGATGAAGAAGAGGCCAAATTTGTCAGAAGATTGGATAGAGACTCAGGTAAGTATAAAAGTAAGCTTCCATTTAAATGCTTTAACTGTGGAAGAGTTGGGAACTATGCATCAAAGCATCCTTTCAAGAACTGGACTCAAGAGACAGAGAAAACCAAAACAAATAACTGGCAGAAAGGGAAGAGATTCAGTAGAAAATCACTTTATGCTCAGCAAGATAGCAGTGCATCTGAAAACTCTGATGAATCCTCAAATGAAGAAGGAACCTCTGAATTTGTGTTGATGGCCAAGGAAGAGTCTGAAGGATTCCTTCTAGAAGATGAGGAAGAAGGTGAGGGTGATCTTGAGGGGGAGCTAAGAAGTGCCCTGGAGGAAATAGACAGACTTAAACTCAAGTGCAAAAAATAGAAATACATTCTTCTCAAATATGTAAAAGAGGTACCAAATTCAGAAGACCTCATTCAATTTAAAGTAGAACTTGAAGAAGCTAAGAAGATGGAAGACATGTTACTAAAGAAAATTAAGGATAAAGTTCAGAAGCAAGAAAATTTGGAAGACAAAGTAGTATGCCTGAGAAATAAATTAGAACACACCCAAAGGGAATTGACAATGAACACTCCTCGAATGACAAGCACTGAACAGTTGAATAAAATACTAAATGCTTAAATATCTCCTCTCATAAAGACTAGGATAGGTTACCAAGGAGAAACCAACAAATCCAAGGTAGAGGATAACTAGAATATCATTTTTGTGAAAGCTATAAAAGAAAAAATTAACTCTCAGCAATCTGAGATTATTGCAGCTAGAAGACTGATAGAAGAAAGGAGAAGGGGGTGTAAGTAGCTCAGAGATGATATTGCCTCCATGGAGACCTCAGAGAAGGAATACATTGAAAGGAATGATGAAGCAGCTCAAAAAGGAACCACAGAAGCAGAAGCCAGCAAGAACTTGATGTGTGATGAAACAAACAGAAACAAGCAGCAACATCAAGAGACAAAGAATGAGAGAAAGAAGCAAGTAATTTCAAAAAGTTCAATTGTTCCTGAAGATCAATTATATAAGTTCGGAAGATCTCAAAGGAGATTCTTTCCTCCTATGAGAAATGTCACTTGCTTTTCCTGTCACAAACTGGGACATATTGCTGCATACTGTCAGACAAAGATAATCGATTTCAACCAGCAAAGGATGCAGAAATTGAGAATAATACCTCAAGCAAACAAATGGAGAGAACAACCCTTCACCAGGGACACTAATCGTTTCCATGGGTATTGTTTTTGTTGTAAGGGGTTCATCCATAAAGCCATGGCGTGCAGAACATGTGGACAAATACTAATGTTTAAAACCTCAAGGAGATTCATGAACAATGGATAATTCACTCATATACATAATCCATTCAGAAACATAATCAAATTCTTTGACTGCCATCAAATCGGGCACAAGTCTAACAAGTTTCCTCTCAAAGAATGTAGTCCATCTTCTCAGAAAAGGTGCCAAACAAATAGCTTCCTGCAGTGCAAAAATAAGTTGAATAAGTGTGACCTGGCTCTAATAGCTCAAGATCATAAAAGCCAATGGTATATGGATAGTGGATGCTCAAAGCATATGACTGGAGATCGAAGCAAGTTTGTAACCTATAATGAAAATAAATCTGGAAACGTAACATTCAGAAAAGATAAAGCAGGGAAAATAAAAGGAAAAGGCTTAGTCAGTCTGAATAATGGAAGAGGAGAGGCTCAAGATGTACTATTTGTGGATGGGCTGAAAGCCAATCTGCTAAGCATCAGTCAAATGTGTGATAAAGGCTGTGAGGTCCGTTTCAGAGCCCAATATTGTGAAGTAAGATAGAGCACCACAAAAAAGACCTTGATCAAAGGTGTTAGAACATAAAGTAATGTCTATATATTGGAAGAAGAGAATGAAGCATGCCACATAAGAAAACTTAATGAATCATGGTTATGGCATAGAAGATTGGGACACTTAAACTTTGACCACATCATCAGTTTGAGCAAGAAGAAAGCATTCATAAATATGCCTACAATAAAGAAGCCTCCAAATACTATATGTAAATCCTGCCAATTGGGCAAACAGACCCGCACATCTTTCAAGACTAAAGATGAACTATCTACAAGTAGGCCACTTCAGCTTGTACACATGGACCTATGTGGACCTTCAAGAACTAATGCAATAGGTGGAGAATCTTATTTCATGCTAATAATAGATGATTTTACCAGATTGACGTGGGTGGAATTTCTCAAATATAAATCTGAAGAAATTGAGAAATTCAAGATATTCAAGGCATTGGCAGAAAATCAAACAGGATGCAAGCTAAAATGCATCAGATCAGACAGAGGAGGTGAATTCACAAACTATGATTTTGCAAACCTATGCAATGAACATGGGATAAAACAAGAGTTTACAATTCCAGGTACACCTCAACAGAATGGAGTGGCAGAAAGACAAAAAAGGTTAGTACAACAGATTGCTAGAGCCATGATGCAAGAAAGTAACATTCCCCAAACCTATTGGGCAGAAGAAGTACACACAGCTGTTCACATTCTCAAAAAAGTTCATCTAAGACCAAATTGTGATAAGACTCCTTACGAATTATGGCATGGTAAACCAGCATCAATCAAGCACTTTAGAGTCTTTGGAAGTAATTTTTTCATAAAAATTAATGATGAAAAACTGGGGAAGTTTGATGCAAGATCTGATGAAGGAATATTTTTAGGATATGCATCTAAGAGTAAGGGTTACAGGTGTTACAACAAAATACTATACAAAATTGTGGAAAACATTGACGTGAGAGTTGACAAAGATCTACCAAACAGTATAAGAAACACAAGTTGCGCCAATCCTCCAGATGATCATGAAGCTGAGAACCAAGATAATGATGAACATAAAACAGAAGATACCGAATTAAACTCAAAGGGTCCCTCAAGATACACTCAAAAGAACCAACTAGAAGATCAAATCATTAGGGACAAAAGTGTGGGAGTCCAGACAAGAAGACAGCTTGTTGAACAGACAGAAGAAGTATACCTAGCCATGCTATCTCAAATAGAGCCAAAGAAGTTCGAAGAAGCTAGCAAAGACAAAAACTGGGTAAATGCTATGAATGAAGAACTAGACCAAATTGACAAGAACAATACCTGGGAATTAATTCCAAGACCCATTGGGAAAAATGTCATTGGCACAAATTGGATATTCAAGAATAAGATGAATGAACAAGGGCAGGTAATCAGAAATAAAGCCAGACTTGTATGCAAGGGATATTCACAAATTGAAGGACTTGATTATGATGAAACCATTTCCCCTGTATCAAGGATGGAAGCAATCATAATTTTTTTGGCCTTTGCATGCTATCATGATTTCAGGGCATATCAAATGGATGTGAAGTTCGCCTTCTTGAATGGAGATTTAGAGGAAGAATTCTACATGGAACAACCTGAAGGATTCTCATTAACAAAGAAACATGACTATGTGTGCAGATTAAAGAAAGCCTTATATGGTCTGAAACAAGCTCCTCGTGCATGGTATTCAAGGTTGGACAAATACTTGCAAAAACAAGGGTTTAATAAAGGAGGAGTAGACATCAATTTGTACATAAAGGCTAATGAAGATGAAATATTAATTGTAATATTATATGTAGATGACATCATGTTTGGTAGCAACAAAGATGAGTCAGCAAAAGGATTTGCTGAAGAAATGAAATCATAATTTGAGATGTCAATGATTGGAGAGCTCACCTTCTATTTAGGACTTCAAATTCAACAAAAGAACATTGGAATATTCATTTCGCAATAAAAATACTTAAGATAAATGTTGAAAATGTTTCAAATGGAAGACTGCAAACCTGTGTCAACTCCCATGATCACTGGATGAAAACTATGTGCTAATGATGGATCAATAGATGTAGATCAAAAACTTTACAGATCCATGATAGCAAGTCTGCTATATCTAACTACTTCTAGACCAGACATTATGTTGGCAGTAGGACTTGTAGCAAGATATCAAGCAACACCAAAACAAAATCACTTACTTTCAATCAAGAGACTATTTAGATATCTACAAGGAACCTCACATTATGGCCTATGGTATCTCAAAGGAACAATTTTCACACTGACAGCATACACAGATGCAGATTGGGCCAGTTGCGTGGATGACAGGAAAAGCACAAGTGGAGGTGCTTTTTATTTGGAAAAATTCTGGTGGCATGGCTAAGCAAGAAGAAAACTTCTATCTCTTTATCTACAGCAGAAGTAGAATACATAGCAGTAGCAGCATGTTTCACACAAATAATGTGGATGAAACAAACTCTCCAAGACATGAAGGTAAGCACTGATGAACCCATTTCTATCAAATGTGACAATACAAGTGCAATAAGTATATCAAAAAATCTTGTACTTCATTCAAAAACAAAGCACATCCTAAAAAAGTACCACTTCCTCAGAGAACAAGTAGCACAAAAATTAGTAAAGTTGGAATATGTACCAACCAAGGAACAAATAGCAGACATATTCACAAAACCTCTTGCTAAAGAACCATTCGAATATCTAAGAGACAAACTAGGGGCAGTGTCTACAGATGTTACTCTCTAACATGATCAGAAATCAAAAAAAAAAAATTTGCATACAAGGAACAGGACCAGTGCAGAAGACAAGTGATAGTCAATATCAGACAAGAAAGCATCATTCCAGGGGGAGAGCAGTCAATAAAAATTTTCACAAAAGAGCTAGAGCAATGGAGCAGTGCATGGAATAGGTCCTCAAGATCAAAGTATTATGAAAAGATATAAACCACACTAGGAAAAGTGCAACCCTTTTCCATTGATGTCAAAGGGGGAGGAAAAGCAAGAAAAATAAGAAAGGCTTTTTTGTAAAGTAGGCAGAGGAAGAAAGACAAGATACTTCTCAGAATGAAAGGGAGAGGAAGTCCTAAAGGAAGTATGGGAGCATTGGTGGATTTTTTGCCATCAATGCCAAAGGGGGAGATTGTTGGAAATATTTTCATTGATGGCAAAGGAGAAGAAAGGAGTAACACAAGAATTACTAGTGATAGAAGAGGTAGCAGAGAAGCAGTTAAGGCAGCAAAAGGAGCTCAAGAGAGATCAGCACGTGCAACAAGTGCAATAACCAAAAGAACAAGCTCAGGAGAGATTCACAGAAGCAGCAAAGAAGCATAGGTAGCATAGACAACAGAGGCAGTGAAGGCAGCAGAGGTAGCGAGGGAATTTGAATAGCGAAGGCAAAGGCATGCAGCAGAGGCAACGAAGGCAGCAGAGGCAGCGAGGGCAGTTGAACAGTGAAGGCAGAGGCGTGCAGCAGAGGAAACGAAGGTAGCAATTGAACAACGAAGGCAGTAGAGGAAGCGAAGGCTAAACCTCGTGCACATCTTATGAGTGAGGTTAACATTGATCTGGGATCAATGGTACCGAGGGGCACAAACAGCCCGATGGTTAACCCAAGGGGGTGCCTCCGCAGTTGACCCGCCCATCGGGTGTAGACTGCAGATCGAAGATTGTCATTCACTGCGGTAGCACAAGCCCAATGATCATTATGTACCGAGGAATGCCTCCACAGTGCCAAGAACCGGGACCCGCTTTCCTAAATCCCAAAAGTACAGTGATGGACCGACGCGATCAACGGATGAGAATTTAGGGAGATTGATGGCATATATTATATCACAATCAAGTGGGACCCGATCACATATCGGACATTGCAAGATCAGAAGATTAAGCACTTGAGAATCGGGTTGAATCACCGAAGCGCGAAGTATGATAATGAAGTGGCGATGCAAAGTTGCGATGCGATGTGAAGATGCGAAGGGACCCGTAGCAGCATAGCGCAATATCGCACATCGGTGATGCAAAGTTCATCGCATACTGTGAAGTGGCGATGCAAAGGGACACGTGGCGGCACAGCACAATATCGTACATCGGCGATGCGAAGTTCATCGCATGCCGCGAAGTGGCGATGCAAAGATGTGATGCGATGCGAATTTCATCGCATATCGCAATTAGGGAAGGAGGAATATCTCATATCGAGAGATCAGATGGATGAAGGCACATTGGGTAACAGGATTCGCCAATAAAGAGAGCAGATGCGATACAGATCAAAGCTGAAACCTAAAGCATTTCAAGTCCAGGAGTATGGGATTTCCCATTGTTAAATCGCATCGAAGAACAAAGGAGCATTAGAACATAAAACATTAAAACCTGCGGGCAAGCGAAATGTGATGCACTATGATTGGTCACTGCATTGTGGGACCCTTTAACCAAAGTTAAGTCCGGGGCTAATTGTTTTATGAAGAAAACCATGGAAGCAGAGATTGACTCGGGTTACAAAGGAAAGACCTGAAAACATGAAAAAGGACCCGGAGCATGTACAGAATAGTGTTAAGAGGTTGCGACCATTGAGAAAAGAAAATTGTTGAATGTTGCAGGAAAAATAAGGAAGGTGACTAGGTATGGTCGGGAAAAAAGAGATATGATGGAACTGATAGAAACTCAATATAATGGGTCATGTCAGACAAAAAGAGTAGTTATACATCAGAGCTAGAATATAACAGCAAAAACTGAAAAGATAGTGACAACAACAGAAAAGAAAAATATATGGCGAACCAAGAGTTGAAAGGGCTGAATTGAAATATTATTGTATCTGTAAATGTAAATGATTTAATTATTTTTGTTGTATGTGATGCAAAGGCAAGTCTCCGTAGTCAAAGAAAAACTCCAATTTAATTCTGAAATGAGTAGACAGTGTTGTAACCTCCTGAAATGATGAGCGAGAAAATGAGATGGTGGAAGGCAAAGAGTCGTGCCTGTTCACTTCATATTCCCTGTAGAATGCAAACAGTCATAAAGCTATCTGTATAAAACATGTAATATTGGTATGCATAGTGAGGTGAGAGAGTGTAAGAAGAAGAAGGAGAAGAGAGAGGATTTTTGAAGATCCAGAGATGATATAAAGAAAATTTGAAGGCTGGAAGGACAACACCAAAAAGAAGGAGAAAAATAGAGCTGATATCCAAGTAAATCAGCATATGATTTTATTGTACAGTGAGGAAGTTGGTGCTTCCATATCAAGTTGTAGCTTGATAGATGTCCAGTTGTAGCTGGCTGAGGTAGGAGCCTCCTATAGGTTGTAGCCTGCAGAAAATAGATGGGAGTTCGAGCTTCCTTTCAAGTTGTAGCTTGCATAATTCAGGTAGTAGCCTCCTGTAGGTTGGAGCCTACAGAAAATCAGTGGTGAGAGGGAGTTGGAGCTTGCCTTTGCATCAAAACAATAATAATATGTGGTTTTCTCCCTTATGGTTTTCCACTTATATCTGTTGTCTATGTGCATGATGATTATGTGTTGATATTATGTATTTGATCTGCTTAATACCTGCTGCTCACTTATTAATATTGTTGTTCCATTGTATATTAAGTTGATCACGAATTGAAGATGTAAATAAGTGTAAGAGAAAGTTTTACAAGACCATGACTGCATTAAACTGATTCACCCCCCCCTCTCAGTTTAACCAAGGGTTAAACAAGCCTGTTGTTTTCCAGTTCAACTACTCCCAATGACTCATCCTTGAGGTGGTTGGAGTGGAATCTCTGCCTCTATTTTTTTTTTAAATTCCATAAACAGCTTGGCGGGGGTGGAAAACTGGGAGAGAGTGCCAGCTGGCACGGGGCCCAATGTTAATCTTCCTCTTCAACGTGAGGGCATAACTGACTACCTGCGCCAAGGAAAAAACAAGGGTTTTTAAGTCTCTACTCAGGGAATTGTCAACAGTAAGAATATTACTCTCATGTAAAGGGATACAATGATGGTCTTTGAAAGGAATGACACTGCTTATTGATCACGGGAATTACCCTCCAATGGGCGATATGGGGATTGCAGGACAGTGACAAAATGTTGTGTAATAGATGGCCCCTAAAGCATGAGGTCTGAGAGAGAGGGAGGGGCGAAGTGCTTTATGAGAACACGCTCAAACCAAACACCGTTGTTGAAAAACTTGCAATCACGAATCAACTGATATCTCTTGTACATGAACATGTGGTATGGGCGTTGTTGGGGTCCTGTGATTTAGCAGACTGGCATACTAAATGACAAGGAAACATCAAAACCACTTTGGAATCCTAGGATCTAGCCCTCCTGGATTCAGAGAGGGATCTTTGTATATGTGTTTTCAAAGGATTTTTCTTTAAGGCTTATGATAATGATATTAGGCTAGTTATGCAGCACAAAGGTTTTGTTTGTTTGTTGGTTGGGGATCATTAAATGAGAAGGTCATGTGGAGTGAAGAAAGAAATAAGTGGAAGGATGTTTCAGCATGGGAAGATAGGTCAAAAAACAACGCTAAACCATTGGGCTATGGAGTCATAAAAGGGTTTTCTTGCACAAAAACTTATTCAAGGGTTTTCAAAGGGCAAGTCATCTATATCAGAAGATCTTTTAAGTTGAGTTGATGGTATGGAAACATGAATGGATGAGGTGAAAAAAGCAACATGTAAGAAAACAATGGGCAGCCTAAGATCAGGTAAGGGCTTTAAACCTATCTTGCTTTTGACACACTCTCAAGAAAAAACATCTAAGATAAACATAAAAATTCACCTAAGATCAAGTAAGGACTTATAACCAAACCTGCTTTTGGCACACTTTTAAGGGAAATCTTCAAAACAGTTGTTTAATACATAAACAAGGGACAGGGCTAACCATAAACTTCCTTGATTAAGACTCTACTTAGCCTGCAATGAAAATATCATTCAAGAACAATAACTCAAGTTCTACTCAGCCAGACATGGGCTCACCAACATTCCTTGACTGGTTATACTCTATTGAAATCATTCCCAAACACACATTTAGCAGATTACATAAAGATAAAGATTTTTAGTGAGAGTTAGGGTACTTTGTAGTATAGCCTACTCTATATTTGTTGTTCTTTACAAAAGAATTATGAACACAGTGAAAACATAAAGAGAATAACAATTACAATGAGAATAATATCACCAGTGATTTAGATCAAGATCCAATGAATCTTCTTGTCTATTGATGTGCAAAACCAGTTACATAATTTGAGTCCAATAGCTCTTTACAGTCCAATGCTTTTCTTCCCAGCCTACTATATTACAACTACTTAGAGTCTCTTACTCAATAATAGTTCAGGAAATTAACAATTTCCCAACCATTGCAATGAATTTTCTTCGAATACCTATAGGTGAAAGAGGAAGAGTGTTGCTGAAATGGTAATAAATATGAATTAAGACAAAGTGGGAGAAGTGTTCGAATGCCCATTCTGCTTAATGACTGTTGCATTAATTGTTTGTATCGTTTTGGTAGTTTTTCCTATTTTATGCATATCTGGTAGGCATGGTAATAACTCCGAAATGTTTCTTTGAAGATAATTGTGGCTGAAGTACCCTGTTTGACTTCTCGGATAAGAAAACTGTCAGTTTTTTGGGTCTTGTAGCCCCATGCCTGCTTAGTAACTGTTCTGACAGTTCTAATGAGACATTGTCAGAGGGATGGCTGTCAAAGTGTCTTTGTAAAGTAAATCATACTGTAGGTGTCCTTTTGGTGGAGCAATAACGGTTGTAGATGTGGCTCTGACTTTCTTTCTGCTGACATGTCTTGTTTTCCTTCGTGTACAGGTGGATCGACTTCTTCTACACTGGAGGGTTTTATTTTTAATCAATGTCCATGAAACATTGATTAAACTCTAAAATTCAACCCTTTAGCCTCTTTGAACACTGATTTTTTGGCTATGGGAGACCTGTGGATAAATCCACCATTAAAGTTGCACGCGACAACAAACTAGTTAAGAAATCTTTTGTTTCGTGGTTTAACTTCAATAGAGGGCTTGAGCATGGGCAGAGGAGTAGTACAAAGGAGTTGAATGCAGTGGGTGAGCTTCCATGGCAGAAAACTGACAGAGGAGGTTTAAACAGGGTTTATGGCGTGAAATATAGAAAGTTGGTTTCGGAAAACCGGCAGCGGTTTTCACGTGGGGTGAAAGAGGTAAGTGGTTTGGGGCAGGAGGGATGCGATACGGTCCAATGGATGACACGTATGCTCCTGAAAACTGCCCATTTTGCATGCAAGATGCACGGTGGGAAGGTTTGGAGGAAACGAGTGCGAAAAGATTTGGGGCCGTTAGATCTAGGGAGTGCAAATCTATGGCTAAGAATGAGGGCGAAAAATAGAAAGATGTGCCGTGGAAACACGTGGTGGGGTTGAGCTGATGTCACCTTTTTTTCGCATAGCGGGAAGGCTTTTAGGGCGGGAAAACATTGGTTTTCAGCGTTAAAACATAAAAATCCAGTTATGGGAAAATACAAAGGGAGAAAACCTTTTTTACAAAGGGCACGGGGGTAAAAAAAATAAGGAACAGTAGGCTAAGGAACAGCACCACTAAGGAACAGCAGGCTAAGGAACAGCACTGCTAAGAAACATCAAGCTAAGGAATAGTAGTGCTAAGGAACAACTGCTAAGGAACAGCAGGCTAAGGAACAACAGTGAAGATTTCTTTTTTTAGAAAACACCATAAGGCTTCAAGAATGAGTAATTTTATATGAATATAATCTCTTGAAGGCTCAAGACCTATTTTAACCATCATTTTCTATGAAAAAAATTTACTGATGGCTAACAGTGGCTCCACTTGGGGATGGCAGCTCCTTGGAGGTGTCAAGAACTTCAGAAACTTTGTCTCTGGAATGTAGATCAATTCTTTATCCTTGAACCTTTTCTTTATTGATCATGCTGCTTACAAAAGATGATCAGTATTTCATTATATCAAATCAATTTTACCAAACAACTACCTACACAGCCTACTTTCCTAGCATTTTTTCTTCAGCAAGGTGCACTTGGACTTGCAAACCCTTTGACATCAACATTTTATTCTTTTGAAAACATGAAAACTAATCTAAATCTACCCTTATTTCTCCATGAATTTAGATTAAACAGTTGAACTCATCGCTTCTCTACCTAATCTACTATCTGTCAGGATTAAACTGTCTGACAGGACTGGCATTCTCTATATTCTAGAACATAAATTGAAACACAATCAAACCAGGATTAAGCTATCTAATTTGTTGTGAGACTATGGCATAAAAACAAGCTGCTTGTTACACAGTAATCTTTCACCGTCCCTGCAATCCCCCGTCCCGCACATTGGAGGGCTTATTTCGTGATCTGTGAGTAATGACATGACTTGAAACCACTTTCATGGCATCCCCCTTGACAAGGAAAATCATTCCTCTGAAGACAATTTCCTGTGAAAAGCCCTAAAAATAGCCCTTTTGGCCTTGGCGTGACTAGCCAGTTCAGCCCTCGCGCCAATGGGGAAATCCACCAAAGAGGGTGCACCAACTGGTGCTCTATCCCAGTGTATCACTCGTGCCAGGCTTAATAAGGATTGTTTTTTAAAAATAAATGGCGGAAGTTTGATTCCAACCAACTCCTGAACGAGTCTCTAAAACAAGTTGGGAGGTTTGGCTCCGGATCTCCATGTAGAGTAAGTGGTTTTCCACCTATCATGGAAGCTTCCTTGAGGATCGGGCCAATCCCGCCATTGTAGGGATCCCAACTCCCCTTCCACCGTCTATATAAGCTTGTCATTTTTCCTTTGCAAGCTAGCTTGAATAGAGTTGAATCATTAGTAAGGATATTATCGTCAGACAACCAAAGAGAGAGACTTGCCCCATTCCCGACAAGCTTTACAGAGATGTACTCCATTGTCGACCCACCAAAGGAAGATCCAACGTCAGAGCTCAGGTTGTATCTTTCTTTGTTCTGATTAATAATAAGTGACTTCGATTATGGTTCCACTCAGATGTTCATGTTTCATGTTATGAGTTGTATCTTCTCTGACTGATACATAGTTGCATGTATTAGGTTTTACGCTTCGGTGTTTGTTGTTTCTTCGTGTACGTGTAGGTGTTCGAACGCGCCTAGAGGGAGAATTGTGATCTACCAAAGCGAGGGATGGAAGCGCCATCTTTTCCATAAATGATAGCAGCGTAGGACTTAAGGTAGGCCTCTTGTCACATCTTGGTCTTTTGCAATTAGGAACTTGCGTCTTAGCGTGACTCGATTGTTGCTAGACCCAATCTGGGCTAGTAGGGATCGCCTCTATCCGCAGAGGGGATTTACCTCTCCAACAAACTGGTGACTCCACTAGGGATCGAACCTAGAATCTCTGGTTTCGCAGAGGCTATCCCTACTAGCCCAGATCGGGTCTAACAACAACCGATTCAAGCTAAGACACAAGTTCCTAATTGCAAAAGACCAAGATGTGACAAGAGGCCTACCTTAAGTCCTACGCTGCTGTCGTTTTCGGAGAAGATGGAACTTCCGTCCCTCGCTTGGGCAGATCACAATTCTCCCACTAGGCACGTTTGAACACCTGCACATACATGAAGAAACAAAAAACACACAAGCGTAAAACCTAATACATGCAACTATGTATCAGTCAGAGAAGATAAAACTCATAACATGAAACATGAACATTTGAGTGGAACCACAATCAAAGTCTCTTATTATTAATTAGAAAAAATAAAGATACAACCTGAGCTCTGACACTGGATCTTCCTTTGGTGGGTCGACAATGGACTACGTCTCGGTAAAGCTCGTCAGGAATGGGACAAGTCTCTCTCTTCGGCTATCTGACGATAATCTCCTTATGAATGATTCAGCTCTATTCAGGCTAGCTTGCAAAGGGAAAATGAAAATCTTATATAGAAGGTGGAAGGGGAGTTGGAATCCCTATAATGGTGGGATTGGCCCTATCCTCAAGGAAGCTTCCATGATAGGTGGAAAACCACTTACCCTACATGGAGATTCGAAGCCAAACCTCCCAACTCATTTTAGAGACTCATTCAAGATTTGGTTGGAATCAAACTTCCACCATTTATTTTTTAAAAACAATCCTTATTAAGCCTGGTGCGAGTGATACACTGGGACAAAGCGCCAATTGGTGCGCCCTCTTTGGTGGATTTCCCCCATTGGCGCGAGGGCTGAACTGGCTAGTCGCGCCAAGGCCAAAAGGGCTATTTTTAGGGATTTTCACAGGAAATTGTCTTCATAGGAATGATTGTCCTTGTCAAGGGGGATGCCATGAAAGTGCTTTCAAGTCATGTCACTACTCACAGGTCATGGAATAAGCCCTCCAATGTGTGGGACGGGGGATTGCAGGGACGGTGACAAATTACTGTGTAACAGATGCCCCCTAAAGCATGAGGCCCTATAGAAAGAGAGCGGTGAAATGCTTTATGAGAACGTGTCCAACTGAAAACACTGCTGTCGGAAAACCTGCGTAGACAAGTACAACTGATATCTCAAATACATGATATATGTGGTATGGGCGCAGCCATCTGTAACAGAGTATACAATAATCAAGATCCAAGGCATGGACGCAGCCATCCAGTAAGGATCAATAAGTAGACTCAGGTATGGTCACAGCCATCCATTCAATGAGTCATGTAACTAATCATAATAATCCACAAAATCACATCCTGGATTCTAACAGAAAAAATCCAAGGTCTTGCGCTCCATCTCGACCCGAAAAAGTACAAGTTCTAGCATGTGAATAAGTGAGCTAAAGTCGAACATGTAGGAACATTGTCTGATTACCAGTCAATGATGAAAGTTGTTAACAGACGCGAGAGGAACCACCAATAATGAAAATGGCCCTCAAGGTACCATAGGTACAATCCACGGAATGTGAACAACGATCTGACGTCGAACACCCGCAGAATCATTCGATTGAAGGTCAATGATGAAAACCTTGCATCGAATGCAAAGAACCTTCCATTGAGGCATGCAGGCTCCAAGGTACTGGAAGGGAGTCTCTAGATCAGCTTCCTAGATAATGAGCTGAAGTCGACAGGAAATGACCTTGATCAAAGGTGGGCCATAGTGTTTCCCACATCATCGACACGAGACAAAGGAATATAATGTTTGTGAATCAGGATCAGATGAGAATCAGAGGGAGGTTGAAAACTTGCAGAGATCAACTTCTCTTTAACATATCAGCGGCATGACAGTGGATTTGGCAGTATTTGACATCAAAATATCAGAGGTCATGATGACGAGGCAAAGAGAAGATGAGAGGTCAAAAGGGATTACCCAAACCCACGGAGGCAAGAAGAGAATGAGATGAGATGTCCCCAACCCAACACGAATGCAGATAATTGCCATGTTCAAGAACGACATACTGCCGACACGACAATGATACTGGTTCTATTTTCCCCCACCATTTATGTCGAGTACCTCTTTATTTTTACACAAGCTTGAAGAGGATACCATATGCTTGTCATATAAGTTTGTCCTTCAGACAAATCCAACCTAGTACATTTAACGAGCCCTAGGAAGGAGGAACTCGAGTATCGTCATTACGACTGAATCCAATGTCATCAGGGTTTAACGAGTATGAAAAAGGGAGAACTCGGTGTATTTTCATGTTTAGAGAGTTTGAAAAGGCAGTTGAAAAGTAAACTCCAACAATTCCTTTTCGTAAATAGTTCCTCAGATCCGAAAAGGTAGAAAACTATGTCTGAGAAAACCTCCTAGTCGCGATAGGCTAGGGTATTCCTTTTTCGTAAATAATCTATCCCATCCTGAAAAATGGGTAAACGTATACTGGGTAGATGTCGTTTTGTAGCCACTTTAACGAGATCAAAACAACAAGCGACTCGGAAATATTTTCATGTTTAGAGAGTCAGAAAAGATCTAAAAGGTGACTCTTCCTGGAGGAACGAGTAGTATAAAGGGTAGCAACTGGTTCTGGTAATGGTGGAACTGCTCAAAACAAGTAAAGGTTAAGAGGCTGGCTAACAAGACCACTCATCATAGTGGTTCCTCAGGAATGGGTAACATAATCAAGTGAAGGCATATGATCGGCCAAGCAGATAGTAACGATGGAGTGAGAAAACAAAGGTTCATCTGGAAAAACAGGCTGATAAAATGGCGATCACAAGAGGTAAAATGGGAATGGTTTCATTTTTACACAAGCTTGAAATCAGAAAACTCTACTTGAAGTTGGTTTCATTTTTACACAAGCTTGAAACAAAGATAAACTATGCTTGAAACCGGTTTCATTTTCACACAAGCTTGAAATGGAAACAAACTATGCTTGAAAATTTTAAGCATGCCCCGAGCATGGTGACTCAATTCGAGGTACATGCCCCCCAAACTTTAGTCCATATGAAAGGAAATTGGAGTGAAGGTTCAAGTTACGAGATCAAGAGAAAGACTCGACTGGGATTTTACGAGATCTTATCTAAGACTCGAATTGAACAGGAAAGTGTTTCATTGTTTTAACGAGGTTAACACATTAAAAGAACTATCCTCAGGACACCTTGTTTCATTTTTTGACGAGCTTGACACAAGAACACGAACTATGCTCTGAGAGACCTTGTTTCATGGTTTAAGGAGCTTGACACAAGAAAAAAAACTCTGCTTCGAACACCTTGTTTCATTTTTTAATGAGCTTGACACAAGAAAATGAACTCTACTCCGAGGACCTTGTTTCATTTTTTAAAGAGCTTGACACAAGTAAACGAAATTTGATCTGAATAGCTTGTTTCATTTTTTAAGGAGCTTGACACAAGAAAATGAATTGTGATCTGAACGACCTCGTCATAATGAATAAGAAGTCATAGCTTCCAAGAGTTTCCCGTCTGATGGAAGGAAAACATCTTGGAAGTCTGGACCCAATGCCCCCATCACACTATGCACGACGACGCTATCACTGAATGCAAGCATGGGACAGGTAGCCACATAATTTACATGCATCATGGATGGCACAACCGACAAACAGAGATCCGACAGAGATGATGGTGGACTAGCTGCCATATTGGGACCAAAGAATGCAAGCTGATCGATGGTCACAATCCGACCGTGGTGCGAAAAACACATCACACAAAAGAGGGAGGAGACAAGTGCTCCCATGGCATAAGTATAATCGAGCCCCAAGAGTAAATTAAAATCCAAGGGGCCTGGAACAACCATCATGTCTATATAGACAGTTTTCCCTCCCAAAGTAACAGGCAACTTTGGAAGGATCCCTAACGGTTGACTAGTTCTTCTGTTAAAAGCCAACAGATTCTGCGTAATAGGCACAAATGGTGGTGAACCGAAAGCTTTCCAAGTAGTTGAGGATACAATACTAACTAACACACCTTCATCTATAATGGTGTTGGGTACAACCAAACCAAAAGCCTGTATTGGTATCTCGAAAGGCACATAAGACGGAAGGCGTTATCCTGAAAATCGATTCCAATCAAAGGAAGCGACCAAACTACTTGGAGGGGCTACCATCGAACTGAGATGGTATTTCCCTAGTATTACGATAGAAGAAGGAGCATCCTCCATGACTTCCATCACGGCGTCGGGAGGGGTATCCTCCGGGATCTCCATCACGGGAGGCGGAGGAGCAGCTTCTTGAGGTAGAGGGACAGGAGAATTTTTCTCCAAGTCTGAGGAATCTAAAGAGACAAGAAGAACCTGAGGGATGTGAGGTCCACTCTTAAGAGCAAAGACCTGGTGCACCGCAGACGGGGCCAGATCAACTGATCCCATGACCAATGGATGGTCGGGAATAGATTCCTGAATTTGAATTTCCGGGGGAGCGGGATTGACCAAGGATGACTCTTGACCAATCATAGGATCAGCTGGTGGAGGACTCAAATAAAGCTATTTGTAACCATCTAGAAGGCATGGCACAGAAACAACCGAATTGTCCAAAACTCGCTTGGCTTCATCCATATACGGACAGAGGTGAATGGCATGGTGCCCCCCACACAACTTACACGGATTGGCAAGCTTACCTTGCTTCTTAATATTTTTACCAGCCCTAGCTGAAGACGTGCCCCCAACCTGACTCTCGAAAGCCAAAGGAAATGGCGGAAAACCGTTGGACCATGCTTCGAGCACCTTGGGAATGCCAGGGCAATCTCGAAGAAGATGGTTTCCCTGGCACAACATGCAAGGGAACTTAACTTTCCATGGAGGGTTGGAAGTTTCATAAATGGAAGGCTTCTTAGGCACAATAGTAGTAGAGCTAGCCTCTCCTTTATCTAACTTCTTCTTCTTTGTCTTCTTCTTCTTCTTCTTAGCCACCTGGTTACTCGAATCCAGAATTTCACCAAGTGAAGTAGAAGAGGAGGACGTAGAAAAAGGTGAAGAAGGGGAGAGGCCCACCTTGGAATCAACATGATGTTGTTCAGGCAGAGGAACTGATTGAACAGTAGCCGAGACATCCGGGACCACAGAGGTTGAAAACAACCAAACAGGCAACCGAACATTTAACCCAGGAAGGGACAACGTTGCCATATAAGGAGCACCAACATTTCCAAAAGGAGGAAAAGGACCAAGATTCCCATCGAAGGGGATTCCTTGGTTGGTGAACTCCGGAAAAGTTGCCATCAGAAACGACCCAAAACAACACCCTAAGGAAAATATATTTAACCGGGAATATTTCGTGGGCAGTTAATTTTTAAAACATTGAAACTAGACTCTATCGTTTCATATTTTAAGAGTCAAGAAACGAGTAAAATATGACTCTATCTCTCTTAGTTTGGAAACAAGAGTGAAAGGACAAGCGCTTGATGATATTTTCAAATTTAATGAGTCAGAAAAGATCGAAATGACTACTTTGGAAATCTAGGAAAAAGGGTGTACCAGATATCCATGAACTATAATATACACCTTGGTTTCAAAATGAAAGAGAAATCAACCAAGGACTTGACGTACGTGCAGGTAATCTCCCCGAATGCTGTGTCCGGTGTATCACGGGTATAAGGCGGCAGACTCGGCTTCCTATGGATAAAGGATAGCAACCTAGTGGGGTCTCCCTTTATATACGCGACGGTACGGGGAGCACAAGTCTGTACTAGTGCTGTCTAAAGCTAAACGGTGAACGACAGCTACTAGGTTTAACGACGTCGGAACACGTCTCTAGCCTAGACCACTAAAAATGTTTCGTTAATGTTTCAATGCTGCCTTAAGGTAAATTGAATAAATTTTAGTGTTGATCTTCAATTATGTTTCAATTTTCAGGCCCTACCGAATTTTATGTCTCAAAATCCTCTAAATGCACACTACATGCCACAATATGTCACTTTGTTCGATGAATAGCTAACCACGGGAAGGTTGAGAGCTTTCACATAACAAAATGATCACAAAAGAACCACTAGTGTCTCTAATGCATGCTAACGAAACTAAAAGCTTTTTTTTCAGAGTTACAAATCACTAATTACACAGAAAAGATTTAATTTACATTAACTAATCAAAAGAAAAAGAGATTTGTTTTTGTATTTTAAATGTTTAAGAGCAAAGTGCACTAAACAAAATGAAAACTAATGAAAAGAAAAATTTGAGAAGTGATAGAAAAAGAGCAAAGACAAGCAAGTTCACTCAATGCCAAACACACAATCAAACCTCAAATTTATGAAGAAGTCCCTCAAATCAAAGAGGAATCCCAAAGACTCAAATGAACCGTGTAATCTAGGCCCAAAACGAAACAAAGCGAAATTCGAATGAGGAAGAGACCAATCACTCAAATAACACAATAAAACAATGAAAAACCACCAAACGAATGCAGACAAGCAATAATGAAATTAATTGATTAGACGAAGACCAAGACCAAGAACTCCTATGGGAGGCTCGACACACTATAGCACCTAAATACCCTAGGGCTATAATGTAAAATTGATAGTATAGGGAAAACAATCGAAGGATGAAGGTCACACACAGTCAACCAAGGCTCTAGAACACTCAGGAAGTCGAAAAAATGACACCAAAACCACAAATCAAGCTCAGAAAGCTCAAAAAGGAGAAAACCCTAGCACCACACAGAATTGGCGCGACTGTCAGGTTGCAACTAGCACCAGAACAGGATTGGCGTGGGGGGTAAACTGGCAACAAGCACCAGCTGGTGTGACTGTCAGGGAAAAAACCGCACCAGTCGATTTTACTAAAGCAAAAGATGAAAAAGAGTAATCAGAGAGCAGATCAGGGATGGTGAGGCTAAACAAAAGTTTAACACTAGAGAAGAGTGAACCAAAAGAGTTGATCAAGCAGGCAAAGACAAAAATCAACCGAAAAGACAAGACAAACTCCAATCAATGTCTCCCCAACTGATTCGCCAGTTTGTTGGAGAGGTAAATCCCCTCTGCAGACAGAGGCGATCCCTACTAGCCTAGATCGGGTCTAGCAACAACCGAGTCATGCTAAGACGCAAGTTCCTAATTGCAAAAGACCAAGATGCGACAAGAGGCCTACCTTAAGTCCTACACTGCTATCGTTTTTGGAGAAGATGGTGCTTCCGTCCCTCGCTTTGGCGGATCACAATTCTCCCACTAGGCGCATTCAAACACCTGCACGTACACGAAGAAACAACAAACACACAAGTGTAAAACCTAATACATGCAACTATGTATCAGTCAGAGAAGATACAACTCATAACATGAAACATGAACATCTGAGTGGAACCATAATCGAAGTCACTTATTATTAATCAGAACAAAGAAATATACAACCTGAGCTCTGATGTTGGATCTTCCTTCGGCGGGTCGACAGCGGAGTACGTCTCAATAAAGCTCGTCAGGAATGGGACAAGTCTCTCTCTTCAGCTGTCTGACGATAATCTCCTTACTAATGATTCAGCTCTATTCAAGCTATCTTACAAAGGGAAAATGACAAGCTTATATAGATGGTGGAAGGGGAGTTGGGATCCCTATAATGGTGGTATTGGCCCTATCCTCAAGGAAGCTTCCATGATAGGTGGAAAACCACTTACCCTACATGGAGATTCGAAGCCAAACCTCCCAACTCATTTTAGAGACTCATTCAAGATTTGGTTGGAATCAAACTTCCACCATTTATTTTTTTTAAACAATCCTTATTAAGCCTGGTGCGAGTGATACACTGGGACAAAGCGCCAATTGGTGCGCCCTCTTTGGTGCATTTCCCCCATTGGTGCAAGGGCTGAACTGGCTAGTCGCGCCAAGGCCAAAAGGGCTATTTTTAGGGATTTTCACAGGAAATTGTCTTCATAGGAATGATTGTCCTTGTCAAGGGGGATGCCATGAAAGTGCTTTCAAGTCATGTCACTGCTCACAGGTCATGGAATAATCCCTCCAATGTGTGGGACGGGGGATTGCAGGGACGGTGACAAATTACTGTGTAACACCCCTCATAGACCTTTATTTGCAAAAAAGGAAAAAAAAAACTTGGAGGGCTTAATATCTAACAATTACAAGCCTCCTTCATTTTTTCTTTCAGCTCTGATTTTGATCTCTTTGAGTTGTTTTCTTCTTTACCTGGTTCAAGTTTTCATCATGTTAGAACTAGTATTTTTTGTCTCTTTGGCTCAGGTTTTGATCTGATTTGAGCCATCTTTATTTTATTCTTTGGTTCAGATTTTGAGCATATTAGAACCACTTCTTTTTCTGTCCTTATCTAATCTACTGATAAGCCAATATTAAATTGTTTGGAAAATCTGATTTACTAACCTATCAGCAGTAAATTGAAATCTATCTAGCCATGATTAGGCTGTATGACTAGATAGCAGTGCTCTTTAAGTATGGCATTTAAGCTTGCACACTTTCAGACTTTTCATTTCCTTTTTTGGTATGGGGTTGTACCTTTCTTGTTTTTCTAATCTGCCCTATTTTCTCTTTTATATTGTTTTTGTATTTTTCAATTTTTCAAAACAAAACAAATCAGTGATATTTACAATGAAAAATGAAAGCTTCAAGCAACGGTTTCAGCAGTAATAATTTTTGAGAATCCTACCATTGACAGGACCCCCAAATAGGTCTGTATCGTCCATATCTTGTAGAAAAAATGCATTATGACCGATAACAGATTGAATCATGTAAGGGCCTTTCCATAAATTGTCAAACTTGTCATGTTTGCCCTTATCTTCTCTCCTGGAATCCCATTTCAATACTTTTTCACCAATCTTGAAATCACTGGCCTTTGTCCTCTTATCAAGCATCTTTTTGATGTTCTCTTGTACTTTCTGTGCTCTGTTATAAACTTCCTCCCTCATTTGCTGAAGATGTATGGTCCGATTTATCCTTCTCATCATGCCATCTTCTTCTGACTGTATTTCTTGGACCAACTTCATCACTGGCACTCCTAAACTGGTAGGGAAAACTGCATCAGCTCCATAAACTAGCTGATAGGGAGACATTCCAATTGATTTCTTTGTTGTCAATCTATCTGCCTATAAAGCATGTACCAGCTTGTTGTGTCATGATCTCTGATTTTCTTCTAGCATCTTCTTTATGATGCTTATCAGGCTCTTGTTGGAAGATTCTGCCAGCCCATTACCTTGAGGGTAATAAGTTGTGGAGTGACCAAGTACAATCTGATATCTATGGTAGAAATCAACCATCTTTTTGGAACCAAAAGCAGCAACATTGTCAGTGATGATTTTCCTAGGACAGCCAAATCTAGACAGGATATGGTCTTCAAGGAATTTTATGATAACTGAGTCTGTGGCATTCCTAGAAGGGATGGCTTCTATCCATTTGGTGAAATAGTCAGTGGCTATGAGTATCCATTTATGTTGGGCCGATGAGGCAGGATGGATTTCCCCAATGAAGTCTAGGCCCCACTATTGAAAAGGAGCTTCAATAGTGATTGGTTGCAATGGTAGGGGAAGCAGTTTTCTCTTGCCTTCAAAGATTTGGCACTTGTGGCAAACAACTATCATTTTTTGGACATCTTGGAAGAGGGTGGACCAGTAATAGCCAGCTCTAAGGATTTTATTAGCAGTGGTTTTCCAACATAGGTGGCCTCCACATTCTCCTTCATGAAACTCATGCTTGATCCTATCTGCATCAACCTCAGGCAAACATTTAAGCAATAATCCACTGGAATTTTTCCAATATAAACATTCATCTAAAATGCAGTAGTTAACAGCTTTCAACTTTAAAAATCTTGCCTTAGTTTTAGACATACCAGGAGGGACATTTATATTAGTAAGCATGTACAAAATATCAGCATACCAAGATGAATTGAGGAAACTATCTTCAATAATTGGGGCTGGTAATTCTTCATGTTCATCTAATGCATCTACCATGTTTATATCAAGTGCTTGCAAGTTTGATTCAGCCATTAATTGTGCTAGGCCTTGACCCTTGATGAGTTTAGTGGGTTTAATTTCCAAATCATATTCCAATATCACTGCAATCCACTTCCCTCTTTTTCCATCGGGATCTTGTGACAGAATGTCTTTTACCACTATATTAGGCACAAAATAAATAACGTGAGAGTGTAGAATATAAACTCTGATATCCTTCAAGGCCTTGACCAAAGCACATGCCTTTTTTTCAATGATATTGTATCTCAGAGGTGCATCTCTTAATGCCTTGCTGAAAAATGCAATTGGCTGCTCTTGTCCCTCTGGATTTTTCTGTAATAGGGCAACGGCCACAGTATGTTCTGATGCAAAGGAAAATATGAGGAAATCCTTAGCGAAATCAGGACTGGTGCTTGGGTGAGTGCATGTTTGACCAGTTCAAAGGACTTATTTTCTTCTAAGGTCCATTTAACTCCTATCTATTTCTTTAGCATGTTTGTCATGTTCCTAAGGAGTTCTGCTAGGTTGGGTATGAACCTTCTTAGGAAATTAATCTTTCCAATGAAAGATTGAAGTTCTTTGATGTTTCTGGGGTGACTGATTTGCAATATACTTTCAACCCTTTTTGGGTCTATTTTAATCCCTTTTTCTGATATGATATGACCTATAAGTTTGCCCTCATGGAGACCAAAAAATGTCTTCTTGGGATTTAAAGATAGCCCAAACTTTCTACATTTCTCAAAGAATTTCCTGAGGTGAGCTAGGTGTTCTTCATCTGTCTTGTAATAGACTGTAATGTCATCTAAATAAATCATGATTAAGTGTCCTATTTCTTCTAATAAAGCAATGTCCATGGCCCTTTGAAAGGTGGCACCTGCATTCAGTAACCCAAAAGGCATTTTCACATACATGAAAGTGCCCCAAGGAGTGGTGAAAGATGTTTTCAGTTGATCCTTAGGAAGTATCAGAATCTGGTTATATTCTGAAAAACCATCTAGCAAAGATATCCTTTTGGAACCAACTACCCTATGTAAGATATGTTCCATTTTAGGGAGGGGGTAGTTGTCCTTTAATGAGGCTCTGTTTAAGTTCCTAAAGTCAATACAGAGCCTAATTTTTCCTGTTTTCTTTCTTAAAGCTACCAGATTAGACACCCATTCTGAGTATCTCACAGATACAATGATCCCAGCATCATACATTTTCCTAATCTCTTTCTCAACCAGAGGTAGCTGCACAGGGTTTATTCTGTGCAATTTTTTCCTGAATGGTTTCTGGTTTTCTTTAAGAGGTATCTTGTGTTGAATGGTCTCTGTGTCATATGCCTTTAGATCTTCATAGCTCCAAGAAAATACATCAGAAAATTCTTAGAAAAGCTCAATGCATTTTAGTTTAATGTGAGCTGGCAATGTTTTCGATAATTTGATCATTTTAGGCTTGTCTTTACTGCCTATTTTGCATTCCTCAATATCAGATTTCGTGGGTTCTATTTTTGGTTTCTTGGCAACATCGTTAAAATCAAACAAGTCCTCTAGAGGTGCTAGTCCTTTGAGCAGACCTTTGTCTTTAGACTCTAATACCTCTATGTCTTCCTTTCTCAAGTTTATGTACTCTTCTGTTTGATTTTTGAACTCACTGGTTTTCAGATTTATTTATGTAATGGGTGGAGGTTCTTTTCCTACAGGCTGTTCCTTACCAAGACAGCTCGTATCATACTTTAAGTCTGAATTTGGCACTTCAAACTCATTTCTAAACTACAAAAATTCCTCTATCTGTTTATCTCCCTCAAATACCTACCAATAATTTTCGTTGTCTGGGACAGCTGGCCTATACTTTACTTTGACCACGAACTGCTTGTTATCATAGGGTCTTCGGCATGAACTGGCAGTGTAGGCTAATCGATTGGCCAAAATGTTTTGGTCTCTAGGGAGAAAAACAAGTTCATATTCCTCGAAATTTTTTAGAAGGTCCATAGCATCATTCCTATAGGCTCTTAGTCTTGGATATTTGGCAGCGTACTCTCCCTTTATTTGTCTAATGATCAGTTCAGAATCTCCATGAACAGCTATCGTCCTGGCTCCTAATTTTTTCAGTAAATGTAGTCCTAAGAGGAGTGCCTCATACTCTGCTATGTTATTTGTGCATTGGAATTTTAGCTTGTATGCATGGCTTTCAGCATAATTGTTTTCTGTGTTGTGAAGCCATACACCTGCTCCTGCACCAATTCTATTACAGGACCCATCAAAACTCATACTCCACAAAGGGCTAGTTTCGGACTTGGTGTTATTTTCATTGTTGTCCTCTTTGTCCTGTGTGTTTTGACTGTCATTATGCAGTTTTATGGGTTCTACAGTATGTTTATGCTGGTCTTTTTCCTTAAATTTTTCATGGAGTTCAGGCCTTTCTTCTTGACTTTCTTGATTTTCACTTAGCTGATGGATAGTGGATGGTATAGACTCTCTGTTTTGTTTTCTGTAATTTTCAGAGTGAGAAAATTTTTTGAGAGCTTCTCCCTCCCTATTTTCTGTTATGTTGGGTGATTTCTCACTATCCAATTCTATTTCACCAAAGATTTCATCATTGCATAGAATGAACGAGTCTAGGTCAGTATGGACAGAATAAAGAGGGGAGTTTTCTGATTTTTCCTAACTGCTCACCATAAATTTCATGTGTGATTCCCTATAAAGTCTTCTAAGTTGACTGAATATAGGGATGGTGGCATATGTCATGTCCATTTGCATGGTACCTTGAAGCTTAGCACCCCATGACCTTGAAAGCAGCATGCCATATTTGGGGGGCACATCATCCACTACTACATCCATCACCATGCACTTGGATGGGATTTGGGTCAATTTTACACAAAGGTCTTTGATCAAGCCTAAGCATTTTACTCTACTTGAGTAAAAAGAATATAAATCTTTGTATGGTCTGGTTATCTCAAGGCCTAATCTCTCCATGATTACTTTGGGCATGAGGTTATGAGAAGCCCCTGAATCATGCATAGCATTGTGCAAAATCTTGTCATGGATATTCAAACTGACATAGAAAGGAGGGACTAGTCCTTCTTGGAAATTTCCTTCAATTTTAGGACCGAATAAAAGGGTTGGCTGATCATCATTTATTTTGACCAAGTCATTATTTTCTTCTATGTTTAAAGCTTTTAAAACCTGACATTTATATACATCTTGAGTGACTAACTCAGTGAGGGGGACAGAGATTTTGATTTTAGAAATTTCACTTTCTAAGCTGAAAGGGAATTGATTCTTTGAAAGGTTCAAATCTATCTTGTTAGTCACTAATTTACCATCAAAATCAGCTTGCTGGTTTTCACTATGCAAATTAGTTAAAACAGTTTTTTCAGGGGCACTAGCTGAAGTGCTAGTGCTGCTAGGATCAACACTCGGTTTATCAGAGGTTTGAGTGTCTTTGCCCTTGTTTTTTCCAGAACTGGCAGCTGCTGTTTTGTTGTTTTCAGCAGCCTTCCTAACCACTTTTTCAGATCGGTTTTTAGCAGCAGATTCAGAGGTCTTTTTTTGGGAGGTTTCTTGGTTATTTTTGCTTCTAAGATCGTATTGTTTGTGGACCTCCATGATAGAATTCTCAAAGCCTTGCCTATAGTCTTCATATTCAGAGCCTTCATTATCATAGTATGTATATGTGGCATGGTCATCCTCTGTGAAAAAGGCATGGTCTTCATTGCTTCCTCCCAGCATGTTTATCACGGTCCCCTCTGGCTCTTCTATCATTCCCTCATCTTCATGAACATAATTTTCTTGGAATGGAGATCTGATATGTTGATCAAAATCTCTTTGTCTCATCTGAGGGGGGGTTTTTCCTAAATTTTTGCTTCTGATTTTGGGTCTGCTTCCTATTCTGAGCATTTTCTTGGACAGCCAACCTCTCCATCATTTTTTCTAACCTGTCCATGTTCTTGGCAAGATGGTCTAATTTTGAATCAGATGTGGAAGGTGCGGTATCTTCTTTATATGTCACTTTCTTTTTAGACCTCATCCTAGCTCTCTTCTCAATCAGATTTGCTTCCATGCTGAGGGATCCCTTTTGCATGTCTTCTAAATTCAAGGGATCCATTTCTCTTAGTTGATAGGCCATTTCGGGATCAAATCCTTCAGGGAATTTGGCCAAAGCTGAGCCTTGTGGAGGTTTCAAATCTGGGGGTAGTGCGTTATAAGCGTTATTGAATCTAGTGCAATAACTTTGAACACTCTCCCCAGCGTTTCTCTTGAGGTTGTTGTAATCTGAAAGTATTTGGAGAGGGTTCTTCCTCATTTCTCATTTGTTTATGAATGTTTGATGTAAATAAGGGAGATCATTTATACTATTAGGATTCAAGCCCTTGAACCATTTCTTGGCTTCTCCTCCTAGAATTTGGGCAAATATTCTCATCTTAACGGTATCATATTCTATTTCCATATATTCAAAGGCATCATTCATCTTGTCTACATGTTTTTGAGCAGTAGTGGATTCACTTCCTGTGAAATGAGGAATTCCGGACTGATATTCATTTGGTAAAGGAACTAGAGGTTGTGGTAACACTAGTGGAGAATACCATGCTACCATGATGGGATTTTGTGGGAGGGATGGAGTGGTTTGAACAGCAGGTATATGGGTGACAGAAATGCTTGGACCAGCAAGAGACTATTGAGCAGATTTGGGATGAGAAAAACCAAAGTTATGAATGAAATGAAGATCTAGAAGTGTGGATGGTGGGGTTTCTCTGCTGCCAATATGTTGGCCGCTATATTGTGGTGAACTTGGAGGCTCAAAGTCTGTCTGATTTATACCACTAAGTGACTTAGTTCTTGGTAAATTACTTGGGAAATCTAAGTCACCTTGGATCTCTTGAAGAGCTAAAAGGTTTTCAGGGACAGAGTTAGCTCTATGAACGGGTCTAACAATAGTTGGATTGATACAGGAGATTTCCAAAGAATGATTTCAGGATTATAAATTGTTTTAGGGGGATAAGGGTCCGGGTAGGCTCTGGTATGAATTCTTCTTGAAGCCATTATGTTAAGATTCAGACCCAAAGAAAAAGAAAGTTAGCCAGATGTAACAGTCTTTAGAGGCGAACTAGTCTTTCAACAAGGAAAAATTAATCCTCAAAGTTTCCTAATCATGGGTGTGTATTTTGTTTTAATGGTAGTGTGGGTTTCCCCCAGTGGAGTCTTTGTGAAACCAGGAATAATCAACAGGCCTACTAATCACCATTGGAGTCTTTTATTCTTTTAGAGTTGTGGAGTCGCCAGGTGGATAATTTCAAGCGTTTTAAGAAGAATTGTTGTCCACCACAGTAATTAACTACCAATTTAATGATGTTTTGGGTCTTCTGAGCTCTAAAGAATATAGGAAATGTGATTCACCCAGCAGTCCCCAGTGGAGCCTCCATTATGTTGGGGTCCTGTGATTTAGCAGACTAGCATACTAAATGACAAGGCAACATCAGAACCACTTTGGAATCCTAGGATCTAGCCCTCCTGGATTCAGAGAGGGATCTCTCTATATGTGTTTTCAAAGGATTTTTCTTTAAGGCTTATGACAATGATATTAGGCTAGTTATGCAGCACAAAGGGTCTGTTTATTTTTTTTTTGCGGTTCATTAAATGAGAAGGTCATGTGGAGTGAAGAAAGAAATAAGTGGAAGGATGTTTCAGCATGGGAATATTGGTCAAAAAACAGTGCTAAACAATTGGGCTATGGAGTCATAAAAGGGTTTACTTGCACAACAACTTATTCAAGGGTTTTCAAAGGGAAATTAATCTATATTAGAAGATCTTTTAAGTTGAGTTGATGGTATGGAAACATTAATGGATGAGGTAAAAGAAGCAACATGTAAGAAAACAAAGGGCAGCCTAAGATCAGGTAAGGGCTTTAAACCTATCCTGCTTTTGACACACTCTCAAGAATAAAAATTTAAGATAAACATAAAAATTCACCTAAGATCAAGTAAGGACTTCTAACCAAACCTAATTTTGGCACACTTTTAAGGGAAATCTTCAAAACAGTTGTTTAAGACATAAACAAGGGACAAGGCTAACCATAAACTTCCTTGATTAAGACTCTACTTAGCCTACAATGAAAATATCATTCAAGAACAATAACTCAAGTTCTACTCAGCCAGAAATGGGCTCACCAACATTCCTTGACTGGTTATACTCTATTGAAATCATTCCCAAACACACATTTAGCAGAAAACATAAAGATAAAGATTTTCAGTGAGAGCTAGGGTACTTTGCAGTATATCCTACTCTATATTTTTTTTTCTTTACCAGAGAATTATGAACACAGTGAAAACATAAAGAGAATAACAATTACAGTGAGAATAACATCACCAATGATTTAGATCAGGATCCAATGAATCTTCTTGTCTATTGATGTGGAAAACCAGTTACATACTTTGAGTCCAATAGCTCTTTACAGTCCAATGCTTTTCTTCCCAGCCTACTATATTACAACTACTTAGAGTCTCTTACTCAATAATAGTTCAAAAAATTAACAATTTCCCAACCATTACAATGAATTTTATTCGAATACTTATAGGTGAAAGAGGAAGAGTGTTCCTGAAATGGTAATAAATATGAATTAAGACAGAGTAGGAGAAGTGTTCTAATGCTCATTCTGCTTAATGACTGTTGCATTAACTGTTTTTATCATTTTGGTAGTTTTTCCTATTTTATGGATATCTGGTAGGCATGGTAATAACTCCGAAATGTTTCTTTGAAGATAATTGTGGCTGAAGTACCCTGTTTTACTTCTCGAATAAGAAAACTGTCAGTTTTTTGGGTCTTGTAGCCCCGTGCCTGCTTAATAATTGTTTTTACAGTTCTAATGAGACTATGTTAAAGGGATGGCTGTCAAAGTGTCTTTTTAAAGTAAATCATACTGCAGGTGTCCTTTTGGGGGAGCAATAAAGGTTGTAGATATGGCTCTGACTTTCTTTCTGCTGACATGTCTTGTTTTCCTTCATGTATAGGTGGCTCGGCTTCTTCTGCGCTGAAGGGTTTTATTTGTAATCAATGTACATGAAACATTGACTAAACTATGAAATTCGACCCTTCAGCCTCTTTGAACACTGATTTTTTGGCTGTGGGAGACCTGTGGATAAATCCACCATTAAACTTGCATACGACAAAAAACTGGTTAAGAAATCCTATGTTTCGTGGTTTAACTGCAACAGATGGCTCGAGCATGGGCGGAGGAGCAGTGTAGAGGAGGTGAATGCAGCGGGTGAGCTTCCAGGGCAGAAAACCAACAGAGGAGGTTTAAACAGGGTTTATGGCGTGAAATATAAAAAGGTGGTTTCGGAAAACCGGCAGCGGTTTTCGCATGGGGTGAAAGCGATAAGTGGTTTGGGGCAGGAGGGACACGATACAGTCCAATGGCTGACACATATGCTCCTGAAAACCTCCCATTTCGCGTGCAAGATGCACGGTGGGAAGGTTTGGAGGAAACGAGCGTGAAAAATATTTGGGGCAATTAGATCTGGGGAGTGTATATCTATGGCTGAAGATGAGGGCGAAAAATAGAAAGATGTGCGGTGGAAACACGTGGTGGGACCGGTGTGATGTCACTTTTTTGTCGCGTAGCGGGAAGGCTTTTAGGGCGGGCAAACTTTGGTTTTCAACGTTAAAATGTAAAAGTCCAGATATGGGCAAATACAAAGGGAGAAAACCTTTTTTACAAAGGGCACGGGGGTAGAAAAAATAAGGAATAGCACCGCTAAGGAACAACAGGCTAAGGAACAACACCGCTAAGGAACAACAGGCTAAGGAACAGCAGTGCTAAGGAACATCAGGCTAAGGAACAACACCGCTAAGGAACAGCTGCTAAGGAACAGCATGCTAAGGAACAACAGTGAAGATTGCTTTTTTTAGAAAACACCATAAGGCTTAAAGAATGAGTAATTTTCTATGAAAATAATCTCTTGAAGGCTCAAGACCTGTTTTAGCCATAATTTTCTATGAAAAAAAATTATTGATGGCTAACAGGCGCAGCCATCCATAATAGAGTATATAAAAACTGAGATCCGAGGTATGGACGCAGCCATCCAGCAGTAAGGATCAACAAATAGACTCACGTATGGTCACAACCATCCAATCAAAAAGAGTCATGCAATAAGTCATGATAATCCACCAAAATCCACAACCTGGATTTTATCAGACAAAATCCAGGGTCTTTCTCTCCATTTCGACCCAAACAAGTACAAATTCAAGCATGCAAATATATGAGCTGAAGTCGAACATGCAAGAAAATCACCTGATTACCAGCCAATGATGAAGTTGTTAACAGGCACGAGAGAAACCACCAATAATGAAAATGGCTCTCAAGGTACAACCGGTACAATCCATGGAATGTGAAAAATAATCTGGCATCGAACATCCGTAGAATCACTCGATCGACGGCCAATGATATGAACCTTACATCGAATTCGAAGAACCTGCCATTGAGGCATGCAGGCTCCAAGGTACCAGAAGGGAGTCTCTAGATAAAATTCCTGGATAAAGAGCTGAAGTCGACAGGAAGTGACCTAATCAAAGGTGGGCCATAATGTTTCCCACATCATCGATACGAGACAGAGGAATATGATGATGAAATAGGACCAACATAGAATCAGAGGGAGGTTGAAAACTATAGAGGAAAACTTCTCTTGAACATATCAGCAGCACAACACTGGATTTGGCAGTATTTGACATCAAAGGATGAGAGGTCAAAATAGATTACCCAAACCCATGGAGGAAAAAAAAATGAAATGAGATGTCCCCAACCCGACACGAATGTAGACAAGTGCCATGTTCAAGAGCGACATACTGCCAACATAACTAATACTTGGTTCCATTTTTCCCCCACCATTTCTGATGAGTACCCCGATAATTTTTTAAAATAATCTTGAAGGGGATAGCCTATGCTTGTGCTATAAGTTTTTCCTTCGGACAAATCCAACCTAGTACATTTTACAAGCCTAGGAAGGAGGAGCTCTAATAATGTCATGGTGACGAAATCTAATGTCATCATGGTTTAACGAGTTTGACAAAGGGAGAACTTGACATATTTTCATGTTCAGATAGTTTGAAAAGAAGGCAGAAAATAAAACTCCATCATGGCCCTTTTCGTAAATAGTCTCTCAGATTCGAAAAGGTAGAAAACAATATCTGAAAGAACCTCTTAGTCGCGATAGGCTAAGGTATTCCTTTTTCGTAAATAATCTATCCCAAACCGAAAAATGGGTAAACGTATACTGGGTAGATATCATTTCGCAGCCATTTAACGAGTTCAAAATGACAAGAATCTCGACAACCTTTTCAATTTTAGAGAGTCAGAAAAGAGCTGAAAGATGACTCCTCCTGGATGAACGAGTGGTATTACAGGTAGAAACTGGTTCCGTTGATGATGGAACTGCTCAGAACAAGTAAAGGTTAAGAGGCTGGCTAACAAAACCACTCATTGCAGCGGTTCCTCAGGAATGGTTAAAACAATCAAGTGAAGGCGTATAATCGGCTGAGCAGAGAGTGACGATGGAATAAGAAAACCAAGGCTCATCTGGAAAAACAAGCTAATAAAATGGCAATCACGAGAGGTAAAATAAGAATGGTTTCATTTTTGCACAATCTTGAAAATAGGAAACTCTTCTTGAGGTTGGTTTCATTTTTACACAAGCTTTAAACTTTATAGAAAACTATGCTTGAAACCGGTTTCATTTTACACAAGCTTGAAACAGAAACAAGTTATGCTTGAAAATTGGTTTCATTTTTAAACAAGCTTGAAACAAAGATAAACTATGCTTGGGATTTTTTTCCTTTTTACACAAGCTTGAAACAAAGATAAAATATGCTTGAAAAAAGATTTGCATGCCCCTAATATGGTGACTCAATTCGAGGCACATGCCCCCCAAGCTTCAATCCCTAGGAAAGGCAGATGGATTGAAGGTTCAAATTACGAGATCAAGAGAAAGACTTGACTGGGATTTTATGAGATCTAATCAAAAGGCTTGAATTGAAAAGGGACGTGTTTCATTGTTTTAATGAGGTTGACACATTAAAAGAACTATCCTCATGAACTAATTCATTTTTTAATGAGGTTGACATAGAAGACAAACCATCCTCATGACATCTTGTTTCATTTTTTAAGGGGCTTGACACAAGAAAACGAACTCTGCTCTTAAAATTTTGTTTCATTTTTGAAGGAGCTTGACACAAGAAAACGAACTATGCTTCGACACCTTTCATCATGATGAATAAGGAGTCATGGCTTCCAAGAGTTCCACACCGGATGGGAGAACAACACCTTGGAAATCAGGACCCAACGCTCCCAGCACACGATGCACAACGGCACTATCACTGAATGCGAGCATGGGATAGGTAGCCACATAATTAAACAGCAGCGGGGAAGATAAAATCGGTAGATAAAGACCCAGAAGGGGCGATGGTGGACCAGATGTCACGTCAGGACCAAAGAATGAAAGTTAACCAATGGTCACAATCTGACCTTTGTGTGGAAAATAAATCACACGAAAGAGGGAGGATATAAGTGCTCCCATGGCATAAGCATAGTCGTGCCCCAAGAGTAAATTTAAATCCAAGGGGCCTGGAACAACCATCACGTCTATATAGACAGTTTTCCCTCCCAAAGTAACAGGAAACTTCAGAAGGGTCCCTAATAGTTGACTAGTTCTTCTGTTAAATGCCAACAGATTCTGTGAAAAAAGCACAAGTGGTGGAGAACCAAAATCTTTCCAAGTAGTGGAAGACATAATACTAACACACACACCTTCATCTATAATGGTGTTGGGCATGACCACATTGAGGGCCTATACCGTGATCTCAAAATGAACATAAGAAGGAAGGCAATATCCTGCAAATCAGCTCCAATCGAAGGAGGTGACCAAACTACTTGGAGGGGGTACCACAGAAATGATATGGTCATCCCCTGGTGTTACGAGAGAAAGAGGAGAAACTTCTTGAACTACAGGGACAGGAGAATATTTCTCCAAGTTTGAGGAATCTGAAGAAACAAGAAGAACATGAGGGGGGTGGGATCCACTCTCGACGGAAAAGACCTAATGAACCATAGGCAGGATCAGGTTGACTGATTTCATGACCAATGGTTGGTTGGGAACAGATTCATGAATTTGAATTTCCGAGGGAATGGGATCGACCAAGGATGACTCTTGACCGATCGTTGAATCAACTAGCGGAGGATTCAAAGAAAGTTTCTGGTAACCAACCAGAAGGCAGGGTGCAGAAATAGTAGGGTTGTCCAACACTCTCTTGGCTTCATCCATGTATGGACAAAGGTGAATGGGATGATGCCCTTCACACAACTTACAAGTATTCGTGATCTTACCCTGTTTCTTACGAGTCTTATCATGGCTAGTTGAATATGAACCACCAATATGACTTCCAGAAGCCAAAGGCAACATCGGACAATCGTCGGACCATGCTTCAAGTACCTTAGGAATTCCAGGGCATTCTCAAATAAGGTGGTCACCTTTGCACAACATGCAAGGGAATTTGAATTTCTGTGGAAGGTTAGATGGTTTATCAATGGAAGGTGTCTGAGGCGCAATAGCTGCAAAGCTAGCCTCTCTCTTATCTGACTTCTTCTTCTTCGTCTTCTTCTTATTCTTCTTAGCCACCAGGTTACTAGAATCCAATCTTTCACCAGGAGAATTAGAATAGGAGGACGAAGAAACAGGCGAAGAAGGGGAGAGGTCCACCTTAGAATCAACATGATGTTGTTCCAGTGGAGGGGATGATTGTACAGCGGGTGGAACATTCGAGACCACAGAAGTCGAAAAAAGGAAAAAAGGAAACCAAACAGTTAACCCAGGTAGGGATAATGTCGCCATATAAGGAGCACCAACGTTACCAAAAGCAGAAAAATGACTAGGATTCCCCTCGGAAGGGATTCCTTGGTTGGTACACCCTGGAAAAGTTTCCATTGGAAACAATCGTAAAACAAAACTCTAAGGAAGATAGCTTTAACCAGGAATATTTTGTGGGCAGTTAATATTTCAAGACACTGAAACAAAAATCGTCAGTTTCATATTTTACGAGTCGAGAAACAGGCAAAAGATGACTCTATCACTTTCAAGTTGAAACGAGCATGAAAGGACAAGAGCTCGATGATATTTTCACTTTTAGAGAGTCATGAAAAGATCAAAATGACTATTCAGGTAATCTAGGCAAGAGGATGTACCAAGTTTCCGTGAACTGCCATATACACCTTTTTCATCAAATTAAAGAGAAATGACCAAGGACTTAACATACATGCAGGTAGTCTCCCCGAATGTTGTGTTTGGTGTATCATGGTTGCAAGGCAGCAGACTTGGCTTCCTATGGATAAAAGGATTACAACCTAGAGGGGTCTCCCTTTATATACTCGACAATACGGGGAGCACAAGTCCGTACTAGTGTTGTTTAAAGCCAGATGGTGAACGACAGCTACTAGGTTTTAAGACGCTAGAACACGTATCTAGCCTAGACCACTAAAAATGTTTCATTAGGTTTCAATGCTTCCTTAGGTTATTTAAATGAATTTTAAAGTTTATCTTGGATTATGTTTCAGTTTTAAGGCCCTATCGAATTTCGATCTCAAAATTCATAAATGCAAGCTATATGAAAATGAACATCATTTTCGATTCAATGAATGCTAGATATGAGAAGGATAGAGATCTTTCAAACAAAAGTAAACAATGAAAGTATACGAAGAAATCCACTAATGCATCTAATAGAATCAAAATGAAAATGAAACTCTTTCCTAGATAATCAATCGCTAGTTATGCAAAATAAAATTTCACTTTTGGTGCAAAGAAAGAATGAAAAATATGTTTTTTTTTCAATTAAAAGAAGTACATGATGCACTAATTACAGTAAAAAATGAAAACAAACACTAGCTTAAGTGTTGTGTAGGAATCGAAATTGAATGACTCAATAAAACGGAAAACAAACATAAGAAAGAACTCAACCTAATGCCACAATCTTCCAAACCAAGAAAAAAGTTTTCAAAATGACCCAAAATAAGAAATTTAATCTATGCTTGGAGCAATAAGGCGAAGAATCAATCAAGAAACGAAATGACTCTGAAACCAAAGAAATCACTCAAAAATATCAAGAAAACTAAGTGCAATCGATCCAGAACTGAGACTGGAAACAATCAAAATGACTTGGTTCCCAAACAGAAGGCTCATTGTACCAACCTTTAGAAACCCTAAGGCCTCAATTCAAACTGGAAGAATATGGACAAGCGACTGAGGAAAGCAAGTCGACGACAGTCAAAACAGTCCCAAAGGCATAATTACACATAAAAAACAACCCAGAAGCAAGCACAATTGATCAAAATATTCATTAAGGAGGTAAAACCAAATCCTATAGGAGTCGGCGCGACTGTAACGCTGTAATCCGCACCATACAGGGGTTGGCGCGACTGCAAAAAGAGAAACCTGCGCCAATCGACGCGAGTGTTCAGAGGAAAAATGTGCCAAGCTAGATAACTATGGGAAAAAGAGGAAAAACCAAAACCTAATGAGAAGAGGTCAATCTTGACACTCTGGAGCTAAAGAGAGGATGTAAACTAAGCAAGAAAACCAGGAAAGGTAGATAAGAAAATCAATGATTAAAACTGACCCAAAAGGACGAAACGAAAAACTCGCACTGTTCCCCAGTGGAGTGGCCAATTTTTTTATGCGGATAGAGACGATCATTCTAGCCCTAGTGTGGGTCTAGAAACAAAGAGACATGCTAGAGTGTTGATTCCTAATTATTGAATGAAAAGAGGACACAGTAGATCAACCTACCTGGAGTCTAACACTGTCGTCGTTGTTGTAGTGGTGGTGGCCTCTCGCTCCTATCTCGGCAAGTGATGATCCTTTCGAAGTCATTCTCGGATACCTGCACATAGAAAAAAAACAAGAACAACATACAACATAATAATTTCACTCATAACTACTAGCCAGTCAAAGATGGCTAAGCATATTGCATTAAACATCTAACATAATGCAAAATGGGAACCAAACAATAGTCATGTGTATGTATTGATAGAAGGAAGAATTATAACCAATGCTTTGATGTTGCAGTCTCCTCCAGCGGGGTTCAGTCGGAGCACGTCTCATATGCTTGTCAGGGAATTCAGACAGGATAAAGGCATGGGCTCAAGCTCTCTCAAAATACATGGACTCAAGCTCTCTCAACATAATTCCTTCTTATTCTATCTCTCCAATATGATTAATTCTCCAAGTTCAGCTCTTTAGCTGTTCAGTTATTATGTGCAAAGAGAGATAGCTTCTTTTTATAGAGGAAAAGGAGGAGGTTAGGATCCCTACAAAGGTGGGAGGGAGGCCTATCCTTTAGGGAGTTCCCATAAGAGGTGGAAACCATAAACTAAAGGAGGGAGTTCGTGGTTTTTCAGTTCAACCACTCCCAATGACTCATCCTCGAGGTGCTTGGAGTGGAATCTCCGCCTCTATTTTTAAAAAACATCCATAAACAACTTGGCATGGGTGGCAAACTAGGATAGAGCGCCAGCTGGCGCGGGGCCCAGTGTTAATCTTCCTCTTTGGTGATAGGGCATAACTAACTACCCGCGCCAAGAAAAAACAAGGGTTTTTGAGTCTCTACTCAAGGAATTGTCAACAGAAGGAATATTACTCTCGTGTAAAGGGATACAATGATGGTATTTGCAAGGTATGACACTGCTTATTGATCACAGGAATGACCCTCCAATGGGTGAGATGGGGATTGGAGGGATAGTGACAAAATTTTGTGTAACAATAGCCAAATTAGAATCTAATTGTTTCACCATCCTAGAAAAATGATGAATCAACTAGAGGACACTCATAGAAACATTAGGGCTACATAGAGGAACTCAGAAAACCCCTAGAAAATATCTCTAGATTGACTTTTATAGATTGTTGGTGGTGGACCATAAGTACATATCCTCAAAAAAGTAAAAAACATCCACCTGGCGACTCCACTAACTTCTAGTAGGCCTATTAACCCTACTAGTTCTCATAGACTCCTCTAAGATTGTGTCAAATCAATCCTAAAGTGTTTCAAAGGCCTAGCCACACACTGTGTAAGATCAGTAAACATTTAGAGACATCTTCATTTTAAAAACATTCACAAAAATGTCAGTCTCTCCATATTGTAGGTCTGAAATCTGGCTTCACAAAGAATTAACACCAGATCTCACCCTGACCGCAACCCTCCTATCATAGTTGATGATCTAGAGAATATTTTGTGGCAAAATTCTAGGACTGAAGATTCAACTAGTGTTAGAACAATCCATAGAGCAAGTTCTACCCCTGAACATCTCACAGCATTTCAAAATACCCAATTTGACTTACATCATCAAAATAACCTATTCAAAACTAAGTCTCAAGGTGGGATAGACCAGATAGACCTTGAGCCCACAGATTTGCACCAAAGTCTTAGCAGAGAAGCCTCTCCTCCTACTCCTCCTGATTTTTATCTTCTCGATCACTTTGGTTCATTTCACTCCAAGTCTGCTCAAAATCAGTTTGTTGGTCTAAGTACTTTTGCCACACCTACTCATACATCCACTGTGAAAACCACTCCACTTCATCCTCCACCTCCCCTCATAAACCCTCCCCTTGTAAATCCTCCTTCGATCTCATTTCCTCCCATCATGGCAGCATGGTATGCCCCTCTGGCACTACAACAACCTTTACTACCTTTTCCAAATGACTGCCAATCCAAAATCCCTCATTTTACTGGAGCTAATTCTACCACTGCCCATCAGCATATATAAAAATTGAATGATGCTTTTGAATACATGGAAATAGAAGAGGAGACCATACAAATGATAATGTTTTCCCAAATTCTAGAAGGAGAAGCAAAGAAATGGTTCAAAAACTTAACTCCTAACAGCATACATGACCTCCCTTATCTTTATCAAACATTCATAAACAAGTGGGAGATTAAGAAAAATCCTCTTCAGATCCTTTCAGAGTATAAAAACCTTAAAAAAATGTTGGGGAAAGTGTCCAAGATTATTGCACTAGGTTCAACGGTGTGTACAATGCCCTCCCACCTCACATGAAACCCCCACAGGGCCTAACCTTAGTAAAATTTTCAGAAGGCTTTGATTCAGACATGGCCTACCAATTAAGAGAAAGATAACCCCTAACCTTAGAAGACATGCAGAAGGGAGCCATCAATGTAGAAGCCAATCTAAATGAGAAGAGGGCTAAGATGAGGTCAGAAAAGAGAGTTACATAAAAAGAAGACATTGTGCCCTCAACTTCTTCTTCTGATGCTAAAATTGACAGCCTAGTTAGGACAATGGAAAGAATGATGGAGAAAATCAGCTTGAATGAAAGAACACCTCCCAGGGAAAACCAAGCTAATCCTCAAAACAGAAATAGGAATCAAAACTTCAGAAGGGACCCCCCTCAAATTAGACAAAGAGAGAAGGACCAGCAAATCAGACCTTCTTTCCAAGAAAATTATGTAGATGAAGAGGAAAGAGAGGCTGAAGAGCCGGAAGAAAACCATGTAAATGTGATAGGCTCTGATGATGAGGACAATACTTTCCTCACCGAAGAAGAGCAAGGTCTATTTTCCTCAAATCAAACTGAAACAAACTATGAGGATTCTAAAGGCTATAGATTAAGATTTGAGAATGCCATCATGGAGGTTCATAGGTAGTATGACCTTAGGAGTAAGAAAAACAAAGATGCCTCCAAGAAAAAAAAATTAGACACTGTTGTTAGGAAGACCCCTGAAAATACTCCTAAGAGGATAGTAGAAAGAACAAACACCATGGCTAAGAAACCTGACCAAAACAAGGATAAAACTAGCCAACAAAATGGTTGCCCAAGCTGCCCTAGTACATCAACTAGTGGCCTTGAAAAAACTCTTTTGACTAAGGTTTCAAATCATAATCAACAAATTAAAATTGCATAAAAAATAATGGCTGATAAAACTAATGTAAATATGTCAAAAACACAAATACCTTTCAGTTTTGAGGGAGAGATTTCCAAGATCAAGATAATCATTCCTCTTACTGAACTAGTTACTCAAGATGTGTATAGGTCCCAAGTTTTGAAATTTCTGAACATAGGAAATGACACCGACACTCTAAACTTGACTGATGACAAGCCTGAGTTGTTGTTTGGACCTGAGGTAGAGGGAAAATTTCAAGAAGGAGCTATATCTTCCTTATATGCTAGCTTAAACATACATAAAAAAATATTTCACAATGTTATGCTAGACTCTGGTGCTTCACAAAATCTTATGCCTAAGGTGGGGATGGATAGATTAGGCCTAGAAATAGCCAAACCTTACAAGGATTTGTACTCTTCGATTCAAGTAGAGTCAAATTTTTGGGTCTAATCAAGGATCTGTGTGTAAATCTGGCCCAAATACCTACTAAGAGTCTAGTCATGGACATTGTGGTTATTGACATTCCCTCGAAATATGGCATGCTTTTATCTAGATCATGGGGAGCCAAACTTCAAGGGAATCTCCAAATGGACATGTCATATGCTACCATCTCGGTTTTTAGCCAAACAGAGAGATTGTACTGGGAAACTCACATGAAATACATGGTAAGAAGCCAAGATAGGCCAAACAACACCCCCCTTTATTCCATCCACTCAGACCTTGACTCATTTATCTTATACAATGAAGATGACATTAATGAACAAGTAAATGAAAATGATAAGGAGCTAGGCCCACCAGAACAGTCAAATCAATCACCAAATGAAGAAAATGACATCCAAAACTCTAGTAGCCCTGAACAACAACATAGTGGTGATCACGGTGGGACCTTCTGAGTTAGTGACAATCTAAGTATTCCTTAGGACTTCAGAAACCTTTGTCAGATAGTATCCAATGGTTCATTTCCACCTCATCACCATAACATAGTGGTGATCACGGTGGGACCCTAAGTACATAGTAGCCTGAATATCTTTTGAAGACTCACAGAACCTCTGTCAAACTTACAAACTTGAAGTGATAGCCAAAGTAGAATCTAATTGTTTCACCATCCTAGAAAAATGATGACTCAACTGGAGGACACTCATAGAAACCTTAGGGCTACATAGAGGAACTCAGAAAACCCCTAAAAAATATCTCTAGATTGGTTTGATGTTACTACTGTTCATTTGTTCTTGCCAATCTGCAAATTACAGGGACCTAACACCTCCCATCCATCTTTTTCTCCCATGGCAGCAGTACATGAACACCCTTGGTCTGAGTATTACACCCCCACGCACAAGCCACCATAACATTCATAATCGGTTTATACCCACCGTGGAAGTCCTACCGACTCTACAGATTTCCCCATCATAAATAACTATGACTGCCGCCAAGCTTCTTATTATACTCCAACCTTGGGCCACTGAATCCCCATCATCATTTTTTAGTCATCCCTTTCCAACATGGCTATGTTAAACCCATCACATCCAGGTCCCCTACCCCTCATGTCGGCAACCCCTCGTTCGGTTGAGGCTTCCTTTTTTTCGACTTCGACACCTATTCTCCAAAAAGGAAGCGGTACCTTGGATCACCCCTCTCCATAAAAGGGGCATCCTCGAGTTTCACTATGGGAGACATCGTTTCCCATAGATGTCATCGATCCTCCTAACATTTTACTACAACAAAATCTTTCATGTCAACATGGTATCTTACCTTACAACCATTGCACTTTTATCAAATTCGTCGAAGACCCGTGCCTCGATAAGCGTCTCTTCCAGCAATGCTTACACGGGAAGGTCCCAGCCAGCACCTATGCATACAATGCAAAGCTATATGCCATACCAAGTTTACGCATATGGGTACCATATTCCACCTATTTCAAAGAAAAAACACCCCTGAGGGCATTAGTAGTTTTCGTCAGCAACCACCAGATCATTACCATATCAGTGATACAGACAGAACATATATCTGTCAGCTAGATTTTTTTAACTAGCCACAGCATCACGAGCATGGGACATGCCCGCCTTGTAGAAAATTTGTATATGTATTGTAATATAGATTTTCTTATAGGGACCCCTTAGGACATGGTCATTCTTGGAACCGGTGCAGGGTGTTTCCAATTCCAAGCATCACGCAGGTCTCTCTCTCTCTCTACACACGATATATAGAAAAGAAACTATAATGTTTTTCGGCTATACAGTTCTTCCTAGACCTCACACATTAGGGGGAAATTGTTAACACTGAAAAATCATACAAGTAGAAGACGACATTATTTAATGTCAAGTAGAAGGATTTATAGGGTTGGAAGACATTATAGAATCTAGAAAGTATTTAAAAATCTCTAAGCTCTGAAAAAAATCAAATTTTAGCAAGTCATAAATGATTTTGCACGCATTATCCTATGTGAAGATTACCTTTGTGTGCCTTATGGCCCGAAATGCACGCAGTCCTGGGAGTGGAGAAATGTCACTTTCCAGGACCACACAAAGCATAGGACAAGTGATTCCTCACTTGAAGCTGCCTAAGGAAAACCACCAACACCTTCTTAAACATCAAGCGAGCACACAATAGAATATTTGGAGCACACAAAGGAATCATGCCCCTTTCTTGGGTCACCATCCACAATGTACCAAGAGAGGGAAGAAGGATTTAAATTATCCTATATAAGACCACCATGAGATGAAGAATTGGTGAACACATTATTATGTTGGCCAGAATTTCCCAAGAAATAACAGCAGTGTGTGATCTGGAGCTGAAGTTAGAGGGGACTCAATTGTTGGCCATCCAAAAAGTTCATTCCACCATAGTAGAGAGAGAGGGAGACTGCACCGAGGCAAGCTTAGGATAAAAAGATCCTTGCATCGAGACTTAGAACCCATGTTCTAGGTGCCCTTTGGCAAGAGGGTAAAGTTTCACTCTTATTCCGACCAACGCTCAATAAGAGGGGCCAAGAGCCACCGTTCGTATTATTGTTGTCGTTTGACTCTTTTCAGAGCTCGTGTTTATTTTTTTTAGTTTTAGTTTAGTTTTAGTTTATATATGCATGCTATTTCTCTATCTAATATGCTTATGATTCTAGCTTGTTCCACTAACTTGCTTGACTCCACTTATTTTTCTGCGTATTACCAATAACTTAAGTTGGTAGACCACACCCCTTAAGTTGGTGTTATTTCGTACATACATGCACCAAACACACTCAAACACTTCTCTATTTCAAATTATCAATCAAATACTTTTATAAACATGCATCTATTATCTTTGTGAATGTTGCAACTAATCTAACTGTCTGCCTTGGGTCCTGGGAAGGCCCAAGAGGGATCTTACTCCAGCTACTACCTGTGAATTTTACCCCTAAGAATAATTTGTGACTCCATTGGGGACTAATCCTTAGTTCCTCATTTTCTCATTTAAAACTCTTCGTTTTTTCTCTCTATCACTTCCTGTTCTTCTCAAATCCCTTTCTAACCATTTGGTGTGCTCTGCAACCACCTCATATGCTCATAGTTTTCAAAACAGGCCTTACTTGACCATATTTTTCAATTTAGCCTATGTAACATGCCCCCCTGTGTGCACTCTAGAGTGTTATAACGTAGTCTCTACTTGTGAAAAGTTTGTTAGTCTAGATATTAACACATTGTACCCTTTTCTTGGTAGAGTTACTTAGCCAAAACCTATCTATCTCACCCCTGTTGTGATTTCCTTTATTGTTGAGTTGCTGGTTGTGAGAATAATTCCTGCAACTGAATCTTTGCTCTTGGTTTCTTGTTGGCATATTAGTTGTTTCTTTTCAAAAGTTAGCCTAGTTTCATTTTCTTTCTGAAAGAAAAAAAGAAAAAAGGAAAATTTTTTTTTTTTTAGTTTTTCTAAAATAGTTGATTATGTTCTGTAAAATATTGGGTTAAATAGTTTTTAGAGAGCATTGGTATATGTATATTTCATAGGTTGAACTTCATCATTGGATATGTGTTGTTGCATGGATGTATGAATAATTTCTCCTTGTAGAAGTAACTCTTCCATCGAACTGAATTAAAAATAATTTTTTGCATGGTTTGTGTCATAGTTGCATAAATTTCATACTTCCATTCCCCCTCCAAAGACTTAAATGGAGGTACACTAAAATTAAGTTTTTAATAAAATCAATTAATAACTCTTTTCTGAGATTACAAAAATATTAATTCAGGCTAGGATCTTCGGATAGGAAGAGTGAGAAAACTTCCCAAGATCACAAAACTTAAGATTAGTGTCATTAAAGAGTGAAAATCTTATTGCACTCATACTATCAGGACTGCTCCACTCACAACGGAGTTAAGCTCAAGAAAAAATTAGTGTGTGAGAGAAGGTATCCCACCTTCAATCGCATATACAGTGGGTATTTTTTGTATTGGGGTTCCCCTCGAGGATGTCAAAACTGAATCAAGGATCCAAGTGTTCTACCCATACAACGTGTTGTCTACGACCGTGACCCCCCTGGTAGTGTATGTGATTTGAGGTATCCATAATTTCCATACTTTAGGGACAAACACAAGGTGACTGAGGCAGGTTTCCCTGGTGTGATGCAGATTAATCCCTCTTGTGGACAAGAGCGATCTCCCCAGTATCCTAAGGAGATCTAGAAACAAACAGACAGATGTAGACCATTTTCTCTATACTATTTTTCTTAAGAATTACTAATTAACTATGGAGAAATGCTCCTACCTGAAATCCAATGCTTACTTGGTCTTCAATCCAGTCGTTCTAGAAGGTATCGATCCAGCATGTAAGATCTGCAATCAAAGACAAGCAAACAAGATCAAAAGCATCTACAAGATATGATAATTCAAAAGAGATAATCTATCTTAGTGATCAAGGAATCCAAGAATTAAATTATTCAAAAGATAGATGAACAACTCAATGAGAAAATAGAATCCATTTGTATTAACTTTGAATAAAAAGAAGAAACCTTACAACCTTTATGCCTTGATGTTTGTACAGGTTCTTCTGGGGTCCCAAACAGTCGTTTTCCTCAGTTTGACAAGACTCCAACTCTCTGAATCAGCATAAGACTATGGCTATGAGTATGTAATCTCTCTCATGCCAATGATGCCAAATGTGGAGAGTATAATTTCTTCAGCAATTCTTTTCTACAAGCTAATAAGTACGTACATCAATCTACCCTTGAGACTGAAACATGGTCTCAATTTATAGTTGAAGGAAGGTAGTTTCAGTTCCAATAAGGAAGGGATAAAGCCATCTCATCATGGGATTTTAGCTTCAAAAACCAAGGGATATCTCCATTTATGAAGGGATAAAGGTTCATGAATGGAAGGGGCGAAGCTCGACCAGATAACACTTCTAGAACGCCCCAGCTAGGAGAATATTCGACTAGCTGGGCTTCTAGAACTTACTTTTCTTTTTATTTTACCTTTTACAGGGGTCCGCAGTTTTAATGAGTAGAACGTGCGAGATTTGCTACAGTTTTTAGAGCAATAAACCACGGTACCGCAAGAAATGACTAGGATAAGTGCGGAGTTAGGGGTTTAGGGTTTTAATAAGCTTTTCCCAATTCCAAGACTTGATTTAGGAACTTTATGATTTTGTACCTCTAAGGGAGAAATAAATAGGTAATGATGAACCCATATAGACAGCTAAATGTCATGATGAAAAATTTTAGTGTAACATATTTCCCCCTAAAGTGTGAAGTCTGAAGAGTTATGAAGAATTCTGAAGAGTGAATTGCTTTATCATTATGAGGATCGGGTTGTCGGCACATCGGTTGAAACCTGGAAAAAACACTCAATGCAAGCATATATATATGTGTGTGTGTGTGTGTGTGTAGGCATTCCCATACTCAGATCAAAACTAACTATATGTTCTGATACAAAAATTATTTTAGAATTACATGAAGTAGTAGACATAGCATGGACACAGCCATCTGTTATGAGTAGTCTACTATATGATAAATAATAAAACTCCTTGCAGCCTGGATGGTGGAAACTAGATCCAGGGTCTTGATTTCAGCTTCTCAAACTAGTATGATTCTATCCATGCGATTTATTGTGTCGAAGTCGAACATGGTAGAAACCACTTGATTACCAGTCAATAATGTGAATTGTTAACAAGTGTGAGAGAAACCTCCAATAATGACAATGTCTCTCAAAGTACTCAGTACAATCTATAAAATGTGAATTTTTGATCTGAAGTTGAACATTTCATAGAATCATTCGATCGAAGGTCAATGATGGAACCTGTCATCGAAGGCGAGAAACCTGTCATTAGGGCATGCAGATCCCAAGGTACTGATAGGATTCTAGATCAAATTTCTAGATGATGAGCTATTGTCGATAGAAAGTGACCCATCGTAGGAAATCCCACGACACGAAACCCTTTATATCAAGTTTTGAAGAAATATATAGCAAGGCCTGACTCATGGATGGTCAACGCGAGTGGAGACAAATGTTTGCAATGAATGGTTTATTGAAACTGATCTCTTCAACACATAACGAAATTACATATGGTTTGGTGACGATTGACCTAAAGCTAATACCTAGAAACCAGCTGAAGACTTTCAATGTGGTTTGATTAACTGTTTGGCCAAAGGATTTTCCCAACCCAGACATGAATGTGACAAAATTGTCATGTTCAAGAGTGGTATACAACTTTTTAAAACAATGTGTGACAAGTGGATTCATTTTCTCTCTTTTCCCCCACCATTTCTGGCAAGTACCTCTTTATTTTTGACAAGATTGAGGAGGATAACATCTACTTGTAATATAATCTCATCCTTCGAATGAGTCCAAATTAGTATTAAAATCGAACCCTAAGAAGGAGTGGTTTGTTCCTGTTTATAATTGAAAAGTCCTTTACTATTAAATTTTAACGAGTCCAGTATAGGCAAAACTCGTTGTTTTTCAGTTTTAGGGAGTCAGAATAAAAACTTAAGAAAACTCTGTGGGTGTAATTTTTTGTAAATTTAGTCTCTCAAGCTCGAAAAAGGATAAAATAATGCAGGAGAGAACTCTATTTACCATGATTAGTCAACGTATACCTTTTTCATAAATAGTCCATTTCAGTCCGGAAAAGGGGTAAACTTATTGTTACACAGTAATTTGTCACCGTCCCTCCAATCCCCGTCCCGCACATTGGAGGGCTCATTCCGTGACCTGTGAGCAGTGACATGGCTTGAAATCACTTTCATGACATCCCTCTGAACAAGTGCTTTCATTGCCCTGAAGACATCTCCTTGTGGAAAACCCTAAAAATGACCCTTTTTGCATTGGTGCAGGCAGACAGTTCAGTACCCGCGCCAATGGAGAAAATCCTTCAAATAGGTCGCGCCAATTGGCGCTCTGTCCCAGAGTCGCACTCGCGCCAGCCAATTTAAGGAGTGTTTTTTAAAAATAAATGGCGGAAGTTTCATCCTAACCAATTCATGAACTAGTATCTATCTTGAGTTGGGAGGTTTGGCTCCGGATTTCCATGTAGAGGAAGTGGTTTGCCACCTCTCATGGAAGCTTCCTTGAGGATAGGGCCAATCCCATGATTATAGGAATCCCAACCTCCTCCTCTCCTCTATAAATATAGCCTTCATCCATTGATGAAGGGGCTGAATGGCTGAATGGTGTAGTCTCCAAGTTCCCAAGAGCCATCAGAGCCTTATGCTGCAAGAGCCTCGATTCATTCCCTTAAGGCCAAATCTAAGCAAGGAGATCATTTTCGAGACATCCGAAGAGAGAGGTTTGTCCTATCCCCGACAAGCTTTTTCGAGACGTGTTCCGCTGGCGACCCTCCGAAGGAGAATTCAGCGTCAGAGCTATGGTTGTATTCTTCTTTGATTAATTAATGATAAGCGACTATTGGTTATGGTTCCACTCTTGTTGTTGATTATGATGTTGAGTTATGTCTTCTCTGACTGACATATAGTTGTATGCACTAGATTTTACGCTTGCGTTTGCTTTGTTTCTGGCGTGTGCAGGTGTCCGATCACGGAGATCATGAGGATTGTGATCTGTCAGAGCTAAGGAACGGGAGCACTACTTTCTCTACAAGCGACAGCGTTGGATTCCAGGTAAGCCTTCATCGCTAGTTTTTTTATTTGCAATTAGGAACCTACACTATAGCGTGAACGATTGTTGCTAGACCCGGTCTAGGCTAGTAGGGATCGCCTCTGTCTGCAGAGGGGATTTACCTCCACAACAAATTGGCGACTCCACTGGGGAAACGTTGGCTTGTTTTTGTTCTGCTTTGTAAGCTACAGACGGAGCCTGAAGTTAGCCAGATAGCCCTCGAAACGCTTTTTCTCTACATTAGCGAAGGAGATCAACGTTGCTTCAGTCAATCATCGGTTTAGTTTATGAACTGAACACTTGGAGTATTGTCTTGTCTTTTCGGTTGTTTCTCGATTCTGCTTGCTTGATCAACTCTTTTGGCTAGCTCTTTTTGGCTGTTTGGCTTTTGGTTCAGCCCCAGAGGATCAGATCTGACCTTTGCTTTTCCTAATTTTCACCTTTTCATAGTTGGCTTGATTGGCGCGATTTTAGCCCTGACAGTCGCACCAGTTGGCGCAGGTTGCCAATTCATCACTCGTGCCATTCTCTGTCTAGCGCGGATTACAGCCAGACAGTCGCGCCATCTCCTGTAGGTGCTAGGGTTTACCCTTGTTCGGAAGTTTCTTTTGGTCATTACTTTGCTTCTGGGTTTGTTTTAGATTCTGCTTGAAGTGGTGAGTCTGGTCTTGGTTGGGAGAAATTCTTTGTTTTTTCATTTTCAGGCGTTGGCGCTTGTTTTTAGTTAGCAACCCGCGCCAATTGGGCATTGGCGCTAGTTGTCAGTGAGCAAGTCGTGCCAGTTGGTGCTAGTTGTCAATGACAAAGTCGGGCCAATTTCAGGGTGTGTGAAAATTGAGACTTTTTCCCTGAATCCTTCACCAGTGTGTCTTTCCCTTCCAGTCTTTTCTCTATATGAGCATAGATTACATTGCTAATTGTTTCAAATGTCTTCTCTCCATGATTGCTTGATCTAAAAGGGAATGAATGCCTTGTTTTGATCTCTTGCTTTGGAAGTCCTCTTTGTGTTTGACCTCATATGTCTTGTCGCCTTCTGAGGAATTTCGTGACAAAGTGTTTGAAACAACAATTGCATTCTTAGTGTTTGTTTACATCTCTTTTGCATTCATACTTCATTAAGAAGATTTGTGTTTATTTAGTTTTCGTCTCAAAGTGTTCTTTTTGTTAAAATGCATTAGATCACATTGCATTGAAGAGTATTTTGAGATTTATCATTGAACTTCGATCACATTGTTTAATGATTGAAAGCTAAAAATCGCTTTGAGTGCATTCTCTTTCATTGAAAGCATGCATTAAGTAGATTCTCATTTCATCGAAAAACACATTGAGTGCATTCTTATTATTTGAAAAGGAAAAAGGAAATTGTGCATAGATTACAATTGCATAGTTTTCAAAAAGAGGATTTTGCATAGATCACATTGCATTGTTTGCATCGTTGAATGTTTGAAATTACTTTTGGATAGTGAAAGTCATCTAGTTTGGAAAAAATTTCGTTTGCAGTGTTGTTTTATGTCGCATCATTGTTTGAAGCTCTTCCCTTATATAGATAGCATTCATCGAATTGAAAATTTTTCTTTTCTCATATAGCTGCATATAGGAGATTGTCAGATGACATATGCTAGGGCCTTGAAACCGAAACATAATTGAAGATCAACCATAAAATTTACTCAATTTACCTAAGGAAGCATTGAAACATTAACGAAACATTTAGAGTTCTAGGTTAGAGACGTGTTCTGGCATCGTTAAACCTAGTAGTTGTCGTTCACCTCTTGGCTTTAGACAGTGCTAGTACGGACTTGTGCTCCCCGTACCGTCGCGTATATAAAGGGAGACCCCACTAGGTTTCTATCCTTTATCCATAGGAAGTCGAGTCTGCCGCCTTATACCCGTGATACACCGGACACAGCATTCAGGGAGATTGCCTGCACGTACGTTAAGTCCTTGGTTGATTTCTCTATCATTTTGAAACCAAGGTGTATATTACAGTTCACGGTTATTTGGTACACCCTTTGCCTAGCATTCCTGAGCAGTCATTTCGATCTTTTCTGACTCTTTAAATTTGAAAATATCACCAAGCGCTTGTCCTTTCACGCTTTTTTCCAATTTGAAAGCGATAGAGTCACCTTTTGCCTATTTCTTGACTCTTAAAATATGAAACGGTAGAGTTTTGTTTCAATGTTTTAAAAATTAACTGCCCACAAAATATTCCTGGTTAAATTTAGTTTCCTTAGGGTGTTGTTCTCAAGATTGTTTCTAATGGCAACTTTTCTGGAGTTCACCAACCAAGGAATCCCCTCCGATGGGAATCCTGGTCCTTTTCCTCCTTTTGGAAATGTTGGTGCTCCTTATATGGCAACGTTCTCCCTTCCTGGGTTAACTGTTGGGTTGCCTATTTGGTTGTTCTCAACCTCTGTGGTCCCGAATGTCCCAGCTATTGTTTAATCAGTTCCTCCGCCTGAACAACATCATGTTGATTCCAAGGTGGACCTCTCCCCTTCTTCGCCCGTTTCTGCGTCCTCCTCTTCTACTTTGCCTGGTGAAAGTCTAGATTCGAGTAACCAGGTGGCTAAGAAGAAGAAGAAGAAGAAGACAAAGAAGAAGAAGTCCAATAAAGGAGAGGCTAACTCTGCGGCTATTGTGCCTAAGAAGTCTCCTCTTGATAAACCTTCCAACCCTCCGCAGAAAGTCAAGTTCCCTTGCATGTTGTGCACGGGAGACCATCTTCTTCGAGATTGCCTTGGTATTCGCAAGGTACTCGAAGTATGGTCCAATGGTCATCCGCCATTGCCATTGGCTTCTGAGAGTCAGGTTGGGGAAAAATATTCAACTGCTACTGGTAAGGCTCCTAAGAAGTAGGGTAAGATTACCAATCCCTGTAAGTTGTGTGAAGGGCACCATGCCATTCACCTTTGTCCGTATATGGATGAAGCCAAACGAGTTTTAGACAATGCAACTGTTTCTATACCTAGCCTTCCGGCTGGTTATAAACAGCTTTCTTTGAGTCCTCCACCAGTTGATCGTACGATTGGTCAAGAGTCATCCTTGGTCGATCCCGCTCCCTCGGAAATTCAAATTCAAGAATCCATCCCTCACCAACCATTGGTCGTGGGATCGGTTGAGCTGGCCCCGTCTACGGTGCACCAGGTCTTTTCCATTGAGAGTGGAACTCACATCCCTCAGGTTCTTCTTGTTTCTTCAGATTCCTCGGACTTGGAGAAAGATTCTCCTGTCCCTATACCTCAAGAAGCTGCTCCTCCGCCTCCCGTGATGAAGGTCCCAGAGGATATTCTTCCTGACTCCATGATGGAAGTCATGGAGGATGCTCCTTATTCTTCCGTAACACCAGGGGAAGAACATCTCGATTCGATGGTAGCCCCTCCGAGTACTTTGGTCGCTTCCTTTGATTGGAATCAATTTCTAGGATACCGCCTTCCATCTTATGTGCCTTTCGAGATTACAGTACAGGCTTTTGGTCTGGCCATACCCAACACCATTATAGATGAAAGCGCGTCTGTTAGTGTTCTATCCTCAACTACCTGGCAAGCTTTTGGCTCACTGCCGGTTGTGCCTGTTACGCAGAATTTGTTGGCATTTAACAGAAGAACTAGTCAACCATTGGGGATCCTTCCAAGGTTACCTGTTACTTTGGGAGGTAAAACCATCCATATGGACGTGATGGTTGTTCCAGGCCCCTTAGATTTCAATCTGCTTTTGGGGCGTGATTACACCTATGCCATGGGAGCGCTTATCTCCTCCCTTTTTCGTGTGGTCTGTTTTCCACATGAAGGACGGATCGTGACCATCGATCAGCTTTCATTCTTTGGTCCTGATGTGGCAGCTGGATCGCCATCGTCCCTTCCTAGTTTTTATCCACCCGTTGTATCTGCCTCACCGCAGGTCAACTATGTGGCTACCTACCCCGTGCCTGTACTCAGTGACAGTGCCATCGTGCATCAGGTGCTGGGAGCATTGGGTCCTGACTTCCATGATGTTTTCTTTCCATCGGGAGTGGAACTCTTGGAAGCCATGACTTCTTGTTCATTATGATGAGGTCGGTTGGAGCAGAGTTCCTTGTCTTGTGTCAAGCTCCTTAAAAAATGAAACAAGGTCGTCGGTGCAGAGTTCTTTTCCTTGTGTCAAGCTCCTTAAAAAATGAAACAAGCTCGTTGGAGCAGAGTTCATTTTCTTGTGTCAAGCTCGTTAAAAAATGAAATAAGGTGTCCTGAGGATAGTTCTTTTAATGTGTCAACCTCGTTAAAACAATGAAACACGTTCATGCTCAATTCGAGTCTTTGATAAGATCTCGTAAAATCCCAGTCGAGTCTGTCTCTGGATCTCGTAACTTGAACCTTCACTCCATCTGCCTTTCATATGGACTAAAGCTTGGGGGGCATGTACCTCGAATTGAGGCACCATGCTGGGGGCATGCTTACTTTTTCAAGCATAGTTTGTTTCCGTTTCAAGCTTGTGTAAAAATGAAACTGGTCTCAAGCATAATTTATCTTTGTTTCAAGCTTGTATAAAAATGAAACCAACTTCAAGTAGAGTTTCCTGATTTCAAGCTTGTGTAAAAATGAAACCATTCCCATTTTACCTCTTGTGATTGCCATTTTATCAGCCTGTTTTGCCAGATGAGCCTTGGTTTTCTCACTCCATCATCATTATCTGCTTGGCCGAACATATGCCTTCACTTGGTTGTTTCACTTGTTCCTGAGGAACCGCTGCGATGAGTGGTCTTGTTAGCCAGCCGCTTAGCCTTTATTTGTTCTGAGCAGTTCCACCATTACCGGAACTAGTTGCTACCCTTTATACCACTCATTCCTCCAGGAGGAGTCAACTTTCAGCTCTTTTCTGACTCTCTAAACATGAAAATATTGTCGAGTCCCTTGTCGTTTCGATCTCGTTAAAGTGGCTCCGAAACGACATCTACCAAGTATATGTTTACCCCTTTTTCAGGCTAGGATGGAGTACTTACGAAAAAGGAATACCCTAGCCTATCGCGACTAGGAGGTTTTCTCAGACATAGTTTTCTACCTTTCTGGATCTGAGGAAATATTACGAAAAGGGACCGTTGGAGTTTACTTTTCCGCTGTCTTTTCAAACTCTCTAAATATGAAAAGACGTCGAGTTCTTCCTCTGTCAGACTCGTTAAACCCTGATGACATTGGATTTAGTCGTAATGACGTTATTAGAGTCGCTCCTTCCTAGGGCTCGTTAAATGTACTAGGATGGATTCGTCTGAAGGATGAACTTATATGACAAGCCCATGGTATCCTCTTCAAGCTTGTGTAAAAATAAAGAGGTACTCGCCAGAAATGGTGGGGAAAATGGAACCAGCATCATTGTCGTGTTGGCAGTATGTCGCTCTTGAACATGGTACTTGTCTGCATTCGTGTCGGGTTGGGGACATCTCATCTCGTTTTCCACTTGCCTCCGTGGGTTTGGGCGATCCCTTTTGACCTCTCATCTGCTCTTTGCCTCCTCACTATGACCTCTGATCTTTTGATGTCAAATATTGCCAAACTCACTGTCGTGCTGTTTATATGTTCAAGAGAAGTTGACCTCTACAAATACCAACCTTCTTCTGATTCTCATCTGATCGTGATTCACAAAGACATTATATTCCTCTGTCTCGTGTCGATGATGTGGGAAACATTATGTCCCACCTTCGATCAAGGTCACTTTCTGTTGACTTCAGCTCATTATCCAGGAAGCTGATCTAGAGACTCCCTTCTGGTACCTTGGAGCCTGCATGCCTCAATGGCAGGTTCTTCGCATTCGACGTGAGGTTTTTCATCATTGGCCTCCGATCGAGTGATTCTGCGGGTGTTCGACGTCAGCTCATTGTTCACATGCCATATATTGTACCTGTAGTACCTTGAGGACCATTGGCATTAATGGTGGTACCTCTCGCGTCTATTAACATCTTTCATCATTGGCTGGTAATCATGTGATGTTCTTGCATGTTCGACTTCAGCTCACATATTCGCATGCTTGAACTTGTACTTTGTTCGGGTCAAGATGGAGCGCAAGACCCTGGATTCCTATTTGTTACGATCCAGGCTACGATTTTGTGGATTATAATGATTAGTTATATGACTCACTGATTGGATGGTTGCGACCATACATGAGTCTATTTATCGATCCTCACTGGATGGCTGTGTCCATGCCTTGGATCTGGATTATTGTATACTCTGTTATGGATGGTTGTGCCCATGCCACATATATCATGTATTCGAGACATCAGTTGTACTTCTCTACGCAGGTTTTCCGACGGTGGTGTTTTCAGTTGGACACGTTCTCGTAAAGTATTTCACCCCTCTCTCTCTCGGGCCTCATGCTTTAGGGGGCATTTGTTACACAGTAATTTGTCACCATCCCTCCAGTCCCCGTCCCGCACATTGGAGGGCTCATTCTGTGACCTATGAGCAGTGACATGGCTTGAAATCACTTTCATGACATCCCTCTGAACAAGAGCTTTCATTGCCCTGAAGACATCTCCTTGTGGAAAACCCTAAAAATGACCCTTTTTGCATTGGTGCGGGCAGACAGTTCAGTACCCACGCCAATGGGGAAAATCCTTCAAAGAGGTCATGCCAATTGGCGCTCTGTCCCAGAGTCACACTCATGCCAGCCAATTTAAGGAGTGTTTTTTAAAAATAAATTGTGGAAGTTTCGTCCTAACCAATTCATGAACTAGTATCTATCTTGAGTTGGGAGGTTTGGCTCCAGATTTGCATGTAGAGGAAGCGGTTTTCCACCTCTCATGGAAACTTCCTTGAGGATAGGGCCAATCCCATGAATATAGGGATCCCAACCTCCTCCTCTCCTCTATAAATATAGCCTTCATCCATTGATGAAGGGGCTGAATGGCTGAATGGCTGAATTGTGTAGTCTCCAAGTTCCCAAGAGCCATCAAAGCCTTATGCTGCAAGAGCCTTGATTCATTCCCTTAAGGCCAAATCTAAGCAAGGAGATAATTGATGAGACATCCGAAGAGAGAGGTTTGTCCTATCCCCGACAAGATTTTTCGAGACGTGTTCCGCTGGCGACCCTCCGAAGGAGAATTCAGCGTCAGAGCTATGGTTGTACCCTTCTTTGATTAATTAATGATAAGCGACTATTGGTTATGGTTCCACTCTTGTTGTTGATTATGATGTTGAGTTATGTCTTCTCTAACTGACATATAGTTGTATGCACTGGATTTTACGCTTGTGTTTGTTTTGTTTCTGGCGTGTGTAGGTGTCTGATCATAGAGATCGTGAGGATTGTGATCTGCCAGAGCTAAGGAACGGGAGCGCTACTTTCTCTACAAGCGACAACGTTGGATTCTAGGTAAGCCTTCATCGCTAGTTGGTTTATTTGCAATTAGGAACCTGCACTATAGCATGAACGATTGTTGCTAGACCCAGTCTAGGCTAGTAGGGATCGCCTCTGTCCGCAGAGGGGATTTACCTCCACAACACTTATATTGAAGGGATGATTGTTCATTTCTTTTAACGAGTTCGAATAGTCAAGTACTCGGAGATATTTTCATGTTTAGAGAGTCTGAAAAGGGCTTAAAATAGAACTCCAGGGTTTTGCTTTTTCGTATTTTACAGAGCCCAAAAAAGTGATAAAAGTATACTCGATGGTTTCGATTTTTCGTAAGTTTTAATGAGTTCGAAAAAGTGATAAAAATTATACTCAATGGCCAACTTTCAATTTAATTAACGAGAAGGAAAATATGGAAAGAACTCGGCATTTTCATGTACGTTTTACGAGCATGAAAAGAATAGCAAAAGAAGCTTAGGATTTTCATGAGTTTAACAAGTCTTGAAAATAATAACCGAAATGGTCTTAAGATAGGTTTCATTTTTATACAAGATTGAAACATAGGAAAAATTATGCTAGGGAATGCTTTCATTTTTACACAAGCTTGAAACAAAGGAAACTATGCTTGAGAATGGTTTCATTTTTACACAAGCTTGAAACGTAGGAAACTTTGCTTGAGAATGGTTCCATTTTTGCTTGAAACATAGGAAAAATTATGCTTGAGAGTGGTTTGTTTCATTTTAACACAAGCTTGAAACAAAGGAAACCGTGCTTGAGATAGGTTTCATTTTTACACAAGCTTGAAACATTGGAAAACTATGATTGAAAGTAGCTTCATTTTTACACAAGCTTGAAACATAGGAAAAATTATGCTTGAGAGTGGTTTGTTTCATTTTAACACAATATTGAAACAAAGGAAACTGTGGTTGAGATAGGTTTCATTTTTACACAAGCTTGAAATGTAGGAAAACTATGCTTGAGAGTGGTTTGTTTCATTTTTACACAAGCTTGAAACATAGGAAAAATTATGCTTGAGAGTGGTTTGTTTCATTTTAACACAAGCTTGAAACAAAAGAAACCGTGCTTGAGATAGGTTTCATTTTTACACAAGCTTGAAACGTAGGAAACTTTGCTTGAAAGTAGTTTCATTTTTACACAAGCTTGAAACATAGGAAAAATTATGCTTGAGAGTGGTTTGTTTCATTTTAACACAAGCTTGAAACAAAGGAAACTATGGTTGAGATAGGTTTCATTTTTACACAAGCTTGAAATGTAGGAAAACTATGCTTGAAAGTAGTTTCATTTTTACACAAGCTTGAAACATAGGAAAAATTATGCTTAAGAGTGGTTTGTTTCATTTTAACACAAGCTTGAAAAAAAGGAAACTGTGCTTGAGATAGGTTTCATTTTTACACAAGCTTGAAATGTAGGAAAACTATGCTTGAAAGTGGTTTCATTTTTACACAAGCTTGAAACGTTGGAAACTGTGCTTGTAAATGGTTTTAATGCCCCCCAAGCGTAACTTGCTAGAGCATATGCCCCCCAAGTGTCATTGCATTCAACTAAGTAGACTACTGGTTACTAATAGGTGGATGGAATGAAGGTTCATTTACAAGATCAAATGAAAGACTCGACTTGATACTTACGAGATCTAATCAAAGACTCGACTCAATTAGGAGAGGATTTGTTTCATTTTTTAACGAGCTTGACACAAGAAAAGAACAATGCTCAAGGTATCTATTTCATTTTTTTAACAAGGTTAACACAGTAAAAGAACTATCCTCATGGGAACTTGTTTCATTTTTTAACGAGGTTGACATAGTAAAAGGAACTATCCTCATGGAAACTTTTTCATTTTTTAACGAGCTTGACACAAGAAAAGGAACTATGCTCATGGGAACTTGTTTCATTTTTTAAAGAGCTTGACACAAGAAAAATAACTATGCTCATGGGTGACCTATTTCATTTTTTAACGAGGTTGGAACAGGAAAAGAAACTATCCTCATAAAGTAGTTTCATTTTTTAACGAGCTAAAAACGTGGGAAACTGTGCTTGTAAATGGTTTTAATACCCCCTAGTGGAGTCGCCATTTTGTTATGCGGACTAATCCCTCATGCGGACAAGAGCGATCTCCCTAGTATCCTAAGGATATCTAGAAACAAACAGACAGATGTAGACCATTTTCTCTAGACTATTTTTCTTAAGAATTATTAATTAAATATGTAGAAATGCTCCTACTTGAAATCCAACGCTTACTCGGTCTTCAATCCAATCGTTCCAAAAGGTATTGATCCAGCATGTAAGATCTGCAATCAAAGACAAGAAAACAAGATCAAAAGCATCTGCAAGATATGATCATTCAAAAGCGATAATCTATCTTAGTGATCAAGGAATCCAAGAATTAAATTATTCAAAATATAGATGAAAAACTCAGTGAGAAAATAGAATCCATTTGTATTAACTTTGAATAAAAAGAAGAAACCTTACAACCTTGACGCCTTGATGTTTGTACAGGTTCTTCCGGGGTCCCGAACAGTCATTTTCCTCAGTTTGACAAGACTCCAACTCTCTGAATCAGCATAAGACTATGGCTATGGGTATGTAATCTCTCTCATGCCAATGATGCCAAATGTGGAGAGTATAATTTCTTCAGCAACTCTTTTCTACAAGCTAATAAGTACGTACATCAATCTACCCTTGAGACTATAACATCGTCTCAATTTATAGTTGAATGAAGGTAGTTTCAGTTCCAATAAGGAAGGGATAAAACCCTCTCATCATGGGATTTTAACTCCAAAAACCAAGGGTAAGATCCATTTATGAAGGGATAAATGTTCATGAATGGAAGGGGCGAAGCTTGACCAAATAGTGCTTCTAGAAGGCCCCAGCTGGGAGAATATTTGACCAGCTGGGCTTCTAGAACTTACTTTTCTTTTTATTTTACCTTTTATGGGGGTTTGCAGTTTTAATGAGCATAACGTGCAGGATGTGCCGCAGTGTTTAGAGCAATAAACCGCAGTACCGCAGGAAATGACTAGGAAAAGTGTGGAGTTAGGATTTTTAGGGTTTTAATAAGCTTTTTCCCAATTCCAAGACTTGATTTAAGAACGTTATGATTTTGGACCTCTAAGGGAGCAATAAATAGGTAATTATGAACCCATATAGACAGCTAAATGTCATGGCAAAAATTTTTAGTGTAACAGATTTCCCCCTAAAGTGCGAACTCTGAAGAGTTCTGAAGAATTCTGAAGAGTGAAGTGCTTTATCATTCTGAGGATCGGGCTGTCGGCACATCGGTTGAAACCTGGAAAAAACACTCAAGGAAATCATATATATATGTATATCATCACTAAGGTAGGCATTCCCATACTCAGATCAAAACTAACTACATGTTCTGATACAGAAATGATTTTAGAATTACATGAAGTAGTAGACACAGCATGGACGAAGCCATCTGTTATGAGTAGTCTTCTATATGATAAATAATAAAACTCCTTGCAGCCTGGATGGTGGAAACTAGATCCAGGGTCTTGATTTCCGCTTCTCGAACTAGTATGATTCTATCCATGCAATTTATTGTGTCGAAGTCGAACATGGTAGAAACCACTTGATTACCAGTCAATGATGTGAACTGTTAACAAGTGTGAGAGAAACCACCAATATTGAAAATGGCTCTCAAAGTACTCAGTACAGTCTATGAAATGTGAATTTTTGATCTGATGTCGAACATTTGAAAGAATCATTCGATCTAAGGTCAATGATGCAACCTGTCGTCGAAGGCGAGAAACCTACCATTAGGGCATGCATATCCCAAGGTACTGATAGGATTCTAGATCAAATTTCTAGATGATGAGCTGTCGTCGATAGAAAGTGACCCGTCATAGGAAAGCCCACGACACAAAACCATTAGATCAAGTTTTGAAGAAATATATAGCAAGGACTGACTCAGGGATGGTCAACACGAGTGGAGACAAATATTTGCAATGAATTGTTTATTTAAATTGATCTCCTCAACACATAACGACATTACAAATGGTTTGGTGATGATTGACCTAAAGCTAATACCCAGAAACCGGCTGAAGACTTTCAATGTGGTTTGATTAACTATTTTGCCAAAGGATTTTCCCAACCCAGACATGAATGTGACAAAAGTGCCATGTGCAAGAGTGGTATACAACTTTTAAAAATGAAGTGTGACAAGTGGATTCATTTTCTTTCTTTTCCCCCACCATTTCTGGTAAGTACCTCTTTATTTTTGACAAGCTTGAGGAGGATAACATCTACTTGTAATATAAGCTCATCCTTCGGATGAATCCAACTTAGTATTAAAATAGAACCCTAAGAAGGAGTGGTTCATTCCTGTTTATAATTGACAGGTCCTTTACTGTTAAATTTTAACGAGTCCAGTATAGGCGAAACTCGGTGTTTTTCAGTTTTAGGGAGTTAGAAGAAAAACTTAAGAAAACTTCATGGGTGTAATTTTTCATAAATTTAGTTTCTCAAGCCTGAAAAGGGATAAAATAATGCAGGAGAGAACTCTATTGACCATGATTAGTCAACGTATACATTTTTCGTAAATAGTCCATTTCAGTCCGAAAAAGGGGTAAACTTATACTGAAGGGATGACTGTTCATTTCCTTTAACGAGTTCAAATAGTCAAGTACTCAGTGATCTTTTCATGTTTAGAGAGTCTGAAAAGGGCTTAAAAGAGAACTCCAGGGTTTCGCTTTTTCGTATTTTTACAGAGCTCGAAAAAGTGATAAAAGTATACTCGATGATTTCGCTTTTTCGTAAGTTTTAATGAGTTCAAAAAAGTGATAAAAATTATACTCAATTTCCGACTTTCAATTTAATTAACGAGCAAGAGAAGACGGAAAGAACTCTGCATTTTCATGTACATTTTACGAGCATGAAAAGAATAGCAAAAGAATCTCGGGATTTTCATAAGTTTAATGAGTCTTGAAAATAATAACCGAAATGGACTCAAGATAGGTTTCATTTTTATACAAGCTTGAAACATAGGAAAAATTATTCTTGGGAATGCTTTCATTTTTATACAAGCTTGAAACTAAGGAAACTGTGCTTGAGAATGGTTTCAATTTTACACAAGCTTGAAACGTAGGGACTTTGCTTGAGAATGGTTTCATTTTTACACAATATTGAAACGTAGGAAAATTTTCCTTAAAGTAGTTTCATTTTTACACAAGCTTGAAACATAGGAAAAATTATGCTTGAGAGTGGTTTGTTTCATTTTAACACAAGCTTGAAACAAAGGAAACTATGCTTGGGATAGGTTTCATTTTTACACAAGCTTGAAATGTAGGAAAACTATGCTTGAAAGTAGTTTCATTTTTATACAAGCTTGAAACATAGGAAAAATTATGCTTGAGAGTGGTTTGTTTCATTTTAACACAAGCTTGAAACAAAGGAAACTGTGCTTGAGATAGGTTTCATTTTTACACAAGCTTGAAACGTAGGAAAACTATGCTTGAGAATGGTTTCAATTTTACACAAGCTTGAAACGTAGGAAACTTTGCTTGAAAGTAGTTTCATTTTTACATAAGCTTGAAACATAGGAAAAATTATGCTTGAGATTGGTTTGTTTCATTTTAACACAAGCTTGAAACAAAGGAAATTGTGCTTGAGATAGGTTTCATTTTTACACAAGCTTGAAATGTAGGAAAACTATGCTTGAAAGTAGTTTCATTTTTACACAAGCTTGAAACATAGGAAAAATTATGCTTGAGAGTGGTTTGTTTCATTTTAACACAAGCTTGAAACAAAGGAAATTGTGCTTGAGATAGGTTTCATTTTTACACAAGCTTGAAACATAGGAAAAATTATGCTTGAGAGTGGTTTGTTTCATTTTAACACAAGCTTGAAACAAAGGAAACTGTGCTTGAGATAGGTTTCATTTTTACACAAGCTTGAAACATAGGAAAACTATGCTTGAAAGTGGTTTCATTTTTACACAAGCTTGAAACGTGGGAAACTATGCCTGTAAATGGTTTTAATTCCCCCCAAGCTGCATTGCATTCAACTAAGTAGACTATTGGTTACTAATAGGTGGATGGAATGAAGGTTCATTTACGAGATCAGATGAAAGACTCGACTTGATACTTATGAGATCTAATTAAAGACTCCAGTCAATTAGGAGAGAATTTGTTTCATTTTTTAACAAGCTTGACATAGGAAAAGAACAATGCTCAAGGTATTTGTTTCATTTTTTAACGAGGTTAACATAGTAAAAGAACTACCCTCATGGGAACTTGTTTCATTTTTTAACTAGGTTGACACTGTAAAAGGAACTATCCTCATGGAAACTTTTTCATTTTTTAACGAGCTTGACACAAGAAAAGGAACTATGCTCATGGGAATTTGTTTCATTTTTTAATGAGCTTGACACAAGAAAAATAACTATGCTCATGGGTGACCTGTTTAATTTTTTAACGAGGTTGGAACAAGAAAAGAAACTATCCTCATAAAGTAGTTTCATTTTTTAACAAGCTAAAAACATGGGAAACTGTGCTTGTAAATGGTTTTAATGCCCCCCAGTGGAGTCACCATTTTTTTATGCGGATTAATCCCTCTTGCAAACAAGAGTTATCTCCCTAGTATTCTAAGGATATCTAGAAAAAAACAGAGAGACGTAGACCATTTTCTCTGGACTATTTTGCTTAAGAATTACTAATTAACTATGCATAAATGCTCCTACTTGAAATCCAACGCTTACTCAGTCTTCAATCCAGTCGTTCCAAAAGGTATCGATCCAGCATGTAAGATATGCAATCAAAGACAAGCAAACAAGATCAAAAGCATCTACAAGATATGATAATTCAAAAGCGATAACCTATCTTAGTGATCAAGGAATCCAAGAATTAAATTATTCAAAAGATAGATGAACAACTCAATGAGAAAATAAAATCCATTTGTATTAACTTTGAATAAAAAGAAGAAACCTTACAACCTTGACGCCTTGATGTTTGTACAGGTTCCTTCGGGGTCCCGAACAGTCGTTTTCCTCAGTTTGACAAGACTCCAACTCTATGAATTAACATAATACTATGGCTATGAGTATGTAATCTCTCTCATGCCAATGATGCCAAATGTGGAGAGTATAATTTCTTCGGCAATTCTTTTCTACAAGCTAAGAAGTATGTACATCAATCTACCCTTGAGACTGAAACATGGTCTCAGTTTATAGTTGAAGTAAGGTAGTTTCATTTCCAATAAGGAAGGGATAAAGCCCTCTCATCATGGTATTTTAGCTTCAAAAACCAAGGGATAGCTCCATTTATGAAGGGATAAAGGTTCATGAATGGAAGGGGCAAAGCTCAACCAGATAGTGCTTCTAGGAGGCCCCAGCTGGGAGAATATTCGACTAGTTGGCCTTCTCGAACTTACTTTTCTTTTTATTTTACCTTTTACGGGGGTCCGCAGTTTTAATGAGAAGAATGTGCGGGATGTGCTGCAATTTTTAGAGCAATAAACCGCGGTACCGCAAGAAATGACTAGGAAAAGTGCGGAGTTAGGCTTTTTAGGATTTTAATAAGCTTTTTCCCAATTCCAAGACTTGATTTGGGAACTTTATGATTTTGGACCTATAAGGGAGCAATAAATAGGTAATGATGAACCCATATAGACAGCTAAATGTCATGGTGACAAATTTTAGTGTAACACCTAGTACCCAACACAAACAGACCTACTATGTATTTAGTTTTTTGGAGGGTGCTCGTCTTCATAAGAGTATTTGGCCCCATTATATGAGTTTTGAGCAAAGCTCAAGAGTAACCGAAACTATACATATGACCAACTCTCTCTATTTTTTATTCTGATACTGGGTTTCATCTTCAGTGAATGGTAGTTCTCAGACAGGGTATTTCCCCTTTGGCTGCTTATTGATTGACTTTTAGGGTTATTTTATTTTTTAGGTGATGGTTTGATTATCACTAAGACTTACTAATATATCACATTAAAATCTTGATAAAATTTATTGGTAATAATGGCATCCTTTGACCCTCGTCGTTTATCTATACGGAAAAGAGGCCTTCCTCCATTGAACCTGGAGGAGTTGTTGAGTCTCGAGGACCCAGAGTCTTCTTCGAAAGAACAGTCTCCAGTGTTGAACCTTGTTTCACACATTTCTTCCCAAGATATTGTGTTTCCTGAGTATACTTTCATGGAAGGAGTTGTACCTCCTTATAATCTTCCTCTCACTGACCTATTTAGGCATGTGGTGATTCAGGTAACATCAATACCTGCAATGTATTGGGATACACACACATCTAATGCACAACTGCCAACCAATGGGTCATTGGCACAAGTGGCTAACTTGGTTCCACCACCACCTCCCCCGCCAATTGTCAATTATTCATAGCTTACTGGAAACCATAATAGTTAGAATATGCCTAGTCCTAACAACTTGGTCATAACATCTGTGAGTGGAATAATGAACCTTCTGGTTTCCACTCCTTTCGTGTCTACTCGCGGACTAATGGCTACCACTTCTACTAGCATGGCTACCATGGTTCCTTTTAGCAACCCTTTTGGTTGGAATCCCTTTTTGAGTTCGAACCCCTTGGCCTCTATGCCAGGGGGTTGTGTTACGAACACATATGTGTCAAGGGGCACTTCGGTACCCCTCCAATCCATGGGACAATCAGGTCCATCCATTATTAATCCAATTCCTCTTAATGGTCAACCTTTTAGTGTAGGGTCTACACCAAATGTAAATTATGCGGGAAACATTATGCCACAATCAAACATTGTCGCTTCTATATGGGAAACCCTTCCCCAAACTCAATTTGGACGAGGGGGGAACTATTACCCTACAGACATCCAGCCTTTTGCCCCATATTTTATTAACCCTTATGGACAACCACCTTACATCCGTACACTGCCACTACTTGGAAACTATTATCCGAACGAGTCTTTCATATCCCATTGGAAACACTTTGATGGGAGGACCCTACAGTCTGATTGGTCAACCAACACCTCCTTGGTCAAACTTGGGGACAAAAACACAATTTTTGTTAAAAAGTGATTACAGGTGAATTGGTTTTTCAAAGTGGAGGAATAACCTGTTATGAGAATTTTAACCCGATTTTTGTTTTTGGAAACTTTAGAAATCCCTGATCTTTATAGATTAACCAATGATCCCATCAATCAAAACCCGCTTTGGTGATGCAGGAGTATCCGGCTCAGAAATTTCATTGTAATTTAGTATACATAGGGTGTCTTGTGTTTTAAAGGAAGTTGGTTTCCTATGTAACACATTAATATAATTATTATGATTTTGAGTGATTTTAATGAGAGATATTTCATAATAGGATTTAATTGGTGAGGCATTTGTAAATGTTCTTGAATGTTGGAGAACATGAGAGAATTAGGATAGTTTAGATTCCATAGGGAATGAGAGATTTGAGAAATAATTGTAAATCCTAAATTAGGAATTGGTTTCATGATTTTTTGGATGAGAGAGGATCCTTAGGGATTAGTAGAGTCAAATGAGGACTTAGAGGATATTCAGGACTTTTTTGAGAAGATAAAGGATCTGAAACCAAAATTGGTTTCAGAACCTTTTGTATAAAATGATAAACCTCAAGGCATAGAGATAGAGAGATTAAGGATCATATCAATTAGTTAAGGCTTTGATTGTAGCCTACGAGAAGTAGGAAGAAAGAGGCTACTGATTCGAATATCAGGCCAGCAGAAAATTCCTATGTAAATATTGAGTATTAATACAGAGAACTCAATTTCTGAGTTCATGTTTCATTATTGAGTTTATGTTGTGTGCAGGTGAAATTTACAGAATCAAATGAATTCTGTCATTTTGTATTCGATTTATAGCTTTCAAGAAATCCATAAGAAATGTGAGTAATTGAGTTATGAATTAGAACTTTGTATAAATGTTAATCACTGGTTTGTTGATAGCTGGAGCGTTGAACTGTAATAACCAGTTTGAAGTTGTCGATGTCTATGTGAACTGAATAACCATGTTGAGGCCGCGTACACACTGAGAAGAAGCCACGATGAAATTTCTCAGGCCACCGAAGCCCGAGAGAACTCTACAAGAAGCGGCGATGTTTAAAAATTCTTCATTGTTGCTCTGACTTTAGTTTTTGGAAAGGAATGCGCATTTCATTTTATGCACAATATAGGTTGACTTATTTATATACGGTGAGGTTTCATATACAAAATTTTTATGGAATCTATGAAGCAAATTTTGATCTACGAAATCCCAATGCTCACCAAAAGGAGAAGGCTATGCATTGGATGAAGGCTGAAACCATGAATCGATGGTACAGAGGAGCGGAGAAGCGGTTTTGAAAAATAGCAAATGGTATTCGAATAGAGTGGAACTGGTAAGCAGTAAATATTGAAGACGTACGATAGTGTTAAGGTAACGACGCGTGGCACATTGAAACCACCCATTTTGCATATAATAAAAACTCTAAACATCGGGCATGTTGGAGTGCGATTGCCGTCGGATCAATGAACATGGAGAGATCACTAGTGTAAGGTGCATTGGTAAAGTTGTGGGCCCGAATATATTTATATGTTGACACTTTGGGTTTTAACCAAAGTCGATTCATAAATACGAATATTCATAAAGTGGGTGATTTCATATTATTTGTAAACGTGAATTGTATAAAGAGGAATAGCTTCCGCATGAGGTATCGGCAATGTTGAGTTTATCTAAATTTATATGCATGAGACTTTATAATTGGTATGTATTTTTTGGGTTTATGCAGCTAAGGCTACATCAATGTGGTATCAGAGTTGGAAAAATCTCTTTTGAAGGTTAAAGTTTTTTTTAGAAGGTTGTAACAGAGATTGAAAAATAAGTTACAGGATCAGATTTTAAATCTGATTGGTAGCAATTATAGATTGGAAAAGGTATGCAATGGAAGCTTAGTAGCCTAAAACTATGAGGAAATTCAGATCTGCAGAATCTGAGTTAAAAATCAAATGTGCTTTAAAGATTTACAAAGTTATGTTTTGAAAGATGTGTATGCAGGTACAATGGTGATGACAGAAAGGAAAAGGAGATCAGATTTGGATTTGACAGACAGTCTACACTTAGAAATAGAGTGTAGCAGAATATTGAAAGAATTTGTAGCAGCCAAAGGAACAGAAGGTTCAAGAGAGTGAACCAAAAGAATACCTAGGAAGAGGTCAAGCTCAGAAATGAAACTTGATAGGTATTAAGTAGCAAAAGGAGATTGCTACAAGATAAGGATATGTTGCAGATTAAAGCATTAATGAGCTCATAAGGAAGATGGCCATGGAGGCTCAGAGAAGAGATTCTAAAGAATTCCATAAAGATAAAATAAGTGATGAGGATTGAAAGAGATATTGCAGTAATTAAAGTACAACTGGAATTACTACAGAAATGGCTACAAGAGAAAGAGAATGAATGCCAAAAGCATGGATGGAGAATGAGGAAATGGGTTATATGGAACCTATTTCAAAAGAAATGGAATGCTAAGATTATGAACAAGTTTAGAGAACTTGAACAGATACATATTTCTTTGTTTGAAAAGGAAAGACTCAAAGGAATTGAGTCACAGCAAATAGGATCTGTTGGATACCAGAAAGTACATTCTGAAATATTTTTTCTTGAGGAAACAAATGAGACTAAAAGGTCTTGTGGTTTAAAAACTAATGATTTGTGTATGATTTCAGGTACATCATAGGATGATGAACAAGCCTTATAGTTTGTTAAGGAGAAGGAGTTGAATCTTAAATATGTTCAGATTAATGTTGAGATAGCAAGACCTTAGAAACAAAAGGAGATAGAGGGGTCTCATGGAAATATGCAGCAGAATATTGAAACAGAGGAAGAAGGGCCATCCGATGATTGGTCAACAACAAGTGAAGGTGTGAAAAACGATGTAAAATTTCCAAATTCTACCCCAATTGAAATTGTTGAGTTATATAGAAAGTTAGATCTTCAAAGAAGAGAGTTGGAAAAGTAGAGGATCTATACTCAGGATGAATTGCTGAAAGAGAAAGACAAAGAAATTGTCATGAATGACAGTCAAGAAACAGAGAGTAAGAATGCAAGAATGGTAATAAGAGTCCAACAAATCGAAGGAGTTCATTATTGTGAACCAAAGCAGGGAGACATCCTTGAAACAGATGATATGAAGGAGAGACTAGCTGACAGTCTCATGGAGAATTTAAATCAGCATACTGATGTGCTGACAAAGGAGTTAAATGAAAACTCAAAGCAGCATATTAAGATGTTGCCAGAGGAGGAAGAGGCATTGAGACCTTGTATTTTTAATATTGATAATTCATGTGCTAATTATGCAGGTAAAGGGGGACAACAAATGGAAAATGTCAGAGAATCTAATGAAAAGGAAACTATGTTAGTTGAAAACATAGTGAAGGATCATCATTCTATCATGGTGATTGGAACAATGGAGATAACCTTGGAAGCTGGAAAGAAAAAAAGTAAAGATTTTCTGAGTCTTGAAAGAGACTTATAATTGTAAGAAGAAGATTTGGTGTCTGGATCATTAAATGAGACCATTGGGTATTGTGATTTTGAAATTGATAATTTCACTGTGTTTACAAATGTTGCAGAAGACAATCCATCTCTTGGAGTTGTCTTGAATGAAGATGAATTGTTGCAGCAGAAGGAACCCATAGATTCCTTACTTAATAAGGAGAGCATCTACAAGGAAGGTGAGACAATCATGTCTCATATGAAGGAACTTGTTATTATTGATGACAAGGAGGAGTTGGCTTATCTAATTGGCCAAGAGAAGGCTATAGGATAGACTCTTAGAACTATCACAGTGGTGGAGAATCAGAATTATATTCTGATAAGGATGAAGATAAAATGTTTGAAGAATTTGAATTGATTGTCAAAATCAATCAAGGAGGTGAAGGACAATCACTGAAGGTTGTCAAGGAAGAAGAAGAAGGATATGCTGAAACTGAATTACAGCATATTGATGATGTGTTTGAGATGAAGCAAGTACAAATGGAATGGCTGAAATGCTTGTTGGAAACATTTGAACAAGAGAAAGGAATTGTAGATAATAAAGTGGAAATGTCTAAATTTGTGGAAGAGGCAGAAACATATACTAGTTTGCCAAAATATTTTATGCTTTCTATTATACAAAGAACAGTGAAGGAGTATATTTCTACAGTTAAAGAATCAGAATATAATTTATTTTTTGAAAGTAAATTTGCAGGTAGTAAATAGAAGAAGGATGTTGCATAGGGAGATATCTTAAGATATATTCAGGAAGTTTGGGAGGCAACAATATCTACAACAGTATTTAGAGCAATATCTACAAGAGTATTTGGAGTAGTATCTACAACAATATTTGTAGTAGAAATTGGAAGTAGCAACAAATGGAAAAGTGGTTACCAGACAGAAGATAAACTGGTCATAGAAATCGAAAACATAAAAAGGTTAATGATGAAGGTATCTCAGAAGAATACATCAGCAAGAAAGCAAAGAAACAACAACAAGGAAAATACAAGAACAGACTGTGAAAGCATAACTAGTGGGAAGATGCAAAATAAATTATGGAAGCCTGGAAAAGTACAGCTGAAGAATGATGAATACAATGCAGCTTATGGACAGCAAAAAAATAGAGTATGGGATCTAGGAGGCTAAAGGTTGGAAGCACATGATCAGGATATCATGATTAATTTCTACTTTGGGAGTCTGATGCAGGAGCATTCGGCTTAGTAATTTCATTGTAGTTTAGTAGACATAGGGGGTCCTGTGTTTTAAAGGAAGTTGGTTTTCTATGTAACAAATTAATATAATTATTATGATTTTGAGTGATTTTAATGAGAGATATTTTAGAATAGGATTTAATTGGTGAGGCATTTGTAAATGTTCTCGAATGTTGGAGAACACGAGAGAATTAGGATAGTTGAGATTCCATAGGGAATGAGAGATTTGAAAATTAACTGTAAATCCTAAATTAGGAATTGGTTTCATGATTTTGTGGATGAGAGAGGATCCTTAGGAATTAGTTGAGTCAAATGAGGACTTAGAGGATATTCAGGATTTTGTTGACAAGATAAAGGATCTAAAACCAAAATTGGTTTCAGAACCTTTTGTATAAAATGATAAACCTCAAGGCATAGAGATAGAGAGATTAAGGATCAGATTAGTTAGTTAAGGCTTTGATTGTAGCCTATGGGCAGTCGGAAGAAAGAGGCCACTGATTCGAATATCAGGCCAGAAGAAAATCCCTATGTAAATATTGAGCATTAATACATAGAACTCAATTTCTGAGTTTGTGTTCCATTATTGAGCTTATATTGTGTGCAGGTGAAATTGACATAATCAAATGACTTTCGTCATTTTGTATCCGATTTATATCTTTCAAGAAATCCATAAGAAATGTGAGTAATTGAGTTTATAAAGATGAATTAGAACTTTTTATAAATGTTAATCACTGGTTTGTTGATAGCTGGGGTGTTGAACTGCAATAACCAGTTTGAAGTTGTCAAAGTCTATGTGAATTGAATAACCATGTTAAGGCTCCGTACACACTAAGAAAAAGCCACGATGAAATTTCTTAGGCCATCGAAGCCCGAGAGAACTCTACAAGAAGCAACGGTGTTTAAAATTTCTTCACTATTGCTCCGACTTTAGTTTCTGGAAAGGAATGCGCATTTCATTTTATGAACAATATAGGCTGACTTATTTATATAGGCTGAGGTTTCACAGACAAGATTTTTATGGAATCTGTGACGCAAATTTTGATCTACGAAATCCCAATGCTCACCAAAAGGAGAAGGCTATGCATTGGATGAAGGCGGAAACCATGAATCGATGGTGCAGAGGAGCAGAGAAGCGGTTTTACAAAACATAAAATGGTATTCGCATAGAGTGGAACTGGTAAGCAGTAAATATTGAAGACGTGCGATAGTGTTAAGGTAATGACACGTGGCACATTGAAACGACCCATTTAGCATATAATAAAAACTATAAACATCGGGCATGTTGGAGTGCGATTGTCGTCGGATAGACAGACATGGAAAGATCACTGGTGTAAGGTGCGTTGGTAAAGATGTGGGCCCGAATATATTTATATGTTGACACTTTGGGTTTTAAACAAAGTTGATTCATAAATACGAATATTCATAAAGTGGGTGATTTCATATTATTTGTAAACGTGAATTGTATAAAGAGGAATAGCTTCTGAATGAGGTATCGGCACTATTGAGTTTATCTCAATTTATATGCATGAGACTTTACAATTGCTATGTATTTTGTGGGTTTACGCAGCTAAGGCTGCATCATTTGGCCTCCTATACCGCATAATATTCCTTTAGATATCTGTAAGTTCTAAGGGAAACAAGGGGATGAATCGACCACACATGTCACCACCTATCATCTATAGTCTATTTCTAATTCCATGGTGGATGAAAGTATCTGGTTCAGGCTCTTTCCCCGCACCCTCACAAGAAACGCTGCCAAGTGGTACATTGAGTTACCACGAGCCGCAGTTAACACATTTGGGCCCTTAGCAATGGAATTTCTCAAAAACTTTCAACTTTGTATCCGAAAATAAATGAGAATGGAACTTCTAATGACGTTGCACCAAGACACCACCACCCACATCTCCAATCACATCCATGAATGGAGACGTATATGGAGGCTTGTCAAAGCCCCAATTTCGGATCATCTATTAGCAAATTGGTTATGAAAGTCACTCCTTCCTACCATTGCTAAGTATGTTTCCTTAGTAGGTGCAATCATAGAAGACCAATCCATCCATCATGCACAACATCTAGATCTAATCTATTCGCAATCTATCACGCTATATGATTTAATCCCCCATGCCCCTAGAAACACCAATGCTCCCGCTACTATCGATGGCCTCATTGGCACAAACTCCAGGGTTTCTCTAAAAAAAATTAGTGGGAATGCTTCCCAGCAATCTTTAGCTGCCACCGTCGCTACCAAATCAACTGCTCTTCCAACTGCTGAGGTAAACTCTGTGTAGTCTACACAAAAAACCAACGACAAGAACAAGAAAAATACTACTCCTTCTGAGGAGCATCCTAACACTCAGAATAATCAAAATCATAGAAATGCTACTAAAACTGAGAAAGGGAAAGAAAAAACTACCAAATTCCCTTTCAAAATATATGCCGAGGCCCACTTGAAATATAATTTTCCTCGCCTTCAGGAATGCACAAAATTTATTACACAAAAGGATACTGGGAGGACCCCTGTTTTCCTATAGAACCCTTTGCCTAATCAACAGCGGCAACAACATCATGTTGCAAACCCACCACAACCCTTGCAAGGGGGAAATGGTGGTTCTCATCCTTTTGGTGAAGGATCATAGACCATTTATTGAATGGAAATAGTTGAACTCCAAACTCAAGCCAAAACCTATGAAAATCCATCCTCTGATGCTCAAGAAGCTGCTTCGAGTTCAAATCCACCACCGACCAACGATCTTCATATCGAAAGGCCTGCTGTTGACTCTGTCATTCGTCCTCCCAAAGGGATCCTTTGCCACATGACTCATAACACCTTTGCATGTGCTACCTAGAGCTAAAACATTTTAGAAGACTTGGCACAAGCACCGTCAACTATGTCTTCTCTCGAAGTGTTGCAAACCTTCCCAGTGCAAAGGAAAGATTTGCTTTCGTCTATTAGTGGAATTGACCTTCAGGATTCTATGCTAGTTATCTTTGACTTGGAAAAATGAAAACTTCACATTTCTCATCAACTTTCCTTTCAATTTCAAGTTGTGTCAAAAGGCAAACCCATCCATCTCATGGTCATTGACGATGGTGCTTCGACCTGCGTAATGTCAGTTGCATGCTCGCTTGCCTTGGGTTCTCCTACTCTATCTCCATCGTCGGATTCCCTCAAAGCATTCGATAGAAAAACCTTCCTCCCAAAAGGCTACGTCGCTGGCTACATCATTACTCTTAGTATGAAAATGATAACACTTGACATTGAAGTCATAGATCATCATCTCAACTATAATCTCCTTTTGGGCCACAATTGGTCTTATGCCATGATCGGCATTGTCTCTTCGGTTTTCCAACTCATCCTCTTTCCTTTGGATGGGAATATAGTTAAAGTTGACCAAATATCCTTCTGCAACCTGGATTATTCCACGTTATCTAGCAACACGATACCCCTAGTAGGAGGAATCCCTTACTCTTACATTAGTATAGGTGTCGGTCTTCTGAAGGTGTCTTCCCTTATGGGTTGTTTTCCTCTTCCGTCGCCTGAGGTTCCACAAACGATTTCAATGAATCGACCCCTGGATCCTACCATCCCCTTCGTAAATTGATTCCTACAAAGAACAGATGCCACTTTCACCAGCTGAGTTGGCTTATCAATCCATCCAATTTGCATCTGAACCCTCCACAGATTTGGTTTCGACCAATGGTACCACCCTCTCACCCAACACAGTTCCTTCTAAATATGTCCTCGACAAAGTCCTACCTTCGGACGAAGCTATTCAAGAGATCATGTCTCTAGAAGAGAAACCTTGGGTTGAGTTTCATCACCGCACTTCAATGTTTGATTCAGACGCAATCACTATGCAAATCCTACCTTTTGACCCACTTGAGATCTTTCCATTCGTGTACACGATTGTTCAAACTATCGATGCAGAAGGTAACTTGGGAAATATTTTTAAGACTGTGCTCATAGACATCTCAGTCAAAACTGGTATCATGGAAAATATACAGATTGGAGTAGATTTCAGTCCTGAGGAAATTACACACTTGACATCCCTTTTGCAGGAGTTCCGCTATGTTTTCTCTTGGTGTTACGAGGAGATTCTTGACATATATCCTTCTATAGTCGAGCATGAGATCAATATTTATGACAATGCCAAGCCTATTAGGCAAAGACTCCGACCTTTCCACCCTCACAAAGTAGCAGCCATCAAGATGGAAGTAAAAAAACTCCTATGTGTTGGTTTAATCTATCTCGTTCCTTTAACAGAATGGGTATCCAATCTAGTCCCCGTAGATAAGAAATAGGGCACCATCCGGGTCTGTGTCGATTATCGCGATCTAAATGCTGCATGTCTAAAAGACAATTATCCAAATCCATTTATAGATCAAATTATTGACGATTGCGCCATATGCGAATATTTCTCCTTTATGGATGGCTTCTCGGGGGATAAACATATCGCTATTAAAAAGGATGAGCAGCATAAAACAACTTTCATTTGTCCTTGGGGCACCTTTGCTTATCGAAAAATCCCATTCCTTCTCAAGAATGCCAGATCCACATTTCAAAGGGCTATGGACTATGCATTTCACAATATTAGACACATTGTTCAAGCTTACTTGGATGATATTCTTGCTCATTTCAAGAAACGAGCTCAACACCTCGCTCATCTTAGAGAAATCTTAAATAGTTGTAGGTTCTACAACATCAGTCTGAATCCGAATAAATGCGTATTTTTTGTCAGTTTTGGATGAATTCTTGGGTTCATTGTCTCCAAGCATGGGATAGGGTTGATTCTGATAAGTTAAGGGAAATTATTGAATTACCCGCACCACAATCCATCTTACAACTCCAACGTTTTCAAGGGAAGACAAACTTCTTGTGTCGCTTCATTGTAAACTATGTCGAGTTAACGAAAGGATTTATGTGCTTACTTAAGAAAGGGGTATTGTATCTGTGGGATGATCAAGTTATCTGATTATTAATGTTATTTTTTTTGTGATAATTTCATTTTCAGATATAAAATTTATTTACTAATCTTATGCTTAATGTGCAGGTTTCCTTGATGCTTATGTGTGTCAAACATGTAATTTAACTAAGTTTTGTGAGTAAATTCAAGAGAATAAAGCATGAAATTAAAATTTTGAACAACAACAACACAAATAATAACAAACCATCAAAATTGATCCATTGAGACATAGTTTTGATGAAGGAGTTCACCCCTCCTGGGCTACATCTCCTTTGTTTAGCTTCCATGGCTTGGGCCTCTGTATTAGCTCAATGGTGCAAAAATTATTGTTTACATGCATGAAATTCTCATGAAACATACTCCAATGAGTTCAAAATGTCTAAATCTATCATAAATGACTATTCATTTACTCATTTTGGCCTTCAGCTAATCTAGGCATGGCCTTCCTTCCTAGTGGCCCTCGGCTTTAAAATTCTTCAAAGTGACAAAAACACCTATATAATTTCTCCTCTACCTTTGTAACCTATTCCAATGTGTTCAGAGCATGCCAATCTGCTAAGAATGACTCTTCCTAAGCCAAAATTGATCGAATATTTCTCAAGATATGGTTCATTAAATTTTTCCCTAGATTCCTCCTCCAAATCTGGAGAGGACTCCAGATAACCCCGACAAACTGGTGGTTCCTGCTGAATTTGGTGACACCTCTTAAAACTCTACCATCTTAAGCACTGAGTTAATTAAGAGATAAAAATTGTTTTAATGATTATTAGCACTCTAACCGCGTAGTTATCCAAAGCCTCCGCCACGGTTTTAGTGGTTGGTCTTATGGGAGGAGCCTCCTCCATTACGCCATCAGCTATGCATTTGAATTCAAATGTGATTTGGGCATGGAGACTTTACAAGTCTCACCCCATTGTCTATTAGTAATGCTTTGAAATAGGAGGGAGAGGTCACGGGTTCGAGCCGCCCTCTGCCCATCCTATATACATTTTGGAATGCGATATGAAACCTTTGAACTTATGCAATTCGGCCACCATATAATATATATGCTCCTCATAATAATTAAACTCACCATGAACCATTGTATTATTAAAAATTTGGATTATCAAAATTTTTGAACTATGGTTATGCGCTCCAATAAATCAACTTTGGATTATGGTTTAATCCGCCACTATACAAGGTATTAAACCCCTGACCATGCGGAGTGTAGGTAATATGTAATTCGGAGTATGGATTTGTAATATGCCAACAGATATATATTTTCAAACCTTCGCATAAAAATTATACCACCATATAATAAACTCATAAGTTGGATTAATATAAGGGGTGGAACTTCGGGTTTAATATAATATATGTGCTCCCACATTAATATAATGGAATAAATAATCTATGTGAAATTTATAACAGTAAGGTTTAGAAATTAATAATATATATATATATATATATATATATATATATATATAGAACCTTACTAATTAAAAATAATAATTCCAACACATAATAATTCATCATGAACCGAAACACAACCTTGGAGGACATTGGACAATTTCACCTTCTCAAACCCAAACTGGCGAATCCTGTTGTGACACTTGTCACTGTGCCACTAGGAAAAAACTAAAGAAGGTTCCCAAAATATTCCTCGCATGCTGACTGGGCTACCATGTCATCAATCTGTCACTGCTCTGCAATTTAAAAAAAAAAAAATTTGCATGTTTTCAACGACGATCAACAGGCTATAACTTCTTCATCCAAAGTCGGTTTTAACGAAATGAGTTGCGTTGGATTCCTAGCGATGAGCTGGTTGCTGTTGTTTAGCTTCCAATAAATTCTGAGCACTTTCATTTTTGAGCTAAAATATTGAGCCTCCTCACTAGAAGCATTTTGGACCCCAAATTTCTTGGATTACTAATCATGTGGATGAGGGTACTATTCCCTCACCTTTCCAGTCTCTATCCACTGAAATTACCAATTTCATCATTTGGAGCTTTTCACAAAAATTCAACTTTTTCCTTGATTCTTGTGACCTTCTCTTGCTGTCATTGACACCGTCATGTTGCAATATTTCTGAATTTTCAAAGCAACAAGATATTCTTGCAGAAACCATCTTGGTACTACCTTGGTCATTTATCAAATGAAACTTAAAAATTGTCTCAACTTGCACACTGTCACCATGGCGATTCTTAGCTGCTCTCGCTTTGTACTTGTGTTGTCTTTTGATCAAGTATCTTCGCCATTGCCATGTACCTTTTGGAAACCATAAACAAGCATTTGTGGAACCGGTGCCTTCTTTTCCAAACTGCTTTGTCCCCTTCTCTTTGACCTTTGCACTCTCTTGCACCGACATCTTGTTTCCAACACTGCTCAACACTAATGTTGACTGCTGAAAATGTTTTACATCTTGTTCAACTCATTTCAAAGGAAACCTATTAGAATCCTGAAACATCTCATTACAAGCATAAGCATATTTTTGAAAAGTTTGATTCAAAACATCTCTTTTTTTTATCATCAACAATGTCAAATTATGACTTTCATTCACTATCCTCTTCATTTCTCCTGGATGTATAAGAGACAAAATTGTCTTCTTCGTATGCGCTCTAACTATTTACTCAATACCATCTCTAAACAAGTTATACTTATTCTCATGGCGATGAAATATTGCTTTCATATCATACACATAAGGACTTCCCAATACAATACCTGATATCTCAAGCAACACGACATCGAGTTCAACTTCATCAAGAAATTTTGAATTGATGGTGAATCTTGGTATGCTCTTCCTTGTAACCTACAAGTTTGCATTCATGCATATCCAACCCAAAGAATATGGTCTTGGATGTCTAATAGTTTCAAGGTCTAGCTACTTAACCAAGTCTTCGGAAATCAAGTTAGCTTGTAACCCACTATCAAAAAGTGTATCAATCTTGGTATGTTTAGAGACAACTCTAATATGGAAAAGTTCTATTCTTGTATCTTCATCATGAGTAACATTTGAAAATTTTGAAGAAATAATGCTGGCAATATTTTTACCTTTCAAATCCGTGGTTGTAATATTTGTCTCATCTCCTGAATCTAACTCTAAGTCATGTTCAACTATAGCAACAATTTTCCCCTTTTCTTTGGCTTTCAATTTTTTTGGCTTCAATTCTAGATGAAGTTGCCAACAGTGGTCTTCATCATGGCCAGTATTTGAATATTTTTTTCATGTGAGTTTTTCCTTCTCTCTTTTTACAGAGCTATTTCTTTTTCCTCTTCCATAAAACTTTCCCTTTCCTTTTCCCTCACTTTCACTTTTATCATCTATGTTTTGTTTCCCTCTTGCCTCTAAGTGTGTAGCTTGAACACAAACTTCATCTATGTTTGTGGGATTAAACATGATAATAGTGTGCCTAAGGTAACTATGCAAACCGCAAACATACTTTAACAAAGTTTCTCAAGAATATAAATTAATACCCAAAATAAGAGCTCTTCTCCTAAACTCATGAGTATAATCTTGCACACTTTTCCCTTTCAACTGTCTAAAATTTTTCCAATCCATAATTTCCTTTTGTATGTAAGCTAAGGGATAGAATTTCCTTTTAATGGCAACAATAAAAATTGACCAAGACATAGATCTTACCGTAGTTTTTAATCTCTTCTTGAGTCCTTGATTCCCACCATACAAGTTAAGATCCTTCCATCCTCAAAGAAGCCAATTGAATCTTTATGTCATCTTCATGAAGGTTTAAATCCTACATTACACCTCCAATTGACGTATCCAATTGTCAAGCCTCTTTGCATTTATCTCGCCATTATACATTGGAAGCTCAAATTTGACCCTCTTTGTGTAAAGGGCTGTTTTTATCTTGTGGTATTTGAGTGAGTATGAATGGTTTTTATTGGTGGAGAAGTGGAAGATAGATTGATGGAGATGATGAGGAGATGATGGAATGGTGGAGATGGAGGTGGATTTCTATCCACTACTGCCCAGACTCTTCTCTTCATCCCTTCTTGTATTTTTAATTTCCTTCTCCACGTGGAGGCTTAGAACAGCCTATCTGCTTATCCGAGATTTATATGAGAACACCGCAGGCATACACATATAACCATAAATATAAAAATGAAATTAAAATTTTTAGGTTTTAACCCTGTACAGAAATTATCTGCAAACGAATCTTAAAAATAGAAAATAAATAATAGCGAGAGCATAAAACATAAAACAGATATACACAGAGATTTTCCCCTAAATCCCAAATCGGGACGACCAGCTTGGATTTTCATTATATTCCTTTTAGTGTTCCAACACATGTATGCATGTTGACTTATACATATTTGATCCATTAACACAGGAAGGAAGACATAAATCGTGGTTCACTTGACCCGGATCTACGAAATGCCAAGGCTAAAACCTTCATGCCCCAAAACCATGTGCAAACCCATGCACAAAACCGTAAGGCGGGTCCACCCACCGAAAAATAGGGTCAAAAAATAATACCGCACATACACAATAGAAAAAGTCCTTTTCTGGTAATGTCAAAGCATTGTTAGTACACGGACAAAATGAAAAATACTAGCTATGGCGCTTTGAAATGTCTTATCTGCGAGAAGAGATGTGGGTGGCCTCTGGACCTACGAAATTGTGTTAAATAGAAACCATGTAGAAATTGGAATAATAGATGAATTATTCACCGAGATTATCCTTATTACACACTATTTAAGCTTCATGCATAATACATAACCTCTTCTACAATTGATCATCAATATGCGGAAATAGAAGCAGTCGCATGCGCACATTAAAACATAATCAAGCACACATATAAAACAGTATGTAATGGGGAAAGAAATAGCTGAAAACCCCCAACTATCTGTATATTATAATGATATAGAACATGTAACAATACATACCACAAAGCTCTCACAGCTCTCAGCACTATCTCAATGCTACACACAAAACTAGCACGGAAGATGAACAAGTCACAGGTTCAAATCTCCTCCACAAGTCTGCCTGCCTCTACTGCGCAATCCAAGATGTGAATGAATGAGATCCAAGTTCGAATCCCCTAGCTTGTACTGCGCAATCCTCATTGGCAATCTCCATCAATGTGTGTGCAAATCTCATGCACAAGTATAGTCACAACTGATAGCCACACTCACCCTTTCACCCACCTCTAACACTGGTCTCCACTGAACTGTCCATGCATTGCAGTTAACTGATGTGTTCTTTAGTTGATTTATGAGTTAATAATAAGTGAATTAATTAATAATTAATTCACACCACTCATCACTAGTGTATTTTTCAGTTAGACTAAATACAACTAGTTCAACTAAGTTAAACCGAACACAACTCCACCAACTGTCTCATCAACTCCACCAAACTCTGCCACATGAGTTCTAACTGAATTCAACCATGAAATAGCTCAACTAACCCTTAGGAAAAGCGTATTTCCTTCTGTCAGCTGCATGTGCCACATCCAAGCATCAAACTGAAGTGCTCCAAGAGGATAAGATAATTTTTATAGTCTAAATATTATTAAGGGTTAATAATATTTGATTGTTCTATTTTTAGCCCGGCAGTCTAAAAATAGAGGTCCATCTATTTTTACCAACTCGACCAATCATCCATAAATAGCATCCTGCAACTCATAGACCATGATCCGTATGTCTAAAAATAGACATAGTCTAAAAATAGACTTTGCGCCAAAATTAGCCTGCGGGCCCACTTAGTGAAGGCGACTTCTTTTCACTAAGCTCCATCATCTTGTTGCATTTTCAACACGAAGGCCTATATATTATTTAGAAACAATGGAAAAACCTAAAAATCCAAAATCCTAACCCTAGGAGACGAAACACGAGAATATGGGCCCCGTCGGGGTAAATTGGTACATCAATTTCCCGGGGTCGTAACTTTGGCATACTATCTCTGTTTGATACACATGATACATCATTAGAAATATCTATCCGAGGACTACAACTACTGATCATGAATGTAGAGTCTAAATGTTAATTTTGGACAACTAGGTCCAAACTCCATGATTTTATTCTCAGATGACAATGCCAATATTTTTATTAGGTTCCTCTTTTAGAGAGGTGCAAGATCGATCTAAATATCATCTTGATCAAATGAGAAAAACATGTATTTTGAATTTATCCCACATGTGCAAGGTCGGCCTGATTTATCCCACATGCATTAGAGATGTGTCACACACCCCCAAAGATGCCTATATATAGGAGAGACTTGGAGTTCATTGGACACACACATTTTTGTGCAAGAATTTTCTTCTCTCTTGGATGGAGATGGAGCAGCGTTCTTGCTTCTACATTTAGGGCTTCTTGGTGCAGCGTATTTGTGGAGTATTCTTGATGAGACATCTTGGGGTTGTGTGACACGTTGGGTTGGCTGACCTTATAGAGACTTTGCTGGTTTAAGCATCCTACTGACTGTCGTAACGCCACCATTCTTTATCTTTGTTTTTTGCTTGTCTTCCATCGATCTATTGGTATGTTCTATCTGCATCTTAATTTCATTAAAGCCCTAGAAGTTTAAAGTATATTTTCATCTAGCATAGAACATATTCATAATTTTACACTAAAACAAACTCATATTCTCCAGAGGTTTGATGCCCAAAAAAAGTCGTTTAGGGCCTCAAAACAGCTATGGAAGTTCAAGACCCAAAAAATTGCTAAAAATAGTAAACTATGCTATAATTAAGGAAACTGAAAAACTAAAAGAAACAATGGTGGGGCCCTAAGTGGAATAGGCAGATGGCCACCAATATCCACCTGGATCACCTGCCATCCCAACAGTAAATGCATCAAACATAATTTTAACCATCCTCTTTATGTCATTGAAGTCTCTCTTGACATCATCCTCTTCTGAATGACCTTGAGTCTCTCCAACACCTAAAACGATGGTTATGGATTTAGGCTCAACTTATGATTCTTGTACCTCTTCAATCAACTGAGCTTCTTATGCAATTTTTACCTCTTCAATCTCAGCTTCTTGAGACAAAACTTGAGGTGCTTCTAAACTTGAGGTTCGTCAAGTGAAACTATGAGTGGAACTTTGGGTGAATATGGTGCTCTTGTATCTCTCCTTCTTCTGGTCCTAATATCAGGACTTGCAACCAAAAATTTCCCTTCAACTTTATGCAACTTTAACCTTGTCAACATCACAAGTTTGCAACCATTAAACTTGCACAAAACTCAAGTAAATAACCTTGCCTTTCAACCAAGCTCTCATACCAACTTGATATGAGTATGAATGTTAGTTTTGTTGTGCTAATTTCATTTTCAGATATAAAATTTATTTACTGATCTTATGCTTGATGTATAGGTTTCCGTGTTGCTTATGTGTATCAAACAGGTAATTTAACTGAGTTTTATGAGTGAATTCAATAGCATAAAGTATGAAATTCAAATGTTTAAAATCAACAACATAAGGAACAACAAATCATCACAATTTATCCATTAAAATAGATTTTTTATGAAGGAGTTCACCCCTCCTAGGCTACATCTCCTTGGTCTAGCTTCTATGGCTTGGGCCTCTATATTAGCTCAATAGTGCAAAAATTGTTGTTTACATGCATCAAATTCTCCAGAAACATACTCCAATGAGTTCAGAATGTCGAAATAGATTAGAAATGACTATTCATTTACTCATTTTGGGCCTTCAACTGATCTAGGCATGGCCTTCCTTCCTCGTGGCCCTCAGCTTCAAAATTATTCAAAGTGACAAAAATACTTGTATAATTTCTCCTTTGCCTATGCAACTTGTTTCAATGTGTTCAGAGCATGCCAATCTGCAAAAACTGACTCTTCCTAAGCCAAAATTGGTTGAAAATTGCTTAAGATATGGTTCATTAAATTTTTCCCTAGATTCCTCCTCCAAATCTAAAGAGGACTCCAGATAACCCCAAAAAACTGGTGGCTCCCGCCGAATTTGGTAGTGCCTCCTAAAAATCTACCATATTAAGTGTTGAATTAATTGAGAGATAATAATTTATTTAATTACGATTAGCACTCTAAGCACACAGTTAGCCAAAGCCTCTGCCACAGTTTAAGTGGTTGGTCTTATGGGAGGAAGGACGGCCAGTGGCCTGGCCCCCTCCATTCTGACATCGGATATGCATTGGAATTCAAATTTGAATTGGGCACGGATAATTTACATGTCCCACCCTGTGGTCTGTTGGTAAGGCATTGAAATAGGAGGGGGAGGCCACGAGTTCGACCCACCCTCCACCCATCATATATACATTTTGGAATGCGATATGAAACCTTTGAACTTATATAGTTAGGCCACCATATAATATATATGCTCCTCATAATAATTAAATCCTCCATGAACCATTATATTATCCAATATTTGGATTATCAAATGTTTCTAACTATGGTTATGCACTCCAATAAATTAACTTTCGATTATGGTTTAATCTGCCACCATACAAGGTATTAAACCCCCGACCATGCATACTATAGTTAATATGTAATTCATATTTTGGATTTGCAATATGCCAACAGATATATAGTTTACAACCTTCGCATAAAAATGCGACCACCATATAATAAACTGAGATCTTGGATTAATATAAGGTGCGGAACTTTGGGTTTAATACAATATATGTGCTCCCACATTAATATATCTGACTTTGGAATAAATGATATATGTGGAATTTATAATAGTACGGTTTAGAAATTAATAATTAATATTAATATATATAATAACATAATATAATATATGATATTAACCATATAAAATATTATATATATATATCCAACCTTACTAATTAAAAAAAAAAAATCCAGCACATAATAATTCATCATGAACCCAAACTCAACCTTAGAGGACATTGGGCAATTTCACCTTCTCAAACTCAAACTGGAAAATCCTGTTGTGACACTTGTCAAAGTGCCACTGGGAAAAAACTAAAGAAGATTCCCAGAATATTCCCTGCATGTTGAATGGGTTGCCATGTCATCAACCTATCACTATTTTTATTTTTAAATTGCCCGTTCTAAACGACGATCAGCACGCTATAACTTCTTCATCCGAAGTCGATTTTCGATGAAAGAGCTGCATTGGATTCATGGTGATGGGCACATCATTATCGTTAAGTTTCCAATTAATTCTAAGAATTTTAATTTTTGAGCTAAAATACTAAGCCTCTGGTCATCAAGCTCAACTATCGTTTGACACCTTGAAACAGGCACTCATTTATGCCCTACTTCTTAGTGCCCCCAACTATTCCCACGACTTTATCCTCTACCTCACGGCCTCATCATCCTCCTTGGGTATGGTTCTGGTTCAAGTGCATGATGACAATAGTGAGCATGTGATCTATTATCTGTTGAAAGGCCTTGTTGGGCCTGAATTACGATATTCACATGTGGAGAAGTTATCTTTAGTGGTTGTATTTGTTGTTAGTCACCTCTGACATTACATACTACTGCGACAGACTATTGTCATCGCTTTGGAGAATCCCATGAGACACATCATGTCTCGCTAGATTATTGGAGGAAAATATTCCAAATGGATTGTAATCCTCCAACAATTTGACTTGGTTTTCGCTGCTGCCAAAGCCAAGAAATCTCTAGTCTTCACTGAATTACTATCGGATCTTCCCAGAGTTGACCTAGAAGAAGTAGCTCACGATCCATTCCCTGATGAATTGGTCTATCTAGTCAACTCTACTGATCCTTGGTATGGAAACATTCTTATCTAGGTCCAAACTCAAATGTTCCTCCCAAATCTAACATCAGAAGACCATCGTTGCATTCGTCATCAAGCTAGACATTATCTAGTGCTTAACGATACTTTATATCATCATGGTTTCAATTCAGTTCTTCAACATTGTCTCACCCTTACTGAGGCAGAACAGGTTTTAAATGAATGCTACACTGGGGCATGTGTCGGTCATCTTTCAAGCATAACTACTGCCCATAAAATATTGTGTGCAGGATACTACTGGCCCACTTTGTTTAAATATTGTGTTATTGCGGTACAGAAGTGCCACCCGTGTCAAATATTTGCTAAGAAAATGCGCACCCATCCTGCCCATTTTCATTCGGTTATCTCCGTCGGTCCTTTTTCCAAATAGGGAATAGACTTCGTAACATGTAATCCCACTTCTACTAATGGACACAACTACATTATAGTTGCGGTTGAACATTTCATGAAATGGGTTGAAGCCATTCCCACTTTTCGAGTCGATGGAGAAATCACTGCTCTTTTCCTGTTCAATCAGGTTATTTGTCGGTTCGGTGTACCCCGCTCTATTTTCATAGATCATGGTTCTCATTTTCAGAACCACATGATGACGAAGTTAACTTCCTTGCTAGGTTTTCGACAAGATCATTCTTCTTCCTACTATCCACAAGCTAACAGTCAAGGCTAAGCTGTTAATGGAATTCTCAAGACCATGATTCGAGTGTAAGTCAGAAACCACAAACCATGTGGCATCGAAAATTATACTCTGCATTATGGGCATACTGAACGTCAATGAAAACTGCGACAATATTCACGCCATTCCAGTTAGCATACATTCTAGAAGCAGTTCTCCCAATCAAGTGTGAGAATCCATCACTTAAGTTGGTCGTTGAACTCCTACCCGACACTACTGCCGATGAATAGCTCTTTCACTCACTCAATCAGTTAGGCTAAACTCATCGAGATGCCACACTAGCCCTTGAAGCCCACAAGTGTCGAGTCAAAGCTCAATATGACAAAACTATCAAACCTAGTTCTTTCCAAGAGAGCGATCTAGTTTTACTTTACGATCAGAAACACGACCTCTTAGGGGAAGGAACACTTCAACCATTATGGCTCAGTCCATATGTCATCACCAAAATTCTTTCTAAAGGAGACTATGAACTTTAGGACTGTAATTGAATCTCACTCTCTGAGCCCTGTAATGGGCTTTATCTGAAGAAGTATTTCGCCTATTACTTTACTGGGATTTTTCTTTGTAATATTATGTATATAAGTTTTGTATTTTTTTTTTGTGTGTCTGGAATATTTTGGTTTTTTGAATATTTTTTCTCATACAAATATATTATTTTTCCCATATGTATTCATTACACTTACGATACGTTGGATATGTAGATGGTGCCAGTCGTCACACATGGCACATTGCATCGGCTGCTTGGGTCCTCTATACACTTGAGTCAGAAATACTTAGTTCCGGGGGAATATTATGCCACCAAAAATATTTTTGAGTATATGTCTGTTATTCAACTCCTCCCTAAAGTCGTGTCTCGCGACATCTCCAATCTGGTGGTCCAATTAGATTCCCAACTAATTTCTATGAATTTGAATAATCGTTATCTCATTCGACATCATGTATTATTATGTTATTTCTTAAGGGTACGACTTCTAGAGCGTCAATTTGAATTTATTTCATTTGAACACATTCCTAGAGAATCTAATGCATTGGTTGATTCATTAGAAAACTATGTATTGGATAGGAATCTTTCACATTTACTATAGAGAGAGTCATGCATGAGTGTACATTTTTTCATCATAAAAAATTACATAAAAATTAAAAAATACGACATCATCAAATCACTAATATATATATATATATCATGTCCAGTTGTTTACATCAAAAAACCCTCAAAACTTGGGTGCTTTATAAAAAAATGGCTTTGCTAAGCCGTGCTATGAATTCAACACATTTATTCCTACTCTTATTGAGCCTATTGTTCATGATAGCAGATAACTGCCCTAACTAACCTCCTAACAGACACCAAAAATCTCTCTGGCACACCCACTATATGCTTTTGTAGATGGACTGGGATCTCCCTCATGGGAAAAGGCAACACACCCATGCTCAAACCTTCGAGGTTCATAGCAACCTTGCGTAGACTCTAGGTCCCATCCCCCTCTTCAGCAGCTGTCGCAGCCTCTGTTATTTCTCTAGCCCCAGGTAGCTGCATACCTCACCTTGCATAGTAAGGGGATCCAACTGGTCGTATAGGTACCACATATGTGTCAAGAAAACTCCTCATGTCAAAAAAATTCACCCATTAAATAAAAAATTTGCATAAAAATTCAAAAGACACAAAAATACTTGTGCACTGATTTATCATTTTATTTGTTGGCATGTGACCGCACATAACATGGAGAAGTGGTACCTATCAGGAAATCAAAATACAAAGGCAGCATAGAAATAGTTAATATAGAAAAAAAAGCAAGGGCAGAGTCCTGAGCAAGGTTGGGTCAATTCATGCACATGTTCAGGTCGAGTCTCGAATTCTAAAGAAGATCTAATCGTGAATGCGGGGCAAGTATTCCATGAAAAAATAAGAAATGACTGGGTGCAACCAAAGAGACAAGGTCAAAAAAACACAGCAAGGGGAGTAGTGAGGACCGTTAATCTGAACATCGGTCAACGACGAAGATTAAATTCGTAGTCGCAGAGCGCAAGTGTTTCAAGAAAGGCGTAAAGGGTAAAATTTAAAAATGCTAAAGTGCGATGTGTTATGGTGGTGGGACCCAACCATCTGCCACACCCCTTTTCATTCCATTTCCCTTGAAAATCACTAAACCTTACCTTTTCTGCCTTTTCACCTCATTTTTCTACTTTACCTTCTTTCGCCACTATATCATTGGTTTCATTTACCATCCGCTTCCTTATTCCCCGATTGCGATTAAAGTGGGACCATCCCTCCACGTCACCCTTTCTTCCCCACCCTCCATCACAGGTGGCATATTATAAACCTTTCACATTGCAACTAAAACTTAAAAACTGTGATCGCCGACATGTGATGTATCGCATCACATTTGTTTCAACTTACCTTTGAAATGCCCACAATCTATTTGGTTTAACTTGCGACACAATGGATGGCCCACCACAGCAGCTCTGCCCCCCACTTCACAGTCGTTTCCAATACATATGACATATCATATAAAACATCATAAAGCTTTTCCTTACCACATAAAAAATTCGTCGATTGATAAACCCCGCCGATTGCAGTGGCCTCCACTTCTCCCTAACACATCATCCTCAAATCAGCACAAATCGCACTTCGCGGTTTTAAGAGTTTACCTTATTTCCCAAATGCTAAATTATGTTGTGCACTTCGAAATTTTTATATTTTAAACCCCCGCTACTTATACTTAAAACTTAAAATTTGCGATTTGCGATGCAATCCGGTCCCACCTTCCCTCCACATCACTTACCTTCTCCCCACACTTCACACATCGCACATTTTAGAGTTTACCTTTACTGCTTCATGGTAAAGAGCTGTGATTGCGATGCGGTTGGGCCACACCATCACTCTTGTCATTCTCATTCGTTGTCACACATCTCATTACCGCTAAGCCCTTCGCATCCCTCCGTCACCTCAGCTTCACCCCAATGCATCTGATGGTCCTTGTTTCATTTCACACCCCCTGCATCTTTCAAACTTTAACCATGGGGAGGGGGTCTGAAATGGGTGGTATCCTTTACCACCCACTCCTCCACTTGTCGTCCTCTCATAATTTCGCACCCCCCTTCTCTGATATCTCTTACCAATTGAGACCCCCTCCGAAATCTGGTTCCCGTTTTTGCAATTCAAAACAGCACTTTGGCTTTTGAGGCAGAACATATAGTTGTGCCTTATGTGGTCTGTTCAGGAGATCTCTGCTAAAGAACCAGGTGCACTTAGTACGATCGGCCTCTTTATAATGGATTAAGTGGAAATCACCAGGCTGAAGGAGTGGAGTACTGCAGGCAATAGACGGAATTATAAAATGATAGTCAGCCTGTACACCTACGAACTCTCCTCGTCATACCATCTTGAAGGCTCCCATTATTAGCCTCGATGGGCGACCATGTCCTTTCTATTTTTGGTTTAATTTTGATGATTTTGCTGGTGAAATATCAATTTCACCCCATTCCTATTTTAATTTTCTCAGTACAGAAGTAATTTCTCAATGTACACTCTGCAAGTTAGGTAGCATGTTTTGATTTCATAGGTATGGATCGATCATAAATGATCAAGTACTGTAGACCCTCCAGGGAAACTCTATATATAGGAAGTTCTAAGATGGAAGTAGGGTTCTGGAATTTTGGAATAATTTTGTTGTAGTTTTGTATGATTGTGCTCCCTATGCTCTACAATACATATTTGGGAGAGTTGTTTGAACTTAATATAACACAACGTTTTTATTTGGATTCCAGATGGAGAAATGAGTAGTATGTATCTGTATTCCTCTGTTATCAGTAATCTATTTTTATGTATAATCATCTGTCATACTATGCTGCTTTGAAGTTCCCTGTAATGTAGTTGCTTGTACTCTGCAATATTATTCATAAATTCATGTTTGTATAATGCTCAGGTGTTAATGCTCATGTATTAAGATTTTTCCACTCCCTTAATTTATGCTCTATGAACCTCTATTGTTACCCATATCTCATTCATATCCTCTTCGTCCGAGGTCGCTGGGGGACATATTCTTAAATCTATTAAGCATGTCTCTTGTGGGTTCATTCTCCATTCTTCCTCACTGCCTTTGCACATTTTAAAGCTTTTCTCATTGTTTTATACTTGGCCCAACTAAAATCCATCAGCCTCATAGCCTCCTGATCCCTCTCAATATTTGGGGAATTCACATGAATCAGGCTCAAATGTTCTTCTCTATTCTTGGGCCACAAAAACCATTATTCTCTTGACCCATATTCTATCAGAGGTATTTTTACAATTTCCCACATTTAACCTCTGATTTAAGATGTCCTAGGCACTGGTATTTTGTAACTCAATGTTGTCTCTAGGAGCTATAACATTACCTATTGGTCCCCATTGAGTGCTAGGTGGAAATCTTAGCTCTGGATCTTCAGTAAGGTTCATCCTGACATAGGGATAATCCTCGATCATGAGAATCTAGCCGATAAGCCACTCGAAGAATGCATCATCAAAGAAATGTTGGATCAAACCCTCTCCAGTCCGAGGCATCAGGGCAGACCATCAACCTTGTCTAGGGTCCCTATGTCCAACAATGTCCATTAAAATTTGAGGCCTCATCAAGGGCACTCTCTCTAGTATGAATGAAATGATCAATGTTCCATACCCAAATTATCTTTCGTCCAGGGTCTTACAAGGTTTCAACTCCTCTCTAACATGGCAGATAATGCCTTCACACTAGTCAAATACTTATGGCTGTTGACAATCCAGCGCTAGTAACAACTGAGCCTTGGTGCCCACATGCTGACTCTTGGCTCCTGCTAAGTGTATAATAATCCAGATCAAAGACCTCAACGGTCTAGAAGCTATCCACGCTATAGGTATCATGTTGCTCACTGGCACGGTGTTATTTATGTAATGAGCCTGAATCAGTCCTACGGTGGTACGAGGATCAGCTCTAGATCCTGTCAATTTGGGCCTCGACCCTCTACATGATAGGCCAGTAAGAAATTGTATATCCTCTTTCTCTATCAAGAGCTCGTGAACCTGAATACAAAACACATGATGATGCTCATCCCACCGCTGGATGATCCAGCTCAGAAGGTCCTCCTGCCCCTTCATCAGCTCAAGTCTGGAATACTTTAACAATCTGCATCTCCGCAGAACTAACAAGCATGCCGAATCAGTAATCATTTCTCGTTCCTCTCTCTTTCATGCCATATACTCATGGTAATAGCTTAGTGCCTACACAATAAAAAATTTCAATGGATTAGAATCTAACTCAATCATTTTGAACACAAAGAATCATTGTTTAAATTTGGTTTGGGCTGGATAACATAACCCCCTTGTGTTGAACAGGGCATGCTAATGCACTGTCCCTTAACGGGAAGAGCGTTTAACATGGCCCACCCATTGGGAAAACATGTTAGCTACCTAAAATATCTAGGGCTTTCCCAAAATCCAAACTTTGACCAGAAAAAATCATGAAAACACAAATGAAAAGCAGGATAAGGGTCAAAACTCCTACTGGGAAAAGACGAAATCAAAAATAGTTTCCCGTTTCGTCCACAATCAAGAACAAAATTTTTTCCTTTTTTAACTCTCCAGAGCCCTTTCACCAAATACAAACAGTGCAAATGAAGGTCTCCTTTCCTTCTTATAAACATTCTGGAGGTATGACTCACTTAGCTAGTTATCGAAATTGGTGCTCTATAAATTTTCGCTATTTTTTTATGCAACTGTTTCATTATTTTTTGGCATTGTTATCCATGCTCTGATGAATTGCTAGTGTTTTTCTGCAGAATTGACCACACTTGATCCTGACCGAGCCTTCTTTTTAGGGACTTTTTGTAGCTTTTAAAACTGAAAAAACCCCCGAGTTTCCTTCTTCGAGCTCGTTAAACTTCCATGCAGAAGAATATGAGCTATTATTTTCCATCTTTTTCTATCTCTTTAAAAAACTGAAAAAATACACTGAGTTTTTCTCCATTGGACTCGTTAAAATTTCATGAAGAGCATGTAGTTTTTCTTCGTCTGACTCGTTAAAACTTCACAAAGAATATTGAGTTTACTTCACCTCCTCGTACTCATAAAAAAATGAGGTATACATCCATTGAACATAGGTTTATCACTTTATCCAAAATCAATGGACTAAATTACAGAAAACTAACTCTGTTGGGCATATTATTACCCCTTTGTCACACCCAATCACCAACCATGACAAAGGTACCTCCTTGGAGTTGTCTTTTGTGATCTTTTTCAGACTCCCTAAACATGAAAAAATCACTGATTTTACCCTTCTGAACTCGTTAAACCTTATCAAAAAGGGGAAATTTTTGGACAAAGTAGAGACTCACTCTTTATACTTTGAAGGATGATTTGGCAGCAACACCTTGAACATGGCACTCCTCAGAAAAATTCATTTCACCATCTTGTCGCCGAGCCCTACCATTCTATGAGTCTAGCATTCATATTCCGATGTTCCTACATATTTGAATCCTAATACTCTTTGGTGTTCTCAAGTCTAAGCTTCTTGGTACCATTTATGTTGTGCCTTCTATTGTTCAAGAGATAACACTATCTATTGCTTCCTGTATCCACCAAGCCATCATGTTGGACCTTGAATATGCCCAATTTTCCACTATATATTACTGTCATTCATAACCAATATTCTAACACCTTTACACTCATTTCACATCATAATTCCATCACTTATCACCAAATCACATCCTATGCCTCGTGGCTGATTATCTTTAGTTTTATTAGATTTTCTATGATTAGAGATTATTTAGTCGTTATTTACTAATGATGGTTTCACTAAGTTCATTTTTCGTAGGGTTCTTTTTCCGAAATTCTCCACAAATAAGTTACCACGGGTTGAGTACAAAACAAAACTTGTTGTAGGTGAAAATATGATTTTTTTGATAAAATGGTAAAGAATCTAGAAATTCTAACACGCGGGTTTTGTTCAGAGAACCCTCATTCAAGTAACTTTGAAACAGTTTGGAAAAATTTGAAATTATGATGAAGTTACGGTCAGGGGAATATTCCAACACCATCTTAAGTACAAAATCATGGTCAAAACTCAGATTTGATTGTTTCAGCCACATCCACGATTTGAATGAATTTCTTCATACTCAAACAAGGAACTATTTTGTTACAAAGTAACCCAGCTTAGGCATTCAACCATTCATCCATCCACCTTAGCCAACATTCAAGGATTACGTCCTCCAGGATTGCCAAGAATTTGTTGTGCAGATTGGGTAAATTAGCCACAAAAATCTCGTTGGCTTAACCGGGTAGATCACTCAAATCCTCTGTACTGTGTAGATAGGAAATTAATGTTAGTCTAGAGGGCCAACCTCTATTTTAAAAGAATTATATTATTTTTACACAGGGAGTGGAGAGACTTAAGAAAGAGATATATTTCATAATTGTAAAACTGTGTGTGAAGACGGCAATGGCAGAGATTGTCTTGTTTTATGAATTCTGAACTTTGCTCAATGTTTTGATCCATTAATATAAATCTTCGCCAGTGCATATTCATCTCCATTAAATTATGGGTTCCATTTTATGATCTGAGTGTGGAGTAACTTAGGCTTGCTCCAGAGTGTTGTAAGGGCCCATCACAATCCGGGGACAAGTCTTCTTGTATTCATAACTAAAGTGTTTATGCGTGTAAAGGTAATCATTATTTAATTTACTGATTATTCTTGTCAAGATTCAATAAAAGTGTACATCTTGAGACTTGACCTTATTCGTTAAGGTCTTAATGCATTCTCATTTTGAGTGTATGAAACGACATATATTATAGGTTTGGATTTCGTGTGTGGTAGAATAAGTTATTGACATTTGAATGGAATAAGTGTTAGATTTCCGGATTGATTTGGTTTTTCACAAATAGGAATTGAAATTACTTTAGTTTTGTTATGTTGCACTTCATTCCAATTATGCTTTACAATTATGTAGAATGCAATTAGTGGTTTTTCCCTTTATGTACTAGATTAAAATTATTTTATTGCAAGTGTGATTACTTTTCCACATTATATTAAGATTACTTTCTCACATTAGATTAAACGTGATTATTGTCCTGTATTAGATTAAGTTTATTTAATTGCAAGTGTGGTTATTCCAATGCTAGCATGATTATTTTTTGTGCACTTGATTACTTTCCATTTCCTTGTGACATTGATTACTTTTCGAAATTAGATTATAAGTTTATTCAATTGTAAGTGTGGTTATCTTTGATGGCTTAGAAATGGTAATTAAATGCTTTGAATGATCTTTCAAATAATTTATGAAATATTCAGGTTATATTTCCATGTTTGAAAGAGTGATTTCTTTTGATGTGACAATTTTGAAAGCATAGTTTGATTCAATTCAAGATTAATCTAGCGCTTTGAATGTTATTTCAAATTATTGCTTAAATAGATAGATTTCCATTTTGTACTAGACAACAGATTGATTTTTTTCATTTCATTGTATACTAAATGATGTTAATTTAGGCTAGATTCTCTAACGATGCGTTGCCTGTGCTTGCGCCTCCAAGTTTACGAGCCCCAGATTGATATTAAAGGTTGGTGAATTTGTAGCAATATATTTCCCTAACATTTTTGGCGCCATTTTCGAGGAGGTGCTAAAGGGATTAGAGCCTAGTTTCTTTCACAAGTTTTTTTTGTGTGATCTTAGTTGCAGGAAAATCAGAGGGCAGAGAGTGTATGGTAAGACGTGAGTGAAGAGCCATGCATCTTAGTTGCTCCAAAGTTTGGTTGTCCGAGCAAGCAAGTTTGGTGATTTTTACTGCAATTATAATTTATTCATTTATATTACAATTTCAAAGCTCTTTAAAGACAAAACATTTTTGGGATATTGTAAGAACCCTTTGTACTACATTAGAGGAAATTTCAGCCTAAAAGTGGCCTCATAAGGAAAATTAATAAAATAATACTTATAATAATAAAATAAGAGTTATAAATTTTCAAGGGAAAAGAAAAAAACTACTTTTTAATTGTATTTTTGGCTTATCTACTTATAGGTTTACTCAAATTTCAAGTGTAGACACTCGTTGGATGCAGAATTAAATTATGCATCCAACGATTACCCATAATGCATACTTTTGAGAAGACCCACATTGATAAAAAAATTGCATATACATTAAAAAAACGTGTTTCAATATTGGTCTTATCAAAAGTATGCATTATGGGTACTCGTTGGATGCATAATTCAATTCTGCATCCAACGAGTGTATACACATCAAATTTTAATAAAACTATAAGGATATAAGCCAAAAATACAATTAAAAAGAAGTAGTTTTTCTTCTTTTCCCTCCAAAATATTTACATGTACCTCTTTTTAAATTTAAAGGAATTTGATTTGCTTACATATTATGACATGGAAATTATGTGAAATTTTGATGCGCACTTTTAGGTTAAAATTTCCTCTAATGATCCATGTTGTGAGACAAGGATCATCCACCAACAAGAGAAATTCAAGAATGACTGAGAGCTTGAATAATGTTCCTCGAAGAACTTTCTCAAATCCTAGCAGTAGTTGGGGACCCTTCCTCTCAAGAAGACTTCATCCTGACCGCATTCAAGAAATTATCTATATATCTACAACCAAAAAAATATTTTGAGGTCTCCCTTGATTCCTCTGCCTATCTGTTAGTATGAATCCTTTGTCGAAGTGTACGAAAAAGGACCACTTTAGCTACGCATAAATAATAGCCCTAACAACAAAAGTGGCTGCCAATATCTTCAGATCTGTGGTTAGTTGAACATAAAAGAGCTGCAAAAACCAGATCTATGCATGGAAAGACATTAAGCATAAAAAATAAGGGTTTGCTCCATATACCAATAGACAAGACAAGAACAATTTTTGAAAGAATTTTTATATTAATTGGGCACCTGGGAGGAAAACAAGAAGGCGTATCCAATTCTCCTCGGTGGGATGGGTTCTTGGAAGTCCTCAGCACTTCAGATCTAAGATTTCTCTCTCTTGTTGGTGTAGAAAACCCACACAAAGAATGGAACTCAAAGGGAGCTCTCACAGCAAATGGCAGAAAATGGTGACCAAGTGTATAGATCCAGAGTGATCTAATAGGCAACAAAAGGTGAAGAATGGTAGGAAAAACCCTCCTATTTATAATAAAATATTGGGTCATTCTAGATCTTGGTGCATGATTAAAATAATGTTAACCAAATCTAGATCCACCTTTTATGGAATATTTTATTATATTTGTTGGAGGGAAAAGGTGTTTGACTTGGGTCAAATCCCTTGATTTGTCAAAAATAAATAAATAAATGATTTATTTGTCTTTTTAAGGAAGTGGTTAGAAGATAATCAAATAAATAATGATTTATTTAATTATTTGTGGGTGATTTGGTCATATTTAACAAGGAATATTATCTAAATAAGATTTAAATAATTATTCCTAGAAAATAATAAGATAAATAAAGGTCTATCTAATTAATTTCTTTGTTTTTGAGTTAAACATGACTGGGAATAATAATTAAATTATGGTTTAATTAATTATTCCATGAGGAAAATCAAACAAATATAGGTTTGTTTAATATTTCCTTTTGGGGTTTCTTGTTTTAACATAGTGAAAGCAATTTTACTTAGGGTAAAATTGGTCTTACATGATGTACTTGGGTCCATCTAATGATAATAGGTTAGATGAACAAAAAATGGTGTAACACTATCTACCAAGGAAATCAATGAATCATGTACTGAATCCGATGGGGAGCACCTAGTTGAACCTGAGATCAAAGAACTTTCACCAAGTCCAGCCGCAAGACTTGTATGCATTCCAGAGACCAATAATTCAAGTTTTCCTAGCACGACCGAGGAGGAATTTCAGAGTGGTCCTGTTGGCCTGTAACCACATACCAAGTGGAGACGGTGAAAGGAAGGAAAATCCTGGCTGTCAAAGAGCTTCAAAGGAACCAATCTGCAGTTCAGTTCAATAGAAAGGAGAAAGTATATCTGATAAGGTATAATGGTGAGAAAACTTCATTCCCTCCCTCATTCATCTCATTTATGCTCTTTACCTTCATTTACCCTCTCTTACCCTTCATTTTACCTTTTCTAAAGTCCCGCGCCACATTTCTTCATTTTGCACCACCGCTCCCCACAAGTCTTAACCTTTACATTTTAAAGACTCACCAAAACTTATCTTGCCGCCGATGGGACCTCGTGGGACCCATCCAACCTTGATACACCACCCAAATCCGCATGCAAACCCTCATATTCCGCACTTTCACCTATTAATTTTTCGCACATTGCAGCGACTAGCACGTCGCATATCCCATAGCGCACAATTTACAACTTACCTTTTAAGTGCCCACAGATTTTTTGTTCAAAATTCGATGCGACTAGGTCCCGCTTTCCCTCCACCTCACCTCCCCACCATCGCACATCGCTCCTCACAACTTTTAACAGTTACCACCCACTGCTCCTAGCTAACTCTTGCGACTTGCAATCTAAGGGTGTGGTCCCACCACTGTTCGTGCCACCTCACCTCCTCCCTGCACTTCGCCCATCGCAGGTTTTAACGCTTAACCTCCACCTGCTTGCACATAAAATTTGCGATGTGCGATTTTCAGTCAGATCCCACCTTCCTCCACGTCACTTCCTTTCTCACCGCGCTTCACACTTCGCACCGTTTAGGGCTTATCTCTACTGATCCATGGTAAATACTTGCGATTGCAATGCAGTTTGGCCCCACCATAATACTCTGCTCCACCCCAATACATACGAAGGTCCTTAACACATTTCAGACCCCCCCCCCCCAGCTATCAGTGTGACTTAACCATAATGGGTCAACGATATTATGTAACGTGAATAGAAATGATGTTTGGGGGAGTGGAGGGGCCAGCCCCTCCCCATGTTGCCTTCGTCCATGCCCAGGGGCTAAACCCCAACCGTAACCTCCAAGCAATAGTTTCGGTTAGCCTGTTCACATGCAAAGGGTTATGGTTCACGTTTTATGTGCGGTCAACACTCAACCAGGGTTATGGAACCTTATCACAAGGTTCAAGCGGAGTTCCACTCCAACTATTGTGGTTTGTTAGCCGCATTTTTTGGGTCATGTGCCCAATAACTGACATTTAATTGCCACGATTTTCTCAACGTTAATTCCGGTGGTGATTTTTGCAAACTGTGCCATTTGGAGCAGAATCTCCAAATTTGACTCCAGCTAACTACAGTTGCTCCATTTTTAGTGGAGCTGATTTAGGGATAACTGGACAAAAGTTGTTTAGGGTCTATCTTGAGCTAGATTTGTCCATTCTGAGAGTATGAATAGTCAATTTCGACTTTATTAGACATTCCAGACTCAATGGTGAGGGTTTTAGAGCCATCAAAGTACTTACGAGTGAGGTTTAGCTATAGAGAAGTTCTAGGGGCCAGCAGTAGTTTGAGGCCTAGCCAGGGCATCTAAAGGCCTTATTCAGGAATCCAATAGTAAATTTTGGATGTTTCAAACATTATGGAATTAATGGTGAGGTTCTTAGAGCTATTAGAGGACTTTTGAAGGCCGATATGCTTCAGAGAAGTTCCAAGGGTCACTAGGTCCACCAAGTGCCAGCAGGAGAATGAGGCCTATCCAGAGCAACCCGCATCCATTCTCAGAAAACCAGTAGTCTATTATGACTATTTTTAGCCTTATGAATCCAATGGAATTATTTGTAGAATATTTTAAAGAATTTTGAAGGCTGAGATGCTTCAAATAAGTTTTAAGTGAACCTAGAGCGAGGGGGTGCCACCAGGTGTTAGAGGCAAAACCAGAGCAGCCGGAGGCCAAATTATTCAAGTGAATAGTCTATTCTGATATTTTGGACATTCAGAATCCATTGAAGGGATATCACGAGTCATTTAGAAACTTATTGTTGGGCCGTTAATATGCCATTATTATTATCACTTGTGAATGCTTATTCCACCCATTTCTACCATTCTTCATCACGTCATTTATTATAATTTATTATTTAAATCCATTTTATGATGATTTATGCTTCTATGAATGAATGTTATTTATTCTCCTTTATTTCTAATAAATTGATGATTATGAATTATTTTATCAATGATAATTTTAATAAGTTGGTTATAACATTATTCACCATTTTTAGCCTCCAAGGTAATTTCCAGATTGAAGATTTGATCATTAAAAGTGCCAACTCAGAAATGCGCTAGAATAAGGAGTGACAGTTTTGCGGTTGAGATTCTGAGCAAATGAAGATGAATCTGGAAAATCCAGAACATGGGTTTTGTTCAGAACGGACCCAATTAACTTTAGTGAAGAACGGTTTGCCCAAATTCGGCTTGTACTGAGAGAAACGCAGGGTTCTTTGAGCACGATTTTCTTAGATCTGTGGTTGCGGCCGTCCTCCAAATCTCAGCTACAAAGCCAAATTCGACTTGCTGTTGTTGAAAGAGGGATGTAAATCTATTTTATTGTTGATCAATTGGTTGGAAGAAATTCAATATTATTATTAGAGATCCTATTTGCTATTTAATTTCTCCTCCTTCTGATTATAAAAGGAGAAGCATGTATTGTGTATGGGGGATGGAGAGACTTTTCTTATTGTAATTTGCAGAATTGTGCATCGGCTCTTGTTAAGAGAGTGTGAGTTGTTTGTAAACATTATTAATGCCTGATTAATAAAAGAGTTCACTGTTGTTCCATTTCTCAAGCGCTGGAGTAAAGCACAGCAACGCTTCACCGGTGGTTGAGGGCCCGACCCTGGTGGAGCGATCTGCTGTTGGTATTTCTATTAGTTTATTTCTGTTGTGTGAAGTTCGTTTATTACAATTAAAGAATTGAGTTGTTGCTAATTGGATCAAATACAGAGTCATTGTTATTCCATTCTTTACAAAAAGCATGATTCATGATTCAATTGTTATAAAATGTTGTTTTTCTGTATCTAATTCCAGTTGTTGTTCCTTTTGTTTATGAATTACGATAGTTGATTGTTGCGTGGCTGTCGACAGGATTAAAGAGTAGAAATATAGTTTGCTTGGTTATGAATTGAATTCACTGTTTATTTTACGCTGCTATTCAATTCCTGTTCATTGCTTTTAGATTTCTATTCCTTTCCAGTTTGCGTTTTAGATTTCATTTCCTTTGAGTTGTTTTCACTTGCTTTGAGATCTCTAAACTGTAGAGGGTAGAGCTAATCATTCCAGGTCCCCAGATTTGGTCATCTCACATCGATTTCTAGGGGAAAGAGTCATTACTACTTCATCCCTAATCGATGTCTAGCAAGGTTGCTATAGTGTAGTCTTTACATTTCTGTCATTTGCGATTAGATTTCTTTTCAAGCAGATTTATTTTCAAGCATTTATTATTTCTACATTTGTATTTCTATACTACATCTTCACAAACATTACTCTTGAGTAAATAGCTGCCTCAGACTGAGTACACTCTTGAAACAAAAAGTCGTCCCTGGGTTGACAATTAATGTGAGGTAATTAGGAGTTACAAAGACACCTTTTTATCGCTCCACACTTATGAAGGTCGAGGAGCCACAGGGAATTTTCGGGCAACCCAGGGCCAACTATGGATGGAGGCCTAGATTGGGGAGCCAGAGCTCATTTTGAGCAATTGATCAGTATATTTTAGAGGTCTGATATGCACTGGAGATAGTAGGTGAGATTTCAGGAATAAAAAATGATTTCATAAGGATTTAGTGCCACAGAGAAGCTTAGGGAAGCTCGAGGGTGTCGACAACAGAGATCAAGTCTAAGGGAACCTAGGTCTATCTTCAGAGTGATGACATTCATTCCTGGGGTATGATGATATTCCAAACCCAATGGTACAACCCAAATAACAATTGGAGTTAAGTATATACTTGTAAAAGAAATTTTTCAACATTATCCCAAAGAGCCAAGTCAATTGACATAAGCTCAAGGAGACGTAGCCCATGATATTCAGGTGAAATCCTTTATTAAATTTTCTGTTATGTGTTGATACTTATTTTCTACACTTTATGGTTTTTTCACATGCTTAATATCAGAGAAAACAAATTTTCTTAAAGCACTTAAACAATTAAAAAAAATTACACCTATTTCAAGTATCAAATTCCACACAGTCATGTATAATTAAGATCTTTTATTTTTTTAACTGAGTGGGAGGTGCTTGCACATAAGAATTTCAAGTTATCCACCCATATTTAGATCAGGATGGTAACAGAGCACTAGGTTGCTTGTTTGACAGAGCACTAGGTTGCTTGTGTAATTCCTAATTAACCCAAGCTAATAGGAATATTCAATTTTGTTTTCATTTTCTTGTTACAAGAATAAAATTTTAAAGGAGGACAAATTAAACTCCTTAAACAGCAAAATAAATCAATTCCCATGTGAACAAGGCTAAATCCGAGCTGCCTTAATAAAACTCCCTCATGTGTGAAAAGGGATTGTGACAATTGACTGTGTCAACAGGACCAAATCTACAGCACTGTCCAGATGCAATGTACCTAGATGAATAGCACAAATCTAGTTGGAGGTTCCAAATGTGAAAGGAGCTAAACCTTTCAGATGGTTTAGGGTTTTTCAAGGCTTTCATCCTATAAATGAAAGAGGAGAGCAGCATGAGGGGCGTTGTTGAACATATTGTGTTGAAAGTATTTGCCTGTTTAGACACTTCTCATTCTCTGGCTATTTAGCTGAGAATAGTGTTGTTTAGCACTGGGTGTTCCTGATCTGGAATCCCACCTCTTTCCTTGAGAGGCCTCTTGGAAGAGTCTTGTATTTCTTGTCCACTATCAGGAATTTGGCCAAGCTTCTTCTTCCAACTATTGAGGGTTTGGTTGTCCTTGTGCACAGCAGCAAGTGGAGGCTAGATCTATTTAGATCTAGACCATACTAGTGCCTCTTTTCAGTGGGAAAGACTTCTATCCCATTGGCAAGAGTGTATTAGCTGATTGGAGCTTCAGATCTACAACTTGGCATCAGGCCAAAGTCTACATCAAGCCTACACCGTAGTTTATCTCCCTGTACTGTGTTATTTTTCAAATGAAGAGTTGCAGGGTGTTTGGAAACTATTTGGAGGAGATATCTCTGGTGTAAAGGAGCCTTCCTTGCACTGTGGTGATCCATGGATTATCCATCTAATCTATGTATGTTTTAGATCTGATCTATTCATTGATCCATCTACTTCAAAATTTCTGAATCATTCTGCAGATCTACTCTTTGTGCTTCATGTATTGCTGAAAACGTAAAATAGAGACAACCTAGTGTACAGATCTGATATAGATCTAATATTTTGTACACAAATCTGTCCTAGATCTGAGTTGTAACCTATAGTTGTTGTTTACTCATAAAAAATAATGTTGTCAAGGCTTTGTAGTGAAATATATTGTTGCAACACCTCTTTTAGAGGGTTTTTCTTCATGAAAGTCTCCATCTTTTTCTTGTACACTAAATGGGCTCCATTGTAAATCTGATTTACTGTTGTATAAGCTAATTTTGAGCTGTCATAGTGGAAAGAGGAAAGCAAACCAAGCCCAAGAAATCTGTATCTTTGCATAAGTTTGAAGATTACATGGAGCCAACTCCAGTTCTAAACATTGTTGAGGGGGTTGAAGATTTGCTGCACAATTTGCCAGAGGCAAAAGCCCCACTACAGCAAGATCTCTTTTCTCAAAGAGAATACATGAGGGTTCCTTCCTCACTAAGAGATCAAGAAAAAGGATCTCTTGATTGTGAAGCATTCTCCAATAATGATGAGAAGGGATAGGAAGAGTAGATAAGATCCTCCAGTGTTGTGACAACAGGAGGAGATTTATTTTTAGTTGGAGATGGAGATGAAGCAAGGGCTTCCACTAGAGGGTTTCTTTCATCTTTGCAAGGATTTCCTAAGGATATTCCATATGGAGGACATGAGCAGCATGTATCTTTGCTAAAATACAATGATACATAACAAAGGAGGGATCACCTAGTTGATCCACTATCAGAAGATGGGGAAAATTCTCTAATGAGAGGCACTCTTACACCACTAAGAGGGGTCTCCAAGTTTCATAAGACTTCCACACAAAAATCAGAGGTTAACTTGCACTCTAGAAGCAAGGGAATGTTGATCCCATCTAATAAGCATGGGAGAATGAACCATGAGGCATCACTATCTTGTGGAAAACCACCTGGGAGACCACCTGATTCATATTTGGTGGAAGGTGTCCCGCCTCTTGATGCTCCACTCATGAGTCCAAGAAGGATTGGAGCATTATACGACAAGGCTACAGTGTTGGGAGGCTTGGGTAAGCTCGAGGAGAAGGGAGATATTATTCCCTTAACATCACCACCCACTCTCCTATCTGGATCTGCGCTATGGGAGGAGAAGGATGGAAGGATTAGCCTTCCAACACACACCTGTGGCATGGGGCATGCCAAGGAGAAGATCAACAATATGACAGACATTCTTGTGGATGTATCAACAGCACTGTCATTGTTGAGCAGTGTAGATTTGTATTGGAAATCTCAACTGCTTGTAGAGTATTCCAAATATCTGCACACATGTATGATACTTGATGACATGCTCCAAGAAGAGGGCTACTTAGTCCAAGAAGGGGTCATCTATCATCATGGTAGAGTCTTCTTGTCTAGAGCTTCCAAGCTCAAGCAGAAGATACTACAAGGAGCACACAAATAGTTCTTTTCTAGCCATATGCAGTCAATGAAGATTTACACTCTAGTCATGAGAAGCTTTAATTGAGAAGGCTTGAGAAAGGAACTACATCAGCACTTTCAAGCGTGCATGAGCTATGTGGAGTTGGGGTAGCCATGAGACTCTATGCAAGAGTCATTTCTGCCATCTCTTCCTCCTTTTGAAAGGGGAGAAATGTCCATGCACAACTTCATGTGTATGAGTAACTTTGATGGTAAAGAATCTGTTCATGTAAAGCAAGTTTATTTTTCTTTTTGTACATGTTCTTTTACAATTTGTATGCAGGACATGACTCCTAAAAGGAGAAATGTATCATGTAAATGTCATGGCAATTGTTGGGCCATTAAGAATTTTGAATTTGGCCACTCCCTGGATGTGCAAAGGGAGATTTATTTTCATGATGGGTGCTTCCCAAAGGAACCAAATATATCTCACATTTTCTGCAATAGTGAGATGACTTGGGCAGCAAGTAAGTGGTGGGAAAACCACTTACCACATCTTGGTTTGATGCAGGTAGGGGATGCTCTACATTGGTTCCACATGTGGGACTATGATCCACCTCCATGTACACACATTTTGTTTGTTTTTACATTGTATTGATCCCCTATATTGATGATGTACTTGTAATTTTCATGGGGATGAATGGAGGAAGGAGGGGAGGCATGCATGTGCCCTATGGGATGACTACACTCCCTGTACTTTATGTTTTATATTTCAGGGAGGGCATTGGGAAAACCATGGTTGTTTCATGTGATTCATTATTTCCTTATGAGAGGAGTTGTTTGCATCTCATGAGGACATTGTTGGGACAAGTCATGGATGGATGGTTTGGTGATCACTTAGCTTATGAGAGAAGCTTATCCTTTTTTTGTGACACCAATGGAGGAGGAGATGAGTTGTAGCACTCACCTTATCAATTTCTTGAGGAAAAGAAACATTTTGGAGGGGAGGACTGTAATATTCCTAATTAACCCAAGCTAATAGGAATATTCAATTTTGTTTTCATTTTCTTGTTACAATAATAAAATTGTAAAGGAGGACAAATTAAACTCCTTAAATAGCAAAATAAATCAATGCCCATGTGAACAAGGCTAAATTTGGGCTGCCTTAATAAAACTCCCTCATGTGTGAAAATGGATTGTGACAATTGAATGTGTCAATAGGACCAAATCTACAGTGTTTTCCAGATGCAATGTACCTAGATGAACAACACAAATCTAGTTGGAGGTTCCAAATGTGAAAGGAGCTAAACCTTTGAGATGGTTTAGGGTTTTGCAAGGCTTTAATCCTATAAATGAAAGAGGAGAGTAGCATGAGAGGGGTTGTTGAACATATTGTATTGAAAGGATTTTTCTGTTTATAAAATTCTCATTCTCTAGTTGTTTAGCTTAGAGTAGTTTTGTTTAGCATTAGGTGTTCCTCATCGGGAATCCCACCTCTTTCCTTGAGAGGCCTCTTGGAAGAGTCTTGCATTTCTTGTCCACTATCAAGCATTTGGCCAAGCTTCTTCTTCCAACTACAACTCAGATCCTATTGAGGGTTTGGTTGACCTTGTGAGCAGCAGCAAGTGGAGGCTAGATCTATTTAGATCTAGACCATACTAGTGCATCTTTTCAGTGGGAAAGCCTTCTATCCCATTGGCAAGAGTGTATTAGATGATTGGAGCTTTATATCTACAACTTGGCATCAGGCCAAAGTATACATCAAGCCTACAGTGCAATTTATCTCCCTATACTACATTATTTTTCAAATGAAGAGTTGCAGGGTGTTTGGCAACTATTTGGAGGAGAGATCTCTGGTGTAAAGGAGCCTTCCTTGCACTATGGTGATCCATGGATTAGCCATATAATCCATGTATGTTTCAAATCTAATATATTCATTGATCAATCTACTTCAGAATTTCTGAATCATTCTACAGAACTGCTGCAGTATATCTCAGATCTACTCTTTGTTCTTCATGTATTGCTGAAAACCCCAAGGGGGATGTAAAATAGAGACAACCTAGTGTACAGATCTGATATAGATCTAATATTTTGTACAAAAATCTGTCCTAGATCTGATTTTTAACCTACAGCTATTGTTTACTCATAAAAATAACGTTGTCAAGGCTTTGCAGTGAAATATATTGTTGCAACACCTCTTTTAGAGGGTTTTTCTTCATGAAAGTCTCCATCTTTTTCTTGTACACTGAATGGGCTCCATTGTAAATCTAATTTACTATTGTATAAGCTAATTTTGAGCTTCCATAGTGGCCTCTTGCTACTGCTATATAAAACTGCGTCATTTTCTGAGCAGTGTTCTTTTGTATTGCTACAGTCCCTTCTTTGGGCAGTTTCCAAGCCATACTGGGTGTGGGAGATCTGTTTAACCCACCTAGTTTGATTTTTTTCTAATCTCCTCTTGGATTTAGGTCTTAGATACTCAGATATAAGGGATCCAAGGGCTGATTTCATATTCTGTAGCAGCCATTCCTGGAAAATGAGTTTTCCAGCCATGCCTTTCTAGTAGTCTCGATTTTGGGATATTACAGCTTGCTTGACATAGCACTAGGTTGCTTGTTTTGACTTGAAAGGTGTTTAACAGTGATAATAATTTTATTGTTTGCAAATTGACTGTTGCTTACAAGTTTGATTTTTCCAGAGGTGAAGGGAGAGCTATTGTTAGCTAAGTCCATAAGATGACAAGAAGGAAGAATTTTGAAAGCATTCTCCTTACCCAAAGGACCTCAAGGCAACCCTTGAATCACAAGAAGGATTGTTTGCAAAAGGTTGCTTGAAGAAGAGCTTGACTCTACAGCGATTTTGTTCAAAAGCTTTGTCAATTATTTTTGAAAGCTTTATGAATTTTTGAAGAAGTTCTTTAGCTCATTTTCATAAGATGACAACTTCTTCAAGTGAGGTTTCAAAATCATCCTCCTTCACAATATTCTTCAATGCAGAGATGAAGAGAGACTTCTACATCCTGAAGGATAGGGTGAAAATTCTGTATGAAGATAGAAGAGAAAGCACTAGACTTCATGAGCAATTGGTTGCTATGAAGCAATAGAAAGGACTTATTCAAAGAATGCATGAAATGGAGATTCAACTCCATCAAACCCAAGAGGCCTTAACCAAGAAAATTCTTGAATCAGAGGTAAAACACTCAAATTTGTCTTCAATTTCCTCTTCAAAAAGATGCGTAGGTTCATTTGAAAATCACACTAGAGGTATAGGGTACAAGTTGATGTTAAAAATGGGCTATGAAGGCAAGGGTTTCATAAAACATTCACAAGGCATGATTGATCCTATTTTGGTTGAGGAAATACCTAAGAATTTTTGTCTAGGATATGTTCAATCTTATGGCAAAAAATTTATAGCCATGAAGGCATGTGAGACAACTCAAAAAATAACTTTTGTTACAAGTTCTGAACCACAAACATGTCAAGTTTGTTTTCAAGTTGAATTCCATTTTTTGAAGCCTATGTTGTAGCAAGATGTTTGTAGACATGCAGCTTATGGTGAGAAAGAGAGTTCTAACAGCTATCAAGACATGAACACTGATGTTAGTCTTCAAAAGAAAGAAATAACCTCTTCAAGTTCATCTCCTCAAGAAGGTAAAAAGGATGGACATGCAGAGCAGTATTTGAGGTAAAATTCTTCCCATAGTCAAGTTGATTATGTTTATGATAAGCATGGAAAATCTTCATGTGTGAATGGAAGAAAGAGTTTATGTTCCTATTGTGGTCTTTGTAACAATGATGTTTCAAAATGTTGTAAGAAGATGAAGGCTTATAGGAAACAGTTGAAGCGAAGGAAACTTGCAAAGAAGGTGCAAAAGACTTGCACATATTGCCAGAAGAAGGGACATTTTGTTGTCCAATGTTGGAAATTTCATCCAACTAATCATCCCAAGCATTTGAAGCAAGAGGATAAAAAGACTCGCACAAGTGGAACCAAAGATTCCATCATTGATGTGATAATTCACATAAAGAAGATTTTCAGCAGCAACAATCACCATGGAAGTGGCTTGGTAAGAAGTGGTTTGACTTCTTAACCTAGTAAGACATACATTTGTAATCTCACTTTTGTTTGAGCCACCTTGGATAGATGATCAAGGACATGATGTCTAGCTACCTTGAATTGAAAATTTCTCGCCGAAAATTTTTGGATGAGCAAGGAAGACATTTCTTGACAGGAGGACTAGAGCATCTAAGAAGGGAAGTGTTGACTCCTTCAAGTTGGGGCTCAAAGGTACTAAGCCAAGCAAGGCAAAGTGTAAAGGCTAGAAAGAAGAGGGTGTCGTACTCTCATCTACTGAATAGATCAGGTAATCAGTATTTTGGGGTCCAGAAGATTCCCAATGGGGAGGTGTGATCAAATTTGGATCAAGGACCTAAGTGATAGCTCAAATTTCAAAGTGTTTGAAAGTGTGTCGAACCTGAGTGACCTGATAGATCTTGTCTTCCTGATTTAAGTGTTGTGAACGGTTTGAAAAACCAACACCATATGAAGACATTATCGCGATTTGAAAAGTCCAGTAAACTACAATTTTCGACCTTTGACCAGGTTTGACTGGGCATTTGAATATTCAGCAAAAATAATATTCTAGGTAATATTCCTATAATATTCCTTCTGGGCCAGTCAGATCATGCCATGTGGCGGATGTTCATTGTTCAATGGGTTGTACGTTGGTACGTGGACCAATCAAAAGGTGCCACATGGCCCTTGAATCGTGTATCAAAATTTTGGTGGAGCCGAATGTAGTCGACCCTGTGACCTCCTCGCCAGCACACCCATGTCTTACCACTGGGCTATCAGTTTGATTTAACCATAATGGGTCAACAGTATTATTTAATGTGAATAGCAATGATGTTTGGGGGAGCGGAGGGGCCAGCCCCTCCCCATGTGGCCTTCGTCAATGCCTAGGGGCTAAACCCCAACTGTAACCTCCAAGAAATAGCTATGGTTAGCCTGTTCACATGTGAAGGGTTATGGTTCACATATTCTGCGCGGTCAACGCTCAACCATGGTTATGGAACCTTATCACAAGGTTCAAGTGGAGTTCCACTCCAACTGTTGCGGTTTGTTAGCCACATTTTTCGGGTAATGTACCCAATAACTGACATTTAATTTCCACGGTTTTCTGAACGTTAATTCTGGATTTTATTTTGGAAAACTGCGCCATTTGGAGAAGAATCTCCAAATCTGACTCCAGGTAAATGCAGTTGCTCCATTTTTAGTGGAGTTGATTTAGGGGTAACTGGACAAAAGTTGTTTAGGGTCTATCTTGAGCTATATTCGCCCATTCTGAGAGTGTGAATAGTCGATTTAGACTTTCTTAGAAATTCCAGAATCATTGGTGAGGTTTATAGAGCCATCAGAGGATTTCTGAGTGATTTTTAGCTACATATAAGTTCTAGGAGCCACGAGGGCCACCAAGGGCCAGCAATAGTTTGAGGCCTAGCCAGGGCAGCTAGACGCCTTATTCAGGAATCCTATAGTCAATTTTGGATTTTTCAGACGTTCTATAACTAATGGTGAGGTTTTAGAGCCATCAGAGGACTTATGAAGGCTGAGATGCTTCAGAGAAGTTCCAAGGGTCACTAGGGCCACTAGGTGCTAGCAGGAGAATGAGGCCTATCCAGAGTAGCCAGTATCCATTCTCAGCAAACCAGTATTCTATTCTAACTATTTTAAGCCTTCTGAATCGAATGGAAGGATTTTTAGAAGATTTTGAATACTTTTGAAGGCTGATATGCTTCAAAGAAATTTTTAGTGAACCTACAACTAGGGGGTGCCACCAGGTGTTGGAGGAGAAACCGGAGCAGACGAAGGCCAATTTATGCAAGTGAATAGTCTATTCTAAAAAATTTGGAAATTTTGAATCCATTGAAGGGATTTTTAAATTCATTTAGAAACTTCTGAAGTTCGAGGAGCCACAGGGAAGTTTCAGGCAACCCAGGGCCAACCGTGGATGGAGGCATAGGTTGGGGAGCCAAAGCTCATTTTGAGAAAATGATCAGTCTATTTTGGAGTTATGAAATGTGTTGGAGACAATAGATGATTTTTTAGGGATAGAAAAGTATTTCTTAAGGAGTTAGTGCCACATAGAATCTTAGGGAAGCTCAAGGGTTCCAACAGCAGAGATCAAGTCTAAGGTAATGTATGTCTATCTTTAGAGTGATGACAACCATTCCAAGGGTATGATGATATTCTAAACCCAATGGTACAACCCAAATAACCATTGGAGTTAAGTATATACTTGTAAAATAAAATTTTCATCATAATCCCAAAGAGCCAAGTTAGTTGACATAGGCTGAAGGAGACGTAGCCCACGATATTCGGGTGAACTCCTTTATTAAATTTTTTTTATGTGTTGATGCTTATTTGCTACACTTTATGGTTGTTTCACATGCTTAATATCAGCAAAAACAATTTATATTAAAGCACTTAAACAGTTAAAAAAAATTACACCTATTTCAAGTATAAAATTCTACACAGTCATGTATAAGCAAGATTTTTCATTTGTTTAACTGAGTGGGAGGTGCTTGCACATAAGCATTTCAAGTTATCCACCCATTTTCAGGTTAGGATGGTATCAGAGCACTAGGTTTCTTGTTTGACAGAGCACTAGGTTTCTGGATTGACAGAGCACTAGGTTTCTGGATTGACAGAGCACTAGGTTGCTTGTTTTGACTTGAAAGGTGTTCAACAGTGCTAAGAATTTTACTGTTTTCAAATTGACTGTTGCTTACAAGTTTGAGTTTGCTAGAGGTGAAGAGAGAGCTATTGTTAGCTAAGTCCAGAATAGGACAAGAAGGAAGAAGTTTGGAAGCATTATCCTTACCCAAAGGACCTCAAGGAAACCCTAGAAGAACAAGAAGGATTGTTTGCAAAAGGATACTTGAAGAAGAGCTTGACTCTACAGCCATTTTGTTCAGAAGCTTTGTCAATTGTTTTTAAATATTTGTGATTTTTTGTTGAATTTCTTCAGTTCCTTTTCATAAGATGACAACTTCTTCAAGTGAGGTTTCAAAATCCTCCTCCTTCACAATATTCTTCGATGAAGAGATGAAGAGATACTTCTACATCCTGAAGGATATCGTGAAAATTATGTATGAAGATAAAACAGAAAGCACTAGACCTCATGAGCAATTGGTTGCTATGAAGCAAGAGAAAGAAGGACTTCTTCAAATAATCATTAGGGGAATTTTGAGGTCTAAAATGGGCCTCCTAAGAAAAATGTACAACCAAAACAAAATTTATAAGAACCAATAGGATTCAAGATGATGATGTCAACCATGGGGGATGATTCAACTTTTTTGGAGTAAAAAAGTAAAAAGAATAAAAAATAACAAAATAATAAAACTACTTTTTTCAACTCGTATTTTCAACATATCTTCCTAAGTTTTTACTCAAATTTCGAGTGAGAGTACTCATTGGATGAAAATTTTAATTCCTCATCCAATGAGTACCCATGTTGCATACTTTCGATGGACTCTTCTACACAAAAAATGAGAAATACATGAAAAACGTGATTACAATCACGTTTTTCATGTATTTCTCATTTTTTATGTAGCAGGGTCGATCGAAAGTATGCAACATGGGTACTCCTTGGATAAGAATTAAATTATGTATCCAACGAGTACTCCTTCTCAGAATTTGAGTAAAAACTTAGGGAGATAAGTTGAAAATACGGGTTGAAAAGATAGTTTTATTATTTTATTATATTTTATTATTTTTACTTTTCTTTTTTCCCTCCAAAATTTGATAATGTAATCTAATATTATTTTATTATTTCCACTATTATTTTATAAACTCCTTAGGAGGTCCATTTTAGACCTCAAAATTCCCCTAATGGCATGAGATGGAGATGCAGCTCCATCAAGCCCAAGATGCCTTAACCAAGAACATGCTTGAAGCAGAGGTAAAACACTCAAATTTGTCTCCAATTACCTCTTTAGAAATATGTGTAGGTTCATTTGAAAATCACACTAGAGGTATAGGGTACAAGTTGATGTTAAAAATGGGATATGAAGGCAAGGGTTTAGGAAAACATGCACAAGGCATGATTGATCCTATTTTGGTTGAGGAAAGACCTAAGAATTTTGGTCTAGGCTATGTTCAATATTATGGCGAAAACTCTACAACCATGAGGGCATGTGAGACAACTCAAAAAAGAACTTTTGTTACAAGTTATAAACCACAAACATGTCAAGTTTGTTTTCAAGTTGAATGCCATTGTTTGAAGCCTATGTTGAAGCAAGATGTTTGTAGACATGTAGCTTATGGTGAGCAAGAGAGTTCTAATAGATATCAAGACATGAACACTGATGTTAGTCTTCAAAAGAAATTTGGAACCTCTTCAATTTCATCTCCTCAAGAAGGTAAAAAGGATGGACATGCAAAGCAGCATTTAAGGTATAATTCTTCCCATAGTCAAGTTAATTATGTTTATGATAAGCATGGCAAATCTTCATGCGTGAATGGAAGAAAGAGTTGTTATTCCTATTATGGTCTATGTAACCATGATGTTTCAAAATGTTGGAAGAGGATGAAGGAATATAGGAAACAGTTGAAGCGAAGGAAACTTGCAAAGAAGGTGCAAAAGAATTGCACACATTGCCAGAAGAAGGGACATTTTTTTGCCCAATGTTGGACATTGCATCCAAATAATTATCATCCCAAGAATTTGAAGTGAGAGGATAAAAAGACTAGCGCAAGTGGAACAAAAGATTCCATCATTGATGTGAGAACTGATGTTTCACATAAAGAATATTTTCAGTAGCAAAAATTGCCATGGAAGTGGCTTGGTAAGAAGTGGTTTGACTTGTTAACCTAGTGAGACATACATTCATTTGTACATATGCAAATTTCAGTTATGTATGCATTTTTGTTGTAATATAACATTTGTTTGAACCACCTTGGATCGATGATCAAGGACATGATGTTCAACTACCTTCAATTGAAAATTTCTCGCCATAAATTTCTGGATGAGCAAGGAAGAGAATTCTTGATAGGAGGACCAAAGCATCTAAGAAGGGAAGTGTTGACTACCTTCAAGTTAGGGCTTAAAGGCACTGAGCCAAGCACGGAAAAGTGTAAAGGATGGAAAGAAGAGGGTGTCATACTATAATCTACTTAACAGATTAGGTAATCAGTCTTTTGGAGTCCAAAAGATTCCCAATGGAGAGGTGTGATCAGATTTGGATCAAGTACCTAAGTGATAGCTCAAATTTAAAAGTGTTCAAAAGTGTTTCAAAACTAATTGACCGGATAGATCTCTTCTTCCTTATTCTAGCACTATGAACGATTCGAAAAACCGACACCATATGAAGAAGTTATCTCGATTTGAAAAGTCCAATAAACTACAATTTTCGACCTTTGACCAGGTTTGACTAGGCATTTGAATATTCAGCAAAAATAATATTCTAGGGAATATTCCTTTCGGGCCAGTCATATGATGCCAAGTGGTGAATTTTCATTGGTCAATGGGTCATATGTTGGTATGTGGACCAATCAGAAGGCGCCACGTGGCCAGCCCTGAGGTCGCCACGTGGCCCTTGAACCGTGTATCAAAATTTTGGTGGAGCCGAACGGATTTGACCCCACGACCTCCTCGCCAACACGCCCATGTCTTACCATTGGGCTATCAGTGGGACTTAACCATAATGGGTCAACTATATTATTTAACGTGAATAGCAATGATGTTTGGGGGAGCGGAGGGGCCAGCCCCTCCCCATGTGGCCTTCGTCAACGCCCTGGGGCTAAACCCCAACCGTAGCCTCCAAGAGACGGTTCTGGTTAGCCTATTCACATGCAAAGAGTTATGGTTCATGATTTCCATGCAGTCAATGCTCAACCAGGGTTATGGAACCTTATCACAAGGTTCAAGCAGAGTTCCACTCCGACTGTTGTGGTTTGTTAGCCGCGTTTTTGGGGTCATGTGCCCAATAACTGACATTTAATTGCCATGGTTTTCTTAACATTAATTCTGGCAGTGATTTTGGAAAACTATGCAATTTGGAGCAGAATCTCCAAATTTGACTCTAGCTAACTACAGTTGCTCCATTTTTAGTGGAGCTAATTTAGGGGTAACTCGACAAAAGTTGTTTAGTCTCAATCTTGAGCTAAATTCGTCCATTCTGAGAGTGTGAATAGTCAATTTCGACTTTATCAGACATTTCAGACTCATTGGTGAGGGTTTTAGAGCCATTAAAGAAATTTTGAGCTAGGTTTAACTACAGAGAAGTTCTAGGGGCCACAAGGGCCACCAGGGGCCAGCTGCAGTTTAAGGCCTAGCCAGGGCAGCTAGAGGCCTTATCCATGAATCCAATAGTCAATTTTGGATGTTTCAGACATTCTAGAACTAATATTGAGGTTTTTCAGAGCTATTATAGGACTTCTAAAGGCTGATATTCTTCTGAGAAGTTCCAAGGGTCACTAGGGCCACCAGGTGCCAGTAGGAGAATGAGGCTTATCCAGAGCAGCCAGTATCCTTTCTTAGCAAAACAGTAGTCTATTTTGACTATTTTGAGCCTTCTGAATCTAATGGAAGGATTTTCAGAAGATTTTGAAGAATTTTGAAGGCCGATATGCTTCAGAGAAGTTTTCAGTGAACCTAGAGCTAGTGGGTGCCACCAGGTGTTGGAGGCAAAACCGGAGCATCCGGAGGCAAATCTATGAAAGTGAATAGTCTATTATGACTATTTTGGACATTATGAATCCATTGAAGGGATTTTTAGATTCATTTAGAAACTTCTAAAGGTAGAGGAGCCACAAGGAAGTTTCGGGCAGCCCAGGGCCAACAATGGATGGAGGCCTAGATTGGGGAGCCAGAGCTCATTTTGAGAAAATTATCAGTCTTTTTTGGAGGTCTGATATGTGTTGGAGACAGTAGGTGATTTTTTTTTGATATAAAATGATTTCTTAAGGAGTTAGTGCCACATAGAATCTCAGGGAAGCTTGAGGGTGTCGACAGTAGAGATCAAGTCTAAGGGAACCTAGGTCTATCTTCAGAGTGATGACAACCATTACAGGGGTATGATGATATTCTAAACCCAATGGTACAGCCCAAATAACCATTGGAATTAAGTATGTACATGTAAAAGAAAATTTTCATCATAATCCCAAAGAGCCAAGTCAGTTGACATAGGCTCAAGGAGATGTAGCCCATGATATTTAGGTGAACTCCTTCATTAAAGCTATTGTTATGTGTTGATGCTTATTTGCTACACTTTATGGTTGTTACACATGCTTAATATCATCAAAAAAAAAAATATTAAATAACTTAAACAGTTAAAAAAAATTACACCTATTTCAAGTATAAAATTATGGATAGTCATGTATAAGCAAGATCTTTTATTTGTTTAACTCAGTGGGAGGTGCTTGCGCATAAGAATTTCAAGTTATCCACCCATTTTCAAATCAGTATGAAGTGATGTTTTTGGGGTTTCAGATAGTGCAGAGCATGAATATACAGAACCTCAAGGTGTTTGGAGATTCAGAGCTTGTAGTGAGGCAAATTGGGAGCCAATGCCAAACTAAACACCCGTGGCTTAGAGCCTACAGGAATGAGGTATGGGATTTAATTGATAAATTTTTCTCTTCTTTCAACATTCAGTTAGTGCCAAGGGAAAAGAACAGAATGATGGACTCCCTAGCTATGGCTACTAGTAATTTCCACCCCCCGCAGAATCCTTTGCTCAGATATGAGGTTGAAGTATGATACCGTCCCTCCATTCCGGACAATGTTAAGCATTGGCAAGTCTTCGAAGATGAAGAGCAGGTCCAAAATTTCATGTAAATGGTAGGAAAATTTTCAAATATGGTGATTGATTTAGTCCCTGAGGATGACAATGAAGAGCCAAAAAACAGGTGGGAAGAGACACTGCTGGACATCGTGTTCTACAATTAAAGGGAAATGTCATCCCCAAGGGGCTCGTGCCATTAGAGAGTTTGTTTGAAAAGAACGACGTCCCAGTAAATTCCAACAAAATGACACTCGACGAGCCTGTCAGGGATGTAAATTTTGGGACAGAAGAAGATCCGAAGATGGTGAACCTATCAAAAGGCATTCCTGAAGAATACCAAGGTCAGTATCTCATTCTGTTCCAATCATATAAAGACGTCTTCACCTGGTCATACCAGGATCTGAAGAATTTTGACGTAGACATTATATAGCACAAGATATCTCTAAAGGAATACATGAATCCTCATAAGCAAAAGCTGAGACAGATCAACCCCATCCTCCTCCCAACTATCGAGAAGGAAATAAACAAGTTTTTGCAAGCCAAGATCCTTGTCCCTTTAATATACTCTGAATGGGTGGTGAACCTTGTGCCGGTAAGAAACAAGAATGATGAAATCAGACTCTACGTGGATTTTCACAACCTGAACAAAGCCTCACTCAAGGATAACTATCCCCTCCCAAAGATGGACCAAATCCTGCAAAATGTGGTGGGATCCTCCCACATGTCCATGATGGATGGCTTCTTAGGATACAATCATGTGGCAGTGCTCCCCGAATACCAGAAGCAGATGACATTCACCACACCTAGGGGGACCTTCATGTATGCCCGAATTCCCTTTGGCCTGATAAATGTAGGTGCTACATTCCAGTGGGTGATGGACATTGCTTTCAGAGGAGAGCAAGACAGGTTTGTGGTGATTTACCTGGATGAAATCATCGTCTTTTCAAAGAGTGACGCTGAACATATAAAGCACCTCCAACGAACCTTTGAAAAATTCCATAGGTATGGCCTGTCTCTGAACCCTCAAAAATACATGTTTTCCTTGGAGGAGGGAAAGTTACTGGGACACATAGTAACTAAGGAGGGAGTGAAGGTCAACCTGAAGCGGGTAGAGGTGATAGATGGTGTTCCCCTACCAAGAAACACGAAGGAGGTATAGGTGTTCTTGGGAAGAATAAATTTCCTCAGAAGGTTCATTCCCAACCATGCCGAGATGGTCTGAAACATTACTGGGATGCTGAAGAATAACAGTGAAGTTAGATCAACCCCTGAATCCAGGGACTCCTTCAATAGGATCAAACAAGACTTTGCAGAACCTCCAGTGTTGGCCGGTCTAGATTATGAGAAGTCATTCATGATTTTCTCTTTCACCTCTCCTCGCACTATAGCTGCAGTACTCTTACAGAAAAATGCCGAAGGGCATGAGCAACCCATTACGTTCTTCAGCCAAGTCCTGCGAGATGCCGAGCTGAAATATGATATCCTGGAGAAACAAGCTTATGCCCTGGTCAAATTGCTAAAGGAATTCTGGGTGTATGTGTTACAATCAGCCATAACGGCCTATGTACCCACTACAGCAGTAAAAGACATTCTGGTACAGGGTGACGGTGAAGGGAAGAGAGGAAAATGGATAGCCAAGATCCAGGAGTACGAGCTAGAGATAAAGCCTACTAAACTCATCAAAGGCTAGGGGTTTGCAAAGATCCTATCTAAACCCAACTGTCAAGCTATGGGAATAATTTTTTTTATGACAGGGGGAGAGGCACAAGAAGACACAGGCGCACACCAAGGTGTAGAATCGTCCACTCAGAAAACACATGTCAAGTACCTCTTATCTTCATGGTATAAATATATAGTATAATATCTCTTAACGTTGAGGTGTCCTCCTAACTATGATAGGGAAAAGTACTGCACCTTAAGGTTGAAGTCTCAAAAGTATATCGTGGAAAATAGGTGACTTTACTGGAAAGACCCAACAAGGATCCTACTATTGTGTTCAACAGATCAGGAAGTGGACCAGGTGATGGCTGAATTCCACGAAGGGATATGTGGCGGACATTATATCTGGAGATCCACTGAACACAAGATCCTGAGGGCATGTTTCTTCTGGCCTAAACTATTTGGTGATCTACATGCTCATGTCTGGGCTCACGGGAAGTGTTAGACATTCGCTAAAAATCAAAGGTATGCACCTCTCCCATTGATCCCAGTACATGTTGAAGAACCTTCTAGGTAGTGGGGAATTGATTTCATAGGAGAGATTCACCTGGCCTCTATCAATCAACATCGATGGATCCTCACTACTACAGATTACTTCACCAAGTGGGTAGAAGTCATGCCCACAAGAAATTCTACAGATTCCGTGGTGATCAAGTTCCTGGAGGAGAACATAATAGCCAGGTTTGGATGCCCAGCTAAAATCATTACAGATAATGCTCAAGCTTTCAAATCGGCCAAATTTGTAAATTTTTGTCAGCATTACAACATCTTGTTGGGACACTCCACTGCATACTACCCACAGGGCAACGGGCTGGCTAAATCATCTAACAAGACACTGGTGAGGATTTTGAAGAAGACCATCAATTAAAATCAAAAGAACTTGGATTCTCAACTCAGGTTTGCACTCTGGGCAAATCACATCACCACTAAAAGATCCACAAGAAAGTCCCCTTATGAGTTGGTGTATGGCAGAGCCGCGGTCTTCCCAATTCAACTTGCATTACCTGTGGCTCGATTCTTACAAGAAATAAAGGAGGAGACAAATGACCTTATCCGAAGAATGAATCAGTTGGTGGATTTTAATGAAACCTGGGAATAGGTAAGCCTCAGACTAGCAGAGTATCAAGAAAAAATTAAAGGCTTATTTGACCAAAGAGCTAAAGATAGAGAAATCCAAGTTGGGGATTTGGTGTTGTGATGGGATATCATGCGAGCAGACAAAGGGAAACATGGGAAGCTCGACCCCATTTGGTTTAGTCCATTCAGGGTGGCAGAGGAAAAAGGAAATAATACTTTCGTGTTGGATAACTTAGAAGGAGACATGCTTGAGGCACCCTTAAATGGGCAGTTCCTCAAGTTTTAATTTCATCACTGATGAGGGCTAATCTAGCTCATTGTATATATCATTTTGCTGAACTCCCTTTTGTTTACATTTCCCCCATTTCATCTTCTATATCATATTCCATTGTTCCCAAGTTTGTTTCATCCATTGTTTGCATTTTCCATATCATCCTCCATTTCATCTTCCATTTTGTGTCCACTTTACCGTTGGTATAAAAATTTGTCTGATCAGTGTGCATTTTCGACTCCATGTACCCAATAAAGCACAATCATTCAGGTCTGCAAGTTCTCAACACACTGAATAACAACACGTTGCTCCCAGATGGAGCCAATGTTGGCCTGTAACCACACACCAAGTGGAGAAGTTGAAAGGAAGGCAAATCCTGACTGTCAAAGAGCTTCAAAGGAACCAATCTGCAGTTAAGTTCAGCAGAAAGTAGAAAGTAAAACTGATAAGGTATAATGGTGAGAAAACTTCATTCTCTCCCTCATACATCTCATTTATCCTCTTTACCTTAATTTACCCTCTCTTACCCTTCATTTTCCATTTTCTAAAGTCCCGAGCCACATTTCTTCATTTTGCACCACCACTCCCCAAAAGTCTTAACCTTTACATTTTAAAGACTCACCAAAACTTATCTTGCCGCTGATGCAACTTGGTGGGGCCCATCCAACCTTGATACACCACCCAAATCCAAATGCAAACCCTCATATTCCGCACTTTCCTTACATGTCACCTTTTCGCACTTTGCAACTACTAGCGTGTCGCATATCACATAGCGCACAATGTACAACTGACCTTTTAAGCGCCCACAAAGTTTTTGTTTAAACTGTGATGCAGTTGGGTCCCACTTTCCCTCCACATCACCTCCCCACCATCGCACATTGCTCCCTGCAGCTTTTAATCATTACCACCCGCTGCTCCTAGCTAACTCTTGCGACTTGTGATCTACGGGTGTGATCCCACCACTGTCCGTGCCACCTCACCTCCTCCCCGCACATCGCACATCGCAGGTTTTAACGCTTAACCTCCACCTACTCACACATAAACTTTGCGATGTGCGATTTGCGGTCAAGCACCACCTTCCTCCACGTCACTTTCGTTCTCCCCGCGCTTCGCACTTCGCACCATTTAGGGCTTATCTCTACTGCTCCACGGTAAATACTTTCGATTGCGATGTGGTTTGGCCCCACCATAATACTTTGCTCCACCCCAATACCTCTGGTGGTCCTTAACACGTTTTAGAAACCCCCCCCCCCCCACCCCCCCTCCCCGGCCTTCGAACTTTAACTTTGGGGGGGAGGAGGTCCAAAATAGGCAGTTTTCATTACCACCCACTCCTCCACGTGCCTTCCTCTCATCATTTCGCATCCCCCCCCCCTCCGAAATATGGTTCTCGTTGTTGCAATTAAAGACACTACATGGGATTTTGAGGCAGAACATACAGTTGTGGCTTATGTGGTCTGCTCAGGAGATCTCCGCTGAAAGAACCAGGTGTGCTCAGTACTAACGACCTCTCCATAGTAAATTAAATGGAAATAATCAGACTAAGGGAGTGGATGTCTGCAGGCAATAGATGGAATAATAAAATTATAGTCAGCTTGTACACCTACGACCACTCCTCGCCATGCTGTCTTGAAGGCTCCCATTATTAGCCTCAATGGGCGACCATGTTCTTTCTATTTTTGGTTTAATTTTGATAATTTTTCTGGTGAAATTCAATTTCACCCCATTCCTGTTTTAATTATCTCAGTACATAAGTAACTCCTCAATGTACACTCTGCAAGTTAGGTAGCATGTTTTGATTTCATAGATATGGGTCGATCATAAATGATCAAGTACCGTAGACCCTCCAAGGAAACTCTATATATAGTAATATCTAAGATGAAAGAAGGGTTCTGGAACTTTGGAAGAATTTTGTTGTAGTTTTGTATGATTGTGCTCCCTGTGCTCTAAGATACATATTTGGGAGAGTTGTTTGAACTCAATATAATACAGTGTTGTTATTTGGATTCCAGATGAAGCACTGAGTAGTATGTATCTATTTTCCTTTTGTTATCAGTAATCTCTTTATGTATAATCATTTGTCATAATATGCTACTTTGAAGGTCTGTGTAATGTAGTTGTTGGTAGTCTGCAATTTATTCATGAATTTGTGTTTGCATAACGCTCAGGTGTTAACGCTCATGTATTAATCTTGCCGCACTCCCTTAATTTGCACTCTACAAACCCCTTTTGTTGCCCATATCTCATGCATATCCACTTCCTCTGAGGTCACTGGGGACAGATTCTTAAATATCTTGAGCCTGTCTCATGTGGGTTCATTCTCTATTCTTCCTCACCGCCTCTGCATATTTTTAAATTTTCTGCTCATTTTTTTTTACTTGGCCCACCTAAAATCCTTCAAGCCTCGCAGTCTCTTGAGCCCTCTCGTGGTATAGGGAATTCACTTTGAATCAACTCCAAATTCTTCTCTATCCATGAACCACCAAAACCTTTGTTCTCTTATTCCACATTCCCTCGGAGGTATTTATACAAGTGTCCACATTTAACCTCTGATTTTAAGATGCCTAGGCACTGGTCTTTTGCAACTCAGGGCTGTCTCTAGGAGCTACAACATGTCCAAAAGAATAAATGAGCCAATACCACTAGGATTAGATCGTGCATTGGTTCCAGATTACAATTCATTCAAAGTACCACTCTCATCTTCAAATAATCTTTGTATCACATCTTTCAAAGCTGATGATTGTTCATTCTCATATACCTTCTAAATTTTATATGTTAAATCTGGGCATGATTATATCTTTTTACCTGATCCACACATGGCTTCATTGGAAGATCTATTTCACTTGAAGGAGGACATATTTTCTCCAGTATAGTAGGAAAGTTAGTATTGTAAATAAATAAATGAAATAGTAAAGAGAAAAATAAGTCCTTTTGTGAAAACCATCTTGTCTGGCACAACTGGACATGGACTTTGCTTGAAAACCAGGTAATTGGCGGGCAAGGTTCCCAATAAAGTTTGTAAATTTGTATAAGTTATTCAAATCATTAGGGGAATTTTGAGGTCTAAAATGGGCCTCCTAAGGAAATTATAAAATGATAGTGAAAATAATAAAATAATATTAGATTACATCATCAAATTTTAGAGGTAAGAAAAGAAAAAACTACTTTTTCAACTCATATTTTTAACTTATCTCCTTATGGGTTTACTCAAATTTCGAGCAAAAACACTCGTTGGATACATAATTTGATTCCTCATCCAAGGATTACCCGTGTTTCATACTTTAGATGGACCCTGCTGCACGAAAAATGAGAAATACATGAAAAACGTGTTTGCAATCACGTTTTTTCATGTATTTCTCATTTTTTGTGTAGCAGGGTCCATCAAAAGTATGCAACATGAGTACTCCTTAAATGGGAAATTAAATTTTTCATCTAATGAGTAATCCCTCTCTAAATTTTAGTAAAGCCTTAGGGATATAAGTTGAAGATACAAGTTGAAAAAGTAGTTTAATTATTTTATTATTTTTTAATCTTTTTACTTTTTTACCCCAAAAATGGTGAATCATCCCCCATGCTTGACACAACCATCTTGAATCCTATTGGTTATTATAAAGTTCATTTTGGTTGTAAATTTTCTTAGGAGACCTATTTTACACCTCAAAATTTCTCTAATGCATGTATCTTTTAAGTTATTATGTTTGTACTAGAGTTGGTTGATGTGGGATTCCTTAAGGCCCACCTGCTAATGAGCCTTGTACCATCGACATCAACACATTATCTAGGACCAAGAATAGGGTTAGATAAGGTACCTGGGAGACTGCATGCATTAATGGAAAGTATCCTTGTCATCTACTAAGGAAATACATCAATGTTTCTTGGTGGAATAATTCTGCAATCCATTCGACTCCGACAAATCTATTCATCGCTAGTAGAATGTACCTAGTGCCTTGATTCCCATTGAAATAAAGGGTGGGATATATTTCATTGGTTAACAACATCATCAATGGTCGGTAATCCAATTATTCTTGCTTATTTTCGACATCGACAACATTTATTCACATAAGAAAGATTGCACATGGGTGTGTAGAGGTTGAATTTTATATGGTTTTGAGATCTCAACACAAGTTTGCAGCAGTTTGGTTCTTTGTACCAACATTTCCTTTTCTTGTAGTAGTCGTCTTATTTCAATGAATTTTTCCATATAGCATCTTGATCATCATTTGCATCAATCACATTCCTTCTTTGTGTGGGGACATATAACTCCTCAAGCATGGGGGAGAAGGGGACCTTCATTTTTCAACCTTCTTTACTATCTTCAGTTGAGGCTTCTTCAGTAGATCCATATCAATATACACATAATCTATAGCCATTCCATCTCCATATCAGCAGTCATTCCAACTCCAACTTTCAGCCATGTTCTGGTTCATCTTCCACTTCATCCTACAACAACAAGTACATCAAAAGTAAAGGTAAAACTTGAGGTCAATTTGGCTTATGATTCTCTAATTCATTAGAAGGTTAAATAAGCTTAATGATTCACCACTTCTAATTCCACACATTTCATCCTTCATAAACCATTATCCTTTTGTTTTCCTTCCATTCACTCTGCATATATATTGATTACGATACCATGTTAAAAGTGAAAGCCTTATGGTGCATTAATAAAAGCAGTCTCTATGGTGTCTTCTCCTCCCATGACAAAAAGAATTATATTCAAGGGATGAAGTCATTACTGCCATGAAATAATAAAGGAAACCACCTATAATTATTGGCCTTACAATGACATAATATGAAAGCATCCAGTTACCATCTCCATCACCACCTCATTTCATCCAGCATCTCTCCCTCATCCATTATTTCTTGTCCTCAATTTGTATTTCTCAGTAAATTACTATGACATACTTAATGTGAAGAGTGATGCTCCACAAGAACCAACACCTCCAAGTGTTCAAGCAGTGCTGCTCCACAAGAACCAGCACCTTCATATATTCAAGCAATGTTGTCCCACAAGAACCAACATATACAAAGCGATGTTAAGAATCTGTCAATCAGCAAGAGATTTTTTTGCATGAGGACATGAAAATACTCAAGCATGGGGGGATTTTGGGCCTCAAATAAGCCCAATTTTTCACTATATATTACCGTCATTCATGACCTAAATACCGACACCTTTACACTCATTTCACATCATAATTCCATCACTTATCACCAAATCACATCCTACACCTCGTGGTTGATTATCAATAGTTTTATTATATTTTCTATGATTATAAATAATTTAGTCATGATTTACTAATGATGGTTTCACTAATTTCATTGGTCGCAGAGTTCTTTTGCCAAAATTCTCCAAAAATAAGTTACTGCAGGTTGAGTACAAAACAAAAGTTGTTGTAGGTGAAAATATGAATTTTGTGATCAAATGGTAAATAATCTGGAAATTCTAACAAGCGAGTTTTGTTCAGAGCGCCCTCATTCAGGTAACCCAGAAACAATTTGGAAAAATTTGACATTATGAGGAAGTTACGGTCAGGGGAATATTCCAACACCATCTTAAGTACAAAATCATTGTCAAAATTCAGATATGACTGTTTCGGCCACATCCACGATTTGAATGAATTTCTTCATGCTCAAAAAAGGAATGATTTTGTTAGAAAATAAACCAACTCAACCATTCAGCCATTTAGCCACCCACCTCAGCCAACAGTCAAGAATTGCATCCTCCAGGATTGTCGAGAATCTGTTGTGCAGATTGGGTAAATTAGCCACAAAAATATCGTTGGCTTAACCGGGCAGATCACTAGTATCCTTTGTACTGTGTAGATAGGAATTTATTGTTAGTCTAGAGGGCCAGCCTATTTTTTAAAATAATTATATGATTTGTACACAGGGAGGGGAGAGACATAAGAAAGAGATATATTTCATAATTGTAAAACTATGTGTGAAGACGGAAATGGAATAGATTGTCTTCTTTCATGAATTCTGAACTTTAATCAATGTTTTGATCCATTAATATAAATATTCGCCATTTCATATTCATCTCCATTAAGTATGGATTCCATCTGATCATCTGAGTCTGGAGTAACTTAGGCTTGCTCCGAAGTGTGGTAAGGGCCCATCACAAGCCGGGGACAAGTCTTCTTGTATTGATAGCTAACGTGTTTATGCATGTGTATTTGATTATTAGTTTGCCTTCTTTGAATTCATGTTCAACACTGTAGTGTAAATGTAATCATTATTTAATTTACAAATTGTTATTTTCAAGATTCAGTAAAAGTGTACATCTTGAGACTTGACTATATTCGTTAAGGTCTTCATGCATTCTCAGTTTGAGTGTGTGAAACAACATATAGTATATGTTTGGATTTGGTGTGTGGTAGAATAAGTTATTGAAATTTGAATGGAATAGTTCTTTGATTTCCAGATTGATTTTGTTATTCACAAATAGGAATTGCAATTACTTCAGTTTTGTTATGTTGCACTTCCTTTTGATTATGCTTTACAATTCTATAGAATGCAATTAGTAGTTTTTCCCTTTCTGTACTAGATTAAAATTCCTTTATTGCAAGTGTGATTACTTTCCCACATAATATTAAGATTAATTTCTTCCATTAGATTAAATGTGGTTATTTTCCTGTATTATATTAATTTTATTTCATTGCAAGTGTGGTTATTCCAATACTAGTGTCATTACTTTTTCTGCACTAGATTACTTTCCATTTCCTTGCTAGATTGATTACTTTTCCAACATTAGATTATAAGTTTATTAAATTTTAAGTGTGGTTATATTTGATGGCTTAGAAATGGTAATTAAATGCTTTGAATGATCTTTCAAATCATTGATCAAATATTCATGTTATATTTAAATGTTTTCAAGAGTGTTTTCTTTTGATTTAAAAATTTAGAATGCATAGTTATATTTGATTCAAGATTAATCCATCGCTTTGAATGTTCTTTCAAATTATTGCTTAAATAGACAGATTTACATTCTATACTAGACAACATATTGATTTTTTTAATTTCATTGTGTACTCAATGATGTTAATTTAGGCTAGATTCTCTAACCCTACGTTGCCTGCGCTTGCGCCTCGAAGAGTACGAGCCCGAGATTGATATTAAAGGTTGGTGAATTTGTAGCAATATATTTCCCCAACACATCATATGCCAAAAATCATTTGCACATCGTTTATGTTCACCATTTCTCTATACTATCTTCAAAATAAAATCATCTTTGTCCTATTTTGTGACAACTGATGTAGGACACCTTATTTCCTTCCTTTTGAAAGATCTCTTCCTATTGACTTGAGTATCTTATATAGGAAGGCGATCCAGAAACATATCAGTACCCTAGAACTTGTAGACCTCGGTGGTTGGTTATCTTGTGTTTTATTTGGGGTTTTCATCATTGGCTCCCAGTCGAATAATTCTATGAGTGTTCGACATCAGCACCATTTTTTCACACTCGCTAACTTGTACTGGGCATATTGGAGACCATCATCCTTATCAGTGGCCATCCTCGCATCTGTTAACAGTTTTCATCATTCACTGTTAATTAGATGATTTCTCACATGTTTGACTACAACTCCTTTATTCACATGTGTATAAATATGCAGTTTAGAGAAGCTGCGACCAAGGCCTTGGGTAGAGGCTTACATCACTCAGCTTTGTTTCCTCCCCCAAGATGCATATTTTTTTTTTCAGAGACAACTTATCAGATTGATCATGCCATCACACAAGCTTCCACATTGTGCTTACCGGTGGACATACTAGTCATATCTCTTCCTAGAGAAATCACTTTGATACAACTACCGAGCATTGGAATGCCCGACTCAAGACAAATTTATATATTTTTGACATATGTTGTTTTTTTCAGGTTTCCCACAGTCCTCCAACTCCTCTCTCACTCTACTACACATATATAAGTTATTTCAGCCATTGTCTTCGTCTCTGACCTCACATATATTATACTATAGATGACCTCCTCATCAGTTGATCTGCAAAATGAGGGAAAAAAATTTAATGCTATGCAAGCTCCCTCATCCGTATAAGAAATGTGTTACTTATGTGCATGGTTTTATGAGTAATGAGCAAGTTTCTTCCAGGATTTTAATTTTTAAATGTCATAGAAAATAACATGCCAACATCAACAGCTGAAAATACATAAACATCAAACCATAAGATAAGAAGTTTGATGAATTAGTTCATCCCACCTGGGCTACATCTCCTTGGTCTGTCCACATGACTAGACCACTCTTCTCTTTGGTGAACAAAGGTACATATTAGTATACTTCCTTACTGTGTGGCTATCACCCCTTCAAGATGATGTTCTCCTACAAATAACTCTCACATATAAAAACAAACAACAATCTCCTACAAATATGATCTATACCTTACCAATGAGTGCTAGAAATCCCTCACAAATACACTCCAATTCCACACTGAAACATACATAAAATATCTTCATAAACTTAATGAATGAAGAAATAAAACAGAACTAAACCATATTGGCCATAGTTGCTAAAACAACAGTTATGTAAATGAGAACAACCCCTACAAGGTTTCCTTCTTGATCCACAGCTACCAAAACTGCTTCAAATGGCTGATTGATCCATACACCCTTCTTGTCCAACTTGCAAATTGACCTTAAATATGTGTTTAAAATAGAAAAAATAAGTTACCATTGGATTCATAGCATCATTAAACCCGTGAATAGCCTCTTCTGGTTCTTCATTTGGACTTCAGGTCCTCTAGACATGGCCTCCTCTCCTGGTGGCCCTAGGCATCAATAATCTTCAAGTGGGAAAAACTCCATCAAGAAATTATCCTCTACCTCTGAAACCTATTCCAATGGATTCCTAGCATGCCAAAATTCTATTAATGACTTTTACTGAGCTCAATTTAGTCGAATATTTCCCAATATAGGCCACATTTACTCCAGGCCTAGTAAATTGCAACTAAATTTGGTGGACTACCAGTTAAGTCCACTAAAAGTAGAACTCTACCGAATCTGACGCGCTCCACCAAACATGCCGCTAGTTTAAACTGTGGGTTAATTAGAGTTAATCACGCTTAACGGGCAGATAAGTGCAATTTAAAGTGATAAGCACTTGTTTAGGGATAAGCGTGTTCTTAGCGCTAATTACGCTTTCACGTGGTTAAACCATGTTTTAAAACCAATTAAACATGGTTTAAAAAAAAACCACCGGTTCGTTGGGTTAGGCGCTTGGTTCTTTACTTCTGGCCCTATGGGGAGGGGGTTGTCCCATGGGGTTGGCCCCTCCAACCCCCATTCTTCGAGTTAGCATACTTTACGATGATGCGGAGTCCTTAGTGGTTAAGAACCACGAGGTAGAAGAGCTAGTAACGCATGTACTTGGCGGGCGGAAGGTCATAGGTTCGACCCCCACTCTGCCATATAATTTTGCATGGAATTACAATGAAACTTTTTGCCAGTTTTAGAGCTTCTCCTTGAATTTAACCTTTGCCAAGTTTAGATAAGAGCTCCTCCAAACTTAGTTAATTCTGCCGAGAATGGGTTTTCAAACTTTTATATATATATATATATATATATTCCACCATTCGACCTTAATATGCAACCTTGACATAATAATTTGACACAAGGGTTAGAGAGGGCCCACCAGAGAGGACACATGGCGCCCTCTGGTTGGGTTGTACTCCAACCTTAAAAAAAAAATCAAATTCAAACTTAGGAAGAATATTGGAGGTCATTGGACAATTTCTCCCTTCACTAACCCATCTGGCAAATCTGAAGACAAGACTTATCACAGTGCCACAAGCTAGAATCTGGAGAATACTTCCTGTAATTCTGACTGTACCTTTCACATCATCCATGTACCTGTTCTATTCCTTTTTTGTATGTTTTAGAAAATGAACAGCAGATGATAACTCAGTCATACGAACTCAGATTTTGATGAAAAAAGTTGCGCCGGAATCCTGGTGACGAACTATATCCGGTCTTTCAGGTTCAAAGAAATTTTGAGCACTTAAATTTTTAGCTAATTTTAGGCCCTGATCCAAATTCTGATCACACCTTCCCACTAACGAGCTTTTGTACCCACAAAAGCTGATAATTATATTCTTGAGCTTCAACACTCTTCTGATTTCAAGTTATATCAATTGATTTTACTTGACAAGTCTTTTTGATAATCATCTTGACATGCCTTGCATCGCAACTGGCTATGTCTCTCAACCACTATTCTCTAGCTATTGTTGAACCACTTCAGCATTGCTGACTACTGTTGACTAATACATACCCAATTGTACCACATAGATCTCTATGTTCTTGGAAAAATTTTAGCCTTCCCACTAAGAATTAAGTCCCTCTTGCAACAAATGCATACAAGCTTATTCTTGGAAATCCTCTTATCCAAATTAAGCTTGCAATATGAGTGAATTCTTGGTGTCAACACAAGAAACCAGCTTGTTCTGCAATGGCTGCAAAACACTTTTCATCTCATCCACTTCTCACTGAATGGACCTCAAACTTCTTGCGACATCTTGTCACAAGAACACACAATCAATCTTGAAAATAAAGAATTATGCAAGAATTGAAATGACGACCACCTCTTTTTTTTCTCCATCAAAGAAATGACTATCACCTCCTGTAACATCAAGTATATGGCAATCTTCTTGCACATTGGTGTATCCAATATCGACTCACAATCGACAAACACCAGCGACTAAAACATAATCGACAAACATAGTCGACAAACAACATGCGACATCAACAACACAAGTCGACATGAAATATGCAACACAATCTACATAAATCGATATGAAATGTGTGTGACACAATCGACACAAATCGATAAACATATGTGTAGCACAATCGACTGATATGAAATGTGTGTGACACAATCGACACAAGTCAATAAAGAAATGTGCAGTACAATCGACACAAATTGATATGAAATGTGTGCGACACAATCGACACGGGTCGATAAACATATGTACAGTACAATAGACACAAATCGATATGAAATGTGCGCAACCCCATGAACACAAGCCGATAAACATATCTACAGTAAAATCAACATAAATTGATATGAAATGTGTGCGTCATAATCGACACAAGTCGATAAGAAATGATACATATTGACAGCACTCATGCATTTATCTATTTATAATGAACCTATCACAAGTTCTCTATTTACATATACAAAATATCATGCATATGTACACTTTTCAACTCTCTCTTTTAGGTAAAAATAAGTACATAAACCCAAAGCATATGAGTGATTATAAGAGCTGAATTGAATGATAAATTACTGCAACATAAATGAGTGGCATACCCATCTTTTACACCATCTTGGAGAAATTTTGCAACAAATTAAATGTCTTCAAACGAGCAACATTCACATGCAATATTGCATCATATAAGTTGTAATAATCTGCTGCAACTTGTCATATTTCAAAAAAAAATCATTCATACATAAGGCTGAAATTTGCATCTATGTACAAAGGAAATGCATGCCTTACAAGATCAAGAAATCAAGCCATTTCTTACCAAACAAATTCAATGGTGATTTTTCCTGCTAAACATCCTCTTCTTGTGAATCATCTTGACTCACATCGATGATGAAATTTTTTGTTCCATTCTCGCCAGTCTTTTTATTCACTTGCTTCAAATGCTTGGGATGAGTGGTTGGATACTGTGTCCAACATTGGGCAATGACATGTCCCTTCTTCTGACAATAAGTCCAAATCTTTTGCATTTCTGTTCAATTTTCCTTTGCTTGAACTGTTTCCTGTATGCTATCATTCTCTTCCACCATCTTGAAACTTGATGGTTATACAAACCACAATATGAACAAAAACTTTTTCTCCCACTCATGCATGCAGATTTGTCATGCTTAACATAATCATAAAAACCATGGTTATAGGAATAATTATACCTTGAATGATTCTTTGAATGTTCATATTTATCACCCTCTTGAGGAGATGAACTTGAAGAGGTTCCAGCTCTCTTTTGAATACCAACAACAAATTTCATGTCCTTAGAGCTTTCACAACTCTCTTGTTCGCCATACGCTGCATGTCTAAAATCATCTTGCTGCAACATGGGATTCAAACAATTGCATTCATCTTGAATACAAACTCTGCATGTTTGAGGGTTTGAACCTGCAACAAAAGTCTTTCTTGGAACTATTTCAAGTGCCTTCATGGCTTTATAACTTTCTCTATAACGTTGTCCATAGCCAAGACCCAAATACGTAGGCCTTTCCTCAACCATAATTGGCTCAACTATGCCTTGTGCATGTTTGCCTAATCCTTTACCTTCATAGGCCATTTTGATCATCAATTTGTACCTTATTCCTCTAGAGTGTTTTTCAACAGAACCTACACATTTATCTTGAGAGGAAATTGAAGACAAACTTGAATTATTTACCTCTTCTTCAAGCGCATGCTTGGCTAAGGATTCTTTGGAATCATGGAGTTGAGTCTCTATCTCATGCATCTTTTGAAGAAGTTCTTGATTCTCTTTCTTCATAGCAACCAACTGCTCTTGAAGCTTATTGTTCTCCTTTACATCTTCATACAATTGTTGCACCATATCTTTCATGATGTATAAGTCCTGCTTCATCTCTTTATCAAAGAGTCTTGCAAAGGAGGATAGTTTAGAATCACCACTTAATGAAATTTCCATCACAATTTAATGACTAAAGAGCTTCACAAAGCTTCAGAAAATTTGCAACTATTAAAAACCCTTCAAGTAAAACAAGAAGAAACCTTGTGCTCTGATACCAACTTGATCTGGAAATGAGGGCAAACTTGTTAATGCTATGCAAGCTCCCTCATCCATATAAGAAATGTGTTACATATGTGCATGTTTTTATGAGTAATGAGAAGGTTGCTTCCAGGATTTTAATGTTTAAATGTCTTAGAAAATAACATGCCAACATCAACAACTGAAAATACATATACATCAAACCATAAGACAAGAAGTTTGATGAAGGAGTTCACCCTGCCTGGGCTACATCTCCTTGGTCTATCAACATGACTAGACCACTCTTATATTTGGTGAAAAAAGGAACATATCAGTATATTGCCTTACTATGTGGCTATCACCCCTTCAAGATGATGTTCTCCTGCAAAGAACTCTCACATATAACAACAATACAACAATCTCCTATAGAGATGATATATACCTCACCAATGTAAAATATCTTCATAAACTTAATGAATGAAGAAATAAAACCAGAACTGAACCATGCTAGCCATAGCTACTGCAACAAAAGTTCTGTAAATGAGAACAACCCCTACAAGGTCTCCTCCTTGATCCACAGCTACCAAAACTGCTTCAAATGGCTGATTAATCCATACACCCTTCTTGTCAAACTTGAAAATTGATCTTGAATATGTGTTAAAAACAGAAAATAGAAGTTACCATTGGATTCATAACATCATTAAACCCCTGAGTATCCTCTTATGGTTCTTCATTTGGACTTCAAGTCCTCTAGACATGGCCTCCTCTCTTGGTGACCCTAGGCATAAAAAATATTCAAGTGGGAAAAAATCTATCAAGAATTGCTCCTCTACCTCTGAAACTTGTTCCAATGGATTCCGAGCATGCCAAAATGCTAACAATGACTTTGACTAACCTCAATTTGGTCAAATATTTCCCAAGATAGGCCTCATTTACTCCAGGCCTAGTAAACTACCACTAAATTTGGTGGACTGCCAGTTAAGTCCACTAAAAGTGGAACTCCATTGTATCTGGCACACTCCGCCAAACATGTCGCCAGTTTAAACTATGGGTTAATTAGCGTTAATCATGCTTAACAGGCGGATAAGTGCAGTTTAAAGTGATAGTATCATATCCAATATAAAATTTTCTTTTATTTTTTTTACTTATCCATCATAGGTTTGTTTAAGAGCATGTGATTGAAAAATCATTGAACTTGGTGAAATTATGAGTTTTTCATAAGCTTAGAAAGAATAATTTAAATGAAAGAACAGAAGAAATATTAAACACAACAAACACACATAACAGAGATTAACACATATAATTTTGATAAAGGAGTTCACCCCTCCTGGGCTACATCTCCTTGGTCCATCTTCATAGTGTGGGCCTTTGTATTAGCTTCAAGTTTTCTCAAATTGCTGTTACAAGCTTTATAACCTCTTGGAACCTATTCCAATGAGTTTAAAACTTCATAATCTCTCAAAAATGACTATTTTTTTGTTGAATTTAGACTCTGGATGCTCTGGAAATGAACCCAACACCTGGTGGCCCTGGGCATAAAAAATCTTCAAGTGGGAAAACATCCATCAAGAAGTGCTCCTCTGCCTTTGAAACTTATTCCAATGGATTCCCAGCATGCCAAAATTCTAAGAATGACTTTTACTGAGCTCAATTTGGTCGAATATTGCCCAAGATCAGCCTCATTTACTCCAAGCCTAGTAAACTGCCACTAAATTTGGTGGATTGCCAGTTAAGTCCACTAAAAGTGGAACTCCACCGAATCTGGTGCACTCTGCCAAACATGCCACCAGTTTAAATTGTGGGTTAATTAGCTTTAATCACACTTAACGGGTGGACAAGTGTAGTTTAAAGTGATAAGCGCTTGTTTAGGGATAAGCATGTTCTTAGCGCTAATTACGCTTTCACGTGGTTAAATCACGTTTTAAAACTAATTAAACATGGTTTAAAAAATCTCTGTCGATTCGTTGGGTTAGGTGCTTGGTTCTTTGCTTCTAGCCATATAGGGAGGGGGCTAACCCACGGGGCTAGCCCCCTCCAACCCCCATCCATCGAGTTAGCATACTTAAAATTATGCGGAGTCCTTAGTGGTTAAGAACCACAAGGTAGAAGAGTTGGTAATGCGTGCACTTGGCAGACAGAAGGTCGTGGGTTTGACCCCCACTCCACCATATAATTTTGCATGGAATTACAATGAAAATTTTTTCTAGTTTTAGAGCTTGTCCTCCAATTTAACCTCTGCCAAGTTTAGATAAGAGCTCCTCCAAACTTAGTTAAATTGGCCGAGAGTGGGTTTTCAAACTTTACTATATATATATATATATATATATATATAATTCCACCATTCGAACTTAAAATGCAACCTTGACATAATAATTCGACCCAAGGGTTGGAGAGGGCCCACCAAAGAGGGCACCACTATAATTTTGCATGGAACTACAATGAAACTTTTCACCAGTTTTAGAGCTTGTCCTCCAATTTAACCTCCGCCAAGTTTAGATAAGAGCTCCTCTAAACTTATTTAAATCTGCCTAGAGTGGATTTTCAAACTTTACTATATATATATATATATATATATATATATATATATATATATATATATATAATTCCACCATTCGACCTTAAAATGCAACCTTGACATAATAATTCGACCCAAGGGTTGGAGATGGCCCACCAGAGAGGACACATGGCGCCCTCTGGTTGGGTTGTACTCCAACCTTTAAAAAAAAATCAAATTCAAACTTAGGAAGAATATTGGAGGTCGTTGGACAATTTCTCCCTTCACTAACCCATGTGGCGAATCTGAAGACGACGCTTGTCACAGTGACACTAGCTTCAATCTAGAGAATATTCCCTATAATGCTGATTGTACCTGCCACATCATTCTTGTACATGCTCTGCTCCTTTTTTTCATGTTTTGGAAAACGAACAACAGAAGATAACTCGGTCATACGAACTCGAATTTTGATGAAACGAGTTGCACCGAAATCAGGTTCGAAGCAATTTTGATCACTTTGAATTTTTAGCTAATTTTAGGCCCTATTCAAATTCTGATCATCAATTCAGAGGATAAAGACTTGTTGTAACAAATTCTGGTACACTAAAAATTAAAAAATTCAGTGAGAAATTGTTTATTCCTTTTTGGATAAATTCTCAAACATACGTTTTTCATTTTTTCAAAAAACTTATTAATTATTTTTTTATAATAATAATTTTAATTTGAAAATAATTGTATTTTTATAAAAATATGATGGCATATTTTTATAAAAATATTTATTTAACGTTAAAATTTATGTTATATTAAATTATTAAGACTAATTCTGATAGTAAAAACCAAATCCAAAAAGCCTATGGCTCACCCGCACTTAGCTTTAAACTTCCGTATTTTCCTGGGCACAAAAAATCTACGTTAAAAATGTATTTCTACCCCCCAACTTTTTTCAACATTTAACCAAGGGGGATCTGAAAAGATAAAATTCATTAGAAAAATATAAAATGAAAATTCATATATTATGGATGATTTTACAGCTACACGTAAAATCAAATTCACTGATGCATGGAAAATATAAAAATGAAAATTCATATATTATGGAATATATTTATGGTGGATGGCCGAGAAATCAAATTCACTGATGCATGAATTTATGAAAGAAAATATAAAAATGAAAATTCATATATTATGGAATATATTTAGGGTGGATGGCCGAGAAAATATGAGATTGAGGAGATTGAGGTGAATGAATTTCATGAAGTAAATGAGTTTTTACATGAATGGAGAAACAAGACATGGATTTACAAAACCACACATGGTTTTATAAATTTGTAACGGTGTGAAAGTAAATGAAGTAAAAATGATTTTTTACAAGGAAGGATAAATAGGACACGGGTTTACAAAACCACACATAGTTTTGTAAATCCATGAGAAGTGGAAACGATCAATGGTTTCAATGGTTTTGGAAAGACATGAGAAAGAAAAACACGTCATAAATGGATGAATTAATCCATAAATTTATTATTTGAGGAGATATTTTCTAATTTATTTAGTAAATTCATGAGAATACAAATTTATATACAGAATATTTGAAAACATTTATCACATTGGTGAAAGATATTTTATGATATTAGTGAATCATTGTCAAATAGTGACAAAAAATCATTCGAAACAGATCTTCAACAACAAACCCCATATTTTAAGGCACAAAATATCAATTAAAGGGAAAATGGTAGAAACAACAACTCTAGATTTTAAAGGCATGGAGATATCATCATTCATAATAGCAAAAGATCAGCAGATTGAGGATCATTCTGCATATTTTCAGCAATCTTGCAACAACTTTCTAGATTCTAAGGCATAGAATTTTAAAACAGTTCCAAATTTCTGGCAAGATATTAGGATATTATTTGTTTTTAGTATATTGTTTAGGATTTTATTCATGAAAGTTTGTAACAGTTTAGCAGTTTGTATTTCTATATATATGATCAATTGTAATAAGAAATTGTGGTCTTTTGATGCCAATACATTTCATCTTTGTAACACTTTTCTCCAAAAATCCTAATTGAAGTATTTCAAGCTCTGGCTTTGACGGAATTTGTGTTTCTTGTATGTTTTTCCAGTATTTTGATATTCTATTTCTGTACATGTTCAGAGTTGCATAGAAGAGCTGGGTAGGAATAGATTGAGTTTCAATATATCTGAAATCGCCTGCAAATTTATAAGTGTTTAAAGAGATTAGTATATCAAACTTTTTGTTTGATTTAGCTCCTCTTTGAACTAGTTATTGTTAGCCACTTCTATCTTCTCCTGGATGTGCTTTGTTTGGTTGTAGAACCTTTCTACACGCATCCAATTCTGTTTGTTTTATTAATTATTTTGTTTGACTCCTTAATTATCAAGAACCAACTTACATTCTTCTTTCAAATTCTTTAAAAAGGTAAGTTCTTATGTTAGGCTGGAAGCTGACACTTTAAGAAAGGACTATGCAAGGGAGGGATTTATTCATGAAAAGGAATTTTCCAATCATCGGCAACCACCCAAATCAAATCTTGAATCTGACCAATGTGCTTCATAGGTTGTTGTCTAACGGCAATGAACAACGTTAAACAAGGCCTTGTAATTATTGAGGGAGCCCCCTTTGGTTCAAGGGTCAGCTTGAACCTAAAGACTGGTTGATTTTGTTTCTTGGCATAGTTTCTGCAGCCAAGAACTGCCTACAAGAAACAGGTACAACAGGACAATGGATGGAAGGAATTGACCTAGACAGAGACCTATTTTTCCAAGGTAACGCACCCGAGAAACTACCAGGCCAAGTTATAACGCTTCTATGCTTCATGTATGGAGCATTCGTGCCTAATTTAACGCCCTATTTTTCCTAAAGTTCCACATTACCTGTGTTCCATGAAGAATGAGGGGAATATTCTGAGTCAACTGACTAACATTTCTCAAGGAGTCATTCCAAAAAGCTGGCAACTTGCGGTGTAGGCCTCTGATTGCAAATTTCTAAACTTAACTAAGCATCCAAAGAGGGAAAAGCTAGAAAAGAAAGGAAACATGATATATTTTTCCCTAATCAGACTAATGGAGAAGAATGGAAAAGTGTGTCCTCCCAAACTCTTATAAATTGGAGGCAAGGAATCATTGTCAAAGGTCTAAAGGTTGATTGTGCAAGGAGCGAACTTTTTTTAGTGTGAGGTTTCATGGTTGGCATGGTTCATGGAGAACTATTTGCCTAAGAATTGTCACACTAGGATATTGAGAGAGATCTTGGAGTCGGAGGACTAAGGGAGGCTTGACCAAACTGATGGTTGTAACCCTCCTTCATTCAATATAATAGAACTGCTTCTATTTTGTCCACTTGATGTCTCGTGATTACATTTATTGAGTTATTTGTTTAAGATATATGTTATAAGTGGACTAGAATTGTGTTAGTTCATGTTTCAATATATGCTTGTTTTTTATTGTTTATTTGCGATAACATTGTGAAGATTACTAGTCTCGTTGTTAGCTTGAAAGATTCGGACTTGGAGCTGGTGAGGTGGGCTTCCACCACACTACCTTGAGCTCTCCAACAGATCGGCATAAGGCATTGAGGTAATCCTTATCTATTTCACATTATCAATCAAATACTTTTATAAACATGCATCTATTATCTTTGTGAATGTTGCAGCTAATATGACTATCTTCCTTGGGTCTTGGGATTGGGAAGGCCCAAGAGGGATCTTACTCCAACTACTACACGTGAATTTTACCCCTAAGCACCAAGGTCCCACCAAAATACAAATGTTGCATTAAATGGTGATTAGAAAATTAATCATAATCATAATCTGTTGGCTTGAAGGGTCTTGACCCAGGTTCAGATTTATCGTGCAACCAACAAACCCTCCAACTACTGGCCCTTTCGGCAGTGACTTACGTGCAAAAATCAAATTCTCACCCGAAGTAGTATGGGAGGTTGTTAGAACCAAGCTTCTACACCCTGAGGAAGAATTTAGTGTAGTGGCCCTAAACAGACTTGTAACATAACTATACAAATGTGCATAACAACAAATCAACAGATCAACCTCTTTGTTGATTATCAGATAATGCTTAATTATGTATTCGCACACACTAAACACATATACTTCAATCAAACCTATTCATCTTTTGATATTCCCGCATAATATACTTATTCATTCTTGCAGATGAAATTAACTATAAACATAAGTAAATATGAAATCTTAGAACAAATTTCGATCTCAAAAAAATAACAGATAAACAATACAACAGAATGCATAACAGTTTCCATTTCGCCAAAAAAAATATTCTTTATTGAGAGATCCAATAGTTTAATACATTCAATCCTTCAATAAACCCTATCCTTCCACGCACACAGTGAGCAAAGTCCATACAGATCCAGGACTTAGGTCTCTGCGCACAAAGCCAGCAGGAGCCTTTCTACCCAAAAACCCAGAATTAGATCGAGATCCTTAAGCAATAACCATAACAATACAATACATAAAAGATATCCCTTCATGATTCGACCTTTACATAATTATACTAACTTGGTGTGCAGATACCATGGTCTCAAAACATCGTTTGAGACTCATGGTTTTCCCTTAAAACCCATTACATTGAATAAGGGACTTTGACCTGCCCCAAAACCCCTTTGACTCTTTCACACCGCGAGCACAACAAAACATAAACAAAATTGTACCCCATGTGACTCTGCTCCAACAGGCCTCCAACACAAACTCGTGACTCGTCTTGAGTCACTCTGGGGTGGTCTCTTTCATCTTTTCCTTGAGTTCTTCGACAAATCTCTTCAATGGAAAAACCATTTCGACGCTTTGCGCAGCATCACCCTACAATTCGTCCACTAACTTTGCTTTTTCAGCCCTTCAGCTACTATATTGATGTTGCATGGTGTTTGTTGAAGGCTCTTGAGGGCACCATCCAAAGTCTGAGACAATTGCAGGGCTTCCTTAGCCCACGTTTGCATCCTTGCTTCCAAAAATTTTTCCTGGCAGCACAGGTCGTCGATCTATTTGAATTTTATTGCCCTCATGAAGGCGGGCAAGTCTTTGTGTTGTCACCAATGTGGGCGTCGCCATCCATATCTCTGAAAATTGTTCCTCTTTCTGAATATAAGTCCAGCCATGGCCTCATCTAATAGCTGACCACACTCTATCACAATGGCTAAGATGTTGTCGGTAGCTGCTTTAACTTCTATGGCACGCTGCGCTCTGACATCTGGTGGCATTTCTGGCTGTAGCTGCATCTATAATTCGACAATTTGATGCTCTAACTCAGCCCAGACAGTTTGGACTTCAATGCATAATGCCTTCAGTGTAGCGACCAAGCCTTCTAATTTTTCTGTAGGTGTGGCTGAGGTGGGGACCTCTGGAAAGTCACCATAGACTTGTTCAATTTTGGCTTCCAGGGCGGCGTGGCAAGCCTCCTCTGTTGTTTGTAGTTTTTTTTTAATAATTTTTGCTTGTTTTTTTTATTCATTGGAATCGCAATAGGCTCGGCCCTCTCTGTACTGTAACTCGTTGATGATCATGTTATGGATCATGTGAAGCTTCCTGGCTAGCAACACATCAAATTCGATGTTGATCTCTCCACAGGCTCTAAGAGTCACACGCAGAGTCAGTGACTCTACTTTGATTGCAGGTGCAGGGACCTAGATCAGGCGGCTATCCCCGGTCGAAAGTAGCATCGTGATGATTCGCTGCGCACTAGACGTAGGCACATTAGCTTGAAGCTAGCTCTCTTGAATTAGGCTCACTTATACATTGAGCTCTTGGATTCCAGTCTGCACTCCTTCGAGTGTAGCTTTGTACTGTGCCTCCATATTTTTCCACATGTCTTCTGTTGCGGGCGTCACTGTATTTTCAATTTCATTGAAGTCATCTTCGGTTAGGGTGAGGTCCTCGGCGCCGGCTACTTTAGATTCTTTTCAGTTTTTGCGCGAACCTCCCGTGGCATGAGAACCGCACTTAGTCCCCTTCGTTTTTTGAGCCTCGGTTTCCTCATCACCTACACTATTATTTTCAGCTTATGTTTCTTTTTCTAAGTCCATTATCTCTCTGGTGGTGGTCGACATAGGATCAGCCTCGGCATATTTTCCATTCTGTGTATCTTTTTTGGTTTTAGGCTTCGTTGGAGTCTTAAGAATTGCTAATGATGCACCCCTCTTGGTGTGCGACTCCAACCAAGCAAGCGGCCACTCCGTCGTGATGTGCACAAGGTCATCTTCTGTGACCAAGTATGGAAAATCATACCATACACCTTCGACAGTGCCCTTTACGCAAATAAGCACATTATGGAATGTCGCCTTGAAATATGCAATCAATTTGTATTGTTCATACAAGGTTGGGGACAACCTTGGCTTCGACTGAATCGCTTGACATAGCACAGAGTCAAAAAGTACCCAAAATATTTTATTTTTAGTGACTCTTGCTAGGATCTTGGAATTCCACAGAGTTGTGTGGCCTGCAACTTCACACATCTCAAGGTCTATCTCGGGGAATTGTGTTCCTTCATGGGTCTTCGAGCCAATGTGTGTGACGAGGAGGATTATCCAAGAATAGTAGAAGTTTTTTCCTTCCTCCTACACCTCACGCATATTCTTTAGAAATTTTGTGCATAAATAATGTGCCCAGTTGTATTGGACACCCTTCTCGCATTTCCCAGAAAACGCAATAACATGTGTTGGGACTTCCTCCAGCCTGGACTTCCTCATCATTTTGCAAGCAAGCACAATTGTGCCAAACTAAACTGTAGGGTCACTGATTTCACTGACCACGAAACCTCTGGTGTTGCGTGACACCTTGTAATCTTTCTTTACTTTGTCAGCAACCTTCTTTTCTTGACCCTTCCCTCTGAATGCTGCTACAGGGTCCGTGCCCCGGTTAAGCAAGTTGGTAATCTGATGGATCAGCACAGCATCGATTGGTATGTGCTCCCCGAGCCATAGACAATCATCATGAATCAATGTGAGTAACTGTCGCACGCAAATATCATTTATCAAGATGCGCCCAAAGAATGGAACCTACAAAATATTTAAAAATCCATATTTATGCAAGCCCAGTGCTTAGGGCATTGGCTCAACCTTTACTACGTCATCATCATAAAGAATGTGCTCTAAGTACATGTCAAGTGCGATCTCTAGAAATATTTCTTCATCGACGAGGTCACAATCCTCCATTTTAAGCAGTGGAATTTTAGCGAATATGTCTCCCTCAACTGGTACGTTCTCTAGTATCAAATACATATTGATATAGGAGCGCACTTTATCAAGATCCTTCGGGATCTTCACCGAAAATTTGCACGATGCGACATAGGCAGGGAACCGCTTGATGGGATTATCAATCTCTATTATATCCTCTTCCTCCATGACGGTCTCTAGCAACTCCATTATTGGCTTCGTTTGGTGCCTTGCCGTAGTGGAGGGCGGCTTCGGGGTTTTCTCTCGAGGCGATTTCTGGACCCCGAAGATTGTCCCTTCTTGGTTTGGGCTGGCACAGGGGTCTCAGTGTCCTGGCTAGTGGGTTCCTTTCTTGGCTTAGTGGCAGTCATACTTGGTAGTATTAAGTGACCTAAACCTATACGGCGCATCTCTTTCTCAAACATCGGATTAATACCACACGTAGACTTCATACAGGCTTTGGAAATGAAATAGCTCAATGCGCAAAAATAACACAAAAAGAAAAGGGAATTAATACGACCTCTTAGATCATATTTATAGCTTAGGTGTGTCTTAAATGGTCTCTTGTGCATTAATATAGCTCCATAAATGATAAAATGACTACAAATCTAGCATAAAATCCTTAGTAAATGTAACTTAGACGCTCCTCCAAATGGTAATAATACTGTCTTGTCCAAATTTACTGTTCAAACGGCTATATTCTGGCACCTCTGCGACCCAGCCAACCTCTGTGCGCAACTTCTGCGTGCTCGTCACACTTTTCTATGTGTCTGCCATCCTTTCTGCGCAGATCCATATCTCCGATCATATAGTCATTTGGTGCATGCAAGGAGAGGATCATTCTTGTAAGGCTTCAATCAGCTTCCATTAACATACCTAGGAATATTTTCTCTGCTCATTGTCGCCAGGTGCACCGCACCTCCGTCAGTGATTTCCTTAACAACATATGGTCCTAGCCAATGCATCTTGAACTTCCCTAGGTGGCACGCAAAATTTTTGTCATACAAAAAGACCAAGTCCTCTTCCTTAAAGGCCTTCTATCTAATATGCCTATCATGCCAATCCTTTTCACGCACCTTCTACACTTGCTGAACTTGCAATAAATTGATCCTCTTCTAGCGCAACTAACTATGACAATCATTCCTCCATAATATATTGCTCTGCCATATTAGTGAATGCTACAATGCGCAGACTTGGAACAATCTCGATCAGCATAACAACTTCTTTCCCATACACCATCCTGAACGGTGTCTTTCCTGTTAGCTTCCTGCACATGATTCCTTATGCCCAAAGAACTACAGGTATGTGCACATCCCAATCATTCTGGTTAGCATTGAAAACCTTAGTGAGTGCAATATCCAATATCTTATTGAAAGCTTCCACCGCACCATTCGCTTATGGGTGATATGGAGTACTCTTCTAGTGATGAATCCAGAATTCTTCTATCAGAGCTTCAATAGTTTCATTCACAAATTGTGTACCTTGATCACTCATCAGAATCTTAGGGCATCCAAACTGAGTCAAGATGTTCTCAAAGATGAAGTGAGCAGTTGTTTCTACACTACTATCCTTCACTGGCTTAGCTTCATCCCATCTCATTACATAGTCTGTCGTAGTGATTATGTAACGTGCACCTGTCTTTTTTCCATGAGGGTTAATAGGTCCAAAAAAATCTATGGTCCATTTTTCAAAGGCTTGCAACGCCATTTATAGTTTCAATGGAATCTCATCTCTGCGCGATGGTTTCCCCGGTCTTTGGCATACATCACATGTGTGGCAATGTGCATATGCATCATTGTGTAGCGTGGGCTATCATAAACCAGCTCGTAGGATATTCTGCGTAGTGTATTTCCCTTGATAGTGACCTTCAATAACCCCTTCATGAGCTTCAGCTAAGATATATCATCTCTCAAATTATAACACATACCTTCGCAAGACCTTATCTGCACCCATCTTGTACAACTGACCAGCAATGAGAGTGAAGTCAGTTGTGTGTGCAACTAGCTCTTTCTTCTATTGCAATGTATACTCCCCGGGCACACATCCATTAGTCAAGAAATGAATGATAATAGAAAAATGATCATCAACCCTCTTTAACACAAATAACTGTGCATCCGGTAACCCATATTCCAAGCTAGTAGGCTCTTCTCCATTCTCAATTCGCGATAGATGGTCTGGCCCAGCATTCATTCTTCCAAGTTTCACAATGACTTCAAAATCATACTCCTGAAATAAAAGCAACCACTTACAGATATACCCCCCCAACACAAGCTTATTGACCAAGTATTTCAAAATAGAGTGGTCAATAAACATCTTGAAGTGACCTCCTAACTGGTAGTGGCATAATTTTTGTATCGCATAAACCATAGCCAATCCTTCTCTCTCTGTAGTTGAATAATTATGCTCCATGCTTGATAGCTTCCTACTTGAAAATGCAATAGGGTGATCGATCTACCTAGCTCCTAGCTGTGCTAGATAGCTTCAAACGCAATGCATGAGGCATCAACATGTACATTTAATACCTTCGACCAATATGGAAAGACCAATATGGGCACAATTACCATATTTTCCTTCAGTAATTCAAAACTCTTTTGAAATTCCTTGTCCCAATAGAATGATGAATCCTTATTGAGTAACTTCCCCATGGGCGTAGTGATCAACGCATAACCTTGGATCAACTTTCGATAATATCTAGTATGCCCCAAAATTGAGTGCAGTTGTTTAACATTTGTAGGAACTTCTAGATTAACAATCATTGCGATCTTCGCGGGATCCACCATCAATCCTCGATGGAAGACAATATGACCCAAAAATATCCCAAATGGCACACAAAATATGCACTTCTTTAAATTAAGTGATATTTGATACTTCCTACAAGTATCCAGCATTAGGCGCAGACTTGATACGTCCTTCCTCAACAATCCAAAGATAGTCCAATCATCAAAGTAGACTTCTAAGAACTTGTGGATGTATTCCTTGAATGCAGCTACTACTACGAGCGAGAAGATAGCAGACGCATTCTTCAACCAAAATGGCATGACTATATATTGAAAATAACACCTGTATGTTGCAAAGGTTCTCTTACTTCGATCTTCCAACGCAATTCTAATATGATGATATCCTGAGAAACCATTTGTAAATGAATAAGACTCCTATCCTCTTACATTTTCGAGGATCTCATTAGAAAATGGGGTTGGAAATGGATCATGAATGCAGACATCATTTAATTTTTGCAGATCCACACAAATCCTTATTTCTCCTTTAGTCTTTGTATCCTATACCACCATAGGACTCCCCCAATCTGACTCCTCCATTAGTTCTATAATTCCTGCAGCAACCATTTTATCCAATTCTTCCTTAAATTGTTGCTTGTATTTGGGGTTCAATCCATATGGGCGCTGCTTCACAGGTCGCACATCCGGTTTCAAAGTGATCTTCATGACCCCAAGCTCTCCAATTATCCCTTTCAACTCAAAGAACTTTGTAGGAAACAGGTCATGATACTCAGTCAGCAGCTAAGCAACCTTTCCCACTGTATCATCATCCCAGTAATCTCCAATATTTTCCAATTTCGGCTGCTCTTTGGTACCAATGTTCACGTGACGGATCTTCATAGGCTTAGTGACATCCATTGACTCAATGGAAGGCCCAACAACTGCACGTTATCCTTCAGATTCAGGGATTGTGATATTCCTTGGATTTTCTTCATTCTCTTCAATAGTCAAATTTCTGCAATTGACAATATCCCTCATCTGTGTATCCCATGTTGGTGAGGCACGCTCTACATTTGGTTTTTTTGTATCAAAGATAACCTCCTGAATACCTTACAGCACTTTACCAAAACAATTGAACTCACTCTCAAATTTGAAGATTAAAATGAAAATTTCGGCCAACGTAGACCATTCATTGGTTCCTTAGCACAACTTCGTTTCTAGGTACCAATCAGTAGGAACCTTCCCCAAAGTATGGACGAACATGTGCACCCATTCTTGTCGCAATTTTGTGCCCCATACTTCATTCCATTTAGCCAGATGTTTGCGCAGATTGCCTTTTCCATAATATGCCTCTTCCATCCTGTTAGTTGGACACTTAAAGCGCAATCTCATCATTTGGGTGCATTCTTCCCAGTTTTCCAAGTTCCCTTTGTGAGTCTCCCACCATCAGGATGGGGTAGAGTGCAGCACTATATCTAATGCATGGAATCTTTGTGCTTCTGGAACATTCCTTTCAAGTTCTCCTAAAAACATTTTCACATTAGTTAACCCATCATAATACGGTAATTCTCATACCTCTGATGATATTTAGCAAAGAGATCTGGTCACTCAATTGTAGCGCAGTGCAGATACTTCATGTAGCTGATTTTTCCAATTCTCCAGTTCTTCATCTGAATCTGAGAAGAAGGAACTATCCTTTTCCCAGTTAAGCATTCCATCAACGGTCAGTTTGATCCAATCATCATCTCGTGCATTCAGCTTATAGATATGGTCAACATCATCATCCGCGTGAACTGGTTATGTATATCTTGCACCTTCTGTAGGATCTAGAGGAAAGACAACTCTAGTTCCATTGTTCTCAAATACCATACTTCTCCTCTTAAGAATTATGATTCCATCCATATCAATAGCCCAATATAATCCCAACAGCGTAGGATAAGGATCAGTATCATCCACAATCTATATGACTTTGAAATCTGCAACCACCTTAACTCCTTCAATATCTACTACCACCTGTGAGAGTCTTCCTAATGGAATGATATTCTATTGATTCCCCATGCGCAGCTGGATCGTAGACCATTCCAACTTGGGCTTTCCTATGCACTGCCAAGTTTGCCTCGGTAAGACATTTACATCAGATCCTAGATCCAAAATGACCTAATCCATCTCATAGGCACCAATCTGAGCAGTCAAGCGCATCTCTCTTCCATTTTTTCTTTTGTTCTTATAGATCTTGTTGACAACTTTCTGTTCCAACCATGCTTTTTATTTTTCTGTGAAATTATCTATCAATGCTTGAAGATTCTCCACTGCCTTTTTATTACGTAATAGCTTGATACAAACCTTTAAAAATGGCTTTATTTCTTCATCTACTCCAGCCACATCCATAGGTTTATTTGATGTTGATGCACTTTCTTATGCAAACCCCTTCGTTGCTTCTACAAAAGTTTCTTTTTCATGCTATGAATTGAATCCATCCTTTTTCTCAAGCGCCTTTTAGATCCAAAGATCAACATCTAGCTTATTTCCTTTGTCCTCACCAATGGCTGCAGCACTCCTAGTGACAACATTCACGTTGGGCTCTTCTTCTTCACGCAGCTCCGCTCTTACCATCTGAATGTTTTGTGTAGGAGTATGTGTCTTCTTTTCTTGCATCTTAGAAATAAACATAGGACAATCTTCAATTACATGATCAAATTTCCTACATTACCTGCAATATTGTCGCACTAGATTTGGAAAGCCACATGCATAATGGCCAGCATCTCCATAGTTGTAGCATATGAGATATCCCCTCCCTCGACCAATTGATCCTCCCTTTCCTCATCCTCTAGTCTGGAATCCACCATGCCCATCCGGGGATGCTGTTGATGTAGGTTCAGCCTGCATTCTATACATCTCAACTTTTTCCATCATCAAATCAAAACTGCAACGATATTGTTCATCATGTTCCAGTGACGAGGAGAACTTGCAAAAAGGTTTCTTTAGCTCAGGAATATATTTTCCAATTCCTGGATAATAATTTGTCACATGGGGACCAATAGCCTGAAAAATTGTGCACCATTATGGTCCTCCAGCTTGCAGATAATCATTGAATATGGAGCATTGGTCCTTATGATGCCTGGCAGCTTTGCATCATATGCACCATACATCTGCGCATACCTCCTTTCTCTTATCTTTGCATAGATTCTAAATTTCCAAATGCATTGATTCTAACTGACTTTGAATATGTTGGGTCCTTATCTGTGCAACTGGTATTATCGAATATTCTAACTTCATTTCAATTTCTACTAACTCAGCCTGCATGGAAATATTCTGTTGACTCAAGGGCTAGCACAGATGTGGGAGCAGCATATCAATAAACCATTCCTTGTGTTGGGTATCATCGATAGTGAATCCACTATCTTTGATAGTGTGGTTTAACCTCTTATCCGCATACCATATAGGTTCATTCAACTCTTAACAAATATCTTTTAACTCAGTGACACATTGTGAAATTGACTTCGGCCTCTTAAATTGGTATTTCAGCGCAGCCTCCAAATCATCAATAGTGGCATTATGATTCACTAATACATACCCTATATACCAGTCGAGCACGTGATTTTGAAAATAAGTGGCTAACTGCGCTTTCTTGACATCATCATTGTTCACCTGTTGTGCTCTCCATACAACATCAATGATAAACCAAAATTTTTCTGTATCTTCATTCCCAATACCTTGAAAAGTAGGTAATGTCATAAACGCGGCCATATCTACACCTGGTGGTGGAGGTGTAAGTGGAGGTGGCATGGATGACTTGTGAGATGAGTTTGGAAGTGGAGTGGATGGGATAATAACTATGGCCAACGCTCCCTGATTATTCTGATCTTGTGAGATTTATTCTTCTTTTGAGTGCACATATTCACCAGAGCAACTAGTGTCTGATTCTTTGTCACTATCATATCTACCCTTGAGAGGACTATAAATAAACCCTTCTTCTAGATCTGCGCGGTAAGTTCTTCCGTGCTGCATAGTCGAGCATCTTCAGGACATTCACTCAATATGATTACATGGAGAACTCTGTTCACACAATAGCATCTTAATCCAGAACTTCAAAGAGTGCAGGAACTTACCTCTGGAACCCTTGAAAAATCTTATTTCAGCTTCCGAATAATATACAAACTGATCAACGGAAAACTGAATTACAAATCCTCACAGAAAAAGATTGATCTAATGATCTATCACGTGGGTAATCTTCTTGCTAGTCTTTTCTAACTATTGTACCAATTATGGAGTCCACTGAGTGAATGCGTCGTCCTTTGCGGAGGTATTAAATTCAATCAATTGAGACAACCACTCATGTAACTCAGTCGCAAAGGAAGCAAATAATATCTCGTGGGCCTCTGTATAAATGTACTTTTGTACCCAATCTTCTGCCGACAATTTAGAACTTCTATTCTCTTGGATCGCAAACTCAAGGATCTTTCTATCAAGCCAATCTTATAATTTGTTCTGCGTAGGATGCCACAACATCAATTCTCCCTCAAAATGAGCCTGGTCCCGGCAAAAGAACGATTTTTTGGCTTGAGGGGTCCTAACCCAAGTTCTGATTTATCATGCAACTAGCAAACCCTCCAACTACTGGCCCTTTCGGCAGTGACCTGCATGCGCAAATCAAAGTCTCACCCGAAGCAGTATTAGGGGGGTGCTACAACCAAGCTTACACACCCAGAGGAAGAATTTAGTGTAGTGGCCCTAAAAAAACTTGTAACATAACTATACAGATGTTGCAACAGATGTGCACAACAACAGATCAATAGATCAATCTCTTCATTGATTATCAGATAATGATTAATTATGTATTCGTGCACAATTAACATATGTACTTCAATAAAACCTATTCATCAACCAGTATTCCCGCATAATATACTTACTCATTCGTTCAGATGCAATTAAACATAAACAAAAGTAAATATGAAATCTCAGAACAATTTATGATCTCAAAGCAAATAACAGATAAAAAATATAGAATAGTGCATAACAATTACAAGTTCGCCAAAAAAAATCATATTTATTAAGAGATCCAAGAGTTTAGTACACTCAATCCTTCAATACACCCTATCCTTCAGTGCACACAGCCAGTGGAGTCCACACATAGCCAGGACTTAGGTCTCCATGCACACAAACAATAGGAGCCTTTCTACCCAAAAACCCAGACTTAATCGAAATCCTTAAGTAATAACCATAACAAGACAATAAATAAAAGATATCTCTTCATGACTCGACCTTTACATATTTATACTAACTTAGCACGTAGATACCATGGTTTGAGACTTATGGTTTTCCCTTAAAACCCATTACATTGAATAAGGGACTTTGACCCACCCCAAAGCCCCTTTTCCTCTTTCGTGCAATGCACACAACAAAACATAAACAAAATTGTACCTCAGGGGACCCCGCTCCAACATAATCTTTTAAAACAACTTTTATCGCAAATCAAATAATTCAGAGTGCATTCAAGCTTTATTATTTTTTTCTTGTTTTTCTTGATATTTGATTTTTTTTTAGAAAAATATCACAGACATCTTCTCAAATGAAAATTAAAACCAGTTACAATTGGCCCCAAGACTTAGGTGGCATTGGGATCCAAGAGAATCCATTGGGGGCATGATAGGTTGGAGGATTGTTTGGGATCTAGGTGAATTTATCGAGGGAAGGATTGACCAAAGGATTGTTTTAGGATCTAGGTATCGAAGGATCCATTCAAGATCATTTAGCATGGAGGCATATAATAATACACTAGGCTTTATGGGATCCTGGTATTAATTTCCACATGCTTCTCTTGTGGATAGCAGTGATTTTCTTGAGGGAAAGCAATCTTTGGGCGGGAGGATCTATAATATTCCATTTTCTGGATATGGTCAAAATAGATAGAATCTACCCATGGTATTTACCGTGATACTTACCCATGGTATCTGACCAAAGTATTATCCTTCATTTTTCGAGGGAAAATAATAAAATAAAGCTTCTAGAGAGTCCATCAAACCTATAAAACAGGATAGGAGTTAGGAATTGAGATCATCCTGAGTTATTTATCTATTTTTCCATTATTGAGAACTTTGCAAGGCCAATTCTAGTTTGATCTCAGGGACGAAAACCCTATGGGAGTAATTTTTTTGGTGGATCCATCTAGGGTCTTTGATTGTGCTTCATTGTTGTTATTTCTCATTTGATGAGCAGCCTTGCATGCCATTGGCGAGGGTCTCTTATGTTATTTATTTTGGCATGTATTATTTGTAGTAATTAATTAAATAAAGTGGTTACAGTTCCAGATCCCTTACGTGTCCTCATTTTTATTGAAGGAGTATGTTAATTAGAACATTATAGTGTGCTAGATCAGTTAAAATTTTCAAGCTTAGAGATATTAAATGGGGGAATTTTGTGGAAGGGAAAATAGGTCCATACTAATTTCAAGCACACTCAATGAATCAACTCATACAAGGAAGAGACAAAAATGGGGTTTTCCTATAGCCCGGTTAGGTAGAATTTAGCTCAATGGTAGTTTGAAGAGATGTAAAATATTGGGTGAAAATATGATTATGTGACTAATCCAAATGCATGAAACCAACACTTATTTTTCCTATGACAATACCATCTATTTGAAAGAAAAATGCATGGCTAACTAATAAAAGAAAGATGCATAAACGAATGTTGAACCACTAATTACATGAAATGAAACAATAATGGAAAGAATGTTTTTAATTTGAAATAAAGGCTACTATTGCATGACCGGAACTATTTTTGTGCTTATTAGAACAATAAAAATCAACAATATCATAAAAGAGCTCACTTGTAAACCCTACAAAGATAATACTTTTCTCAAATATGATAATTGTAGAAAATCACAACTAAACTAAATGCACGGAAAGGAAATGTATAAGGGGGATTGAGAACCTAGGTTGGACCCTAACCTAAGGAGACTCAGGTCCCTTAGAAGAAAATCACACTTATAATAAAGGAACACTTTTCATTAATCTTCAAAAGTGTTCATAAATGAAACATGGAAAACTGAAATAATAGGCGTAAGCCTTTCTCTAATTCTGACTATATTCCTCTATAGTTTTGAATCCCAAATGGGATGCTAAGGAAATCTTATTTATACAAAATGTTTTTTAGGGGCAGCCTCCTTGAAGAGAGGAGTGCTTCCCTCCAAAATACCTAAAAATGTGGATTTGGTTTCCTCGTGTTTTTTCAACTACAAGGAGGTAGTAAATGTCCTTAAGCTAGCTAAGTTTTTATTAGGCTATGGAAGGAGACAAGCCCTATAATCTCCTCCTACTGAACTCCTACAGATCTACATAAGATGTTGAAAATGGCACCAAGAAAGATTCTAATTTAATTTCCCCTTGAATTAAATAAGAAGAAAATTGTAATTCCACATAACATGAAAACTTTGATGAGTTAACTAAGTTAGTTTGACCTATTAGGTTCATCTAATTCGATTTGAGGGTCTAACTTGAGTCATGTAGAGTGGTTCCTATTTTTTAAGAGATTTGGTTGAGTTAATTTTGAGTTGTAATTAATTAATTCAGTTTATCTGAGTTAAATTCATTTTAACTAGTTCCAACTATTGGAGGAACTAGTGGAAGGTCAAAATTTAGAAGTGGAACTTGAACCACACTCAGTGATCAACCAAAGAATTAATAAATTGTAATATTCCCAATGGGAAACATGTAGCAATATTAAACAATAATGCATTAAAATAACACATTTCATCTAAAGCAAAGCAGGAGGCAAATAAAAAGGCTCTTCATAAGTATTTTCAGTAGCAATATAGATGTATAATGAGGCCCATAAGATGCATAGCTGGAAATACAAGACAAAAATAGAAGAAAATCCCTCAAAAGAAGTGTTGCAACCACATCTATAGACTGAAGCTGCCTTGACAACATTATTTTGTTAGGCTACAAAATTGTTGTTGATTACATATCAGATCTAGAGCAGATCTGTACATAAAAAGTCAGATCCATGCACTAGAAAGGCTCCTCTTTCAAATCCCCTTGGGGTTTTGAGCATTACACCAAGCATAAGCAGTAGATCTGAGATCTAAGAATGCAGATCTGCAGAAATATTCAATGATTCAGCAGTATTCAGAAATATGCAGATCAGATCTGAAATATACAATATATAGATCTCCTCCAATGGATCTCAAAGTGAAGGGAAGGTCCCCAACACTCAGAAACCAGCTCTCCAAATGGTGCACCTAAACTCCCTGCAACAACACCTATAGGAATAATGCAGATCTGAAAGAGAAACTAAATTGTAGGGTATAGATGATAGTTGGCCACATGCCAAGATCAGAAAATGATGATCAATCACTCCAATACACTCCTCCACTAAAAAAGGGCACTGAAATGTCTTAGATCTGAATAGATCTAGCCTCCACTTGTTGCAGCTTGCAAAGACAACCAAACCCTCAATAGGATCTGAGTTGTAGTTGAAAGGAGAAGCTTGGCCTCAAGCCAAATAGTAGACTATGCAATACAAGACTCTCCCAAGAGCTACTCAATGGGAAGAGGTGGAATTCCTAAACAGGAAATCCCAATTCTAAACAGCATTTTCAATCTAGGCTAAACAGGCAAAGAAAGTTATATGGTCTAAACAGACAATATATCAAAATATCATATCTTCAACAACCTCTTCATGTTTCCATCCCCTTCCTTATATATATTAAGAGCTTGTAAGCCCTAAACCACCTTCAATGAAATCTTCTCTTTCACACAATCCATCTCCATCTAGAACTGTGTTGTGCCACATTAATGGCCACTCCTTCTAGACAGCGTTGTGGATTTGGTCAAGGTTGACCCAGTCAAAATATCCAGCCCCCTTTCACACCTAAGGGTGCTTTCTTACATAGCCATGATTTAGCCTTTTTCACATTTGGCCTTGATTTATTCTTTATTAGGATTTTGATGAACCTCCTTTACACATTTATTCTTTAAGAAAATAAATAAAAACAAAAGTGGATATTTCAATTAGCTTAGGACTAATTAGGAATATTATATTCCTCCCCTCCAAAACGTTGCTTGTCCTCAAGAAACTTACAAGGACTTTGCAAAGTCTCCAATGGAATTGTCTCCTCCCAAGTATACAAGTTTAGCTTTGGTGAATAAACCAAATAGTTGTCATCATGAAGAAGTTAGAGATACATAGAGAGAATCATAGGCTGTCCATTGGCATTCTCAAGGCATGAGAGATGGTAAGTATTGGGTGCTCCAGCCTCCATGATAAATTCCAATCTCCATGTTATCATCCAAACAAAGTGAGCCATCCTTGGTAGCTCATATAAATAGTCACCAATACCCTCCTTATGCAATTTATAGGGGCTGCATGGCTGGAAATGAGAGGTAAGAATGTTCAAATTACGTTGTCTCTCCCTCCATTTATGATAGATTTGGAGCTTCTGATTTTGGGCTGCAACAATATAGTCCTCATGAAGCCAAAAGAGACTTCGAACCTCATGATTCCCTTCATTGATTCTAGGGACCCTTCTTGCCCAATATTCCATGCATATATTGAATAAAGTATCATCACCATATGTGCTCCAAAAGAAACATGGACTAAGTGTCATATGATATATTGGATGGTGACAATAGTCCCTCCATTGAGACCAGCATTGTTCTTCTTCTTGCTGCCTCAAAACATAGTACAATAAATGGCCACCTAACCACCTTCTTTCTGTCATAAGCTTTTCCAAAGCTTGAAAATAGTAGAGGATAGGATTTGTTAGCTAAATATGATTCAAGCAACACATGTCATGCCACAAATTATCCCACATTAGAAAATTTGGCCTAATTTCCGACGGCCAATTCGTCAATATTCTGACACATAGGCGTCGCAAGAGTGACAGATTAAGGTTGGGTAAAATGTGGTTAGCCATTACGTCGCAATTCCAACACTTTAATAAAGTGTCGCAAGAGCGACACTTTTGTGACGTTTCCAAACAACTATCGCTCTTCCAACGTTTTCCAAACTGTCGCTCTTCCGACGTTTTACAAACCGTCGCTCTTCCGACGTCTCCCAAACCGTCGCTCTTCAGAATTTTTACAACTATCGAAATTTCAACGAAATATCATCTAATGTTTAGAACGTCGAGCGTCCGACACTTATGTAACGTCACTTTACCGATGAAAAAGTTAAAAATATTTAAAAAAGCAACGCCGCTCTTCCGACGTGCAATGCATCGATCTTCCGATGAAAAAGTAAAAATATTAAAAAAATTAACGTCACTCTTCCGACGTGTAAGGCGTCAGTCTTCCGACAAAAAAGTAAAAATATTAAAAAAAGTAATGTCGCTCTTCTGACGTCTAAGGCGTCAGTCTTCCGACGCTTGGTTAAAAATATTTAAAAAAGAAATTCCACCAAATGTGCTAGTTTTAAGTAATATTTTCCATATAAAAATAAGTAATATTTGTTGGGAAAAATACTGAGAGGGGGGGTGAATAAGTATTTATGAATTACTCAAATAATTTTACTTTCTCGTACTTCAAAACACATACGCGACTTTCTTGACGCCAACTCGCGTATACACGCAGATATCCTTAATAAAACATGCGTATGTCCAGAAATCTTATTATGCAGATAATTCTTCACTTATATCATTCCATCATTCGTTCATTAGATGTTCAATAGACAGTAAACATATGTAGTAAGAACAGAGTAAATCATCACACATAAGAAACACACATGAACACCAAGATTTTTAGGTGGAAACCAAATTTGGGAGAAAACCACCGCTGTCGTTGTCTCATCCTTCAATATTTTATTATAAAGAAAACATCTTACAACCATGTACTGGCGCAGACTCATACTAGCACGCAGGCACCCACCTGCAGAAGGCTACAACCTTCTCTCGTTTACCAGCCTCTCCTGGAAGAGAGCTACAACCCCCTGTTCTCGTTTACCAGCTTCTCCTGGAAGGGAGCTACTACCCCCTTTACTGAAGGCTTCGACCCTCAGCTCCACTGCAGACCACGTTTCATCAATTTTCAAACTGGATCAAACAGCTTCAATACAACCCTTCACTTATCAACAATCATACTTTTCCAATTGCTTCCAACAGAACAGTGAAACCACTATAACCAGAATATCAGAGATAACCCAGACTTCAGAATAGATATGCAGAATCACATTCAACCTTGAGCAACTATAAGTTCAGATACCATATGCGCCTTTGTTTAAATAGATCCGCATATACACGCGCTTTTCACGAAACGAACCCGCGTATACATCTGTGCATTTTTTAGAACAACCCTAACTTCCCATACGCGCCTTTGTTTAAACAGATCCGCGTATACACGCGCTTTTTATGAAATGAACCTGCGTATTGATCTATAAAAGATAAACTTTACAGAATAGACCAGATCTATGAACTTACCCAGATTTCTTCAATTTCTTCAACAGATTTGCGCCAGGTCTTCAATACTTATTTTCAGATCATCCTAGAGATTCATCATTTCCAGATCTAGAGATTTTGAACCTTCATCATATTCATAGGTGCATCATAGATTCAGATCTATCGATTAAGAACAGAGTTCAACCATACAGATAAACTTCAGAGTGAAGTATTCATTTAAAGCCCAGAACCTTGCTTGCCTTTGCACAATGATCTTCTTCTCCTTTTATAGGTTTAGCCTTTATCAATACCGTGATTCAAAACCACACCACTTCCGATGGTATTCCTGGACGGGACCAAATAGATAATCAAGCGCTCAATACAATGGGTCAATACCATGGTAGTAACCCCTAGTTTTACACATTTAGAGCGCAATTAGGCATACACGACTTAGCACATACTTTTCCGCGTTCATACGTTACTTAGCCTAAACAAACCCGCGTATGCATAGTGACATGTCTTGTTCATCATTGCTCTGGCCCTTTCTGACGTTTCTTTCTTATGTACTCCTTAGCTGATCTGTAGATACATCATTTGTACATATTTGACACATAGGTTGCAACTCATCAAGTCAGTTTCCTTCAAGAACAACTTCATCAAACATGTTGCTATCCAAAGACAACTTCATCACATCATATAGCCAATTCTCATCTCATCAAGTAGATTACCATCAAAGACAACACATGCCAACAATCTTCACATCAGATTTACATCATTAATAAACTCATCAAGCATCAAGAACAACTTCATTAAGTAGGTTGCCATCATCTTCATCAAGTGGGTTGCCATCAAGGACAACACTCTGCATCATATTTCCAAAAATCTCCCCCTTTGGACTTGATGGCAACCATGACGGTGTTTGATCACCACAACAGATAAATACATTAAGCATAATGATATTCTCCCCTATTCAAACACCATGTCACTCTCCCCCTTTGACATCAAGGGCAAAGGGCGGATCAAAACCAACACAAGGTTGTTTTCTCCTCATGTAGATAGAAGAGCATTGTAGATCTGATGTGCACTGAAGTTACCATGCTCCCCCTGAGTTCATGCTGAATCTTCAAACATATTTTTCAATGAATTACATGACTCTATGACCTTCCTATCACCAAGGACTCATACTTACATCAAAGATCCAACCAAGTGGATTTACATATGAGACTCAAGTACCCAACCAAGTGGGTTTACACATTTTGACTCAACTACCCAACCAAGTGGGTTTACACATTTGAACAAGTCCTTACATGTCTGAATATTACAATTTTACATCATAGGTCTCATCATGACCTTTTCATCAAATTACAAATATGAATTTTTATGACCACTACCAAAAAGACCTCAAGAAAGAGATCACATTTCAGAATCATCATAATGCCAACAATGCATTACACTCAGCAAGGCTAATGCTCCCCCTAAAATTGTGCTCTTGTTCTTGAGCCATCTCACTGTTTTCCTTAACAGAAAATCATACGCTTCTGTCTCCATTGGAACTCGCGTGTATACGCGACTTTGCTTCATAAAACCCGTGTATGGAAAGTGAAAAACTGAAAATTTCACATTCCTTCTTCTCCCCCTGAATTTGTACCACATGTACCTGTCTTATTTTGTCACATCAGATGCACTGTCAGAAATAAACATAACCAGAATTACCAAAACCAACCATGGGAATCATCATACATTGCTCCCCCTGAACACTTTCAACAACCAATCATCAAGGCATCTTTACCCAATATCAGAGAATGAAACAGAAATATAAGATCTGAAACATCATCAGAGATACCATATAGCATCATAGATACCAAACAATACTGCAGCTGTGCTGAAAAATGCTGACCCAAAATAAAATTTGTCAGCAACTAACCATACACGGTTTTCTGTGTATAAACCCGCGTATATACGCGACTATCTTTCAGGAAACCCATGTATCCAATTTAATCTTCTGAATTTAAGCAGTTATGATTTTCTGCAAGGCAGAGACTACTCCCAGCTTCTATCTGAGATATTCGAACGCTTCCCTGGGCAGAGGTTTGGTAAATATATCAGCAACTTTTTCTTTGGAGGGAACATACTCCAACTTCACCATTTGTTCAAGCACTTGTTCACGTAAGAAGTGATACTTGATGGGAATGTGCTTGGTCTCAGAATGCATAACAGGATTCTTTGAGATACTGATGGCGTTTGTATTATCACACATGATGGAGATAGGAGGTGAACATTTGATTTGAAAATCTTGTAAGGTTTGCATCATCCAAAGAAGTTGAGTGCAACATGATGCGGCAACCACATATTCTGCTTCTGCTGTAGATAAGGCAATAGAGTTTTGCTTCTTGCTGAACCAAGATACTAACCGGGGCCCCATATAGAATGCACCACCACTAGTGCTTTTCCGATCATCAACATTTCCACCCCAATCTGCATCAGTGTAAGCATGAAGAGTGAGATCAGCATTCTTTGGATACCATAGTCCAAAGTCTTGAGTTCCTTGTAGATATTTGAATATTCTTTTGACAGCCTGAAGGTGAGACTCTTTTGGATTAGCTTGGAATCGTCCAACAATCCCAACTGCATGCATAATGTCCGGTCTAGTCCCAGTGAGATACAGAAGACTTCCTATCATAGATCTGTATTCTGGTTGATTTACCGTGGGGGAATCATCATGAGAACTGAGATTACATCTGGTTATCATTGGTGTACTTACAGGTTTGCACTCTTCCATGCCATACTTCTTCAGAATTTGCTTAAGGTATTTTGCTTGTGACAAGAATATACCATCTGTAGTTTGATGCACTTGCAAGCCAAGAAAGAATGTTAGTTCCCCAAGTAACGACATTTCAAATTCTTTCTACATGACAGAAGCAAATTTCTGACTCATAGATTCTTCATTACTTCCAAAAATGATATCATCAACATATACAACCACAATCAATAGTTTATCATTTTCAATTTTTGTGTATAAGTTGCTATCAGCAGACCCCTTTGAAAATCCTTTTTGATGAAGATATTCGTCAAGACAATAATACCATGCCCTTGGAGCTTGTTTGAGACCATATAGAGCCTTTTTAAGTCTACAACCAAGATTTTCATCATTTCCCAAAATGAATCCTTCTGGTTGTTCTATATAAACTTCTTCTTCTAGATCACCATTGAGAAATGCAAATTTAACATCCATTTGATAAACTTTGATTTGTTGAAAACTTGAAAAAGCAAGAAACATTCTTATGGCTTCAAGTATAGCTACAGGAGAAAAAGTTTCTTCAAAGTCTATACCTTCTTGTTGAGTATACCCCTTGCAAACAAGTCTAGCTTTATTTCTTACAACATCCCCATTCTCATTTAAATTGTTTTTGAATATCCATTTAGTTCCAATGACATTTTTGTTATGAGGTCTTGGTACTAATTCCCAAGTATGATTCTTTTCAATTTGATCCAGCTCTTCATTCATGGCTTGAACCCAACATTCATCTTTGCTAGCTTGATTGACATTGTGAGGCTCAATAGTGGATAGAAATGACAGATAGCTAGAAGATCCCACAAGATTCCTTCTTGTCTGTACACCTGATCCCTTATCTCCCAAAATTTGAGATTCTGGATGATTCTTTTGAACATATCTGGATGGAGCCTTTTCAGATAAATCATCTTCAGGTTATTCATTGGGTTCACTGTCTATATCATTGTTTTTTGATGTAGAAGTATATAAGTCACCATCTTCTTCATTTGTTGTTTGTTTTTCTTCTTTTGGGGCTGCAGGAGACTCATCAATAACAACATCAATACATTCAACAATCTTCTGAAGTATTTTATTGTAACATTTATATGCTCTACTCCTAGAGGAGTATCCAAGAAGTATTCCTTCATCTGCTCTAGGTTCAAACTTGCCAAGTTTTTCATCATTATTTTTGATAAAGCATTTTCTTCCAAAAACTCTAAAATGCTTCACAGTGGGAGGATTACCATACCAGAGTTCATATGGCGTTTTATCACTATTTACACGAACATTTGCCTTGTTAAGAATATTTACCGTTGTATGTGCTGCTTCTCCCCAAAAAGTGTCAAGTGTTCCGGAATCATCAAGCATAGCTCTGGCCATTTGTTGAACTATTCTATTCATTCTTTCTGCTACGCCATTTTGTTGTGGAGTGCCAGCTACAGAAAACTGTCTTTTTACGCCATGTTGTTCACAAAATTCAAGGAATTCATCTGATGTATATTCTCCTCCTCGATCAGATCTAAGACACTTGATTTTTAGATCTAATTCATTTTCAACCAGTGCTTTGAAGATCTGAAATTTCTCAAATGTTTCATCTTTGTTTTTAATCAACCCAATCCAACACATTCTAGAGAAATCATCTATAAATAAGATATAGTATTGTTCACCACGGGTGAATTTTTCCTCATAGGTCCACATATGTCGGTGATGAATGAGTTCAAGAGGCTTACTTGATGATCCTCTCTGCATTAAATTGCACTCGGTTTTCTTACTGAATTGACAAGATTTGCATATGATACTTTCAGGTAGAGTAATATTGGGAAGATCACGAACAACTTTAAGTCTGCTTGATTTGTTGATTTGAGAGAAGCTCAGATGCCCCAACCTTCTATGCCATAGCCAGTTTTCTGAAGATTTACTCAAGTAAAATTGTTCTTTGCAGTTCTTCAATACATACAGGTTGCTTGGAGTTCTTTTTCCTTTTATAATTGTTTTACCTGTATCAAGATCACGAACCACACATTCTTTTGAACTAAAGACAACTTCGGTTCCTTGATCACACATTTGAATTACACTTAACAGGTTATGCCTTAATCCATCCACATACATGACATCATTAGCCTTCACCTTTTCTCTTAGAAACACAGACCCTTTTCCTTTAATTACAGCAGGAGTATCATTTCCAAAAGTAACTTTCTTTTCCTTTTCTAGAGCACTATATGCACGAAGTTTTTTTTTATCACCTGTCATGTGTCTTGAGAATCCACTATCAATGTACCATTGATTTTCTTCACCTTTTGAAAATAACGCTATGCCACAATTTTCAACCTGTAATTCTTTCTTTTTCCATACCTTGGATTTTGAAGGAAGATGCTCTTTTGGCTGAACTTTTCTCCTGCATTCAGATTCTTCATGGCCAAATTTATTGCAATAAGCACATTCAACTTCATTTAGAAGAGGAGAAAAGTTGTTATATGTATTCTTCTTTGTTTCAATATCAATCCTTTTCTTTCTTGCTTCTCTTGTCATGATGGTTTTATATGCAACACATTGGACAACTTTATGACCAAAATTGTGACATGAGAAACATTATCCATTGAAAAATAAATTTATGCAATCATGAAGTCTTCTTGAATTTACCTGTTGATTGGTGTTTCTTGAATTTACATGAGAAACATTGTCCATTGAAGAAGATATTTCTACGATCATAAAATCTTCTATATGAATTTACTTTTTGATTGGTGTTTCTTTGAAAGACATTCCTGTTAGTGTTCTTTGAATTGAGATGATCATGCTTTACTTGTAAAGATTCTTTATTCCCTTGCTGAGTGGTAGAATGTTGTAAACCAACTGTAGCAGCTTTTAGATAATTTGGTGCTGAAGCCTGAGAAGATTCTCCAGTATATCCAAGACCTGTCTTTATAAGAGGAGAATGTTGTACCTTGATAATCTCATCTAAGGTTTTAGATCCTTTAGCAAATCTAAGATTCAGAGTCTTTACTTTCTCAAGTTCTTTTCTTAGACTTACTACTTCACACTCTAATTTCTCATTGTGTTTCTCTTTTTCTTCAAGTTGATTTTTCAGAGTTTCTATGATTATTTTACTCTCTTCTAAGCAAATTTTGAGTTGATTTTTTTCATCAAGAAAATCATTGTCTTCTAGAGCATCCACAAAAGTATCCTTTTCTTCTCTAGATTCTTTTTCAAATGCCATGAGAAGTCTAAGATCTTGTTCACATTCTTCCTCACTATCAGATAACCCATCACTGTCTTCATGAGTATAGTAACTTTTTCTAGTGCTAGACCGGTTCTTATTCCTTCTTGCTACTTCCTTCCCTTTTGCAGGTGTTTCTTTATGAGGACACTTAGCAGCATAATGACCAACTCTTCCACAATCAAAACATTTGAAAGGAAGCTTACCTCTGAACCGTCCTGTGCCAAGTTGAAGTTTCTTTACAAAATTAACCTCATCTTCTTCTGAGATATATCCTGATCCTTCTGCTTCTTGTACTTATTTTCCTTTTGTAGAAGCTCTAAAGATGGCTTCTTTGACTTCAGATGGTCCTCCTCTTCTCATTTCATAAGCAGTCAGTATGCCATGAAGTTGCACCACAGTAAGATTTTGAAGATCCTGTTTTTCTTCAAGAGCAGAAACTTTTGACTCAAATTTTGCCGTTAGTGATCTTAAAATTTTCTCAACCAAAGTAGATTCAGCTATTGTTTCTCCCAGATTTCTCATACGATTTACAACATCATCAAGACGTAAAAATAAACTAGCAATACTCTCATTACTATGCATCTTTAAATTTTCATATTCAATTCTGAGAGTTTGGAGTTTTGCACCTTTTACCTTTGCATCACCTTCATAACTTAGAATGATTTTGTCCCATATTTTCTTCGCTATATTTAGCTGCATGACCTTGAAAAATTCAGATTCAGTTAGACTTCCTAATAGAGCATTGACCACCTTCGCATTTTTTTCATAATTCTTCTTTTCCGTCGGATCTATTGGTACTGTGGCTGGATATTGATATCCTCCTTCAACAATGGCCCATACATCTGCTCCCAGAGACTAAAGATAAGATCTCATCCTTGTTTTCCAGAAGATTAAATTTTTTCCGTTAAAGAGCGGAGGCTTGATAGATGCTAATGCCTCTTGATTGCTCATGTTGCTTGTTCTTCCTTCTAGCGGCTAAGCTTTTTCAGAAGGACCTGCTCTGATACCAATTGTTGGGAAAAATACTGAGAGGGGGGGTGAATCAGTATTTAGGACTTACTCAAATATTTTTACTTTTTCTTACTTCAAAACCCATACGCGACTTTCTTGATGCCAACTCGCGTATACACGCAGATATCCTTAATAAAACATGCGTATGTCCAGAAATCTTATTATGCAGATAATTCTTCACTTATATAATTACATCATTCATTCATTAGATGTTCAATAAACAGTAAACATATGCAGTGAGAATAGAGTAAATCATCACACATAAGAAACACACATGAACACCAGGATTTTTAGGTGGAAACCCAATTCGAGAGAAAACCACCGCTGCCGTTGTCTCAGCCTTCAATATTTTATTATAAATAAAGCATCTTACAACCATGTACTGGCGCAGACTCATACCAGCACGCAGGCACCCACTTCCAGAAGGCTACAACCTTCTCTCGTTTACCAGCCTCTCCTGGAAGGGAGCTACAACCCCCTGCTGTCGTTTACCAGCTTCTCTTGGAAGGGAGCTACTACCCCCTTATTGAAGGCTTCGACCCTCAGCTCCACTGCAGACCATGTTTTATCAATTTTCAAACTGGATCAAACAACTTCAATATAACTCTTCACTTATCAACAATCATACTTTTCCCATTGCTTCCAACAGAACATTGAAACCACTGTAACGAGAATATCAAAGATAACCTAGACTTCAGAATAGATATGCAGAATCACATTCAACCTTGAGCAACTATAAGTTCAGATACCATACGCGCCTTTGTTTAAATAGATCTGCGTATACACGCGCTTTTCACGAAACGAACCCGCATATACATCTGTGCATTTTTCAGAACAACCCTAACTGCCCATACGCTCCTTTGTTTAAACAGATCTGCGTATACACGTGCTTTTTATGAAATGAACCTGCGTATAGATCTATAAAAGATAAAATTTGCAGAATAGACCAGATCTATGAACTTACCCAGATTTCTTCAATTTCTTCAACAGATTTGCGCCAGGTCTTCAATACTTCTTTTCAGATCATCCTAGAGATTCATCATTTCCAGATCTAGAGATTTTGAACCTTCATCATATTCATAGGTGCATCATAGATTCAGATCTATCGATTAAGAACAGAGTTCAACCATACAGATAAACTTCAGAGTGAAGTATTCATTTAAAGCCCAGAACCTTGCTCGCCTTTGCACAATGATCTTCTTCTCCTTTTATAGGTTTAGCCTTTATCAATACCATGAGTCAAAACCACACCACTTCCGATGGTATTCCTGGACGGGACCAAATAGATAATCAAGCGCTCAATACAATGGGTCAATACCATGGTAGTAACCCCTGTTTTTACACATTTAGAGTGCAATTAGGCATACACGACTTAGCACGTACTTTTCCGCGTTCATACGCTACTTAGCCTAAACAAACCTGCGTATGCATAGTGAAATATCTTATTCATCATTGCTCTGGCCCTTTCTGATGTTTCCTTCTTCTGTACTCCTTAGCTGATCTATAGATACATCATCTATACATATTTGACACATAGGTTGCAACTCATCAAGTCAGTTTCCTTCAAGAACAACTTCATCAAACAGGTTTCTATCCAAAGACAACTTCATCACATCATATAGCCAATTCTCATCTCATCAAGTAGATTACCTTCAAAGACAACACATGCCAACAATCTTCACATCAGATTTACATCATTAATAAACTCATCAAGCATCAAGAACAACTTCATCAAGTAGGTTGCCATCATCTTCATCAAGTGGGTTGCCATCAAGGACAACACTCTGCATCATATTTCCAACAATATTAACATCGCTCTTTGTCTCAACTTGTATAAGCCTCTATTTTTCACCACTTCAAGTTTTACTATTTATTTTTCATGCCTCCAATATCATCGAGCCCTCCACAGTTGAATCTTTAATCCTCCACAAATCTGTCTTACCTGAGCTTAAAATAAACACTGGTATACACTTCTACAGATTTGTTCTATCTGAACTCCAAGGAAGCACTAATTTACCCTTCAAATATACTCCACATATGTGTTATCACCACTCTACTTCCACAAAGGTAAGTCTGAGGTGTTCATGGGCTCAATTCCACAGGACTGAACTTTACAAGCTAGATTGGTATACGAAACATAAGTCACTGAGTCTTATCACAGTCTTGTAACTTAACACTGAGCTCATAAATAAAAATAGGTGACTTAGATAATTCGAAAGTTCTGTCCAAGCATCAATAAATAGGAGATAATCTGAGATTTTAATAGATTTTCACCGCATAAAATATGTCAAAATCCTATAGCTATATCCCTGGCCTGAGACTGCAATGAAGAGGTCCAAAGTATGGCAGCTTCAATAGAACCAAGCCTCAATATAGGGTTGCAATAGGTCCGAGGGTTTAACTGATTCAAGTCTTAATAAAAGGCTACAACACAGAACTGAGATCTTATGGTATATCTCTGTCCTCCAATAATGACAAACATAAAATTCTCTTGAGCATGGTAATAGAACTAAATTTGTTTACAACAGTCCACAAGATATCCATTCATTTCTAGAAATTCTGCAAGAAGAAAATGAAAGTCATGTGTAACAAAGTATTATGAAAATACTTCAAATTACTGTCATATTGGAGCAACTAGCCTCTGACAAAAAATATAAAAAGAAAAATCAAGACACTGAGTGTGCCCAAAGGATTAACCTTGGAGTGGAAATTTCTATCTGGATCCCCACTTTTGCAAAAATATTTCTTATATATACAGAATTATTTACTCACCAGCAAAAGGAAAAATGAAAATGGAAGGGCATACACATTGAATTTATATCCTTTTCCTTAAGGAAAATAAAATCAGAATAAGATGCATGGTCTAACAATTTGGCATCCTCAATCAGCAATGATCATTTTGCCAGCATTTCCATATCTACCTCGTCAACAAAAAGCAACCAAAGAACTAACCTTATTTTTTAACACATTTGCAGTGGAGTCCCCAGAGAGCACATGATGCAGAAACTCACAAACAGTGAAAACTACCAATCAGCAAATCCCAAATCACACATCAGGAATATCCCAACAAGAATGAACTCCAATGCAAATGCCCCTGAAGAATTTTTGCCAACTAAGATTGCAACATATGTGAGCCACTACAAACTATATGGCATGCTGGTGCAAGGTTCTTTGTAAAATCCATTGATGATGCATCTAGTAGAATGCCAACTTCTTTTCTTAACAATAAATGAAAAGTTTAGATATATTAAAAATATCTCCATCTTTGGCTGAGAATTAGACAACAAAATATCCTAGGAAGCTTAGTGTGAAAATCACAACGAATATTTTTTCTACAATTTTTACTAAGTGATAAAGGAAAAGATGAAGCAAGATGGGCAAACCGAAGATATAGATTGTAAAATGTAAAGGTGAAAAACTTGTTCAAAAAACACAAGATGATATTTTCATTAACTTTAAGTTTCTATGCACACTCGAAACAGAAATGTGCACTTGCTCGAAAGAATAGAAATACCTTACAGGTGAAGACCTCTCTTAGAAGAATGACACTAAAAGATGATGTCAAGTATCTCTAAGAAAGTTACAAATCTAATGTGCCATATAGATATAGGAATTACAAACACACTACATGTCAATGTCTACCAGATCATCTCACTAGGGACAAACCACTACAAGAGAAACTGCTAAATTATACACTTGAGATATACAATAAAATTCATGAAGGAAATTTAAGGTCCTTAGCATATAATCCTTGCTTAACATGAATTTTTCCTTGATTTCTCTAATAAATAGGGAAGCCAATGCTTAAATTTGTATTGTAAGATTCAATCAACCTGGAAAGACAAGCTCACTTTTCTACAGAGTATATGTATTGAAGTCTACCTATTTTTGGTGGCCCTTGTTTTGATATAATACATCTTCTCGAAGAGGAGGTTGGAAATATGGAATTTTACTCTGTCCCAAGATGGCCATTGCTGGCTCAAAAATAAGACCCCTAGCTGATCAACCAATGGCATGAGAGATAAATGCATTTAAATATTGAGAAAAAATAAAATAAAAAACTGATGCCTAATGTAACCCTCAGGGGAATTGGCAAAATTTTTGGTCAATTCCCAAACTAATAGCAGTCAATCCAAATCAAATGCAATATAACATGCCTTGCAGTAGGTGTAATAAGAGCACGTCGTGGTGAAGTCAACTTGAAATAACACAAATGTGTCATATACTAAACACTTAGAGGGGCTTGATAACAAAAAACACGCTCAAGAAATATGAGCTAAACCTTGCAACAAGAGCTCTATGAATGCAGTGTCTTTGTCCTACTCTATCTGCTCATTTGATGTGCAAGAGGCAAAGAGGGACACTAAAATCTGATGTGATGCAAGGGGTTGAAACTTCTAAAACAAACTAGTAGTTGAATGATCAATGCAAACATGTGGTGTTCTAACATAACTTTGACTTGGAGGTATTTGTCCCAATGTTTGTTGGATTGATGATTTAATGATAAGTTGTGCACAATTGTCTTATTAATAATCTCAGTATGGTCGTCAGTCTAAGACTAAAAAACATAGGGAGAGAAGCAACCGGAAGTGTATCCAAATTTGTTGGAATATTAGTATTGCAACTTTTGGTGCATCATTGTTATTGTTGTAGGGAATCGAAAAACCATGTTGGAAAAAACAACACACTATTATGAAAATGTAATCATGATTATGTTTATTTGTAGACTTTCCAGCAATAAAATTCATTTAACTAGATTCCGATGGTTAAGAAGGCACTGGTAGATGCTAACATATGCCAAGATCTTGATTGGGAGGCATAGACAAGCTACAATGAGAGCACTAATATTTATAATCATTAATATTCTTTAGCATGATTTGGAAATAAGTTGCAGAAGGAATTAAAGAGCCTCATCGATTAAAAGGTGCCTTCCAAGGAGAAGGAATGAGATTCTTTGAGTAGTTTATTTAGCACCAACTAACACACATGAATAATTAAATTTGTACAATAACTTATTGAAGAGTATAATTCAGGAAAGGTGAATTCTACAAAATGAGTACAAAATATTGATAAGTAGGATAAACCAATTTTTAGTCATCATAATTACTGCATATGATGTCTAATGATTAATCTGCTAACAAGTATCCCTACGGGGATGGCTGAGAAGGTATAGACTCTATTATCTCGTTTGTGGATTCATTATGTTATTAGATAATGATGTAATTATTGTAGACATTATGTCTGTTCTGTATGGATATGTGTTTGAATTGACGAATTGCAGAATTTCAATGGTTGATGGTTTGTACGTAGAATATTTTCCTTTTCTGAGGAAGAAGTGCCACCAATGTTTAATTGTTTAAACTATGAAAAAAAATTCCTTATCATAGGCAGCATAACCTAGCTTGGCATGCAATAGGTATTCAAAGTAATAAACCATTGGATTTTCTTCCTACTTAAGAACGATATCTATGGAAAATTATGAGGAATTTGTCTAAAATGAGACCAAGATATTTCAAACTTGGACCTTCAAGTATAAAAATAAAATGTCTTGCTGAGTAGAATTAAACAAAATCTTGAAAATCTGACCACATAAATGAATATTTTTCATTCGATAGAACAAGAAATCAAAATGAAAAAATAAATCTCCTCAGTGAACCCAAACAAATTGACAATTTTTAAACTGGTAATCATATTTACAGGCATATAAATAGATTTAAAACACCTCCCTGGTAACTTCAATGTCATTAAAAATTAATAAATTCCATATAAAAACCAAACTTGCTAAGATCCCAAAACCAAGAGTACTTACAGCTAGGTGTGGTGAGCTTAAGAGTCCTGAATAAAATATCATAGAGAGCCTCATTTTCAAGCACCATACATTCGTCTGCATTTTCTACCAGCTGATGAACAGAGAGTCTGGCATTGTAAGGCTCCACCACAGTGTCTGACACCTTAGGAGACGGGAAAACAGAGAATGTGAGCATCATTCTATCAGGGTATACCTCCCTAATCTTGGAGATCAAGAGGGTTCCCATTCCAGATCCAGTACCTCCTCCCAAAGAGTGACACACTTGAAACCCTGTACACAACAAAAACCCACATCATTTTAGCAAATGAAATCCTACATTTTAAAAACACAAGGTCAAGGATTTGAATCTAAAAAAGACACATACCTTGTATGAAATCACAGTTCTCAGCCTCCTTCCTAATGACATCAAGCACAGAATCAATGGGCTCGGCTCCTTCTGTGCAATGCCCCTTGGCCCAGTTGTTTCCAGCCCCGGATTGACCAAAAACGAAGTTATCAAGTCTGAAGACCTATCCATAAGGCCCGGTCCTCACACTGTCCATGGTGCCAGGCTCCAAATCCATGAGCACAGCTCGAGGCACAAATCTCCCATAGCTCGCCTCATTGTAGTAAACATTAACCCTTTCAATATGTAGATCTAAAGTGCCCTGATATCTCCCAGTAGGATCGATCTCGTGTTCTTCATAGACCACTTCCCAGAACTTGAAGCCGATCTGGTTGCCACATTGGCCCCCCTTAATGTGAAGGATCTCTCGCATTTTTTCTATCGACCCAACTCATATTTGGATCAGATTTGAACTGCCCCTCTGTCGTCGCTCAATACATCAATAATTGTTGCAGAATATCACTCAGTGATTAAGGTAAGAAAAGCATCATTAGGTTGCTTCCTATTTCAATAAATCTGCGTGTAACTCCTCTAGGATGAAATCAATGAATCTGAAGATCACTTATTGAGTTTTTGATGCAGGACATATGGCTTCAGGTCAACATTCTAGTATTTTTATTACATACATATTTCCTCACAAAGATAATGCTAGTCTCCAAGATTATGGATGTGATGTGACTATTATAATTGAAGTGCCAAAGATATAGGTGTGATGCCTGTAGATGTGATGATGTTGCGTGCGATGCCTCAGACTTCAGAACCTACAAGAAAACTCAATGAAACCCACAGAAACCAAACCAAAAGAACAACGAAACCCTAAACTGCCCCTCCAAACGGGATTTGTTGCATCCTCCCTCCTTCCTTGGACAAACCATGCAACCGGAGGGAAATGTACGAGGGAAATTAACACTTTTGATACTTGAAAATTTTTTACATTTTGAAATGAAATACGATGTGTTTTTTTAAGGCCACTCAAATTCCATTAAATAAAATGTGTGAGACTTTTCTTGGGGTTAATAAGGGGTTTGGGTAAATAAGTGGTATTGTTGATTATATATAATTATTAATGAGATTATATCTAAGACATTTATTTAAATTATAATTATATAAAATTGTTGAATTTTTATTTCATAAACTAGGGATTTTGGTTGATTTTTTAATCTAATTATGTGATATTAAAGATGAATTATGGTAACTTAAAAATAATTTTTATGTGGTTAAAAGGGAAGTAGTAATTTTATGGTATGAATGATTATTTTCAATGAAATTTTTAGTTTAGTAAGGATAATCAGGCGAACGATGCCATAGGGGAGCAAATGGAAAACAGGCCACCCAAACGTGCACAAGGCACCCAGGTGGTCACAACTTAGCAAAACGGATACGGGCGTCCTCGAACGAAATGGCCCAACCCGAACGCACCAGGTCGGGTGACCTCACATGGCACGACACGGTGCACCCGACCGAATGATGCCACAAGGGAGCAAACGGCAAACAGGCTTCCCGAACGTGCACAAGCCACCCAGCGGTCACAATTTAGAAAAACTGATACGGGCACCCTCGAATGAATCGGCCCAACCCAAATGCGCCCAGTCAGGCGACCTCACACAGCGCGCCTGACCAAACGATGCCACAAGGGAGCAAACAGAAAACGGGCCACCTGAATGTGCACAAGGCACCTGGGTGGTCACAACTTAGCAAAACTGATACGGGCGCCCTCGAATGAAACGGCCCGACCCGAACGCACCCGGTCGGGCGACCTCACATGGTGCGACACGGCGAACGATGCCATAGGGGAGAAAATGGAAAACGGGCCGCCCAAACATGCACAAGGCACCTAGGTGGTCACAACTTAGCAAAACTTATATGGGCACCCTCGAACGAAACAGCCCGACCCGAATGCGCCCAATCGGGCGACCTCACACGGCGCGACACGGCGCGCCCAACCAAACGATGCTACAAGGGAGAAAACGGAAAACGGGCCACCCGAACGTGCACAAGGCACCCGAGCGGTCGCAATTTAGCAAAACTAATACGGGCGCCCTCGAAAGAAACAACCCGACTCGAACGCGCCCGGTCGGATGACCTCACACGGCACAACATGGCACGCCCAACCAAACGATACCACAAGGGAGCAAACGGAAAACGGGACACCCGAATGTGCACAAGGCACTCGGGTGGTCACAACTTAGCAAAACTGATACGGGCGCCCTCAAACGAAACGGCCAAAACCGAACGCGCCAGGTCGGGCGACCTCAGTACACGGTGCGACACGGTGAATGATGCCACAGGGGAGAAAATGGAAAACGGGCCGCATGAACGTGCACAAGGCACTCAGGCGGTCACAACTTAGCAAAACTGATATGGGCGCCCTTGAACGAAATGGCCCAACCCGAACGCACCCAGTCAGGTGACCTCGTACGGTGCACCCGACCAAACGATGCCACAAGGGAGCAAACAGAAAATAGGCCGCCTGAACGTGTACAAGGCACCCGGGTGGTCACAACTTAGCAAAACTGATACGGGCGCCCTCGAACGAAATGGCCCGACCCGAACGCGCCCGGTCGGGCAACCTCGCACGGCGCGCTCGACTGAACGATGCCACAAGGGAGAAAACGGCAAACGGGCTGCCCGAAAGGTTTTTGAAGGGGTTCCCCCACCATATGACTGAAAGAAGAGAATGGCTATTCCATATGCTCTGAAAGTGTTGAGGCTTCAGCTAAGTCACAAGTATTGTCTGCTAGCAGCTAGGAAGGCTTTTCAAAGAAGTTGGCTGGCATCACTATGACACTATTACGGAATTAGAAGGGAAGAGAAAGGCAAAGGCTCAGGTATCATATGAGAGAGGAAGCAATTGGAAAAATTGATATCAAAAGTAGTGGAGTTAGTCGAAAAGCAGCTTGCCCCAGAGATGGATAAGATAAAACTTGACAACATATTGGTCAATTTCCTTGACCCTTTATTGGTTATTCAGGAGTATGAATACACCACCGTTAATATTAAAGTAATTGGCCCCTAACAGATAAAGGGCTACAAGTTGTATTTTTCATCTGAACATCAACATACCACAACCATGCTTACAACCAGGATATGTTTTTTGAGGAGGAGAAATCTTGTCGAGATCAACATCAAGAATCCATTGCAAAAAAAAAGTACAACTTGTGGTGATTCCAGATGAGCTACAATAGATATCGAATGTGGAAATTATGGAGGAACAAGATGAAATTCATCTTCCTTTTGCATTCGAGCGAGAGGAAAATCAATCATCAATGAAAATTCAAAATTTTCAAGCTGATCAGCAAGATCAACCAAATTGGGGGCAAAGTTTGGGGAACCTTCGTAAGTGAATGGGACCTATGTGATATGGCTACGAGTTATCTACCCCCACACAATCCGATATGTAAATATTAAACATTGTAGGCATAGGGTTAATTAACCCCACACATAGTGGATTTAGCGCCCGAAAAACAGCTTGCCCCAAAGATGGAGCTCTTAGCTTCAATAAAGTATTAGATAAGCTGCATGTTGTGCTCAATGAAGAAGTCAATTTTGAAAATGACAAGAAATTATTTCTGAAGATGAGGTTTTTGACTAGAAAGATATAACTACACAGAAATAATTACATTGTTGATACAATAATAATATAATCTGCAAACAGCCTTCTCACATTCATGATCTAAGTATATAGTGAATTAGACAGAAGTAAGAAAACAATTACTTCTTCAAAGCGAATTCGAATTGGGAGGGCTTAGGGAATTGGGGGTTAGGGGTTAGGGGATTAGGGATTAGGGGTTAGGAGCTAGGGTTTAGGGGGTTAAATGGGTTAGGGTTTTAGGGGTTTAGGGGGTTAAATGGGTTGGGGATTGGGAATTAGTGTTTAAGGGGTTAGGGTTTAAGGTTTATAGGTTTAGCGTTTAGGAGGTTAAATGGGTTAGGCATTTAGAGGTTTAGGGGCTTAGGGGATTTAGCAGTTAATGATTTTAGCTAGGGGTTAGGGGTTAAGGGGTTAAGCGGTTAGGGTTTTAGAGGTTTATGGTTTAGGGGGTTAGGGGTTAAGGGTTTAGAGGTTTATGGTTTAGGGGTTAAATGGGTAAGGGGTTTAGAGGTTTAGGGGGTTAAATGGGTTAGGGGTTAAGGGGTTATAGGTTTAGGGTTTAGGGGGTTAAATGGGTTATGGTTTTAGGGGGTTAGTTGGATTAGGGATCAAGAATTAGGGTTTAAGGGGTTAGGGTTAAGGGTTTAATGGTTTAGGGTTTAAGGGGTTAGGGGTTAAGGGTTTATAGGTTTAGGGTTTAGGGGGTTAAATGGGTTAGGGGTTTACTAGGGATTTAGGGGGTTAAATAGGTTAGCGGTTAAGGGTTTAGGGCTTAGGGGTTAAGGGTTTATAGGTTTATGGTTTAGGGGTTAAATGGGTTAGGGGTTTAGAGGTTTAGGGGGTTAAATGGGTTAGGGGTTGGGAATTAGTGTTTAAGGGGTTAGGGGTTAAGATGATAGTTTCATTGGTCTTTGTTTGTGCACATTAGTTTCTTATTCTTTGCATCTCAATGTAACAATTTTGTAAGTATTGTCGCTTGTTTCCATGTCTTCTTTATTTATTATAAAGAGATAGGACTTAAGAGAGAGGAACCAGTATCATAGAAGAAATAATATGTGACCAAATTACTCTATATGGAGATGGGAGATATGGGCACCCTACCTACCTACTAAATGTCTAAACCAAATGTGGTGTGAACGTCTGTAATGGTGGTCGATTATACGAGGAGAGGATTTTATGAGGAGGCACTGGATTTTATGAGGAGGCACCTAACCCGACCCAACGCGTTTCCCTGGGCGGCATCAGTACACGACACGACCTGACCCACCCGAATGCATAATTTACCTGGGCGCCCTCATGACACGGCACGACACGACCCGACCCGGTCAGACATGTTCCTTGGGCGCCCTCACTTGACCCAACCTGACCTGACCCTCTCGAACATGTTTCCTTGGGTGCCCTCATGGTACAACATGACCCAACCTGACCCAACCCGAACGCATTTCCTTGGGTGACATCACACGACCCAACCTGACCGGACCCACCTGAACGTCGAAGGCATGAGGGAGAAAATGACAAATGGGTCACATGAACGTGCACAAGGTACATGGGCGGTCGCAACTTATAATTTTTTTATACGACCTCCCTCACACGATTTGACCTGAACGAGTTTCCTTTGGCGCACCCCTCACATGGAATGACTTGACCCGCCCAAACAAAGGGCGCATGAGGGAGGAAATGGAAAAGGGATCACACAAATATGCACAAGCAACATGGGTGGTCACAACTTAGAATTTTTTATACGACCACCCTCATACGACCCAACCCGACCTCAATCGACCCGCCTGAACGCGTTTCCTTGGGTGGCCTCACACGACATGACCCGACCAGACCCAACTCGACCCGCCCGAACACGTTTCCTTGGGTGGCCTCACACGGCATGACCTGAACCGACCCGACCTGACCTGACCTGCCCAAACGTGTTTCCTTGGGCACCCTTAATTACAATATGGCACGGACCAACTTGACCTAACCCGAACTCATTTCCAGCTAATTGGGCGCCATCACATGACTCAACCTGACCTGTACGAATGTGTTTCCTTGGGCGGCCTCACACGACAAGACCCGATCACCAGACCCAACCTGACCTGCCTGAACGCATTTCCTTGAGCGCCATTAGTAGTACATGACTCGACCTGACCCGTATGAATGTGTTTCCTTGGGCGGCCTCACACGACACGACTCGAACAGACCCAACTCGACCTAACCCGTACGAACGTGTTTCCTTGGGTGGCCTCACACGACACGACCTGACCAGACCCGACGATATGGGTGCCCTCAAACAAAACGACCCTACCCAAATGCGCCCGGTCGGGCGACCTCGCATGGCGCAACACGGTACGCCTGATCGAACGATGCCACAAGAGAGAAAATAGCAAACGGGCCGCCCGAACGTTCACAAGTCACCCAGGCGGTCACAACTTAGAAAAACTGATATGGGTGCCCTCGAACGAAACGACCCAACCCGACCCGAATGCTTCCGGTCGGGTGACCTCACACGGCGCGACAAGGCACGACACGGCACGCCCGACCGAACGATGCCACAAGGGAGAAAACCGCAAACGGGCCACTTGAACTTGCACAAGGGACCCGGGTAGTCACAACTTAGCAAAACTGATATGGGCGCCCTCGAACGAAACGGCCCAACCCAACGCACCCGGTCGGGCGCCGACCTCACACGGCGCGACGCAACGCGCCCGAACAAAATTCGATGCCACAAGGGAGAAAATAGAAAAAAAGCCACCCGAACGTGCACAAGGCACCTAGGCAGTCACAAATTAGCAAAACTTATATGGGCGCCCTCGAATGAAACGGCCAGACCCAACCCGAACGCGCCCGATCGGGCAACCTCACACAGCACGACACGGTGCACCCGACCGAACGATGCCACAAGGGAGAAAACAGTGAATGGGCCGCCCGAATGTGCACAAGGGACCTGGGCGGTCACAACTTAGCAAAACTGATACGGGCGCCCTCGAAAGAAACAGCCCAACTGGAACGCGCCCGGTCGGGCAACCTCACACGGAGCGACACAATGCGCCCGAATGAATGATGCCACAAGGGAGCAAATGGAAAACGGGTCACTCGAACATGCACAAGGCACCCAGGCGGTCACAACTTAGAAAAACTGATACGGGCATCCTCGAACGAATCGGCCCGACCCGAACACGCCTGGTTGGGCGACCTCACATGGCGCGACACGGTGCGCCCGATCGAATGATGCCACAAGGGAGCAAATGGAAAATGAGCCACCCGAACATGCACAAGGCACCCGGTTGGTCACAACTTAGCAAAACTGATGCGGGCACCCTCGAACGAAACGGCCCGACCCGAATGCGCCCGGTCGAGCAACCTCACATGACGCGACACGATGCGCCTGACAGAACGATGCCACAATGGAGAAAAAAGAAAACAGACCAATCGAACGTGCACAAGGCACCGAGGCGGTCACAACCTAGCAAAACTAATACGGGCGCCCTCGAACAAAACGGCCCGACCCAAACGTGCCGGGTTAGGTGACCTCGCATGGCATGACACAGCGCACCCGACCGAACGATGCCACAAGAGAGTAAACGAAAAACGGGCCGCTTGAACGTGCACAAGGCACCTGGGCGGTCACAACTTAGCAAAACTGATACGGGCGCCCTCGAACGAAACGACCCAACCCGACCCGAACATGCCCGATCGGGTGACCTCACACGGCGCGACACGGCGCGCCCAACTGAACGATGCCACAAGGGAGAAAACGGCAAACGGGCCACCCGAACGTGCACACGGGAACCGGGTGGTCACAACTTAGCAAAACTGATACGGGCACACTCGAACGAAATGACCCAACCCGAACACACCCAGTCAAGCGATCTCACAGTACGGCATGACACATCGCGCCCGACCGAATGATGCCACAAGGGAGCAAACGGAAAACGGGCCACCCGAACGTGCACAAGGCACCCAGGCGGTCACAAATTAGCAAAACTAATACGAGCGCTCTCAAACGAAACGGCCCGACCTGAACGCACCCGGTCGGGCAACCTCACACGGCACGCACGACCGAACGATGCCATAAGGGAGCAAACGGGAAACGGGTCGCGCGAACGTGCACAAGGCACTCGGGCGGTAGCAACTTAGCAAAACTGATACGGGCACCCTCGAACAAAACAGCCTGACCCGACCTGAACACGCCCGGTCCGGCAACCTCACACGGGGTGACGCGGTGCGCCCGACCGAACGATGCCACAAGGGAGCAAACGGCAAATGGGCCACTCGAACGTGCACAAGGCACCCGGGTGGTCACAACTTAGCAAAACTGATACGGGCGCCCTCGAACGAAACGGCCCAACCCGAACGCGCCCAGTCAGTCGACCTCACAGTACGGCGGGACATGGCGCGCTCGACCAAACGATGCCACAAGGGAGCAAACGGAAAATGGGCCACCCGAACGTGCACAAGGAACCCGGGCAGTCACAACTTAGCAAAACTGAAAAGGGCACCCTCGAACGAAACGGCCTGACCTGAACATGCTCGGTCGGGCGACCTCACATGACATGACATGGCACACCCAACCGAACGATGCCACAAGGGAGAAAACAACAAACGGGCCACCTGAACATGCACAAGGCACCCATGCGATCACAACTTAGCAAAACTGATACGGGTGCCCTCGAACGAAATGGCCCTACCCGACCCGAACGCGCCCAGTCGGGCGACCTCACACGGCGCGACATGGCACGCCCGACCGAACGAAGCCACAAGGGGGAAAATGGCAAACTAGCCACCCAAACGTGCATAAGGCACCTGGGCAGTCACAACTTAGCAAAACTGATATGGGCACCTTCGAACGAAACGACCCAACCTGAACGCGCCCGGTCGGGCGACCTCACACGGCACGACACGGCGCGCCCGACCAAACGATGCCACAAGGGAACAAACGGCAAACGGGTCGCCCGAACATGTACAAAGCCCCCGGGCAGTCACAACTTAGCAAAACTGATACGGGCACCCTCAAACGAAACGGCCTGACCCAACCCGAACGTGCCCGGTCGGGTGACCTCACAGTACGGCGCGCCCGACCGAACGATGCCACAAGGGAGCAAACGGAAAATGGGCCACCCGAACGTGCATGTTGTACATATTGACCCCTACATATAAATTTTTGGTCCGCTGCCTCTTCCGAATCTATTTCAAACCTCTGCCCTGGCCCAAAACCCCCCATGTTTCTGTTTAATATTATCATTTCCGCTCATAAAATACATTGCGCAAAGGATTAAAACCCACGCTTGGAAATATGTCGGGCCTGGCCCCCTGAAGCTCTAGCCCCTTTCGTTTTAATTCACATATGACCCGAACGCAAAACCATGTGCCAGAGGGAAAGGGGGTTTAACGATAAATGTTTTCGGGCACAACTATAACCGTCCAATCAAAACTAATCGACGACCCGCAATTCAATCATCCGTGGTGGCCTGGCAAAGAGCAGATGGTTCATTCCGCACCACCTCCACCAAAGTGGCAAGGCGGTTTTTCAACCAAATGCCGGCCAATTCCTAAACCGCATGCCGCATGTATACATGTACGATTTTCAAAACCGCCATTTCGCGTGTTAAAGTTGGTCAATGGCCAACAAGCGGAATTCACCAGCAGCAGATTGGATGCATCGACGTCCATCCAATAAACGGAATGTCTCCCGAGAGAAGGCGCCGTGCGTTATCCCGTGTCTGTTGTGTCCCGTGGCCCACTATCGTATCACTCCCACACCTCTGAGCCGTTGATTCAGTTTCATGATCTAACGGCCCAGGACGCGTTCTCCTCCGCCTGTTGACTATACACCTCCACGTCACCCTTTTCATCGACATTTGTTGTACTTTCGTCCACGTCATCTATTCCTCTTGGCTTGTCGTGTGTCCATGTGTCATTCCCCCGTGTACCTATTGTATTACCATTCCTGTCATCTATATATACGCGTTGTATTCATATTTATTGTTTTTAACCCATACGTCGTGTTTCAATTGTTCTACACGAAAACTTACGTTCCCATCTGTTTATCAAAATTATCGCTGTGTTTTCTCCGCCACCCTGCGTGTTCCTGCCATACGACCATGTCTCCATCGTCCTCATCTCCATCCCAGTCTGGTTTTCCTTAAATGGTTTGCGTTTTTGCAGGTTTGCCGTGGTCGAAGATTCATCATAATTTGCTGCTTTGCTAGCAGAAGTCAAGAACACCGCCCTCGACAGTTTTCGAGGAAGGAATTAAGGAGTGAAGCCGAGGGTAGTTGTATGATATGAAAATCCTTAAAGAAAGCAAAGATATGAATCTATAGAACCCTCCAGAGAAAATCAAGGGACAAATTCGAGCAGGTGAGAGTATTAATGGGGCAGCACGAGATATCAACGAAAGATCAAGAGACACAGAACCCTGCATTAAAGATATGGAGTTTAAATTCAAAGTTAGAGGTTCGAGAGTACTATGCACAATCACAAGCTATCTCAGGGTTTTATGGCAACAGATTTCCCTCTTTCAGTAAAGGGCCGAACATTGTATATTTTATTATTTGTGTCTTGTTCATGAGAAGATTTTCATCCTCAACATTTATTTCTGGAGGTAAATTGTAAAGTACAGTCATTTATATTGAGTCATTCATAGTGTGGGCGCGAATGTTTTCCGCCATTTTGTTCAAATCAAGTCATTAAATGTGCTCCATCTACCTCCTTCTCTAGAATTCTCTATCTGTTCTATAAAAACCCAGAAATAAGACATTAGAAGGGTTCCAGATTTCTATCAGCAAACTGTGCAGTGAAAAGGCTTTTGTATACATTTTGTAACACTTCTGTATGAAGGTTCAGAGCCCGTAGGGTCTCAGTGAGGAGGAGTTATAACTGTAATGAGGATTCTGGTCTTTGGTATCTCACAGTATGTAATTTTCTCATATGTGTTAATACAATATTTCAATTCATGCTATTTATCTTCTTGTATCATGCTCTAGAATGTGAGTGGCTCACTAATATTGAGTAAGGATTCATCCTAGTTGATGCCCATACTGGGGTTAGTCAAGCGCTTTAAATAGGCCTAGTCGTGATATATTGTTCCATGTTCATCTCATCCATATTTTCTGCTATATTAGTTACTTGAGGAGGGTGCTTTTAAAACGCCATTGTCATGTATGGATTCTTGGTTGGATAAGCCCATATGTGATTCTGTTGTGTATCTGGGTATCAGTCTCATGTTAACTAATATCTTCTTCATGTTTCTTCACTGCATCCACTTTCTGATATTTGATTTCTGTGGCATATTATTTGAACTGGCCCTCTTTACAGTAAGTTGTCTCTTAACTGTCTGATGCCTTTGTATTAGAGTTTTGCATGATGTTCCTACACTATTCTTATCTTTGTATCAGCTTCTGAGAGAGACTGGTCCCATTTAAACTAATTTTCTTGTTCAACAAGAGATAGTAAGAGAGCTTTTGGATTGACAACCCAAGCTATATGATGAGCTCCTTGCTATATTAAGATGTCCTAGGCACTGGTCTATGGCAACTCTAGACTGTCTCTAGGGGTGACAAAATTGTTTACAACATCTTTCTGGCGCCATTGCCGGGGATCGAATTTGAGAATATCAGTTTCCCTGGTCCTCGACAAATTGTATTCACTCTCTAATCAGGTGAGCACAGAGAGTTGAAGAGTTGCGTATCCCTCACCTTGGCGACTCCACTGGTCTTTATTTGATAAATTTATTGGTAGTCCTGGCTCCTCGTAAGCCACATTTGAGGTCAGATACATCTCATTCAAAGACACCTTACGTGTCTGACCTAGAGAAGATCATTCATAAAAGATTTTGGAAGGAGAGGAAATCAGTTCTTGCTGAAAACCCTGAATATTCCGTTGAATATTATCCGCCCTCTTCTTCTCAAGAAATCATAACAGAACACCCCGATTCTACCAAGGAAAATCCCGAGCTTTACTCAGAAGCTCCACGTAGAGGAAGTGCCTGGATTGAGGAGGATTTCCATCCTACTCCTGAGGCTGAGGAAATTAAAGAAGTTACAGAAGTAGCTGCCGTTAACCGTGAACTATTCCCAGCTACGCCTCAGGCTTCCATACAATATATTCCCATTCTTATTCATACCCCACTTCCTCCTACTCCCCTTCCTTCATTTGTATCTCAGACTGCTGCACCACCCCCACCTCCTCCAATGGCTAATGTTCCTGCTTTTCTATTGAACAAATACGCTCCACTGGCCTTACCCCAAGTGATAAATGATATGCCACAGGATTATTTGAAGATACTGCCGAGATTCAATGGTGAAAATGAAATTGATGCTTAGAAACATCTTGAGACTTTCTGTTCCTTTGCAGAAAATTTAAATGTTGAACATCTGGATGTGGTATTAAGATTATTTGTTCAATCTTTGGAAGGTGAAGCCAGAAAATGGTTTAAGACCTTGGGGAACCGTTCAGTGACCACCTGGGATGATATGGAAAATAATTTTCTCAGAAAGTGGGGAGAAAAGAAAGACCATGGATAGTGTCTTACTGAATTCAATACTCTCAAGAAGAAACATAATGAACGAGTATCAGAGTTTATCAAGAGATTCAATAAGTTATATCTAAATCTCCCTGCTGATATGAAACCCAGTCAGAATGCTGCCAAATTTGTTTTCATAGCAGCCTTTGACTCAGACTTTGGCTTCTCCTTGAGGGAAAGAAAACCTGCCACTTTAGATGATGCTCAGTCAGATGCTCTGGAGTTGGAAGCAAACTTTTCCTCCACTGAGAAATTAAAGGGAAAAATTGAACAAGATACTAAGAGGAGAGGCAAAGAAGAGGTTTCCACCTCTAATCAAGATAAGGATTCAGACAAGATGGATGAAATCGGCAAAATGATTAAGAAGCTGGTCAAGCTTGAACTGGAGGCTAAGAGTTCAGCTCCCAAGAACTTTTATAATGCTCCAAATAGAGGATACAATCCCCAGTATAAGAGACCCCCTTTGCAAATATTGCCCAGAGATACAAAGGAGCAGCAAGATCAGGTACCACATCCCTTGTACTTGGAAGGTCCAGCAGAAGACTCCACTGAAGATGCTGCTTATGGATTAGAAGATTCAAATCTTGATTTTTCAAATAATGATGATATAGAATGCCCATTGCAAGAGGAAGAAGAAGAAGCAGAGATTGATCATTATTGTAAACAATTTGTTGATTTCATGCAAGCACAATTCAACGTAAAATATGATCTCAGATCTTCAAGGAAGAGGACCCGCACTCAAGAACAAGAAGAGGAGCCACCTCAGAAAGAAGCACCTGCTCAGAAGGAATCAGCAACAAAGAGAAACATAGAAAAAGGTAAGAGTCCTCTAAATGATCCCTTGTAGCCTAATGATCAGATTCCTTCTTCTTCAAAAATAGTCAGTCCTCCTAATGCTGAGTCGGTGTCAAAAGAAATTAAATCTTCAGCTGAAAATAAAGAGTCAAAAGTAGTGATAGAAAAGCCCCCCCCTGCTTTCAATCTGCAAAAAGAACTTGAGAAAATTAAGATTCCAGTCCCCCTGACCGAACTATTAAAACAGCCTGTATATCAGTCTCAAGTTACTTCCTTTATGCTTACTTCTGAAGTACCAATTGTGCCTAGTATTTTAAACCTTCAAGAAGAAAGACCCATGGTAGTCTTTGGCCCACATGTCGAGGAGATAAACCCTTCTACTCCTCCTTTTTATGTGTCTCTAGTTATTCATGACCTGTTGTTACACAATTGTATGTTAGATGCTGGGGCTTCCCATAATCTTATGCCTCTGTTTGTCATGGAACAACTAGGACTGCAAATTACAAGACCATACAAAGACCTATATTCATTTGATTCTAAAAGGGTTAAATGCTTGGGAATGATTAGAGATTTAGTGGTCAATTTGGCCCAAATTCCAGCAAAGAGTGTGGTCATATACATTGTGATTGTTGATATCCCAGCCCGCTTTGGCATGTTGTTGTCAAGGTCCTGGGGTACAAAAATTGGTGGGTCAATCAAATTGGATTTGATATATGCTACGGTCCCAGTCTTTGGAGGCCAGGAGAGGAGGTTATACAGGGAAACTATATTTGTTAAAATGGTAACTAAGGCGGACTGCTCAAAAAATTCCCCAGTTTATAACAAAGAGGGATATTTCTCATGCTTGATGTTAGAAGAAAATCTAAATTATGCCCATGAGCCCCTCTTTGGTCAAATCCAAGCTGAGCAACCTAAAGAAGATCAGAAATCAGAAATTTGGACCTTGCATTTTGATGGAGCAAATTCAAGAGAAGGCAATGGAGCTGGGGTGTTATTGATCTCTCCTACAGGAAAATGGGTACCACTGTCCTTTAAATTAGAATATGAGGCTACCAATAACGTAGCGGAATATGAAGCACTTTTATTGGGACTGCATACAGCTAGAAACATTGGCATCCAAAGTCTAAAAGTCATGGGAGACTCTGAGCTGGTGGTAAGGCAGATCAGAAATCAATGCCAAACTAAGCATCCACAGCTGAGAGCTTACAGAAACAAAGTATGGGACATGGTGGAGAATTTCTTCTCAGCATTTAACATATATTTCATGCCCCGGGAGCAAAACATAATAGCAGATTCTCTTGCTGTAGCTGCCAGTACATTCCGTCCTCCTCAGAATCCACTTTTAAGATACGAAGTGGAGGTACGTTACAGGCCATCTATCCCAGATAATATTAAGCACTGGCAGGTATTTGAAGATGATGAACAGATGAAGAGATTCATGGAGACAGTGGGAGAATTCTATAATATAGAGATTGATGATAATGAGGAAGAGGAAGCTGAAAATATTGTAGAAAACAGATGGGAAGAGAAGATAGCAGGCAATAGAGTGTTGCAACTAAAAGGAAATGTTATACCTAGAGGGCTGGTGCCTCTAGAAAGATTATTTAACAAAGATGATATTCCATTGCAGCCAAACAAAGTGGTAGAATAAAATCAAGTAGAAGATTTAAATCTGGGTACTTATGCTGATCCCAAAACTGTGAAACTATCTAAAAGGGTCCTAGAAGAATATAAAGAAAAATATTTGAAGTTGTTTCAATCTTATAAAGATGTATTTGCATGGTTCTATCAGGACCTAAAAAATTTTGATGTTAATATAATGCAGCATAAAATTCCTTTGAGGGAAGATGCAAAGCCTTATAAGCAGAAGCTCAGACAGATAAATCCTCTGCTACTTCCCTCTATCGAAAAAGAAATCAAGAAGCTACTGAAGGCCAAAATAATTGTGCCATTGAGATACTTAGAATGGGTAGCAAACCTTGTTCCTGTTCGGAAGAAAAACGGAGAAATAAGGCTGTGTGTGGATCTCAGAAATTTAAATAGAGCATCCCTAAAGGACAATTATCCACTGCCTAAGATGGATCACATTCTGCAGAAAGTGGTCGGAGCCTCCAGAATGTCAATGATGGATGGCTTTTCTGGTTATAATCAGGTGGCTGTTTTCCCAGAGGATCAGAAGAAAACTGCATTCACTACACCATGGGGAACATTTATGTATGCCAGGATGCCATTTGGATTAATTAATGCAGGAGCTACTTTTCAGAGGGTAATGGACATAGCTTTTGTTGGAGAGCAGGACAAGTTTTTGGTGGTGTATCTTGATGATATCACGGTATTTTCAAAGAATGATGATGAGCATATTGAGCATTTAAGAAGAACTTTTGAAAAATGTAGAAGGTATGGCCTTTCTCTCAATCCTCAAAAATCTTTATTTGCATTAGATGAATGAAAACTCTTAGGGCACATTGTAACTAAAGATGGTGTGAAAATAGACCCTAAGAGAGTTGAATTAATAAACAGTATTCCTTTACCCAGGAATAAGAAATAAGTGTAGGTGTTTTTAGGTCGAATCAATTTTCTGAGAAGGTTTATTCCTAACTATGCTAAGATAGTTAGGCATATAACTGATATGTTGAAAAAGGATAATGAAGTAAAATGGTCCCAGGAGTCTAGAGATGCATTCACCAGGATAAAACAGGCATTTGCTGAAGCTCCTGTGCTAGTTGGGCCAGATTATACAAAGCCATTTATAATATTCTCATTTGCTTCGCCTCATACAATTGTTGGAGTATTGTTGCAGAAAAATGAGGACGAATATGAGCAGCCTATAGCTTTCTTCAGTCAAGTGCTTCATGATGTTGAATTAAAATATAATATATTGGAGAAGCAGGCATATGCCCTGGTAAAGCCCCTCAAAGCTTTTAGAACCTATGTTTTGCAATCTCACATTATTGCATATGTTCCCACAACAGCTATCAAAGACATTCTTGTTCAGGGGGATAGCGAAGGTAAAAGAGGAAGATGGATTGCAAAAATACAGGAGTATGATTTGGACATAAGGCCTACTAAGCTGATCAAAGGACAGGGACTTGCTAAAATGTTATCTGAATCAAATCATCAAGCCTTGGGCATCAATTTATCCATGATAGCAAATGAAGAATCTGAGAAAGGAGAAGAACAACAAGGACTAGAGATGGCCACTCAAAAGGTACACATGAAATACCTCACTAGCCCTTGGTATAAAGAAATAGTTGAATATCTTTTAACACTTAGCTGTCCTCCAAGTTGTGATAAGATAAAATACAGAGCTGTAAGAATGAAATCCCAGAAATACATAATTGCTAATGGGCAGCTATATTGGAGAGACCCTTCAGGTATATTACTATTATGCCTCACAGAAAATGAAGTGGAGAATATAATGATAGAATTTCACGAGGGAATATGTGGAGGACATTACAGCTGGAGGGCTACAGCTCATAAAATCCTGAAGGCTGGTTTTTACTGGCCAAAATTATTTACAGATGCTTTTGCTTGGGTCAGGGCATGTGACAAGTGCCAAAGATTTGCAGAAAGACAGAAATTAGCAGCTTTTCCCTTGATTCCTATTCATGTAAACGAACCATTTCAGAAATGGGGATTAGATTTCATAGGAGAAATACATCCCCCATCAAGTGGCCAATATAAATGGATACTAAAAGCCACAGATTATTTCACAAAATGGGTGGAAGCCATACCTATGAGAAATGCTACAGATACTGTAATAATCAAGTTTATGGAGGAAAATATCATATCTAGGTTTGGTTGCCCTGCTAGAATTGTAACTGATAATGCACAGGCCTTCAAGTCTGCCAGGTTTGTAAATTTCTGCCAACAGTATAAAATCATATTGACTCACTCCACAGCTTACTATCCACAGGGAATGGCTTAGCAGAGTCTTCTAATAAAACCCTGGTGAGGGCCCTGAAGAAAAAAATAAATGAGAATCAGAAGAATTGGGACTCCCAATTAAAATTTTCTCTATGGGCGAATAGGATAACTAGCAAGACGGAAATAGGAAAATCCCCCTATGAATTGGTGTATGGGCGAGCAGTTGTGTTTCCTATGCAATTGGCGTTGCCAGTAGCACGTTTTATGCAGGAAAGCCAGGAAGAACCAGATGACATGGTCAGAAGAATTAATCAATTGGTCGAATTAGAGGAAACACGGAATCAAGTGAATCAGAGATTAACGGAATACCAGGAAAAAATGAAAAACGTATTTGATCAGCATGCAAAAGATAGGAAATTCCAGATTGGGGACCTGGTTCTCAGATGGGACGTTCGAAGAGCGGAGAAAGGCAAGCATGCTAAATTTGATCCACTGTGGTTTGGCCCATTCAAAATTGTGAATCAAGGAGGTAATAATACATTCATTTTAGAAAATTTGCAGGGTGATTTGTTAGATGCCCCTGTGAATGGCCAATTCCTCAAGCCATACTTCCAATTCTGATCCAGGCTGGGAATTCCTGTTGTATTATATTGTATATAAATTGTTTTAGCTTTTATTTTCATAAAGAAATGGGGTGCTGGAAAAATTATCAGAAGAAACGCAGAGGAATTGAAAAACAGAATGTTCATACAGAGATGTTCATTGGTCTGCGCATTTTCGACATGTCCAAGGATGAACATGCCATCCCCAGATGGAGCCGATGTTGTACATATTGACCCTTGCATATAAATTTTTGGTCTGCTTCCTCTTCCGAATCTATTTCAAACCTCTGCTGTGGCCCAAAACCCCCCATGTTTCTGTTTAATATTATCATTTCCGCTCATAAAATACACTGTGCAAAGGATTAAAACCCACACTCAGAAATATGTCGGGCCTGGCCCCCTGAAGCTCTAGCCCCTTTCGTTTTAATTCACATATGATCCGAGCGCAAAACCGTGTGCCAGAGGGAAAGGGGGTTTAACGATAAATGTTTTCGGGCACAACTATAACCGTCAGATCAAGACCAATCGACGACCCGCAATTCAATCATCCGTGGTGGCCCCCGCGCCCGAAAACCAGTGGTTAATTCCACACCACCTCCACCGAGCCGGCGGTTTTCAACCAAATGCCAGCGATTCCACAAACCGCGTGCTGCGTGTCCCCATGTACGATTTTCAAAACCGCCATTTCGCGCGTTAGAGGTTGGTCAATGGCCGGGCAGCGGAATTCACCCGCGCCGTTGGATCTGTTGACGTCCATCCAATGACAGATATCCTCCGAAGCTGCTCGTGCGTTATCCCGTGTCCGTTGTGTCCCGTGGCCCACTGTCGTATCGCTCCCGCGCCTCTGAGCCGTTGATCCAGTTTCATGATCTAACGGCCCAGGACGCGTTCTCCTCCGCCTGTTGACTATACACCTCCACGTCACCCTTTTCATCGACATTTGTTGTACTTTCGTCCACGTCATCTATTCCTCTTGTTTTGCCATGTGTCCATGTGTCATTCCCCCATGTACCTATTGTACTACCATTCATGTCGTCTATATATACATGTTGTATTCATATTTATCGTTTTTTACCCATACATTGTGTTTCAATTGTTCTACACGAAAACTTACGTTCCCATCTGTTTATCAAAATTCTCGCTGTGTTTTCTCCACCACCCTGCGTGTTCCTGCCATACGACCATGTCTCCATCGTCCTCGTCTCCATCCCAGTCTGGTTTTCCTTAAATGGTTTGTGTTTTTGCAGGTTTTCCGCGGTCGAAGATTCATCATAATTTGCTGCTTTGTTCGCAGAAGTCAAGAACACCGCCCTCGACAGTTTTCGAGGAAGGAATTACGGAGTGAAGCCGAGGGTGGTTGTATGATATGAAAATCCTTAAAGAAAGAAAAGATATGAATCTATAGAATCCTCCAGAGAAAATCAAGGGACATATTTGAGCAGGCAAGACTATTAATGGGGCAGCATGGAATATCAACGAAAGATTAAGAGACCCAGAACCCTGCATTAAAGATCTGAAGTTTAAATTCAAAATTAGAGATCCGAGAGTACAGTGCACAATCACAAGCTATCCCAGGGTTTTATGGCAGCAGGTTTCCCTCTTTCAGTAGAGGGCCGAACATTGTATATTTTATTATTTGTGTCTTGTTCATGAGGAGATTTTCATCCTTAGCATTTATTTCTGGAGGTAAATTGTAAAGTACAGTCATTCACAGTGTGGGCGCAAATTTTTTCCGCCATTTTGTTCAAATCAAGTCATTAAATGTGCTCCATCTACCTCCTTCTCTAGAATTCTCTATATTTTCTATAAAAACCCAGAAATAAGACATTAGAAGGGTTCCAGATTTCTATCAGCAAACTGTGCAGTGAAAAGGCTTTTGTATACATTTTGTAACACTTCTGTATGAAGGCTCAGAGCCCGTAGGGTCTCAGTGAGGAGGAGTTATAACTGTAATGAGGATTCTGGTCTTTGGTATCTCACATTATGTAATTCTCTTATATGTGTTAATACAATATCTCATTTCATGCTATTTATCTTCTTGTATCATGCTCTAGAATGCGAGTGGCTCACTAATCTTGAGTAAGGATTCATCCTAGTTGATGCCCATACTGGGGTTAGTCAAGCGCTTTAAATAGGCCCAGTCATGATATACTGTTCCATATTCATCTCATCCATATTTTCGGCTATATTAGTTACTTGAGGAGGGTGCTTTTAAAATGCCATTGTCATGTATGGATTCTTAGTTGGATAAGCCCATATGTGATTTTGTTGTGTATCTGGGTATCAATCTCATGTTAACTAATATCTTCTTCATGTTTCTTCACTGCATCCACTTTCTGATATTTGATTTCTGTGGCATATTATTTGAACTGGCCCTCTTTACAATACGATGTCTCTTAACTGTCTGATGCCTTTGTATTGGAGTTTTGCATGATGTTCCTACACTATTCTTATCTTTGTATCAGCTTCTGAGAGAGACTGGTCCCATTTAAACTAATTTCCTTGTTCAACAAGAGATAGTAAGAGAGCTTTTGGATTGACAACCCAAGCTATATGATGAGCTCCTTGCTATATTAAGATGTCCTAGGCACTGGTCTATGGCAACTCTATACTGTCTCTAGGGGTGACAAAATTGTCTACAACAGTGCACAAGGCACCCAGGTGGTCACAACTTAGTAAAACTGATACAGGCACCCTCGAATGAAACAGCCCGACCTGAATGCGCTCGGTCGGGCAACCTCACACAGCGCACCCAACCGAATGATGCCACAAGGGAGAAAATAGCAAACGGGTTGCCCAAACATGCACAAGGCACCCAGGCGGTCACAACTTAGCAAAACTGATACGGGCGCCCTCGAATAAAACGGCCCGACCTGAACGCACCCGGTCAGGCAACCTCACACGACGCGACACGACGCACCCGACCGAACGATGCCATAAGGGAGAAAACGGCAAACGGGCCACTCGAACATGCACAAGGGACCCGGGTGATCACAACTTAGAAAAACTGATACGAGCACCCTTGAACGAAATGACCCGACCCGAACGTGCCCGGTCGGGCGACCTCACACGGCGCGACACAGCGCACCCAAATGAACGATGCCACAAGGGAGCAAATGGCAAACGGACCACCCGAACGTGCACAAGGCACCCGGGGGGTCACAACTTAGCAAAATTGATACGGGCGCCCTTGAACGAATCGGCCCAACCCGAACGCGCCCGGTCAAGCGACCTCACATGGCGCGATATGGCGCGCCTGACTGAACGATGCCACAAGGGAGAAACTGGCAAACGGGCCGCCCGAACATGCACAAGGCATCCGGGCAATTATAACTTAGCAAAAATAATGTGGGCACCCTCGAACGAAACGGCCCGACCCGAACGTGCCCGGTCGGGCGACCTCACTCGGCGCGACACGACGCGCCCAACCGAATGATGCCACAAGGGAGAAAACGTAAAACAAGCCACCTGAATGTGCACAAGCCACCCGGGCAATCACAACCTAGAAAAACTTATACGGGTGCCCTCGAACGAAGCGGCCCAACCCAAATGCGTTTGGTCAGGCAACCTCGCACGGCACACCCGACCGAACGATGCCACAAAGGGGCAAATGGGAAACGGGTCGCCTGAACGTGCACAAGGCACCCGTGCGGTCACAACTTATCAAAACTGATACGGGCGCCCTCGAACGAAATGCCCTGACCGGACCCAAACGCGCCAGGTCAGGCAACCTCACACAGGGCGACACGGCGCGCCCAACCGAACGATGCCACGAGGGATCAAACGGCAAACGGGCCACCCGAACGTGCATAAGGGACCTGGGCGGTCACAACTTAGCAAAACTGATATGGGCGCCCTCGAACGAAATGGCCTGGCCAAAACACGCCCGGTTGGGCGCCAACCTCACACGGCGCAACACGATGCGCCCGAACGAACGTCGATGCCACAAGGGAGAAAACAACAGACGAGCCACCCAAACATGCACAAGGCACCCAGGCGGTCACAACTTAGCAAAACTAGTACAGGCGCCCTCGAATGAAACAGCCCGACCTGACCCGAACGTGCCCGGTTGGGCGACCTCACACGACGTGCCCGACCGAACGATGCCACAAGGGAGAAAATGGCAAACGGGCCACCCGAACGTGCACAAGGCACCCGGGCGGTCACAACTTAGCAAAACTGATACGGGCGCCCTCGAACGAAACGGCCTGACCCGAACGCACCCAGTCGGGCGACCTCACAGTACGGCGCGCCCGACTGAATGATTCCACAAGGGAGGAAAAGGCAAACGGGCCACCCGAACGTGCACAAGACACCCGGGCGGTCACAACTTCGCAAAACTGATACGGGCGCCCTCGAACGAAATGGCCCGACCTAAACACGCCCGGTCGGGCGACCTCACACGTCGAGACATGGCGCGCCCGACCAAATGATGCCACAAGGGAGCAAACGGAAAACGGGCCGCCCGAACGTGCACAAGGCACCCGGGTGGTCACAACTTAGCAACACTGATACGGCCGCCCTCAAACGAAATGGCCTGACCCGACCCGAACGCACCCAGTCAGGCGACCTTACATGGCGCGACAAGGCGCGCTCGACCAAACGTTTCCACAAGGGATAAAACGGCAAACGGGCCACCCGAACATGCACAAGGCACCCGGGTGGTCACAACTTAGCAAAAATGATACGGGCACCCTCGAACGAAACGACCCTACCTAAATGCGCCCGGTCGAGCGACCTCACATGGTGCGACACGGTGCGCCCGACCGAACGATGCCACAAGGGAGAAAATGACAAATGGGCAGCCCGAATGTGCACAAGGAACCCGGGCAGTCACAACTTAGCAAAACTGATACGGGCGTCCTCGAATGAAATGGCCTGACCTGACCCGAATGCGCCCAGTCGGGCAACCTCACACAACGCGACACGGCGTGCTTGACCAAGCGATGCCACAAGGGAGAAAATGGAAAATGGGCCACCTGAACGTGCACAAGGGACCCGGGTGGTCACAACTTTGCAAAACTGATACGGGCACCCTTAAACGAAACGACCCGACCCAAACACGCCTGGTCGAGCGACCTCACACGGTGCAACACGACGTGCCCGAACGAACAATGCTACAAGGGAGCAAACAGAAAACGGGCCACCTGAACATGCACAAGGCACTCGGGCGGTCACAACTTAGCAAAACTGATACGGGCGCCCTCGAACGAAATGACCCGACCTGAACGCGCCTGGTCGGGTGACCTCACACAGCGCGACACGGTGTGCCCGACCGTGGTTGGGGGCACACATTAAAAGTGAACCAAGGAGTGAGCGCATCATGTCTTTAATTTTTTATGAAACTCCTTAGAAGTCCCATCATAACCACATTCCATCTTCATCACAATTTGATATGTCAACTAAAGATATCTTATTATGTTTCTCCAACCATTCAAAAAGGGGACCCAAGTTAGATTATTATTTATTAAATGAGAGGCCAAAGAAATTAATTTACAAACCGTCGCAATAGCGACACTTAGCCAAAATTGTCACATGAGCGACACTTAGCCTAAACCATCGCAATTCCGACACTTTTTCCCAAACTGTCGCAATTCCGACGCTTTGCTACAAACGTCGCAAGACCGACACTAACTTCTATGTGTCGTAATACCAACACTTGTCTTCAAACGTCGGTATAGCGACAGTTGTGGGCGGGATTTGAAAAGTTGATATATTTTGGGGAAATTTCTGACATTTGGTCAAAAGTGTCGGAATTTCCGCCAAATGTACTAGTGCCATGTGAGAGGCTTCTCCCAAATACATAAGTCACGCATATGGCCTTTTGCATAGAGAAACAAAAGATAAAGTGTAGCAGCCATATAATGTCTCATCCTCCTCTTGAATTATGAATAAATATGGGAAGTTCCATTTCCCATGGACACACCCAACCAATGTGTCATCCCTCCTATCATGTTCCCAACAAATATCAGAGCATCATCATCATGTGGGATCAAATTCAGCAGTACATAAATATTTAAACACAATGATGGAGGTGGATCATAGTCCCACAAGTGGAACCAGCGCAGTAGATATCCTGACTGCATCAGATCTAGATGTGGTAAGTAGTTTTCCCACCACTTACTTGCTGCCCATGCCATCTCACCATAGCTGAAAGTATGAGATATAATTGATGCCTTAGGAAAGCACCCATCATGTTGGAAAATATCCCTTTGTCCATCAAGGGAGTGGCCATACTCAAAAATAGTTTTGGCCCAAAGTTGGCCATGAAGTTTATAAGGTATAACACTCCTCTTAGGAGTCATGGCCTACATATACATAGTAAAAGAATGCATACAATCATAAAATAAAACATGATTTGCATAAGTATGCTCTTCACCAATAGTCCTCCTCAAACAAATGGAGTGGTGCATAGATCTATCCCCTTCCTCTAAAAGAGAAAGAGAGGGTTGAATTAACTCTTCCATGGATTCATGTTGCTGCTCCATCTCCATATGGTACATGCATATTTGATAATACTGATATAAATCTTCTTCAAAGCCTTCCCACATGAATCCATTCAAGATAATATGGTGTGTTCTAATGACAACAGTGGGGGTAGAAAGCAAGATCTCATAGGTTGCACATAGGTTGCTCAGCTCTCCTTGGAATCCATCAATAGATCTCAGCGTTGTGGTAGCTCCCCTCAAATATCCTTCCTTAGCCACATATGTCACTACTGCATTAAGTTGAGAGAACACTTTATCCTTCTTCTAATTAGGGGGCCTCCCTGGTGGAATGCCTCCATGTAAAGAGACATCAAGATCTGAAGTAGACTGTATGAATGATTGGGCTGATGTGTCCCTCCCTTTGCTGCATAGTTCAGTCTCCTTCTCATGAATAGAAACCCCTTGAAATAAACAAGGATGCATGCTCCTCATCATTGGATTTTTATCCATCCTTCCTCCTCCTTCTTGGAGCAAGGTGTTATTGCCCATTACTACTGTCACATAATGCTCCTTGGGAACCAATTGCAAAGATGCAAAAGATCCTTCCCTTGAAACAACAACTTCATATCCATCCCCATGTGGTGATGGTTCTTCTTCTGAAGTGACAGCGTTGTTACTGCCCTCTTGTTCTTTCTCCTCTTTAATATTTGATAATACCTCGTTATCAATGAGAGACCTTAGATCTTGGTCTTCCCTTGAAAGAGGACTCTTCATGACTTCCTTTTGAGAAGAAATTTCTTCATGCAATAGGGATCTTTCCTTTGGCAAAGTATCACACAAGTTTTTATCCCCTTCAATAGAAATCTGAAGTGGAGTTGACATAACAGATCTTTCCAACTCATGCAAGGGTTTTGCATGCTCATGCTTTTCTAGCTCAATCAAAGATGTTTTAGTTTGTTTTACATAAAATCTCTTCACTAATCTCCTAGTGAATCTTACATAGGTAGATATATTTGCATTATTCAATGAAAAGGATTCAAATAACTACCAGGAATAAGCTTTACCTTTAAGATTCAGCGCTGCTACTTTAAGGGCTTCCTTTTCTGAAACTTGATGTAGATCCAAATATGAGTCTAGCTAATCTATCCATTCTTTTGTTGTGCATGTGGAGGATCCATCAAAATTTGGAAGAAAGATTCTACATCTTCTCCTTCTATGTTACTTGTTGGATCTCCTTCCCTCCTTAAGCTGGCATAACTCTTGGAAGCTCAATTACTCCTTGATTTTCCAAGATTTAGATCCATACTCCTGAAGATAATCACTCAAAGTCTCCTCCTTTGGTGCATCTTCTTCCTTCATTTCTCTTGCAGTAAATCTAGGCATAGAATAACGTTGTAGATCTGATTGTGTAGATGAGTGCTTGCACATATAAGATGAATAATTGGGGCTTTATTCATGTAAATATCTTCTTGAGGGACCTTCATGTCTTGCCCTCTTCATTTCTTTGATTTCTCCTTTAAGCTCATGCAGAGTTTGGAACAGAGTTTTTGAGAACTCTTTCCCTTTCATTCTTCCAGATAAAGGGGTTTTACCCTTGTCTTCTTTGTCTTCAGTGTAATCAATCTTCTTCTTTTGTCTTTTCTTTTCTTGAAAATACATATTGGCTTCTCAATAAGCACAGGTTGTGCCAAGATGATGCTCCAATACCACTGTAATATTCCCAATGGGAAACATGCAACAATATTAAACAATAATGCATTAAAATAATGTAGTTCATCTAAAGCAAAGCAGGAGGCCAATAAAAAGGCTCTTCATAAGTATTTTCAGCAGCAATATAGATGTATAATGAGGCCCATAAGATGCATAGCTGGAAATACAAGACAAAAATAGAAGAAAATCCTTCAAAAGAAGTGCTGCAACCACATGTATAGACTGAATTTGCCTTGACAGCGTTATTTTATTAGGGTGCAAAGCTGTTGTTAATTACATATCAGATCTAGAGTAGATCTGTACATAAAAATTCAGATCCATGCACTAGAAAGGCTCCTCTTTCAAATCCCCTTGGGTTTTTGAGCATTACACCAAGCATAAGCAGTAGATCTAAGATCTAAGAATGCAGATCTACAGAAATATTCAGTGATTCAGCAGTATTAAAAAATATGCAGATCAAATCTGAAATATACAATGTATAGATCTCCTCCAATGGATCTCAAAGTGAAGGGCAGATCCCCAACACTCAAAAACCAGCTTTCCAGATGGTGCACCCAAACTCCCTGCAACAACACCTACAGGAATAACGCAAATCTGAAAGAGAAACTATGTTGTAGGGTATAGATAATAGTTGGCCAAATGCCAAGATCAGAAAATGATGCTCAATCACTCCAATACACTCCTCCAATTAGAGTATAAGACTCCTCCACTGAAAAATGGCACTGAAATGTCCTAGATCTGAATAGATCTAGCCTCCACTTGCTGCAGCTTGCAAAGAAAACCAAACCATCAACAGGATCTGAGTTGTAGTTGAAAGGAGAAGCTTGGCCTCAAGCCAGATAGTGGACTATGCAATACAAGACTCTCCCAAGAGCTAATCAATGGGAAGAGGTGGAATTCCTAAACATGAAATCCCAATGCTAAACAACATTTGCAATCTAGGCTAAACAGCCAAATAAAGCTATATGGTATAAACAGACAATATATCAAAATATCATATCTTCAACAAACTCTTCATGCTACCATCCCCTTCCTTATATAGATTAAGAGCTTGTAAGCCATAAACGACCTTCAATTAAATCTTCTCTTTCACACAATCCATCTCCATCTAGAACTGCTTTGTGCCACATTGATGGCCACTCCTTCTAGACAGCGTTGTGGATTTGGTCAAGGTTGACCCAGTCAAAATATCCAGCCCCCTTTCAGACCTAAGGGTTCTTGCTTACATAGCCATGATTTAGCCTTTTTCACATTTGGCCTTGATTTATTCTTTATTAGGAGTTTGATGAACCTCCTTTACACATTTATTCTTTAAGCAAAGAAATAAAAACAAAAATGGATATTCCAATTAGCTTAGGACTAATTAGGAATATTACATAAATGAGCCATAAATAATTAATGCATGTGTGAACTGAGAGTTACCCAATTGATATTGGATTTCAAGGGAAGTGTACTATCAGTTCTATAATCATCCAAACTGTACAGGTGGTGCATGCAGTCAGAGGAAGTCCCTTGATGGATTGTGCAGTATTGGATGGGGATTTCCCAAATTATTAGGGACTAATTACCCAAGGAAACAACGCAAGGAAATAGGGACTTGGGAGAGGAAATATTTGGCTAAGTATTGACCTAGGCTTATTTAGGAAGCAGTGAGATAGATAGAGACAGTGCAGAGGTTGCTCGAGCATGAGTAACGCATTTTAATATTCTCATATTTTTTTACTAATGAAATATAGAGATAGTGGGGTTTTTAGTTGTGCCTTTCCCCAATAAATCATTGTGTAACGCATTGATTTAATTCTTTCTCTTGTATGCTCCGTGATTTCGTGGTCATTTAAATTGGTTTCTGTAATTGGTAGAGTAGATTCAAGCTTATTGTTTTAGCAAATTACAATTAGCAGTTTGAATCTACAAGGAATTTCTACATGGTATTGGAGTTGAAATCAGTATAGAAGATAAGAATACAATTTTGTTAAAGAATGTGAATCAAATTTGAAATATCGTTCTTTAGGGTCAATAGGATGTCGTTCTATGGATTGAGACTTGAGTATGCCCTTGAGGGAGAATCGAATTACACAGCTTGGAAGGATAGGATGGAAGCATTGTTGGAAGATAATGATCTGGATTTATGCAAGAACGCAACAGAATACACATGTAACCATAAATACAAAGATGCAGCAAAAATAACACTTCATTTCATTAATATCAAATAACTAAAATTTTCTTACAGACAGAATGGAAACTAGCTAGGGCACTGGTAGCTTATTTCTGAGAAGAGATGTGGCAGCTATAGGCCTCTGAACTGAGTTACAATGAGGCTGAAGGGCCTATTTATTATTTATAAACAATGGAAAACCATAAACATCCAAAACCATAACCCTAGGAGATGAAGCGCCAAAACTATGGGTCTCGTTTGGGTAAATTAGTGTTTCAACTTCCTAGGGACGTAACTTTGGCATACAATATTCGTTTGACGTGCACCATACCTTGTTAGGAAGATCTATCCAAGGACTACAACTTTGGATGTAGGAAACATTGGTCCATTGACCCATGTTTCTCCCAATTTTCCCAAAAAACGTCATTTAGGGCCTCAAAATGGCTCCAAAAGGTCAGGACCCAAAAAACTACTAAAAATAGTAAGTTGTGCCGAAACTAAAAAACTGAAAGAGAAAATGGTGGGCGCCCAAGTGGAATAGACGAGTGACCACCAATATCCACCTGGATTAGATAACGGGCTCGACACTCACTTGTGTTGTGAGTGGAGCTCTCATGGAACTCACACCACTTTCCCGTGTCCATCTTTGGCTTCGCAGTGTTGTTCTTTGCTTGTGGCTTTCGCAAGTTGTCTTGGGCCACCAAGCCTTGGCTTTGTCCTTTTTTTTGCAGTTTGGGGGCACCTTTCCCTTGATTTTGATTTGCAGATCTAAAGTCTCGCTTCTTCTGTTTGAATTTCTGCTCAATCTTGGCAGCATACCGGTATTTTGTACGAAGCGAGGAGATGTTGAGGGATTCCATTTCCTCCTAAATGTATCTGTGCAAAAAAATACGATACTTTAGCACCAAATGTTTCTCTGATTCTTTGATACCCAAATTTTTTCACAGGGTACAGAACAGATTCGTCAGCTCATGCACATCTTGACCCCTTTGTTGCTGCAGTGTGGTCCATTATATGTACTTGTCCTCATAGCTCCCCACGGGATAGTATTGTTCCTTGATGGTGTCTCAGAAATAATTCCAAGTGGGTACGGCTGAGAACAGAGAGGGTTTTGTCTCATCCTTTTTCTCACAGTAGGTTTCCCACCAGTCCTTGACATGGGGCATAGCTTTGAGGAGTGAAAAAATAATCTTCTCCTGGTCAAAAAAGTCATGAACCGAGAAATATCCTTCTAATATATTGAACCATCTATCTATGACATCTGCATCTATTTGACCCTTAAATATGGGAATGTCAAAGTTTACTTTTACCTTAAAGGGAGTTGAGCCTCCAGAGTGGTTGTTGGAAACAGATGTGCCGCCAATGGGAAGTCGTTGAAGGATCTGGGAAAATTTATCCATCACCATATTCATTTGTTTTTGAGGGCCTCCTCGAGCAATATTTTGATAGTATCTCCTGCTCCCTCATCTTTCTTTTCATGCCCCATGAGCGACCGTCGGGGTTTGTGAGGCTGATCTTGCAAAGGTTCAACTAGATCAAGTACTAACTCCTTATACCCCGACCTCGTTGGGGACATGTAAAGAAGGATTGAGAAAAAGAAGACCGCTCTAATACCACTGATCTAGATTTATGCAATAATGCAACATAATACACATGTAACCATAAATACAAATATGCAACAGAAATAACACTTCGTTTCATTAATATCAAAGAATTGAAATTTGCTTACAGAGAGAATGGAAATAAACTAGCTAGGGCGTTGGTAGCTTATCTCTGAGAAGAGATGTCGCAGCTACAAGCCTCTGAACTGAGTTACAATGAAGCTCGAGGGCCTATTTATTATTTAGAAATAATGGAAAACCCTAAACATCCAAAACCCTAACCCTATGAGATGAAGCACCAAAACTATGGGTCCCGTTTGGGTAAATTAGTGTTTCAACTTCCCGGGGACGTAACTTTGGCATACAATATCCGTTTGACGTGCACCATACCTTATTAGAAATATCTATCTAAGGAAACACAACTTTTGATGTGAGCAACATCGGTCCATGGACCCATGTTGATCCCGCTTTTCCCAAAATACGTCGTTTAGGGCCTCAAAATGGTTCCGAAAGTTCAGGACCCGAAAAACTACTAAAAACAGTAAGTTTTGTTGAAAATGAAAAACTAAAAGAGGCAATGGTGGGGCCCCAAGTGGAATAGGTGGCTGGCCACCAATATCCACCTAGATTAGATAACGGGTTGAAGGATTTCATATAAAATGATATTCCTAAGCCTCCAATGGCTGATGCTCAAGATCTGGTGAAATGGAAGAAGAATGAAGAAAAGGTGAGAAGGATCCTACTGGAAGGTGTTCGAGATCATATTTTCTCGAACCTCCATAGAAATGAAACTCCATTTGGAATGTGGAAGGCCTTGAAAAACTTGATTCAGAACAACGGTGACAACAGGAAGTTGGAATCTCAAGAAAATCAAGAAGGAGAAGGGTGACACAATACCAAAGTACTTGACCAAGTTCACCCAATGTCAGGATGAGCTTGGAAGTGTTGGTGTTATAGTTGTTGAAGATGATCTAGTGAGCTAATCACTTCTAGGCCTTCCTAAGAGCTGGAACAACTACCATGATTCCACAAATGGGAGGGAGAAGCTACCAAACTGTGAGCATTTTTGGTCTGACTTGGTGCAAGAAGATATTTGGCGAAACATGAGAGATGGATTCTCATCCAAGAATGATGATGAGTAGAATTGTGCCTTCGCTGGAAAGGAAATAAAGGGAAAGGAAATACATCCCATTCCAAATCATATTCTGGTCAGGAAAGAAAGAATAAGGACTTGTCGAATATTAAATGTTTTCACTATCATGAGCCGGGACACTATGCCACGAAGTGTCCGCACAAGAAGGCTGAAAATAAGCCCTTAGGAGTGGTAGGTGAAGCTCTTGCTTCACAATTCGAGTTGGATTTCACCCTCATCACATGCATGGTGTCATCGGTGATGGGTAGTGTGTGGTACCTGGATAGTGGAGCCTCATTCCATATGACTAAAAACAGAGAATTCTCGGAGGAGAAGGACCTCGAGATGCACATCAAGATGGGAGATGATGGAAGGTAGAGTGTGATCGACATAGGTACTGTTACTTTTTAGAGGGAGTCTGGTTCTCCTCTCACATTGAAATATCTCATGTATGTTCTAGGTCTAAAGAATAATTTAGTTTCAGTTGTTATGTTGGAATATCGTGGCTACGATGTGATATTTATAAAAGGAAATGTGTTCCTTCATCACATATCCATGGGACAAATGAAGAAGATAGGGGTTTAGGTAAAGAACCTCTACAAATTGAATTTATAAGATTGTGCTGCTTTGAGAATGAAAGCAGAGAAAGTGAAAAGCCAAGACATTGGTGATTTAAGGCATAGAATATTGGGTCATCTACACCATGGAGCCTTGAATATCATGCAACATATTTCTACAGGAATTCCCAAGGGTGTACTTAAGTAGGGTGATACATGCAAAGGGTGTACATTAGAGAAGTACACCAAATCCACCTTTCATGATAAGGACAATTGAGCGCAAGTGATCCTTGAAAGAGTTCACTCAGATGTGTGTGGACCGTTCCCAAAAACCTCCATGGCCAAGCACAGGTATTATGTGATATTTGTAGATGATTTCTCACGTAAATTTTGGATATTATTCATGCAGAAGAAATAAAGACCAAACATTCTCAAAATTTTGTGAGTTAAAAGGACTTGTTGAGAAAGACACAGGCATGAAAGTGAAGGCTCTCAGGAGTGAAAATGGTGGAGAATATGTGTTGAATGATTTCAATAACTTATGTGCATCAGAAGCCATTCAACGGGAGCTAATTGCACCCCATAACACACAACATAATGGGGTTGCAGAAAGAAAGAACATAAGTATTGTGGGAGTTGCACATGCGATGTTGCATGATCAGGTCGTACTATTGCACTTGTGGGTATAATCATGCAATACAATGGTATATGTGCAGAACATGAGTCCTCATTGGATTCTCGGGATGAGTGCATCAGAAGAAGTTTTTTCATATAAGAAACAAGATGTGGCGCACTTCAGAATATTTGGTTCATCAGTTTAATTTCATGTTTCCAAGGATGCACAGAAAAATCTAGAACCAACAACCAATTTGGGAATATTTTTGGGGTACATTGATACACCTCACAACGATTAGGTGTACCTGCCATCTCACAGGATGAAAGTTATTCATAGAGATGTGAAATTCGATGAAGATAAGGCCATGAGAATTTCCTTTGAGAAGGAGCTTCAATTGCATGGAGATGAGGATATATTATCTCCAAAATAAGAACCTCAAAATGGTGTGGAGCAGCAACAAGCAGAGCAGAGAGTGGAAGCACCCACTCATGCAGAGACATCTTGATATGGAAGAAAGCACTAGATAGGCTGACAGGTTGATGCATGCTTCTAGAGAGAATGTGGTAGCACCCAGATCGTAGCACAGGAAGAGGAGGTCACCAAATCAGTACACTGGCTACATGGCTCTTATGAGCGAGAGTGTAGAGACTGAGCCATCCTCATTCAAGGAAGCAGTGCAATAACTAGTATGTGTTGATGCCATGGTAGAGGAGTATGACTCCATTATTGCGAACAGTGCATAGGAAATTTTCCCAAGGCCAGAGGACAAGCCAGTTGTAGGATCCATGTGGATCTATAAGGTGAAGCAAGTAGCAAATGGGAGTGTCGAGAAACACAAGGCCAGATTTTTGGCCAAGGTTTTATCTCAGGTGGAGGGAATTGATTACGAGGAGACCTTTGCTCTAGGATCAAGGTACTCTTAAATCATATCTATTCTAGCACTTTCATCACAGATGGGATGGAAGATACATCAGATGAATGTGAAGACAACTTTCCTCAATGGAGTGATTGAGGAAGAGGTGTACATAGAGCAACCAGAAGGATTTGAAACCTTGAATAGAGAGTCGTATGTGTGAAGACTCAAGTCAGTGTTGTATGGATTGAAACAAGCACCCTGTTCTTGGTACATCACGATCGATAGTTATTTCACCAGGTTAGGCTTCACCAAAAGTGAAGCAGATGCAAACCTTTACCATATTGTGGTTGAAGGTAAGTTATTGATTATAGTATTATGTCGATGATTTAATTCTAGCAGGTGATGAGAACCTGATAAAGTATTGCAAAGAATATTTGGAAAGAGAATTTGAGATGAAAGACATGGGGCTCGAGCATTATTTCCTTGGTTTGGAAATTTCGCAAGCCGATGAGGAATTGTTTGTCTCTCAGGGCAAGCATTCCAATGAGACAATGAAGAAGTTTCACACGAAGACAAACAAACCCATGGAAACTCCTCTAGCAGGTAATTGGAGGAAGGGAGATGCTACTTCAAGTGAAGTGGTAGAAGCTACCATTTACAAGCAGCTTATGGGTTCACTTATGTACTTGTTGAACACACAACCAAGCATGTGTTATATGGTTAACTGGCTTAGTTAAGCAATGGTTAAGCCAACCAATCTCTATTGTAAGGTAGCCGAACATGTGTTGAGATACCTCAAAGGCACTACTTATTTTGTTCTTTGGTACAGACAGATAGAGGGAGTGAAGCTTCAAGGTTTCAAAGATGCAGATTGGGCAGGGATTCCATCAGATAGGAAGAGCACATCAGGCAAAATCTTCAGTATTGGGTTAGCAACAATTTATTGGTACATCATGAAGCTGAGATCAGTTTCACTCAATTCAACAGAAGCAAATAACATGGTTTTTAATCAAGCATATTGTGAGGCTATCTAGATGAGGAAGATCCTTGTTGGGTTATTTGGTCAGAAGATGGATCCTACAGTGATTTACTGTGACAACCAGAGTTGTATCAAACTCTCAGTTAATCCAATTTTTCATGATAGGTCCAAGCATATCGACATCGGGTACCGCCATATCAGAGATTGTGCGTAGAGGCGGATCATGATGCTAGAGTACATTCCTATAGAGGAACATGATGTAGACATCTTGAAGAAGGCATTATTAAGAGGAAAATTTGAGTTCCATAGAGACAGGATCAGGGTATTTGATAATCCCTTTTTTGTTGAGAGGGAGTGTTGAAAATTGCACCAAGAAATATTCTAATTTAAATTTTCCTTGAATTAAATTAGAAGAAAATTGTAATTCCATATCACATGACAACTTGTACGAGTTAAATAAGTTATTTTGACTTAGTTGGTCTAGTTAATTCAAGTGTAGGGTCTAACTTGAGTCATGTAGAGTGGTTCCTACTTTTTAGGAGCCCCGGTTGAATTTATTTTGAGTTGTAATTAAATAATTTAGTTTATTTGATTTAAAGATAGTTTAACTAGTTCCAACTATTGGAGGAACTAGTGGAAGGTCAAAGTGTGGAAGTGGAACTTGAACCACACTCACTAATAAACTAGAGAACTAATAGATCAGTCATAAATATCTCATGCATGTGTGAACTGAGAGTTACCTAGTTGAGATTGGAGTTCAAGGGCAATGTACTATTAGTTGTATAATCATCCAAATTGTACATGTGGTGCATGCATTCAGAGGAAGGCCCTTGATGAATTGAGAAATATTGGATGGGGATTTCCCGAATTAATAGGGGCTAATTACCCAAGAAAACAGTGCAAGGGAATAGGGACTTGGGAAATCCAAAATTTGGCTAAGTATTCTCCTAGGATTGTCTAGGAAATAGTGAGACAAATAGAGATAGTGCATAGGTTGCTGAGGCATGAGCAAAACATTTTAATCTTCTCATATTTTCTGACTAATGTAATATACATATAGTGGGGTTTTTAGCTGTGGATTTCCCTAGGAAATCATTGTGCGTTTGAATCTACAAGGAATTTCTACATAAGATATCCTCAATATCCTACACAATTAATGCATTAGGCACACAAGATATAGCAAATATATCCTAACCATAAGAAGAACATAATAAAGTTGAAAAACACATTATCAAATGCAGAAGGAAAGGTTAAATATGCCAAAGGATGGTCACATGGGCCTTAAATTATACGTATTTGGGAGGCCCATTAGTAGTCAATTCCACTATCACCATAGTGCATATGAATTTGGCTCTACAACTATTGAAATAACTCCTTGAATTCATCATCCTCTGAATACGTGTCCCTATATGAATCATGGGTGAATGGATCCATGTGCATCTGAGTTCCCATGGATATGATATTTGATGTGGGTGTCCTTGAAAGCATGTCGGCCAACTTGTTTGTGCTACCCTTCTCATTCTTAATCACTAAATGCAATTATTGTAAAAATCCCATCAACTTGTAATTCCTATTTTTTGTAGCCTACTATAGGTATGTAGATATTATAATGACTAGTGAAATGTTTGTATGATTTTCTCCTTTCCCATCAAATAATGTTTCCACTTCTTCACATCTTGCACCAAGTCATAGAGCTCCTTATCATAGGTAGGGTAGTTAAGAATTTCCCCATGAAATACTTTAGAATGGTACTATACATGGCTTCCTCACTAGACGAAGATCATTTCCATAACATACCCACTCACATTTGTCTCCACTTCAAAGGGCTGATATAAGTTTAGTAATGCTTGAACTCGAGTGCCTAACTAATCTTATTCTTTAACTCCTCAAAGACCCTCTACTGACCCTTTCTCCAATGGAAACTCTTTCCACTCATTGTTTTGGCATGGAGTGATGTTGATACTACTAAAAAGAGGCTATGAATTTCCTCAGGTAATTTTTTATCATTAGTAGGAACCAACCACTTCATGACGGCTACCATCTTGGTAGTATCTATATTTACCTCTCCACTTATCACATGCCCCAAAGAGATCAAATATTTTTACACAAATTGACACTTATTTATATTTTCCAGCATCTCGTGCTTATTAATGTCTCTAGCACCCACATCAAATGTCAGATGCGCCCATCCCAGGTAGCATTGTATACCAGTATATCATCCAATTAGAAAATAACAAATGAATCTATAAAAAGGCACAATATATCATTCATTAACCTCATAAATGTAGTTGGTGAATTTCATAAGCCAAACAACATGAATAACCACTCATAAAAACCTTTCTTGGTTTCAAAAGTCATGCTTTAGGTATCTCTTTCTCTAAATCGAACCTGGTGGTACCCAAACTTTAAGTCCAACTAATAGATCATCTATCCTAGGTAGGGGGGTACCGTTTTTTAGCGTAAATTTTTTTGTCACCCCATAATCTATACACATCCACCAATTCCCATCCTTCTTTGGCACAATTATGATGGGTGATCCACATTGTGACGTACTCAATTGAAGGACACCCTATTATAGTAGATGTTGCATCTGCTTCGTCACCTCGCTTATATAACTGATTGTTTGTACAACCCATTATTTGGAAATTGGGAGTCTAGAAATAGTCGGATCTCAATCTCCAATTCCCTCTTGAGTGGTATCCCTTTAGGCTCCTAGAACTCGTCGCTATATGTTTGTAGCGACTCTTCTAGTTTTTTCTTCATTTTCCTAGCATGCACCTCTAGGGAGGTGTTGGGCACAGCCCAACTTGGTTCATTTTTTAGTAAGACAATCCATATTTTTAGGAAATGGAGGGTGCAATCCAGTGGAAAGAATACAATCACACAGATTTTAAAGGCTTCGCGCGACATTTTAGGAGTCTTAGGGGCTTTGGGGTGGGTCAAAGCCCCTCTTTCTTTAAAAGGATTGGATTTTTTTTTAGTATTTTGAGCTCCACCCATGGTTTTCAGACCATGGTATTGTAAGAAAGAATGTTATATAAGGAGATGTATTAGGAATTAAAGTCATGATATATTGTGTAATGAAATGAGCATGAAGTAAGTCTAAATTCTTTCTATATTTATGTGTTTTGGGTCTAAGGAAGGCTCCATAATTGTGTGTGTGGAGGCCATAGGAATCCTACAGTTGTGTGCACAGGGTGATAAGTATTGTATTTGAAGGATTTCACATAATAAAAGCATGATTTGAAGGAAAATTTGTGTATTTCTAACGTATTTTTTAACTATATGATTTTATGAATTAGCTGCACTAGATTAGGGATTTTATGTATATTTGCTTAGTAATTGCATCATGAAGGCTTGAAGATTGTTTTATATGTTGAATACTGCATGTTAGAGTAGAAAGGTGTAGTGCACATGGTGATTAATAGAGTAATTGAACAAAGTATATCATAGCAAGATAATGATTCAGTGAATCTAGGATTAAACCCTAAGTAGGGATAAGCCTTAAAGCCACACTCCATAGTTCCTCTGGATGTAGAAACTTAGTTCTAGCATCCCCAAATATTTCCTCGCGTGAGACTGCGATATGCGCATCAGATCTAATCATAAACTAAATTGGGAGAAAAAAATTGCTAGAAAGTGAAAGTGCTTAGAACCAGAATGATCGCGAAGTGCTCGTTTCCCTAAATTCGATGCACTTTGTTTCATAAAAAACCGACTTCGTATGAGAAAGTTAGAGCCTATTTTCCGCTTTTCCAAACAAGTAAATTTTCAAAAAAAATTCAAACAAGGTCAGAGCGGTCAATTTTTGGTCAAAATGGATTTTTATCCAACCAATGGTGTGATGACACTTGTCAGCTTGTGGATGGCCTGAATTTTTGGGCTACATGACAAATTTTGGTTGGTTTTTTAATGAACCAATGGGATGAGGACACGCGGTGCAGCCAAGGGTTGCCACATGCCCCCTCCCAAAGGTCAAATGGCAAGTATGGTATAAATTTCTTGTAAAATTTTTGGGTCAAAATCAGGGAGGAGGCATCAAGGTTCGACCTCGTGACCTCGTGCCACACAACTCAACAACTTACCACCTCTATTTTTCGTTAGTTCTTAACTATTAACAGAGCCGACTTCCATTCGAAGTTTCCAATGTATAATGGCAGGGAAAAGAGGGGCCAACCCCGATACATAGGACCACTAGCCAAGACTAGCAGCAAAGCTCTAGGTTAAAACGGAGGGTTATTGAAATAAACCATAGTTTAATTAACCTAATCATGTTTAATTAATGCAATGATCCAAATATTTAAACGGATTAATCTAAGCACAGATTAAGCGCTTAACTGCACTTAATTAGCAGTAACCTTCACTTACCATTTAATTGGTGGACCTTCGAAATTGGCGGAAGTGCCAGTTTTAACTGTAGTTAGCTAGTTTAGCAGAGCAGCTAGTGGGGTTCACTAAAAGAGGCAGAATTGTTTCCCAGAGAGTCGGAATTCGACTCAGTCAGAACCAAAACAGGGCTATTGGGGGTGTCCTAGAGCCATTGGAGTAGTTTTGAGATCCATCAAAGCTCAGGAAATGACTTCATTCAAATTTTTTATCAGTTAATCAAAGAGAGCCAACCATTGAAGCTGTTCCAACGAGACGTAGCCTAGGAGGGGTGAACTCCTTCATCGCTACTGTGTAATGTGCTTGATGTGTATTATATTCTCTACAATTTACTTGTTTTTTATGTGTTTTTAAAGCTAATTTACTTCATTAATTTTTCATAAAAGACACAAATTTGACACATGAACCCTCTCATAAACTTGCTATTTGACACAATCCTTAAGCACTTTTCTTTTATACTAATGAGGAAGCTAGCACAACAAAACTAGTTTTTCCATATTCAGATCAAGTTGGTATCATAACACAGTTTAGCTCATTTTATCCCAATTTTGTCTCAGGGTTTGTCAAGGTTAGCTAGAAAATTAGCTATTGGTTTTGTATTTGTGCAAGTTTATGTGTGTAAGTTGAAGAGAGGAGAAGGTCAATATTGAGGACCCAACTCTCAAATCACAGCAAAGAATCTTTTTTTATTGCATTACAAGTGTGAAGATGGCAGCTTCATCCAGCAATGTTAATAATCAATCTTCCTTAGCAAGACTCTTTGATGAAGATATGTTTCAGAAGCTCTTCATCATAAGGGATATGGTGCCAGAGATGGTTGAAGATAGGAAGGAGAGCAGTAGGCTTCAAGAGAAGTTGATGGCCATGGAGGAGAAGAAAGAGCTTCTTGAAAATATGCATGAGATGGAGACTCAGCTCCATATTGCAAATGAAACCCTAGAAAATATGCATGATATGGAGACTTAGCTCCATATTGAGAATGAAACCCTAGAAAAAATGCATGAGATGGATATTCAACTCCATGATGCCAAGGAAACACTAGCCAAGTATGTGCATGAAAATGATGTATTCAAATCAAATTTATCTTCAATTTCCTCTCAAGATTAATGTTTTGGTGTTTTTGAAAGACACACTAGAGGAATAAGGTCCAAATTGTTAAAAAAAAATGGGCTATGAAGGTAAAGGGTTAGGAAAACATGCACAAGGAATTATAAACCCTATTGTTGTTGAGGGAAGGCCTAGGTACATGGATCTAGGTTTTGGTGAACAAGATGATGTAGAGAACTCAAAAAATTTGGATACTTTTGGAAAGGTCTCAAGAAAGGCTTCCATTACATATTCACTACCTTAAGATTGTGTTCGTGGAGAATACAACAGGTTTACACCCATTGTTGAAGAGATTGTTTTTAGTCATGCAAGTAGTGGTTATGGACAGCAAGAAGATGGAGAATTCTCCAAAGACAAGGAGGCACATGAAGGTGTTCCAAGAAATACTTTCATTACATGTTCATTACCTCAAGTTTCTCAAGTTTGTGTTCATGAGGAATGCAACAGTTTTACACCCACTTTGCAAGAAAATGATCATTAGCATGCAATTAATGGAAATTGAAAACAAGAGGATGTTGAAAGCTCTAAAGCCATTGAATCCATTGTTGGTATTCTAAAGAGAGCCACTACCTCATCGAATTCACCTCCTCAAGAAGGAAACAAAGGTGAATTTGCAAGGTATAAATCTGCCTTTAATCAAGTTTCTTTTAATTATGATGAACATAGAAAAATTTTACATAATATTTGGAGAAAATTTACATGTTCCTTTTGTGGTTTGAATAACCATATTGTTTCGAGGTGTTGGAAGAAGATATCCATACACAAGAAACTTTCTAAAAAAATGATACAAAAAGCCAAAGGTCCAATGGACAATGGAAACCATGTTGAAAAGAAGATGCAATTATTTTGCACTCATTTCCATAAGCAGGGTCATCTTGTAGACAAGTGTTGGACTTTATATCCAACAATTCATCCACGACATTTGAAGAAGGTGGAGAGATATTTTGACAAGAATGGAAAAGAGTATTCCATAGTTGATGTGGGTCAGGATGATACGCATGATGAAGTGCAGCTGAAAGAAGCGTCATTGAAGTGTTTTGGAAAGAGATGGTTAGATTTCTTAATCAATTAAGGCCTTGCATTTCTTTTGATAATTGATGCAAATCTTGCCTTATTGATGTATTTCCTTGTTATCTAAATGCATTTATTTTCTCTTGAAAGTATGTTTCATATTTCACAAAGCAAGATGTTGGAAAATTAGAGTTATGTTGACTCACTTAGATGCAGCAAAGATGGTAATTTGTAGTTGCAATTTTCATGTAAATGTGTTTCTTTTTCTCTAGAATGCATGTTGCGTGTTTACACCAGGAAGGTGTTTGAAAGTGGAGTATGTTGACTCGCTTTGTTGCAACAAATTTGGTCATTTTAGCTCTTTAAGTACTCGTACATACCAATGGGATTCTTGTACTTGTGATTATACTTGCGAGAGAGTTAAGCATTGTATACATGCATGAGAGTTTGTGTGTGTGAACAATGGAATTTTTTATAGTTTCATTGTGCTTGAACATGTATGAGTGATTGACTTGTGTTGGTTGATTGTTGATCTGAAAGTGAAACTGAGTTACTTAGTTCTATTTCAGAGATTGACTGTAGGGGCATTTACTAGATATGTCACCCTTCAAGAAAGGATGAGATCCAGAGGCTACCTGGCCCTCTACAGACTCTGTCTATAGAAATTTTTAGAGATTAACACTCAAGTTCTTAAAATGCGGAATTTGCCCAAAAACTGTCCTAGTTCTTGTACAAAATGTGAATGGAAAATATTACACCTCAATTATTTGCTTATGTGGTTTAACTGTTAGACATGAAATTATTTTAATATGTAAATCCATGAATTTTTATATGTAACACTTTCACATCAATCACATAAGCAATATCATAAGACAAAGAAGTTTGTGATGGAGTTCATCCCTCCTGGACTACGTCTCCGGGTCTGCCTCTGAATTGTGCGTTTGATGTATTCCTTAAGCCAAGAGAAATATTCTACAATGAATCATTAGTTACACTACTGATGTTGTAGATATGGATCATCCCTTGAAAAGGCTAATCGAATACAGATTCTTTTCCTTTAAAAAATCAAGAAAAGGATAGGATGAGTTGCACACTGAAAATCTAAAGCTTATGGACCTTTGACTGTAAGATAGCTTAAAAGAGTTTGGCACAATCAAAGTAGATCTCGTCGACCATCAACGTACTTTGATGCTGAAACTTATGCAATTATAATGAGCTTTTCCTCCTTCATATAAATGTGCAAGAACCAAAACTCACTACCAAATTATGTGATATACAACGTAAGAGAGTTTACTTCATCTTGAAGTTGAATAAACTCTTTCTTCCTTTCCCTCTCACCACTCTCCTTTTTCATATAAAGAACACTCTTCTCTATATATATTAGGAGTTCATACTTTCATGGCTTCACAAATATGCCCCAAACCTCTGTATGCTGTAATTAGCAATTTTTTGGAGGAGTTGGAGAGATAATAGGTTTGAAATCCCTTCTACACAATCCTAGGGATTAACATTTCCAACCTTAGCACTGACATTAAATTGGAAAACCCATATTTGAACCATATATTAAATTTAAAAGCCGCATAGTTATCTAACCGCGTGGAGCAACACTCGTCCTGCATGTAAATAGGCAGCAGGCACGACGGCTACGGTTTAACTCGACGGTGTTATCCCCGGCGGTTCTAGTAATCCTTCGTTCACATGGCTTATCTTCCCGACGGTTCTGGTGGCCCCGACCATTATGGTTTATCTGGTGTCAACCATTCTTCCACCGCAAATCTTGTTCACATGCTATCCAACTGTCAACTTGACATTTATTGCTGCAGATATAGTTTTCCTCCGGCGGTCTTGGTCTCTAACCCCGACGGTTCCGATACACCTGTCACATGGCATATTCATCATAGGTTCTAACATTTGGCAGTCTCTAGAACTTTGACACCAGGTTTCGCTCGTCTTTTGGCACGCGGCTTTAAACCTGTCGTAGTCACAAAATCTCGATTATATGCACGTGATTTCATAACACCGTGGGTTTATATTAAAGTTTTATTATAATGTTTCAAAACTTATAACCTGAACTCTATCCAAAGTATGACCCTAAGGTTTATGGTATAGTTTTAATCCAACATTTAAAAACCCGAACCTTTGAATAAGACTTTTGTGCCATAAGGTTTTGACCCATCATCCGAACCTTAATAAAAAGGTTTATGGTTTGAATATTGCGCGAGGAATGTTTAGACTTAGGTTGCTAGGACTTTCATTGACATTTAGTCTTAGGTCTTTACAACATGTTAAGTGTGTTTTCATTTGACACTAATGTCTTAGCGCTAGTCCTTAAGACTTAAACCTAGGACTTAAGAAAACTTAGTCCTTTTCACCTTAGGATTTTTTTTATCCAATAAGGTTTACAAAGCGGACTACAAACATTTTTTACCTTTATAGTTAAGACTTAGGACAAGTTTTATTACATAAGTCTTTAATAAACTTTGTTTTTTTTGTCGCAGGTCAACATGAAGATGTCTTGATTGGTGCTTTGAAACATATTTGTTGGTGTCGAAAATGAACTCGATGTCGATCGATGTCGAACATTTGAACTCACAAATTGATGACCATCTTGATCAATACCTGAATTATTACATAATCGATAATTACCAAATTCCAAATAACCATCTTGGTCGTTTGGGTAATTTCGATACAATTTTAATAATCTAAAATTGGATCACACCTCCCAACTTAAGAACTTTTGGTTCTCCAAAAGTTTTATTACAATGCTTTTGAAAACAAATTCGAGAACCTAGTTACAACTTTACTAGATCTAGATATTACAAAATCATTTAAGCATAAGGCATGAATTCTGCCCAATTCCATTCAGCACTTGTTTGTTCTCTAGCAGGTGACTTGGATTCTTCCTGGGTTGCTGGTGTCAGTACTGTTTCCTTTGGAAGCATTGGACAATTTTCTTTGACATGCCCTGACAGTTTACAGTTTTGACAAGTTTTCTCCTTCTTACTTGATGATGAGTTTTCGGAGTTGCTTGCTGATTGAAACGAAATTGATTTTGAACGTTTCTTTACCTACAATGCCTTATCATTCTCTGAAGGGTGACTTTTTGTAACTCCAATTTGTTTGTTTTAAACCTTTTGCTTCCAACATTGTTCCACATAATGCCAAGGACTCTTGAAAAAAGTACATGGATAGATCATCTTGACTGTTTCAATTATCCAATTTTGATAAAATAAATCGCTATCAGAATCATTACTATTAGAGGACTGAGGTTTCTTACCTTTTCTATCCTGAAGCTTTTCTGGTAAAAGTTCTGGATGTTTTGACCAACATCGGTCAGAGATGTGACCAAGCTTCCCGTAATAGTCACATTTTATCACATCACATCCTAGACCCAGATTCTTAGGTCTCTCTTGTACCTGGATAGGTTGAAGTCTCCCTTGTCCATCTTTCCCCAAGCCTTTGCCTTCTCGGTATCCCATGGCTTTCATCATCGATAAGCCTTTCCTTTCAAGGATCACACTGAGTTTCTGATTGGAAACTTCTTCAAATTCGGAATCACTCTCTGGTGAAATAAGTGAATCAACATTGTCTTCCACTTGAGATTGAGAAAAGGAGCCAATGGCTTCCCTTCCTGACTTTGGTGAAGATGAGAGAGAAGAACTACTTTGAAGAGAAAGTGTAGGCTTTTTGCCATTGAAAGCTGCATCTTTCATTAAAGGATTGCTTCCTCTTTTATTTCTCTTTAAGTCTTCTAGTTCTGATTGCAGACTTTGCTTGTCGCTCTCAAGTACTTCCACCATTCTACGCAATGCAATATTCTCCTGCCGAATTTTCAAATTGAACTCTTCAAGTTCCCTTAGATTTGACAACTGTCGAGTGTTCTTGTCCATCTTGTACCTGCAAAGAACTAGCTGCTCCAATACCACTTGATCTGAAAATGAAACTGAGTTACTTAGTTCTATTTCAGAGATTGACTGTAGGGGAATTTACTGGATATGCCACCCTTAAAGAAAGGATGAGATCCAGAGGCTACCTGGCCCTCTACAGACTCTGTCTATAGAAATTTTTAGAGATTAACACTCAGGTTCTTAAAATGCGGAATTTTCCCAAAAACTGTCCTAGTTCTTGTACAAAATGTGAATGGCAAATATTACAACACAATTATTTGCTTATGTGATTTAACTATTAGACATGAAATGATTTTAATATGTAAATCTATGAATGTTTAGATTTAACACTTTCACATCAATCACATAAGCAATATCATAAGACAAATAATTTTGTGATGGAGTTCATCCCTCCTGGACTACGTCTCCCAGTCCGCCTCTGAATTGTGCATCCGTTGTATTCCTTAAGCCAAGAGAAATATGCTACAATGAATCATCAGTTACACTACTGATGTTGCAGATATGGATCATCCCTTGAAAAGGATAATCGAATACATATTCTTTTCCTTTAACAAATCAAGAAAAGGATAGGATGAGTTGCACACTACAAATATGAAGCTTATGGACCTTTGACTATAAGATAGCTGAAAAGTGTTTGGCACAATCAAAGTAGATCTCGTCGAACATCAACGTACTTTGATGCTGAAACTTATGCAAGTATAATGAGCTTTTACTCCTTCATATAAACCTGCAAGAACCAAAACTCACTACCAAATTCTGTGATATACAATGTAATAGAGTTTACTTCATCTTGAAGTTGAATAAACTCTTTCTTCCTTTCCCTCTCGCCACTATCCTTTTTCATATAAAGAACACTCTTCTCTATATATATTAGGAGTTCATACTTTCATGGCTTCACAAATCTGCCCCGAACTTCTGTATGTTGTAATTAGCAATTTGTTGGAGGAGTTGGAGAGATAATAGGTTCGAAATCCCTTCTACACAATCCTAGGGATTAACATTTCCAACCTTATCACTGACATTAAATTGGAAAACCCATATTTGAAGCATATATTAAAATTAAAAGCCGCAGAGTTATCTAACCGTGTGGAGCAGCACTCGTCCTGCATGTGAATAGGCGATAGGCATGATGGCTACGGTTGAACCCAACAGTTCTAGTAACCGTTACATCCTTATCCCCAGCAGTTCCGGCAATCCTGCGTTCACATGGCTTATCTTCCCAACGGTTCTGGTGGCCCCGACCGTTATGGTTTATCTGTTGTCAACCATTCTTTCGTCGTGGTAACATAAATCTTGTTCACATGCTATCCAACTGTCAGCTTGAAATTTCCTGCTGTGGATATAGTTTTCCTCTGGCGGTCTTGGTCTCTAACCCCGACGGTTCTAATACACCTGTCACATGGCATATTCATCATTGGTTCTAACATCTGGCAGTCTCTGGAACTTTGACACCAAGTTCCGCTCGTCTTTTGGCATGCGACTTGAAACCTGTCATAGTCACAAAATCCCAATCATATGCAGCGGTTTCATAACACCGTGGGTTTATATTAAAGTTTTATTACAATGTTTCAAAACTTATAACCCGAAATCTATCCAAAGTCCAACCCTAAGGTTTATGGTATAGTTTTAATCCAACATTTAAAAACCCGAACCTTTGAATAAGACTTTTGCGCCATAAGGTTTTGACCCATCTATAGAAATTATATAACTTATGTGTTATATATCCAAGATTCTCCTGATCACACACTATTTTAACTTCATGCATAATACATAATCTATTCCACCATTGATCATCACATGCGGAAATTAAATCAATTGCAATGCACACATGAAACCATAAAAATTTACACACATTAACACAGTTTTTTAATGGGAAATCCTGAAGCTAAAAACCCCAACTATCTGTATATAATATATGTCATAGAGATCATGTAACAATGCTCATACAAAGCTTAACATGTCAAGCTCTCAGTACAATACAATCGCTACACATTAATCAAGTCTGATCTAGCAAATCCATGCACCGATCTCTGCCACCTGCTAGCCTGCCTCTACTGTGCAATCCCTGCTGAAGAATGGCTCTGAATGAACTTGAATCCACCTGTATTACACTGTGCAATCCTCATTGGAATCTCCACTGAGTGTTGGATGCAATCAATCCATCACTATAGTCACAACTGATAATCACACTTGCTCTTTCACCTACCTCTCCACTGGTCTCCACTGGAATAGCCATGCACTGTAGTTAACTGATGTATTCTTCAATTGATTAATGAGTTATTATTTAGTGAATTAATTAACTAATTAATTCACACCACTCTCACTAGTGTATCAATCAGTTAGACTAGATACAACTAGCTCAACTGATTCTAACTGAGTTAAACTGAATACAACTCCACCAAATACCTCTATAACTCCACCAAACTCTGTCACATGAGTTCTAACTAAAGTCCTCATGCATTAGCTCCAGTAAACCCTCAGGAATAGTGTAATTCCTTCTATCAGCTGCTGTGCCACATCTGTGCACTTAACTGAAGTGCTCCAAGAGAATAAGATAATGTTTCGAGTCCAAATATTATTAAGAGCTAATAATATTCGACATATCTATTTTTAGACTGGCAATCTAAAAATAGATTACGCAATAATAATTTAGAAAATAGAAGTCCATATATTTTTCCAACTTGACCGACCATCCACAAATAACGTCTGCCACTGCAACTCATAGAATATGATCAACATGTCTAAAAATAGACATAGTCTAAAAATAGACTTTGCACCAAAAAATATCCTGCGGGCCCACATAGTGAAGCGGGCTCTTTCACTAAGATCATCATCTTGTTGAATCTCAACACTCCCTCTCAACAAGATAGGGATTATCTTCCACCCCGATCCTGTCTCTATGGTATTCGAATTTGCTCCTGGTGAGCGCCTTCGTCAGAATATCTGCATCCTGATCCTCCGTACGAATGTAAGATAGTAACATGATCTTCCGCTACACACAATCTCTGATATGATGGTACCGGATGTCAATATGTTTAGATCTATCATGAAATACTATATTAATCGAGAGTTTAATGAAACTCTGATTATCACAATATATCATAGTAGGATCTAAGTGTGAACTGAACAACCCGACCAGGATCTTCCTCGTCCATATAGCCTCGCATGCAGCCAAACTTGCTGCCATGTACTCGGCCTCCACTGAACTGAGTGCCACGGATCTCTGTTTCCTGCTGTACCAAGAAACTGCTGTAGATCCAATACTAAAAATCCCTCCAGATGTGCTCTTTCTATCTGTTGGGCTTCCTGCCCAATGTGCATCTGTGAAGCCATGCAAATTCACCTCATCTGACTGTCTGTACCACGGTCCATATCCCGATGTTCCCATGAGATACCTCAGGACATGCTTTCCTGCCTTCCAAAAGAGCTTGGTAGGCTTAACCATAGCTTGTGAAAGCTGGTTAACAGCATAGCATATGTCTGGTCGTGTATTGACCAAATACATGAGCGAACCAACCAACTGTCGATAAACAGTGGCATCCACTACCTTTGCCGATGTAGCATCCTCTTTCCTCCAACCACCAGGAAGAGGAGTGTCGATAGGCTTGCAGCCTTGCATGTTGAACTTCTCCAGTATCTCACACAAACGGTCTGCTCCTAGCACTTAATTTCCAATCCCGATGGGGAAATAATAGAGCTGATTCCTTCATCTCAAACTCCTTTGCAAGATCTACCTTGCATGAGTGTATCAACAGTTCATCACCTGTTAGTATCAAATCATCTACATAAAGTACAATGATCAGCAACTTACCCTCCACCACAATCTGGTATAGGTTCGGATCCACCTCACTCTTGGTGAATCCAAGTCCGGTGAAATAACTGTCTATCCGTGTGTACCAAGCACGAGGTGCTTGTTTCAGCCCATACAGTGCTCTTTTGAGCCTGCACACATGCGACTCGCTGCTGAAGATTTCGAATCCTTCAGGCTGCTCTATGTACACCTCCTCCTCAATTACTCCGTTGAGGAATGTAGTCTTCACATCCATCTGATGAATGTGCCAACCCATCTGCGTTGAAAGAGCAAGGATGCTCCGTATGGAAGAATACCTTGCGACAGGTGCAAAGGTTTCTTCATAGTCTATCCCCTCAAACTGTGAGAATCTTCGGGCAACAAATCTTGCCTTGTACTTCTCGACACTCCCGTCAGTAGCTTGCTTCACTTTGTAGATCCATCTCGAACCTACCACTAATTTCCCTTCCAGCCTTGGGACAATCTCCCATGCACTATTTCTGACAATCGAATCATACTCTTCCACCATGGCATCTACCCATGCAGGGTCCTCCACATCTTCCTCAAAAGAGGATGGTTCTGTCACGATACACTTGCTCATCAGAGCCATGTATCCAGTAAATCGGTCAGGTGACTGTCTCTATCTGCGCTGTGATGTAGGTGCTCCTACATTTTGCGCTGCATCAAGATTCAGTCGCTCAACTTCTGTAGTGCGCTTCCGCCCTCTGATGTTTAGCGCTGCATGAGTGGTTTCTTCCACTCCATGAACCTCCTCTTATGGTTGATCCACATCCTAAGGCTCATCTTTAGGAACTAGTAGCTCCTCATCTGCATGCAAGTGTAGCTCCCTCTCAAGCAACAACTTCATGGCTTTCTCCTCATGAAATTTGATATCCTATCGCACAACAGTCTTCCGACTGTCTAGAAAATACACACAATAGTTGTGGGGTGTTTCTGTGTACCCCACAAATATCCCAACCTCTGCGGTCGGCTCCAGCTTCTTCCTGGCATCCTTCGTCACATGAATGTAAACAGGTGAGCCAAAAATATTCAAATGAGAAATATCAAGCTTCTTACCAGAAAACGCCTCTTCGGGTGTACTCATGCCAAGTACTCTATGAGGACAACGGTTTTGTACATAAACCGCAGTGTTGCATGCCTCAAACCACAAGTGTATGGGAAGGCCCTGATCATGCAACATCGCTCGTGCATCACCCACGATCATTTTGTTCTTTCTCTCCGCGACCCCATTCTATTGTGGGTTATGAGGCGCTATGAGTTCTCTTCAAATTCCTTATGTGCTGCAAAAGTCTTTGAATTTTCCAGAGATGAATTCACCACCATTATCGCTCCTTAGAGCTTTCACCTGCTTCCCCGACTCTTTCTCAACCAGTGCCTTGAACTCACAGAACTTTGAGTATGTCTCGCTCTTCTTCTGCATGAAGAATATCCAGCACTTACGAGAAAAGTCATCAACAAATATCACATAATACCTGTGCTTTGCTGTCGAAACTACTAAGAAAGGTCCACACACGTCTATGTGAATTCTCTCAAGGATTGTCGTGGTGCGACTATCCTTATCATGAAAGGTGGCCTTCATAAATTTTCCCAAAGTACATCCCTTGCACTGATCTAACTGCACAAGTGTACCCTTGGGAAGCCCGGTAGAAATCTGCTGCAAAATTTTCGAAGCACTATGGTGAAGATGGCCCAATCTCCTGTGCCACAATTCGCCCTCATCCCGACTCACAACTCCTTCTGATTTGCCTCCCATAGCTGCGCAGCCATCTACCTGCAATTGATAAATTTTCTTAACTTGAACCCCTATCCTTCGGGTTTCACCAATTTTTTTACTGCGCAGGAAAGCCTTTCCCTCGCTAAAAACAACATCATAGCCCTTGTCTTCCAACATCGCCATAGAGATCAGATTCTTCTTCAATCCTAGAACATGTATGACATCCTTCCAGTTTCCAATATATAAGAAGGTTTTACCGGACTCCCTCTCGAGAAATAGGTCCCGCGATACCGATGCTTACTTTATCTACATCTGTCGCCCATCTTACGATGTGCACTCCAAGATCCTTCTCATCCAAATCCTTTGAGCAAATCCTCTTTGTCTCCGGTCCTGTGGAAAAAGCACTGCTAATCGAAAACCACACGAGTCATCACCGCAGGCAAGCATGCGATTAGCAGAGAAAAAAATCCCGACTCAAGCGCGAAGCTAAGGCACTCTCCATTTAACGAGATCCGGCACCTTGTTGCCTGACTATTACGTGGACAATTAGTGGCGTAATGTCCGTGTTGGTGACAGTGAAAGCACTTCACCTTGGACAAGTCCTGCTTCTTGCCTTTCACACCAGATTGAGAAGGATTTTTCTTTCCCTTCCCTTTCCTTGCTTTGGCAGCCAAAGCGCAATTTTCTTCATCTTCATTCTTCGATGAAGATCCATCCCTAGTACCCTGCCTTATCTCCTCCTGCACAAGATCCGACCAAATTCACTCCCATCCTGGTAGTTTCTCCCAACCATTGATAGAGTCGTCGTAGCTATGCCAACTCTTCGGAAGCCCAAGGAGAGCCAAGCTCACGAAGTCCTCTTCATCTACAGTAACCCCCACACTTCCCAGCTCATCCCTGCACTAGACAAACTTCGTGAGGTACTTGGGTATACTTTCGCCTTTCTCCATTTTTATTTTTCTGAGCTTGTCTTTAAGCGCCAACTTCCTCTGGTTGCTTCTGCTTTGGAACAAGTCTGTCAAAGCTTTTCACATAAAGAATGGACTAGCTTTACCATGAAGGTTGGACACTATGTGATCCTTCACACCTTCCAACAGAATTCTTTGACACTTTGTTGTCTTCTTTTGCCATGCGTCAAGTGTGGCTGCATCGCTAGAAGCACGGTTAGGAATTTCTACATCTATGAACTCCTTCAACCCATTATCATCCAGCACTGCCTCCATCCTGTCCTTCCATGAAATATAATTCAATCTGCCCTCAAGGGCATACTCCAATCGCAATCCGTTGAAAGACATTTCAATGAATGCTCAACTTCGACACCAAGAAAACACTGTAGCAAATTCGAATTCCACCGGCACAAAACTCAACCGCTTCAATAATTGCAATCTGCTCCAATGATCAACTGCTCTGATACCATGTAGAAATTATATAACTTCTGTGTTATATATCCAAGATTCTCCTGATCACACACTATTTTAACTTCATGCACAATACAGAATCTATTCCACCATTGATCATCACATGCGAAAATTAAATCAATTGCAATGCACACATGAAACCATAAAAATTTACACACATTAACACAGTTGTTTGACGGGAAATCCTGAAGCTAAAAACCCCAAATATCTATATATAATACATGTCATAGAGATAATGTAAAAATCCTCATATAAATCTGAACATTTCAAGCTCTCAGTACATTACAATCGCTACACACTAATCAGGTTTGATCTAGAAAATCCATGCACCGATCTCTGCCACCTGCTAGCCTGCCTCTACTGAACAATCCCTGCTGAAGAATGGCTCTGAATGAACTTGAATCCACGTGGCTTTCACTTCGTAATCCTCATTGGCATCTCCACTGAGTGTTGGATGCAATCAATGCATCACTATAGTCACAACTGATAGTCACACTTGCTCTTTCACCTACCTCTCCACTGGTCTCCACTGAAACTGCCATGCACTGTAGTTAACTGATGTATTCTTTAGTTGATTAATGAGTTATTATTTAGTGAATTAATTAAGTAATTAATTCACACCACTCTCACTAGTGTATCAATCAGTTAGACTAGATACAACTAGCTCAACTGAGTCTAACTGAGTTAAACTAAATACAACTCCACCAACTACCTCTATAACTCCACCAAACTCTGTCACATGAGTTCTAACTGAAGTCCTCATGCATTAGCTCCAGTAAACCCTCAGGAATAGCGTAATTCCTTCTATCAGCTGTTGTGCCACATCTGTGCACTTAACTGAAGTGCTCCAAGAGAATAAGATAATGTTTAGGGTCCAAATATTATTAAGAACTAATAATATTTGACATATCTATTTTTAGACTGGCAATCTAAAAATATATTCCACCCAATATGTCTAAAATAGAAGTCCATCTATTTTTCCAACTTGACCAACCATCCACAAATAGCATCTTGCAACTCATAGAATATGATCGACATGTCTAAAAATAGACATAGTCTAAAAATAGACTTTGCGCCAAAAAGAGTCTGCGGGCCCACTTAGTGAAGGCGACTCTTTTCACTAAGCTCATCATCTTGTTGAATCTCAACACCATCATCCGAACCTTAATAAAAAGGTTTATGGTTTGAGTATTGCGCGAGGAATGTTTAGACTTAATTTGCTAGGACTTTGATTGACATTTAGTCTTAGGTCTTTACAACATGTTAAGTGTGTTTTCATTTGACACTAATGTCTTAGCGCTAGTCCTTAGGACTTAAACCTAGGACTTAAAAAAACTTAGTCCTTTTCACCTTAGGATTTTTTTTATACAATAAGGTTTACAAAGCGGACAAAAAACATTTTCGACCTTTACAGTTAAGACTTAGGACAAGTTTTATTGCATAATTCTTTAACAAACTTTGTTGTTTTTGTCGCAGGTCGACATGAAGATGTCTTGATTGGCTCTTTGAAACATATTTGTTGGTGTCGAAACTGAAGTCGATGTTGATCGATGTCGAACATTTGAACTCACAAATTGATGACCATCTTGATCAATACCTGAATTATTACATAATCGATAATTACCAAATTCCAAATAACCATCTTGGTCGTTTGGGTAATTTCGATACAATTTTAATAATCTAAAATTGGATCAATTGCTTTGTTAACATGTATGATGTCAACTTGAGAGTGTTGATCATTTTCACATGCGTGAGTGATCGACTTGTGTTGGTCGATTAATTGTTACAAATATGTCTTATCGACTCAAGGATGAAAGGGAGATGTTGACGAATTGTTTCATGAGATGTGAAATTCTTGTTGTTTTGGGAAAAGAATCATTAAGTGTTGTATATGCTTTTGTTTGACTTAAGATTCAATGGTTTGAAGACACATGTTTTGTCGACTTGTGTTTGTTCGATGGGTTTGTACACCAAAATGTAAGAATGCATGGCCATGTTCACAGGATGTGACATTTGTTGCTCTGAAGGAGCAAAAGGAAGTGGTCATCAAGTTGTCTTTTTTGCATGATGTGTTTTTCAAGTTAATGGTTTTTATTTTGACAAGATGTCTCAGGATTTTGGAAGGTCCACTCTTGAGCAAGAGGCTCATGATTAGCCTTCATTCTCAAATCATGGCATGAGGAGCCTGTCAATACTGGAGGATGATGGAATAAAGAAGCGGAAAGAGGGACAAGATGACAAAAGATTGCATCAAAAACAACAACCCTTTTGTAGACTATATGAAGCATGACGCCAAGAAGCGAAAGAGATGGTGAAGAAATTCTTCCAGATGTGGAATTTGGTAACGTGGAGGTAAAAGAATGGTCATTTCATTTTTAGTGATTACTGATATTTGAATACATTGTTGTAGTTCACTCATATGGGCTTAAATTGGAAAAGTGTTTCCAAGGAGAAGCTTCCATCAAATGCATGTTTATGCAAAGGAGGAATAGGATTATTAGTGGGAAGGCCCTCAGTCAAGTCTTCCAAGCACAGAGAGATTTCTTTGTTACAACGAGATGTTTTTCATTATCCAGCAAGCAGCCAGTAAGGGTGAGCAGCGAAATGAGGACATTAGTTGAAGTACTAAGCCATTTTCTAGAGTAGGCATGTCAAGGAACCAAAGTGGTTGTCATGAAGATTTTTCCAAGTAGAATCAATTCAATAGCCTTAGAAAAGTGAAAGGATTAAACTCTCATAGGATAACCAGCTTTTTTGTGTGCAAAATCCTTTCAGTGGGAAGGAGTGATTAGAAGCTGAATTGGGGATAAAAATTTGCTAAAAAATGAAAGTGCTCAGAATCGCTCAAAACCAAAACGACTGTGAAGTGCTCATCGCCCTGAATCTGTCGTACTTTGTTTCATCAAAAACCAACTCCGTATGAGAAAGTTAGAGCCTGTTTTCCACTTTGCCAAGCAGGGAATTTTCAAAAAAAAGTCAAACAAGGTCAAAGGGGTCAATTTTTGGTCAAAATGAGTTTTTCTCTAGCCAGTGACGTGCTAACACTTGTCAGCTTGTGTTTGGCCCAATTTTCTAGGCTACATGGCAAAGTTTGGTTGGTTCTTGAACGAACCAATGGGATGAGGACACGTGGTGCAGCTAGGGGCCACCACGTGCCCCCTCCCAAAGGTCGAAATGGCGAGTATGGTTGAAATTTCTAGTAAAAGTATTGGGCCAAATTCCAGGCGGAGGCATTGGGGTTCGACCCCGCGACATCCCGCCACACAACATAATGCCTTACTGCCTTTGTTGTCTATTAGTCTTAAATATTAACAACGCCGACTTCTATTTGAAGTTTCCAATGTATAATGGCGGGGAAAAGAGGGGCCAACCCCGAAGGGCCAGCCCCAGTCCATAGGACCACCGGCGAAGCTCTGAGTTAATGCGGAGGGTTATCGAACTAAACCACAATTTAATTAACCTAATCATGTTTAATTAATGTGTTAATCCAAATATTTAATATGGATTAATATAAGTGCAGATTAAGCACTAACCTTCACTTACCATTTAATTGGCAGACCTCTGAAATTGGTGGAAGTGCCAGTTTTAACTGCAGTTAGCTAGTTTAGCGAAGCAGTTAGTGGGATTTACTGAAAAAGGCATAACTTTTGCCCAGAGAATCATAATTTGACTCAGTCATAACCAAAACATGGGTATTGGGGGTGTCACAGAGCCATTGGAGTAGGTTTGATAGCCATCAGAGCTCAAGAAATGACTGTATTCAATTTTTTTATCAGTTAATCAAAGGCGGTCAAGCCATTGAAGCTGGTCCAAGGAGACGTAGCCCAGGAGGGGTGAAATTCTTCATCACTACTATGTAATTTTCTTGTTGTGTATTATTTTCTCTGCAATTTACTTGTTTTTTATGTGTTTTTAAAACTAATTTACTTCATGAATTGCACATAAAAGACACAAATTTGACACAAACCCCCTCATAAACTTGTTATTTGACACAATCCTTAAGCACTTTTATTTTATATTGATGAGGAAGCTAGCACAAAAAAAACTAGTTTGTCCATATTCAGATCAAGATCATTTCTAAAATGGGAGACAATAGAGGGTTTTATTGGTAGCGCAGCTACTCCGAACCTGGGTCTAGACCCCTTCAAGCCAACAAATGGTTTATTTTCCGGTAACTCCCTGGTCGAAATCATGCAGCGCCTAGATGGGAAGCACAGTGATATTTAAACTAATGTTTCGCCACTGCTACAAGGGCTCATGATTTTCTACATTCTCAAAATGCAATGCCCCTCCGGGTACCTGCAGAGCACGAAACTCAGTCGTTAGTGCCATCTGCGGTAGTGGTTGCATTGTCTGCTTCTCTGGGGCCACGCTCTCTTGAGCCACGCCTGCTTGTGCCATGCTCAATTGAGTCACGCTTTCTTGGACTGCACTCACTTGTACTTTCAACTCGTTGATGCCCTGTTGCACTTCCGTCAATACAACCTTGTATTGATCTTCAATGTCACTCCACAAGTCCTTAGTGACATGCATCACTTTGTAACCAATATCGTCTATGTCTGCTTCAATAAGGACCAATGGCTCCATTCCAAAGGATCTATCGTACTTGTGTTTCTTGCACGCACCTCCCGCGATAGGTATCTTTCGCCTCTTTACAATAAACTAGGGGTCTATTGTCGTTGCATCATCTAAGGAATCCTCGGCGCCCTGATCAAATCCCGTAGTTTCTCCATCCTTCTCAGTCTCTAGTTCTGCTTCCTACTCAGTTTCTTTCCTTGGGTTCTTCTTCATGACTTCCTTCGCAGTGGTAGCTTGCCCATTGGTTTCTTACATGTTGCTTTTTTGGGGGATTCAACCAATGACTTGGCCATCGACATAGATTCTGCGTAAGATCATCCTTCATGACAAAATATGGTAGTGGGTGCCATTCCTCTTCATAATCGATGTGTGCGTGGATGTAAACGTGATGAAAATATGGTTTAAACTTTGTGATCACGCGATATTCTTCAAACAAACTAATGATACCCTCGGCTTTTGGCTCACCACCGTGCGCAAATCCATCTCCAATAAGTGCTAGAATAACTTGTTCTTTGTCGCTCGGGTCGGCTCCTTATAAAAGCATAGCAAGGGGTACCTCACTAGCTTCGTTTGTAAGCTTACTTTTACAAATAAGTGATTTTATGAAGTGATCCACTTTTATAAAACAAGTGAAAATCACTTTTACAATGAAATTATTTTATAAATGAAAATTGCATGCAAAAAGTAACTGGAAAAAAGAATACTAAAATTACTTTATAGTGATTGATTTTTTTAATAAAAGTGAAATACACTTTACAATAAAGTTATGAAATACCTAAAATTTGAATGAACATTTCTAAAAAAGAGACTTGAAATCAATACATATCTTTTAATCGAGCAAAGGAAAAACACATAAAGACACTAGCAGAGGAGGACGAGGGTATTGGCATTGTTGTTGGTACAACAGTGTTGGGACTTCACCTCGAAGTGCATGCTACCAAGGTGTGCTCATCCAAAAACAAACAACAACTTGAAATTCCTTGTACCCAACCCACCTTGGTTGTTCCATCCAGTTCACTATTATTGTTTAATCTAATTTGTTAATGTAGTCTGTGTTTTCTTGGTTTTAGCATTATATTCCCACATATAAGTTGGTGTGCCACCTACATAATAGCTGCTTGTTGGTGAATTTTAGGATTTCTTTAAAAAATAATTGTTTCCAACAATAACCAAAATTCTATACATTTACAAATTGATCATGGATTTGAATACAAGCTAATACATGCCAAAAGGCAAAGAGTGCATATTTTATGCAAATGTGTAAAACTCAATGATCTGAAATTGTGAGAACAAAGTATTTCTTATACAGAGATTGACAGTAGGGGGATTTTACTGGTTATTTCACCTTTACTAGAAAGGATGAACCAGAAGTTTCTGGCCCACAAACTGGCTCTGCCTAAAGAAATAAAATGTAAACACTGAAATAGATCCGATCAATGAAAGTATTTGTTAATGTGCAAAGTATTCATTAATCAAAATTTTATGTGTGAATAAGCAAGTTCAAGTATTCTGCAAATGAAGTAATGTGGTTTGAAGTTGAACTAATGAGTTTTTTTCACTGTATAAGTCTGCTTGAGAAAAGTGTACTTATGAAAAGTTACTGTTTAATGTAGCAGAATCTGAAATACAACAGCAAAAATGCACAGCATAATAGTAAGCATTTGTTTAAGCAGTTCACCCCTCTCTTGGGCTACCTCTGCTGGGTCCAAAAGCCTCTAATTAGGCTTTTCCCTCTTTCATTAATACTCAAATTATGAATTACACTGTGTAGAAAGCCTCAAAAGGCAAAATTAGCTGCATATTCAGAAACAGAAGACTGAAATCAGTATAAATCGACTATTCATTCACCTCCAATGGATGAGTATAGTCCAACAGAGTTGATCTTTCATTAGGCCCTAGTGGCTCCACAACCAAAATTGCTGGTAAAATCACTGATAGAGTGCTCTGATGGCTCTGCAACCTGTCCCAACAGCTCTAGAATGCTTCAATACCCCAAAATAAATAAATAAATCGTTCCAAATGGACTTCCCTAGCCAAAGTTATGGCTAACTGAAGTTTGTCCAGTGTCACCTAGAAAAACTCCACTAAATGTGGAGAATTGGAGCTAACTCCAGTTAAAAATGGCAAAAAACCAAATTAAGCAGGCGCGCTCCACCAAACTCCTGACGGTTTTAGTTAAATTAAATCTTTGGGTGAGACGAGTCACACATGCGAGACCGTCCAGCCATTTAAAAGTGCGTCCAAACACACGGTTTCAAGCCAGAAACGTTAATACACCGTAACCTCATTCACATGTTTTAAACGGTGGTATTAAATATATAACGTAACTGCGGATTTTGCGCGTCGGGAGTTTGCTGTGGGTTCCGAGCTCTGGGTTCCATGAGGAGGGGGCTGGCCCACTTTCAGGCCCGCCCAAACAGATTTAAAACTTTAAATACACTTTAGTGCCCAAGGTTTAACAAGTACTACGTGTGGCCCATTGGTCAAGTTGCTCCGTTTGTTTCCGCCTGACCCACGTTCGAATCCTGCCCACGACCAAACAATTTTTGAACGCCCAATTCAATCCATCTTGGGGCCATGTGGCGGCCTCCGAGCTGGCCACGTGGCGCCCTTTCATTGGTTGCCTGCGGAATATTCTGTGGAATATTCCTTTTTTAATAAAAATATTTTTTTATAAAGTCAAATTTGACCATCTTTTTACTGAAATTGGCAAACTTCAAAGCTGAATTTCTTCCTCATACGGCGTCGGTTTTCAGTGCCGTTCACGTCTACAGGATCGTTTTTCTGAGTTCTTTCCATTCGATCTGGTTCGGATCAATTTTGAGCAACTTCATTTTTGAGCATTTTTTTACAAGAGACTTGATCTCCTAATCACACCTCCTAAATGGGAAGCTTTTGGACCCCAAAAGCTCTCTAATTAGTGGAACTGATAATGTGGAGACTGATTCTCCACTCTTCCACCCTTGAATAACTGAAATCTACCCGATTTCATCAAATGAACCTTTTGAGAAAATGATGATCTGTCTCTGGAATCAACTGATCGACCATTGCTAAGATTGACGGAGTCATGATGCAAATGATTAAAATTTGCAGAACAGTAATTGTAATCTGCAGAAAACAAACTTTCTCTACATTGATCAAACTTCCCAGAAGACTTAAAATAACTTTCACCTGGCAAACTGTTCCCATGGCGAATTCTACCATTCTGAAACCAACTTTTTCCCATGCTGAATGGTGTGTCCTTCTTGCTTGCACTGCTTTGCTTTGACACTTCATTCACTGCATTGGCTGACCCAAAAGGTAATTTGCGCAACATAACATCGTCTTATTTCAAAGACAAACTGTTATCAAACTGAGACAAATCATTAGCAACATCATAAAAAGGCGAATGCTCAAAATCTGGTCGTTTCAACATTAACAAAGTTAGACTTTGACTTGCATTAACCAGTCTTTTCAATTGACTTGCATGGAGTAAAGAAGATTCCAGCTTCTTCTTGTGAGCTCTCACAATGTACTCTTTACCATCTTTAAACAAGTGATACTTGTTTTCATGGCGATGAAAGATAGCCTTCCTGTCAAATAATTAAGGACTTCCCAAAACAATACCTGAGATATCAAGCGGCACCACATCAAGCTCAACTGTGTCAATAAAATGTGCAGTTATTGCAAAGCGCAATATGCACTTCCTTGAGACTTGCAAATTGGCATCCTTGCATATCCATCCAAGTGGATAAGGCTTCGAATGTGGAATGGTCTCAAGTTTAAGCTACTTGACCAAATCTTCAGATATGAGATTCGCTTGTGACCCACTGTCAAATAGTGTGTCAATTTTGGTATGTTTTGAAATTACCCTCACATGGAAAAGCTCTATCCTCCTCTTTTCTTCATGAGTATCTTTGTGACAATTCAAAGAGTTAGAACTGGGAATTGTGTCTTGCACCACTTCTTTCCCCTTAATGTTCTTTAAAACCATGGCTATGCTTTTTGTCTCATCTCCTGAGTCTGACCCTAAGTCTTGCTCAACTGTTGCTACAATTTTCTCCTTTTCTTTGGTCTTGTTTTTGTTCTTGTATTTTTCTGGTTTCAGTTCAGGATGAAGCTTCCAACAATGATCTTCATCATGACTTGTCTTTGAACAGTTCTTGCAAAAAAACTTTCCTTTTTATTTTCTTGAATTTGCAACTCTCTTCTTTCCTTTGTTTTTGAAATTACTATCCTCATCCAAAGTATTATTTCCTCTAGCTTCTAAATGTGTAGCCTGCACACAGACTTCATCTAAGCTGGTAGGATTAAAAATTAGAATAGTATGTTGCAGATAATTGTGCAAACCTCCTATGTATTTCAACAAGGTGTCTTGACTTTGTAAGTCTACCCCAAGTAGAAGTGCTCTCCTTCTAAACTCTTGGGTATAATCTTACACATTTTGACCCTTAAGTTGCCTAAAATTTTTCCAATTCATGATTGCTTTCTAAATATGAGCAAGAGGATAAAACTGTTTCTTAATAGCTGTGATAAACTCATTCCAAGTTAGAGTTATCTTACCATGCTTTTTAATTTCATCCTTGGTCTTGGCTTCCCACCAAACCAAAGCTGCTCCATCCATTCTCAAAGAGGCTAATTGGATTTTTGTTTCATCATCATGCAAATTCTGAATTCTTAGATAGACTTCCAACTATCTAATCTAGTTATCCAATTTTTCTGCATTCACATCACCATTAAACATCGGCAACTCAAACTTTACATCAAGCTTTAACAAAGGATTTTTAAGAGATGTTTTTGTTTTGTGTGATTGATTAACAGAAGTAGAAGAGGATGATGTGGAGGATGAGGATGACGATGGAGATGGTGGATCACCATTTCCTCCATTCCCTTTCTTAGACTCATCTTTTTCTTTCTTTCCTCTTGAAGAATCTCCTTCTTCTTTTTGGTTTCTAAACCCTTCTCCAGCAATCCTATCATTTCTCTCCTAGTATAGGATCCTAACCATCTCAGTCATGTCCAAGAAAGCTTTCTAAAGACTCTTTCTTCTTCCTTGGGATCAATTTCCTCATGTACCTCTTCTCTGGAAGACATGTTTGTGGTTGATTCTAAGGCTAATGAGGATGAAATGGAAGGTGGATATAATGGCACTCTAGCCCTCCTTGGTTGAGGATTAACTTGTTCTCTAACCATTTGACCTTCCCCTCTTTTCAATTTCAGCCTAGTAAGCATCAAATTTTGCAGAATAACACAACCTTCTTGCACAAATTTCACAAACTCTTAAACAAAACCTAGAGCTCTGATACCAATCTGATCTGAAATTGTGAGAACAAAGTATTTCTTATACAGAGATTGACAGTAGGGGGCTTTTACTGGTTATTTCACCTTTACTAGAAAGGATGAAACCAGAAGCTTCTGGCCCGCAAACTGGCTCTGCCTAAAGAAATAAAATGTAAACACTGAAATAGATCCGATCAATGAAAGTATTTGTTTATGTGCAAAGTATTCATTAATCAAAATTCTATGTGTGAATAAGCAAGTTCAAGTATTCTGCAAATGAAGTAATGTGGTTTGAAGTTGAACTAATTAGTTTTGTTCACTGTATAAGTCTGCTTGGGAAAAGTGTACTTATGAAAAGTTACTGTTTAATGTAGCAGAATCTAAAACATAACAGCAAAAATGCACAGCATAATAGTAAGCATTTGTTTAAGCAGTTCACCCCTCTCTTAGGCTACCTCTGCTGGGTCCAAAAGCCTCTAATTAGGCTTTTCCCTCTTTCATTAATACTCAAATTATGAGTTACACTGTGTAGAAGCCTCAAAAGGAAAAATTAGCTACATATTTAGAAACAGAAGACTGAAATCAGTATAAATCGACTATTCATTCACCTCCAATAGATGAGTATAGTCCAACACAGCTGATCTTTCATTAGGCCCTAGTGGCTCCACAACCAAAATCGCTGGTAAAATCACTGATAGAGCGCCCTGGTGGCTCTGCAACATGTCCCAACAGCTCCAGAATGCTTCAATACCCCAAAATAAAATAAAAAATCGTCCCAAATGGACTTCCCTAGCCAAATTTATGGCTAACTGAAGTTTGCCCAGTGTCACCTAGAAAAACTCCACTAAATGTGGAGAACTGGAGCTAACTCCAGTTAAAAATGGCAACAAACCAAATTAAGTGGGCGCGCTCCACCAAACTCTGGACATTTTTAGTTAAATTAAATGTTGGGTGGACGGGGTCACATGGACCACCGTCCAACCCACCGAAATTAATGTTAAAACTTTACGGTTTTCAAACCGAAACGTTAATACACCGTAACCTCGTTCACATGTTTTAAACGGTGGTATTAAATATATAACGTAACTGCGAAGTTTGCGCGCCGGGAGTTTGCTGTGGGTTCCGAGCTCTGGGTTCCATGAGGAGGGGGCTGGCCCCCTTTCGAGCCCACCCAAACGGATTTAAAACTTTAAATACACTTTAGTGCCCAAGGTTTAACAAGTACTACGTGTGGCCCATCGATCAAGCCACTCCGTTTGTGTCCACCTGACCCGTGTTCGAATCCTGCGCGTGACCAAACAATTTTTGAACGCCCAATTCAATCCATCTTGGGGCCACGTGGCGCCCTTTCATTGGTTACCTGCAGAATATTTCGCAGAATATTCTATGGGATATTCCATGGAATATTCCCAAAATATTTTGTGGAATATTCTTTTTTTAATAAAAATATTTTTTTATAAAGTCAAATTTGACCATCTTTTTACTGAAATTGGCAAACTTCAAAGCTGAATATCTTCCTCATACGACGTCGGTTTTCAGTGTCGTTCGCGTCTGTAGGATAGTTTTTCCGAGCTCTTTCCATTCGATCTAGTTTGGACCAATTCTGAGCAACTTCATTTTTGAGCATTTTTCTACAAGAGACTTGATCTCCTGATCACTCAACAGCAAAATAACCATAACTGCTAGGAACCTAAAATACAAAAAAACTTGACTTTGAATGACCACCACAATAAAATACTAGATGTATATGATCGTTTACAAAGGCCATTATCAATGGCCAAACTAAGCAAGTAATTGAAGCTCACATTGAGAGTGCAATACTACTAATTGACAATAAACAAATAAAAGCTACTTGATTGAAACCGAGACGTTCCATATGTTTTGTTACTTTACCTAGCCTTAATGAGAAGGGTAGTGGATAGTCCTACCTCCCATTGCACATAAACCAAATGGCCCAATCATCCCACAATAATTTCAAAAACCTATCAACCTAGTCAAAATGAATACCCTTTCACTACCAAATAGGCCCCACCATCCTACCAAGATTCCAACATCTATCAACTTGTAATATGAATACCCATTCACTAAAAAGAGAACCAAAGTATCCAATACCAAATAGGCCCCACCACCCTATCAAGATTCCAACATCTATCAACTAGTCAAAATGAATACCCTTTCACTAAAAAGAGAAAACCACATTATCGAGTACCACATGATGATATGTTTTCTTATCATGAGTAGACTTTATCATGAACCATACAATCTCCAAATCAAGTAAAAGGATCAATAGAAACAAAATTTTGTTTTATTAAACACTTGTTAATATATTTCCTTGGGTTGACAGAATTGCAATATGCATTAATCTCTCTATAGATTACTTCACAGATTACTATTCAAGTGCAGAAATTGGAGTTGAGTGTGGCTCATTTTTGCGAACCTCTCAAATGGGATGAAATTATAAAGTAAAAAATCCCCTCGGGATTTTCTAGTGCTTTCTACAAAATCTCTCCAACCCCATCATAGTGGTAGTTGGCCCTGGTTTCCTAATCATCAGCCTATGAGTGAACATCTTGAGCACTGCCATAGCTACCTTTGCAGCTCTCCAACTTGGCCTCGAAACAATAAGTTTTGTGTAGTTTTGTTGGCTAGTTCCACTGGTGAGAAGCAGTGAGAAATCACTGCAGGGACGTTAATGTACCCTAATTCAAAGATATATAACAAGGGATATGGAAGCCAACGTGACAATGATAAAGATCATCTGCCCACTTCTGGCCCAATGTCAATTGGAATATAATATTTTCTTTAGATATTTCTATTAATGTTTCAATTATGATTATGTGATTTCTATTAAATGCCCTTTAAGTTTGGATTTTTATTACCTTAGGTTTTTTTTACCATGTAGCACTATATTCTCAGACATTGTCCAAGGAGATTTCTTAGATGTAATGTGGTTTTTGTAATTTTGGATTTTTGCTTACGGTGGCTACATGTAGATCTAGTTTTATGTTATGAATAAAACTGAAACAAATTTCTTAAAACAAAAAGGAACAAAAATGTAATCAATAAAATAATGATTAATTAGTTAATTAGTAATTAGGTTGAAAGGGCATGTCTGATGGGACATGACCTTTCATGAAGAGGCACCTGCTTGGGTATATAAGCAGGCCTCATTTGTAACATCAATAAATTCATTCATCATACTATTAATATAATATTTGTATCCTCAATGGATATTCTGATATTCCAAGTCTTTTGGAGCATTTAACTTCAGAAGGAACTTTGTCCACTTCATTTGGTATCAGAACAGTTCGATCTTTTGGCCGCTCACCGCTGCACAGAGCCACGCTCTCTGATCCGGGTCTTTGACCGTCAAAATCGTCAACTTCGTCGTTGTCGAAGCATTTCACTACCAACCTTGGAGTTTCTCCATTTTCACCAGTAGGCCTTTGCCCAAAATTAAAAATTTGAAGAGAAAAAAAAAAAAGAGGAGAAAATTTTGAGTTGTTGTCCGCACAGCGCCCCTCGTTGTTGTCGTTGACATCTACATGATAAACGCAACAAACCAAAATACAACAAAATTGAAACCAAAGCAAAATCAACAGTTGTTTCCATGAACCCCGACCCGTTGCCTGACTAACAACAAACTCATCCACTACTGTCGTGACCCCCGACCGACGTTGCAAGCTTAAGTCAATCGACTAGCCGACTTCGACAGTCGTTTCTACACCCACAACAACAAATCAGAACCGTCCATTGCCACCGCACAAAAAATCAAAACCGTCCGTCTAAAGTCGTCGATCGTCCTCACCTTTAGCGGCCTTTTTCGGCCCCGACGTCGACGACTAGAAAAATACCTCCAACAGCCGCTGCAGCTGAGCCATACGTTAGCCGATTCTCACCGTCGTGGGCCTCCAACTCTCGACTGCTACAGTTTCGTAGCCACATCCACCGTCGAGCCATTACATCGAGAAGGCAATCGTTTTATTACACTCCCTCCACTATCACTGAAAAAACTCAGAGTTGTTCTAGCCCATATGCCACCCATTTTTTCCACCAATGTTCGAAGCATCCGCATACATCTTCAAGGCTTGACTGTGTTGTCAGGTCAACTCCGGTTGTCATCTCACAGGCCACACACCACTGTTGAAAAAGTCATATCTATTGGGTTACTTGCGGTCATATAATAGTGTGTGTGTGTGTATATATATATATATATATATATATATATATATATTAATCTATATTAATCTAAATATTTATAATTTAAATAAACAGTAATAATATTTAATAATATATTATAATTTAAAAAAAAGGAGAAAAAAAGATATTAAAAAAAGTTTAAAAAAAGAAGATATTATTAAAAAAAAACTATAGGAGAAAAAATAAATGAAAACAAAACATATAAAATATATATATATAAGAGAAATTATATATATATATATATATATATATATATATATATATATATATATATATATATATATATATATATATATTATACTCACACAAAATTATATAAAGGGATATTTGGAATTATTGAAGAGAGATATTTGAGGAAAACAAAGGCTATTGAAGGAATTTGAAGGAAGTTATATCGACAAGCAAAATACCATTTAATTCAGAATTGAAGAAAGAAAGATTTTCAGAAACCTTACCCGCCAACACTAAAATGCTATTTAAATTTAAAGGAACTCTCGTAGGAAAGTATGTTACTATTGCTATACCACCCACCGAAGATACAAATTATATCAGCCCTAAAATTGCCAACTAATTGGTGATTCCTGAGTTAAATGTAATCAAAAAATTAGATTTTTTCGGCAAAAAGCAATATGAAATCACTAATTTACAGTGAAACATTGGCAATTATACATTTATATCAAAATTCCTTGTTCAAACGTTACTTTTTAACGATAGTGCCATTGTGTTGGGTTCACCATGGATGGAAACCCTAGATTCGTTTATTCTCAATACGAAAAAGAAGTTTTTAACTTTTTCCTCCAAAAAGAAGAAAATAACACTGCAGGATGTTAACTTCAAGCCAAATTCAGTGACGCCTGAAAACATACAGGAAATTTCAAAAGTAAATTTTCAAGAAGGTAAAAAGGTGATACAAAATATGAAAAGGAAATTGACAAAGTCACCAATAACAAAAATGAAGAAGTTGCTCGCCTCAAGAACCACAACGAAAAATTACTAACGCAAATTAGGAAGATGAAGAAGGACAAAAAGTCATTAGAAAACAAGGTGCAACAACTTGTTGAAATTGAAGTATCGAAATCCTCAAAGGTAGAAGTTCAAGTTGAAGAAAAAACAAACTTTGATCCAGTAAACTCAAGAAGAAGACAAGAAAGTTGCAGAAAATACAAACTTAGACGTTGTAGTTCAGACAATGAACATCCCATGTGAAAGTTCTATAACCAACTCAACAACATCCTCGCCAAAAGAAAATCAAAAAGTTTCCACACACCTAATAAGGGAAAGTCAAACCAAAGAAGTTCCCTATCGACATCCAAATCACGGGAGTAGACAACTATTGTACTAGGAAAACATTAAACAAGAAGAAACTGAAACTGAATGTAAAATACACACAAAGATAAACACGGAAATTTACATGGTAAAACCTTAAAAGGTTGTCAAGGAAACCTCCACGGGGCAAGGGATTGAAAACTCTATTAATCAAGAATGATTCTCCTCATCTTACAAGCCTCTTGGGCCATCCAATTTAACTTGGGCTATTTCGTTATTCTAAATTCATTTCGTTATACAACCAACTAATAGGTAATAAGTAAATTTGCCCAAAATTACATTGATTACATTTGTTGTCATATTTCAACAAACTCCACCTTGACAACAATTTTCCTAATCCCTTGCCCATGCCCATTCATCATCTCTTCTGCAAGCCAAGAGAAGCGAGACACCATCTCAACTTCTCTACTATAACTGGCTTCGTGAATATCTCTGCATGATTTTCCTATGTACGGACCTTCTTGAGAACTACTTTGTTGCCTTCGATTACATGTCTCATAAAATGATACCTTACATCGATGTGCTTGGTCTTGCTCTGATAGGCTGGATTTGTAGCCAAATGAATAGCGCTCTGACTGTCACAAAACACATTCACTTTTTCCTACGTCCTTCCAATCTCATCAAGCAGACCTTTTAACCAGATTGCCTCTTTACAGTTATCTGAAGTAGCTAATTACTCTGCTTCAGTAGTGGACAAAGCAACTATCTCTTGAAGCTTTGACATCCAGCTGATTGCTCCACCTACAATAAAAACAGAACCTGTAGTAGACTTCCTTTTGTCCAAATCACCTGCATAATCAAAATCCACATATCCGCAGACTAAACCTTCACGACCATCAACGCTGATGCAATGGTCACTTGTGCCTCTCAAATATCGAAGCACCCATTTCACTGCTCGCCAATGTTCTTCTCCTGGATTTGCCATGAACCTGCTGACAACTCCAACTACATATGAAATGTTAGGTCTTGTAGATACCATCGCATACATTAAGTTGCCTACCGCATTTTCATATGGTACACGAGACATATACTTCTTTTCTTCATTAGTTCTAGGATTTAAATCTGAAGAAAGCTTAAAATGGGAAGCTAATGGAACATTAACAGGTTTCACATTGTTCATACCGAACTTTTCAAGTACTCTCCCACATACTTCTGTTGTGATAACCAAAGCTTACCATTCTTCCTATCTCTGTGTATCTCCATGCCCAAGATATGTTTTGCCGCTTCAAGATCCTTCATATCAAACGTCCTAGAAAGTTGAGCCTTTAACCTATTGATTTCTTCCATGCTTTTGCTTGCAATAAGCATATCATCAACATACAACACCAAGATAATGAATATGCCATTGAAACTTTTGAAGTATACACAATGATCATACTCACTTCTGATAAAATTCTGGCTCACCATGAAGGAATCAAACTTCTTGTACCATTGCCTGGGTGACTACCTTATGCCATACAATGATTTCCTAGGCTTGCAAACTAATCTTCTGTTGCGACCTTGTATAAAACCTTCTGGCTGATCCATATATATCTCTTCATCCAAATCACCATGAAGAAAGGTTGTTTTAACATCTAACTATTCTAACTCAAGATCAAGTAATGCAGTTAGTGCTAACACAGTACGAATAGAAACAAGTTTAACGAGTGGTGAAAAAATCTCATGAAAATCAATACCTTCAACTTGAGAATATCCTTTTGCAACCAGCCTCACCTTATACCTCTCAATACTTCCATCAACTTTTCTCTTCAACTTGAAAACCCATTTGCACCCAACAACGCTTCTCCCTTTAGGAAGTTCTACAAGATCCCAGGTATTGTTCTTGGCTAAGGAATCCATTTCTTCTTCCATAGCCTTTTTCCATATCTCGCTATCTGCATCATCTATTGTTTCCTGATAACAAGAAGGTCCTCCATCTTCAGTAATCAATGCAAAATATTAAGCAGAATCTTCATACCTTTTAGGTGTTTTTCTTTCCCTTGTAGACCTTCTTAGAGTGATTGGTTGCTGAATTGGTTCTGGAATTTCTCCAGTTTCCTTTGCTTCTCCACCTTTTTCATCAGAAGTCTCTCCTTCCTTTTGACTTTCTGGAAAAGCTTTAGTCTCCAATTGAATCTGCGGATTTGGCGATACCTGCTCCTGTTCAACTTTTCCAACATCTGATTTTAGAAGAGAAGATTCATCAAATGTTACATCTCTACAAATGACTATCTTCCGTGAAGAAGGATCCCACAAACGATATCCTTTCACTGCATAATCATACCCAACAAAGACACAACATTTCGATTTTGGATCTAACTTTGAAAGTTGATTTCTAGGAATAAGAGCATAGACATCACAACCAAAAATCTTCAAATGTGAATAATCACAAGACTGACCTGGCCAAACTTCTTCAGGAATTTTACAGTTTATTGCAATCGAAGGTGATCTGTTAACTAAATAACAAGCAATAGATATTGCTTGTACCCACAAATCCTTTGGCAGGTTAGCATTGTTGATCATGCTTCTGCCTCTTTCCATAAGAGTCTGATTCATCTGTTCAGCAACGCCATTTTGCTGAGTATAAACAACAATTTTATGTCTAACAATCCCTTCATCCTTACAGAAATTAGGGGAATTTTGAGGTCTAATATGGGCCTCCTAAGAAAAATGTACAACAAAAATAAACTTTATAACAACCAATAGGATTCAAGATGATGATGTCAACCATGGGGGATGATTCACCATTTTTTAAATAAAAGGGTAAAAGTATTAAAAAATAATAAAATAATAAAACTACTTTTTCAACTCGTATTTTCAACTTATCTCCCAAACTTTTTACTCAAATTTCGAGCGGGAGTACTCGTTGGATGCGAAATTTAATTCCTCATCGAAGGAGTACCCATGTTGCATACTTTCGATGAACTCTACAATCACGTTTTTTATGTATTTCTCATTTTTCGTGTAGTAGAGTTCATCGAAAGTATGCAACATGGGCACTCGCCTGAGGTGGGGGGCTAGGAGGGGTTCGCATCAAGCAGCTCCTCCCACTTCAGGCCCCGAGGGCGTTAAGTTGAAAATATGAGTTGAAAAAATAGTTTTTCCATTTTTCCCTCTAAAATTTGATGATGTCATCAAATCTTATCTGATTTTTTCCACTATTATTTTATAATTTCCTTAGGAGGCCCATTTTAGACCTCAAAATTCCCCTAATGATTGTTCAAGTTCTAAAGAAGTAAATTCATTGTCATTGTCAGTTCTTAAACATTTAATTGATTTGTTTGTTTTATTTACCACCATTGCTTTAAATTGTTTAAAAACATTAAATACATCAGCTTTCTTTTTCAAAATATAGACCCAAACTTTTTGCGAAAAATCATCAATAAATGTTAAGAAATATAATGCACCTCCATAAGACACAGTAGGAGACGGTCCCCACATTTTTGAATGAATGTAGTCTGAAATTTGTTTACTATTATGATTACCAGTCTTGAACCTTTTTTTACATTGTTTTCCATACGCGCAATATTTACAAAAATCCAACTTCAAGGATTTCAAATCAGGAAGCAACTTGTGGTTCATCAGTACCTGAAGATCTTTCTCGCTCATGTGACCCAACCGCTGATGCCATAGACGAGAACCTTCTTCTTTTTCTGATACAATCGTTGCTTCACTAACTTGAGTGCTTCCTTTGAGTCTGTACAGATTTCCGACCTTTCCAGCCTTCATAACAACCAAGGCTCCTTTTGAGACTTTCAGCACTCCATTCTGACCTGTAAATTTATACCCATTCGAATCCAAAACTCCCAAGGAAATCAAGTTTTTCTTTAGTTCAGATACATGCCTAACATCAAATAATGTTTTAATTGTATCATCATACATTTCAATTTTTACATTTCCCATCCCAACAGTCTGACAAAATGCATTATTTCCCATAAACACAGAACTACCATTTACAGCTTCATATGAAGTAAACCAACTTCTGTGCGGACTCATGTGATGAGAAGCACCAGAGTCTAATAGCCAATTTTCAGCATCTTGAGAGACATTACAAACATGTAGGGCTTCAGCAGTTAAAACTTCATCAATCATACCTGAATCAACCTGATTTGCTTCCTTATTCTGGTTTTCCGACTCCTTCCGTTTCCAACAGTGTTTCTTGAAGTGTCCAATTTTGTTGCAGCATCAGCACTTGGCTTTACGCTTCTTGCCGCCCTTTGACTTTGATCTGGAAGAACCCCTTGCTTTCTCCCCTCTTTCATTTGACCTACCTCTGGCTACCATGGCTTCTGGTGCAGATGTTTCAATACTAGATTTCCTTCGAACTTCTTCAGATAACAGAGCACCCACAACTGATTCAAATTTCATAGAATCAGCATTGCTCAAACTGATTGAAGTTACGAAGTGGTCCCTTGACTCAGGCAGAGAACACAATAAAGTTATAGCCTTGTCTTCTTCCTACATTTTAACTTCCATATCTGACAACTGGCAAATAAGTGTATTAAAAACATTTAAATGTTCCGCAACTTTTGTACCCTCCTTCATCCGAAGATTGTACAATTGTCTTTTCAAATAGATTCTATTGGTCAAAGATTTATTCATATACAAAGTTTCCAATTTTTCCCACAAACCTTCAGTTGTACTCTCTTCAATAATATTAAAGAGAACTTCATCTGCCAAGCATAACCTAATGGTACTAAGGGCTCAGGCATCCAAGTCCTCTCAGTCTGAATCTGTCATGCCTGCAGATTGTTTTTTTACCCCGTCTAATGCTTTGTGCAACCCTTGTTGCACCAACAAGTCCCTAACTTTCAGTTTCCACAATGCGAAATTGTTCTTCACGGTGAATTTCTCCACCTCGAACTTTGCATTCGTCATTTTGGCCATTTCTTCCTACAAATCTCACTGTTTTTCTCTTCTTTATTAAATTTCCAACTTCAAAAAAAAAATCTGATTTTCCCTTTTTAAAATAGAAAAAAAAATTGCAAAAAGATTTCAAACCCTATTCCAATTTCCTCCGCCAAAAAACTTCTCTATTCCAATTTCCAGAATTTTAAGCTTTTAAATTTCCAAAATTTAAAGCTTTTTCTTTTCTTTCATTCTTAAAACTCTATTTCATAAAATAAAATAAAAAATGACTCTGAAATCACCCAAAGGTTTCAGAATTTCAAAACCTTATTCAACAAATAACTTTGAGATTGCCCATTTAAAAAAAAAATCCTCAACAGATCAATTTACAGAATTCCACATAACTGATATTGAGAATACAAAATTAAATTACCCAAACTCCTCAGCTCCTTAACCAAAAAAACAGCCTTCTGGCACAATGCGACTCCGGCAACTCTGCCTTCTACCAATAGTGTTGAACAAACCCGACTTCCTTTTTTTTTACCGGCTTTGACAGTCAGCCTCAACTTCTCAGTGATGGACAGAACTAAGCAGCAAGTCTAGTCTTTGTCTCTGTGACAGTTTTTTCAGCATCTGGCGCAGTCCCTTGGACTCTTCTTTTCTCGACGACAGACACTGCTCTAATACGACCTTTTTCCAGCAACGGCTACGTGCGTGATCACCGACGGCGGTATGTGAGCAACTCTTCTCCTCTTTTTTCTTTTTTTGATGGTGGACAAAGCAAGGGTTTTGGGCTCTCTTGCAATACACCAACGATCACATAATCGAAGTTTTCTTTGGCCACAGAGGCTTCTCTCTAAAACACTAGGCTCTTCAACAAAGATCTTTAACAGCAAAGATTTGACTTCTAAATGGCTCTCAAAACATTATTAAGCTCTAATACCATTTATTGTACTGGGAAAACATTAAACAAGAAGAAACAGAAACTGAATGTAAAATACACACAAAGATAAACACAGGAATTTACGTGGTAAAACCTTGACAGGGTGTCACAGAAACCTCCACGGGGCAAAGGATTGAAAACTCTATTAATCAATAATGATTCTCCTCATCTTACAAGCCTCTCGGGTCATCCAATTTAACTTGGGCTATTTCGTTATTCTAACTTCATTTCATTATACAACCAACTAATAGGTAATAAGTAAATTTGCCCAAAATTACATTAATTACCTTTGTTGTCATATTTCAACAACAACTCCATCAAGCTATGTATTCAGATCAGAAACAACAAGCTGATGTTTTGAAGAATACTCATGTCAGTACAGGTTGCTCAAGTGATAATTCATCACAAGTTTCAAGTCCCCATAAGATTCCACAGAGGATAGATTTAGGATGGTCTGATCCATTCTCAGTGCGACAGTTTTGTTTGCCACTTAGAGAATCATATCAACTTGTATCGACAAGGATGACTGCCCCGAGACGAGAAGACATTCGTAGCACGAAAAGAAATCAAGGCCTTTCATCAACAAGCGTTGAGGACAAAGCTTTTTGAAGAGAAAGGAAATGTAATGAATAAAATAATGATTAATTAGTTAATTAGTAAATAGGTTAAAAGGGCATGTCTGATAAGACATGACCTTTCATGAGGAGGCACCTACCTGGGTATATAAGCAAGCCTCATTTGTAACATCAATCAATTCATTCATCATACTATTTAATATAATATTTGTATCCTCAATGGATATTCTGATATTCCAAGTCTTTTGAAGCATTTAACTTGAAAAGAAACTTTGTTCACTTTAAAAAAAATAGAGGATCAAATAATAGTCTTTCCTTACCATTTGCCCCTTAAGCCAAAACGAGAAATCATAACACGTTTATATACCCTTAATGCATCATGCGCATCCAAAAAGTAAATCGCATATCAATTATTCCTATCAAGTTTTGACCTGTCAAGTTTTGAGTGAGACTCTGATATTCCAAGTCTTTTCGAGCATTTAACTTGAAAAGGAACTTTGTTCACTTCAAAAAATATAGATGATCAAATAATAGTCTTTCCTTACCATTTGCCCCTTAAGCCAAAACGAGAAATCATAACACGTTTATATAGCCTTAATGCATCATGCACATCCAAAAAGAAAATCGCATATTAATTATTCCTATCAAGTTTTGACCTGTCAAGTTTTGAGTGAGACGTAATTTGTGAAAAAGATTTTTTTGCAGGGAACATGTTCCCATAATATGAAGCATTGAAGATTGTATGAAGTTTGAACAAAGACAATCAGTGCTTTGGTGAAAGGTTACAACATATAGCCATCTACCTTAAGATTTTCAAAATGTTTTCTCTGGGTTTAGAATTGCCTCATATTGATAATCCTTTTATATTTACATCCGAGAATGTGGACTACATAGACATGCATATGGAATCCAAAGATTTGTGCTTTAGATTACTATCAATGGGGAGGGATGATTAAAAACATTCAGAAATGCCGGTTGCAGCCTACGATTTCAAAAAGGTGTGTCATCTTTGCTTTACCATTAAACAAACATGTAACAACATGCATGTCTTTTCAATGAAAATGTCTGTATTAGGCAAAAGAGGAATTCGAAATTTCTGAGAAACATGAATCATTCATAAATATGTGATCGAAATGACTATCATTATGAGATGACAATCTTTGCAAAGTCAAATTACAAATAACTTAAATCAAGGTAACCGTACTTTCGCGATATGCCTGAGAATCCTCGAGCACGGCCATAAAATTAATCATATTCTGATATATGGGCTGCTGAAAAATACAAGCAAATTTGAATGATTTACAGTGAAATATTAATCCGTTCACCTTTTCAAAGGGTCAAACACTTGTCACTTCAATGTACTATGAGAAAAGAAACACTTGTCATTAATTCATTGTTTCTGATGTACTCATCTGCTAGAAGATAAGATGAATTTAAATAAGTTCCACTTAAATGTGAACACCGCCTTTCATCGTTTAAGTTTTAGAAAGTGACTAAAACGCTATATTTATATTAAGGAAAAGAAGCCCCTGGAATATAAATGTATAAATTTGACTGATGGTAACCCACCATATTTTTCGATCAACATCTGATAACCAATTTTACTCTAGATAATATCCCACATAGGCCTCCTCTTCCATATACAACAAAGAAATCAGCCATCCTGATCAATAAACTGGCGGCATGACTTGAGTTTGTCTGTTCAATTCAGCTATGGCAGAAGCCCGAGAAACAGCTGAGGAAAAAATGTACAGGCCACATATGAACAAAGGAATTGAACGGACACTTGATGAAAATAGAGACAACTTACAAGAAACTCCTCTCTACACTTCCAGAAGAAAATCTTGAAGTTAACCCTTTTGTGAAATCATTAGCATCAAAATTCACAGACTTCCGCCCAGCTGTTAAATCAGTCTCTCGGTCCCAAGGCTTCCATGGATGCTTTCCTGACCATTCTTCTTCTTGCTGCTTCTCTGACTGTTCCACTTTTTTTGACTTTTTCTTCTTCTCATGTTTATGCTTCTCAACAAGAGACATGGAACGCTTAGATGTGTTATACTTATCCATCAGGTCTGCTGTAGCAGAAGAATGTTCCTTTTCAAGGGACCCAATATCCTTATCTAATGCAGTCAGAGCTGCTTGATTGTAGGCCTCCAAATAACTGCAAAAAAAATATTATCGTTGCGATATTAAAGAATGAAGGTATTTAACTGCATATTGACGATAGGAAACCAAAGGTTTGAGGATAGTACTGCTGTTTTGCTTTATGAGCTTTTTCCAATGGAGTGTCGGTCCAAATACTTGTATCCCCTCGCTCAGGTTTCTCAGACTTGCTAAAAAATGTTGAATGCATACTTGGGCCAGGCTGAAGTGAAAAACAAAAACAAAGAAAACAAAAAGAATTAGCCATGCAGTATTGGCAACATATATGTCAACCTTCAAAAAGTTGTTGCTGTTTCTGTGGCACAGGAAGCAAAACATATTAAGACAAAATGTTCAAAAATCAGAGAAAGTAAAACAACCTTTCTTTCAGGTGGGAGCGTTGTCATCCATTCATCTCGTTTGGGTGACAGCTTAACTTCAGCTAGCAACTCATCATCACCTGATATAGCCTCACCTGTAAACGTTCATTACAGTCACCATGAGAGCTCAATTTATGCCACCACAGTAAAACATCCGATGCAGTTAATTTTCATTTCAAATTTCAATGTTGTCATGTTTTTAAGATTTATACAATCATCATTTGTAAAAGTTTGTCCACACTGTCACTAGCCCTCAATCTCATACATTTTATTTGGAGGGAAAGAGTGAGAGTAAACACATTTCCATTAACAATCGTTCAATAGTGGCCTAAGCCTCAGAGACCTCTGCCCTTCTGAACATAAATGTTTATCCGTGATTCATTTAATAGTAACCTGAGCCTAAGAAATGTTTATCTGAAAATTATTTCTGTCATCTAATTTTTATCTCCTTGTACAAAAGAGAAACAAGGAGTGTCCACAAGAAAACAAAAAGCAAAGTGTGCTGGTAAGTGATGGCTCTACAATAGAGAATTAGTGCAGCAATCCAATATACAAAATAAGATGAGTCCAACTGATAAGCTGGGCTCACACAGCAAACCATCAGCAATCCTATTCATCTTCTATCACATAAATTACCGATTTTTGTTGGACTGTGCAGTCTGTCAGATAGAGAACTGTGGATGCAATTATCAGTGTCTCCTTGCACTGGTCGTTGGAGATAACCTAACATCCGATTCAGTTTTGTCACCAAAATGCTTGGGCACCAAAGCTTTACTAGGTACCCAGCCATTTAAGATAATATATCAGAGGACATTATCTGCCAGGTCCTCAGTGTCTCCAGACATTTGGATGGCCAATCTCTTGTGCTATCAGGATATATTGTGATACCCCTTATCGGTTGTATCTGACCCACAACTACATACTAGAAGTCACTTGTGGGTGTTACCATATTTCTTCCATTTCTTAAATTCCTTCTAGGATCGAGGACCAACTTTCTCTATATAGATGTTCAAAAGACTGGCTATAAGGACAGCAATAATGTTTCTTCTGGTTGGCCCTAAGGTACTAACAAATGGCACATGTGTTAATGGCCATCATAAAGTGTCAGCACTTCTAAGTTCTAACTAACAAATGTATGTAAAGTTTTGAGTCTTTGACCCAACTACTCTCTTGTCTAGGCAATAGACAAAGCTTCAATCAAGAGTTCAAGGCTTTGTTGAGCACTCGAATGACTGATTGTGTCAGACTGTCAAGTCCTATAGCTGAGGGGAAGGCTCATTCAAAAGATTGGAAAGCTATGTTTCCTGTCTATATGGGCTTGGTGCTTGCTGTTGATTCACTCAGGCTTTTATGAATATAATTTATAGTAAAATAATAGAAAATAATGTAAAAAATAATAATCATAATTAGTGATTAATTAACTAAAGCATAACCCCAAAGTCGGAGTGCGGCTTGATGGCAAGGCCTTAGGTGAGTCCTAGTGTCTAAAATCATTGCATATTACCATACTGATCGCTCAAGAAATTTCGCGGAATTTGATTCGGTCTAGGGTCAGTTTTTTAATTTTTAAAATTTCCCGCAAAATGGGATTTTCTAATTATTTTTTATGTGATGATGTAAACAAGTGGTCCTAGGAAATGTCTGAGGGGTGTGATGATGTAAACAAGTGGTCCATGGAAATGTCTGAGTGGTCCTAGGAAATGTTTTCACCACCATCTACAGCAGTTCATTGGAAACCTACAGCAATCATCTCTCCACATGTAGCTTGACTTCACATTGCGATTCACACCCTTTGCCACTTGTTGAATCAGTTTGCATTGGGATTTACTCCCATTTTCTGCATAAATAAAGCCCATTGGGATCATAGTTGACATTCATGTTATGAGCTATTAGGCTTGAGGAAACTCTGTCAACTTGTATATTTGTTTTTACTAATAACACAGACTTTGAGGTATCATTGGTGGTGTTATCTTTCTATCTTGAGGTGATCTCTTTCCAATTATTTTTTCGTATTTCAATTTCTTATGCATTTGGATTGTATTAACTTCTATTGTCATTCATTGTGAATTTATATGTGCAAGCTATCTTGCATGTATCATTGATTTAGAGTAGTATTCTAGGAGTGAAAAATAATAATTGATTTTTGGAGGAATCTTTAGTTTCTTTCACCCATTGTATTGCTCTATTTCCTTTATGTACGCTAATATTTGTTTCCAAGTGTGTAGAAAATCTTTTGGAATTGTGTGAAAGATTCTTTTGGGCGTGGGAAAAGTCTCACATAGATCAACTCACTACAGGATTCAAGATACGAAAGACCCATTGATCTCAACCTCAAGGGCTTCATCCAGAGAGGAGCAAAGAAGGGAGTTCCATTTTTCCTATAATCTACTTGAATCTCATTTTAATTTTAATTTCATATTTCATTTGATCTAAATCTAGAGCTTTCAATGATTATATGAGTTAATTAGAGCATTTTCCTAGACTAGACAAATATGGAGTTTCACTCTCATGACTTGGTTTAGTTCTTGTATACTAGTTGTGTATTATTATTTGTTTTCTTTGCATGCTCTCCAATTTAATTTCCTAATTTGTTTTGCAGCCTTTTGAGCAGCAAATCAATTTCACTTTGGCATCAAGTTGGAGGAGAGTATCTTCCGAAAACTACTAATTTATCCTTTGCAGGACCCCTTGAATTTGTTGGAAAGTTTTGTAGGAAGCTCATGAGCCCTTTTGAGGCCCATCATTGGCTAGGACGAGTTCTTTAAAGGGTTGCATCTTTTTCTCTCTAGGCCATGGGCCTTAGGAAAGGAATAACCACCCTCTTTCATGCTATTTCCTCCTCATTTCAAGTCTGAAATTTGTATGTAATTTTCAGACTTTAAAAGGCTTTCTTCGGCCTCATTTGTATTGAGTTTACATCAAGGAATGTCTATAGTTGAAGCATCTCATTGTAAATACTTCCTTGAGGTTCTTTGAGGCCTAAAGAGGCTTTCATTCTCATGTAACACATCTAATAAAAAGTTCATTTTTCTTGTGGGATCTTGGGAATTATCCCATGGCATCTCGCCTCCTTATTTAGAAGGAGGACTTCTCTTTTGGGTGGATTGATTCTCTCAGTAGTTTCTAACTTACTTGCATGCTTTACTCTTGTTAATCTAATTTAACTTATGCATGGTTTAACTCATAATTACAACACATAGCACTCACAATTTCTCAAATTTGCAGTCAAGTTTGCTATTTCATTTGCTAGATCTCTTTTGTTGGGCAAATTTATTTTCATGGTTGTTTAAGCTACAACATTTTCAAATCTTTTGGGCAACTCATTTTATTTGCTACAACATATCTCAAGCAAGCATTTCACTTTTGGCTATATTTGACTGGTCTAGTTTCATTCACTTAGCATTTGCTTCACATGATTTGTTGATACATGCTTCACTATCTTTATGTCAACTTGTGCTCAATGTTATCTTAATTATATTGCTCATTGATATACCTTTGGAAGCATTCTTCATTTACTTGGAGCAAGTTTGCAAATTTTGGGCCACTTGTGCAATTTACCTTTACAAAGTTTGTGAGTTGATGATAATTTCCATTTATTGCTCCCATTAAGATACATTGGATACTTAAAGAATTTTATCTCACTACAATCTCTTAGGAAACAATAGCATCCACATGCATCTCATTTAGGCATTCTTAGCACTAATTTGCATTTCTAATTAATTCACCTCCAAGCATAAGCTTGACTGGAAGACTCTTTTAGGGACCCCTTTCTTTAATCAACTTGAGGAACATAGATCCTCTTTTGTGGTTAACACAGTGATTTTGTAGTCATCAGAGCCGTAGTCTCTACAGCGCCGGAGGCATCGGGTATGTTAGATATTCTAGGGGAGGGATCGTTAATACAGCCTCAGTTGTCTTTCCCTGGGTGTCCCTCCATAACTCACATTACAGACTTGTTTCAAAACAGTCGAAAGAAAGGCTACATCTAGATAGGCATCTAGTTTTAAAATTTACCAAGATAACTGCATCTCACATTAGATAGATTTGCATATCATTCTAATTTACTCACTTTAGAGCATTTCAAATTTACTTGCAAATTTTGTTTATCTCATGTACTTGTCACAATGAATGATCTCATTATCTCTTCTTGTTGATTATTCCTTTTAGCAAGTGCACATCTACTTATATTTTGCAAGTAATACTTGGCATCCATTGAATTTCATTTGCAGGTTCAAGTTGTTTTCTTAAAAGTAGCATCTACCAAGTGGTGTGGATTTTCATCCTACCATATTTACTTTACTTGCCAAATTGCTATTACATATGCTTGATGTTTATGTTTATGATCATTGAATGACATCATCTTTTACTTGAGCATTTATTTACAAGTACAATTTGTATCTTGCAAGTGATATTTTATATTTTATCTAACATTTTCCATTTTGCAGTCTTACTTATCAACATCTTTTGAGTTTCCATCTTGATCAAGTATTTGTCATTTATTTTGAGCAACTATTTGTTTAAAGCATTGGTCTATGCTCTTTATCTTTAAGTGAATCTTTGAATATTGCTCATGTATGTTTATTTACTTGCTCATATCTTTAGGATCAAGTTATCTTTGACAAGCCTTCCCTTCAAGCCTTCCCTTAACTTTGTCAAGTCTCCTAGAAAATTTACATTTCATTAGTTAACTTCATTTAGGGACCAAACCCCTTAGCTTTAACTAGGAGAGTTTTAACAGAGAGAGTTGGGAATAGGTGACAACCCCATCTCTTAGTTTGCCTCCAAATCATGTGGGGTTGAGGATTTTTCCCACGCTAACCAAGTGTGCAAACGAGATGGAAACAGGTCCTTTTCACATGTGCAAAGGAGAGAGAGAGAGAGAGAGAGAGAGAGAGAGAGAGTCTTTTCTGATTAGTTGAATTCATCTACTGCTTTGGGACTTTGACCAGCTTTGACTTCAAGTGACTAGGAAATTCTAACTTTATCTCTATTTTGGGAGGCCACGTTGATTGAGAGAGAGGCCAAACTTTTCTAGGCTAGTAGGCCAAGGTTGACCGCAGGTTTTGACTACAATTGACCGCATATGTACTAGAGGTTGACTATAGATTTTATCTCTCCTTTGACCGAGGTTTTGAAGACTATTTTGACTGAATTTTGGACCAACAAGGAAGGCTGCATTTATTAGCAGGTTGATCAAACCTTTTGGAGCAGCTTTGACCATTGACTTTTGGACTGGTTGGGGCATCTTTGACTACTATTGACTTTGACCATAATTGCAAACTTTGACTTTGGATCAGATTGACTAGTCATTATTAATGAATGGAACATTGTATCTCTTTATTGAACATTTGATCACAATCTAATAGAAGAACAATTTTGAAAAGGTTTTCCCCCTTGTGGGGTTTTTCCCTGGTCTTTGACCAAATATTGTGTCTCTCTTGCTCTTGGTTGTTTTCTATTGTGCATTGGATTTATTGTTCTATCTAGAATTGTTTATTGTTATTGGGAAATTGAATTATATTGGATAAATTGATTGCTAATTGAAGAAGAATTGGAATAAGTGATTGTGTTAAGCATAGAACTCTAAAAAATTTACTGTTGGAAAATGCAGCAAGAAATTCTCAATTTGATTTTGCCATGATTAAATTGAGAAAAAATGAATTTCCACATCAACAGACAACTTGGATGATGTTAACTTGAGTTACATGGTTTGTGTCACCTAGTTTACACAGTAAATTCAAGTTGGAGGAGTTAGAGTTCAATTTAGCATGTGTGATTGCTAATTTGTAGCAATCAAGGTCAATTATCTAAGGTTGTTTTCAGTTAAACTAGTTCCAACTGTTGGAAGAACTAGAGGAGGGTCAAGTTGTGTGGTGGAACTTCAGTCAAACTCAGTTATCATCCAGTTAACTGATCAATCAGCCCAAAATAGCTAGTGCATGCAGAGAATTCAAGTTACCCAGTTGAGATGGAGATTCCAAGGCAGTGTAACATCAATTGTAGACTAGTTCTCAGTGTACAGGTGTTGCATGCAGTCAGATAATCAGCCTCAAGGAATTGCGCAATCAATTGGAGGAAAAATCCTAAAAAATAGGGGCTAAATTATCATGGAACAGTGCAAGGAAATAACAGCTCAAGCCAAGGCAGAAATTGACTAAGTCTGGGTCAGAGGCCTTCAGTGAGTAGTGAGATAGGTTGTGCACTTGTAGGGTGAGATCAATTGAACAAAGCAATTGTAATCCATCTCTATTTCATCTGATTAATGCAAGAGGCCCTGGGGTTTTTAGCAGATTTCTTTCCTCAGATAAAAATACTTGTTGCATGTGTGTGATTTCTTATTGCATGTCTGAATTTTTTGTTCTAGATTGTGAAATAATGTCCGCGGAATAGTAGAGTAGGTTTGTGTCTTGTGATTTTGATTAAAACTTCATGAGCAGTTGCAAATCTACAGTATAATTTCTCCATTTACAATAGGGAGCTCCAATTTCCAACTCATGTAGAGGAACTTGGCTTTCTTCCATATCCTGATATGTTTCCTAAATCCAAAAATCCTAGTTCCCTTCCTCCTTCCTAGGAAGTGTGTCTCCTCAAAAAGCCTAGTTATAAAGAAAACAAGCCTAAGAAGAAATGGGTGCAAAAGTCAAAGAAATAATTCAAAATTTGGGAGGTATTGTTGGCAGATAAAAACCCTGTGCCTGTCAAGATCCATGGTAAGGTTGGTGAAGGATACTATTACATAGCCAAAACTTGATGGGGAGCTGTGGCCAAATCCCATTAAGGCCAATCACATCACCCCTTTCCTAGACACTCGACATTGTATATTATGCAAGTTAGAGTAGGATGCAATGCATGTTGATTTTGCATAGCTAATATCATCATATCATGTTCTTATGCTAAATAGGTGCATTTAGAATATATTTGCATCATAGAACAATTTTTTTTTTTGTATGGTTTTTATTATTTGATGAAAACATGGGCGATAAAAGTATTCCTAGGATAGATGCTTCCAACATTGTGATGTGCAAGATACAAGTCTTCAATCCTATAGGATTGCTAGTGTTCTCATGACCTCCCATTTGAATACATGGTTTGTGCACTCTCTAGTGAGTTCCATGTCCCAATTGGAGCCAGATGTTACCCACCAAAAGTGGGTGACCCCATAGGAGAATTTTTCTCCTAGAGTTGTCTTCAGTCGACAACCCCTAATAGATACCAATGTAACTGATGTATTGTTCCATTTAATCTCCACTCTCTAAGCCAGTCATATGTCCCCTCGCCCATTTGTCGAAAGCATATGTTTGAAGGTGGGCCATCCAATTCTAAGGATTGTTTTTCATTGTGCAATCGAATGTTTATGCTTGTTTTTCCTTGGGCACATTGGACATGGATTATTGGGTGACTTGGAAGGAGGAAAGGTTTTGACTGTAGTTTTGTTCTCTCACCTTAAATGGGGGGTTAATCTGCCATCCTAGTCCCATGGGATCTCCCCTTTTGGCTTATAGCTTCAAGAAGAGCACTACTTGGGAAACCCTGATTTTGATAGCGTGAAACTGTTATCCCATTTCACATTTTTCACTCTCCTTCACACATTACAAGCCCTATTTCATCATCTTCCCTCTCTAAGTCCACATGACCATTGGATCCACAAGGCATTAGTATTCCCCCTCCCCTTGTCCACATGTTTCGAGCAGGCCTGGAAATGTTGCCCCGGAGTTTGATGCAACTAAAAAAAAAAGGTTAAAAGCAAATCATCCCCACAAGCAAGAAACAAAATAAAAGAATACTACAAAATGCAAAAGATGGTCGGGACATTATATTAGCGCATGGGCAAAAGCCAAACATGAGCTCTACCCATTCATTAGGGCCATCACCTTGGTTCCCAAGGCCCCATGAGTGCCCCCACATAATTAAAGAACCCATGCACGTCCCAACCCCTGGTGGATTATTAACTGCCCCACCTCAAGGGCGTAATAACTGCTTATATCATACACAACATGCTCTCATCTCCTGGAGCCCCGATCAGAAATATTAAAAAAAAAAGCAAAAGGAAAATGGAGGGTGGAAAAACAAAGGTCGGGGTAACTTATGTACCAAGATTGCTCGCTCTTACATCATTACCATCCTTGAACCCATGGCATTTGGCCTTGAGACCCCCGTGTCCCTATCCATTCCATCATTATTTGTTGATTTTTGGTTGCATCGGAAGTGCTCTAAGTCTCAAAATTTGTGGAGAGGCTTAGGCACATGTATTAAAAAAAACCCAGAAATCGTTTGTGAAAATTCCACACAAGATGTGTTTTATTAGAATAATTAATTATTTTAATGTGACCCTAAGTTTAAACTTAGGAAAATTAAATAATTAAAGGGTATTAATCAAACTGAGTGTGAATCATCTAGAGAACATGGATCGAGTCAAGTTATAATCTTAGCAGTTAATTGGAGATCTAATCTCGGTCATTGAAGTCTCAACGAGAAGGCTATAAAGGAAGGCTTCAGGGTCATTTGGAAAGACACGCCGAGTAAATCTAAGTGATCGATTTTCTGAAGTGAGTAGTGCTCAGAGGAGGATTTGATCTAACTTATTCCAGCGCTTCTGGAGAGATATTTTCTCAGCTGGAGAATCATCAGCAGAGAGTGATCCAGCAACTCTCACACAGAGGCTGACGCAGGGCCACGCAGAGGGTGAAAAAGAGTCTGAGATTTTGCAGAAGAATCAGTTTCAAAAGACGAGAATCTGGGTGTGAGACCATGAGGCTAAGAGCAGTGATTTCGGGTTACTAATCGATCACCTAGCTGGGTGACGCAGTACCTAGAGAGGCTGACGCAGGGACTGCGTAGGGATTGCACAGAGGCAGCCCAGGGCCTTCCAGGGGCACTTCATCCAATGACCGAATCAGCCGAGATTTTTTCAGTGATTAAGGTAAAACTCACAATATTTTTGCTAGTATTTCTCTCTTTGTGACTGAATTACATTTGTGGTATTCAGAGATGTATTCAGAATTTGCTACTGCTTAATAAAATAGAACCCTCAGATCTGCTACACCGGTTTTCCCGCATTGGGTTTTTCCGGGGACTTTCGTCCAAAAATAACTGTGTCCTATGTGTACGCTTTTCTTTGCTCAGTTTCCTTGTTTCATAATCATAAGCAATTAAGTGTAGGTTGCTTCAGTGATTTGCTTCAATATTTCATGAAGAAATCTGAAATAATTTTGTAATGTAATTTACAAATAGAAGAAGTAAATTCAACTGGTTGCAGTAGGATTCTAGAGATCATTTAGATCTAGGAATTTTCACACATGGTTTCAAAGCATTGATTGTGAATCAGGAAGAGCAGACCTAGCACTGAAGCGAGAGTCGAATGGCTGTAGCAGCAGCAGATCGAATCCCCAGAGGGATTGCACAGTTCTAGCCAGAAGGGTTGAATTTTCGAGGTGGTCTCTCTCTGAGTGAGTTGACAGAGAGGTAAGACTTTAGATCGAGATCTTGCGGAGGCAGAGGGAGCAGCGCAGACCCTTCATGCAGAGCCAGAGGGACGCAGTTTTTCTGCAAGCAGTTGTTGGGCAGAGAAGCGTCAGACGAAGAAGAAGAGCACATAGTGAGTTCCTTGTCGAGGAATCAGTTTTTCTCATTTGTTGGGCAGCAAAGAAGCAGCAGACGTACCAACTCCATCAGGGAGTGCGTAAGCCAGCCTAGAAGCTACACAGTAGGGAGAAAGAGGGAGCAATTCGATAGCTTTCAGCTGAGATGGCAGCTCACGAACTTAGAGACCAGGATCGGTTGGAGGGATCCTCCAACTACGTGATCTGGAAGGAAAGAATCAGATTCCTTCTGGACGATTATGATCTCAAGGCGATCGTAAACAACATGGTTGTTGTGCCTACAAATCCGGATCAGAATAAAAGGTACAAGTCCGATATGGCAAAGGCCAAGAGACTTATCCTTGATGGTGTCAAGGATCATATAGTCTCTCATATAGCTGGCAAGGACACTGCCAACTAGATATGGGAGGCCTTGTCCATGTTGTCCGAAGGAACTTCCGAGCAGTGGAAGATGTACTTGGAGCAGAAGCTCCGAATGATCCAGAAGCAGAAGGGGGAGCGCATTGTTCCATTCCTAACAAGACTTCAGGATATCCGTGATTAGTTGGCGGCTGTGGGATCTACCCAAATGCTACAACTATGGTGAGACTGGTCCTTAACGTAGTCACTGAGGAGTGGCAAGTTTTTGTCCAAAGTATCTTGGGCAGGGAAACTCTACTGAGTTGGGAGTCAATGTGGCAACTCTTCAGGAGGAGGAGCTGAGAAGAGATATGGTCAAGTGTAAACTTGACGATAGTAGTGGGAGCAGATCGAAGAATCCAAAAGAGGAGGAGAATGTAGCCCTCGCATCGAAGGGGCACTAAGGGCAACCGAGACGCAAGAAGGGTGTCTCGAAGGTGAAGTGTTTCAGATGTGGTGATATGGGCCACTATGCATCACAATGTCCTTTGAAGCAAAAGGACAATGATGAGAAGCACAATCCAAAGGTTGCAGCTGCAAAGATCGAGGAGGATGGGTATGCCATGAGTGCCCACGCATCTCCAGGAGGGAGATGGGGTGACATGAAACTGTAGTTCACCTTGAACTTCAGTTGGGCAGGATCCTTGGGATACCCACCTCATGGATCATCACCTTCCTACGGGAGCCCATGATCAACAGTAGCGGGATGGAGTAGTTTTCAGTGGGAGCCGAGGAGTGATGGAGCGCAATGTTATCAGAACCAAACCGGTTCTGAAAAACCAGTCGATCCGACCGGTTTGGAGGAAAAACCGGTTTGAACCGGCCCTCCAAACCGAAAATGACCGGTTCACTACCGAACCGACCGGTTCCGTCACTGAACCGTAATAAATGAATGAATTGAATTGATTTACAATGAGCAGTGAAGCTCAATAAATAATACAACTGTATTTACAGAAACAACAAGTTTCTACTAAGAATATAGAAACAACAAGTTTCTAACAAGAAACTGCTAATTACAATCATAGATGAGCAGTAAACACTAAAATAGCATTATTCTAATACCCTCCCTTAATGCTAAATCTATTTACAACATCGATAGACCCTCTGAATTTAACAAACTTATCAGGACCAAAAGGCTTGGTGAAGATGTCTACTGGCTGCTCCGTTGTGGGAACATTTAGTAACTGAATGGATCCGTCTTCAACAAGCTGGTGAATGTAGTGACAATGAGTTTCCACATGCTTTGTTCGTTCATGGAAGACTGGATTCTTGGCGAGTTTGAGCACTCCCTGATTATCACAGAACAAGAGAGTAGGACCTGCTTGGGAAACATGCATATCCGCAAGCATATGTCGAAGCCAAACTGCCTCGCAAGATGCCTTAACTGCTCCCCGATATTCTGCTTCTGTCGAGGAGAGAGCCACTGCCTACTGCTTCTTACTAGCCCATGTGATAGCGCAGGAACCCAAACTAAACACATACCCAGCTGTAGATTTACGGTCATCAACCGAACTAGCCTAGTCTGAATCTATGTAACCACTGAGTGTAGGATCTGAACTCCGAGTGTACAAAAGTCCATAATTAGGGGTTCCTCTTACATAATGCAGCACACGCTTTGCTGCTATCCAATGATCAGCTTTAGGAGCTGACATGAAGCGTGAAATGTAGCTCACTGCAAAACTGATATCAGGTCGAGTGGCAGTAAGGTAGATGAGGCTGCCCACTAACTGCGTGAATAAAGTTTCATCCACAAGTGGTGAGGATGACTGAGCTGAAAGTTTGAGCCCTGGTTCCATAGGAGTCGTGGTAGGTTTGCAATCCTACATTCTGAACCTTTCCACAAGATTTCTGGCATACTTGGACTGAGAGAGAAAGATGTTGTTCTCAGTGTGCTAGACTTCCACCCCTAAACAGTAATGAAGAAGCCCCAAATCTGTCATATCAAAAGTGTTGCACAAATCCTATTTGATCCCATGGATCAAATGTGCTGAACTGCCAGTAATAATAAGATCATCCACATAGACAACCACAAACAGAATATCATCACCAGTATGTTTGATATACAGATTTGCATCAGATGGACTCCGCTGAAAACCATGATCTGTTAGGTACTTATCAATTTTCATGTACCAAGCCCAAGGGGCTTGTTTCAAACCATAGAGTGCTTTTACTAATCTACAAACTTTTTGTGCTTGATCGGCAGCCTTGAATCGTGGAGGTTGCGTCATGTAGACTTCTTCCTGTAAGTCACCATTCAGAAAAGCACTCTTTACATCCATTTGATGGACTTTCCAATTGAACTGAGCTGCTAAGGCAAGGACAAGCTGTATGGTACTCATCTTGGTTGTAGGAGCAAAGGTCTCCTCATAGTCTATGCCTTCTTTCTGTGAGAATCCTCAAGCAACAAAACGAGCCTTATACTTGTCGAGGGTTCCGTCAGCTTTGTATTTCACTTTATACACCCATTTGCAGCTAATGGGTGTCTTCCCTGCAGGAAGATCAGAAAGGGTCCAAGTGTGATTCTTCTGAAGACTCTGGAATTCAGCCTCCATAGCCTGTTCCCACTCAGGTATGCCCTTAGCCTCTGAATAGGTTTGAGGCTCAAAAACACTGTGTATGTTAGCCATAAGAGCAAAATTTATTGTAGGCTGTTGTTTGCTCTTATTTTTGGAAGTTCTACCTTCAAGGAGTTCATTATCCCGAAGATCACCAATAGTTTTAGCCCACCATTTAGGCCGGAAAGTAGAAGAACCAATATCTGGAGGAGGTGGAGGAGGCTTAGGAACAATAGGAGCAGCAAGAGGAGGATTGTTTTCCGAAGGAAGCTCAGGTAGTGCATCATCAAAGACTGATGCTGCATCATCCCTCCCATCAAGTGGACCTAACGGAAGAAAAACACTGTGAGGCTGATCCTCAGAACACTTCTCACAAGGAAGGGACTGAAAGAACCCTCTGTCTTCATCAAATACCACATCTCGACTGAAGATAAGACAATCAGTGTCTATATCTATCAGCCTATAGGCCTTGTGGTGATCACTATACCCTGTCATCATGAGTTTTTGGTTTTTGGAATCCAACTTAGAGCGCTTAGCACCAGGAATCCAAACATATGCAACTGAGCCAAAAACTTTGAGATGGCTGATCTTAGGCTTTCGACCAGACCAAACCTCTTCTGGGGTCTTCCCTTTAACAGCCTGAGTAGGTGATCGATTAAGAAGATAGACTACAGTAAACACTGCTTCAGCCCAAAATTTGTTCGGAACACTCCTATGTTGTAACATAGAACGAGCCATTTCAACAACCATACGGTTGCGACGTTCTACAACACTGTTCTGCTGAGGAGTGTAGGGTGTGGTTAACTGGTGTTTGATGCCATGGGTATCACAAAAGTTGGAAAAAGCAGAAGAACAAAATTCCCCCTCGTTATCTGATGCCACAGAGTGCTGATAGGAGAAACACGTGCTGCTAGAGCCACTTCTGGGGAATCACTGGTGTCAAGAAGCCTATATAGACCATGATCCTCTAGGCCAACAGCAACCGTAAGCCAAGTGTCCCTGTCAATAATGGAGCACTTGTGCGCACTGAACACCACATCGAGCTGAGGAGAGTTTCTCATAATCTGGCTGACAGACAGCAGATTAATTTCCATACCAGGAACATAGTACACATTCAGGAAGATAAGTGTGCACCCACCAGACTGGATCTGAACTGTACCTCTGCCAACCACCGTGTACTCCTCACCTCCGCCGAAGACCACGAAATCACTGAAAGATGAGAAGTCAGTAAACCAGTCACGCCTGTGAGAGAAATGACGTGATGCACCAGAGTCAATGTACCAAGTAGATGACAGGGCGTGATTTGAGTACCTTTTAGCCATAAAGGCATAAAAAGCAGATTCCTTCTGCTCGGAATGTTCTGCGACATTTGCTTGCTAATGAGACCCTCCTTGCTTCTTCTGTTCAGAAGCAATCCTCTATCGGCAATCTTTCTTCAAATGACCAAACTTGTGATAGTAATTACACTACACATTTTTCTTCTTATCAGGATCATAAGACTGAGAAGAACCTGTCTTCTGAAATGACTGAGAGGACTGATATTTGGCAGCAAAAGCATTTTCTGAGGAGGCTGATGAAGCACCACTACCAAACGGTTGTTTCCAACGATCCTGCTGCAGAAGTTTGGTGCATAGCTCTGGAAACTTCAGATCAACATTAGTGGAGGCAATGTTGAGAGTTTCTATAAAGTGCTCATAAGATTTTGGTAAACTTTTTAGGGTGATGACTACCATATCTTCTTCCTCCATGGTCCGACCAATGGCTTCAAGCTGATCTCGAATGGCTTTAATCTTGTTAAGATGTTCCTGTAAAGACATATGTTCATCCATCATGATGGAGAACAATTGATTCTTTAGAAAGAAAGCTATGCTCTTGTCGGATGTCTCGTGCAATTCCTTCAAATGTTTCCAGATTTTGGCAGCTGTCTTGCTAAAAGGGATCTGTGGTAACTGATCATCAGTTACAGAGAGTTTGAGAAGCATAACAGCCTCTCGATTTTGATCATCAAACTTATCTTGATCTGCACCAGGTGTACCAGGACGAGGCTCTTTGCCCAAAACGAGCTGGTCAAGACGCCTATATTCAAAAATGGTCAACATTCTCTGTTTCCAGATAATTGTTGCCATTAAAGCGTTGATTGCCTTCCAACATCAGATTGGTTAGTGAGGCCATTGTCGGATATCTTAGATCACTGATCAGATATTCCTCTGATGCACAAGTCCAGGATCAAACCCCAGAAACCTCAAAAATGAACAGAATAAGAGGGAGATTCACGACATACAAATCAAAACCCATAAACTCCACAATTCAGCTCAAAAATACGAATGATCAGCCAAACGTCAGCAATCCTTTTTCTGATCGAAAAAAAAAGAATAACAGAAGAAATCCGATACAACTAAAATTCAATGCCCAAAAACAACATTTCACTAACCACAATTACTACTGCAATACCAAAATGACAGGACATGCATAGAAGTGGCAGAAACAGCAAGATAGAAGGCGCAGTCTCGGAGATCTGCCAGAGAAAAATTTACCCAAATGATGAAAAGTTGCAATCTAAAATATCAGTGTATCGAAAACAGTATTTCATGAACTACATTACGTCAATTGTGAGGAGAAACAAGCAGCATTCTGGAAGAAATCTGGGTAGCTTTTGATGAAGAGATGCCTCATAAGATAAGTCGAGCCACAAGGGATCAGAGAAAACCTGATGCTATGCAATCAATCGTATCTGGGAACCCAAAAAGATAACTCGTCAAGGGGATTAGCAGCGGGGATAACACACCAGACGCTCGTAAACGAGAGATTAGACGGCAATTTAACAGTGTCACACTGTCTGTGTCAATCTGAAGGCAGAAAGAGAGGCCCTGCCCGATTTATAAATTGTAATTCTTATCGAAATGGCGGCTCAGAAATTGTGACGCCAAAAAAAAATTTCAGACTTCGAGAGAGTTGTTTCGAAATGAAGCACGGAATTTTTCAAATAATGAAGAATTATTTCGAAAAAATACCTAAGCTCTGATACCATAATCAATGAATGAATTGAATTGATTTACAATGAGCAGTGAAGCTCAATAAATAATACAACTGTATTTACAGAAACAGCAAGTTTCTACTAAGAAAGTAGAAACAGCGAGTTTCTACTAAGAATTTAGAAACAGCAAGTTTCTAACAAGAAACTGCTAATTACAATCATAGATGAGCAGTAAACACTAAAATAGCATTATTCTAATAAACCGGCCAGTTCCATAGCGGTCCGATTTGGACCGGTTCAGAGACCGGTTCCACCGGTTCACAAGCCTATGCATTTAAACAAAAAAAAAAAAAAATTCCTTATTTTTTTTTTTTAAATTTAAATTATTATTTTTCCCAGTTACTAACGCTACCCTAAGCCCCCCCTAAAGCTACTTGAACACCCCCACCCCCTCTATTTCACTCACACTATTCATTCGAGTCTCTTGAAATTCTTGAGCTAAGTTTGGTGAGGAAAATTCAGAGACTTTTTTGTAGGGTTGTTATAAGGGAGATTTTTTGCAGATTTGAAGCGCTGATTGGAGTCTTGCAGAGTTGTTGGGTTGGCAGATCTTCGAGATACTTCAAAGATTTTTTTCCCCAAAATCTTTGGGTTTTCTTCAGTGGTTTTTGCAACCGGTGGAAGACTTTTTTTATTTTGTTGGGGTTGCTACATAGTTGATTTCAAAAGATTTTGGAGTTGATTTTCTCCAAAATTTTAGAGGGTAAATCAAGGGCCATGGGAATCAAACCATAATCCCATTGTAACTTGGATGCTACTCATTCTTCAAATGAGGATAAAGAGCATGATTAGGATGATGATTCTGATGATGATTGATGATTGATGATTTGATCATTGATGTGTTGTAGTTGTAGCTTGTAGTATTGTAAGTTGTAGTATAATACTATGATCTACGATGTTATTTTGGACTATAAAGGCCTTTTAGAGCCTGCTTCTTGATGTTTGTAACATTTTTGGTTCAACGATGTTTTGCACTAAGTGCTATTTTGGTTGTATGCACTATTACTTGCTATATAAATGAGAACTTTTGCATATTTGTGTATAAATGGTTTGGATTCATATGGATGCACATGAATATATTTGTTTTCTCTTCAAAATATGAATATTTTATGTGTTTTTGGTAAACCAGTTTTTTTTCCAATTTTTTCCCAGTTTTGGTCCGGTTCCGACCAGTTCCCGGTCCACAAGGTTTTCCGGTTCAATGACCGGTTCGATTCCGATAACATTGATGGAGCGACAAATGCAATGGTTAGTAGTGCCAGAATATGAGCAAGGCAGAGCGGAGAGGCAACAGTGCGTAGAGGCATTGTGTAGTAGCTTCAACAGCATAGTGGCTTCAGAGGGAAGAGTGGGACTAGCAGCAGTCAAATCTTCAGCACCAAGGTGCATTCAGTTAACGCTTGTTCAGTTTTTAGGTGGTTTCAATTGCTTCTCTCAGCAACTGATTTGCAATACAAATGTAGTGTTAGCAGTGGCAGTGCTAGCAACATAGTAGATGCAGCACTTGAGAAGGAGTTGTAGTACGGATGTAGCATTGGCAGTGGCAGTGTCAAGTGCAGCAGTACAGTTACAGCGACAGCACAGTGGTTGGTGGATAGCTTATCAGACATCAGCAGCGCAGAGGATGCTTCAGGGTCAGAGCAATGTGCAGCAGGTGTGTTCTTAGAGCATCTTCCTCGCTAAGAGGGAGTGTTGATTTTTTGTAGCATCGGAAGTGCTCTAAGTCTCAAAATTTGGGGAGAGGCTTAGGCACATGTATTCCAAAGAACCCAGAAATCATTTGTGAAAATTCCACTCAGAATGTGTTGTATTAAAATAATTAATTATTTTAATGTGATCCTGTGTTTAAACTTAGGAAAATTAAATAATTAAAGGTTATTAATAAAACAGAGTGAATCTTCTAGAGAACATGGATCAAATCATGTTATAATCTTAGCCATTGATTGGAGATCTAATCTCAGTCGTTGAAGTCTCAATGAGAAGGCTATAAAGGAAGGCTTCGGGGTCATTTGGAAAGACACACCGAGTGAATCTAAGTGATCAATTTTTTGAAGTGAGCAGTGCTCAGAGGAGAATTCGATCTAAGTGATTCCAGCGCAGTGAGGGGCAGGGATAGCTTCCGAAGAGAGATTTTCTCAGCTGGAGAATCATCAGCAGAGAAAGGCAGAGAGTGATCCACCATCTCTCACGTAGAGGCTAACGCAGGGCTATGCAGGGCCACGCAGAGGGTGAAAAAGAGTCTGAGATTTTGCAGAAGAATCAGTTTCAGAAGATGGGAACGGGGTTGTGAGACTGGGAGGCTGAGAGCAGTGATTCCGGGTTGCAGATCAATCATCTAGTTGGGTGATGCAGTGCCTACAGAGGCTGATGCAGGGACTGCAGAGGGACTGCGCAAAGGCATCACAAGGCCTGCCAAGGGCACTTCATCCAGTGAACGGATCAGCCGAGATTTTTTCAGTGATTGAGGTAAAACTCACAATCTTTCTACCAGTATTTCTCTCTCTGTAATTGAATTACCTTTGTGGTATTCAAAATTTGCTACTGCTTAATAAAATAAAACCCTCAAATCTGTCGCACCGGTTTTCTCGCATTGGATTTTTCCGAGGACTTTCGTCCAAAAATAACGGTGTCCTATGTGTATACTTTTCTTTGCTCAGTTTCCTTGTTTCAGAATCATAAGTAATTAAGTGTAGGTTGCTTCCATAATTTCTTTCAATATTTCATGAAGAAATCTGAAATATTTTGTAATGTAATTTACAAATAGAACAAGTAAATTCAATTGGTTGCAATAGGATTCTGGAGATCATTCAGATCTAGAAATTTTCACATTATTCATATGGCCCTTATCAATTGAAGGATGTACCTTGGACCTGTCTTTCCCCTCAAGGTTGGGAACACCTAATAGGGTTGTTTATTAGCCACTGCTACCTAGGGAGATAGCATTATTACAAGCTACCTAGGGAGATAACACTATTAAAAGCCTAAAACCACAAATTTGAAAGGGAAATCCATTATTAAATCTCATATGTGTGCTTAATTAACAAGCTTGGTTCACTTAGATCCACCAATGAATTATTGTGCCTAATGGTGAGGAAGCGCATTGGACCATATATGTAATTGGCAGGTGATTTCATCATGGGATGGGAAACTTAACTGGGACCCAAGCCCACAAGAGGATCATATTGACACCCCTAGGGGATTCATTGATAGTCATGGGAATCCATCATGTGTTACAGCATCATTTCATGCCATGGGCACCCTCGGCACCTTCAGCAGTTTGTTCATTGCCCCACATTATTCATGAGATGATGCACATGGACTAGCATGCCCTCGTCGTCTTAGCATGTTCATGGTAGTTTATCTGAGGCCCAAAGGAGGTTTGTCTAACCCTTGAGACATGGAAGGGCGGGCACCATCATCAGAGCCCCCATTTGGAGCATTGTACACGTTTTTCTTTCATTTGAAGACCCATGAGACCAATAGATGTGCCCCAAAACCACTTTAGGGCCCCACATGATGACATGAATGGAAAATTAGGGGTCATCCCCTAATTCATCTTTATTGGAGCCCTCTCTCTCATCATGGCACTTAGAGGACTTAACGTGACCCTCCAACGGCCCTACATCATCAACACATCATAAACTCGACTTGCATATGGATGGCTAATTCGTAACTTGTGATAGCTACTTGGTCGACTTGTGACCAAGATTTGTTATTAGCACATTATTTTATAACTTTGGGGGCTCATTAGGCTTAATTTGATTTAGAGAGACTCCTATAAATAGAAGAGACTCTCATTTGTGAGAACCCATCATCATCACTTGGGATTTTCCTCCCTCTTAGGCAACTTCGCACTTTTTCTCTTGGGATCTTTTGGAGTATCTTGGATGCACTATGATATTTGGAGCTGATTTTTTATCTTGTCTTGGAGCTAATTCTTGAATATGGATGGATATATTGCATGGCTATTTTATAAGTGCTTTTGTTGATGAAATCTTTCTTTGCAAAGTATCTAATGTATATAATTATTACTGGCCAAATAATTTTGAAAGCTATTTGGTCAGCTCTTGCATATGTTATTCATGGTATAGCATGCAATGGATGTTCCTAGTGATGAAATGCCATTTTTCTTCATGAAACTCCATATTGTAATAGTAGGTAATTGTTGAAATCTGGTAGTTAGGGCATCATCTTTTGACCTTCTTGAGGATAAATTTGGTTTATCTTAAGCATCTAGGACTCTCTAAACCCAAGAAATAAGGCACTGGCCTAAGTCCTTTGGTGATCAACTTGTGTTTCCTCCTTTTCTCTTCCCAAAATATTCGGCCCCTTTTCCTAGGACGGCTAGCTAGGGCACCAAGTGATATCTATTAGAGGCTGAATTTCTAGATTCGGTTTGGACAAGACTCTTCTTTGAGGTTTTGTCTGGAGGATCTCGAATTTTGGTGGATTTCTCGCGGTTATTCATCCATAAATTCTTGTGCCCTAGAAGGGAAACCTAACTTGTATTTCCTTGGATAGGTGGCTTTCTTGAGGGTTGTATGAGCATAGTATTCGTTGGAATCAATCACACGAGACACTTTCCCCTCCCTTGCCTTGACCTAGTGAGTACCTTCGAAGCATTTCTTCCCACAATCATTCATAAAACCCTAGGTCTAATGCAAGTCCTTCTTAGGTCTCTTAAAGAGAGCCAAGGATCTTTTGGAAGTGTTAAATCCTCACATAAAGCTCCTTTGAGAGGTCCTACCTCACCTCCTAAGAATCTTGACCTTAGGAACACATTTTACCATTGCATAATTCAAACCCTAGGTCTTGATCTTCTCACTCCAAGGTCTTTCTTGGAGAACATGTTAGCTTCTTTGAGGCATTGAGTCTTTATTGTCTCTCCTTGAATGAGCTTTGTGAAATCACTTCATACCTAATTATTGACATATCCATTGCAAGTGATTTCCTTCCCACTGAGACTCCTCCCATCAGTGAAAGTTCATAAAGAGGAGGGGACCTTAACTGAGGTGAAAATGGGTCATTGTCCCATTGTTGTCACTTAGCCTAGTAGTTGTCCCTTAGGTTTCCCTTCCTTGAGGCCTTGCTAGATGTTATGAATAAAATATTCATAAAAAATATCAATAAATAAATAACATTAAAATAATAAGTATTAATAATAATTAATTAAATTAATGAATGTCCCATTTATTATGAAGGGACATTGGTCAAAAGATGCAACCACTCATCTTCGAGGCAAGTCAATGCATATATACGCACACTGCCACAAAGAACTGTAATCACCATACAAATTTTATTCAATAATACAACTACTATTTACACACACATACACAGTCTACACACAATTACTTTTCTTGGGTACTGGTTTTCTTCATATAGTGGTATCAAAGCCTTTGATCCTCTCACCAATGATTGATTCAACTGCCCATTTTTTCGCGTTGTTCATACTATTGTTCCGCTGCTCTTCTCCTCTTTCGTCGCCATTGTTTCTTCTCCTATCCCCACAACTATCATCTCTACGTAATCCAGTTCTGCAAATCATTCACCCTTCGTTGTTCTTTTTATGTCTCCCACTATTCATGTCATACATTTTCCACTTCGCCCGCACTTGTTTCCGCGGATTTGACAATTATCACCATCGACATATTAGTTCAGGCTCTGGTCTGCAACCTGCCCCTGTCATTTTCCATCTGATTTTATTCGAGCCGACCCAGTCGCTACCATACACACTCCCATTCATTAACTTATCGCACTGTTCTGTAGCTGCCTTGTCCCTGTTTCTCCTTTCACGATTGTGTCCATCTCATCATTGCCGCTAGTCAATTTTTGGGGTCGTCGTCTATCCCAAGAGTCCAATCCTGTTTGTCATGGTTATTTCCATTAAATCGAACCGTTGTCGTCGGTCAAGGTGACGTATTGTTGGAAGTCGTCCTATCAGCCATTACATAGTGATACAATTAAAAAAAAATACACATTAAAGGTATATAATGTTGAAATTTTGTGTAGTTGGGGTAGCATTGGGTGTGCTCTAGCCCTGAAATTTTTTGTTGGAGCTAAGACACATTTGAACTCCAAAACCCAGAAAGTGTTTGGAGAAATTTCAACTGGTGTTCAAGTTAATCAAATAATTAATTATTTTAATGGATTTCCTAAGTCTAAACTTAGGAAAATTAAATAATTAAAGTGAATTAATTAACACATGTGCTGAAATGTTCTAAATGACACAGATCAAGCAGTCTTTTAATCTCAGCCGTTGATGAGTGTTTTAATCTCGGTCGTTGATGAAATCATCAAAAAAGTATAAGAGAGGCTTGAGGACCACTTGGTGAGACACACACAGATGCAGAGCTGAGAGACTGATCCGGAATTCTAGGGCAGGGTTTGCTAAGAATTCCCGGAAGAGTTTTTTGCAGCGAGGGGTAGTATTGGCTGAGGGGATGATCTGATTCCGAAGCCAAGAGTCAGCAAGAGGTAGAGGAGCATCTTTCAAGGAAAGCACAAAGGAGCAAGGGCAGCAACAGTAGCTACGCAGCAACTGTGCAGTGCAGAGGCTTCAGCCGCTACGCAGGCCCAGGAAGGGGCAGCGCTGCAGCTTCAGAGGGCTTCAGAGTTACGCAAAGGCCTCCAGAGGCAACGTAAGGACTGCGTCACCCACTCTAGGGTTACGCAATCCCTCTCTGTGCAGCGTAGAGACACGCAGAGCCTAGTAAGGCTGACACTGGGGCTTCCAGGGCAACGTTGGGGTATCTAGGGCCAGATCCGGGCTGAGTCTTATAAATCTCATTTGAGGGTGTGGATCAGCCAGAATTTTAGTCTTGGAACAACAAGTTAGGTGTAGATCTCTTTTATTCTCTGTCGGGTTTTCCAGATCTGGAACCCAGGTTTGTTGTACTCAGATTCTACTTAATAAAATAATCCCTCATATCCCCTGCACCGGTTTTCCTGCTTTGGGTTTTTCCGGGGACTTATGTCCAAAAATTAGTGTGTCACTTTGTTTGAATGAGCGTTAAATTCAGTAAATGATCTGCATGTGTAGACTGTTATTTGTATTTACTTCGGTATTTTCTGAATCTAATTTCTGAAGATAACTTGTATAATTTTATCAAGTAGGAGAAGTAAACCATGATACTGTAGTAGAATTTTCACATGGTAACAGAGCGATAGCAGATCAAGCTGAATCTCCAGCAAATTAGGTGAAGAATATTTTTTCTGTCGGATAGCAGCAGAAGTAGCGGATCCAGAAAGGGCGGCTTAGCAGCGGGAGGACGCAGACATAGGAAGGGGCAGCGCTGTAGCTACAGAAGGCCATCAGGATTACGTAGAGCCTTCCCAGGCCAGTGTAAGGATTGCGTCACCCAGTCTAGGGTTATGCAGTCCACTTCTGAGTAGCGCTGAAGCTACGTTGAAAGTCTTGCCAAGATCTGGAAGCAGTGCTTCAGATCTTCAACAGTGCTGGTGTGGTGGAGATTTTGTTGGTGCAGAACTATGCCTAGCTAAGTCAACAAAGAGCGGGAGGAAGATAGTTACTCAGCAGAGTTGAGCCAAACAGATCTGAGATTTGATTAGGAGGATCAGAGAGAACTGTTCGATTAATTTTGGCTGAATATTTCCAAGTGGAAAATCATTTTTCAGAAGAAACAGTTGCTAGAGGGTTTCTAGTCACCAAGAAACCCAAATCCAGAGTTTCTGTGTAGCCACAGGAAGAGGGAGAAGAGTATTGTTTCTGTCAGATCTGAGCTAGATGGCTTCTCATGGGCTGAGAGATCAAGACAGGTTGGACAGTGTGTCCAACTTTGTCATCTGGAGGGCCAAGATCCTATCAGTCATGGATGACTACGGCATCACGGACCATGCGACGAGTGTTCTAGCTGTGCCTGCACATCCTGATCCTCTGAAGAAATTTAATGAGAATCAAGCGCGGACTAAGCGTTTGATCATGGAAGGAGTGAAGGATCACGTAGTGCCACATATTGCTGGTAAGAACAAGGTAAACGACATGTGGATTGCACTAGAGGCGATGTATCAAGGAAGCTCTGTCCAACGAAAAATGCTTCTAGATAATCAGATGAGGCTATTCTAGATGCAAAAGGGCGAGGAAATAGATCCCTTCCTTTTCTAGCTTCAGACCATTTGAGACCAACTGATTGGCATGGGTGTAACTCTAGACGAAGGACTCTTAGTAAGGACTGCCCTGAATGCAATCTCCGAGGAATGGGAAACATTTGTCCAAAGTATACAGGGCATAGCAGCATTACCATCCATAACAGACATGTGGGCAATCCTCCACCAAGAGGAGATCAGGAGGATCACCAAGAAGAAGAATATCGGTGGCTGGACAGTCAGAGTGAAGAAAGAAGAGGAAGATGATGCATCCCTTGCATCAAAGGAAAGAAAACAGCAAGGGAGGAAGAAGAGGGAACTTTCCAAGGTCCAATGCTTTAACTGTGGTGAACTTGGACACTTCGCCAGCACTTGTCCTAAGAAGAAGGACAAAGGATCTTATGATTCTAAGGCTGCAGTAGCAAAGGATGATGGCTCTGATGATGATGCAGACATGAGTGTTCATGTGCCTTGAGCGAAGAGGTGGGGTGACATGGATCTGTAGCAAGGTTGTGGGGAAACTTCCCCCCCCCCCCCCAATCCCCCTCCCAAAACACGCTCTGTTCGGGAGCTCTTTAGGAGCGCTCGGGAGCGCGCTTCTGAGCTTGAAAAAACGCTACCTGTCTTTTCGGGAGCGTTTCAGGGAGCACTCGAGAGCGAACGCTCCCCGACGCGTAAAAAAAATTCTAACGTCAAATTTCGATTTTTTTTTGGGAGGGAGGGAGGGGAGTTTGGGTAAATAAAAGCCCACCCTCCTCATTTAGTTTTTATTGTTTTAGTTTGAGAGTGAGAGCAAGAGGAGCAAGACCTTGAGAGTTGGAGAGAGATTTGGAGAGAAGGAGAGCTTGAGAGTTTGGAGAGTGGAAGTGCCAAGGAGAGAGCAAGGAGCATGCTGCAAGAGAGCAAGTTTGCAAGAGGAGGATTGCAAGAAAGAGGTAGGTCTTTTAATCTAGTTTTTTATTTTCTAGGAATTGTTTTTAAGTTGTTCAAAAATGGAAACTTGATTTTTTTTCTCAATGTTGCATTCTAGTGTGCTGAAAAGTGAAAAATTGAATTTTTTTTTTCAATGTTGCATTTCCTATTCCCATTTGGCATTCCTCCATTTTCTTTTGCAGACTAGAAACTTGAAACTTGAAACTTGAAATATCATGGCTATATGGCTAGGGATTTTCTTCATGTTGGTTCCTTTCTTTGTAATAATGGTGTTGGAGAGTAGAATAAAGAAGCCCATTAGAGAAGAGGATGAAGAAGTGGGTTATAGCGGATTTGATGAAAATCCTGAAGAGGAGCAGGAGTATGCTGAGGAGGAAGGGGAAAGTGGAGAACATGAGACCACAGATACCCCAACTAGAGACAAGACCAAAGTCAAACACCTTTGTGGAAATATGTTTAGAGGCAGGAAGGAGGGAAAGGTGGTGGAACCACTAAATTTCTTTGCCCCCATTGCAATAAAGAATACACAGGTTCATACACCCGTGCCAGAAAGCACCTTTGTGGGAAAATGCCAGGGGATGGAGACAAAAATCTAGGAATCAAAATGTGTGTAAGTGTGCTAGCAACAGAGAGAGAGAAATATAGAAAGGAAGAGGAGGCTGCCCTACAGATATCTAAAAGATCTAGGGGTTTCATTGATTCTTATACTCCATCAGGTCCATCACATCATGGACAAAGAAGTCCATCAACTTCCACCCATGGCAGTGGATATGGAGGCACACCTAGACCAAATATCTCCTTAAGGCGTGGAACCATATCCGATTTCCTTAACGAAGGGTGTAGGAATGATGTGGATTCAAAAATTTCCCGGTTTCTATATGCATGTGGGGTGCCATTCAATGTTCTTCACTCACCTTATTGGCATGAAATGGTTTCTACCATTAATGATGCCCCCAAAGGATACAGGAGCCCTGGGTATGACAAGGCCAGAACCATGGAACTTGATCATGAAAGAGCTAAAATAAACAATTCTTTGGCTAGAATGACAAATTCTTGGAATGAGCATGGGGTGTCCATTGTATCTAATGGAGGGACCAATGTAAAAGGAAAGCCATTGATAAGTGTTTTGGCTGTGTCGGTTAGTGGTGCAATATTCCTTTCAGCATATGATTATTCAAACAAATTCAAGACTGGCATTAACATTGCAGAACCATTACTTGAAATAATTGAAAATACTGGGCCATACAATGTCATCCAAGTCATCACTGATAATGCTACTAACTGTAAGGCAGCAGGAGCAATTATTGAGGATAAATACCCCAACATATTTTGGTCGAGGTGTTTGGTTCACAATGAACCTTTTGATGCATGATATCATTAAAAACAAACAACCTCAATTCAAATGGCTTGGTGATTTGTACAAGAGAGGTAAAAAAATGATAAGATTTATTACGAATCATAGCAATACACATGGACTTTTCCGTACTCACTCCAAATTGGAGTTGTTGAAGATAGCAAAGACTAGATTTGCTAGCTATTACCTCACCTTCAGGCGCCTTTTGAAGGTAAGAGAGTCATTGGCTGCAATGGTATCAAGCCCACACTAGCAGGTATTAAAGGACAGGGCAGCGACAATAGTTGGCAGGCAAGGTTTTGAACAAGTGGAGGAGACCGCCCTTGACCCTTTGTTTTGGGCATGTGTGAGGGAAATTTTGAATTTCACCAAGCCCACTTATCACATGATTCGTTTTTCAAATACAAATAAACCATTGATTGGGGAGGTTTATGAGCAGATGGATAGCATGTTGGGCCAAATAAAAGATGTTGTTAAGGATAATGATCCCAACTTCTATGCAATGATTCACGACTGTGTCTGTGCATGGTGGAATAAACTCAATGTTCCACTACATGCCTTGGCATATATCCTTATGCCAAAATACTACTCTCCATCTTGGTTGGGCCAACCTGCACCTGGAGGTGGGGTTAGGATCAAACCTCACACAGATCCAGAGGTACAAGAGGGGTACAAGAAGGCATTAGACAAGTTGGTCCCCGACAAGGAGGAGTGTGCTAGATTGCACCTTGAATTAGGCAGATACTTCAGTTGCACTGGTAACTTTGGTTCTTTCCATGCAATGGAAGACAGAGACAGATTTGATGCTCTCGCATGGTGGGAAGCATATGGCAGCATGGGACTTTTGCCAAAGTTGGCAAGAAAAGTTATCTCACAAGTTGTGAATACTTCTTCTGCAGAGAGGTGTTGGAGCACCTACAGCTTCATACATAATGTGAGAAGAAACATGTTGAATGAAAACCAAGCTGAAAGCTTGGTTTATGTGCATTACAACTTGAGGTTGTTGAGTCATTACTGTGATCGGGCATATGAGGCTCAATCATATAAAGTCTGGGACAACAACCCGGAGGATGATAATCTGGAGGACGGCGCTGTACATATGGAAGAATTGGTAGTAGAACTTTTGAGAGATGATGATGAAGCATCAGCAGCCATGCCACCACCACACACAGGGCCAGTCCCACCATCCAGTAGCAGTGCGGGTGCCAGTGCCAGTGCTCGATATCCAACTATTGTTCCTTTGCAGATTCAACCTCCACCTACATCCTCACCTTGCCCTCCGCCTTCTAGTCATGGTCGTGGACGTGGTACTCCTGAGAGTACTAGAAGACCACCATTGCCTCGTGGTTCTCACAAATTAGACATTTCTCGTGGGCGTGGCAAGGGGCCAACCAATAGATAAAATAGATTTGTTGTTTACTAGTCTTTTCTATTTTCTAGTAGTTTTTATCATTTATAACTGTTGAACAATTGAAACTTGACAATTTAATGACAATTTAAGTTTGAAGTTTGAATTTGAATGGTGAAACTTTGAAGTTGGCATTTATAAGGTTATAAGTCATTATGAATTATGAATATGATGCTTCATGAAAGTTATATGGTGATCAATGAATCAATGATGGTAAATGTTATATATCAATGATGATAAATGTTATATATTGAATTTTGAAATCAATGAATCAATGATGATAAATGATATATATCAATGATGATAAATGTTATATATTGAAATTTGAAATCAATGAATCAATGATGATAAATGTTATTTATTGAATTTTGAAATCAATGAATCAATGATGATAAATGAATTATGATATATATCAATGATGATAAATGTTATATATTGAAATTTGAAATCAATGATGATAAATGTTATATCTCAATGATGATAAATGTTATATATTGAATTTTGAAAGCTTGAAACCTTCATATTGATGATTCGCGAGAGTCAAGAGTCAATATGTTGTATGCTTCCAACTTGTGGGCGTGTTTGATGAAGAATATAACTTCTAGATGATTGATGTTATACGATTCAATCTATGTTTTTATGTTTTTTATGTCTAATTCATCATTCTACATGCTTTTGTTGACATATATGCATCAAAATATATATATATATTTATATTTTTTTTAAAAACGCTCCGGACCGGGAGCTTTTGAAAATGGCGCTCCCGCTCCCAAGCAACCATGATCTGTAGAGCAGCTACAGATCAAGATGGTGGGATCCTTGAGTTAGCCATACTCTTAGATCACATACAAGGTACGGGAGCCTTAAGACAGTAGCAGGATGAGTCGAGAGATGGTTGCAAAAGGTCACTTTGAAGCAGAGGGGAGAGCTGGAGAGCTGAAGAGGGAGTAGCGTAATGCAAAGGCAGCAGCAGCCTAGAGGCTGATGGGACTTTAGTATCGCAAAGAGGCAGTACTTACGCAGAGGGGAGCTATAGCAGCGCAGTGGCTCCAAGAGGACAACGTAAATCAGCAGCCAGGGAGCTTCAGTGATGGGATGCAGTCTGACTTGTCTGTCAACAATTGGGCAGGAGTCCTTCAATTGCTTACTTCTTGGCAACTGAGTTGTAGTGCAAGAGTTACCAGTGGCAGTGCTATGGGCAACATGATACAGCAATTTGAGAGGGAGCTGCAGTACAGATGTGGCAGTGTCAGTGGCAGTGACATGGGCAGCAATAAAGAGAGCAGTAGTGCAGTGGATGAAGGGCAGCAGGCCAACCATCAACAGCACAGAAACCAACATCAAGATCTTGCAGTACATGGTGTGGATGTATTGCTAGAGCACACTCTGTGCTAAGAGGGAGTGTTGAGATTTTGTGTGGTTCGGGTAGCATCGGGTGTGCTCTAGCCTTGAAATTTTGTGGAGGGACTAAGACACACTTGAACTCCAAAACCCAGAAAGTGTCTGGATAAATTTCAGCCGGTGTTCAAGTTATTCAAATAATTAATTATTTTAATGGATTTCCTAAGTCTAAACTTAGGAAAATTAAATAATTAAAGTGAATTAATTAACACATGTGCTGAAATGTTCTAAATGAGACAGATCAAACAATCTTTTAATCTCAGCCATTGATGAGTGTTTTAATCTCAACCGTTGATGAGATCATCAAAAAATTACAAGAGAAAGGTTTGAGGGTTAGTTGGTGACACACACACAGATGCAGAGATGAGAGACTGATCTAGAATTCTAGGGCAGGGTTTGCTAAGAATTTCCGGAAGAGTTTTCTGTAGCGAAGGGTAGTATTGGTTGAGAGGATGATCCAATCCCAGAGCCAAGAGTCAGCAAGAGGCAAAGGAGCAGCTTTCAAGGACAGCGCAGAGGAGCAAGGGCAGCAGCAGTAGCTACATAGAAAAAAATTTCTCTATGCTGCCACCTGCAGCATACTTGATCTTGTAGATCCACCTGGATCCTACAACTAATCTCTCCTGAGGTCTAAGGACCACCTCCCAAACATCATTCGTCATGATGATACTGTACTCTTCCACCATTGCATCAACCCTGATCCGGATCTTGGTGAGAGGCCCCCAAGATCTAAGAAAATTGAAATGGATGTGACCAGATCTGCAAAATTAGAATGCCAAAAAAAAAAAGAGAACACAAAGAAAATAAAACCAAAAAGAAACTTGTTTTATTAAAACAGAGAATAACTGTAGAAGCTACATTGTGGCGGACAATCTGTCCTTTTACAAACTGAGGCTTGTTATTTATAGCCTTTTTTGAGTCACACTACCATGTGTAGATACCATAGGCCAATACCATGAGTAGATACCACTTACAATGCCATGGGTAAATCCCATGTGTGGATGAATACCATGGGTGGATACATACCATGGGTCACTTACAATACCATGGGCGAATAAATATCATGGGTGCATGAATACCATGGGTCGATGCCATTTACAATACAATGGGTAAATTCCATGGGTGGATGGATAACATGGGTAGATGAATACCATGGGTTGATGCCATTTTCCATTTGGATCATTCCTCCCTTCTTAAGAAGAAATGGTCCCCATTGCGTGAAGTTCCCTCTTGAGAAGCCTTTGTTGAATATGAAGAGCCACTGAAGAGAAGGGTTTTGTATAGTTAACCCATAACTGTGATGAACGAAGATCCGAGGATAGAGATACCCTGTAATGCTTGTGACCAACTGTGATATTGACAGTGTGTGGCCTAGCAAATGGACTTCGATAAAGTGTGGGTTTGTGGATGAACCAAAACCATGAAAAACGAAGATCCGAGGATAGAGATACCCTGTAATGCTTGTGACCAACTGTGTGACTAACAGTGTGCGGCCTAGCAAATGGACTTCGATGAAAAAGATTTTGTGCGGTTGACCCATAACCGTGATGTTGATTGTTGATGAAGTAGCAGGTGCCTACATAGCTTGGGGTGGGAGGGCACGTCTCCAAATAACCCAAGCCGAATGCTGCTATGATGAAACTGATGAATGTGAAGCAGGTGCCTACTAAAGCGGGGTGAGAGGGCACGTCTCCAAAGGAAACCCGCTCCGAATGCTGCTCCAGATTTAAAATGAGCATAACTCGGTCAATATAACTCAGAATATTTATTATAACCTATTTTTGGAAATGGAATGATCATTCTGCATCATCTCATGTGTTTGAAACCACTATCTGGAGACTCTAGACTCTCATATTTGCGCTAGAATTGTCATGCCGTCACAAAATTTCTGAAAAATAGTTGATTTTAAATCAACGATAACTCCCACATCCGGACTCCGATTCGGCCGATTTTTTTTTTGAACTTGGGTGATTTTTCAAGAGGAGCTCAAATCTATCTCCATTTCTCTGAGATTTTGTATTAAAAACTGCAAAAAATGACAAGAGAGCCGCCGTCCATGAATTTTCGTCAGAAAAATTGCTTCAATATCGCTGATTTTGAATTAGCGATATCTCCCTCATCCGAACTCCAATTTGGCCGATTTTTTTTTTGAATTTGAGTATTTTTTCACAAGGAATCCAGATCTGGTATTTGTTTTTGCAAATTTTTCACCAAAAGTTTCAAATCTGATCTGAAAACTCGCCGCCCAAAAACATTCATGGATTTTGTTGAAGATTGCTGCAAAACATTGAAACTGAAATATGTTTCAAACCCTCATTCCCATGGAGGCGTAACCTGAATCTGATACCACTGATCCGGATCTTGGTGATAGGCCCCCAAGATCTAAGAAAATTGAAATGGATGTGACCAGATCTGCAAAATTAGAATGCCAAAAAAAAAAGAGAACACAAAGAAAATAAAACCACAAAGAAACTTGTTTTATTAAAACAGAGAATAACTGTAGAAGCTACATTGTGGCGGACAATTTGTCCTTTTACAAACTGAGGCTTGTTATTTATAGCCTTTTTTGAGTCACACTACCATGTGTAGATACCATAGGCCAATACCATGAGTAGATACCACTTACAATGCCATGGGTAAATCCCATGTGTGGATGAATACCATGGGTGGATACATACCATGGGTCACTTACAATACCATGGGCGAATAAATATCATGGGTGAATGAATACCATGGGTCGATGCCATTTACAATACCATGTGTAAATTCCATGGGTGGATGGATAACATGGGTAGATGAATACCATGGGTTGATGCCATTTTCCATTTGGATCAAACCCACACCTGGTGCTGAGCTGCTTACCGAAAACTAGAAGGTTCTCCGACTTGAGCAACCACGGCTTGATACCTCTCACATTGCTTACACTGTCTCTTCTCATTCCGGCGGATTCCGACAACGTCCTCTGCATCCTTTAGAATTTGCCGAATTTCCTTGCTCGTTCTCCCACTAGTAGTGTGTGGATTTACCCGCTCTCCCTCTTGCAAAACCTCGGGAGACGTGTCCCTTGGATCCCTATGCCTTGGAGAGGTAACTAAATTTTCTGTTGCTGGTTGTTGGGGTTGTACCAGAGGCTCTTCCTCAGACTGCGTAGCAGAAGGCAACTCACGGGATCTCCTGAAGGCCTTCTCCTCCATGAACTTCACATCCCTCCGCACCACGACTTTCCTACTCTCAGGAATGTAGATGCGATATGCCTTTGCATTCTCGTTGTATCCTACCAAATACCCTTTTTCTGCAGTCATCTCTAACTTCCTCCTCTTCTCACTAGACACATGACAATAAGCTGTACTGCCGAAGATCCTAAAGTGACTCACTTCAGGCTTACTACCAATGAAGACACTTTCCGGCGTGATCTTTCCCAGTGCAGCGTGAGGAGTCTTGTTCTGAATGTAGATAGTTGTATTACATGCTTCAGCCCACGGGAATTTGGGCATGTCTTTGTCATACAGCATCGCCCTTGTTGCTTCAACAATAGTCCTGCTTTTCCTTTCTGCCACACCATTCTGCTCCGAATTGTATAGAGTTGTCCACTCTCTTTTGATGCCTTCCCTTACGCAGAAGCTAGTGAATTCCTTATCTATTATTCACCACCATTATCTGATCGCAATACCTTGATCCACTTCCCTGTCAGATTTCCAACCAAAGCCTTAAACTCTTTAAACCGACTAAAGACTTCATCCTTGGTCATCAAAACGTAGATCCAGGTTTTCCTGGAATGGTCATCAATGAAGGTGACGAAGTACTCGGCACCACTAAGAGCTCTAGTGGACATCGATCCACAGAAATTTGAGCGTATCAAGTCCAATACACCCTTGGCCTTATTGTTGCTTCTCTGATACGTTGCCTTGGCATATTTTCCCAATACGCACCCCTTGCAGACATCATCTCATTTAGTGCTCAACTCTAGAACACCCGTGACAGTCTTCTGGAGAATTCTCAACGCCCCATGATGCAAATGCCCCATTCTTCTGTGCCATAGCTCATTCAGGTTCATTTCTTCTGCGTTGTCGATCAGTGCCATTGGAGACTCAAGCTGCAACTTGTACAGTTTGTTGCTTCTTACCTCGATCTGTGCCTTCTTATTCCAACTGGAGTGTTTGACATAGACTCTATTTCCAATAAAGTAGACGTTATAACCTCGATCTGTGCCTTCTTATTCCAACTGGAGTGTTTGACATAGACTCTATTTCCAATAAAGTAGACGGCATAACCTCGGTTTTGACACTGGGACACTGAGAGCAAGTTCATCCCCAACACCGTCACATGCAGTACATTAGTGGCCCGAATCTTATTTCCAGCGTCGGTCTGAAAAACTACAGTACCTCTCCCAACAAGGATGCATTTTGCTTTATTACCCATGGTTATTTTGAAATTCATCTGCTCTTCTTGGTAGTCCGAAAAACAGTCCCATACTCCAGTCATGTGAGAAGAGGCTCCATTGTCAATATACTAGACATCAGAAGAAGCAGTGCTTGATACGCAAGAAAATTCTTCCTCAAGTCTGGATGCCAAAATAGAGACATCGTGATCCATCTATTATGTCATGGTTCTTTCCCTTTTTGGAGAACTGCGTGAACCCTTCTGCGTTGTTGCTGCAACAGTAGAATTTCGTTCACTAGTCGATTCTCGCTTCCTGTTACTCATCTCTTGCTCTGATACCATCTAAAATTTTCAATCTGAAAACTATACAGTCGCAGTGATATATTTATTTCTCCTACTTATTATTTCAATAAGTTATTTTTCAAAAATCTTCTGGCAAATATCGAAATAAATACTACTGCAACATTCACAAATACATATGCAAAGAAATAAACAGTAAAGGACATAAGCACAAGAATCAATCACATGTACACAATTATTTTTGGACAATTTGTCCCCGGAAAAACCCAATGCAGGAAAACTGGTGCAGTAGATGAGGGTTTTATTAATTCTTCAGTAAATGATATCTTTACAAGGAAATATACTAGAAGATAAAACCTGAAACACCTGAGACAGAATTCCCGGCTCCCTCGAACAATTCTCTGACACCCTAATCAACCTTTGTTGGCTCCTGTGCCTGTGCCTCTCTGCGTGTTTCTCTTCGAAGTCCCAGCGCTAGACTGTGTAAGTCTGCGTAGGGGCAGCATGGGTTCTCTGCGTTGCAGCCTCAAGCTGCCTCCAGTGGCCCACTACTGCCCTTTGTCCCTGATCTCGATCACTTCTGACTCCCTCCTCCTGCTTCTGCAAACTCTTCACCCTGCAACTCTCCCACTTAAATCAAATTCTCTTACTTCAGAATCAATCTCCTTTGGGTACAGAGTGTATGCCCGGCTTGTTTTCCAAATGACCCTCAAGCCCTCTTTTATAATCTTCTCGTTGGAGATCCAACGACCCAGATTAGAAGTTTAATCAATGGCTAAGATTAAAACTTGACTTGATCCTTGTTTTCTAGAAGATTCACACTCTGACTTATTAATACCCTTTAATTATTTCATACCCCTAAGTTTAGACTTAGGGTCTTCATTAAAATAATTAATTATTTTAATAAGTCATGAACCGAGTGAAATTTCCAGAAATGCTTTTTGGGTTCTTTGGAATGCTGTTGTCCAAGCCTCCCTGCAAAGTTTGAGACTTGTAACACTTCTAGATGCTACAAAAATCAATAATGATTCGAACTGTGCAGTGGTGGATTGGTTCAAGGATCCCGATGGGAAAGGATGATGAATCAAGAATAGCGTTGAACAGATGGAATCATGGTCTCCTAGTTTGACATGTGGGAGTTGAAGGTTTCCATTAATACGAGATTCTAGAATAGTCGCTTTGGTAAAAAATTAGCTCCCTCGCTAAAGTATCTTGTCTTCCTCCTTTGTGAGTTGGCATTAGTCCAGATTTTATCAAGAAAAGCCTTCACTGAATATCCTCATGATAACTTTGTTAAAGAGAAGGTTGAGTAACCACCCCAAACATAGTTGACACTCATCTTAATTAGTTAATGCCTTAAATTTTGGTCTTAACTTTGCATATTTAACCTTGCATGCAAAGAAAGACAAAAAGAATAAGGTTTTTGTTGTTAAAGAAAGCAAGAAACCCAAATCGAAATTTCTTCGAGGCTAATTAGGTCAAGCAAAAGTGGCTAACTCGATTTCACATCATTAGCATGTGACTTATTTAATAAGGAGGATTTGTGGAGGTAGTTTAGGTGTAGCAACGGAATTTGTAAATTTGAATACTGTAGCGGAAGACTTGTATGCTTGTAGATTTAATAGCAAAAGGCTTTAATTATAAAAATACACGGGGTATTTATAATAATAATATTTTATTGATAAGATATGACACGATTGAAAGTTTACAATGAGGTCCTGCTTTTATACCCACGCAGGTACCTTTTCACGAATGGGCATGTCTTTTAGACATGCCTTTTCATTAACCTAATGACTACTTAACATAATCCTAACTGATTATTTAATAATTACATTTATTTCTATTTATTCTATTAATGACTATATTTAATACTTAAGTTATGAATTAGATTCATAACATTGCCTCCTTCTTCGAAAAGCTTTGTCCTCAAAGCTTAACTTTCCGACAACTTTCTTCACTGGAACTATCTGCTAAACATGTCTTCAATCACTGATACCTTTCTTTTTTCCTTTTTTTCTTTTTTAAACTCATCCTTATAATTCCTTCATTTTCTTTTAAAACTTGGATTATTTGTGAGGCATATATATCTTCCTTGTAGAATTCTCTTATACATTCTCTTTGAACTCCATCCATTTTTTTTTATTTTTTTTTTAAATTAATTTAATTAATTAAATAGTAATTTTAATTAATTAAATTAATAATTTTTTTCTTATAAAGTAACTTTATAAAAGTTTATTATAATTTAACTTTATAAATTAACAAGTTAAACTATAATCCTTTATATAGAGAACTTATAATAATTTTTATTTTATGAAATGGCTGGACAGTCGTGTCTATCTCTTATGGACAATTGTGTCTATTCATGGGCAGCGTGGATTTTAAAGTGGACGCATTGTAGTTTTGCCTTGTGGAATACAGAGGCTTTTCAGAAACGCTATTGAGATTAACGCACTTTAAGGGTTCCGTCTCCTACACAGGATAGAAGTCGTCGGTCAAGACAAGGCAAAGATCCACCCAAATTTTCAGAGGCATTTTCTCCAAATAATTATTGATAAACTCGTCCACGGAATTGCACAAATTTGCTGCTAACGACCGCAAATTAAAATTTCTGAGGACACCAAAAAGGCCTCGCTCAAATAACGTTCGAATAGTCTCTGGATTTTCATATGTCTGGATTTTGAACGCTCTGGAAGCTCCCTTGAGGCACCGAACTGAAACGGCGATCTGGTTGTGTATTGCTCCCACATTGAAAATGATGGCGGCTACCTCCATAGATTTGTTATGCTCGGTGGCCTTTTGAACAGATTTCTCAACAGATGCAACCCCTTTTCTCAAGTCTGAAATGCGATTGTAGGTTTTGCTAACAGCATTTCTTAAAACCTCCCAGAGCCGGTCTGAAGTGTGGAATGGTTCAACGTTGGCAGGAGAAAAAACCCAGCTTTCAGGATCATTGAATAGCAGTAGCACTGCTGCATGATAGGCTGATGTTGTAATTTCTATTGGCTTAGCGTCAAACTTGCCAATGATAATGCAGCTTCCCAGAGAATATATCCATCTTAGCTTTCGGTTACTATATTTTGCAGAGTAAAAGCTTTCAAATATCTCAATGCATCTAAACATTCCCCTCGGTAGATTAATTTCTGAAGACTGGTAAACTGGCAGCACCCAGTAGTTAATACCGTTACAGCTACCTCTACTCCAGAGTGATCATTTGAATTTGAATTGTTATCAAAATATGTTCTCCACTGGTCTTGAGTCTCCCGGGAAAGTCTGAAGTCATTCAACATACCTTCCATCTTTGATGTATATTTGCAAACAAAATGATACTTCTGCCTTGACAATGTGCTTCGGTCAAGAGTCTCATTGGTAGTTTTCTCAAATAACAGTCTGCGGGCTAGTTTTGACCTGTAAAATTCACAATATAAATCTTTATCGCTGACATACTCTATAAGAATCACTGCCTTTCCAAGGATACAGTCACTGTCATCATCACTTAATTTTTTAAGGCCACTGTTTTTAAGTGCATTATCAAAAAACATAGCCAGGAATTCTGCACTCGTCCATTCCCCAACACGTTTACTGAATATTATTCGAAATGCTTCCTTTAAAGCGCTACCAAAAAACACATTTTCCTTAAATGTATGGACAACATAATCCATGGAATTGTCATGCAATTCAATAATCTTCTCCATAAGCGACTGGTTTTGAATTGCAACTATATCAGTTTTGTCTGGATTATTGTTTATAGCGTCCTCAGCCCATTTCACTAAGGTTATTCCTTGACTGGTTATATACTCTTTAAAAATATTTGCCACCAATTCCAAGCCTTTGGGTGTTGTACAGAACAGACTAAACATCCTAGAAAGATCATCATTCGTCTGGTGGGCTTTATCAGTTTCCATTATGTGAAATATTGTGGTGATGCAGAGATTTCGATATGGTCGAGACGTGTTCTGATTTAGGTTAAAACTAACACCACGTGGTATGGCAGGCAGTGGATTATGATTCAACTGGACACCTTGTGGCATTGCAGGTGGTGGATTATGAATTAAATTGACTTCTTGTACACTGTCAGGTTGTGGATTTTGCCTTAGAATGGCACCTTCTGCCATGACAGGCTGTGGATTTTCCATGAAATTGACACCTTCCTCCATTTCAGTTTTCCATCTATCATGGACTACTTCATGATTATTAAACCTTCGATTAAAGGCCTCTAATTTACAATCTGTAGCCCCACATTCTCCATCATCATCATAAATCTTTTTTTCAATATCTTTGTCCAATGTGTTTTCTGTAGTTGTTTTTGGTAATATAGACAACTCATGACTGAAAAGATTGCCACCTCCAGAATCATTAATGTATTCTTCAACGGTCTTCTGACTAGCAGAATCAACTTTATTTGGATCCTCCTCAAGACCAGCTTCATCTTCATCTTTTTGTGCATTTTTACTGTCGCTGGCAATGCTATTTTTTGAATAAACGACACATTTATGTCCTGCGAAATATTTGTCTCTACATTTCCAACAATTCTCTACCTTTTTACTTTCAATACTAGTTGGTTGTTTTCCTTTTTTACGCATTGGTGGGGGAATATATTTAGTTGACTTTTCCATGGGTTTTTTACTTGATTTCCCTTTAGAAAAACTAACTGTTTTATTATTATTACTGCATTTTTCATCTTTCTGTTTCTCATGTTTTTCTTTTCTATTATGAGAATTTTTTTTAAAATCTGCAGAAAGTTTTTTAAGATCTGCAGAAAATTCTGCAGATAACTTTTCTAAGTGCTCAACCTTTTCTAGAATTTTTCTAATTATTTCGGGCTTTTCACGTAATGGCACATTATATGGTAAATAATGTGCTCGAGCTTGTAAACTATGTTCGTAGGCTTGTAGAACGACGTTGTGTGCCATTGCTTGTAGATGGCTCTGATACCACTGTAGCAACGGAATTTGTAAATTTGAATACTGTAGCGGAAGACTTGTATGCTTGTAGATTTAATAGCAAAAGGCTTTAATTATAAAAATACACGGGGTATTTATAATAATAATATTTTATTGATAAGATATGACACGATTGAAAGTTTACAATGAGGTCCTGCTTTTATACCCACGCAGGTACCTTTTCACGAATGGGCATGTCTTTTAGACATGCCTTTTCATTAACCTAATGACTACTTAACATAATCCTAACTGATTATTTAATAATTACATTTATTTCTATTTATTCTATTAATGACTATATTTAATACTTAAGTTATGAATTAGATTCATAACATTAGGCTCATTACTCAGGCAAGAAAAATACCAAACAAGCCATTAATCAATGAGTTGAGTCAAAATAACTACAGCTATAGGTGGTACAATAATGGAAATAATGTCAAAAGGATTAGCCTTGTATTTATTATTTAGGATGATCAGTGACGCACCAAGTTATGGTACCAAGGTTACAGGGACATGAGGCTATATAAGAATGCAACCATTATTTCTCTGCTTAACATAGTCTCTCCTATCTCAATTGACCTTTAGTGCGCAACTTCAAGAAAGTATGTAGTCTAGGGCAATTTGTGGGGCATCGCCAATGCCCTTGGGGTATTCACCTCATCAACCCATTTTGATGACCTTATTACAGGTTGTTTGGTCATATCCTTTGTTACAAGAAGGAATAAACTCCTCTCTTGCAATCCAAATGGTAAACCACTTAATTGGGGTTGTTGACCACTCTGTGTCAACGACCCCATAGCAGTACACCCCCATTTTTGCAAATGGGATTTATCATGTTCGAGGTGTTCATGCCATTCAGATTTCATCATCAGTCGACAATTTTGTAAAAGATGTAAACCGATTCTGCATGTCTATAATGTAAATGATCTCAATAAAACCATCATGTATGTAACAAACTAGGTAAGCCTAGTGTTTTAGTTACAATTTCTATCCTAGGAGGTTTTTCATCCCACTGATTCATTTGTGTTTCTCTACACAAATTGTCGGCAGAGTTTTTCCCCTCCAGCCTCACCCCAAAGCTAGGATGGATTTTGTCATCAAGATAGTAAGTGAGTCCTAGTGTTTTTTATCGAGTGTTTGTAAAGTAATCTAGAAATGATCCTAGCTAATTGGCTAGATCATTTTATTACAGATTGCTAGGTCTATTAGATAATATTTTGGGTCACAGAATTGGGTAGATTATTAACGGTCTGTTGCGAATGGGTGTTCCCCTCATGGTTTAATGTATTAATCTTATGTAAAGAGGGTTGGAAAATAATTAATCCCCTCATGAGTCAATTAATTAAATTTTATAGCCAAATTAAATTAAAAATCCTAAGCCAGAAATTTAATTAATTTTATGTCCTATGTCAATTTAAATTCTTAAAAGACAAAATTCGTTGGTCCATAAAAAATAAATTTTTAAAAGTCTCAGGGCAAGGGAATATTGAAAATTTTGAGAAATTTTTGTTGGCAATATGATGCAGAGTGTTGTCCTTGATGGCAACCCACTTGATGAAGATGATGGCAACCTACTTAATGAAGTTGTTCTTGATGCTTGATAAGTTTATTAATGATGTAAATATGATGTTCTACAAGTAGTACAGAAGTTGCAGAAGAAAGAAATATCAGTATGTGCAAGAATAATGATGAAAAAGGTGTGTTACAAGGCATACGCGGGTTTGTCAAGGAGAAGGCGCGTATGCACGCAGAAAAGTACGTGCCAAGTCGCGTATGATCAATTGCGCTCTAAATGTGTAAAACCAGGGGTTACTACCATGGTATTGACCCATTGTATTGAGTGCTGGATTGTATAATTGATCCCGTCCAGGAATACCATCGAAAGTGATGTGGTTTTGGCTCATGGTATTGACAAAGGATAAATCTATATAAGGAGAAGAAAATCATTGTGCAAGGGGTGTGCATGAGTTTGGGTTTGAATGTATACTTCACTCTGAAGTATGTCTGAATGGAAAGGGTAACAGTTTGATGATAGATCTGAATCTATGATGCACCTATGAAGAAAATGATCAAGAGGGATCTCTAGATCTGAAATGTATTTGTATCTTCTAGATCTGTTGATGGAATATTTAGATCTGAGATAAGGCGAACATGTATCTGAAGTAAAGGGTAAAATCTGAACGATCGTACGGTACGCGAAGAAAATTGCACTGCCCTATAATCTTTGAAAAGATATACGCTGGTTGCGGCATAAAAAGTAGGTATATACGCAGGTTGAATTGATGACGCGTGTGGAATGTGAAACTGGTTACGAAGTATGTCTTAGAGATGTGTCCCAACAGGGTTTATGTGACGCGTGTGTCTTGTATGGGAATACGATTGAAAAAGGCATTGTGTGAAAACTGGGGTTTGAAATAGTTTGGTGCTTAATCTGAAATACGTACTGTGATGTACGCTATACGATTTGTGATGTATTCATACGGATCTTGAGTTCTGCGAATATTGATTATGTTTCTAACTATGTTGAGAAAATATCAAGTTGTTGATTGATTGGTTGATGATTCATTGAATGAATTGATAAGGGTATAAGTTTCAATTTGATGTATGATTGAGCTTAAATGTGTGGAGTGGGTCCAGTCTGAAAATATGATGAAAAGTGGCCTGCAAGTTGTGATCTATTGAAGCTATTGGATCCAGTATGAAAATTGATGAAAAGTGGTCCATGGTGGTGCTGAGGGTTGTAGCCTTCGGGTCGAGGGTTGTAACTCATGGGAGTGAGGCTGGTAACGAACGGTCGTACCTCCTTCTGAAGGCATTTGGCTTCGAGAGCGAGGTCGTGGCTCGCTTCGAAGGCAGTAGCGAGCGAGGGTCGCTGGCTCCCACCCGAAGAAGGCTGATAGCGAGAGCGAGTTTGTGTGTCTGAGGTGGAGCGCGGTGCCTGCATGCTGGTATGAGTCTGCGCCAGTACATGGTTGTAAGATATTTTCTCTATAATAAAATATTGAAGGCTGAGACAACGACAGTGGTGGTTTTCTCCCGACTTGGGTTTCCACCTAAAATCCTGGTGTTCATATGTGATGCTTATGTGTGATGGTTTATTATGTTATTACTGCACATGCTTACTGTTAACCAAACATCTGATGAATGAATGATGCATAGACCTAAGTAAAGAAATAAATGCATAATAAGATCTCTATGTATACACGAGTTTTATGAAGGATATCCGCGTGCATACGCTAGTTGGCTTTAGCAAAGTAGCGTATGGGTTTTAGTGAATGGACAAGTAAAAATTTTTGAGTAAGTCCTAAATACTGATTCACCCCCTGCCACCGATTATTTTCCCAAGTGGTGGTATCGGAGCGGGGTCATACTGCTGACTTGATCGCTTGAGAATCCGTCACAATAGGAAAAAGCAAAAGAAAGCTACTCAAGAGAATGTCTCGACTTGTGTCGGCGAGAAAATGAAGAAGATGAAACAGGTAGTGATTGTTGTTCTTGTGATATTCTTCTTTGTGCAAGCAATGGTGAAGACAATGAAAGTAATGCTATGGACCTAGAAGAAGTTATCCAAGATCAACAAAGAATATTTAATGAGAAGGAATCTGCCTACAAAGATTTGATCTCTAGATTGAAAAGGATGTACGATAATGTATCCAATCGAAGTAAAGGACCTGAAGCAGAAATCATCTCTCTAAAAGCAGATCTGGAAAAATCAAATAAGAAGAATGAAGAACTTGAAGCAGAAATCATCTCTCTCAAAGAAGATCCGAAAAAATCAAATAAGAAGAATGAAGAACTCATCTCCCTGAAAGCAGATCTCGAAGCATCAAATAAGAAGAATGAAGAACTTAAAGAAGAAATCATCTCTCTGAAAGCAGCATCATATAAAGAGAGTGAAGAACTTTTACAAACTTTTGAAGCACAAGAAAATGGATTGAAGGAAGAGATTTTAAAATTGAATGATCAAGTAGAAGAAGGAAGAAGGAAAGAAGAAAGCATGAAGAAGCAATGCCAAAGTTTGGAGGTTGAGGTAAATATTTTGAAAGGTAAATTAGAAGAAAAAGATAAACTCTTGAGGTTTCAAGATAGTACTAAGATTTTGGACAATATTATTAGTAATCAAAGGTCTCCTGCTATTAAACTTGGTCTTGGTTTTCATGAAACTGTTAAAGGATAATCTAGTTCACAAGGAAATTCAAAGGATATCAATGCAAAGCCTGAAGTGTTGAAAGAAGCAAAAGGTTAACCAACGATCATGAACTCTCAAAAGAAATCATTCCCTTCTTTGATCAATAATGTTGAATGCTTTAAATGTCATAATTATGGGCATGTTGCAGCCAATTGCAGGAGAATATTGTTTCAGTCACAAACAAGCAGATTCTACACAGAAAGGTACTCAGGTGTCTTCAAGAGGTATTGTTTTTCATGCAATAAGTATGGTCATAAAGCAGCTGATTACAATAGAAGAAATAATAGAAAAACACATTATGATCCATATGCTTACTTTTCTGGTCACATAAGATGTTATGCCTGTAACAAGTATGGACATGTAGAAAAGGAATGCAGGATGAATAGATCTGAGAAAGTGAACAATTTCCAGCACACAATTAGAAAGTTCAAACAAAGTTGGAAAAAGATGGAGGACCAGTCAGAAACATAGGGAATATTGACCCTACTGCAGTCATCCACTTCTAAAGCTTATTTCTCATAATGACTGCATGAATGATGTGAGATACATTCTGGTGATTAGTAATGTATCATCACAAGGGGAGCGATGTATGGTGATTCTCATGGTTGATTTGGTTATTTTGGTTATGTTTATTTTTGACAGTGCATCTGTTGTGAAGAAGACGGATATAGGTGGTACAAATTCAGGGGGAGAAGAAGGATTGTGAGATTTTCAGTATTTCACTTTCCATACGCGGGTTTAATGAAGTAAAGTCGCGTATACACGTGAGTTCCAGTGGACATAGACACGTATGCATTTATGATAAGGAAATTAGTATGACAGCTCAAGAACAGGAGCACAGGTTCAGGGGGAGCATCAGTCTAACTACTAATGATTGCATTATTGACACTATATCTGCTTACGTCTCAGGTCTAAATAATGATGACATGATACATGATTTATTATGATGAGTTTATGGATGAGCCCTGTTTTCTCTTTGTTGAAGAGTATTCCTTGCTTTCACACATGAATGAGATGGAAGATTTATGATTCAGAGATACGGATAGATCATGCAGAACTTGTTGCTGATGTTTCTTGTCACGATTGAGACATTTTATACATAATTCCATCACATATTGCATCATGATATAAATCTTGAAGATTTTGGTGATATGAGATCACTTGGATGATTGTTTGACACACATTGTCTATCAAAGAAGTTGTTCTGGAATGATAATTCCTCTTGGGAAGAATATGTTGATGCTGCAAAGAGCTTGAAGGCTTGGTTACTAATGTGCTTATGCTACAACTGCTAGATGACACTTTTAAACATAGCTACATTGTCCTATTTGTTCTTCTCTCATATATTCCAGGGAAGCATTCAAAATATCCCAGATAGAAGCTGGAAGTTATCTCTGCCTTTCAGAAGATCAGATCTATTCAAAATCAGAAGATTAAAATGGATACGTGGATTTCCTAAACGACAGTCGCGTATATACGCGAGTTCATACAACGAAAACCACATATGTGTGGTTGCTGACAAATGTCTCTGATTCAGCATTCTTCAGCAGAGCTGCAGTATTGTTTGGCATCTCTGGTGGTGTTCCAGTACTCATAATTCTGTTTCATTCTCAGATGTTTCTTGATAAAGATGCCTTGATGATTTGGCTGTTGAAAGTGTTCAGGTTGCACAAGCTAAGGAGGAGTTTTGGTCATATGGAAAGGATGCATTAGATGCACAGTTTCAGGGGGAACATTAGCATTGCTGAATGTAATGCATTGTTGGCATTATGATGGTTATGAATTATGATCTCTCTCTTGAGGTCTTTTGGTCTTGGTTATAAAAATTCATATTTGTAATTTGATGAAAAGGTTATGTTGAAGACCTATGATGTAAATTGTAACATTCAGTCATGTAAAGGGCTTGTTCAAATTTGCAAACCCACTTGGTTGGGTAGTTGAGTCAATGTGTGTAAACCCACTTGGTTGGGTACCTGAGTCACATATGTAAATCCACTTGGTTGGATCATTGAAGTAAGTATAAGTCCTTGGTGATAGGAAAGGTCATAGAGTCATGTACTTCATTGAAAAATATGTTTTGAAGATTCAGCAAGAACTCAGGGGGAGCATGGTAACTTCAATGCACATGAGATCTACAACGCTCTTCTTTCTACATGAGGGAAAAAACCTTGTGTTGGTTTTGACCCGCCCTTTGCCCTTGATGTCAAAGGGGGAGAGTGACATAGTGTTTGAATAAGGGGAGAATATCATTATGTTTAATGTATCTATCTGTTGTCATCAAACACCATCGTGGTTGCCATCAAGTCCAAAGGGGGAGATTGTTGGCAATATGATGCAGAGTGTTGTCCTTGATGGCAACCTACTTAATGAAGTTGTTCTTGATGCTTGATAAGTTTATTAATGATGTAAATCTGATGTTTTACAAGTAGTACAGAAGTTGCAGAAGAAAGAAATATCAATATGTGCAAGAATAATGATGAAAAAGGTGTGTTACAAGGCATACGCGGGTTTGTCAAGGAGAAGACGCGTATGCACGCGGAAAAGTACGTGCCAAGTCGCATATGATCAATTGTGCTCTAAATGTGTAAAACCAGGGGTTACTACCATGGTATTGACCCATTGTATTGAGTGCTGGATTGTATAATTGATCTCGTCCAGGAATACCATCGGAAGTGATGTGGTTTTGGCTCATGGTATTGACAAAGGATAAATCTATATAAGGAGAAGAAAATCATTGTGCAAGGGGTGTGCATGAGTTTGGGTTTGAATGTATACTTCACTCTGAAGTATGTTTGAATGGAAAGGGTAACAGTTTGATGATAGATCTGAATCTATGATGCACCTATGAAGAAAATGATGAAGAGGGATCTCTAGATCTGAAATGTATTTGTATCTTCTAGATCTGTTGATGGAATATTTAGATCTGAGATAAGGCGAACATGTATCTGAAGTAAAGGGTAAAATATGAACTGTAAATCTGATCTGAAGAAGTATGCTGCCCTATAATCTTTGAAGATCTATACGCTAGTTTGCAGCATAAAAAGCGCGTATATACGCGGGTTGAATTCAGCGAAAGCGCGTATGGAATGTGAAACTAGTTCTGAAGTATGTGCAGATGTATACGCGGGTTTATATGCATGAAAGCGCGTATATACGCAGGATCAGTGAAAGGAAAGCGCGTATGAAAACTGGGGTTTGCTGAAGTATGTGGTATGAAATGTCTGATCTGTTCTGCTGTATTAGTGTTATCTGTTTATGATGTATTCATACAGATCTGGGTTCTCTGAATATTGATTTTGTTGCTGACTATGTTGAGAAAAGATCAAGTTGATTGGTTGATGATTCATTGAATGAATTGATAAGGGTATAAGTTTCAGTTTGATGTATGATTGAGCTTAAATGTGTGGAGTGGGTCCAGTCTGAAAATATGATGAAAAGTGGCCTGCAAGTTGTGATCTATTGAAGCTATTGGATCCGATATGAAAAATTGATGACGTGGTCCATGGTACAAGGGTTGCGCCCTTGATCCAGGGGTCATAGCTCGCTTCGGGTAGAGCACAGTGCGCCGGAAAGCGAGGGGATTCGTGCTCCCTTCCAAGGGGCGTGAGAAGCCGGGGGTCGTAGCTCCCTTCCAGAGGCCTAGTAAACAAGAAAAAGGTTGTAGCCTGCAACGATTGAGTGCACAACGTCTTTGAGTATGGTCATGCCAATACATGGTTTAATAGATGTTTTCTCTATAATAAAATATTGAAGGCTGAGACAACGGCAGCAGTGGTTTTCTCCCGACTTGGGTTTCCACCTAAAATCCTGGTGTTCATGTGTGTTGCTTATGTGTGATGGTTTATTCTGTTATTACTGCACATGCTTACTGTTAACTAAACATCTGATGAATGGATGATGCATAGACCTAAGTAAAGAAATAAATGCATAATAAGATCTCTGTGTATACGCAAGTTTTATGAAGGATATCTGCGTGCATACGCTAGTTGGCTTCAGCAAAGTAGCATATGGGATTTAGTGAATGGAAAAGTAAAAAGTTTTGAGTAAGTCCTAAATACTGATTCACCCCCCCCCCCCCTCTCAGTATTTTTCCCAACAATTTTGGACCCTTGGGCCTTGGTAGTTAAGTCAAAGTCTATTTTTTGAGGTAATTAACTCAAAAATGTTATTTTTGAGTTAATTAAAAGGGAATTAATTGAAAATTTCGAAATTCCTCAAAAAATTATAATTTCGACGAACGAGATTAAAGGATAATCAAATCATTTTCGACGGTCGAGATTACTTTGACAGGGATCAAGTGAACTAGCCGTTCGAGATTTTACCTATAAATTAGAGGTCAATGTCAGTCTGATTTTTCATCCAATCTTTTGATCGTGCACTTGCTCTTGAAGCTCTCCTGTAATACTTTCTGGAATAATACAAATGAAGTCTTTGGGGTTTTATTTGATGGTCGTGTTCCTCTTCAGCATTTTATGGTAAACTTGTTCTTTATATTCTTCTGGTGATTATTTCAATGAATTGTTGATTAATGGCTCTTGTAGAGTAATCTATTGCAGAGGTATCTTGCTTAGGTTACTAGATTTAGGGTAAGAATATTAATTTGATTGAGTTAGCAGTTATCTCTGACTCTTGAAAAATTTATGTTTTATCTTATTTATCCATTGATTCAACAGTTTAACTTTAAGTGTGCGGAAATCTTTCAAATTTAGAATTTAGGCATTTGGGGAAGTCCTCAGCTGGACCAGCTGACTCCCAAGGAAACAAGATCTGAAGAGCCCTCCAGATCTAATTCCTCGGGCTTATCTTAAATTCTTTTTTTTTGCAAGGTTTTTCTAGGGCTTATGCCTCTCTCTTAATTTCTCTTTTTTAAATTGTAAAATAGCATTGTAGATTTGTAAGTATCGTTAAATTTTCCACTCACCAAGGTTTCAGGGTTTTTATTTTCTGTGCATATATTGAGTCTCTGGGTTCCTTGTTTCTAGTTTTGTGCAGGTTACACTAGGAGATTTTCAAAGAATTTTTTTTAGATTTGAGCCAGATCTAGGCCCCAAAAGGTAAGATCTGGTCTCAGGATCAGATTTGGTTGCATATCTAAGCTAGATCTTGCCTCAAGGTTTATATTTTTCAAGAGCATTTACTTTAAACGGATTTTATCTCAGATATTGCTAGACAAAAGAGGAAAAAATTTGAATCTGAGTGTTTATGCACCAACTGTGCCTACAATTTCTTTTTGTATGCTCCTTCCCTCATTCCCTGTGCGTGAAACCCCTCACGATTCTGCCTGCAAAATGTGCATTCCTCATTCCCCGCGCATTTCTTGCCCTTTGCCTGTTTGCAAACCCTCTCCCTCACCTTTCGTTTTTCTCTAGCTAACTCTCAGCTCCCTGCGTGAGCTTTTTCTCCGTCCCCCTCCTTCCTTCACGCTGCTTATAGCAGTGTTTCCTCTTGAGCCTCCCTACGTCACTCTACTCTCCCTGAAAGCTGCCTCCATCACATTACATCTCCTTTTTTTTCCTCACGCTGCCCTCATCCCTGCGTTTTTGCCTCATCCGCCGCGGCTGCAACTCCCTCATTCTCCACACTCCAGCGCCTTGACATCCCTGCCATCACTTCCTTTGTTGCGTCCCCTTTCCTTTCACTGTTGTCGGTTGCCCCGTGCTCCCGCTCTTTCACCTGCAAACAAACCTAATGTATCACGTTAAAAAAAAAAAAAAAACATTAACATTTAGACTTTAAACTCATAACATTTCGACTTTGATTCTTTGTTTAGTTTAATTTTAATTTTTTTTAACTTTTAACTTTGATTTTCTTTTGTGACATTTCGATTTTATATTTGTTTTAGTTGCATTCGTTTAACATTTCAGAATTTTAAAAATTTTAAAACTTCAGACTTTAATTTAATTTTATGATATTAGATTTCGATTTTTTTTTATTTAGTTTAACTTTTGACCTTTAAAAAATTTAAAATTTAAAATTTAACATGAGTTTTTCTGATATTTAATTTTTTTCAATTTGTATAATAGTTTTAGATTTGTATTTTAATTTCATTAACTTTTAAAAATATTCAAAAGCTTCAAAAAATCTAATCCTAACTTTGAAAATTTTAAAATCAAAGATTTGTCTATAGTTTAGTTTTTTTTTAATTCATTTTTGTATATAAATTTTGGAATTTCAATTTTTGGGACATTAAGGTTTTGATCTATTAAGCTTGTGAAGATATTTAATTGTGGAATGATTCCTATAGTTGACGCAATTTAATTTTTTTAATATCCTAAGTTTGACTATAGAGAAAATTTAATCCATCAATTGCTTGACAAAACGTTTATTTAACATGGTATATTTTGATGATTAATTATTGGGATTTAAATGCTAATTATTTTACATGCTTCAAATAAGTTTGATGATCATTGGCATCTGAGTTTTGGAACATTTCCTATCGATTAAAATCGTTTAATGTTTAATTAGCTCTTGTTTCATTTACTTGAATTTGGATATTTATTGAATATTAATGTTTGGAAAATTCTTTCAAGTAAGTGTGATCAATGTTTTAAAAAACGGAATCGATCAGCTACCAGGCCGAGGTAATGACTCGGTAATGACTCCGAATCGGTAATGACTCGGTCGACTCGGTTTCAATGACTCGGTTTTTGTAAAAAATACATTAAATATTAATTTTTTTATACAAAAAAATAAATTTAAAGATTTTTATTCATGTTTCCAAACACAAAGCATTACAATATAGATAAGTCACAAAAGACAACATATGATCAAAGTAGGCTCATGAATATATCCATTATATCAAAATTGCACCTAGTGCACTGTCCAATTACAGGATGATGATATAGAGATCAAAACAAAAAACATAACCAATGTCACAGGTGACTCCTTTCGACAAGACATCAACCCTCTAGAAGGCCTATGGTAATTCAAAGCATATAAAGAACCGTGGATTAAACCTACAGTGCTAAGTTCTGTGACCTGATTGAAGAGGGTTTCATTGTGTTTTTCTTCAAATAAGAAAGCATTTGCAATTGAGCCACAATAGCCTTCAGACCGAGTTATTAAGTTCCCTATCTACGTTGAGAATTTAGCGTGGATCAATTCACGACATCTTTGTACATTACTTTGAAGGCTTGATTCTAAGTATAAACAAGGTATTTCTGCCCCTCGTTTGAAGCAATTATGGAGGACTTCTTTGCTCAAGTAGAATTGAAGGGTATTTTTCTTCTGTTTCTCTTGACATTGCATCCTTGTTATGAATTTGTTATTCTCATTGTTCCGAAGAAATTTAAATCCCCTAATCTAAAGAAAAATTCGGCATTTGACATTGTGGTCACTGGACTATGAGGACTTAAAAGGTGACTTCATTTACAACTAGAAGGGTGGTATCCTATCAATGATCGTGGGGAGGACTTGTCCTAGAATTAGAGGCACATCATTATAAAGGACAGTTCTAAGGCCCTCCATAATTTAAGGAAGCCGAGATCTTGTATACATACGTTTGCAAGGTAATGTGTAATGCATTTATTTATTTTTATTTGTTTTAAGGCTCTTTTGATGGAGGGTTTAATTTGAATAAAAACCCTAGATGGCTCATGGAAAACCCTAGCTCACATATGAAACCCTAATTTTTAGGGTTTGTGGATTCTAGGGTATTTAGATGAGGATGATGTTTTGAATTCCATTCTCCATTAGTGTATTAAAACCCTATATTGTATCTCATGCTTTTATGATCACATATTGTTCTTGGTCATTGTCACTAACATCATGTCATCAAGGTACATAGAGGGATTGGTGCTCTTGATTAAATACGAGTTCCATACCCTAATACATGACAAAATTCAATGGAAACATTGCAATAACCCAATCCTGAAATCCTGAAAAACTGATAAGTCTGCTGGATTTTGAATGAGATCTAAAATTCTACTTTCTCCATATGAAATCCAATGAGGTCGGAACCACTCTCAAACATCCTGGGTCATTTCATGGTAATGTTAAAAATTTAAGTAAACTTTTACTTTAAAAATTTAACATTACCATAAACTTCACTCAAAAACCAGCTCCAGCTCTTGAAAGGCACCGAACAAACCTAAACCCGAGAATTAAGTGCGGTTTCAGTCTAAAAATGATTTTTTGCGGCCACCAGCCGTAAGGTAGCTGTGGGGTCTTTCAAGACGAACCTGGTTAGTACGGTTATTCTTGAAGCAATGAAACGGTACAAAAACAGCAAACAAATATAGCAAGTAGTAGCGTTCTTGTGCTGAGAATGGGACGCGTTAGCCTAATAGCTGGACAAACCAGGCACAATTCGATCAAATAAATGATTTTAAAACTATGAGTGTGATCGATATCTTATTTTTGTGGATCTGCGACAAATGGTATATCTTTTAATTGAGTAATCTTTTGGCATCTTCATAATTGGCACTCTCGCTTAAGTACTTAATAGTTAGATCAGATTATTTATAACCTAAGTGCTTAGGCTTTTAACATCACCTTTTATCATCGAAGCTTGTTTCATCTCGCTCCTTCAAATCATTTTCCTTGCATTCTGCATTAGCATTGCATAGCAGTAGTTTCTCATCAAGTACTTGGTTGTAATTTCCTTAGCGGGATAGTTGACTTCATAAGGCACTGATATCAGTCTTTCAAATTCAATCGAATCCTTTAATCTTGCTAGATCTTTTACAAGTATTTGGTCGTTTAACTGTGTCTCCCAAACTGGTTGGTTCCCAACTAGTTCTCCTTCATTCCATTTCCATAGAGTCTACCCGCTTAGTCTGCTATAAGGAGATAGCTTAAATAGAGAGATTCGGGATCAGGGTGACAGCGCTGATCTGAGCCATTGTCGTGGTGCCTAGACATTATGTGCGACAACAGGGGCCATCACCAACATCAAGACAATCACTAGGATCCGAAATATTTGATACATAGGGCTTCGAAGAGGGAAGCAAAAACATTTTTCGGGCCTTAATCACAAGTTTAGAACACTTGGAGTCATCAAACCAAGCCTTACAAATGAACGTCAGCGAACATACCAACAGAGTAGCAAAAATGTAGGCAAACAACATTTCTCTATAGACATAGTTGAATGAACACAAGATACAAAGTGCCCTCCACCACCCCTTTAGTGAAACCTTTGATGTGGAAATTCTCAACTTTAAAAATGAACAGAGGGAGATCAAACCTCAGTAGGCTACACTTCAACATGAAATAGAAACACATATTAACTCATGGTCACAACTTCCTATTACTCTGCAACCTGCTATTGTGTGAAGGATTGCAGGTCTTTGCTTATAAGCACGACTGTAACCTATTATTGTGTGCCTATACATTGTTGATTTTTGTGATGCTCACTTTCACAGTAGGAAGATCCTGGGATGGAATAAACATACGCACACATGCAGCTTGATCAAATTAATAATAATATATGTAGTTCAGTGAACATTGACCATTGAACAATGCAATAGCAAGGATTCCTTTTGGATCATAGTAATTATAGTGATAAAGTTACTCCTAATAATTGTCCCTTGCTAAGACACTATAACAAACATCTAATACTAGTGAACACTTCCTTTCAACACTAAACAAGATAAAATGTCATGCAAGACCTCACCAATGTGCAACATTCAAAACAGGTATTAATCGATAAGAAACTACAAAAGGAAAGGAGAGAGAATATTGGCCCAATACGTTAGCGCCGAGATAAAACTTGCTTAACTGTTCTGTCTGTATTTTCCTACAATCTTTCAATCCTATACTTAGGACAAGCATAGACTTTAGCAATTCTCTTAATCATATTGACAGGTAGTATATTGGTTAACCAAAGTTGCACTTTCTAATACACATTCCTTAATTTCTGTGCTGTCACATTCTAAGACATTTTATTATTAAGAATTTTATGCCTTCTTAGTTAAATGCTATGCAAGAGTTAGACCTCGTATACGTCTCCACTGCGCAGCTTCACGACGTGCCTTCAAGTCAGCCTGTAGGCAATTTCAAAAAATTAACACTGATATTAAAAAAAGGAATGTTAATAAGAAAAATAAAAGTTATAAAATGTTAGAAACTATCTGCTCTATTATGATAGTTTACGTACTGAACAACTAGATGTAGAGAAGGCACATACTTATATCTGTTATAGCTCTTTTGGTTTATTGAAACTTTCGGGTATGGTATAGGAGGAGAGAGAGAGAGTCAAACCTCAAATTCTTCCTTTGCTTCTTTTATTATTATCTTATCATCAATGGCAGCTCGCTGCAAAATAAAACCTCAAGTTTCAAAATGTACATGGAAAAATAATAGCAAGCAATTAAATAAAGAATTAAGCATGTTAGAAAGGAAGGAATTTTTTTTAAATATAGAATTTTTTCCGGACAAAAAAAAGGACAGTTCAAATCATAAGCATTTCTTTAAAAATGGCATTATGGCAACAGAACTTAACACACAAATGAATCTTCAAATTTGGCATATCCTACAACCTTGCCTTTTCGTTCTCATCCTAGGGATAATTGAAAAAAGAAAGGATGGCGAATAAGGCAATAGAATTAATACGTTTCAATTTAAAAGAAGAAATTAAGAAGCAGAAAAGCAATACAAAATAGTGACACCTTATCTTTACCACTGAATGAAGGCCAAAAGAAAGAGAAATTGTAGATGCTTTATTCACTGTGCCACTGAGGATTTTCACCTCTGTGTCTTCCAAAAGGTATGACACTCTGTTACCAGATTCGCTTTAGCACATCTCACACCTGCCCTGGAATCTTCTTGCAACTGGGGAATCACAGAGCCATATTAGATTCTTGGATTTTTTGTATTTTCTGGATCAGATCCGTTTCCTAAAATCTGATCTGTTTCCAGCATAAGTGAATCTGTTTCTGGTGGCAGAATTGTCGCAGATTTCAGATTCAATTCAGATTTCAGCATCAACAATTTGTACCATCAAGGTAAGTAGCCTCACCACAACTTTAATTGCAATGTCCTTATGATGCCTGCTGACCATTGAAGTACACTTGAAGACTCCATGCCCAAGGATATGCAAGAGCATTCCTGTACTTAAAGAGTTCCAGATATCATCAGGGCTTCAAAGCACCTTTTTCTCTCTTTTATTCTTCATTGTACTCAGATTCCGCAGCCCTACGGAGATATTGTAAAGTGATACTAGCATGATGACATAAGGTCATGTAACAGGGCTAGGTAGCTTAGGACTTTGTTATCAAATGAGATCACTCTAGAGAGTTTTTTTTCACTTAATTAATCATTTGCGTTTTTCTGCGTGTAATAATTAATTGAGCTTTTTCTCTCAGTTATAACCCCAAAGCTGGAGTGTGGCTTGATAGTAAGGCCTTAAGTGAGTCATAGTGTCTAGAGTCAATGTATAATACCATGTTAAATCACTCGTAAAATTTCGCGCAATTTGATTAGGTCTAGGTATCATTTTTTAATTATTAAATTTTCCCGCAAAATGGGATTTTTAATAAAATTTCTATGTAAATTGTAATGAGTGATGTCTAGAGAAGTTGTAGGGGCTATGATTAGTCAAAATTGAACCTTTACACCTCAAATTTCTACTAAGACACACTTTGAGGGGTCAAAAATCACTTATAGACCCTCAAAACGCACTTTTCCCAAGTCTACGGGAAAATGTGGCAATAAAATAGCCAGAAAATAAATAAATGAGAGAAAATAAAGAGTCTCTCCAAGTCAAAGATGCTCAAAAAAGAGTTGGAAATTCACCAATAGATAAATTCAAGTTTCAAAGTGATGTGGACTCCACCTAAGACCAAGAATCAAGGAAGCACATGTGCAAATCGAATTCTCCAGAAACGAACCACGAGCAGCAGCTCGGACTTTTTGAGGAAGGAATCTCAAGTTACAAGATTGAGTTAGGAGTACGTTGGGGTCATGATTAGTTTCACTTGGAGATGAAGTGGAGAGTGGTCTCCTACCATTCCACTTCACTATACGCATGTTCCTCTCTTATCCAACGAGTTCTTCAATCAGGGATAGCGTAGATCTAATATGCCACATGGAGAGGAGCTCTGTTATTGGGATTTGCTCCCATTCTTCTATTTAAATGAGCCATTGGCTACAATTCTCTCATGAAAAAGCGAGCCCCTGTGTTTGGGGAGATTATACTGCTTTGTGTAATCACATTTTGATCAATAATAGATACTTTGGGGTTCATATGTGGTGTTCTTCTTCCATGGGTATGGTATGATATGTTTGGTTATGTGCTTATGTTCTATTGGCTATAATTTCTATCGTCATTTCTATTTGCTTCATAGATTTACTAGTGTCTAGTTACCTTGCACTAGTATTTTGGTTGAAGTATTTTAGAGTTGGACATTTTAGTTAATTTTCGGTTAAATTGCTAGAATTTCTTTTTCATTGCATTATCTAGCCCCAATGGATCTAACAAATTATCTTGAGCTTGTGAAGAAATTCTTTTGAATTAGATCTCAAGCGTGAGGAGACGTTCTCGGTTGGACTAGCCCACGCTTGAGTATAGAAGTGAAAGAACCTAAGTTGCAGGAAACGTGGGGCAGGGGTCTGTTTCCACCCTGAAACGAAACGAAAACACGTTTCCCCGTACCGTACGGCCTGGAAACGCATTTTCGTCCGTACTAGGCCGTTTCATGTGGGGGAAACATGCCTAGTACGAACGGAAATGCGTTTCCAGGCTGTATAGGCGCGTTTCTGTCGTTTTAACTTAAAAAAAATTTCTTTTTTTTGGGGTTCATATGTTTTGTTATTTTTTAATTGTGAAAAGTGTCTTTTGGATGCTTCTAGATGGCTCTCTCAACTTATAAAAAGACTCTCACTTCTAATGATCAAGCCTATGGCCCTAGTATTTATATGTGATTCATGGTAATGTTAAATCCTTATCCTTTTACTTAATTTTTTAACATTACCATGAAATGACTCAGGATGTTTGAGAGTGGTTCCGACCTCATTGGATTTCATATGGAGAAAGTAGAATTTTATATCTCATTCAAAATCCAACAGACTTATCAGTTTTTCAGGATTTCAAGATAGGGTGATTGCAATGTTTCCATCAGATTTTGTCATGTATTAGGGTATGGAACTCGTATTTAATCAAGAGCACCAATCTCTCTATGTACCTTGATGTTAATGACATTGGTTGTCAAACTCCTCTATCATGACCCTACTAAAAATGTACCCGTCACTCAAATTAAATCTTGACTTGCATGCTCATAGTCTTTATTGTACTTGCAGCCTCATATATATAATAAAGGCTGATTTTGAGATTTTGATATATAATAAAGGTTGGTTTTGGATATTCCAATATTGCTATTTTTATTATGTGTCTGTTATCATTCATGAGTAAATGTCTTGTAACTTGTAATAGTTTATGCTTTGAATTTATCATGTATGTTTTATGATTTCACATAACATTTCCTAAATGTCCTAAATTCTAATATAAATTTAAATTTTTTATATATATCGCGTTTCCCCGTTTCAAAAAATTGAGGTGGTCGCGTTTCGTATCGCTTCCCGTTTCGGAAACTCGTTTCTGTTTCCCCGTTTCGTGCAACTTAGAAAAGAACCTAAATATTGTTTTTTCCGAGTCTTATCATTTGATTTGTTGTGCAGGAATCTCCTTGGCCTTGGCTTGTGACAAAATCCATTTCAATACACTTGTTTCAAATATTGTGCTTCTACTTGAACAAATCTGCTAAGATAGAGCAAAAAAAAATTGGGCTAATCAAAGAGAGGAGTTATGCTCTCATTCTTTGATATAATTCTTGTAAGTTAGTTGTATATAGTCTTGCATTATTCTCTTGTTATCACTCACTAATCCTTGGGACTCATTTTGCATAGAAATAAGAGCATATTTGAGTGCTTTTTCTCACATACTTTTGACAGGGACACTAAATTCAAGAGCTTGAAGTCATTTCCAAACTTGTTTGCAGGTTGACAACTACTCATTTGAGGAAGAAAATAACCTCCTACCGTGACCTCTTGAGGGACTATCCTTCACTGGTCATGAGCAAACAAAAGGTTGTTGTCCCTCTCATTTAAAGACAGTGAGGAGGTGGTTGTTATCCTTGTCGCAACAGTGAGTTTTTTAGGGTTGCACTCTCACACCATCTGATCGTGGACACTTAGGAGGATCATCATCCTTCCTTGGCATGAGTTTCATCATCCTAGTGACAGCAAATTTAAATAAAAGTATGCTATAAATTTGAAATTGTATTTAAGTACTCCATTTGGTATTTTGTAGCCCTTGAAGCAATATAAGATTGTCTCACTCTCTTTGTAGTTGAGGAGGGTAGAATTTCATTATCATTGTGAAGCCTTCCTTGAGGACTTGAGGATTCCTCACTAACAAAGGGGTTCTCTTATCTTGTAACACCATAATAATAAAGTGATATTTTTCTTTGGAGCTTGGGGAGCCATGATCCATCCCCTTCTCTCTTTTGAGAGAAGGCATGTTTATTGTTTGGTGTTTGACTAGTTTTCCATTTCTTCCCTGGAGTTTGTTTTAATTTGTTTATGCTCTCTCTTTCCATTGATGAGCTTATCACATGTTAATTTTTCATTCAATCTGTTTTCCATTGTAGCTCTCATCAAATCTGAATGTACAATCTATTGTTCATGATTATGTTCATTTCTTTAAGCTAATGGTCCTCTGCGGAAGGCCATTTGTGCTCCTTGTTTGGTGATGATTGTGTGCCGGTTTTGGATCTAATGTAGAGGGCATGATCTCTTAGTCAAAGCGGGAATTATTTGCAACAGACCCAACATCTTCCACCAATCTGCGAGGATTTCAGGTTTCAGCTCAAACCCTGGATAGGGAACTGTATGCATGAATGATTGGATTGGATCATATGGTTTGGGATCTATTTGCTTAATTGAATTTGGTCATATACTCCTCAATCTGGTAGTCTTGTCAAGGCCATAAGACTAGAGAGAAATAGCTCCTAGTTGTTGTGTGTAATTTTCCATAACGGAACTGGGACTCCAATAGGGAGTTTGCCCTGTTTGCCTTCAGAACTCTTCTCTTTTTCCTTGGATCTGGTTTCTATTCTCTTCCCAAATTTTTATGTGTAATTGTGAGTCCTTTTTAGTTACAATTCTCCTGATTCAACCTTCATTTCATCTTGATTGCTCATGCATCTTTGAAAAATTAAAATTTCCTCCACAATCACTCCAATAGAACGGTTAACAGAGTGATTTTGATTAGAACCGCTGGGATTTCCTTTACTCCCTGCGATTGTACTCTTTATAATCGCAATGTTCATCATTGGTTCCCTGTGATTCTGCTAGAAACCCCTGAAATTCTCTGAGTTATCCTATAGGACTCTGCATCTGTCTCCAGCCCTGATCTTTAGCCTCTGTTCAGTGCCCAGATCTGCCACGGATCTCACTCACTTTTCTTGATTTGGGTTGAATTTGTCTTGATAGGGTTATTATTTTATTGATTTGGTTTTCATTCATTATTTTCTCTCTGGACTACTTTAAGTCTTCTTGATTTGTTCCTACTACCGCTATCAGCTGTGAAATACATTGAGATCTGAGATTGCTTATTTTGGCTTGGATTCGGTGTTTCTTTTGCTTCTAATTTGAGGTTTTCCTTAGAGAATCGAAGTGCTTTTGTTGAGGCCATTGTCCTTGGCGTTGCATCCAATCGTTTTAGACCACTTTAGTTGACTCACTAGCAGCTGAGATCTGCTCTTGATTTCACTATTGTAACCGCATTTAGTCTCATTACTTTGTGTCACTTTTTATTGAGTGATTTTATTTTCCCTTCTGTGCTTGTTTTGTTCACAAGTGATGGTATTTTTTGGTTCATGGTTTTGCAAGTAGTCACTTGAGAAGTTTATTTGGGTGTCTCTTATCTGTTTGTCACTTCTGATTCATTTTTTTCACTCCCACTTAATCTATTCTAGGCCTTTCAGCTTCTAGGGTTTGGTTTTGTCTTTGTTGAACAGTGTCTCTTGTTGAAGCATTGTACTACAAACCTAGTTTGTGGACATTGCCCTCCTCTTTTCACTTTTTGCCCAAGTCTTAAACGTTTTTTGAATGCTTTGCATTCTAACTTGGCGATCTTTAGGCCTCTTTTCAGATTTTGTTTCTTGGTTTCTCTTTTGGGTCTAAATTTTTATAAATTTGGGGATTTCATTTAGGATAAGTGAGAGGTGCATTTGGTAGGCATTTGTTTGCTTTTTAAAAATGAAAGACTCTTACCCTATTGTAGCTAGCTTTCATCGAATTGAAAAGAGAATTTTGCATATAGCTACATTAGGGTGTTACTAACAAGAGTTTATCACACCATTTGTGTTTCACGCCACTACCCAACTGAGTAAATAACTGAGGATGGGATTAGTTTTCCCTTTCTCTCGAGCACTATTTATGATGACATATCCATGGGTACCCTTGAGAAGGGGAATCTTTATTTTCCCTTGCATAAAGAGGGGCAATTGGAATTGATCAATTTCCCTTTTAGGAGAGACCAAATCTTTGATACCAAGGAAATTAGTAAGGCTCCCACCTCTCCCAAGTATGATTCTAAGTTCAAATCACTTGAGGCTTTAGATTATGATGTTAGGGAAGAAAACCGGTTGAATGTAATACTTCAGCCTCCCTTTTGCCTATTGGTCATCATTTTGAGTCTTCATCAAGTGATTCCCTCAACTCCTCAAGTGGCAGTGAGCCCTTTCCCCCTTCGGAGCATAATGTCAAGGATGAGCCCCTCATTGATTATAATTTATCTTCTCGGGCAACCCCCCAGGATCATGATCAATCTATAATCTCCCCTTTCCGGTGTGATCATCATGGGCAACATATGTGTGTTTCTCCATCTCATCAGTCTCCCTTTCCTACTAATCATAACCCTATGGAGGCCATAAAATATGACATAAATAAGGACCATCATGGAAATAATATGCCCAAGATTGCCATCCATCAAAAGTTTATGAACCTAATCATTGACATCTCTATATTTTGGTTAGAAGATAGGATCTCATGGACTATGTTACATCATATTCTTACCTCTTCTCACGTGATCATCCATGTGTGTGTATCATATTTTCCCACCACCCACCTACTTCATCCCCCATATAATTGTATCCGCATTTGCTTGGGGATTTGCTACATGAGTAATCATACTGAACGACAGATTAATATTGATATGATGATGTGTTGGTTGCACTGGCTTTATGATTACACTTAGTATTAGAATTGTACTATATGCATGTTAGAGTTGGATGCATTGCATGCTGAATTTTTGCAATAGAACTAACCTCATATGATATTTCTCATGATAGATTAGCTGCATTTAGATTAAAAATTGCATATTTTTATTACTTGTTGATTTTATGGGCTAACATTAAGCATGGGTGATCATAAGACATCGTGAAAAACATATTGCCCCGTGGCTTTGATCACTGACATGTGCAGATAACAGGTCTACGGTGACCAAGAGATTGTTGGAGTTCTCGTGACCTCTCATTCAAATAACCTTGCCCACTTCATCGAGAGATCACGTCCCAATTGGAGCCAGATGTTACCCACCACTTCATGGGTGATATCCTTAAGAGAAATATTTTCTCCATGGACCTCAGTCGGCAGCCAGCAGCCCCTTACAGCCTTCGACTAGCTCATTGTGCCATTTCTCTGCCACCTAAGCCAGCCATGTGGTCCCTCACCCATCTGTATTGATCGTATGTTTGAAGATGGGCCTTCCGAATCTAAATCTATGTCTTGTCATTTGGTAATTTAGTATTGGGTTTACTTATCACGGACACTTCTAGGCATGGATTGATGGAGGGATTTGGCAAGAAGAGTGGGTTTAGCTTGTGCTCCTGTCCCCTTGATCTCTTTTGGACGTTACCCTTGGATCTTAGTCATGTGGGATCTCCTTTATTGACCATTTGGTTCTAGGGTGGTACTACTTGACAAATCCTGACTTTGGGTGCATGGTCCCGCTCCTTTACCCGCATATATTACTCCATTTCCACTCACCATACCCCCATTCATCATTTCTCCCACTTGGGTCCACATTGCCTCTCTGGGTCCACATAGGGTCAGCCTCCCTATCCCCTTGCCCCCACCTTGGGTCAGGCCTGGAATGATGCTTTGCAGGTTGAAGTAGCGAAAATAAAAGCTAAAAGCATAAATGGCCACATTCAACAAGAAATCTTACCACAAAATGAAAAATATTGTCGGGACAAAAATAATTAGCACGTGGGAAAAATCCAATACATGAGCTCTTCCCCATAATCGTGGTCATCACCCTAGATACAGAAGTCATAGACGAGCCTCCTTTATCATTCAGGAACCCATGACTGTCCCAACCCCTGGATGGCAACGAACTGCCCTACCTAAAAGGGGATAATCATTGCTACATCTTACACATCATGCTCTTGTCCTTTGAGCCTCGAGCAGTTAATTAAAGAAAATTCATACAAGGCAAAAGTCATATAAAAAAGGGTGGGAAAATCAAGGTCGGGGTACCTCATGTACCACGATTTCTCCCTCCTATACATTATACACCCAGGTGTGGGCTTCCCCTTCTCTAGCTACCCTTGAGCCCCAATATGTGGCCCAAGACTGCCCCTCTCATTATCTATTCCATTTCACTTCTTTGTCACTTTCCACCCCCATTTGAGGGATGTACCTTGGACATACTATCCCCTATAAGGGTAGAAACCACCTAATAAGGTACCTGGCTAAACCCCTTTGGAGCTTGGAGACACTAGCACATGCCAAAGCCCACTACGAAAGGGCATGCCATTATGAAGTGCCAACTTTGTTGTCTATGGTTTGTAAGCTCTTTTACACGATTACTTTAATGACTTGTTGTACTTGAAGGCTAGTGGATGCATTGGATCTTATACAAGATTGCAAGTGTTGTCCATTTGGGTTTGGTCTCCCTATATGGGGTCCTAACCTCCCAGAGGGTTACAGTGGCACATGTAGGGTGTGTGTAGAAAGCCATGGGCCTCCACAGCAGCAGACAACACTCCACGGATCCCCATCGATGTCCAAAGATTACTAGAGATCCACTTTTGGGACGAGGATGATGCACTTGGTACACTAAGCCTAGCAGGCCTGTTAAAATTGGACAACTAGGTCCAAACTCCATGTTGTGATGCTCAGATTAAGATACTGATATTTTTGTTGGATTCCTCTTTCGGAGAGGTGTAAGATCCATATATAATTTATCTTAATCCGATGAGCAGAACATGTATTTTGAATTTATTATTTATAATAAATTATATGTGCAGGGCGGCCTTAAGGTTTTGCACCCCCAACAGATGTGTCACACACCTCAATGATGGATATAAATACAGTCAAAGTTGGAGAGCATTTCACTCATCTCATCTCATCACATCTTCTTCTTCTCTGATTTAGTACGAGCTTCTTGGAGGACGAATTCAGCTCACACGTGGGAAAAAGGACAAGCTACTACAGCCAAGAAGAAGGACGCAGTTTGCTGTAGCTAGGGTTTCCTAGGAAGTTTGACCAGCGTTGACTTTGGTCAACGCATGGTCCAAAGAGACCCAAAATTTGTGGAGACTTCGATTTTAGCAGGCCGTACACTTTGGCACAAGAACCAAGGTCAAAAGGTTGACCGAAGTTGGAGCTACGTTGACTTTTATGTTGCTGCCCTGCGTTGACTTTTCTGGACAGCGTTGATTTTTCTGGAGTTGACTTGTGTTGACTGATTTGAGGATTGTTGTGACACATTCTGGGTTGGCTGATCAAGAAGACTTTGCTGGTTGAAGCATCCTGTTGACCGCCGTAACGCACCATCACATATTTCCTGTTTCTGGTTTGTCTTCTACAGATCCACTGGTATGTTCTATCAGCATTTTACTTAACTGTTTGGGTGATTGCTGTAATAAAAGTAAAGTTGCATCAAGCATAGAACATCTACAAAAATTTACAAGGCCCCACAGGAGCACCACAAACTTGGAAGGTGTCCTAGGACTTGTAAGATGACATGGCAACGTTCATTCCATCATTTGAGCCCTTGCAGAGGATCTATAGGCATCTTCGACTCATATGGAGACCCATGGGCTCATTGGTGTGCCCCCACACCCATTGGGAGCACCACAGGTCTACTACTTGGAGAACAAGGGGCCACCCCCTTGTCCATCACATTTTGAGGAATGTATTCATCATTATGGCACTTTTTGACATTATCAAGCCTTTTGGAGGGGCCCACGACATGCACATATTATTATCTGGCCTCCTGAGAGGCTTTTTATTTCATTTATGAGCTAGTTTGGTGGGCTTGTCACCAAAAATTAGGTTATTTGCACATTATTTTATGTTTAGGGGCTAATGTAGGCTCATTTGCTAAATCGAACTCCTAAAAGGTGTATAAATAGGAGTTAGTTGGATTCATTTGTATCATCACTTGGATTGGGATCTCTCTCTCTTAAGAGAATTTTTCCTTGGTGGAGATTTTTAGATGATGGATGAATTTTGATGTATGGATTTGGGTTCTCTCTATCTTGGAGCTTCTTATATTGTGAATATGATGTTGGTTGGATATATTTTATAACGTGTAAGTGCAAATTTGATGTCATTCTTCTTGTTGTTGCATACATTTGAACTTCTTTATGATTAGGGCTAATTGTTACATATGTTAAATGTGGAATTATGTGTCCAATTTAGCGTATATATATGTACGGGCCATGTTATATGAATGAAATTTCCTAGAGATCATGTTATCTCGATAAGCCTTCACCATTTACAGGAAGTATAAATGTTTTAAGGTCATTTTTCTTCTCTAGCCTCTAACAATGGACGAAGTTGACTTTGACGCCTCCTTGAACGATAGAAATACATTCCATCTTCTTAATTATCCTTGACTCTGTATCCCCAAGTGAAATTAGGCACTGATGGCCAACATCGTTGTGTACATTCAAAATAGATGCCCACATTCCGCATTGGACTCCAAAACTCCCGAAGAAGTCTTCTCTGGTAAGAAGCCTGATGTCTCTCATTTTAGAGTTTTTGGAAGTCCTGCAAGTGCTGAAAGAAAAGAGAATCAAGTTGGATGCTTCTCGGAAGAAAGGAATGTTTGTGGGCTACAGTGAAACCTCGAAGGCATATAGAATCTATGTGCCTGGTCAAAGAGAAGTGGAGATATGCCATGATGTCACCTTTGATGAAGATGTTGCTTTCAAGAAAGTTAGGAATTTTCCTAGCTCAAAGAAGAAGGAGAAACAGGGAAGCTGAAGAACCGAAGGATGAACCAATGCTTGATGTTGAAGGTTCGATGGATCCTATTGATCCACCTCCTTCAAATAAAAGAAGACCTTCATGGCTAAGAGACACTCTCGAAGATGCCGAGAGACATATTGCTCCAAGGGGAACATTTTGTGAAAGTAAGAAGCCAAATAGGTACCAAGGGTACCTAGCTGCCATGAGTACTATTGTACAATCTGAGCCTGGAACTTTTGAAGAGGCCATAAAGCATCAAGTTTGGAAGGATGCTATGCAAAAGGAATATGAGTCGATCATGAAGAATGATGTCTGGGATGTGGTCCCTCGACCGAAGGACAAATCTGTTGTCACCTCGAAATGGCTCTTCAATATCAAGCATGGAATCCATGGAAGTGCTAAAAAGTACAAGGCAAGATTTGTTGCCTGAGGCTTCTCTCAAAATGAAGGCATAGATTATGATGATATATTTGCACCTATTTCCCACTATACCACCATCCGATTGATCATTTCCCTTGTTGCAACGCAAGGATGGAGTCTCCATCAAATGGATGTGAAGACAGCCTTTTTACATGGTTCAATCAAGGAAGAGGTATATGCGGAACAACCTCTGGACTTTGAAGTCCAAGATAGAGACACATATGTATGCAGGTTGAAGAAAGCCCTCTATGGGTTGAAGCAAGCCCCCAGGGCTTGGTATGAGAGGATCAATAGCTACTTGATGAAGTTGGGCTTCACTTGAAGTGATGTAGATCCAAACCTTTATTTTAAGTTTGATAATGACAAGCCTCTCATTTTGGTTCTCTATGTGGATGATCTCTTCCTGACAGGTGTTGACCCTTTCATTCATCAAAGTAAGAGGGAGCTAGCTTCCGGGTTCGAGAAGAAGGACCTAGGACTGATGCAATATTTCCTAGGCTTGGAGGTCTGGCAAAAGCCAGGGGAGATTTTCCTTTCTCAAGGAAAATATGTCGTGAAGTTGCAGGAGAGATTTGGGATGGTGGACTGCAAGTCCATGACTACTCTAATGGAACTCAAATTTAAGTTGTGTGGAAGTGTTGCTAGGCCCGAGTTGGGAAATCCCACCGAGTATTGTCAACTCGTGGGGGCCTTGATGTTCTTAGTGAACTCACATATGGACATATGTTTTGCAGTGAACACATTGAGTCAATACATGGTCGAGCCTCATCACATTCACTGGATTGGTGCCAAGAATCCCTTGAGATATCTTCGGGGCACAATCAACCATGGGTTGAGATACACTGTCGGGAGTATGAGGCTCCATGGACATATCGATGTTGATTGGGCAGGCAGTGTGGTGGATTGTAAGAGCACATCTGGATGTTGCTTCACTCTTGGTTCTGCTTCGATATCTTGGATGAGCAGGAAGCAGAAATCGATTGCTTTGAGCACCGCCGAGGCCGAATACATTGCAGCGAGTATGGCCTGTTGTGAAGTTGTTTGGTTGAGAAAGCTCTTCAGTGAGTTGTTTGTACATGTGTTAGATACCACCGTTATCCTTTGTGATAACTAGAGTGGGATTTGTCTTTCTGAGAATCTCGTGTTCCACGACCAATCCAACCACATTGATATTAGGTACCACTTTGTCCGAGACATGGTACAGCGAGGCGTCGTAAGGCTCCATCACATTGGGATTGATGAGCAGGTCGCAAATATTCTCACAAAGCCCCTAGGGAAGGTCAAATTCTTAACCTTCCGTGAGAAGCTTGGTATCGTGGACAGACCCTATTTTGGGGGTCCCGCCTGAGTTGGAATATGAGCTCTAGGAGCTCCAAGGGGCTTGGGGATAGCTTCTTGGAGCTATAAGCAACCACAGTGCAAGGTTCGCCAAACCTTATTGGTGTGCTTCTTACCCACCATTGTGATATTGAGTTGGTCCACCCTCTCTTTGTTTTATGCCCTGCATGCATCCTACCCATGGAGTTTCGGACTCATGGGAAGTACCTCTCATTTGGCCAATAAGGTGGGAAATGCGGATAGAGACCGATAGCATTACTGATGGACGCATCAAGGACTGTCGTACTCTCTATGTCTAGGATGGGATGTGTCCAACAACTTGATATGGGATCAAGCCCGATGTTATGAATATTTTATTTATTTATTAGTTAGATATAGTTATATTAGGTTTTATTAACTGAAAGGGCATGATTAAAGATCATGCCTCTTCGCCAAGGGACACCTTGAGGCTATATTTAAAGCCTAGGCGATCCCTCATTGTAATCATCTCTTATCTTCATCATTAATAATATATATTTATCAAGTTTACCAGAGTTTTTACACTCCATTGGTATCAAAGCCATCGCTCTTCGGGATTTGTGTGATCACCCAGAATTAAGGAATTTCAAGAATTCCAGATTGCAGATTTTTTTTTACTAAGTGTTTGTGGACAACAACCTCGGTTTAAAAAAATAATAATCTGCAGATTTACTTCTCCAACGCAATTCCCTCTCAAAGCTCATACGCTACGCTCACGCCCACTCACTCTGTTTCCCTTCCCTATCGATTTCTCATTTCAACCCACCCCCTCACAGCACAACGCTCACTCGGTGCCACCCCACATTCCATCCCACTACACACCCTACGCATTTCACCCCCTCACATTCCTTACCCTTTTCTTACATCAATTCCCACGCTCCTTGCTAACGGCCCCCTTTCCAAAAATCATTTCCAGCTCACTGTCACTTCCCCTTTCCTCCACGAAAATTGAATAGAAAATTTATTGCAGTGTACAGTCGAATTTTGGAAAAATATATCGCCCGTGGGAACACAGACAAGGCTAGGAGCTTCGGGAGAGCTTTTGTCGCCAATTCTGGAAGCTCGATTCTCATTTTCATTCCATCAAGCGACATTCAGACGCTTGGAATCCCATTCATTCCGTCGATCTCATTCAAGAAATCGATTGTCATTTTCATACTCAGGAACGAAATCCTTCAGGAACTGAAAAAATCGCCTTCCATTCTCATGCAACACGAATAAAGCATTTTCATGCAACTCGCCTGCCATTTTCGAGAGTAAGCTGACCAATTCGGAGAGGAAACCCAATTTCCATCGGAGTAAGCTCACTAGTTCAGAGTGGAAACCCAATTTCAATCGGAGTAAGCTAACGGGTGTAGAATTTCAGAGGTTTTGTCGTAGATCCCGCACTTCGGAATCGCCAGATAGTTTTCCTACTGTTTTCATAAATTCCCCGAGTTCATTTATCCTCTACCAAGTGAGACAAGGTTACCGCTTGCAAAGTGTGTCTTTTCAGCAGAACGACACAATAAAAATCACGTTTTCGGTCAGCAATAAAAATTACGTTGGTAAATCGTGAAACAGTGTGACGGCTGGCAAGGGAATCGTTTTTAAAAAAAAAAATCGTTCTTATGGTCCACTACAGCCGCAAACATTATTCCAACAAATAAAATACGTCTATATTAACCCAGCGTCAGAGCTGTCCACGTCAGACGGCGGCTGTCCACGTCAGAACGGCCGGTGCTGTGCCACAGCAATCAACCAAATAGAAAGGGCGTGTATTTAAAAAAAAAATTACGTTTCAAATCGTGAACAGGTGACGGTTGAAAAAACAAATCGATTTGTTATAATTATAAGAACAGGGTCACGGCATCGTTATATTAATAAAAATCGATTAACTCCGTCGGCATCGTATATAAAAAAAAATCGGAACGGGCACATTTTAATGCGGTAAACGAGTTGTTTAATAGGAACAATCTGACATTTAAAAAAATAAAATAAAATAAAAACCGGACGAGTATAACGTTGAACTATTTTTTATATATAACTATAATATATATTATATAATTATACTTATATATAAAATTTATACAAATAAAATAATTATTATTATTATTTAAATACATAAATTATTATTATTATTATTTAAAAAATATTAATTTAATTAATTAATTAAATATTAATTAATTAATTTTAAAGAAAAAAGAGGAGAAACTGGCAGAAAAATACTCTCCACCTCATACACGCTCGATGTCTTCGTCAATGTCAATCGTTGAATTCCAGAAGAAATTGGGAGATCTTGAGAAACAAATCAATAATAATTCTGAAGAATTCGGGAAAAGATTAGTCAATCTTGAAGGTTCAGTTGCAGGGCACTCGAACGACATCAAAAAGATTCATGATACGACAAAACGAATAGAAAGACAAATGTGGCTAAATCATCACGAGGCCACAGAAAAGCTCAGCAAAGCAATGAACAAGATGACAGAGCATAGCGAAGCAATGAACAATATGATAGAACTCTTCCATAAGCTAAATGATAAGATAGATAAGTTAAGTCAGACACAATCCCCAATATTTCCTAACCTGGGAACTGAAAATCCAATGGCAGGAAAAGAAACAATGTTGGCGAAGGAGCCACATAAAGAGTTTAACAAGACTGCTATCACAGAGGCAACAACAGATATAGTCATTGAAAATGAAAGAAACCATGAAACTACAGATGCTTCTAAACAGCAAAATGTTTCATCCCCAGAATTTAACGACACATGTGAAGCGACAAACACATCCGAAGCCACTGATATAGCGCCAGAAGCTGTTAAGGCCTTCGGTGCTGAAGCAGATACAGTGGTTAGGCAGGCAGCATTTGATGATGAGGAGAAGTTACATCAGACAATAATTGTTGGTAACTTACCTCTAAATCTAAAAAGGAACAAAGAAGAATCACCAGCAGTACCAGGAATAGGATCTGACCCTGTCAATATCAGATCTTGTCACTATCCACATCACCAAAAGATTAAACTCAAGAAGATGCTCCGCGATCTTTTTAAAATGTGGGAAGCAAGAGCTCATCGCTTGAGAAAACCAGACATTCGTCAGCATTGTCCATCATTACGTATGCTTTGAGGACTTAGCATCTTAAGAGAGGGGCAATGTTATGAATATTTTATTTATTTATTAGTTAGATATAGTTATATTAGGTTTTATTAACTGAAAGGGCATGATCAAAGATCATGCCTCTTCGCCAAGGGACACCCTAAGGCTATATTTAAAGCCTAGGAGATCCCTCATTGTAATCATCTCTTATCTTCATCATTAATAATATATATTTATCAAGTTTACCAGAGTTTTTATACTCCACCCGATGAGGTTCTTACCTCTAAACTGACTTCGGGTCAGTATGTGACTCTCTTGAGTCTGATTAAGGTTTTAACCTTTAAGCTGATAGATTCCCTTGTGACTCACTCTCGTTCATTTGCCCCGAGAGCCAACAAAGCATGTTACAGCAAGATGACACGAGATTGCATGATGATGATGATGATAGTACATGATGGTACTGGATGACAGGATTGCACAGGTGGACAGATGGAGTTCTCCCTAGTTGAGAGGGAGTGTTGCATTACTCATATGATGGAGATGATATTTTTGTTGGATTCCTGTTTCGGAGAGGTGCAAGATTGATCTAAAGATCATCTTGTTTGGATGAGCAGAACTTATATTTTGAATTTATTTTCCACACATGTGCAAATTGTCAAGGTCGACCAGATTTGTAATGTATGCTCACACCCTCATTGATGGATATAAATTGCAACGTTTCACGAAGCGGGGACGTTTTTTAGAAGTAGGAACGCGAAAGTGTCATTTCCAAAAAATCTAGGAAGCGAAGCGTCTTGGAAGCATCTACTATATATATATATATATATATATATATATATATATATATATATATATATATATTTTAATTTTTTTTTTTTGCATTTATATTAGAAAAACATCCAAAATACCAAATTAATTGTAGAAGATATGGAAGCATGCATATTTGTACAGAAATCAAGATACTTATGACATCCATTGTACATTAATGATTAATTATTTGAGCATCAACCATCTATAATCTAGATTCTTCTCCTCGTCTAGCCTTTGCCTCTACCTCGATTATCTAGGGACATTAGTCAAAATTGCCCAAAATTGATCAAACTACCTAATGCAAGCCTTAAAATATGGTAGAAAGAACTTAACATGCTTGATCAATGATTTTGAGTTGATGGAAATGTAATTTTTTGCTAACGACATGACAAAGGAGTTCAACAATTAACACCACCAACACTAGGGTACATATAGGGCTTGGTGCTCTTGATTAAATGCTAATCACATACCCTCATACACGATATAATCTAATGAAATGCCACCATACCATTGATACTGAATTCCTAAAAAATGTTAAGTCTATTGAATTTTGAATAGGATGTGAAATTCTATTTTCTACATATGAAGTCCGATCAGGCTGGAACCATTCTAAAACATCCTGAGTCATTTCATGGTAATGTTAAAAATTTAAGTAAAAGGATGAAAATGAAAAATAAAGGAGAATGTCACTTTTACTTTAAGAATTTAACATTACCATGAGGGAGCATCTAAGAAACATCTAAGAAGGTGAAAGAGAGCTTATATCTTTTTCATCCTATCCCTAACTCAACACTAACCCACCCTCTAACCCAACTAAAGTTTAAAAAATTTTAAAAAATCAAAAAAAATAATTTTTTTTGCTACGCTAGTCGAATCCATACGGCGTTGTACGGAACCGCCAGCGATCCATACGGATCCGTACAAGAAGCGTGACGCTTCCGTACAGGGATTCGTCGTACGAAACGCGGATCCGCCGTACGAAACGCAGATCGGTCGTATGAAAACGCGGACTCGTCCGTACGGTTCCAAAAAACCAGCAAGCGTAAATTTTTTTCTGAAACGCGTTTCGGGGGGCAGATCCCGTACGGACCACATTTTAGGGGTTGGAGCCGGGTGGAGGGGGTGACGTTTCCTACAACATTGATAAATTGGAGAGAGATGATGCTCATTTCATCATCATCTCATCACACACATTCCTCTTCATTTGATTGGTTCGTACAACCTTTGGAAGCTTCTCTCTCTCCCACATGTGAATCTGAAGCTAGAGAATTTCGGATTGTGTTTAGGGCATTTGTTGAAGTGTTGACCACGGGTCAAACTTTGGAGTTTAATTTCGATTCTTGCACAAAAATTCTGATTTTTGGAGGTCGTACTGGAGGGCACAAAAATCGAGGTTAAACTTTGACTTCTGCGTTGACTGATTTCTGTTGACTTCTGCGTTGACTATTTGGGAGTTGTCTTTCAGGTGTGTGTGACTCCTGGAGAAAGGTTGATCTTGTATGTTGGAAGAGATGGTTTGACCAGCGAAAGTCTTTGTTGGCTAGGGCATCCTGTTGACTGTTGTAACAAACATTTCTCTCTAGATTTGTTGGACAAGAAGATTTACAAATTCTTGTATCTTGTATTGGCTTGTCTTCTGTCAATTCAATTTTATGTTCTATCAGCATTTACTTTCAATGGTTATGTGATCGCAAATCTGAATTGGGCTAAAACAAAGATTGAAGTAAAGTGCATTAACCATAGAACATACCATGGTTGTCTAAAATTAACAAAAGGGCAAGCAGGCAAGAGGAAGTCTAAACAAGAAACAAAGATTTGATTTTTGGGCCTTATTCTCTCACACGTTCAAAGATTAGGTTTTCTGTCAGAGTTGCAGGGCCGAGAGTTGCAGGACGAAGTTGCAGACCTACATTGGAGGTTGAAACCTTGACTAGAGTAGATCTTGAAGAAGGATCGTCTCTTATTGACTTTGAAGACTTTGACTTCTTTAAGGATCTCTTGGGAGGTTGACACATGCAAGAAAGCTAGGGTTTTTGTTGTCTACTAAGGACCGAAGTTATAGATCTGAAATAGAAGACTGAAACAAGGATTAGAGCAAAATTTGAAAGAGTTGACTTTTGTAGACCTTGTCTTGCTTGGAGAAAAACTTTCGGAGGGAAGACTTGATGCTTGGAGGAGGTCTTGCCTTTGGTCTTGGGAGCTTGGATTTCTCATTTGAACTGATTCTATAAGAAGAGAAGAGATTCCTTTTGGGTTTTTCCTTTGCAGAGGTTTTTCCCTGGCTTGAAGCCTACTTCTTGTGTCTATTGTCTTTATTGATTATGCTCTTGATAATTGATTGATGAAAAGATCTAATAAAGAACAATAAGAAGATAACTAAAGTTCACAAGCAATTATTAAGGAGAAGGTGAATTGTTTAAATAGCTTCCCTACTATATTCTCTAACACCCAAGAGGGGTTATGGGCCCACATATAAGTTGATGAGATTGGCCTTAACCATAACCTAGTATTACAATAATTGAACATAGGTTGGCCTTAGCCACATACGTTAATGATATAATATAGGCCTGTCATAGCCATATGTGAAGATTATACACCATTTTTACATGCACCTCCCTAAATAAGACCAATCATGCATGTTCATAGATAGCTTATGTATAGCTCTTGATTAAATACCTAATTGTCTTTTTACCTCCTCTAGCTTCTTTCGTTCAGCATTGTCTTGAGAGTTGCTTTCACATTCCCACGTTTTATTTACACTAGATGCATCTTTTAGTCCCTTTAACCTACTTTTGTGGTCACTTGTTTGACATTAATAAAATTATTTTATCCTGTCATATTCTTATCACATAAAACAGGATAGCAATCTTTAACTCCATTATAGCTTAATCTGTTGCAAAGGAGCTCAAATAGACCTTCATCATCTTTTGATTTAAAAAAACAGTACAATGATCGATGATACAAATCATAACCAAAACATTTTAACAAAAATAATACTATTTAACTTAATCGAGGAAAAAGAAAAGAAACACTTACTTTTATTGGGTCTTGTAAATCTTTGAAAGCTTGGTTTAATATTGTAAAAGCTTGGTGTGCTTGAGGATGAGAACATTTATCAGGATGTACTAAAAGAGACAGTTTCCAATACCTGTCACTCAAGAACAAAATATCTTTAGAATGCCAAAACAACAACCATCTGTAACCATTTGATCAACATAAAGAAAATATAGTCATAAAAGATGAGCTAATGGGGCTCCATTCATAACATGGTTTTCATTATCTCATGTTTCAAGAGTCAAAGCACTTACATGAAATGTAATAAATTAATTGCCAAGGACCATAAAACATAAATGAAAAATAAAACACATCAAAAACATGTCCCACAACCCAGATGTACCATGAATGGCCCCTAACAGATAGAGTAGTGGTTTTTAAACTTCTTAAATCACATTCTTTAATTTGAGTGCAGGAAGAAGCAGGCCTTCATATACCGATGATCAACTCTAGACAACTGGTATTTACCTGGTATTCAACTATAACCCTCTATACCTCTTGCATCGTGACCTCAAAGAATGACTTCAGATTGTGTTCCTCCTTTAACTTGTCTCTCTTGCTTATAGTAAGACAAGACTTGCTGAATGTGGCAAAGAATCTTAGAGATAAAAAAGGACACGATTCCTACATGAGAGAATGGAATGATAAAATTCAACTAAAACATTTTATACATCTTGCATTGTGACCTCAAACTGACTCTAGAATGTGTTCCTCTAAATTGTCACTCTTGTTCATAGCATGACAAGACTTGTTGAGGATAGCAAAGAAACTTAGAAATAAAGGACAAGAAGGCATAAAACATACATTTGCACCTACTCAAATTGGACTTTGCTTTGAAAGGAGTATGTGGCAGAAAACGCATGCATTTCATTGGATTATCAAAAGTTAAAAACTTAAAACCATAAAATACTTTTTGAATCTAAGCACTAGAGTTTCAATGCTCAAGGTTGTGCAAACAAGAAAAAAGGCAAGATAGATCTATAACCTGAACATGTTATTCTTGTACATAGTCATACAACACCCCTTTAAGGAGAGAAGATATAGGTCATCCAAAAAATAATATGTACTAGCTGGTGAACATGGCATTTGGTCACTAGACATATGAGGACCAAATTTCACTATTATAATAATCTAGGTTCTAATTCCAACCCCACCGAATAAAGTTTGTTCAGAAAACATAAGTATGGTAACTTGAAAACCAATTCTACAATGATCAAAGAACAAATGAAAATTAGTTTCCCATCATTAATTTTATGCTTCTATACAGACAAACGTTTGTCCCATACTTTGAAATGCCTTTTCGATGGAGTTTTGCATGGCTAAAATTGTTCTAACAAACATAACAAGTATCATTCATGCCATTCTCATTGTTCGTGGAAAAAGATCTCTCCTTCCTCAAAAATTACTAAGATTATTTAATCATATAGATGGAAATACATATTTTCTTGGAGGACTGTGAACTCCCTTCACTAATCGGTTGATGTAGTTGATGTATTATTGGTTAATGTAACTGGAATTATGGAACAGCAATCCAACCTAGAAATCACCCCTTGATAATCCTACTTAAACTTGTGATAAGTTTCTTTTTATCATAAAGAGGTCCTATGGTATGCTGTCTGCACCCAGCATTATGGGGTTAATTTCCAACTATTAAAGCAGCAACTCAATTAAATACATGCAAAACCCAAGTAGGCAAAGGCTTGAGCATTGGACCAAGTAATAATTCGAAAGAAATTTTGTAATAGGCCAATCTGCTTCCTTCTAGGAAATATAACTTGTCCAACATAAAAGTCCCTTTTAAGGTAGAATTCTATGGATAAATCTTGTCTATGCTAGGAGCTTGTTCAATCTATGATGTGCTCCTGGGTCCATTCTTGGATCAATTGTCTTAAAATTATATTCTAGTAGATCAGATGTCATAAGAATCGAGCTAGTGCATAATTATTTGGGCTTAGACATATCCAAAGATGAATGAGAAATAAATATTAAAAAGGGTTCACTGCACTTTGAGTAAGACACCAATAGGCATGGGCAGCAATTTGGTCACCTGTAAATCTCAGAAAAAAAACTTTGTGAAGAACTTGGTCTGCTGTATATAAAACTCCTTGCTTGTTTCCAAATTTTCTGCTTTCCTTATTTATACAATTTATGGTCTGGACTAATCGAATGCATTCTTGTTTAGATCACTTACGCATTCAAATTATACAATGATACTCTGCTAATTGATATCTAAATAATTTTGGGGATGCTAAAATAATTACCTTTTCTTTGTGTTCTCAGCTGATGCACCTCTATTTAAGCCCAACACATCATATGGATTACTTGCATCAAGAGGAATAATCCTTGTCACCTGGCGGAAGACAATTTCAGTCAAAAAATATAATCACATAAGAAGAGAATCTTGTGAAAACAACAAGAGTACTAGTGAAAACGATGTTGTCCAGTATGAAAACCCAAACAATTAAAAAGACAATTATTAACATTAGGAGCATATGTTTAAGTTGTCCTAGTAAGCAATTTGTCAAAAGAGAAAAAATGTCTCATCCAAGAAAAGTACATTTCTAATTGTAACTAATATCAGATGTTTACCCACTGGTCCACGATTGTTACAATCTACAACTAATTCAAGAGCTTGTGGCAAAAGAATTCCAGAGGTTAAGGTTGAAAATCCCTCAGTTCTAGCCTAGGAAATTGATCAAAAGACAAAAGATAGATTCTCTTTGACAAGATGAATCAATGCTGTCATGCTCTGAGCAATGTCAAATGAAAACCCTGTAAGTGGGTCAAGTCTGAACCCAGAATTCAATCATAAACAGCAACAATAATCAAAGAAAGTGGGAAACAATGACACAAGATATTAAATTGGAAATAAAAGGCATACTGTTATGGAAATATTGCAAACAATAATGCAAGATGTTAAAAAGTTGGATAAGCAATGATAATCCAGAACACTTTGACAACAAACGAGGTATGGTTATTACTAACTCCATCAAAATCTTTCTGGTAAAATAGATTTCGATGTCTCCAACTATAGCTATGACTATTGGCATCCCTAATTTGCGTAGTTTCATTTCCACAGTTCTATCTCGATACATATTCTTAGCTAAGGATCATAATTTATTCCTGTAACACTCCCCCCCACCCCCTTGTACTATTTCAGTTGTAGAAGGTGTCACTGACATCTTAACCAGACCTTCATAGTTTGTCATGAAAATGGGGTTATAAAAAAATGCTTCTTTTCAAAGATTTATGGAATTAAAAACTAACATCGCCATCACATTCCACTTGGTGAGAGCTTTCCGGCAATATAAATTTTTCCTCGGCACGAGTCCCAAATCAAAAGTTATGCACAAAAGAATTTAGGCCCATTAATGACGGCCACATCATCGATGGACCACCATGTGGCATCTATGTGGTTTTGGGTTCAATCCAAGTGGCGCAACCACATGGACCAACAAATCCACGACTCCAGGGCAAGGTTTAAGCGGGCCCCATGCAGCTGTTGTGATATATATGTGTGTGTGTGTGTGTGTGCGCACGCATGTGTATATATACACACGGCCACAAGTTTAAAATCTAGGTCCACTACATATACGTACATATAAAACTATACTAGTCACGGGTTTAAAATCTGAGACCACAGTGGAGCCCGCCTATATCACTTTGTTCAACATGGTGTGTGCCCAATGGCTCTCTCAACATATCAACCCTCGGGTCAGGAGGTCTCGACTATGCATCAAAGTCGTAATAGGTTCGGCCCAATCCCAAAGGCTTGCTGACAGGCAACACATACCTCATCGCTTCACCAAGGGTCAGAGGTTTGTGCAACCATCATTCAACTGCACTCATAACAAGTTCGCCTGAAGCCCTGTTGACTGGTGGGACCTACCTCAGCGCTCATCGACGATCAGGGGTTTGTGCAACCATTGTTCAACTACACTCGTAACAAGTTCACCCCAAGACTGAAGGCCCACTTATGGGTGGGACTTACCTCAACATGTCACTGGGAATCGGGGGTCTATGCAACCATCGTTCAATTGCACTTGTAACAAGTTCACCCCGAGCCCGAAGCCCTACATCTCGGCAACTTTTACCCACATGCACACTAAACTGTGGTAATTATAATGGCTGCCAACGTTTAAAATTTACATGGAAATTTAACATGGCCTAACGGTCGATCATGTAACCCAATACAATTAGACAGCAACAATAGTGTGAGGCCATTTTGACAGCTTAATGAGGATTAAAGGCCACATGTTGACACTACGGCCATGTATAACAACGTGAGACTTTGGGGAAGCATGGACAATGAACAACCTCAACCAAATTAGACCGCATGTTTAGTAATTCAAAACAAAGGATTAGCTAAGTAATTATTGTTAATTTTGGGCAACTAGATCCAAACTCCATGTTGTGAAGCTCAAATGACAATGCCAATATTTTTATTGGATCCCTCTTTCGGAGAGGTACAAGATCGATCTAAAGATCATCTTGATCGGATGAGAAAAACATGTATTTTGAATTTATTCCACATGTGCAAGGTCGACCTGATTTATCTCACATGCATTAGAGATGTGTCACACACCCCCACAGATGCCTATATATTGGAGAGACTTGGAGTTCATTTTAGACACACATTTTGTGGAGGCATTCTCTTCTTCCTTGGATGGTGTTGGAGCAACGTTCTTGATTCTGTGTTTAGGGTTTCATGGTGCAGCATCTTGGTGGAGCATTCTTGATGAAACATCTTGGGGTTGTGTGACATATTGGGTTAGCTGACCTTACGGAGACTTTGTTGGTTGAAGCATCTTGCTGACCGCCCTAACGCCACCATTATTTATCTCTTTTTTGGCTTGTCTTCCATCGATCTATTGGTATGTTCTATCTGCATCTTACTTTCATCAAGCCCTAGAAGTTTAAAGTATATTTGCATCTAGCATAGAGCATCTTTAGAATTTAACACGGTATCAGAGCTAAGGAGAAGACAAAGCCCATCTTGTTCAAAATCTAGGGCAACGAGATGAGGAGCTGTAAGTGACAGCAGATGGTTGTTTGGGTTTGATTTGGAGACCGCGGCTACAACAAGCTGCTATGCTAGGCCGCAAGCCATAGCAAGCAGCCTTAAGGCATGTCAAGCGAGGACAAGCCCAAGACCGGTCATCCATTTCAGATTGGTTTATTTGAAAGGACCTGCGTTGCTAGATATCACGAATTCTGTAATCGGATTAATTTACCCCGCACGGCAGAAGGATACGGAGGAATACCCGACAAATTTCTGAGGCCCCGCGTTCAATGGGACGCCTAGAAGTAAATGATCCATCGTTGCGGGAAGAGCAAATTCAATTAAAACGCTAACAACCACATTAGTAACGATGAACTTGAACCAGTACCCGGCAGACGTGAACGCGGAACTACCTGAGGGTATAGACAACGTAGATAATTCTGATAACAGCAAAGGCTCCAGTGTTCCTCCTCCCCATCCTCCTCTAAAGCCACTCGATCCCTCTCAACAGTACCGCAAAGGTATCACCCTTGGGCAGGGTACTTATGGGACCGTCTACAAAGCCTTCAATACTGTGACAAACAAAACTGTAGCAGTAAAGAAAATCCATCTGGGTAAAGCTAAAGAAGGTGTTAATGTAGCTGCTTTAAGACAAATGCAAAATCAAAGTGAGAAGCTGAGCGGTTGGTGGGGCCGTAGAATAGTTAAATAAATTTGCGGACGAGACATCGTGGTAGCAGAGGGTCAAATTTGTGGACCTGCAAAGCCCAATTTAAACCTCTTGAAACAGGCCGACAAAGGGACCTACCTGTGATGATTAGGCTGCAGGCCTGTAGGAGGCGTTTTGAGGGTCAAAACTACCCCAACACAGAGCTTCACGAATATATAATGCAGATCATCTCGGTCAAAGTCCGTTGAATTCCTCATTGATATATCTTACGAACTTGTGGAGAAACAAAGTTGCAGCCTTGTGAGATCATGCGATGAGTTGTGAGCTACAACACGACCATATTGTATTGTGTTTACATCGTGTGGGCAAGTCGTGAGCTGCAGCACAACTATATTGTGTCTAGCTTCATGCGGGCAAGTCGTATAGCTATGGAATGACTCCACTTGACTGTTGTATTGGGAAAAAACTGAGATTTCTGTGGTCCAGCCCTGTGGACAGGACCGAGCTTTCTGGAAAGTAAAGTCTATAATCTATCTAGCCTCCTTATGCAGATCTTAAGCAATCCTGGGAGTTTTGTGAAGGTCTAAAGGAAAGCTTTTGAAAAGCTTATTAAAATGTTCCTTGAAATCGCCAATAGCTTGAAGAATATGCAGACTCACGAATTATGAAAGTTATGATAGTGAATAATTAATTATACTTTTAAAAGAATTTTTGCTTAAGTTGATTGAAGAAGCCAAATCCACGCTTGGTTTGGAGAGCAGATTTTGTCTTAAAAAGTAGCCTTGGAGAAGCTCTAAATGTAGACAACAGTCACAGCAGAAGGAAGCTCGATCCACTTGAAGTGATCTCAATTGCAGAGGACTGAAACATTAGATTCTCCTACCTGTTATAGCACATATACCTTGAAGAGCACATACTGCCTTATTTTTCTGTGTTTCGGTCAAGGGTTAAAAATGGACTTCTAAATTTTATAAGTTTGGTACTGTCGATAACTTGTGTGGAGGGCTTGGACAGCAAGACAGAAACTGTGGACAGCATTTTGGAAGGGCCAGATTTATTTCAGCTCGGACCTATCACAAATTAGAGGACAATTGTTAATTACCTATCAGATCCCTTGAACATAATCTACATACAGCTGCAAACACTATTGAATGCCTTGTACCTGTCTCCCCTGGGAAGGCTCAGATTTATGAGGGACTCAAAGTAACCATTGCAATCCTATGAATAATAATGAATGAGCAGTAGACATTAAAGTAGTGAACAGTGAACCTGGAAGGATGTACAAGTGAAGAATATCTTGACAGAGGGCATATTGGAGCAGATCGTTGGCCAGATTTTGAAGAGGAACCATTGTGAGGACACCTTCAGGCATTCTGGTTGAAGTGTCTTGGAAGCCATTATTGGGACAACTCAGGAAAGTTTCCATCGTGACTAGCTCAGGAAGGTACAATCTAATCACTAATGCCAAAATGCCAAAATTGCAATCCTTGATTGGGCCATCTACTTATTTAGGGCAATGATGTTGGAAAACTACTATAAGAAGACGGACAAAAGAAGAGGTATGTAAAATTAATTCTTACATGGAAAGTTTGTCTGGCTTTGAATGTTGTTTAAGGAAATCTAAGGACAATATCAATGGTTGGTCAATGAACCTTAGAACAGTGACATATGACCTCACTGTATAGGGCAGAATCTATATGAACTTGGTCTAAGGTATCTTCAGAGGCATATGGAAAAATATATATAACCATGAAGTTTGATATCTTCAATTATGTATGGCAGTGATAAATATGATAGTGATGTGTATGATAATCAATGTTATCAGAACCGAACCGGTTCTGAAAAACCGGCCGGTCCGACCGGTTTGGAGGCAAAACCGGTCCGAACCGGCCCTCCGAACCGGAAATGACCGGTTCGGTACTGAACCGGCCGGTTCCGTCACTTTCATCCTTTTACTTAAATTTTTAACATTACCATGAAATGACTCAGGATGTTTGAGAGTGGTTCCGACCTCATTGGATTTCATATGGAGAAAGTAGAATTTTAGATCTCATTCAAAATCCAGTAGACTTATCAGTTTTTCAGGATTTCAGGATTGGGTTATTGCAATGTTTCCATCGAATTTTGTCATGTATTAGGGAATGGAGCTCGTATTTAATCAAGAGCACCAATCCCTCTATGTACCTTGATGTTAGTGACATTGGTTGTCAAACTCCTCTATCATGACCCTACTAAAAATGTACCCATCACTCAAACAAAACCTTGACTATCGAAGATGATAGATAAATCTATGTTTAAATCAATGAATTAAGTATGAATTTGTGTAAAAAATATCTAATTTTTAATATATATATATATATATATATATATAAAATAATATATAACGTATCGTATCCCAGAAGTATGCTGTTCCAGGGTCACCGTACTCGTATCCGATTCTTCGAATCCCCGTATCCCCGTATAAGGTGACTTAGGGATTCTGATGATGATTGATGATTTGATCATATGTAGTTTGTAGTATTGTAGGCTATAGTATAATACTATGATCTAACATGTTATTTTGGACTATAAAGGCCTTTTAGAGCCTGTTTCTTGATGTTTGTTACATTTTTTGTTCAGCGATGTTTTGCACCAAGTGCTATTTTGGCTATCTGCACCTATATAATGAAAACTTTTGCATATTTGTGTTTAAATGGTTTGTATTAATATGGATGTACATGAATATATCTGGTTTTTCTTTAAAATATGAATATTTTATGCGTTTTTGGTAAACCGGTTTTTTTCCGGTTCCGGTCCGGTTCCGACCGGTTCCCGGTCCACAAGGTTTTCCGGTTCGATAACCGGTTCGGTTCCGATAACATTGATGATAATATTATGGCAACACTCTAATCAATGATATGACAATATATGATACCTGTCAAGATGTATGACAGATATATGGCAATATATGGCTATGGTACTTGTATGGCCTTGACAGTGGGTGAGTAAGATTCGGGCCCATAATTACAAAGCGCTTTCTGAGTTGGTGTCTAGGATGCCCGAATTCAAAAAAAATCATGAAGGCATTTGTCAGGGTTGTGCCAAAGGAAAGCATAGGTGACTTTTCTTCATTCCTCAAGTGTCACAAAGACATCTGATACACTCTGACTTATCTAACATGTTGCCTATGAAATCCTTGAGAGGATGTTCTTATAGATGTCTTCTCTCACAAGAGGAGCTGGCATTAAGAGGGAGACCACAACCGTGTATGCTCCTGAGAAAATGACATTTCTAGAAGAAAGAAGAGAAGACTCTCATGGCTCAAAGACTCTCTCAAAGATGCCAAGAGACATATGGCCCCAAAGGGGGACATTCTGAGAAAGCAAGAAGCCATACAGATACCAAGGGTATCTAGCAGCCATGAATACAATATGAGCCTGGATCATTTGAAGAAGTCATAAAGCATCAAGTCTGGAAAGATGTTGTACACGAAGAGCAGGAGTCCATTATGTTGAATGATGTCTGCGATGTGGTTTCAAGACCGAAAGACAAAGTTGTTGTCACCTCAAAATGGTTCTATAAGATCAAGCATGGATCTGATGGTAGTGATGAAAAGTACAAGGCAAGATTTGTTGCCTGAGGCTTCTCTCAAGGAAGGCATAGACTATGATGATATACTTGCACCTGTGGTCCGATATGTTAGCACCCTGTAATTAGAAAGATCGGCAAAAGTCCAACTGCAGGGAGAACACTTATTTCAACCACTTTGAGATTCTAGGATCTAGCCCTCCTGAATCCGCAGAGAGATCTCTCCAATAAAGTGCAAAGATTGATTTATCTTTTAAAAGCTTTTGGATGGTGATATTAGGCTAGTTATGAAGGCCGAGGGTTTTGTTTTGTTTTTGGATGGTTGAGCATGATTATTATTTGAGGGAAATTCCTAAATGGAAAGAGTTTCAAAGGTGTGAAGTTGCAAGCCATCTAAACAAGCTTTGGCCAAAAAGATAGATAATTGCAGGTTTTAGTCCATTTGGGCTATGGAGTCATAGTAGGGTTTTAATTGAAACAACAGGTTCAAAAGTGGTCCATGGGGCAAGTCATCTATGTCTAAGGATCTCTTTAAAGTTGATTTTATGGAATGAAATGATACATAATGAAGGAGAAATAAACAGATGAAGAACAAAGAGAAGCCCAAGATCTGGTAAGTACTTTGAAACTAGCCAGCTTTTGACATACACTTAAGAAAGAAATAAAAGTAAACTAGGATCTGGTAAGTACTTTGAAACTAGCCAGCCTTTGATACACTTTCAATAGAAAACATTTAAAACACAAAGGGAAACTTAAAGGCAACTGTTGGAGAAGAAACTAGCGGGCAGGGCTCACCACAAAACCTCTCCTAGCTCTGCTTTACTTGGTAACTTTCAAGATAAACACATAAGATAACAGAGAATGGTCTAAGATCTGGTAAGTACTTTGAAACTAGCCAGCTTTCAACACATTCCAAGGGAAACTTTCAGACAGTCTTTGGGGATAAAACTAGGACCAGGGCTCACCATATCTTTCTTAGTTCATCTCTACTTAACATATACTGAAGATAACATTTAAGAATAACAATTAGCTAAGACAGTAGGATGAGGGAACGCCAGCATTCCTAACTGCTTGAACTGAATTAAATCATTCCCAAATAACACAAATTGGAAGAAAACATTTAAATAAAGCTTTTCAGTCAGATTTACAATAAGAAAAGCATCACCATTGACATAGACTAGGATCCCATAAATCAGCTTGTATTGATGCTCCAAACCAGTTACAGCTTTAAGTCCAATGTTTCAGTTTAGCAATCATCTACACTTCCCAGACTAACTTATCTAATCACAAACAGAGCTCCAAGAGCCAGTGAACACTATTTACAAGTAGAAGTTTCAAGCTCAAGTATATTTCAAAGTTCTACAACCAACAATTTCTCATCTTCTTCAGAAGTATTTATAGAAGAAATGAGGAGGTGGGAGGGGATAAAGATCTCCCAGGGTAATTAATACAGTCTTAAGACTTCTCGGCCTTTGAGGTGCTCGATGGAGAAGTTCACAGATATTCTGTCTGTATTAATGTTTTACATTTAAGATTTAAGCTCGGTGGGAGCTTTTGTTGACTTTTAAGGCTCTGTGTCATGTTATAGTAACTCTGCTGATATTTTGCATTAAGTTCCTTAGCAAAATTAACTATTCGGCTGCGATGAGGCAAATATCTGATGTTCTAATAATAACTCGGCCTCTATTAGAGTGCTTAGAAGCTACAGGTGGCACTGTGGTAGCTGAGAGGAATCAATTTGCCTCTGTTGTGGCAGTGGAGGCCTTTCTGTCTGATCGATCTTTATGATTTTCTTTAACTGTGTTTTAATTTGGAGGATTAGGCTTTTGATAATCATTCTTAGCCGTAATCCCCCCAAATGGTCTTCAATCCTCTGTTCTGCTGTTTTTATTTTCGACACTGATACTCTTTTAATTTGATTAAATAACACTGTGTCTTGTTGATGTGCAGGGCCGCAAAGGGCTCATATGCATCAATGCCTATGAAGCAATTGATGAGACGTGGATTCGAACCCTGTGGAATGATCTTCCTTTTATGAATGAAAGTCCAAAGGATCGTCATCCTTGGCTTTCATTTCCCTTGATTATAATGGGAAAATCCTTCGAAACCTGTAAAATACACAAAATATTATGAAATCCTGCGTTTGTGGGTTAAACTGCTTCAGAGGGTGTGGGGAGAGAGCGTGGTCGTTGGATGGCATCATCCAACGGTGGAGATCGAATGGGGATTGTTTGGAAAGGATAATGGGGTTAATTAAGTCAGAGCCATTGATCGCGCAAAGATCAACAGTCGGGATTGGTTGCGTTTATACAAAGTGAATGAGTTACTTTGTTTGGAAAATGGAAGAAATATGGTTAAAACCTTTATTTCGGAGGAAAATGTATTGAAAATAGCCTTCGGGAGTTCGGGATGATCGTGGGCCATCGGATGAGATCGGCCCATGAGATCAACGGTGGAGATCACACATCAATATCCTTTGGCGAGGGTGGAGGGCGATATGTAAATGAAGGTTTAGATCTAAACCATTGATCTGCAGAGATCAACGGTGGAGGGCGCGCGTGATAACACACAAAGGAAAAGAAGGAAGGTGGTTTCGGGCTGCAAAACAGTGGTTTTCGCACGGCAAAAGGGCAGGAAGGCAGTTTTGCCTTTTGGAACGCGATATGCGTCCCCGCCCGACACGTGGCTTTAGGAAACCACCTATATCGCGTGCCCTTTGAGAAATTAACTTCCGCGCTGAAAGTAACACGACTTGGAACGAGAGTCGTCAGATCTGGGGCCTCAGATCTGACGGTGGAGAATGAGCGTGATATGAGATAGATGCGCGGGCGGAAGCAAGGGGAGCGGTTTAATTCTAGGCCGTAGGATCTGAGATGGACGGCCGAGATCAGTTTTTGAAGAAGGCAGAACCCACAAGAGGCAGGCCCTGTTGGGTTAGATATGGGTCGTCGGATGTATAAGATCAACGGCCAGGATTGAATCTGGGGGTTAAATGGAAAAAATACGAAGGCAGAGAAGGAGTTAATGAGGGTCGTTGATCTGCAGAGATCAACGGCTAAGATTTGTCCTAAAACATTAGAACGGGGGGTGCATAGTTTTAAACCAAAGTAAGGAAATACGATCTGGACCGTCCGATCTGGACCGTCCGATCTGGACACGTGGACGACCCAGATACAATCGGGGCTCGGCGATCGGCGGGGGAGAGAAACTTAAGAGGCGTTGATGCGATTAATTACGGACCGTCGATCTACAGATCAAATCGACGGCGAAGAACTCATCAGAGGCTGACCAATCAGGGGTGGTGTTATGTTAACGCGCTCGACAAAAATTTGCGATGCGATTGTGCGCTGATCGTTGATCGGCTTTAGATTAACGGTTGGCATTGTTTCAAAACTTGCATCGACAGAAAAACCTTTACAACATGAAAAAAACCCAAAATTTTAATATAATACAAAGTTTTTTACTATCGGGCGGGTTTATATATATGAAATGGATAGGCACCCGACTACGAGGCCTTTGACTATATGGAAAACAAAAAGGGCCTGGGGCTTATATATGAAAAGGGCCTATCGCAATCGGAAGGTCGAGCCTTCGGGCTTTTCAATCTAACCATTCGGAATTTTTGCGATGCGATTGGTGCTTGGGACTTTAACTCTTGGTCCCCGGCAAAGTTATATGGAGTAAAAAAGCGGAGGGGGCGGAGTTTTAACAAAGGGACTCAATCGCATCGGAAGTTTTGATGCGGGTCTTTCAATCTACCCATTTTTTTCATTAAAAAACATAAATCCGACGCATTTAGACCAAACTTTGGAATAAGTGGGTTTTTTTATTTACAAAAGGACATAAGGGATCAGAGATGAAATATACAATGTTTTTAGCGCCCGATTGCGGGCACTCGGGTTATATAAAACAATAATAGGATCGAGGGTTGTGTACAAAGGCTTAATCGCGTCGGAACTTTTGAACATGGCAAATAGACTTATGCACTCGGATTTTTGCGATGCGATTAAGTGCCCAAATGACTTAGAGCCTAGTTCTAGCACCAGGGCACATAATGGGGAAGTGGTTCAGGACTTAGCCCAAGGGGGCTTAAGTCTGCAATATAAAAACGTATTTTTTATGAAATTTTCCAAGTTTTTCAATGTATTTGGGGGTTTCGGCAGAGAAAAAAAAAGAGGAGTTTTGAACTCTGTGAAGGGAATTTTACGAAGGGGAAATGGGGAAAAATGAAAAATAGAGGAATTTCATGGGAATAAAAGGGATAAAAATGGAGGTTAGTTTTGTGGTGGAAGGAAGGGAAAAATGGCCTTTGCAGTAGTATTTCTCTTATGGAATCAGCAAAATTTGAAATGGAAACAGCAGTGACGATTGAAACAAGGGACATGATGTCTTCTAGAGTCTTTAAGAGATAACATTTTTTAGCAATAAAACTTGTTCCTTGAAGGCTCCAAAAATGTTTTAGCCACCATTTGATATGACAAATTTTATTGGTGGCTAACACAATATTCCACCATCCGATCTATTATTGCCCTTGTTGCTACGCAAGGATGGAGTCTACATCAGTTGGATGTGAAGACCGTTTTTCTACATGGTTCGATATAGGAAGAGGTGTATGAGGAGCAACCTCTAGGGTTCGAAGTCTAGGATAGAGACTCTCATGCATGCAGGTTGAAGAAAGCCCTCTATGGGTTGAAGCAAGCCCCCAGGGCTTGGCACGAGAGGATAGATAGCTACTTGATGAAGCTGGGCTTCACTCGAAGTAATGTTGATCCGAACCTTTACTTCAAGGTTGATAGAGAAAAGCCTCCCATTCTGGTTCTCTATATGGACGATCTCTTCCAGACAGGTGTTAACCCTCTCATTCATCAGTGTAAGAGGGAGCTCACTTCTGAGTTTGAGATGAAGGACCTAGGACTGATGCATTACTTCCTAGGCTTGGAGATCTGGCAAAGACTTGGTGAGATTTTCCTCTCTTAAGGAAAATATATTGTGACGCTGCTGGAAAGATTTGGAATGGTGGACTGTAAGTCTATGTCGACATCGATGGAACTTTAAGAAGTTGAGTGGAAGCGCTGTTGGGCCCGTGCTAGCAAATCCTACCGAGTATCGTCAACTCGTAGGGGCCCTGATGTTCTTAGGGAACATCCGTCCGGACGTATGTTGTGCAGTGAACACTTTGAGTCCACACATGGTTGATCCTCATAACATTCATTGGGTTGGTGCCAAGAAACTCTTGAGATATCTCTGGGGTACGATAGACCATGGGCTGAGATACACTGCCGAGAGTTTTGAGACTCTGTGGATATGCTGATGTCGTTTGGGCTAGCAGTGTGGTGGATCGCAAGAGCACATCTGGATGTTGCTTCACACTTGGGTCTACTTCGAGCAGTGAGCAGAAGTCAGTAGCTTTGAGCACCGCTGAGGCCGAATACATTGCAACGTGTATGGCCTATTGTGAAGCCACTTGGTTGCGAAAGCTCTTCAGTGAGTTGTTCGAGCATGTGCTAGATGCCACCATTATCCTTTGTGATAACCAAATGGGGATTCGTTTGTCAAAGAATCTTGTGTTCCACGATTGATCCAAGCATGTTGATGTCTGGTACCACTTTATCCGAGAAATGGTACAGCGAAGCGTCATAAGGCTCAATCATATAGGAACTGATGAGCAGGTCGCGAATATTCTCATAGAGCCCTTGGGGAAGGTCATGTTCCTAACCTTCTGTAAGAATCTTGGAATCCTGGAACGACTCTATTTGGAGGGTCCTGTTGGACGAAGAGCTCGGGGAGCTCCAGGGGGGCTTTGGGGATAGCTTCTTGGAGCTATAAGCAACCACAGGGCTAGGCTTGCCGAACCTTGTTGGTGTGCTTCTGCGCCACCGTTATGATATTGACTTGGTTCACCTCTCTTTGATCCGTGCCCCATATGCATCCTACCCATGGAGGAGTATCGGACTCATGGGAAGTACCTCTCATTTGGCCAATGAGGTGGGAAATGTAGATAGAGACCAATAGCAAGACTGATGGACGCATCGGAGATTGTCATACTCTCTATGTCTAGGATGGCACGTGTCCAACCACTTGATCTGGGATCAAGTCTAGTGAGGTTTGAGACCTCCAACTTACTTTGGGTCAGTTAAACTAACTTCAGGTTAGTATATGACTCTCTTGAGTCCAAGTAAGGTTTCTGACCTCCAACTAACTTCAGGTCAATTAAACCAACTTCGAGTTGGTATGTGACTCCTTTGAGTCCTATAGAGGTTTCGGACCTCTGAGCTGACTTCGGGTTAGCCAGGAGTGATGTCTTTGTGACTCACCTCTTGTTCTGAAATAAAGAGCCAGCAAAGCAAGTTACGACGGGATGACACGCGATGTTTGGATGGCACTGGTGGATGGAGTTCTCCCTAGTTGAGAAGCAGTGTTAATTTTGGGCAACTAGGTCCAAACTCCATGTTGTGATGCTCGAATGACGATGCCAATATTTTTATTGGACTCCTCTTTCGGAGAGGTGGAAGATTGATCTAAAGATCATCTTGATCGGATGAGCAAAACATGTATTTTGAATTTATTCCACATGTGCAAGGTCGGCCTAATTTATCCCACATCATTAGAGATGTGTCACACACCCCCATAGATGCCTATATATTGGAGTGACTTGGAGTTCATTTTAGACACACATTTTGTGGAGGCATTCTCTTCTTCCTTGGATGGTGCTGGAGCAACGTTCTTGATTCTGCGTTTAGGGTTTCTTGGTGCAACGTCTTGGTGGAGCATTCTTAATGAGACATCTCGGGGTTGTGTGACACATTGTGTTGGCTGACCTTATGGAGACTTTGTTGGTTGAAGCATCTTGCTGACCACCATAACGCCACCATTCTTTATCTCTGTTTTGGCTCGTCTTCCATCGATCTATTGGTATGTTCTATCTGCATCTTACTTTCATTGAGACCTAGAAGTTTAAAGTATATTTGCATCTAGCATAGAACATCTTCAGAATTTAACAATTATTTATTCACCCCAACCGATTTACATAATGTATAGTCATACCAAATATTCGTAAAACATTGAATTTAGGTAGAAAATAAATAGACGGTGAATATAATTGCCCAAACATCAATAATGAGGCAAGAAGAGTGAGCAGCCCGACAAATTCTTCACAAGATATATATATATATATATATATATATATATATATATAAGGGTTATTTGAGAAGGCCAAACTAAGCAATGTAATCTTATGGGTGAATGTACTCATTCAATAACAGATCACTTGATATTTAACCAAAACTTAAACATGTTAATCCCCACAAGTTAAATACATGTATGCTATCCATGAATCGTCGTTCAATCATTTAAGACTGATATACACTACGACGTGGTGGAGGAAGGGTTACAAGATACTACATCTATATGTATGATTTTCTAGACATTGAAAGAGGAAATATGAGAATTTACAAGCAATTTATTCCATACATCAATAGTCATAATACATGAAATATCAACCATTTCATAAACAAATTATAGACTCAAGGGCGCCCAACCAAGTCTTAATAGAAAAGCAGGTTTTGTGGCCTAGTTACACAGAATATGAATGATATGGTTTTTGATCTGGATTGAATCATTATATTGTTTGTCATCCATATCGATACTTTCAAAATGGAAAAAGTGAAGGAATCATCTCAAGGGACTGGTTTTACTGGTGGGACCCAGTTTGACAAAACAAGGTCTAAAACCTTCTTGGAGCATATTGAGGCATCAAACGACGATTTTTGGGGGGTAAAACTTTGTCGCTTTAGCCCCACACCTTTTCATGCTATTCTATACACAGAGACCTTTCCAATGGCGCAAGAATCACGTCAACCGGAGTCTATATGCCAAAGTCATGTCACTCAGAAATTGACTTTCCTGTCTTCACCACCATAATTCGAGAGGATGCCATTATTCATGGAAAAGGGGCCAACCACGTGATTATGATGTAGAAGACTCTAGAAGAGTCAATATTGTCACTTTGGCTAATAGTTGAGGTAGTCAAACCTAACCACTAGTAGGCTATCGAGTTGTGTTATATCCGGACAACTAGGAGGAAAAGGGATTACATTCTTTCGAGCACATTTGCTCCATAACTGGGCAAAAATAGCCAAGAGGGATAGAAGGTAGGGCACACAGAGAGGATTTGTGCATTGTAGCAGCTGATGGGCCACAAGCCATACTTCTTTGTACTTGCAGTCATATTCCCATTCAGAAAAAAAGAGCGGAGATACCTCACCTTCCAATTCGGTTTTTCTCACAAAAGGGTTTCCCAACGCATACGTTGTGTCAAATATGTGTGTGTGAAATTTTATATTGTCGTTCTCTATTTTCTGCATAATTTTAATTCGCGTGCATGCACTATTAATAGTAAATATACAGATCTAGAAAAATAATAAAACTATTATAGTGTAAAATTTCAGACTTTAAATATAATTTTATCAGATCTGTTGTGAATAAATGTCCAGTGGAATATCCACCTCATTTTGTGGATCATATTGGTATCAAAGCAGTTTTCTTTGGGAATATTGTGGAGATTTGCATGGAATCTAGATCGGTTGGGCCAAAAGTCGCAAAACCCTAATCAGGGCCAATGAATCTATGAATAACCTTCACGATACTGCGGAGGAGAGGCTTTCCACAACTGGAACAACAAGTCACTCATATAAATCGTAATGTAAATCTCCTCATGGCGGCTTTGAGCAATAAGCTTGGGATATTTGGAGAAGATGTGGGTTCAAATTCAGAGGACAAATCAGAAGGGGGATCAAGTGATCAGGAAGAAACAGAGAATCAGCCCAAGAAAGAACCCGTAAAAGATCAACCCAATTCAAGTGATATGAATCAATCACAACCCCTATTTAAAATGGAAGCAAAGGTCGATATCAAGTCATACCACAACGAGATCGACGCTCTGAAGTTGAATCACTAGTTGTTGCAACTGGAAGTGTATTTCAGCGTCCATCAAATTGAGGAAGAACAAAATATCATTTGTGTGGCTAAAATTAGAGGGCCATGCCCTGACTTGGTGGGAGAGCCACACGGAGACCCTAAGGTTGGAGGGAGAACCTCCAGTGACTAAGTGGGAGGACTTCAAAACCCTCATTAAATCATAGTTTTACCCTATTGGGTATGTAAAGGACCAGTGGATCCAGTGGCACTATTTCAGACAAAAGTCGCACCAAAGCGTGCAAGAGTACACAACAGAGTTCAGAAAGATGGTCATAATATTGGGTATCTCTCCAAAGAACCCAGATGTACTTCTCAAGTATTTGGGGTGTCTACATCGCCATCTGTGGGAGCAAGTGATGTTATTCAAGCCCAAATCAGTGGACAAGGTTTGTGTGCAAGCACAATACCTGGAGAACATAGGCCTAAAGAGAGCGCAATCAAGTGGATTGAAGAAGAAGGAGCAACAAGACGCTTCTAAGGAGGGGAAGAAGAAGCAAAAAGGGGGAAAAGATTAAAAAAAAATTGTTGCAGCACACCAGTGCAAAGATCCCAGCAACCACAACAACATTGACGGCCATACAAAGGAGAAGCACTAGAAATTGCATCTAGAGCTAAACCCGAAGAACAAAAAGAAAGATAATAAGAAGAAGAATCTCATGGCCATGAATTCAAGCAACCAAGTTGAAAGTAGCTCGGATGAAGAAGAGAAGTTCATTTGTGCGTCAGTGCAGAAGTGGAGGTGAATCTGAGTAGCCTTCAGCAACAGGAAGAGAGAGAAATGACCAAACTCCTCCATATAAAAATATTGGTCCCGAAGACAAAGATCGATGCTCTGTTTGACTCGGGATTGCAAGAGAATCTCATTGCAGCAGAGTTGGTCAAGAAGTTGGCACTAGAATTTCGTGATCATCCAAACGCATATCCATTGGAATGGGTATATAAGGATGCAAAGTTGAAGGCAACAAACGGTGCAAATAGATTTGCCATCAGTGTTGATTTTATTGATGAAGTAGAACTAGATGTGGTTCCTCTTGATGTATGTGGAGTCGTGTTTGGGAGTCCCTACATGTACATGCAAGATGCAATATTCATGCGAAGAGCCAACCAGTATTGTCTTGTCAAAGATGGAAAATTGTTCATCATCAACGCGCACAAAGGCAAATCGAAAATTTTGCTAGTAAGTGCTAACCAAGCCAAGAAATTGATTAGTTTCAACAAGAAGTATGTTTTATTGTTTTTAAGGGAAAATTAGTCTGTAGAAGAGTTAGTAAGAGGCAAGGCATCCCTGGAGAAGTGTACTAAGAAACAGAAATAGCAACTGGAAGGGTTGCTATAGGAATAAGGGATGTGTTTTGAGAGCCTAAAGGGTTACCAACTAAGAGAAGTGGAGCACGAAATCCAACTATTGTCGGACTCCCTTTGCCAAACATTGGGTTGTACAAGCAGTCTATTATAGAAGTAAGTGAGGTGAAGTAACAATTGTAGCAGCTACTGGAATAGGGTGTCATTTGACCAAGTACATCACCATGTGGTCACCCATCATCATTGTGGCAAAGAAGGACAGGATTTGGCAAATGTGTATAGATTACAGGGCGTTGAACAAAATCACACTCAAGAACGGATACCCCCTACCCAAGATAGATGATCTGATGGATCGGTTGTAGTAAGGAAACTATTTCACCAAGTTGGACTTAAAGTCTGGTTATCACCATGTTCGAGTCAAAGAAGAAGATACATGGAAGACCGCATTCAAAACCAGGCAAGGTTTGTATGAGTGGTTAGTCATGTCATTTGGCCTATGTAATGCACCAGCTAAGTTTATGAGATTAATGAATGATGGATTGCTTCCTTTAATAGATTCATTTGTTATTATTTATTTGGATGATATACAAGTATACAGTGCTACCTGGGAGAAGCACATCTCTCATTTAACACAGGTGTTGGAGACATTAAAGAAGCAACAACTGCAAGAAAATCTCAAGAAGTGTGAGTTTGCACAGCAGTCTTTGGTGTATCTGGGGTATGTGAGAGGTGGAGGAGAGCTAAAAATAGATCTTGCCAAGATGGAGGCCATCATGAAATGGTCAGTGCCTACTAATGTTTCTGGAGTCAGGAGTTTCATTGGGGCAACACAATACCAGAGGAAATTCATAGCCTCATTTTCAGCAGTAATAGCATCGCTCCAAACCATAATACAAAATTGCAAGTTTCTAGTGGGGAAAGGGTCAGCAGAGGTTTTGAGTTTCCAGTTCTTGCATTACCAAACTTGCAATAGCCATTTACAATGGAAACATATGCGAGTGGGTATGTTATGGGAGCGGTCTTGATGCAAGGTGGAAGGTTTGTATGCTACGAGTATGAAGTATTTCATGGGGCAGTTCTTAACTACCCTACCTACGATAAGGAGCTATATTCCCTAGTGCAAGTTGTGAAGTGGAAGCACTATCTGATGGGAAAGGAGTCAGTAATCCACACAAATCACCAGCCACTACAGTACTTGCAAGCCTAAAGTAAGCTACAGTAGACCAGGCATTACAACTGGATGGGGTTTCTACAACAGTTTCATTTGATGATCAAATACAAGAAGTGCAAGACAAACTAGTTGGATGACATGCTTACAAGGCCACCCACTTCAAAGATCACAACTTTGGGAACCCTTATGCACATGGAGCCATTCACCCATGAAGCATACATAGAGGCATATTGAGAACTTCAAGGAGGTGTTTCAGCAATTGCAAAGTCAGAGTCATGTGCACGATGGCAACAACACCATTCACTACCATCTCTGGGATGGGTTACTCTACAGGATGGATAAGCTATAAAGGTGAGCTATTACAACTGATTATAGAGGCTCACACCTCCAAGGTTGCAGGGCACTTTGGTGTAGGGAGGATTGTGGCCAACTGGCAGAGGTATGTGTATTGCCCCAAGATGTAAGAGCAGGTCCCCAAGATGTAAGAGCAGGTAGCTAGGTTCATAAGAGGATGCATGCTTTGTTGTGCCAGCAAGCCTAGCAAAAGGAAACACGGTCTATATCATCCCTTACTTGTAACCACTCGTCCTTGGGAAAGCATTTCCATGAAATTTGTGGGAGGTTTACCAATAACCAAGAAGGGACATGACAACTTGTTCGTGCCAATTGACAGGCTCAGCAAGATGTGTGTTATGACATCCTATAAAAAGACCACCACTGGGCAAGAAGCAATCAACTTGTTCTTTGGACAGGTCTAGGTGCACATTGGGATACCAAGGTGCATCGTTTCAAATAGGGACACAAGATTTCTCAGTGCATTCTGGACTACATTGTGGACGAAAATGGACATGAAGTTGAATATATCTGCATCATTCCATCCACGGACAGACAGGTAGACAGAAGTAATCAACAGGACTTTAGTGCAGCTTCTGAGGGGATACAACCAAGAGCATTTGAGGACCTGGGATGAAAATTTGGTATATATACAACATTCTTACAATAAAGCAATCTACATTTTTACATGCAAGTCCCCATTTGAAACCTATTTTGGATATTTGTCGCGTTCACCTTTGGACATTGCATATGGGAAGCAAGGAGTGAGGGAAGATCTTACAAGCAACGCCTTGAGGGCTGAAAAAATTACAGAGAAGGTAAGGTAGATCCATCTACAGGTATAAGAGACACTGCAGAAGATGCAAGAGAAATATAAGGTCAGGCATGATCAGCACAAAACAGAGAAATCATTCAAGGGGAGAGATAGAGTATGGTTATAGTTGAACAAGGAGATGTAGGGCCCTGGTAAGAAAATCAAGGCTCTGAGGTATGGTATGTAGAAATTTCCGAATCTTATACTTTATGCAGAAATTATTACTGTTAATCCAATTATGCTCCTCCTACTTAGATAAGTTATTAACTGAATAAATTCAAGTTAAAATCGAAGCAAAACACATAACATATCTCTACCAATCCAGACAAAGTGACAGTGATTTTGGACAAATAGTCCCCGGAAAAACCCAATGTGGGAAAACCAGTCTCTGGCTGCTGGAGGGTTCTATTATTAAGAATATCCCTGAATACACAAATTTGGGTTCCAGATCTGGAAAACCCGACAGAGATAATAGTAGATCTATAATTCATTGGCTGATCTAGGGCCAAAATAATGACTAATCCACACCCTCAAATGGGATTTACAGAACTCGACCAAGATTAGGGCCTAGAAACCCCAGCGCTGCCCTGAAAGGCCCATCGTCAGCCTCTGAAGCCCCTGAAAGGCTCTGCGTCAGCCTTGAAAGTCCTCCAAACCCTCAGTGTTGCTCCGGAAGGGACTGCGTTACCCCAGACTAGGTGACGCAGTCACTACGCTGCCCCTAAAGGGTCTCTGCGTAACCCCTGAGGGTTTCCTGCTGAAAATCACGTTGTCCTTAGGGAGACTGCACTATCCTTGCTGATGTTGTTGCTGCCTTCCTCTACGCTGTCCTTGAGTTGATATCTGCCTCTTGTGTATTCTAGACCCCGGGATCAGATCATCCCCTTGGTCTAAATTCCCCTCTCTGCAGCTGAAACACTTCTGAGTATTCTTAGCAAACCCTGCCCTAGAATCTTAGCTTAGCTTCAGTGCTCTACCTCTGTGTATCTTTACAAATGACCCCAAGCCTTTCCTTTATACTTTTCTCATTGACAAATCAACGACCATGATCAGATCTTGAATCAATGGCTAAGATTAAAAGAAAGTTTGATCCGTGTAACTTAAGACAATTTCATCACATGTTTAATTAAATTCACTTTAATTATTTAAGTTCCCTAAGTTCTAACTTGGGAAATACACTTGAAATAATTAATTAATTTAATATCTCCTAAACCAGACGAAATTTCCCAAATCCATTTCTGGGTCTTGTAGATCAGGTGTACTCTAGTCCTTCCTCAAAATTTGGGACCTAGAGCACAACTGATGCTACCCAAAATACACAAAATCTCAACACTCCCTCTTAGCATCAAGGGTGTGCTCTACAATACATCACACTTATGCATTACATGATTTTGCACCGGTTCTGTCACAGCTTGGCCTCCTGCCACTCAACTCTGCACTGCTGCTACCATTCTGTACTGCTGCCCATGACTTTGCCACTGCCACTGCAACTTCTGTACTGCAGCTCCCTCTCAATATGTTGCATCTGTGCTGCTCATAGCACTGCCACTGCTGATCTGAGGCACTGCAACTTCAGTTGTTGAGAGAAACAACTGAATCTCCTGCCCAATCTTTGACAAACAAGTCAAATGGGTTGCATCCTCATCACTGAAGCTCCATAGGCTACAGATCTGTGCTGGCATCTAAAGAACGATCCACAACTACAGCTCTGTCTGCATAACCAGACTCCCTCTGCACTACTGAAGTCACATCAACTCCTTGTGCTAAAATCTATCACACTGTTGTTGCATTGCGTTGTCCCTCTGAAGCCTTCTGCGCTATTGCAGCTCTACACTGTGTTGTTGAAGTCACATCAGCATCTCTGTTGCTACTGCTTCTACGCTGCTGCTTCTTTGCTCTGCGCTGCTCCTCCCAGCCTCCAGATCTGCCTTTGCCTCTGCCTCATTTGTGATCTGTGCACCCACTGCTCTACTTGTCCCGCTACTATCATAAGGCTGTTGTAGCTCGCATGTGATCCAAGAGATGAGCTGCTCAAGGATCCTGCCTTACTTTCATGTAGCTCCTCTACATGTCCATGTCACCCCACCTCCGTGGTTCATGAGCACTCATGGCTGCATCATCTCCTAACCCATCATCTGCCACAGCTGCTTTGGAAGAAGATGCTTCCTTGTCCTTCTTCTTCTAAGGACAATGGTTGGAAAAATGTCCCATTTCACCACACTGGAAGCACTTGATCTTTGAAAGATCCTTCTTCCTCTTTGGTTGCTTCTTTGATGCCAAGGCTGCATCTTTCTCATCTTCCTTCTTCACTTTGCTCAATCCTGGGATGTGCTGCCTCTTGGTGAATCTACGGAGTTCTTCTTGACGCAGAATTGACCACAAGCTGTCCCAATCTAGGAGGTCCTCTCTGCCCAAGATACTTTGGACAAATGTTTCCCACTCATCCGTGGCTGCATTGAAGGTAGTTCTGACTATCACAGCATCATCCACCGTTGCACCCGTTGCAGTCAGTTGCTCTTTGATTGACTGCAAACTGAAGAGGAAGTGCTCCATGTCTTCTCCCTTGGTCATCATGAACGACCTCATTTGGCTCTCCAACAACATTTTTCTTTAGATAGACTTTCCCTCATATAGGGAAGTCAAGGCCTTCCACATCTCGTTAGTTGTCTTCTTCTCAGCTATGTGTCGTACAATATGGTCCTTGATACTTTCCATTATCAGCCGCTTGGCATGCCCAGCAGCTTCCCTATGCTTACAAAGGAGATCCACATATGTCGGTGTGGCCAGAGTCTGCTCTGCATGGTCTCTTAGATTGTACGCCTCAAGGATAATCAGGATCCTTGCCTTCCAAATCGAAAAGTTTGAGAGACCATCTAGCCTATCCTGATCATGCAGTCCATGAGGAGCCATCTGCTCAGAAAGTGTCGGAACTTCCTTTTCTCTTTGCTACAGAAATGGATGTAAGCCCCTTGGTGAAACAGGTGCCTTATGCTCCCTCTAACACTTGATTTCCCTCCTTGGAAATCTACCAAATCAACTATGATTTAGCTTCTTCTTTGATCCTCTGATCAAACTGCAAGTTTCCTTTGGCAAGAAACTCTCTGAGAAGTTGATCTCCTCCCAATATTTTTCACTTGTGCTAAGGCTAAAAATCTGAAAACTTCAGAATTTTAACCCCACCATCTCTTTTGAGTTTCTGCAGTCTTTTATGGATCTGACAGATTCAGATCTGAGTCACAGTGGTTGGCTTCAGACCAAACCAGCGTTGTTTCTGAGCTGCCTCTGTGCAGTAATTGCGTTGGCTTGCTAGGACACAGTGCTGGACAGCGTCACCCTTCACAGTGTTGGACAGCGTCACCCTTCCCTCTGCATGAGTCTGCTCTTGAAAACTACGTTGTCCCTTCAGATCTGCGTTTCTGTTGCAATTCCAGCTGCTTTCTACAGCTAAATCCTTTAGATTCTCCTGCTGGTAACTCTCCTAGATCTACAATTTCTCTGATACCATGTAAAAATTTTTGAATCTTATACTTTATGCAGAAATTATTACTATTAATCCGGTTATGCTCCTCCTACTTAGATAAGTTATTAACTGAATAAATTCAAGTTAAAATCGAAGCAAAACACATAACAGATCTCTACCAATCCAGATCTAGAATAAGCACATGCACACATTGACAAAGTGACAAAACCGATCTCTGGCTATTGGAGGGTTCTATTATTAAGGATATTCCTAAACACACAAATCTGGGTTCCAAATCTGGAAAACCCGACAGAGATAATACTAGATCTCCGCTCATTGGCTAATCTAGGGCCAAAATAATGACTGATCCACACCCTCAAACGGGATTTACAGAACTCAGCGAAGATTAGGGCCTGCAAACCCCAACATTGCCCCTGAAAGGCTCAGCGTCAGCCTCTGAAGCCCCTGAAAGGCTCTGCGTCAGCCTTGGAAGTCCTCCAAACCCTCAACGTTGCTCCGGAAGGGACTGCGTTACCCCAGACTGGGTGACGCAGTCACTATGCTGCCCCTAAAGGGTCTCTGCGTAACCCCGAAGGGTTTCTTGCTAAAAAACACGCTGTCCTTGGAGAGACTGTGATGTCCTTGCTAATATTGTTGCTGCCTTCCTCTGTGTTGTCCTTGAGCTGATATCTGCCTCTTGTGTATTATAGACCCCGGGATCAAATTATCCCCTTGGTCTAAATTCCCCTCTCTGCAGCTGAAACACTTCTGAGTATTCTTAGCAAACCCTGCCCTGGAATCTTAGCTTAGCTTCAGTGCTCTACCTTTGTGTATCTTTACAAATGACCCCAAGCCTTTCCTTTATACTTTTCTCGTTGACAAGTCAACAACCATGATCAGATCCTCAATCAATGGCTAAGATTAAAAGAAAGCTTGATCTGTGTGACTTAAGACAATTTCATCACATGTTTAATTAAATTCACTTTAATTATTTAAGTTCCCTAAGTTTTAATTTAGGAAATACACTTAAAATAATTAATTAATTTAATATCTCCTAAACTGGATGAAATTTCCCAAATCCATTTCTGGGTCTTGTAGATCAGGTGTACTCTAGTCCTTCCTCAAAATTTGGGACCTAGAGCACAATTGATGCTACCCCAAAGACACAAAATCTCAACATGGTCCCTTTGAGATATTAGAAAAGGTGGGTGATAATGCTTATCGACTCAATTTACCACCATATATTCGCATTTACTAAGTTGTGAATCTGCAGAATTTGAAGCTCTATGAGCATGCTAGATCAAGAAGAGGAACAAGTCATAACCTTTGTGGAGGATTTGGCACCAAATGTTTAGACAGAGTTGACAGAAGATACAGTTTTGCAGAAGAGGTCCAGAACTATAAGACAGTGGTAGCATGACCTTTGGCAGATTGGGTTGAAGGAAAGATTCCAGGCAAAGCTAAATGGTACACCAGAGAGAAGGTGGAGGAAAAAAATTCTGATCTCATTCAATAGAAGCTTTTGGGGACCAAAAGCCTCCCAAAATGGGGAGGTTTGATCCCACGAACCGTTTTTATAGGTGGGGCCTAGTTTGGAAAAACAAGGTTTGAAACATTCTAGGAGCGTTTTGAGGCATCAAACAATGTTTTTTAAAGGTAAAACTTTGCCATTTTAGCATCGCACCTTTACACGTTATTCTACACACAAAGACCTTTCCAACGACGAAAGAATCATGTCAATCAGAATCCATATGCGAAAGTAATGCCACTTAGAAGTTGACCTTCCTGTTTTCACCACCATAATCCGAGTGGATGCCACACCAACCCCCCTTATTCATGGAAAAGGGGCTCGCCAAGTGATTATGAAGGAGATCAGGAAGAAAGAAGAGAAGACCCTCATGGCTCAAAGACTCTCTCAAAGATGCCAAGAGACATATGGCCCCAAAGGAGGACATTCTGGGAAAGCAAGAAGCCATATAGATACCAAGGGGAGTGTCAATATTGTAATTATGGTTAAGAGTTGAGGTAGTCAAAGTTCAAACCTAACCACTAGTAGGCTATCGGGTTGTGTTATAACCGAACCACTAGGAGGAAAAGGGATTCCATTATTTCAAGCGCATGTGTTCCATTGTTGAGCAAAAATAGATGAGGGATAGTAGGTAGAGAACACAGAGAGGATTTTTGCACTATAGCAGCCCACGGGCCACAAGCCATACTTCTTTGTACTTGCATCCATATTCCCATTCAGAGCAACCTCACCTTCCAGCTGGGTTTTCCTCTTGAAAGGGTTTCCCAGAGCATATCTTGTGACAAATATGTGTGTGTGAGCTTTTATTTTGTCATTCTCTATTTTATGCATAATTTTAATTTGCATGCATGCACTATTAACAGTAAATCAACAAATCCAGAAATCTATGAAAATTGTAATAATGTAAAATTTCATATTTTAAATATAATTTTATCAAATATGTTGCAATGAACTATCCAGCGGAATATCTATGGCAATTTATGCATCAGTTTGTCTTTACTCATCAAAAAATTCAAATTGTGTTCACGAAACCAAAAGACATGATCTATATACAATCGAGTAACCATAACGCTTACAATTGAATTATCATAAACATTTATATGTATATCCATCCACACAATCATAAGCATACACAATTAAATGTTAACAAACGCCTCAGCTAGTCGTTGATCAAGCACATAGATAGAGGAAACAAGTTGCAATGTCCTAGGGAATTTGTCCTTAGGAACTCTTAGAGACTAGGGTTTTCAATAGAACTTCTTTGCTTGTTCAATAATGAACAAATAGTTCATTCAATAGTACAGAACATGAATAAGCAATATAGTCCACAATAAATAGCATTGTTCACTCAGCGACAAGTAATATGATATTCTATCCAACACAGTACCGTAATTCAACCATCAACAAATTTGACAACAGTTCGAGAATCAAATCCAAATCTAACAAAGTTCTATTGACATCCAATCTGCTACAAAGTGATCTGAAATAGTTTGTTATTTCCTGTGAATACTGACTCAGAGGTATCCAAATAGCCTCAAGACAAACACCGAACTCTCTTACAAAAATTGACCAAAACCACTGCTCCAAATAACCTTGGTTGGTTAGGGGGTCTCACTGCCACTGAATTATGTTGTCAGTGTAGAAATTTTGACCCCACTTATGTTTTTAGTTTCACCTTATCACTCCCATATAGTTAAATGCCCATTTCCATAATCATACATTCAAAATTTTGGAAATGAAATAAATTTATTTAAACACAAATTTAAGAATTTCACAGTTGCTAGAAATGCAAGAAATGCAAAAATAAAACACAGGAAATTATAACAACCACACAGAAAAATAACACTATGATTTTTAGTGAATGTGACCCTGGAAAAACCCCCTACAACTCTTGGGGAAAACTAGTTTGAGAGCTCTTCTTTATTTCTGGAAAATGCTTTTACAGAGAACTGAAAAACACAGTGAAAATTACAGCAAACACAACAACCCACTTATCTCGATTTTCGTGCCGACTTTCCACCTTGAAATTTGTGCCAACAACAAACAAAAATTTACAGTAATAAATGACAGCATTAAATGTTGTACTGCTGCCTCAAAATGTGTGCCCAACACTGGCTGTACAAACCTGTACAGACAGTACAGCAGTCTATTTCTCGATTTTCGTGCCCTGAAAATAGCCTCGAAAATCGTACCTTTGACAGTTGAATATCCTCCTCGATTTCAACATTGTACCTTGCCTTGAAATGTGTGCAAACACTGTTGTACGAATTTTGCCTTGGTATATGTGCCATGTAAATGCTATAGTTCGAAAATGTTGCCTTGGGAAGTGTGCCAAGCTGCTGTACGAATTCGTTGAGTGTCCTTGCCGCTCTCCCTCTACATAGAAATTTTCTCCTTGCTCTCCTTCTCTCTCTCTCAATCTTCTCATGAAAGAATGAATGACCTTTCCTCTTCTTTTCTCCTTTAACCTAAACCTAAGTGACTTTTGGGGAATCCCTAAATCCAATGGCTGAGATAGCTTTAGATCAAAAGCTAAGAATAAGTGTGCATTTAATTCTCACTTTCTAATTTTTAATTCACCCCACTTAAATCAAGACCCACTTAGCATGTTATTTCCATAGTCACTTTTTCACTTTCTAATTTTTCATTGACTTTAATAAAGTCACTTTAAAATTAGACTTGTAACTTTACCACTTATAAAGTCACTTTAAAATTAGATTTGACTTCACCACTTATAAAGTCACTTCAGGAGAAAAGTACAAATACATTTGAACACTTTTCCCTAGGCCAAAGATCAAAGCCTTAGGGAACCACTTGTCCTCTGGTACCCAAATTTTAACACTCCCTCTTACCGAGGAAAGTGTTCCTCACCACTCCCATCTTGTCTCTGAAGTAGACATGCTTGCCCCGTGGTAAGGCTTTGGTGAAAATGTCTGCTACCTACTCATATGTGGAAATATACTCAAGCTTCACAACTCCGTTCTAAACATAGTCTCTGATGAAATGATATTTGATCCCAATATGCTTTTGACCTGTCATGAAAAACTGGATTCTCCATGAGTTTAATGCAACACTGAATATCACAGTAAATCATTGAAGGTCTCAATGCCTGACCAAATAAGCCAAACAACATCTTGCGAAACCATATGGCCTCACAACTAGCCAAACTGGCTGCCATGTACTCTGCTTTCGCTGAACTCAATGAAATTGATTGTTGCTTCCAGCTAAACCACGACACAATTGTCGAACCCAACCCAAAACAACACCCTGAAGTGCTCTTCCTATCAAAAGCACAACCTACCCAATCTAAATCAATGAACCCTGCCAGCCTCACTCCATCTCTCTGTCTATAATCCAGACCAAAATCCACTGTCCCTGCAAGTAATGAAGAATGTGTTTTGTAGCCACCCAGTGCACTCTCCTGGGCTCACACATGAACTCGCTCATCGTGTTAACTGCAAACATATATCTGGTCGAGTGTTGACCAAATACATCAAGGAACCAATCAGTTGCCTGTACAAGGTGGGATCCACCAAATCGGAATCTGAAGCGTGAAGCTTCTTCCAGTTAGTGATCATAGGTGTAGACATGGGTTTGCAATCCTCCATATGAAATCTGCTAAGAATGTCCACAATTTGCTTCCCCTGTCCCAGAAAGAAATGCCCCTCCTCCTGCAACACCTCCAATCCCAAAAAGTAATGCATCAAGCCAATGTCCTTCATCTCAAACTCTGAAGCAAGACCTCTCTTTCAGCCCTCAATGAGTCTCTCTGCACCTGTAATGACCAATTCATCCACATACAACACCAGAATGAGAAGCCCCTCACCTACCACAATGAAGTATAGGTTCGGATCTGCATCTCTTTTTGTGAAACCCAACTCCCGCAAGTATGTATCAATCCTTGAGTACCAAGCTCTAGGAGCTTGCTTCAGACCATAGAGTGCCTTCTTCAGTCTGCAAAAATGGGACTCCTTCCCATGCACCTCAAAGCCCTGCGGCTGATCAATATAAACCTCTTCCTGTATGAATCCATTGAGAAATGTGGTCGTCACATCCATCTGGTGGATCTTCCAACCCATCTCTACTGCTATGGATATAATGGAGCGAATGGAAGTATACCGAGCTACGGGAGCAAAGGTCTCCTCATAGTCAACTCCCTCTACCTGTGAGAACCCTCTCGCCACAAACTGAGCCTTGAACTTCTCGATGCTGCCATCTGAAGCATGCTTTATCTTGTAAAGCCATCTAGAAGTAACCACTAATTTACCTTCAGGCCTTGGCACCACCTCCCAAACATCGCTCTTCATGATAGAAGAATACTCCTCTTGCATGGCCTCTCTCCAAACCTGCTGGCTGGTTGCCTCCTCATAGTTAGAAGGCTCAGAATCAACGATGCTAGTGATCAATGCCATATAGCTATAGAACTGCTCAGGTGGTTTGCTCTCTCTAACTTGTCTCTTTGGCCCAGCAACATATGTGGCCTCACGCAAGGTGTCCTGAAGCCCCTTGGCCTTCCTCTTCCCTGAGCACACTTCTCCCACCGGAGTGAAAGAATCATCATTATCATCAGAAACCTGAACTCCTGAAGGCCTGCCAACTGAACTCCTGAAGTACCGTGTGAACTGTCCATCAATGGACTACCTTGTGAACTGCTCTGTGGACTGCTCTGCATGCTGCCCAAAGCACCACTCATCTGACTCTGAGAGCCATTACTCACCGATGGACCTGACACAGTAATCGATGTACCTCCTGGTCCCTTTCCACTGGATCCCTATGACTGACTCAGCTGCTCCTGAGGGTCTAGTGAATCCAGATACTCTAACTCACGTGACCTCCTGAAAGCCCTATCCTCCTTAAACTTCACATCCCACCTGACAACAACTTTCCTCTTCGTAGGAATATAAATCCGAAAGGCTTTCGAGGTCTCACTGTAACCCACAAAGATGCCCTTATCTACAGTGGGCTCTAGCTTGGTCCTTTTCTCCTTGGGACATTGGAGTATGTAATGCATCCAAAGATGCGAAAGTGACCAACATCAGGCTTCTTCCTAGAAAAAGCCTCCTCCAAAGTCACATTGCCCAAAGCACGATGTGGACTCCTGTTCTGCAAGTACACAGCAGTGTTGCAGGCCTCTGCCCACAAAAACAAAGGTAACCCTTGATCACGACACATGGCTTTGGCAACCCCAGCGATGCATGGCTTTGGCAGCCCCAAAAAGTAATGCATCAAAGCCAATGTCCTTCGTCTCGAACTCTGAAGCAAGATCTCTCTTGCAGCGCTCAATGAGTCTCTCTGCACCTGCTGACCAATTCATCCACATACAGCACTAGAATGAGAAGCCCCTCACCTACCACAATGAAGTATAGGTTCGGATCTGCATCACTTTTTGTGAAACCCAACTCCTGCAAGTATGTATCAATCCTTGAGTACCAAGCTCTAGGAGCTTGCTTCAGACCATAGAGTGCCTTCTTCAGTCTGCAAAAATGGGACTCCTTCCCATGCACCTCAAAGCCCTGCGACTGATCAATATAAACCTCCTCCTATATGCATCCATTGAGAAATGTGGTCTTCACATCCATCTGGTGGATCTTCCAACCCATCTCTGCTGTTATGGATATAATGGAGCGAATGGAAGTATACCGAGCTACGGGAGCAAAGGTCTCCTCATAGTCAACTCCCTCTACCTGTGAGATCCCTCTCGCCACAAACTGAGCCTTGAACTTCTCGATGTTGCCATCTGAAGCATGCTTTATCTTGTAAAGCCATCTAGAAGTAACCACTAATTTACCTTCAGGCCTCGGCACCACCTTCTAAACATCGCTCTTGATGATAGAAGAATACTCCTCCTGCATGGCCTCTCTCCAGACCTGCTAGCTAGTTGCCTCCTCATAGTTAGAAGACTCAGAATCAACGATGCTAGTGATCAATGCCATATAGCTACAAAACTGCTCAGGTGGTTTGCTCTCTCTAACCTGTCTCTTTGGCCCAGCAAGAGATGTTGCCTCATGCAAGGTGCCCTGAAGCCACTTGGCCTTCCTCTTCCTTGAGCACACTTCTCCCACCGGAGTGAAAGAATCCTCATTATCATCAGAAGCCTAAACTCTTGAAGGCCTGCCAACTGACCTCATGCCTGAACCTGTGCCTATAGATGTTGAAGTACCGTGTGAACTGTCCATCAGTGGACTACCTTGTGAACTGCTCTACGGACTGCCCTGCATGCTACCCAAAGCACCACCCATCTGACTCTGAGAGCCATTACTCACCGATGGACCTAACACAGTAATCGATGTACCTCCTGATCCCTTTCCACTGGATCCCTATGACTGACTCAGCTACTCCTGAGGTTCTGGTGAATCCAGATACTCTAACTCACGTGACCTCCTGAAAGCCCTATCCTCCTTGAACTTCATATCCTGACTAACAACAACTTTCCTCTTCGCTGGAATATAAATCCGAAAGGCTTTCGAGGTCTCACTGTAACCTACAAATATGCCCTTGTCTGCAGTGGGATCTATCGTGGTGCTCTTCTCCTTGGGAACATAGGTGTATGTAATGCACCCAAGGATACGAAAGTGACCAACATCAGGATTCTTCCTGTAAAAGCTCTCCTCCCGAGTCCGGAGTAAAATCCCAGTAACTTTATAAGTATATATTATTATTGGATAAAAAAAGATGAGATATCATTACAATGGGGAATCACTGAGGCTTTAAATATAGCCTCATGGTGTCGCTTGGTGAAGAGGCATGATCTTTGATCATGCCCTTTCACTTAATAAAAGCTAATATAACTATATCTAACTAATAATTAATAAAATATAAATAAAATTTCCCCTCTCTTAAAGATGCTTTGTCCTCAAAGCATACGTAATAATGGACAATGTTGATGAATTCCTGGGTTTCTCGAGTGGCGAGCTCTTGCTTCCCACATTTTAAAAAGATCGTGGAGCATCTTCTCGAGTTCAATCATTTGGTGATGTGGATAGCAACAAGATTTGATATTGACAGGGTCAGGTCCTTTCTTGACTTCTATTGGATGTTCATGTTCCTTATTAGGAGGTATTTTTATTGGTAGATCCTGGAATACTTTTTCGTGTGTCCAAACTAATTCTTGTTCCTCTAGTGACTCTTCATGGCTCCCTTTTGAAGATAACATTTCTAATTGATGACATTGTACTCTAGATGTTGGCACTCCTGTTTGAATCATCTTATTCATTAGAGAGGAAGATACAACTTGATCTTCTGGGGCTTGGAATCCATACAACCTGTGTTTCTTCCCTTTCCACTTAAAACTTATAAACTGCTTCTGATGGTTGGAAAAATAAGTACCTAAAGTTTGTAGCCATTGAATTCCTAAGACCACATCCACTCCTCGTAATGGAACAGTGTAGAATGGAGATTCTAAATGAAATTTTTTTATCTGTAGTTTGACTTTATGGCATTTCCCTACCTGCTCAATCTTCTTACCATCGGCCACCATTACCTTCATATTATGCACGGGGAAGGTAAAGGTGTTAAGTATTTTTGCCATGGTTGAATCTAGAAAATTGTGGGTACTACCAGTGTCGACGAGAACCATTACGTTTTTGTTCTTGATATGTCCTCTTAACCCTAGGGTTTGAGGTTGTGATATGCCTGTCATCGCTGATAATGACACTTGTGGAATAGTTTTGTTGAGCCTAGAATTGCCTTCTTTACAACCTTCACTTCATTTCATCATTATTTCCTTTATCACTTCATAAGCCTAAAATCAATGAAGAATGATTAGGATTGCTGTAGTTGTTGGCATGAAATTGATTAACATATTGTATTTTAAGATTTTTGCTATTTTAACAATTTTCTGCAAAATAGCTACAGAATACAGGCATTCCGTAGCTGACTGCGCATTCCGTAGCTGATCCCGCATTCCGCAGCTGTTTTACAGTTTGAGTGGGTTACATGTGTCGTCTCAAGAAAAACCGCATATGGGCATATTCCACATCATGTCTACATGGTTCGTTGCTCACCATGAAGGAAGAAATGAATTATGTGTATGGTTTTGATACGTGGGAACATATTTAAGAAAGCAGACTTCTAGTAGGACTGTCTCAGTCCAGCTGTCTACAGCAAAAGTACGCAGCCTTCAATAAGAGTTTTAATTCAAATAGGAATGGGAAAGACAATAATCCTTCATTATCTCAAGTTCTGTTATGTAATTTTATTATAAATATGACTTGGGAGACCAAGCAACGCTGGTTAGATCTTGGTCAGATTTTGGCTTTTGCTGCCAACCGTGAATACTCTGTTTTAAGTGTTTTTCTCCTTTAATGAAAAAGACATCGTTCTAGTGCAAGAGCTGAGTCAACGTTAATTGCATTTGCAAGCTAATTTGGCAGTAGAGGGCCCCTACTGCCCGAGAGGCTCCGTTCAGATGATTTAGATAAGTAGCCTTAACTTGATTTAGTTTTCAATTTCCAATTTCAATAGTTTTATTAATTTCATGTTTTCATGTTCTTTTACGTTACATATTACAGTTAATCCTGTTCTAATGAATTCTTCCAAAATACCTCTAATGCTGAATGGGAATTCACTGTGATATTTTAGGAGTTTAATTGTGTTTTTCATTTTGAGCTGTGTGTTTTATGTCAATTTGCATTAGATAGTACAGCCAGACTTGTTTTCGTAATATGCAATAGATTAGTTTCACTGTGGTTTAATACTCCGGAGATCAAAAAGCGCTTTAGTTCATTGTACTTCAAAGTTAGGATTATGGCATTTTAGTTTAATTTTGTTCACCATCTTTCCAGTTTGAATAATTGCATTTTAGCCCAGTTATGGTCACTGTGTTTTCAGTTTGATTAATTGAACTTTAGCTTAACTCTGTCATTTGTATTTCAAAATAGATTAATTGCATTCTCGTTCATGTTTTGCTTAATGTATAGCCAAGTTTCACTAATTAGTCGAATGATAGTTCTGTTCTACTAGACTAAGGCTTCCATTATTTACAAAAACCACTCCTGTTATTAAACTCTTCCAACGTATCACTATGCAGACAGGAATTGGTAATATCATTTCATGGCTTTGATTATTCTGCAGATTCTTCTAATTGTGCAACTAGCCTTTTCCTCAAAATTATCTCAAAAGACTTTAACTTTCGAATAAGGCTTAGTAATGACAATTTAGGTTGCAGAATAGATTAGTTTCAGGATCCTTGGTTAATTTAGAGCAGAATTATTCACTGTGTTGCAGAACTAACTTTTCCAAATATGTTCAAACAAATATCTAGTCATGGATAAGATATGTTTTGTGATATGGTAAATTGTTGATTAGGAAAACCTCACTGCACTAAATTTATCCTTTTCTTGAAGTATTCCAACATGTCTCTAACAAATGAATTGGACTAAATTTGTGTTGTGAGTTACTGCCTAGTTTTGCATACCACACATGATTTAGAATTGTTTCTAGTGTGACCAACAATTGCTTTTCATCAACAATTAGTTCCTTCCCTTTTCAAACATAAAACCATAAAACCAAAAACATCAGAAAACACTAGACACAACGAAGTAGGAAAAGGTTACTTAGGCACATATGGTGCACTTCACTTCAGCAGTTTACTAACCCTGGTTGACAATTAAATGAGCTCAATTTAGGAGACTAGGTTGAGACCAAACATTTTGGCGCCGTTGCCGGGTAAGTGTAACTAGGTATCCTGATTTCCTACATCCACAAAAACAAAAACAAAAACTTCAATCACCTACCACACCCACTATATCATGTGGTGCAGTAAGAGCCACACATCCACATCATGAATTCATATTTTTGCAGGTAGAAGAAGAGGTGACAAAGCGGGTTGAAGAAATGGATGGAGATGATGACAATGAGGAAGATCCTTTTGGATTTCCCATTCAAGAAACTGATATCAATATTCAAATGAAGAACATCCATCCATCTGTGCTCCCTAACTTCAAAGGTATGAGATCAGAAGACCCGGAAACCTTTCTTTTTGAATTTGAAATAATTTGTAGATCTTATGGCTACTCATTGCACATGCAAAAATTGAATTTGTTTCCGGTAACATTGAAGGATAGAGCTCTTAGATGGTTCATGACTTTAGGAACAAATTCTATAAGGACATGGGATGATATGAAAAGAGTATTTTGGAAAAATATAAAGGTTATTGCATGCACCATGACCTTAGAAATGAAGTCTTTAAGATGAACCAAAAAGAGGATGAAAGCCTAGAAGATTTAGTAGAGAGATTTACTTATAATATCAAAAGATCTAAATTGCATAATTTAGGATCAGATGCATTAAAAACTCTCCTACTAAATGCTATAAAGGATGAGTGGATTGATCTTCTTAATATTGTGGGAAAAGGAGATGTCTATCGATTGTCATTTCAAGAAATTTGTGAACTATGCAAGAACATATCAAAAGGAAAAGCAAAGTGTGTAAGATCCCTTCAAGGTCCATTTATGGCAAGAGTAAGTAAGTCAACATCAAGATTGGTAAGTCAAACTGAACCTAACAATTTGCTAAACATTCTTGGTAATTTAAATGAACAAACTGACATGCTAAGAATGCAAAACAAGCAAAAAGCTTCTTCATTTATATTTTGCTCTAGATGTAGAAAGAAACATGCTTTGCATGAATGTCCACTTGATAACATTAAAATGTGTAAAATTTGTGCAGGATCACATACTACTGAAGATTGCCCATCATTACCAGGGTTGAAGGAAATTTACCAAAAGGATAATGGAGCAAATCAAGCACAAGAGCAACTTTGTTATGTAGCTCCAAGAGGACTATGGCAGCCTCATCAACCCAATATGATGCAATATCCTTATGCACAGTTTCAAGGTTATGCACAACAACCTCAAGGTAATTGGAGAACACCCTTGCCTTGGCAACCTTGGCCATCTCCATCCCAACCTCAAAACCAACCTTGGAAACCTTTGCCATCTCAATCCCAACTTCAAAACCAACCTTGGAAACCTTGGCCATATCAATCCCAACCTAAAAACCAATCTTGGCAACAAAGTTGGCAAAGGCCCTATAAAAGAAATCCATCATATCCTCAATCTTTCCCTCTCTATCCTCAATACCATGATCAATGTTATTCATACCATTTGTCTCCACCACAACATCAAAATCACCCTCATTTGACCTCAATTCAACCTTTTCCATTACCATCCACACAAACACCCCAAAGATTCCCCACTCCACTACCTCCACAACCATTTCATATCCCCAACAATAAAACACCTCAATCAACTTACAATTCTGAGGTATTGCAAAATGATTCACCAGTTGTCATTGAAGAACAACAAACAGAAGAAGAAGACTCAGATAAGGTCCAAGAATCATGGATGTCTATTGATAAAGAGGAGATATTGGAACCAGAGATTGAAAAGTCTCATGCATGCCTATCACTAGATTCTATGAATGAAGATCACATCTCCGAAGACTTGCATTTTATGATAGAGGAAAGACAAGGAAGACAAGATTACATTGAATCTTGGTTCAATTCAGTCATTGGATTCCAATGCTCAATTATTCAATATCTTCTGACATCATCTGAATCAAGACAGTTGGCATCTCATATACTGGTACATGTCAAAGAGTATTTTTCAAACCTGCATATGAGTTTATCTATCATCTTGTTACAGACATGGTTCCATTGGAAGTACTCATATACTTGAACAAGATTTTCTTTTTCAAGTAGAGTAGGACATAAAAAAAAAAGAGAAAAAAAAAGGAAAAAAATAAGAGTAAAGAGAAAAATAAGTCCTATTGTGAAAACCAGCTTGTTGGCGCAATTGGACATGAGCTTTGTTTGAAAACCAGGCAACTGGCGAGCAAAGTTCACAATAAAGTTCTGCAGTTTCATGATGGTTTCAATCTTTCATGGTTCTTCAAATCATTCTTGGTTCTATGCTCGAGTTGGATGATGTGGAATTCCTTAAGGTCCACCTTCCAACAGATCTTGTCCCATCGACCTCAACACTTTATCTGGGATCAAGATTAGAGATTATTTGAAGTGCCTTGGAGCTTGCATTCATCAATGGCAAGCCTCCTCGTTGATAACAATGGGAATACAACAATGTCTCTTGATTGTCAAATCTTGCGGGCGACTCGACTTCGACACATTCATTCGTCCCTGTCAAGATGCACTGAGGTACCTTGACACTCATTTACATTATCGGTGAGTTGTCTCGCATTGGTTAACGATTTTCATTATTGATCGGTAATCCAATGATTTCTTCCCATGCTCGACTTCGACACATCTATTCGCATGGTAAGAATTGTACCTTGAATGTTGGCTTTGATGAAGACTAATGGTTTTATGGAATCAACAACAACTTGCAGCAGTAAATTTTATTAGTTTCTTGTAGAAGCATGTTCATCTTCTTGTCAGTTCAACCACAGCTGCAGAAAGTGGCAGTTTCTGCAGCCATTGCTGAAGCAGCCTGTTTTCATTTTTTGCAAACTTTTTCCAGAGGCAGTTTTGGCACAAGTATTGCAAGAGATTGGAGCAGAAATAAAAAATTCTGAGCTTCTGGGTTTTCTCAGAATATGATAAATTGAGTAAAACGCGGACAGAATTTGAAAAAAAACAATTTTCAAGGGCATTTCAGAAGGGTTTTCCAGGCAGATTTTCAATTTTCAGCATTATGGACAGAATAGGACAGATTTGAGTATTTTTGCACAGCAGCACATTTTCTTCATCAAAATGAAATTCTGGAAGCATGTGGCAGTAGAGAAGGTAAAAATACACAGTTTCCCTTTGGAATCACTCAATTTGGCCTTAAAATGAGTTCGTGGCGTACTTTTTTGTTGCAACATTGGGCAAAATGAAGGGTGAAACAGGGCTGAAATTGATTTTATCATAACTTTCAAACCGTGCATCCGTTGGTCTTGAAATTTTTATGGCAAATGCATTAAGGAAGGGTGAATAAACACAGAAAATTTCAGAAAATTTCAATGTGTACTTTTCAAGAAATTGGCCACTTTCACCTACAGCCATTTCTCATTTTCCGGGAGATCTATGCAACCAATGGCAGAGATTTTTCGTCAGAAGATGCATAATAATATTGGTAACAACCTCAGAAAATTTCAGGGAAGTCTGATGTACCATTTGGGAGAAATTCCAAAATTCATTTTCATTCTACAATTCCACTCCATCTCACTCCACTTTCACTCCATCTCACGCCATTTTCATTTCATTTCACAAGTCCACTCCACTTTCACTCCATCACATTTCACATCCATCTTCCATATTCATACTTCATTTCTTCTTACAGATTGCATGTTGCAGCCACATCTTATTCAGCAGTTCTGACATAATTGTACAGCCTACAAAGAGATGATGATTACAGGAAATTGAAGGATTCTGTTTTGAAGACCAACAAGCTAAAAGAGGACCAAAGGAACAACATCAAGCACGGCAATTAACAAGGTCAAAATTCTGAGGTAAATTGTGAAAATTATTTTAATAGCAAAAAGTTAAAACATGAAATAGATACAATGTGTATAATCATATGTTTCCTAAAACAACCTATCATTTGAATTGATTAACATATCTTGGCCATATCCCTTATCCAACATTCCAACCTACTATTCCACATCTCCTTAAGATTGTATCATTCACTTATTTCACCACAAGTTCATCATAAATTCTCCATCAGATCCATAGCCACTTCATTCTCCCTTATAGCTTAATTACCTCCATCCATTCACTTCCATTACACTTTGTAGCCAATCCATCTCTAAGTGCAGAAAGGTAATTCTAAGGGTGAAGCATCATTCTTCAACTAATCCATCTTCAAACACAGAGATACAGTTTCAAAATAAAGCATTATACTCTGTAGTCAATCTAGCTTCAAGCATAGAAAAGTAATTCTGAAAGGAAGATAATCTGCACAAAGGAGGAATGTGGCTAATTGTCAGGACACAATCAGTTGAAGTCAAGTATTTGGAAGGATATCCACAAGTCAAGGAGCTACTACAATAAGAAGGGAGGCTAAATTTTATAGAGAAATTTGATGGCTTCCATAAGGAGATTATAAAATCTTTTGCCAAATCTTTTGATGGAGCAGAAGAAGAAAATCTGACATGGTTATTGAAAATAAACTTGACACTCCACTACAAGAGGAAGATGAAGAACTAATTTCTGAAAAGTTAATAGAGATTAGAAAATAGATTAGGGCCAAAAGAAGCAGGAAGATAAGGTTGGATGTTCTAACAGAGGTTTCAAAGCACATGGAATAAGTTTTGATGAAATTGCATGAGGACATGCAATAGTCTTGCAGTGGGGGTATGTTGAGCCTTAGAATTGCCTTCTCTTTTACAAACCTTCACTTCATTTCATCATTATTTTATCACTTCATAAGCCTAAAATCAATGAAGAATGATTAGGATTGCTTAAAGTTTACATGAAATTGATTAACATATTGTATTTTCATGATTTTTGCTATTTTAACAATTTTCTGCAAAATAGCTACAGAATACAGGCATTCCGTAGCTGACCGCACATTCCGTAGCTGATCCCGCATTCCGCAGCTGTTTTACAGTTTGAGTGGGTTCCAGGTGTCGTCTCAAGAAAAACCGCATATGGGCATATTCCACGTCATGTCTACATGGTTCGTTGCTCACCATGAAGGAAGAAACAAATTCTGTGTATGGTTTTGATACGTGGGAACATATTTAAGAAAGCAGACTTCTAGTAGGACTGTCTCAGTCCAGATGTCCATTTCCTTTTCACGCAGCCTTCAATAAGAGTTTTAATTCGAATAGGAATGGGAAAGACAGTAATCCCTGCATTATCTCAAGTTCTGTTATGTAATTTCATTATAAATATGACTTAGGAGACCAAGCAACGCTGGTTAGATCTTAGTTAGATTTTGGCTTTTGCTGCCAACCGTGAATACTCTGTTTTAAGTATTTTTCTCCTTTAATGAAAAAGACATCGTTCTAGTGCAAGAGCTGAGTCAACGTTAATTGCATTTGCAAGCTAATTTGGCAGTAGAGGGCCCCTACTGCCCGAGAGGCTCTGTTCAGATGATTTAGATAAGTAGCCTTAGCTTGATTTAGTTTTCAATTTCCAATTTCAATAGTTTTATTAGTTTCATGTTTTCATGTTCATTTACGTTACATATTACAGTTAGCCCTGTTCTAATGAATTCTTTCAAAATACCTCTAATGCTGAATGGGAATTAACTGTGATATTTTAGGAGTTTAATTGTGTTTTTCATTTTGAGCTGTGTGTTTTATGTCAATTTGCATTAGATAGTACAGCCAGACTTGTTTTCGTAATATGCAATAGATTAGTTTCACTGTGGTTTAATACTCCGGAGATCAAAAAGTGCTTTAGTTCATTGTACTTCAAAGTTAGGATTATGGCATTTTAGTTTAATTTTGTTCACCATCTTTCCAGTTTGAGTAATTGCATTTTAGCCCAGTTATGGTCACTGTGTTTTCAGTTTGATTAATTGAACTTTAGCTTAACTCTGTCATTTGTATTTCAAAATAGATTAATTGCATTCTCGTTCATGTTTTGCTTAATGTATAGCCAAGTTTCACTAATTAGTTGAATGATAGTTCTGTTCTACTAGACTAAGGCCTTCATTATTTACAAAAACCACTCCTATTATTAAACTCTTCCAACATATCACTATGCAGATAGGAATTGGTAATATCATTTCATGGCTTTGATTATTCTGAAGATTCTTCTAATTGTGCAACTAGCCTTTTCCTCAAAATTATTTCAAAAGACTTTAACTTTCGAGTAAGGCTTAGTAATGACAATTTAGGTTGCAGAATAGATTAGTTTCGGTATCCTTGATTAATTTAGAGAAGAATTATTCACTGTGTTGCAGAACTAACTTTTCCAATTATGTCCAAACAAATATCTAGTCATGGATAAGATCTGTTTTGTGATATGGTAAATTGTTGTTTAGGAAAACCTCACTGCACTAAATTTATCCTTTTCTTGAAGTATTCCAACATGTCTCTAACAAATTAATTGGACTAAATTTGTGTTGTGAGTTACTGCCTAGTTTTGCATACCACACATGATTTAGAATTGTTTCTAGTGTGACCAACAATTGCTTTTCATCAACAATTAGTTCCTTCCCTTTTCAAACATAAAACCATAAAACCAAAAACATCAGAAAACACTAGACACAATGAAGTAGGAAAAGGTTACTTAGGCACATATGGTGCACTTCACTTCAGCAGTTTACTAACCCTGGTTGACAATTAAATGAGCTCAATTTAGGAGACTAGGTTGAGACCAAACAAGTTTCCCCATCCACTTCTGGAGAGAACTCTAAGTTGTCTTCTAATCCTTCTATATATGAATCATTATTGTTAGCGTCATTAGTTGCTTCACAACTGTATAGATTTTTCTCTTTTCCATTTGCACATCTGTGCTTAGGGTCCCAGTTTTCACCGCAACGCTTGCACTTGCCCTCTCTCATTCTTTGTTTTTCCACACTAGATTTTTCTTCTTCACGAAGATGGAGTGGGACATATTTTGTGTCATCTATATTTTCAGATTGAGGAAATCTTTGTCTCGAATATACTTTTTCTGGTTTTGATAATCTTTCAAATTTCTTTTCAGCAGCTTTTGCTTTTTGCCTTGCTACTTCTACTGATGTAACTTTAAGAAGTTCGAGCTCTTCTTGTATATGGACTTTAAGTCCTGAGATGTAAGACTGGATTAGACGAGATTCTGACAATCCCGGTACTCGTGTTGCCAAGGTCTCCCATTCTCTAGTGTACTCATCCACATCTCCTTTTTGGCGTAATTTGATAAACGTTGAAAAAAAAATTTCTTCTTTTATGCCTTAAAACGTTTTGAAGAATGCATCCTTAAATTTCCTCCAAATGATAGCAAGCGTCGTCTTTTTCCACCACATATACCAATTATATGCTTCTCCTTCCATTTTCATGGAAGCATGCTTAATTTTTTCATCATCACTAGTAATGTCATAAATCTCAAAATATTCTTCCGCTTTATTAAGCCATGCAACGCTATTTTTTTCATTACCATCAAACTTGGGTAGCTCAATTTTGGCTTTTCGCTGATATGTTAATGGTGGAACAAGAAGAGGATATTGATTAGCAAATGCATTCCAGAGCTGCTCATTTTGAAAATCTACATTACTATCTTCTTGATGATGTGGGGAATCGGTTTTTTCCTGATGCTCTTCTGAGTTCCCTGAATCTGCGGAATCGTTTTGTTGATTTTGTTCCATGTTAGGAAATAGTGGGGATTGTGTCTGACTTAACTTATCTATCTTATCATTTAGCTTATTGAAGAGTTTTGTGGTCTCATGATGATTTAGCCACATTTGTCTTTCTATTCGATTTGTCGTGTCATGAACCTTTTTGATGTCGTCGGAGTGTCCTGCAACTGTACCTTCAAGATCGACTAATCTTTTTCCGAATTCTTCGAAATTATTATTGATTTGTTTCTCGAAATCCACCAATTTCTTCTGGAATTCGGCCATCGACATCGATGAAGACATTGAACGTGTATGAGGTGGGGAATATTTTTCTGCCAGTTTTCCCCCTTTTTTTTTAAATTAATTAAACTATTTTTTTTTTGAAATAATAATAATAATATATATATATATATATTTTAAATAATAATAATAATTATTATTATTATTATTTTATTATTTGAATTATATATATATATATATATAGATATATGGGGAAGAATTTTTGTTAACTTTGAAAAGTCACATTGTTTTGAAAAGGGTGAATGGGTTTTAATACCATGGGCAATTACCATGGGCTCCAAAACCACGAGCTTGTAAACCACGAGTAATTACTCTTCCTTATTTCTTTTTACTTTGTCTTCACATGTACGTATATGTACTTCTTTATATCTAAGTTGCACTGAAACGGAAACGGGAACGGATACGGATACGGGGTTTGAAACGGATACGGCAAATTTTCAAAAAATCTGGATACGATACGGCAGGAAACGCCACGTCATATATATAATATATATTAAAAAAAAAAAAAATATATATATATATATATATATATATCAAATTTGCATTGCCATTCATGATTCATATTTGAAGTTTGAGAATCTAGATTATATCCAAATAGTAAAAATGCATAATGCCATAATGATTAATCATCTATCATCAAGATCATCATGATATCATCTAGATTCTATCATCTATCATCTATTCATCAATTATCATATATGAATTATGATTTATGATTTATCATCTATCATCATCATCAATTCAGCATATGCCATAAAGTTATTCATCTATCTATCATCATCAATTCAGGAATCAACATAAAGTTATAATTTATAAATTGAAAATTCAATGATTCATAAATGATGATTCATGAATCATGATTCAAGTTCAACATATCATCAAGTTTTTGTTTCTAATTTCAATCATCAACATAAATATCATTTACATATCATTAAATATGTCATCAACTTCCACATCATCTCCAGAAGTGGGAACATTGCTGCCATGTTCACTTGAAGATCCACCTATCGATGACTCCACATCAAACAAAGTCATATGAGCCCTGGCATTCACTGTCATATCCAAGTCAGGCAACTCTGGTTCCACATCCCATAATTTGGCGGCCCCAAATTTGTATTCATCTCTCTTGTGTGACAGAAGGCGAAGGTTTGAATGAACATACACTAGTTCCTCAGCGTTCTTTGAAGCCAATCTGTTTCGCTTCACTGAATGGATGAAGCCATATGTACTCCAGTTCCTTTCTGCTGAAGAGGAACTAGCAACCTGTGACAAAATCCTGATGGCCAAATTTTGTATATGTGGAAGTTTTCCACCATAGTAGTTCCACCAGTCAATTGGACTCATTGCCCTCTTGTCCCGCATACAATCAATATCAGAGCCCCAACCCTCTGATCCCACGAAATGAGCAAACTCTGAACGAATCTGATGCCCAATTTCAGGATCTGTAAAAAGTTTTCTAAAAGCCTTTTTAAATCCTTGTGAGACTTCTGGGTCTTTGCTTGGTGCAGTTCTTTCTGGATCACTTAGCAACTCTGCAGCATAATATTTTGGATTCACTGCATAGGCCAAAAGGTGCAATGGCGTGGTCATCTTGTTCCACCTTTTGGTCAATATATCTTTTACTTCTCTGTAAAAGATTTCATCTGGGTCATTCTCCTTGGCATTTATAACCATCCTTATCTTCTCTATCATGGAATCAATGCCTTCATACACCTCTCCCAAATTAGGCATATCTGTATCAAACATACGAAGCAAATCCACTATTGGCTTAGTAAATGCCAAAAGGTACTCAACCTTATCCCACCATTCATCATCAACAATCAATTTTTTGACTGTTTGTGCTCTATCAGATTGGGACTGCCTCCATTGATTCCAAAGAGAACTGCATACCATTGATTGTAATGCACCTTTCACTTGCATAAGCCTTGTTAAGACTATGATATGAGAGGCAAATCGAGTCTCAGCAACCTGCAAGTGCCAAATTTCCAATGTTTTAGTAAATAAAAAAATAAAATCATCAAATTAATCTTGATTGAAAACTATTATTTGATTAATGTTTAGGTACCTTAAGGAGCTCCAACTTTGCAAATTCTCTGTAGATGCCTTGGGACATGTGGTGGTTTGTGATGAATGCTTGAATTTCTTTTGCCTCTTCAAACATAACACGAACCCACTCGATTTGCTTCCCCATCTTGCTCAACATGAGGTTCAATGAATGTACAACACAAGGGGTCCAAAAGATGTGCTGATATTTGCCTTCAATAATTAGGCCTGCTGCTCTACACACCGTTGCATTGTCAGTTATTACCTGGACAACATTTTTTGGCCCCACCGATTCAATTGCTTCAATCAAGATGTCAGCAATGAATTGAGAATCTTTCATCTGCCCCTCACAATCCACTGCCTTCAAAAACATTGCCCCCTTTGGGCTTTGAGCAATCACATTAATCAAAGGCCTATTCCTTTGATCTTTCCATCCATCAGAAATGATGGACACCCCTGAAATGCGCCATGAATTACGAATGGGGCTTAATTTGGACTCCAAATCCAACTTTTCAGCACTCAACATTGTAGTGCGAACCTTCTCATATCCAGGGCTCTTGAACCCTTTTGGGGCTTCATTCACTGCTTTTATCATCTTTGCCCAGTAAGGAGACCGCACAAGGTTAAAAGGAAGGCCATTTGCACAAATGCATTGACCAATTGCTGCATTTGCAATCTCTCTCGAGTCATTATTAAAACTCTTTTCAAGTGGTCCCAAATTAGACCGCTTGTTTGAACCAACAATTCTTGTTCCATGAAAATGAAGTGGAGGCATTGATGAAGATGCTGGAGCCCTTGTAGAAATTGCCTCATTTGATTTAGCATCTGCCTCATCTTGTTCTTTATGATATTTTGCAATTTTTGACTTGCTCAAACCACTTCCATCTGTCCCATTCTCTTTAGGTGGGCCGCTGCAGAGTCGAATCCCATTGCCTTTTAACCCAAGCAAATGTGCTTTGACCCGTGTGTGTGATCCCTTAAACTCTCTTTTACATTCACTACAAACCCATACAGTTGAACCACCTCCTTGGATCTTCCCAACAATGGTTACATATTTCCAAAGTGGTGACTTTGGATCAAATTTAAGGGAAGATTCACTTTCATTCTCCATTGTCTGTACATCAGGGATCACTGAAGTTGAAGATGCCATTGATGATGATATTAATCTGCAAAATAAGGATAAAGTTTAAATATTAAACTAAACAATGAAGATAAATAATTTATAAAAATGTGAACTGTATACCTGCCCTCAAATGACAAAATCCTGTAGGTTGTTACTAGTTAGTAGTTACTAAACTGAATAATAAATATTTGGGCTGAACCCTGAAAGTTTAAACTTTAAAGTTCTGCTAGCAGCCAAGCATACCAGGTTTTATATAACTTTCTGCTGTGTATTTACTATTTTCATTAATGGTGAGAGTCTAAAATCTGGACAAGCCATTAAGATCAGTGATGTTTGCTTCTCGAAATCTAAAGATGCACAGTAACTGAGTAATGGTCTATTAGACATATTGGTATAGATTATATTAATAACTGTGAGAAGTTAGAACCTAACTTGTGACTGTAACTGTGAGAACTGTGAAATTTGAATACATTACTAACTGCCCAGAATACCTCTGTCCATGATTTTAATATTTTATTGAAAATCTGAACTTGAATAAATTATCAGTGACCATTTGAAAATTGAAGTCAGTTCTTTCACGAAATTTCATTGTGTATGTGTGCCATAGAGATATTTCGCCTACAGCAAAGTGTTATAACTTCACCATTGGAAGGTTTGAAACTTTGAAGTACTTCCAAGTTCCTAGCATTTATAATTTTATCAATGATCTCTCAAGGAAATTAAGGGTACTCCCTATCAGGGCAGCCTAGCTGAATAAAAGTACTTAACAGGAAACTAGACCATTTTCTATAGAGATTGTAACTTGAAACTTGAAAGCAGTACTTTCAAAAATGAGTCTTCCCTTATAAGTTCACTGTTCTAGGCTTAAGCCTTATTCACTGCTTAAATCTCCCAACTGTTCATACCTCCCATATCACTGTTCAACCTTCTGATTACTTCACTGTTAGAGCTTTAAAAATTAATACTCCAAGGATCCAATTTGTTCACTGTCAAAGCTTCAATTTTCTTCAAATGGTTTAGCCCTCCAACAAGTATAGTTTCTTCAAAATTGAGTCTACAAACACCAATCCAAGATCTGCACTAAGCTCTCAACAGGTCTGTCCCTCTAGTCTGAGGGTAACATAGTCAATCTTCAATGTTGTCACCATGCTGATGCACCGAGCTAAAAGTTTAATTTAAACTTTAATGCAATGTTAACAGTCTGAACCATTATTAGAGACTTGAGGGAGTACTGGCAAATATGAAGAATAAATAAAAAGTCATCTTGATTAACAATGACAAAATTACAAATCTCTCTGAGACACAGGCTTTGAACATGGATGCTGACCAATGAACACTCAAACAACGTTTGAACTTTGATATGCATGTTCAACATTGTAGCCAAAAAATTCTTAAGTGGGTGACAGAAATTTTGTGCACCACCAGAATTAATTTTGTAATCTCTGTAAGCAATGTAGCTTGCCCAGATTGTCAGTCTTGTAAAAGGTAAAACAACCATTTGAGCTGACTATCTGGTTTATGCAAGGCACACAATCAGTGAATCCAAAGTTGCATAATAAATTTTAGATCTGTCTGAGGCATATATGCCTTTGAATGAGATACTGCAGCAGCAAGATACAGGTCCGAAGTATATGTATCATTGTATTAGTGTCACAGGTAGATAACCACAGGTTCGAGGCACATAAATACAAGTTTAAGCCCCGACTGATACTGAAAAGATCTCAGCGGTTTCAATATTCTTTGAAACAATGCATTATAGATTGGATGAATCTACAGGCTATATTGATTATGACGAGCTGGAGAAAAGTGTAGTCCTCTTTAGACCTAAACTCATTGTTGCGGGTGCTAGTGCTTATGCACGCCATTATGGCTATGCTCGGATGCACAAGGTTTGTGACAAGCAAAAAGCTGTGTTGTTGGCGGACATGGCACACAAAAGTGGACTTGTTGCAGCTGGTGTAGTTCCATCTCCTTTTGAGTTTGCAGATGTTGTGACAACCACTACACACAAGTCACTTCGTGGTTTTCGTGGTGCAATGATATTTTATAGAAAGGGCATCAAATAAATTAACAAGCAGGGGCAAGAGGTTAAGTATCAAAGCAACTCATTTGCAAGGATCGAGTATGGGCATCTTTTTTTTGTTCTCTGACATAAGTAGGGAAGAAAGTTAAAAGATCTGAACCCAGAAACAGTCCTGCAGTGTTCTGTGGTTAGATCCGAGGTTTTCAACTTTTCTGGGCACCCAACAACTCCAAGGTATGATGGGTATAGAATGACTCTTCCACAGATTTCAATTTTCGTGCTTGCTTGTCCGAGCTTCTCTACACAGGTCAGAGTTCTGTGGTGTGGGTAATCCGAAACACAAGTCCAAGCCTAAACGTAATACGTATCCCTCTTTATGACTACTGACTCTGAAGTAACTTCGATCATCTGTCTGCAATTAAGTGTGAGTTTAAGGACTGCAGTTTGATGCATAGAAGGGAGGCAAATCAGTGAAGGAAGAAGACTAACACACAGTTCGGATTGGTCTGAAGAATTCGGACATACCTGAGGCATGATTAATCATTATAGTCTGTTGTTTGATAATATTATAATAACTTCGGATAGCTCTGAGTTAACATAGTTAACATAGCCGTGAGATACCTGAGCAGTAGCACGAAGGAACTTGCGGCAGCTACTCAGACGTCCGACCGGCGACGACGGAACTGGTTACTGGAACTCTGTTGCGGGCACAGCTCTTTGCGCGGAGGATTAATCTGTCACAGTGGCGTCTCAGTCACTCGGGAGTTGCTTTGCGGCGGAAGATATCTCTCAGTCACTCGGACCCTTTGCGGCGGAAGATAACAGTTAAAAACGAAATTCCAAATCCAAATTACACAATCAACGATAATGTTTCCGGCGAAAAAAAATCGATTAGGGTAAAACGTTTCTGAAAATCGTGAAACGGTTCAAAATTTTATAAATACGTTTCAGATTTTTATAAATACGTTTCTATTTTGGAAATACGTTTCAGATTTTTTAAGAAATACGTATCCAAATTAAAAAACGGGACGGAAACGGCCATTTTCGGAAAAAACCGTATCCAAAATTTCGGAAACGGATAAGATACGGATCCAAGGTGTTTCCGAGGAGTTTCGTACAAGTTTCAATTTCCGAAACGGGGATCCGAGTTTCCGAGGGCCAGCCTAGGCGTTTCCGGCAACTTAGCTTTATATATATATCTCTTTTTACTTTTTCTTTTTTTCTTTGGAACTATTTTCTTTTAAATATTTTTTTTTTTTCCTTTTAATTTATTTCCCCCTTTATGTTAACTTTCCTTCTTTCTTTTATTTTAAAAAACAAATGTTGCTACACACAAGCACTTGGTTTTTTAAAAAAATATGCAATTTTGGAATTTTCTTGTAATTCCTTAATTCTGGGTGATCACACAGATCCCGAAGAGCGATGGCTCTGATACCAATGGAGTGTAAAAACTCTGGCAAACTTCATAAGTATATATTAGTATTGATAAAAGATGAGATATGATTACAATGGGGAATCACTGAGGCTTTAAATATAGCCTCATGGTGTCCCTTGGTGAAGAGGCATGATCAAAGATCATGCCATATCACTTAATAAAACCTAATATAACTATATCTAACTAATAATTAATAAAATATACATAACAGAGTCACATTGCCCAAAGCACGATGTGGACTCCTGTTCTGCAAGTACACCGCAGTGTTGCAGGCCTGTGCCCAAAAAAACAAAGGTAACCCCTGATCACGACGCATGGCTTTGGTAGCCCCAACGATGCATGGCTTTGGCAGCCCCAAAAAGTAATGCATCAAGCCAATGTCCTTCATCTCGAACTCTGAAGCAAGATCTCTCTTGCAGCCCTCCATGAGTCTCTCTGCACCTGTAATGACCACTTCATCCACATACAGCACCAAAATGAGAAGCCCCTCACCTACCACAATGAAGTATAGGTTCGGATCTGCATCACTTTTTGTGAAACCCAACTCCTACAAGTATGTATCAATCCTTGAGTACCAAGCTCTAGGAGCTTGCTTCAGACCATAGAGTGCCTTCTTCAGTCTGCAAAAATGGGACTCCTTCCCATGCACCTCAAAGCCCTGCAGCTGATCAATATAAACCTCCTCCTGTATCAATCCATTGAGAAATGTGGTCTTCACATCCATCTGGTGGATCTTCCAACCTGTTGTCGCACAGATTGTCCAGGCACCACGACAACGGCTCAGATTGGGGGCTGTCACCCTTATCCCCAATCTCTCTATTTAAGCTGTCTCCTTGCTAGCTAAGGGAGGTAGACCCTATTAGAAATGAAGATGATAAATCCAGGAGACACAGTTAAAACATCAAATACTTGATAGAAATGAACGAGATTCCACAGATCTAAATTAGATTTCACGTTGAAGACCAGTGCCTTATGGAGTCAAATAGAATTCCGCTATGCGATTACAAACAAGTAAGTGACGATTAACTGCTACTTATTAAAACATGATTGATCACAATGATGTTTAATTTGAAAATGCCACAACCATGAATAACAATAACATGAGAATGCCAAATGCTTGAAAAATTTCCAAAAAATAAGATATTCCAATATTATCCAGTTCGAAAATCAAAATGTTCAACGGTCAAGCTTTAAAATAAAATTTTAGACTTATTTGACCATTGGACTTAAAAAAAAAAAAAAATTAGAATTTGAAATTTTTGTAATTTTTTTTGTATTTTCTATTTTTTCAAGCTAAAAAAAATTTAAATCTAAATTAAAATACAACTAGAAATAAAAACTAAATTAAATCTAAAAACAAAAAATAAAATTTAAAACTAAATCAAAACCATGCTAAAATTATCTCTATCTAAATTAAGCAATCGAATTCTAAAACTAAAACCCAACTATACACTAAATCAAAATCACAACAAAATTTACGCTAAAGTCAAAATAATGATAAATCTAACCCTATTCTACGACTAACCCAAAATCTAACATAGGCTATTGAAATGAATAAAAAAACAAAAAAACCTAACGCTGAAACTAAAGGCTAACAAATAAAATACAAACTAAATCTAAAATCTAAACAAAGATTATTAAATCGAATTCTAAAATCGAACTATGCACAAAATTAAAACCAAAGCTTTACAAACGTGACATCGAACCAAAATAATAAACTCGGGTTTAATAATTTTAATGTCGTGTCGTGGTGTTTGCAGCTGCAGGTTGACTGGACGGCGGCAAAGGTTCGACGGATGCAGCGTGAAGAAGTATGGACGAGTTCAAGACTACAGACGGTGAGACAGCAGAAAAGATAAGGATGGACGTGAGGGAAGAAAATGAGGTCGACGACAGGGTTTCAGAATGAAATGAAGGCACAGATCGATGGTAATAAAGATGAGCTTGCAGAGATGGACGATGCAGGTTGAAAGGATTCGATGGATGGATGAATGGACAGAAAAGAGGGATCTCGATGGAGAGCAGAGGGACGTTAGCAGAAAGGGCAATGAAGGGCAGCTGCAGATCAACGTGGAGCAAAGGAGAAGGCTGCAAAGAGACGCCAGATAAAAGCTGAGACAGAGGCAGCGCTTGCAATGGATAAACCCAGTACACACAAATTCTCCAGCAAATTTTAAATTTTCTTCATTTAAGCTCAGATCTCTTGTTCCCTTAAAAATAACGCCCAGATTTGCCCACAGTGGGGTTTCTGAGGCCAGATCTGGCCTTTAGGGGCTAGATCTGCCTTAGATCTAAAAAAAAAATTCCGATTTAACCTGTAACCTGCAACAATCAATCAGATCTGAAGACACACGTCAAGAAACATTAAACCCTTACAGAAAAATTACAAATTTACAACTAGTTTACAAGTTTAAAACCCTCAAGGTCAGATTTAAAATCCATTTTAGCACAACTTTCAGAGATTTAAAGTTTTAGTGAGAGGCACAAGCCTTCGAAACCCTGCAAAATCACAAATATCGTAAGATAAACCCGGAATTTAACAAATAAAGAGCTTATCAGATTTATGTTTATTGGGAGTCGGCTGGTCCAACCGAAAACTTCCCCAGACGCCCAATCTTAAAAAAAATTTCCCTGCACACTTAGATCTGAATCTTAGATCGATAGAGATTTCAGAAAACAACATGAGACCTTTGCAGAAAAATCAGAATGTTATTTTATAAACCCAGAAAACTGCATAAGATACCTATATGCAGATTAATCCATGAAGGCCATCAACCATAAAATACAAGAAACAAAGTAGCAGAGTTTAGAGAGAATTCACCACATAGATCTGAGAAGGAACATCCAGATTTGTAACCCCAAAGTCTTTATGCTTTATTCCTCAAAAAGTTTACAAGAGCTTCTAAGAGCAAGTGCACGATCTTGAGATCGGATGATTCAAAAATGAGAAAGACTTCTAAATTTATAGGACAAATCTCTAACGGCTAGTTTGGATGATCCTCGTCAAAATAATCTCAACCGTCCAAAAGATTTAATTATCTTTTAATCCGGAGCGTTGAAATTAAAATTTTGGGGAAAAAACGAATTTATCATTTAATTCAATTTTAATTAACTCAAAAATACTATTTTTGAGTTAATTACCCCAAAATTTTAACCTTGACTTAACCACCAACGCCCAAGGGTCCAATATTTCTTAAAATTCTCAATATTCCCTTGGCCTGGGGCTTTCAAAATCATTTTCCAAGGACCCACAAATTTTGCCTTTAAAGATTTAATCCTAATTTAGGACCTTAAATTAATTAAATTTCTGGTTTAGGATTTTATTAATTAATTGACCAGAAAATTTAATTAATTGACTAAGAGGGGATTATAATTATTTTTCCAACCCTCTTTTACATGAGATAATACATTTACATACATGAAGGGGAAATACCCATTCGTATAGACCCTCAAATAAATACCCAATTCTGCGACTCAAAACATGATCTAGTAGACCAAGTAGTTGAAACTACTTTTACAAGGACTCAATAGAACACTAGGACTCACTTAGTATGCTGATGATAAAATCCACCCTAGCTTTGGGGTGAGGCTGGAGGGAAAAACTTTGCCGATCACTTTCGTGAATCAATGAGACAAAAAACCTCCTAGGATAGAGATCATCAACAACATACTAGGCTTACCTAGGTTGTTACATACATTGACGGTCTTACTTAGATCATTTACATCATTACATGCAGAATGGGTTTACATCATTTATAAAAATTGTCGACTGATGATGGAATCTGAATGGCGCAACCACGTCGAACATGAAGAATCCCATTTGAAAAAATGGGGGTGTACTGCTATGGGGTCGTTGACAAAGTGTGGTCAACACAACCCATCTCTGCTGCTATGGATATAATGGAGCGAATGGAAGTATACCGAGCTAAGAGAGCAAAGGTCTCCTCATAGTCAACTCCCTCTACCTGTGAGAACCCTCTCGCCACAAACTGAGCCTTCAACTTCTCGATGCTGCCATCTGAAGCATGCTTTATCTTGTAAAGCCATCTAGAAGTAACCACTAATTTACGTTCAAGCCTCGGCACCACCTCCCAAACATCGCTCTTCATGATAGAAGAATACTCCTCCTGCATGGCCTCTCTCCAGACCTACTGGCTAGTTGCCTCCTCATAGTTAGAAGGCTCAGAATCAACGATGCTAGTGATCAATGCCATATAGCTACAAAACCGCTGAGGTGGTTTGCTCTCTCTAACCTGTCTCTTTGGCCCAGCAATAGATGTGGCCTCCCGCAAGGTGTCCTAAAGCCACTTGGCCTTCCTCTTCCCTAAGCACACTTCTCCCACCGGAGTGAAAGAATCCTCATTATCATCAGAAGCCTGAACTCCTGAAGGCCTGCCAACTGAACTCATGCTTGAACCTGTGCCTATAGATGTTGAAGTACCGCGTGAACTGTCCATCAGTGGACTACCTTGTGAACTGCTCTGCGGACTGCTCTGCATGCTGCACAAAGCACCACCCATCTGAATCTGACAGCCATTACTCATCGATGGACCTGACACAGTAATCGATGTACCTCCTGATCCCTTTCCACTGAATCCCTATGACTGACTCAGCTGCTCCTGAGCGTCTAGTGAATCCAGATACTCTAACTCACGTGACCTCCTGAAAGCCCTATCCTCCTTGAACTTCACATCCCACCTGACAACAACTTTCCTCTTTGCAGGTATATAAATCCGAAAGGCTTTTGACGTCTCACTATAACCCACAAAGATGCCCTTATCTGCAGTGGGCTCTAGCTTGGTCCTTTTCTCCTTGGGAATATTGGAGTATGTAATGCACCCAAAGATGCGAAAGTGACCAACATCAGGCTTCTTCCCAGAAAAAGCCTCCTCCGGAGTCCCATTGCCCAAAGCACGATGTGGATTCCTGTTCTGCAAGTCCTGTTCTGCAAGTACACAGTAGTGTTGCAGGCCTCTGCCCACAAAAACAAAGGTAACCCCTGATCACGACGCATGGCTTTGGCAGCCCCAACGATGGATCTGTTCTTCCTCTCCGCAACCTCGTTCTGCTGGGGGTTGTAAGGAACTGTGAACTCCCTCCTGATGCCTGCCTCTGCACAAAAGTCAACAAACTCACCAAGGGTATACTCCCCTCCATTGTCCGACCTGAGGACCTTGATCTTCCGACCTGTCTGAATCTCCACAAGAGCTTTGAACTCTTGAAACCACTTGAAGACCTCACCCTTGGTCTTCAAGAAATAAATCCAGATCTTCCTGGAGTGGTCATCAATGAATAACACATAATACTCGTAGCCACTCAAGGATACATGAGACATCCGACCGCTCACATCGGTATGAATCAAGTCAAGAATCCCTGTCGATCTGTTGTCACTATTGGGAAAAGGGAATTTGGCAGACTTCCCCATAGCACATCCTCTGCATGTATCAAGGTGATCAGACTGAAATCTAGCACACTCGTGGTGATTTCCCGCAATGTCCTCAAGGCCCCATGATACATGTGCCCCATCCTGCAGTGTCAAATCTCGCACAACTCTGAATTGCTATATATGTTGTCGGTACTGCTACTCAATGCCATCAGGGGCTGGAATGAGAACTTGTACACCTTGGCATGGCGCACACCAATCACTCTAGTTGAATCAGCTGGAGTGCCCCTAGGATATATAAGCACCTGTGCTCTCCTGAACAACACCTCATACCCTCTGTCCTCCAATGCTAAAACGGATATAAGGTTCTTCTTCATTCTTGGCACATATATAACATCAGAAACTTTCAAGGGAGGTTTGGGTTCCCTATCAAATGTCAATGTCCCACACCGACTGCTCTAACAATGTTGTCATCTCCGAGTACTACCTCTATATCAGTGCCACTCTTTGAAAGCTCCGAGAAGTACTCCCGGACTCCTGTCATACAACGAGAAGCCACACTGTCAACATACCAAATACCTAAAGATGCTCCGCTAGTGGAGGGAAGTGCATACTCCCTCTGAACCTGTGTGGCATGCGATTCTGCACTAGTGGACTCACAAGCTATGAACCTAAACTCCCGATCAAAGCTCTTCGAAAAGTCCTCTATCTCTGCAGATGTTGCCATGGTCTTGTCCTTTTCCTTCTTGTTCTTCTTCTCCGGACACACAACTGCATAGTGTCCCAACTTCTGACAATTCCAACACTTGACTTTGGAATAGTCCTCCTTGTTTTGTTGCTTACCTTTACCTTTGGCTTTGCCTCCACCTCCACTTGTGGAAGCTTGCTTCTTTTCCTTCCCCTTCTTGCCTCTTGCTAACAATGCTACATTGTCATCCTCTTCCACCTGTTTGGCTGCCCCGAGATGGTTCTTTCTAATCTCATTTTGAATGCAATCATCCCATAACCTCTCCCAAATGGGAAGGTTCTCCCATGCAACAATGCCATCCACAAAACTCTCCCAAGTCTTGGGAAGACCATTCAATGTAATCCGCACCGACTCAATGGGTGGAATGGTCTCTCCAACAGCTACCAACTCATCTCTCACAGAAGTGACCTTTGTGAGGTATGCTGTAGCACTATCACTTTTTAGCCATTTTAATGGCCTTCAACGTCTCCCTTAAGACCATTTTTCTGTTTTCATTGGTGCTCTAATAAAGATTGGTCAAGGTTGTCCACATCTCATGTGCATATGTCTTTCCTCTCACATGAGGAATGACATGGTCTTTAACACCACCCAGAATCAATCTTTTTCCCTTAGCATTCTTCTTGTTAAACTCTGCCAACTGAACAAGGTCAGCAAGTACTACTACTGGGTGTTGTGTGGTGTGAACCATTATGCCCCAGACTTCTGCCTCCTCAAAGATGCTCTGAATTCTCTCTCTCCATGCACTATAGTTGCTCTACCCATCCAACCTATCCTCAAGCCCAAAGATATGCTTGTTGTCCTAACAAACTGAAAATTTCAAAATTGTGGTAAAGGTTTAGCTTTCTGTGTGAAAAATTAGCTTGTTGTAATTTTTCACTTGCTATCCCAAACTGCACTTTTCAGCCACCCAAGCTCTGATACCATGTAGAAATTGACCCCATTCCAGCTTTCAGTTTCACCTTATCACTCCCATATAGTTAAATGCCCATTCCCATAATCATACATTCAAAATTCTGGAAATGAACTAAATTTCTGAAAACACAAATTTAGGAATTTCACAGTTGCTGGAAATGCAGAAATAAAACACAAGAAATTATAATAGTCACACATAGAAAAATAACACTGTGATTTTTTGTCAATGTGACCCTAGAAAAACCCCCTACAACTCTTGGGGAAAACCAATTTGACAGCTCTTCTTTATTTCTGGATAATTCTTTTACAGGGAACTGAAAAAACATAGTAAAAATTACAGCAAACACAACCCACTTATCTCGATTTCCATGCCAACTTTCCACATCGAAATTTGTGCCAACAGCAAACAAAAATTTACAGCATTAAATGTTGTATTGTTGCCTCGAAATGTGTGTCCAAAACTGGTTGTACAAAGCTGTATGGACACATACAGCAGTCCACCTCTCGATTTTCGTGCCCTGAAAACTGTTGAGATTTTGTGTATTTGGGATAGCATCATTTGTGCTCTAGCTCCAAAATTTTGTGGAGGGACTAGAGTACACATGATCTACAATACCAAGAAATTGATTTGGGAAATTTCATCTGGTTTAGGAGATATTAAATTAATTAATTATTTTAATGTATTTCCTAAGTTAAAACTCAGAGAACTTAAATAATTAAAGTGAATATAATTAAACATGTGATGAAATTGTCTTAAGTTACACGGATCAAGCTTTCTTTTAATCTTAGCCATTGATTCAAGATTTGATCATGGTCGTTGGTTTCCCAACGAGAAAAGTATAAAGGAAAGGCTTGGGGTAATTTGTAAAGACACACAGAGGCAGAGCACTGAAGCTAAGCTGAGATTATAGGGTGGGTTTGCTAAGAATTCTCAGAAGTGTTTTAGCTGTAGAGAGGGAAATTTAGGCCAAGTGGATGATCTGATCTCGGGGTCTAGAATCAGCAAGAGGCAGAGATCAGCTCAGAGAGGCAGCGCATAGAAGCAGGAAAGCAGCAGCAGGAAGGGCAGCAATTGTGCTACGCAAGTGTTGCGCAGTCCCTCAAGGACAGCGTGATTTTCTGCAGGAAACCCTCAAGGGTTACGCAGAGACCCTAAGGGGCAGCATAAGGACTGCATCACCCAGTCTGGGGTAATGCAGCCCTTTCCGAAGCAGCGTTGAGGGTCAAAGGGGCTTCAGAGGCTGATGCAGAGGCTTCAGGTGTAGCGTTGGGGTTTCTACGCCCTAATTTTGGCTGAGTTCTGTAAAACCTGTTTGCTGGTGTGGATCAGTCATTATTTTGGCCCTAGATCAGCCAAGGAGCTGTAGATCTATTATTGCTCTGTCGGGTTTTCCAGATCTGGAACCCAGGCTTGTTGTATTTAGAAAATTCTTAATAATAAAACCCTCCAGCAGCCAGAGGACCAGTTTTCCCACATTGGGTTTTTTCGGGGACTATTTGTCCAGAAATATCTATGTCACTTTGTCTATGTGTGCATGAACTTGTTCTAGATCTAGATTGGTGAGGATCTGTTATGTGTTTTGCTTCAATTGTAACTTGAATTTTATTCAGTTAATAACTTGTCTAAGTAGGAGGAGCATAACCAGATTAACAATAATAATTTCTGCATAAAGTGCAAAGATTCAGAAATTTCCACAAAAACATCCTCGGAAATCGTGCCTTTGACTGCTAATTATCCTCCTTGATTTCAACGTTGTACCTTACCTTGAAATGCATGCAAACACTGTTGTATGTATTCTGCCTCAGTATACGTGCCAAGTAAATGTTGTTGTTCGAAAATGCTGCCTTGGGAAGTGTTCCAAGTTGTTGTACGGATTTGATGGGTGTCCTTGCTGCTCTCCCTCTGCACAGAAATTTTCTCCTTACTCTCATTCTCTCTCTCTCAATCTGCTCATGAAAAAATGAATGACCTTTTCTCTTCTTTTCTCCTTTAACCTAACCCTAAGTGACTTTTGGGGAATCCCTAAATCCAATGGCTGAGATAGCTTTAGATCAAATGCTGAGAATAAGTGTGCATTTAATTCTCGCTTTCTAATTTTTAATTCACCCCACTTAAATAAAGACCCACTTAGTCCTTTATTTCCATAGTCACTTTTTCACCTTCTAATTTTTCGTTGACTTTAATAAAGTCGCTTTAAAATTAGACTTGTAACTTTACCACTTATAAAGTCACTTTAAAATTAGATTTGACTTCACCACTTATAAAGTCACTTTAGGAGAAAAGTACAGATACATTTGGACACTTTTCCGTAGGCCAAAAATCAAAGCCTTAGGGAACCGCTTGTCCTCTGGTACCCAAATTTTAACAGTCAGCTTCTTGAGGGTACCCACAACTTAGATGTTCTCCGGGCTTCAAAAGAGTTGGTTGAACCAGACAGAAATTTGGCCTTGTGGACTGTAGCCCTATGGTTGTGAATGCGGCCTGCGGTCCTGTGCCTATGACCTGCAGCCTTATGGTTGTGAATGCGACCTACGGTCATGTGCCTGTGGCCTGCAACTGAGGACCTGCAAATCTTGTTCCCTAGAAATTTTGTAGTGGCCCAATATTGATAGGATGTCTGTGATTTGATATTTGATACACAAACAATCACAAGAAAGTATACCTTTTGAATTTCCTTAAGGATTATGTTGTGTGCCTAAACAAGGGAAAATGTTCAATCCTCAGACCAAACAAGAATTGCTCCAATGACCCATGCTAGAACAAGAGAAAGAGTGACTAGGTAGGGTGGGATCACGTCCACCGAAACTAGTTAAAGAATAGAGAAGGGGTCTTAAAACACTTAGAGCCTCAGGCTAAAAGAAAAGATAGACAAATTAACCCAATCCAATCCTCATCAAAATGATTTTACTCTCTTGTACTATATATTTCCTTGTGGGTATTTCTCCTTCTTAATTAGTTGAGATGGGTTTGTGGCAACCCACAACTTTGGGCTCTTTGCCCCAGCTGCCCCAAAACTTACCCCATGTTTCCCAAACATTGGGTGATTTGAGGTTTTACCATTTATCAAAGACTATAGCCTACGGGGATCGATAGGCTACTTCATCCCTTGGGAAATTAATCCATAAGGGGCATTACACAAGCATTCATGCATAGTTCACATGAAATTATTTACATAAGAACTTTAACTCAATGTTCATAATTAACATGCATAGACCAGGTTACTTATCTGGTTAAATTGATTTTCGTTGGTGACTAGAGAAGGGCTTCTCGCTATCCTCCAAACCGTAGGCCAATTACACTATTTTGTCTTGTAACTAGCCACCCTTGCACCAAGTCCAAAGTCTAAGGAATTACTTTCACAAGAAAAACACCACTTAGACTAAGAGATGGATATCACTTGTAGGCAGTTTAACAGCGGTCTGGAAAGCAATGGTGGTTTCACAGCTGCAACAAGCACCAGTGGTTTCGCAACCAACCGCAAGCATAAGTGGTCCGTTGTACGGGTGGTTTCACAGCAGGAGACAAGCATTGGTGGTTTCACAATCGCGGCAAGACCAGTGGTTTCACAGTCTCAGCAAGCATCCGACGTTTCCAAGTCAATCGTTCTACATCGAAACCAGTAATCCTAGGAAAAAATTGAAGACAACATAGTGGTCCAGCATAGGTTGAATGCTCTCCATGAATTTCACACCCACGTTTATGTTTGCCAACATATTTATGTTTGTCGTTTTGCGTCTTAGGCATGGCTGAGAGGACAACCCTTGCCCCCACGCTGCCTTCATTTGTACACTATCCTTTCAATTCGTGAGAAGGGGAGGTCGAAATGGCACTGCCCAACCTCCTGCCCCTTCACCTTCTCAGCAGTCAACGAACTGCCAACCCAACAGAATTTTGCCTAGTTGCATTAATGATTTGGGTCTAGAATTTAATTTCCACAAGGTGCGCTTGAGCCACAAATTCTCTTTCTCAGACTTTGTTTGTCATCCCTTCTCCATAGGTTTCAATTTCGATAATAAGAATTATTTATTTATTTATTTTTCTTGTAACCAGGGGAATTGGCAACTGGGTCAGAGTCATACTCGCATCACATGAGGTTGATTTTGATCACTACCACTATCCCTCCAAGGCCTACGACCTGTCCTCCTCTCCGTAGTTCAGGTTACTTCCAAGGGATTTGAACCTTAGATATCTTAGTTTACACAATACTTCATATCACGGCGAACGCCAACTAAGCTACACCCTGGGAAAAAAATTAATTAATTATTAGAATTAATAATTGTTATTATTAATTACATCATTAATATATAATTAATCCTTTTTAATAATAAATCAAGCCTTAATACATGATTACTAATTTTAATATTGATTAAAGCATTAATGCATGATTAATAATTTTTAATGTTAAGTAAAGCTTTCATACACCTTGGTACCACAATAAGGATATAAATGACTTTCTACATCAATAATTTCATTGCATTTAAACAGAGTTTCCACCAGCAACTGTTATCATGCTAGAGTGCACAATTATACAAAAATATTTATAAAGATCATAGTCAAAGAAGGGGATGTGACAATTCATAATTGGCTAATGCCTAAATTTCATAATTTGTCTGTACCAAGAATTTTTACACAACAATTACAAACATTCATCTCACTTTCATCCCATATAAGCCTCAATCACAACTCAAAGTTGCCTACACTGAAGAGATATTTAAAGGCATCAAGAAATTTGCATGAACAAAAATGTAGTGCCCGTGTCCTAATCTTATTACCTTAGATTAAGTTATTAACCTACTTGCTAAACGATAGACTTCTACAACTGTTTTGATAAGTATTATTTATATACATACAAGGTATGTGTATGCTAGCTACATACCCACACCTTGCACGAATACGCTAGTATCCAGTAGCCTATTATGCTAGATAATCAATTAATGGTTAAGTTTGATTAGTGAATAACCTACGATTGACCTTAAGCTTGATTAATGATCAAGCTTAAGATTAGCCTTAAGCTTAATAGTTAGGCTTTATTAGTGCTTACTTAACCCTTAAGCCTGACTTATAATTAATAAATTATATTTTGACATGATTAATTAAATTTTAAATTGATAGAGTTCTTGCAAATCCATAAGGTTGATAAACATAGTAAAATATTGACATTTTATTATTAATATTTTATTGTTATTATTATTTTATTATTTATTCCTTTGAGGCCTTGACATGGTGGTTCCCTCGAATTAATCGAGGATAAGAGAAACGTGAGGGGCTCAAAGAGAAGCATTAGGAGTGACAATTTATTATTAATATTTTATTGTTATTATTATTTTATTATTTATTCCTTTGAGGCCTTGACATGGTGGTTCCCTCGAATTAATTTGAGGATAAAAGAAACGCGAGAGGGGCTCAAAGAGAAGCATTGGGACTGTGGGGGGGGCAGGGGGGGAGTTGGTAATATTTGGGACTGTGGGGGGGGCAGGGGGGGAGTTGGTAATATTTGAGAATGGGTGGCATTTACTTGGGGGGGAGGCATAAGTGCGAGGGAGAGTTGGGATGTCAGGGGGATTATTTTTGGTTTTGATCATGAAGGAAGAGGTGGGAGAGGGAGAGTCGAGAGAAGGGAGAAAACTGAGACAGGGAGAACTTGGACTTGGATAGTGGAGTTTGGAGCTGGAAAGGTGTTGAATTGAGTACTCAGACACACTACGGCTATGGTTGGACTTGAGCTTGGAGGGCTAGGGAACCTGTCTAGGTTCTTTGGGCTAGGAATGGTTTCAGTCATGCACAAAGAGGTGGGAATGGGAGAGCTGAAAGAAGGGAGGAAATTGGGACAAGGAGAACTTGGACTTGGATGGTGGAGTTTGTAGTTGGGAGGGCATTTAAATGAGAACTCAAACACACTACTGTTGTGGTTAGACTTGACATCAGAGGGCTATGGAACCTGTTGAGGTTCCTTGGACTAGGAAGACGAGTATAATTTCCTCGTTGGTATATTTAGTCAGGTGGTCCCAACAAGAGCACCGCAACCAAGCCACTGTAGATAAATATTTTCTTATTACTTGTCATTGTTAAGATTCGTGTTACTTGTCAATGTAAAGATGTTGAATTACATTGTTGTTAAAATTGAAAGGAAAGAAAATAAACAGTATTAGTCACAATAAAAACTTAAGACCCCCTTCAGAAAGAGGCCTTACACATGGTGTAAAAGCATAGATTCAAAATTTCGAGCCTAAAACTAGCATGCACACACCAACACCCCTCTTCCAAACTTGTGTACATGTACTTGTAGAAAATCCTTACCCTATAAACAAAAGAGACTAGGTTAGTACAAAATATGGAAATCACACTCAATTAAGACAGAATTAATTTAACAATTGTGTTACGTTTAATTTCAAGAGCTGACAAGAGTAAAGGCACTCTTGGAAATACCAGAGCTCAACAGACCTTGGCCTTACTAGGAATGATGTTGCTCATTTGGTCATGGAATCCCATTAGAGGGAATGTAGTTAAGATGGGATACAAGGAAAGTTTCTTAGTAGATGGCCAGGAGAAATGTTGTGTTAAGTTTAGATAACCATGGTGTTCTATGCTTGATGCACTTTTACTTCAATCTTTCTTAGGCCCGATACAAAATAGCAATCAGATAAACATTAAAGTAAAATGTTGATAGAACACAATAATAGATCAATAGAAGACAAGCCAAATATAGATCAGATTTACAATTCCTTTTGTCCAGCAAAGATATGAGATATTGTTGCATTACGGCAAAAAACAGGATGCTTCAACTAGCAAAGTCTTTCTCGGTCAGCCAATCCTTCATGTGTCACACCCACAGCCCTCAAAGACAGCTCATCACAAGTCAACCTAGTCAACCCAGAGTCAACGCAGAAAAATCAACACAGTAGCAACAAAAAGTCAATGCAACAAACTAGGGCTTCGATCAAATAGCCCAGAATTCCTCGATTTTAGTGCCTAGCAGTACGGCCTCCTAAAATTGGATTTTTTTGGCAGAAGTTGGAGGTTAAACGACCAAGGGTTGACCACAGTCAACGTTGGTCAACGCTGCAGCGGAAAGCCCTAAACAGACAAGTAGAAATCAGCAGCTTAGCTCCACACGTGTGAGGGGAAAAAGGCCTCCAAAGGATATCGAACCAATCAGATCACAATGAGAGAAAGTGTGATGAGTTGATGATGAAATGCCCTCCAAGTCTCTCCAATTTATATCCATCAATGAGGGTGTGTGACACATCTATTAGACATGTAGAAAAATAAATTCAAAATAAATGTTCTTCTCATCCGATCAAGATGATATTTAGATCAATCTTGCACCTCTCCGAAAGAGGAATCCAACAAAAATATGACCATCATCGTATGAGCAGTTCAACATGGAGTTTGGACCTAGTTTCCCAAAATTAACATGTTGACATTCGGATACTTCATGGCAACTGAAATCCCCACGAAATCCAGGATTATTTTTCTAATTTGCAAAAAACCCTTAGAAATGGCCATGCATGCATACCTTGTGTATGAACGATGAAGAAACGATCAAGCAACAATGATGGACAACAACTTCACTCAGGAAGTATCAAAAGACACATTATTTCTGACACAAGGTTCAAGCAACCAAGAAGAAGAGCTACGTGTCGAGCTCTTCCTCAACTTTTATTTATATAAAAGTTGGAAGTCAAACCCTTAGTCAATGATCATAAAACTCTGCCATGCATAATTTCCTACACATTATGGACAGCCAGGAATGTAATCCCACTTGAGGATAAATCTTACTCTCCACCTGATATCTTCACAGCATTTCATACATGTATGTTGATCTCAAACAGCTTCAAGACGTGAGAGAAACTAGGAGTCGTGACCCCCTTCAACATTTTCCTCCACTATTTTTATACGATGCCAAAGGTGATGTGATAATGTCGTTGGACTATATGAAGTTGGTACATGTTAATTTTCCACTATTCCATGCTTAGCACAACCACTTATTTCAATTCTTCTTCAATCAGCAATCAATTTATCAAATATAAATTCAATCTTCCAGTAACAATAAACAATATTAGATAGAACAGTAAAACCAGTGCACAATGGAAGACAACCAAGAACAAGAGAAACACAATATTTGGGCAAAGACTAGAGAAAAACCCCAAAAGGGAGAAAACCCTTTCAAAATTATTCTTCTATTAGATTGTCATCAAATGTTCAGCAGATAGATACAATGTTCCAATCCATCAACAATGGGTCAAAGGATCAAATCCTTGACCAATCAAATCCACTATCCAATATCCAATCAAAAGAAAGCAATACAGTCAAATCTGGTCCAAGTCAAATTCTGCTATCCTTGGTCAACATCAGCAACAATCAAAGATGCCCTAATCAGTCAACAGTCCATGGTCAAAGTGCCTCCAAAACACCACGGTCAACAATCAAAGGATTCGACCTTCCAAGCTCGGTGAAAACCAACAAAAACAGTCAAAAAGAACTCGATCAAAGGAGAGATAAAACCTGCAGTCAAACCTCCACAGAACTATGGTCAACTTCAGTCAAAGTCTGTGGTCAAGGATGGTCAAACAACCCAGAAAAGTTTGATCTCTCTCCCAAACAATTCGACCTTCCAAAACAGAGATTTTCCAAGTCAAATTCAAACCAAATCAAAGGTTGGTCAACGTTGGTCAAAGTCCCAAAACAGAAGATTAATTTTGGCCAACAAAAAATACTCTCTCTCTCTCCTTCAAAGTTCACACGTGTGAAAAGAACTTGCAATTTCAGAAGTAGTCAAACCAATCCAAGAGAAGATGTGATGTGTTGATGATCCTCCAAAGTGATGTGACAAGAGGTCTATTTATATTTGTCTCAAGGGGTCGAATTAGCTTTCCCAAGCCTACTTGTACTTTTGTGCACATGTGGGTTCCACCTTAAAAATAACATTTTTCCTTGACAAAATTAAATTCTTCCAAGAGCTAGTAGGGGCTTCTTCGGATGGGGAAGACTCTCCAATGGAGGGAATTTATCCCTGAGCTGCCAAATTAACAATCCCTCTCATCTAGGGAGAAATTTCCGGCTGCATCATAAGTCCCATCTCAAATATCCCGTCATCATCACCAAGTCATATCTTGTCTCTGCTCATCTCTGTTCATCTCTACTCATCTGCTAAACATTCTCGAATCTAAAGAAGAATAATCGTCATCATAGGGGAGCTCTAGCTACCACCCTATATCTAAGCACAATAGGCAAGATAGCCCAACTTGTCATGAGAGACAAGGATCACATATCTTATTTCCCATCGACTTTCCCACCTTGACCCTCAAGAATCAAGTGGTAGAACACTTGCATCCTTTCACTTGGGGAGGATACCCAACTTACCAAAGGTAAGGATCACACACTCCCAAGTCTCTCCTCACCCATTGGCCAGAAGGGTAGCAATCCCAACAAGCCCAGCTTGTGGGTGGATGCATACTGGGATATACTCTCTATCAAGTCTCAAACAAATGGTAGGGGAGTATTGCCCAACTTGTCATAAATGACAAGGATCACATACACCCTACAGTGACAATAGGTAGGATAGCCTAACTTGCCATAATGAGAAGGATCGCACATCCTATTGTCCAAAGATCCCTCATCCCCAGGAGCTCTTATGGCCCAATTCGTCACCCTGGGAGCTCAGACAGTGGGGAAGAGCATAGCTCAATGTCCTCGATCAGTCGTGACCCTTACCCGGGAGAGTCACATCCATCAGTCCAAGTTGCTCTCTGAAGACCAAGAACTTCTCTTTCGATAAAGCCTTGTTAAGAATATATGTTATCTGTTCATCTATTGAAATGAGATGTTGTTTCACTGCTCCTCTCTACACCATATCTCGAATGTAGTGATACCTGATCTCAATATGCTTGGACTTGTTGTGGAACACAAGATTCTTTGTCAATTGGATCCCACTCTTATTGTCACAAGATGTAACTAGCTTATCTAGAACCTCCTCAAACAACTCTCCAAAGAGCTTTCTCAACCATACTGCCTCGCAGCTAGCGATGCTAGCAGCAATGTATTATGCCACGGTCGTGCTTAAAGGAACAAACTTTCGCTTCGTGATCATCCAAGATATCATGGAAAACCCGAAATTAAAGCAACGCCCGATGTGCTCTTCCTGTCAATAACATTTCTGACAACATCAGTGTAACCACGAAGTCTTACATCTCAAACAGTATATCTTGTTGGAGAAAGCATAAGGACAACTATTAATTTAATTTCTCCTTAATCTTAAATTTTAATAATTGCTTGTGAACTTTATTTATATTCTTATGTTTCATTATTAGATCTTCTTCATCAAACAATTATCAGGAGCAAAAACAATAAAGACAATGGACACAGAAATTACACTTCAAGCCAGGGAAAAACCCCTACAAGGGGAAAAACCAAAAAATTTCTTCTCTTCTTATATAATCTGCTTCCAATGAGAAAACCAAGACCCAAACCCTAGTCCAAGTTCTCCTCCAAGCACCAAGTCATCCCTCTAAGAAGCTTTTCCAATCAGGTTAGAAATTGTTGACACCTAATCCTAAGGGATTGGGGGAAATTGTATAATAATGTAAATAGAAAATAAGGAAGTTGAAGAGACACTGGGAAATAAATCCCAAGAGTCTCACCTCCATGTATATATTCATATGCATCCTTAATCAATTCAATTAAGTCTTTTGATGGAGTTAGCTCCTGGCTTGACATGGTATCAGAGCCAGCTCTATTCCCCGCATTCCTGCCCTTATAACTCCCTCCTGCTCCTGGCAGACCTGTCTGTCTGCCTCTCCGACTCTCTGCCTGCTCCTAGTAGAACTGTCCCCTGCCCATTGTGCATTCCTCTCATTGTACAGTTTAACATCTGTGTTAAAGAAAAATTTTGTGCCATTACACAGTGTTCCCTACGCCACCGTCTCCATCTCACTTGCCGACCTGTGCACTCCTCATCTGCGTGCTCCTCATCTACGCCCTCATATCCTCGACAATCTGGCTAACTCCCTCTAGTCTCTCTGCGCAGCATACACTACAATCACACAGTCTCATTACACAAAGTCTCCATAGGGTTGCCACTCAAACGTTGAGGTTCTATACGAGGTTTCAAACGTTGTGTGTGCCCATACGCTATGTGGCATCCATACGCACTGCTCATACGCTGTGTGGCCTCCATACGCATTGCTCATATGCTGCGTCGGCCCTTCACCATCTCCCCACAGTCGGCCCTCCGCCCTCCCGTGGCTCAGCCCTTCCCTGGCCTTCGTGGCTCTCCTCTCTTCGAGCCTCCCTTCTGCGTACTCCCCCACAATCGGCCCTCGGCCCTCGGCCCTCCCGTGGCACAGCCCTTCCCTGAGCCTTCACTCCTTTGTCGGCCCTTCCACTCCCACTCAGGCCTATAGCTACCACCTCCCGTTGCTCGACCCCCTCCCACCCTGAGCAATACCTCCCCCAGTTGATACCTCTGCAAAAATTTTAAAAATAAAAAAATAAGAAAAATAAAAATAAAAATAAAAATTAGAGCAGAATTGTTTTTAGCACTAGAATTGATTTTTTTTACAGTGGCAACAAAGTGATTTTTATTGATGCATTCACTAATATCTATTGTGGGAGTCGTTCACTCTGGCAAGGAGAACTATCCTGAACGGTCAAGAAAGATTAAACACACACTCATTTTAAATGAGTTGTGGAAAGGAATTTATGAAGGAGACGGAGAAAATCCACCTGCAAAGCCTACAACAGAAAAGGAAATCACCATTTGGGACAACAAAAATAGCAAGGCCTATGCCTTGATTGCAACATCTGTAAATGAAAAGGCGAGTCGCCATACTACACCATTTTCAAATGCCTATGAAGCCTTGACGAAATTGAAAGAACTTTATGACTCACATTCAGAACTTGAAGTTGTTCAGTTAATGATTAAACTATTCAGCCTTGAATTGAAAAATAATGACCCTCTTGGTTTAACTTCAGAAGTAAGATCTATCATGCATGACATTAAAAACACTGGTGTTGAAATTGACATATCTCTCATAGCTTATATCAAGGCATTGTATCCCACTTACTCACACTATCTTGAGTCATTGCAAGCAAGTGGAAACCTCGAGGAGATTACCTTTTGACTCCCTTGAGAAAAAGGTTGCAGAAAGAGAGAAGGCTTTTGGAAATAAGACAGCCCCTCAGTCTTCTGAAGAAGTTGTATGTTTTGCACATAGAGAGAAGAATCATAGTCAAGATTCTTCCAAAGGGAGAGGTGGCCAAAGTGGACAAGGAAGAAGAAATTTCAGAGGCAGGAGGGGCAGACAAGCTCAAAGTGAAAAATAAGATCTTCATTGCATACGCTGCAATAGAGATTGGCATGATGCATCCACATGTAAGCTGCCTTGGGACATAATTGAGCAAGAAAGAAATGAAGCCAAAGGTAAAACTCATGTCAAAGACAAAGGTAAAGCACCTGAATCTGCTCATTATGTTGTAGCACATTGTAATATTGGAGTAACTGAAGACTTGTTTAATGCTTCACTTGCTTTTTGGAGAAATGATTGGTTGCTAGATTCAAGGGCAACATGTCACATGACTTTTAGAAAATATTTTTTTGATGAATTTACTGACAAGTTTGATGGAGTAGTATACTTTGTAGACAAATCTAAACTCAAGCCATCAGGGCTTGGCACAATCAGGCTTAAGTTGCCTAGTCTTCCATACCTTCTTCTACATGAGGTTCTATACCTTGCAAAGTTGAAAAGAAACTTGATGTCCTTAGTCCACATCCGCCAGCAAGGACACTCAATTCACATGTTTGATGGCAAGGTTGAGGTTAGAAAAGCATCAGATCGCTCACTTGTCATGAGAGGGACAGAAGTAGGAAGACTCCTAAAGCTGCAAGGTACCTCTGCTCATGCACAAAACTTTGCATTTAGTTCTCACTATGAAGAAGGTACATTCCCATCAAGTCTTTTATGGCATGCTAGATTTGAACACTTGAACTATAACAGCCTTCAATTGTTGAAGAAAAATGGAGTTACCGGTTTGCCTACAATTCCTAGGAAACTTGAGCAATGTGATGCTTGTGTTCTAGGAAAGCATAGCAGACAGTCCTTTCATGATTCACATTCCAAAGCACATAAAAAACTTGAGCTTATTCATTCAGATTTATGTGGCCCCATGCATGTTCCTTTTGCAAATGGAAATAAATACATGATGATATTTATTGATGACTACACCAGAATGTGTTGGGTTTACTTATTGAAGAACAAATCTGATGCTTTTCAAACATTCAAGAATTTTCATGCATGGATTGAAAATGATGCACAAACGCATATTGGCTCTTTACGCACTAATAATGGAAAAGAATACACTTCAAATGAATTTAAAAACTACCTTCGCCAACATGGGAACAAACATCAAACAACCGTGCCTTCTAATGCCCAACAGAATGGTGTAGCTGAAAGAATGAATAGGACAATTTTAAATATGGTTCGTTTCATGATGTTTTTCAAGAATGTAAAATTGATGTTTTGGGTTGATACAGTTCTATGTGTTGTGTACATAAAAAATAGGTGTCCTTCTAATGCAATTAGAAGTAAAACTCCTTATGAAATGTGGCATGGCCACATTCCTTCGATAAATCATCTCAGGGTCTTTGGTTCCACCTGTTATACTTTGATACCTAAGGAACAAAGAAATAAACTTGGTGCAATAAGTCAAAAATGTATCTTCTTGGGGTATTCCAATACCTCCAAAGGATATTGTCTCTATGATGAAGTTAATAAGAAGTTTGTAGTATCTAGAGATGTCATATTCCTTGAATCTTCCAAGACTGACAATGTTGTTGAGCGACAGCTTGCTCGCTTGGATAGATTCGCACATGCGAAGTCATTTCAAGAATTTGATAACCAGATTCCACATCTTGAAGGGGGGATTCCTATAAATGAATCAATATGTGGAATCGTTCTCTGAAGCACTCTCTCCCCCACATGAAAAACCAACCACGGATGACACTTTGAGTGATGTGATTGATAGAATTGGGAGACTGAATCATGATTCAATCCCAACTCAGTCAAATGAGTAGCCCGGGCCATCTCAAAAAGGTCCTCCAAAATGGCTGACAAAGACACTTGAAAATGTTTGTCTCGATGAGGTTGGAAAGACAAGAACAAGAAGTTCCACCAGGCAAAATGGAGGTGATGTAGATGATTCTGGTTCACTTGTTGATATGGATGTTTCTTATAATTGTGAATTGAATTTGTCTACAGATCTTGAACCAACTTCCTTCAAAGAAGTCGCTTCTCATGATGAATGGAATGAAGCAATGCAAAAGGAATATGATGCCTTGATAAAGAATGGCACTTGGAAGCTAGTTGATCCTCCATTGGGAACCAAACCAATTGGCTGCAAGTGGGCCTACAAGAACAAGTACAAAGTTGTTGGCTCACTTGACAAGCACAAATCCAGGCTTGTGGCAAAAGGTTTTGCACAAAAAGACGAGGTCGATTATGAGGAAACTTTTGCCCCCACAGCAAAATGGGCTACCATCCGGACACTCTTTGCCTTAGCAACTCAAAATGGTTCGAAAGTCCATCAGATGGATGTAAAAACTGCTTTCCCGAATGGAGATCTAAAGAGAATATTTTTGTGTCCCAACCAGAAGGATTTGTTGTGAAGGGTCAAGAACACAAAGTAAGCAAGCTTGTAAAATCCTCGTACTGCCTCAAGCAAGCACCGCGAGCCTAGTATGAGAAGTTAACTAAGCATCTTCTTAAACTTAACTTCAAACATTATGATCTTGATGATGCAATTTTGTTTGTCAAGAAAGTTGGCAAAACAGTTGTATATATTGTGGTGTGTGTAAGTGATCTTTTGATGACAAGGAACAATGAGAGTTATATTGCATCCATAAAAAAGGAATTGAGCAAAGGTTTTGAAATGACTAATTTGGGCTATGTTCACTACTATCTTGGTATTGAAGTGACTCAACATCCTAAGTTTATATTCCTCTCTCAGAAGAAGTACATTGGAGATCTATTGAACAGGTTTGGCATGGCTAAGTGCAATCATTTGACCACTCCAATGGAACAAAACTCGAATCTCACATCCATTAAAAGGAAAGAATTTGAGGATGCAACGAAGTATAGACAGCTTGTAGGAAGTCTCATCTACCTTACTACTACCAGACCAAACATCTCATTTGTTGTTGGAATCCTCTCCAGGATTATGCAAAAACCTTGTGAGGGACATTGGTCTGCTACAAAAAGAGTTCTAAAGTACTTGAAAGAGACTCAATACTTTGGATTCAAATATACACAGGTGGGCGACTTTAGCTTGATTGGATACTCTGCTTCAAACTTTGATGGATACAAAGAAACTAAAGTATCTACTTCAGGTTATACTATGAGTCTTGGATAAGGAGTTGTCTCCTGGAGGTCACGCAAACAATCAGTTCCAGCAGATTCCACAACTGAGGCAGAATATGTGGCAGCAGTGAAGCGACAAAGGAAATTGTGTGTCTCGACTCTCAGGAAAATCCTGGAAGATTTGCAGATGAAACAAATGCATTCAACCCCACTCATGATCGATAACACTTCTGCAATAAAGTTGGCCAAGAACCCAAAGTTCCATGATCGAACGAAGCACATCAATACAAAACACCATCTGATTCGACATCATGTTGAGGCCAAGACAATCCATCTACGTCATTGTTCTACAAATGAGCAGATTGCAGACATCTTCACCAAAGCGCTTGGAAGAAAAAAGTTTGAAAATTTCAAAACAATGCTTGGACTCACCAACATTCCTTCTGATTAAGGGAGGGAATGTTGACACCTAATCCTAAAGGATTGGGTGAAATCTTATAATAATGTAAATAGAAAATAAGGAAGTTTAAGAGACACAGGGAACTGAATCTCAAGTGTCTCACCTCCATGTATATATTCATATGCATCCTTAATCAATTCAATTCAGTCTTTTGGTGGAGTTACCTCCTAGCCTAACAGAAATCAATCAAAATACCAGTACTCAATCCTGCTTCAACTTCGGCCCCCAACTTCGACCTCCAACTTTGACCTGCAACTTCGGCGTTGTAGCAGCTGCAGAAACCCTAATTCTGGCATGTGTCAACTCTTCAAGAAGACTTCCCTCAAACAAACCAAGGTTTCCAAAGTCGATCTAGATCAAAATTGAGTATTCAGCTCTCCTGCAACTTGGATCTACAATTCGGCCTCTTGCAATTCAGACCTACAATTTTTGGCCTCCCTTGAAGCTGTAGAAACCATAACCTTTGCACATGTGAGAGAATAAAGCTCAAAAACAAAAAATTTATTCGTTCTTCTTGAGATCTTCTTGCCTTCTAAACCTTTGCACCTGCGTCCATGATGCTGCCAACTTCAGATCAAACTTCTTGATTAGAGAGATCGAATTGGTGCTAAATGAGGTCGATGTTGCTTCTATTTATGCACATTTGTGGGGGTCAAATTCCTTCATTTTGGGCTGACTTGTCATTTCCTAGGTCGACTTGTGCTTGGAGGTTTCTAAGACTTTCTAGACTCAAAATCAATATCTTTTCACGTTACATCTTGCCCGATAGGGTTTTATATAAATTATAGAATCTTTTGACTCAAGAAAAATATTATTTTGACATAACAAATCTTAGAAGCATGAAGAACATGCTTGACCTAGATGACCATCAAAATGATGCATTAAACCCATGCTCAAAGTAATATTTTCATTTCTTATTTTTCTTGTAACTTAAGATATACATAATGATTTAAGTACATTAACAATTATGAAGACCAAAACCAGTTACATTTTACAACACTCCCGCTTAACTAGGGAGGTATTCATAATTATACACCTAATACAAGGTTATTCTCAAACTGAAAAGTTATCATAAGAAGAGTCGGATTGGTAAACCATCTTTAAGCATCAACATTATGACCAGCATTGTCAACATAGTAAGGCCTTAACTTTGACAAGTACTTTCTTATATAAGAGCATAATGTTGGGAGGCTTTATGTGAGATACCACATTACCTCTTCAAGGTACATACCCCATCCGAATGTTCTCTAGGTATGTCCTTTTAGGACTATTCTTATCTTGGATTCCCAATCCTCAAATAATATCAAGTCCCCTTCGACCACTCTTGTCTTGGATACCTGTCCAATCCTCAAAGAGTGTCAGTCCATTTCCTATCTTGGATTTTTCTATCCTCACGGAAATCATAGATGCTTATTCAGTCCTTCATTCTCCATTCTCCCTCCATGGTCTTCACTTAGATGTACGGTTGTTAATCCTGGCCTAGTGTATGACACATGAAGAACAGAATACAAATTTGATGTTTATCACCACTCCCTCTCAACTAGAGAGGAGAACCATATTCTCACTTGTTTAAGGGAATAGATCATTGCTCCTTCACAAATATTAAGGAGACTTCATACTCCCTCTACAGCATAGAGGAGATTCTTTCACTTCCTTTCAATTTGGAAATCATAATCACAAGCTTAATAGCTTGTCTTCATAAATGTATCAGCTAGCAGTTCTTCATGGGGATAGTTGCATGGCTCCTTCTTTCCTTTGCATCTCATTATGTTGAGCTTCTTTCTTACTGGATTTTCTGGAGCTATTCTTCCTTCAATCTTATGACATGGTTTAGGCCATCAGCCTTACATATCACTTTCCTTTAGTCATCATTAATGAAGGCATTATATTGAGCCTTACCAAGCTATTTATAGCTCCCTTTAAACATGAAAGTGATCTTTGTTTTTGTAGGAACATGAACATCGGGTTATCTTCTTACACTGCTACCTTTCAATCTCAAGATGATGATGACCTTCCAAGGATTGGAAAAACCATTTACTCAATTCATATGTTCTTTCAATCGAGCTCAACACCACTAGTTGAACTTGCCTCAACTGTCATCATGTTTTCTTGCAATATCCTTCTAGGTAGCAAAACAATATGTCAACTAGATAACTATTCTCAAAACATTAATATCAAACTTACCTTATCATGATGGCCCTTTTTATCAAGATATTTGCATACTTGAGTGTTCTGAGATCAACATCCTTTCATATGATTCATCTCCACATTATATAAGAATCCTTCTATGCATTCTTTTTAATCAAAGTGCCCATGGATCGAGCTTGATTACCAAGTTATAATATCTTCCTTGGAGTTGCCATGTTAACTCCCTTTATGCCATGCAATCTTGTGAGAGAGTCTTGATCTCCATTCATTCCAAAGCATGTCAAATTTCTTCTTTCCAACATCATGCATCCATATGGAAGACTTACTGAGCACACTCTTTTTGCAAAACTCTTGTAGATATGAACCTCAACCTAGAGAGAAATATGCATACCTTTGCTTCCATAAAATCATCTAGCCATCCTTTCTTAAACGAGCTTCTTGTACCTGACGAACATAGGTTCGTTTTCCCAGGAGTAGAAAGACTTGCATTATGCCCTTTCACAATGCAACTCGACCATCTATATTCCTTCATCCTTTAGAAGTATTGTTTCCATACTAACTAGAATATATACTATTTATGTCATAATGCTCTTTCCAAGAACCTTCTAAAATGATGGCTCTTGTAGGATCTTTATGATCCATCTTTGCAAAATGACTACCTCTAACATGATGTTAGAAAATGCTTGAACGAACAATAATATGCAATATGGTCCCAGTCTTTTCATTCTTGAAAGCTAGATGATTCCTACCAAAGCAACTTGATCATGTGGACTCTAATTCAACTATCATATGCTTTTATCTATGATGCCATGCTTTTACAAAAACCAAGACTCTTCTAGAGTATACAACAATGCATGCTACTCTACTCAAAAAAAGAAAGACAAATTGCATAAAGACCCTGGTATAGATGGAGCTTCCTTCAATAGTAAAGATGCTTGGAATCTTCTCCTTTCGACTTCTTCTCAGGTTCTCCCTTTTCTTCAACCATGTGAACTTCACTTCTTTCTTTTCTTTTGTTGTTCACCTTGCTTGGACAATCCCTCTTAAAGTGTCCATACTCATTGCATCCAAAGCATTGAATCTTGGACATATCAATCTTTTTCTCAGACTTTCCAAACTTTCATTTCTTCAACTTCTTGGTTCTTGCAATGAAGGCTTGAGATCTTTAATTAGATTCAGTATCATCCTTTGTCTTGATTCTAGACTGTTCCAAGATACATTGAGCCCACAATTCATCAAAAGGTGTGGTATCTTTCTTTGAGCAGATGCTTGTTGAAAAACTACTCCAATCAAGTGACAAAGCATTTAATACACAGATAGTCATCTCAAAGTCTGTAATAGTCTCCCCAAGCCCTTGTAACTGGTCTCTTATTTGGGAGATCTTCTTTAGATAGGTGGCCACGTCTTCATCCTTTGATTTCCTTATTCTATATAGTCGATTCCTCAAGGAAATCTTTTGACCTTGCATACTTATAGATTACAACTTTACCAACTTATCATACATAGCCTTTGATGTCTTCAAATCAGCAACAAAGGGAACAAGATAATCTGTAATGGATTCAACAATGATCCTTTGTGCCCTTACTTCTCCCTCCTTGTACTTTGCTAACCCTTGAGTCTTCTCTTTGTCTAGTACAGCTACTTCTCCAAGGACATATTCCATGACTTCATTCTTTATCAACCGAGAGTCCTCCTTCTAGATGATATCTCCAACTATCTTGATGCTTTCAAGACCTTCAAGGAGACTTCAAAGATGCCCCAGAAAGATTTCTTCTAGAATTCCTTCAGCAACAGTGTCTTCGAACAACTTCAAAGAGCGAAAGATGATATCAAGATTCCTTGATGCTTCCTCTTCTTCAAGATGATATACTAGAGAATCTTCAACAAATACTTGTCCTTTTTTCCTTTAATGAGACCTTGATGATGAGATCTTCTTTAACGAAAGCTTGATGTAGTAACCCTTCTTCTAGATCAAAAGGTCTTATTTTTCTTTCCTTGTGTCCTGCAAATGACTCCCTTATCAAGCAAACCTTTCAAGATAATCTTTTAGCGTCCTTCTCTTGTTCACCTTAGCTCTGATACCATGTTGGAGAAAGCAGAAGGGCCACTATTAATTCAATTTTTGCTTAACCTTAATAATTGCTTGTAAAATTTTATTTATCTTCATATGTTTCTTTATTAGATCTTCTTCATCAAATAATTATCAAGAGAAAAAACAGTAAAGACAATGGACACAGAAATTAGGCTCCAAGCAAGGGTGAAACCCCTTAAGGGGAAAACAAAGAAAATCACTTCTCTTCTTATAGAATCTGTATCAAATGAGAAACCCAAGACCCAAACCATAGACCAAGTCCTCAAAGCACAAATTCAACCCTTCAAGAAGCTCTTCCAATCAGATTAGAAATCAATTAAGATAATAGTACTCAATCTTGCTTCAACTTCGTCCCCCAGCGTCAACCTGCAACTTCGGCTCTATAGCAGCCGCAAAAACCCTAATTATGGCATGTGTCAGCCATTCAAGAAGACTTCCCTGAAACAAGCCAATGTTTCCAAAGTCAATCTAGATCAAAATAGAGTATTCGACTCTCCTACAACTTGGATATGCAATTTGGACTTGCAATTTTTGGCCTCCCTTGAAGCTACAGAAACCCTAACCTTCGCACGTGTGAGAGAATAAAGCCCAAAAACAAAATTTCTTCATTCTTCTTGAGATCTTCTTGCCTTATAGACCTTCGCACTTGTTTCCTTGATGTTTCCAGCTTCAGATCGAACTTCTTGATGAGAGAAATCGAATTGGTGCTAAATGAGGTCAATGTTGCTTCTATTTATACACATTTGTGTGGTTTGAATTTCTTCTTTTGGGTCGACTTGTCACTACTTGGGCCAACTTGTGCTTGGAGGTTTCTAGGACTTTCTAGACTCAAAATCAATATATTTTACATGTTACATCTTGCCCGATATGGTCTTATATAAATGATAAAGACTCTTTTGACTCGAGAAAATTATTCTTTTGACATAACAAATCCTGGAAGCGGGAAGAACATGCTTGACCTAGATGACCATCAAAATGGAGCATTAAACCCATGCTAAAAATAATACTTTTCTTTCTTCTTTTTCTTGTAACATAAGATATACATAATGACTTGAGTACATTGACAATTATGAAGACCGAAACTAGTTACATTTTCCAACATATATCAGACCAAGATTAATCGTCCCATGTAAATATCTCAACACATGCTTAGCAGTGACCCAGTGTGCATGTAGAGGCTCAGTCATAAATTGACTCAGAGTGTTAACTGCAAAACATATGTCCGATAGGGTGTTCACAAGGAACATCAGTACCCCAATTAATTGTCAATACTCAAAAGGGATTCACCAAGTCGGGTCTAGCACCTTCTCCACATAGCTTCTTGAAGTTCATCTCCATCAATGTGGCCATGGACTTGCATTCTACCATTCCAAATATTTCCAACAGTTTCACAACATATTTCCCTTATGACTGGAAAATCTCACCAGGCCTCTGCCACACCTCTAAGCCCAAGAAGTAGTGCATCAATCCAAGGTCTTTCATTTCAAATTCAAAGGCTAGATCCCTCTTGCACTCGAGCATTAGAGGCTCACTACCTGTCAAGAATAAGTCATCAACATACAATACCAAAATAAGGGGCATACCTTTTACAACTTTGATGTAGAGGTTCAAGTCAAGCATTGCTTCTTGTGAATCCAAGCTTCATCAAGTAGTTATCAATGCAGGCATACCAAGCCCTAGGGACTTGCTTCAATCCATAGAGTGCCTTCTTCAGCCTGCACACATGAATCTTCCTATCATGCACTTCAAAACCCTGTGGTTGCTCAACATATACTTCTTCTGGAAGTATGCAATGTAAAAACGCAGTCTTCACATCCATCTGGAGAAGAGTTCATCCTTGACTAACAGCAAGGGTAACAATAGATCGAATAATGGTATACCGAGCAACAGGTGAAAATATATCATCATAGTCCTCTCCCTCCTTCTGGGAGAAACCTCTAGCCATGAACCTCGCCTTATATTTCTCAATGCTACCATTTATTCCATGTTTGATCTTGTACATCCATTTAGAAGTCACAACAAACTTCCCTCTAGGTCTCGAAGCTACTTCCCATGCATCATTCTTCATTATTGATTCATATTCTCCGACTATAACATCTTTCCAACCCAGCTCTTTCATTGCTTCTTCATTATTGATTCATATTCTTCGACTATAACATCTTTCCAAACCAGCTCTTTCACTGCTTCTTCAAAGGTGGGAAGTTCAACCTGTATGATGGTGCTCATAGCCACGACATAACCCTGATATCAACATCGTTTCTTACTTTCTCTTAAGGTTCCTCAGGCAGCGGTATGACTTTCAACATCCTGTCATGCATCACGAAGCAAAGTGGTCTCTTCTTGGTAGGGGGATCACATGGAGGTGGATCCAAGGGGTCCATGGACTCCATTTGATCATCAACAACACTTGTTTCAGGTTCAAGCACAGAAGCACCTTCCAGTAGGTCCAGTGTTGATTTGAGTAGCATCAGATGTGCTTTAAGTCTCAAATTTTGAAGGGAGGCTTAGGCACATGTATTTCAAAGAACCCAGAAATTGTTTGTGAAAATTCCACTCACAGTGTGTTTTATTAAAATAATTAATTGTTTTTAAAGGGACTCTAATGTAGAAAATTCAAGTTTCCCACCCCGGTTTTCAGTTTTCACCTTATTACTCCAAAATAATTAAATGCCCTTTCCCATATCCATACATTTAATAACTGGAAAATAAATTTTGCTGAAAACACAAATTCTGGAAATTTTTCAGAATGCTGTAAATGCAGAAATAAAATAACAGCAGTAACAAACAATCATTCAACACATCATAACTCAGTATTTTTGGTCAAGGTGACCCTGGAAAAACCCCCTACAACTCTTGGGGAAAACCAGTTTGAGAGCTCCTTCTTATTTCTGAAAAATGCTTTTTACAGTGAGAGAAATATTCAGAAAAATCAACAAGTAAACTTTTACAACTTATCTCGTTTTCCGTGCTTAACCACCGCCTCGGAAAATGTGCAGACAGTAAAACTGAACCAGCAATAAATGCTGTGCGTATTTCCTTGAAAAACGTGCCCAGAAATTACAGCATTAATTTCTGCTGTACAGCCTCCTCTTTTTGCGTGCAGAACAGCAATAAATGCTGCTGTACGGCCTCCTTGGAATGCGTGCAGCTGTATTAAATGCTGCTGTACGGAAATCTGCCTCGATTTTGTGCCAGCAATCAGCTACAGGCTGTACGGCCTGTCTAGAAAAGCGTGCAGCAAAAAACAGCAGCTTCTCCCTCGAAATCTGTGCCCAGAAAATGGTACGGCTGCCTTGGAAAACGTGCCACAAGCTGCTGTACGGATTCTGCCTTGGAAATCGTGCCAAATCTGCCTTGAACTGTGTGCAAACTCTGTTGTACGGTCTTGCTGAAATATGGCCTTGGAATGTGTGCCAAGTTGCTGCCTCCTTCTCCTCACTGCTCAGAAATCTCCCTTGCTCTCTTGCTCTCCTTCTCCCAATCTGCTCATGAAAGAATGAATGACCTTTTCCTCCTTTTCCTTCTTTAACCTAACCCTAAGTGACTTTTGGGGAATCCCTAAATCCAATGGCTGAGATAGATTGAGATCTAGGGCTGAGATTAAATGCTCATTTAAATCTCACTTTTCACTTTTTAATTCACCCCACTTTAATAAAGACCCACTTAGTCTTTTATTTCCAAAGTCACTTTTTCCTTTCTAATTTTATATTGACTTTATTTAAAGTCACTTTAACTTTAGTAACTTTATCACTTAAAGTCACTTTAAAATTAGGTTTGACTTTATAACTTTATAAAGTCACTTTAGTAACTTTATCACTTAAGTCACTTTTAAATTAGATTTAACTTTATAAAAATTTATAAAGTTACTTTACGAGAAAAATTAAATTCTTTTGGACACTTTTCCCTAGGCCAAAGATCAAAGCCTTAGGGAACCACCTGTCCTCAGGTACCAAATTTCAACACTCCCTCTTACCGAGGAAGGTGTTCCTCACCACACCCATCTTGTCTCTGAAGTAGACATGCTTGCCCCGTGGTAAGGCTTTGGTAAGAATATATGCAACCTGCTCATCAGTGGGAATATACTCAAGCTTGACAGCTCCTTTCTGAACATAGTCTCTAATGAAGTGATATTTGATCCCGATATGCTTTGACCTGTCATGAAATACTGGATTCTCCGTGAGTTTAATGCAACTCTGATTATCACAGTAAATCACTGAAGGTCTCAACGGCTGACCAAATAAGCCAAACAACATCTTGCGACGCCAGATGGCCTCACAACTAGCTAGACTGGCTGCCATATACTCTGCTTCCGCTGAACTCAATGCTACTCAACTGGCACTTCCGGGCAGACAACGACTGACCGCCGAACCCAGCCATGACACCACGAAGTGCTCTTCCCTGTCGAAGCACAACACAGCGATCCCAGATGAGTAACCTCGTCTCCTCCGTCCCCACACCGTAGTCCGGACCATAATCTTGTCCCCTGCAAGTATCGGCAAAATGTGTTTACGTACCCGGTGACCTTCCTGAGCTCACACATCGTAGACTCATCATGTTGTTGCAAAACGGTCTTCAGTCTGAAATGTGACCAAATACATCAAGGAACCAATCAGCTGCCTGTACAATGTGGGATCCACCAACTCGGAATCCGAAGCATGAAGCTTCTTCCGGTTGGTGATCATCGGTGTCGACATGGGTCTACAATCCTCCATGTGGAATCTGCCAAGGATGTCCACAATATACTTCCCCTGTCCCAGGAAGAAATGCCCCTCCTCCTGCCACACCTTCAAACCCAAAAAGTAATGCATCAAGCCGATGTCCTTCATCTCAAACTCCGCCGCAAGATCTCTCTTGCAGTGCTCTATGAGTCTCTCTGCACCTGTAATGACCAAGTCATCCACATACAGCACCAGAATGAGAGGCTCCTCACCTATCACGATATAGTAAAGGTTCGGATCTGCCTCACTCTTTGTGAAACCCATCTTCTGCAAGTATGTATCTATCCTGGAGTACCAAGCTCTGGGAGCTTGCTTCAGGCCATAAAGGGCCTTCTTCAGTCTGCGCACATGGGACTCCTTCCCATGCACCTCAAAGCCCTGTGGCTGCTCAATGTACACCTCCTCCTGTATGAAGCCATTGAGAAATGCGGTCTTCACATCCATCTGGTGGATCTTCCAACCCATCTCTGCTGCTATCGATATAATGGAGCGGATCGAAGTATATCGAGCCACGGGAGCGAGGGTCTCCTCATAATCAACTCCCTCTACCTGGGAGAACCCTCTAGCCACAAACCTCGCTTTGAATTTCTCAATGCTGCCATCTGCAGCATGCTTTACCTTGTAAAGCCATCTGGAAGTAACCACGGATTTGCCCTCAGGCCTCGGCACCACCTCCCGAACATCATTCTTCATGATAGAAGAATACTCCTCCTGCATGGCCTCTCTCCAGACCTGCTGGCTAGCTGCCTCCTCATAGCTAGAAGGCTCAGAGTCAAGGATGCTGGTAGCCATTGCCATATAGCTACAAAACCTCTCAGGTGGTCTGCTCTCTCTGACCGGCCTCTTAGGCTCAGCAACAGATGTGGCATCTCTCAAGGTGTCTTGAAGCCACTTGGGCTTCCTCTTCCCTGAGTGCACTTCTCCCGCCGGAGAATAAAACTCCTCCTCCTCAACATCAGGAGCCTGAACTCCTGACTGTCTGTCTGCTGTCCTCCTGCCTGCACCTGAACCTGTAGATGCTGAGGTACCGTGTGAACTGTCCATCGGTGGACTCCCCGATGGGCGCCTGCGACGGAGGCCCCTTTCTGCGTGCGCCGCAAGCGCCACCCTGCGACTGCAGACACTCCCCACGACGGACACGACATCGTCATAGATGTACCTCCGGATCCTCCTGATCCCTGCCCACTGGATCCCTGCGACTGACTCAACTGCTGCTGAGGGTCTGGCTGATCCGGATACTCTAACTCCCGTGACCTCCTAAAGGCCCTATCCTCCTCGAACTTCACATCCCGCCTGACAACAACTTTCCTCTGTGCAGGAATGTAAATCCGAAAGGCCTTGGAGGTCTCACTGTAGCCCACAAAGATACCCTTCTCTGCGGTGGGCTCTAGTTTGGTCCTCTTCTCCTTGAGTATGTAGGAGTATGTAATGCACCCAAAGATACGAAGATGACCAATATCAGGCTTCTTCCCAGAAAAAGCCTCCTCCGGAGTCATGTGCCCCAAGGCACGATGCGGACTCTTGTTCTGCAAGTAAACAGCTGTGTTGCAGGCCTCTGCCCACAAAAACAATGGCAACCCCTGATCATGTAACATGGCTTTGGCAGCCCCTCCGATGGATCTGTTCTTCCTCTCTGCAACCCCGTTCTGCTGGGGGTTGTAAGGAACAGTGAACTCCCTCCTAATGCCTGCCTCAGCACAATAGTCAACAAACTCTCCAAGGGTGTACTCTCCTCCATTGTCCGACCTCGGGGACTGATCTTCCGACCTGTCTGTGTCTCCACAAGAGCTCTGAACACCTGAAACCGCTTGAAGACCTCACTCTTGGTCTTCAAGAAATAAATCCAAGTCCTCCTGGAGTGATCATCAATGAATAAAACATAGTACTCATCCACTCAAGGAAACATGAGACATCCGACCGCTCACATCGGAATGAATCAAATCAAGTATCCCAGTCGCTCTGCTGTCACTGCTGGGAAAAGGGGATCTGGCAAACTTGCCCATCGCACATCCTCTGCAAGTATCAAAGTGATCAGTACTGAACTCTGGCACACCTGTAGTGATCTCCCGCAAAGTCCTCAAGGCTCCATGATGCATGTGCCCCATCCTGCGGTGCCAAATCTCACACTGCTCAGAACTGCTAGCTCTGCTGTCGGTACTACTGTTCAATGCCAAAAGGGACTGAAATGCAAACTTGTGCACCTTTGCATGGCGTACACCTATCACTCTAGCTGAATCAGCTGGAGTGCCCCTGGGGTACATCAACACCTGTCCTCCCCTGAACAGTACCTCATATCCTCTATCCTCCAAAGCTGAGACGGATATGAGGTTCTTCCTCATCCCTGGCACATAAAGAACATTTGACACCTTCAAGGGAGGTTTAGACTCCCTCTGAAATGTCAGTGGCCCCACACCGACTGCTCTAACAACTCTGTCATCACCGAGTACTACCTCTATATCAGTGCCACTCTCTGAAAGCTCTGAGAAGTACTCACGGACTCTTGTCATGTGACGTGAAGCCCCACTGTCCACATACCAGATACCCGAAGATGCTCCGCTAATCGAGGGAAATGCATGCTCCCTCTGAACCTCTATGGCAGATAATCCCGCACTAGAGGACTCACACGCAGTGAACCCAAACTCCCGGTCAAAATGATCTACAAAGTCCTCAACCTCTGCTGAAGCTGCCATGCTCTGGTTCTTCCCCTTCTTCTTCTTCTTCTCCGGACACACCACTGCATAGTGTCCCATCTTCTGACAATTCCAACACTTCACTTTGGAATAGTCCTTCTGTGAGTTATCTTGTTTACCTTTACCTTTGCCTTTGCCCCCACCATTGCTTGTGGAAGCCTGCTTCTTCCCTTTGCCTTTCTTGCGTCCTGCCAACAGTGCTACATCCTCATCCTGCTCAACTGGCTTGGCTGCCCCAAGCTGACCTTTCCTGATCTCTGTCTGAATGCGATCATCCCAAAACCTCTCCCATGTGGGAAGGGTCTCACGTGCACAAACTCCATCAGCAAAGTTCATCCATGAACGGGGGAGGCCATTCACTGCAATCCGCACCAACTCGGTGGGTGGAATGGCCTCTCCAATCGCTGCCAACTCATCTCTCACATTAGTAATCTTTGTGAGATATCCAGCTGCACTATCATTGCCCATCTTAATGGTCTTCATCTTCTCCTTCAGGACCATCTTCCGGTTCTCATTGGTACTCTGGTAGAGATTGGACAATGCTGTCCACGTCTCATGAGCATTTCTCTTCCCTCTCACATGAGGAATACAATGGTCTTTGATTCCGTCTAGAATCAGCCTCTTACCCTTGTTGTTCTTTTTATTATATGCTGCCAACTGAGTAGCATCAGTAGGCACATTCACAGGGTTCTGTGTGGTATGTACCATAATGTCCCAGACTTCTGCCTCCTCAAAGATGCTCTGCATTCTCTCCTTCCAAATGCTGTAGTTGGAATGCCCATCCAACCTATCCTCCACCCTCAGTCCCAATGACATCCTGCTGTCCTAAAACTGAAAAATAGCACTGCTGTGGTAAAGATAAAAACTGCTGTTTGTGAAAAATCAGCTTGCTGGAATTTTCTGAGTGAAAAATCAGCAAGCTGTAATTTTCTTCCTTGCTGTCCCAAACTGCCCTTCAGCACTCAAGCTCCGATACCATGTAGAAAATTCAGTTTCCCACCCCGGTTTTCAGTTTTCACCTTATTACTCCAAAATAATTAAATGCCCTTTCCCATATCCATACATTTAATAACTGGAAAATAAATTTTGCTGAAAACACAAATTCTGGAAATTTTTTCAGAATGCTGTAAATCCAGAAATAAAATAACAGCAGTAACAAACAGTCATTCAACACATCATAACTCGGTATTTTTGGTCAAGGTGACCCTGGAAAAACCCTACAACTCTTGGGGAAAACCGGTTTGAGAGCTCCTTCTATCTTATTTCGAAAAATGCTTTTTACGAGTGAGAGAAATATTCGGAAAAATCGACAAGTAAACTTTTACAACTTATCTCTTTAAGTGTAACCACGCCTCGGAAAACACATCAAATGATAAAAGCGGAGCAATGATAAATGTTGTGCGCTCTTCCTTGAAAAACGTACCCGAACTTACGGCATTAATTTCGCTGATGGACCTCCTCTTTTTGCATACGAAGCAACCAATAAATCTTTGCTGTACGACCCTCTATGGAATCATCTGTTGTAAATGTTTCTTTATGCGGAAATCTGCCTCGATTTTTGTGCCAGCAATCAGCTACAGGCTGTACGGCCTGTCTAGAAAAGCGTGCAGCAAAAACAGCAACTTCTCCCTCGAAATCTGTGCCCAGAAAATGGTACGGCTGCCTTGGAAAACATGCCACAAGCTGCTATACGGATTCTGCCTTGGAAATCGTGCCAAATCTGCCTTGAACTGTGTGCAAACTCTGCTGTACGGTCTTGCTGAAATATTGCCTTGGAATGTGTGCCAAGCTGCTGCAACTGCTGCCTCCTTCTCCTCACTGCTCAGAAATCTCCCTTGCTCTCTTGCTCTCCTTCTCCCAATCTGCGCATGAAAGAATGAATGACCTTTTCCTCCTTTAACCTAACCCTAAGTGACTTTTGGGGAATCCCTAAATCCAATGGCTGAGATAGATTGAGATCTAGGGCTGAGATTAAATGCTCATTTAAATCTCACTTTTCACTTTTTAATTCACCCCACTTTAATAAAGACACACTTAGTCTTTTATTTCCAAAGTCACTTTTTCCTTTCTAATTTTATATTGACTTTATTTAAAGTCACTTTAACTTTAGTAACTTTATCACTTAAAGTCACTTTAAAATTAGATTTGACTTTATAACTTTATAAAGTCACTTTAATAACTTTATCACTTAAGTCACTTTTAAATTAGATTTAACTTTATAAAAATTTATAAAGTTACTTTAGGAGAAAAATTAAATTCTTTTGGACACTTTTCCCTGGGCCAAAGATCAAAGCCTTAGGGAACCACCTGTCCTCCGGTACCAAATTTCAACATCTAAGTCTAAACTTAGAAAAATAAAATAATTAAAGGGTATTAATAAAAAAGAGTGTGAATCTTCTAGAGAAGACGAAGATCAAGTCAAAAGTTAATCCTAGCCGTTGATTAACAATTTAATCTCGGTCGTTGAAGTCTCAACAAGAAAATTATAATAAGGACTTGAAGGGTCATTTGGAAAATACGTCAAAGGATCAAGAGATCGAAATTCTTTAGTGAGGAGTGCTCAAAGATTCTTGCAGAGAGGGGCAGAGGTAATTTCTGGTTGGAAGATTTCCTGAGTTGGAGAATACATAGCAGAGAAGACAGAGAGCAGTATGGAGAGAGGCAGCGTAGCAGCTACGCATAGCTAGCAGAGGCAGCGCAGTAGCCCATAGGAAGTTCATGATTCAGCTGAGGATAAGTGAGATCCAGTGCCGAAAAGATTGGATGTGAGACCGGAAGGGACCAAAGTATCAGATCCGGCCAGCAAAAGAGCCATAACGCAGAAGCCATGCAGACTAACGCATAGACTGCGCAGAGGCAGTGGAGGGCTTGTCGGTCCGGCGTTTTGGCCAGTTGGGCTTCCAGTGTCAGTGTGAGGTAATCTCACAAGCTCTTTGTCAGTTAGATTCTCTGTGGGGATAGCCAGCAAGGCATCCAGTTTGTATTTAGAAAAATTACTGCATAATATATAAACCCTCAACTGTTGCACCAGTTTTCCCGCATTGGGTTTTTCCGGGGACATTGGTCCAAAAACAACGGTGTCAAATGTGTCTATGACTTAATCTTGTTCAAATTTTTTTTCCACACTTGTATTTTTTCGCAATTAATTTGTAAAGGTTGTAGTGTATGAGATTTCGTTGTTTACAGTAGAAAACCATAAATAATTTGTTAGAAGGAATTAACAGATTGGAGATCTTTCATCATTGCTGCAGTAGGATTCCGGGTAATACAAATTTTCACATGGTATCAGAGCTTGTTTACGCTGACTGCAGGAAGAGCAAAAGAACAAATCCAATAGATCCAGCATTGAAGGAGAAGTCGGCGATCAAAGAGTTGCGTAAGCAACAGATCGTTCTCCCAGGTGATTGCACAGTCCAAGCCAGGAGGGCTAGTTGCTGCAAGGAATATCTCTCTGAGTAAGTCGACAGAGAGGTAGGATTTTCTACATTGCAATTTGTCCAAGGCAAAGGGAGCAGCGCAACAGTTTTAGCACAGATCAACAGCTGGAGGGACGCAGTTTTCTATAAGGCAGTGATTGCTGGTCCAAAAAGCATCAGGAGAGAGTAGCTGAAGACATTTTGGGGATTTCTAACCTCAGAGAGTTTCATGCCCAAGAAACTCTGATTTCCCATGTAGAAGCAGCAAATTTCGTGAATTATTTGGCTTCCTCCAGCAGGGAGTACGTAGAGACAGATGCGTAGAGGGTTAGAGGCAGCAGATCGATGGCATGTGGGGGATTTCCTTCCTCAAAGAATTCCTAGTCGGGGAATTCTAGTTCTATATAGTTGAGTAGCAGCATTGTGTGGCAGATCTATTATCTCCCGCAGGGAGTGCGTAGGCCAAGCCAACAGCTACACAGAGGAGAGAAAGGGAGCTAGTTTTATTTATTTTTCAGTCGGTAGAGATGGCAGCAAGTGGGCTAAGAGATCAAGATCGGTTGGAGGGAGCCTCCAACTATGTGATCTGGCAGGCAAGTATCAGATGCCTGCTGCATGAACATGATCTCAAAGCATTCATCGATGGTGTGGTAGTTGTAACAGTAGACGCAAATCCAGTAAAAAAATACAAGAAAGATATGGCAAAGGCAAAGCGCTTGATCCTCGATGGAGTGAGGGATCATGTTGTGTGTCACATCGCTAGCAAAGGGACTGCTAGAAATATGTGGCAGGCCCTGGAGAAGCTATATCAGGGATCTTTCGAGCAGCGGAAGATGTTCTTGGAGGAGAAATTGTGGACTACAAGGATGCAGAAGGGTGAGCGCTTTGATTCGTTCCTGTTTAGACTTCAAGAGAGCCGAGATCAATTGCATTTGTAGGAGAAGCTCCTCAGGCCATAGAGATGATCAGATTGACCCTCAACTCAGTGTCTGAAGTCTATCAAGTCTTTGTCCAGAGCATCCTGGGCACAGAGAATTTGTCGGACAAGGAGGCAATGTGGGCAACTCTTCAGCAGGAAGAGACGAGGAGGGACTTATTCAAGTGCCAACCTGAGGGCAGCAGCAGCAGTGGGAAGAAACCGAAGGAGGAGGAGGAGAATGCAACCCTTGCATCAAAGGGGCAGCAGGAGCAGCGGAGACGTAAGAAAGACGTCTCAAAGATCAAGTGCTTCCGATGTGGCGAGATGGGACAGTACGATCCATAGTGTCATCTCAAGAAGAGAGACAAAGACGAGAAGCATGATCTACAACCTTCATCTGCAAGGATCAATGAGGAGGAGTTTGCCAAGATCACTCACATATAGGCAAGGGAGCATTGGGGTGATCTAGAGTTGTAGCTCAGCGGAGTTGCAGCTGGGCAGGATCCTTGAGGAGTCCACCTCTTGGATCATTACCTTGCTACGAGAGCCCAAATCAGATGTAGCAGGATGGACGAGTGCCAGTTGGTGCAGAGGAGTGAAGAAGTGACAATGCAGTGGTTAGTGAGCGCCAGAGTCTGAGTAGCGCAGAGCAAAGTTGGCAGCAGTGCAGAGTCAGCAGCAGTGCAGCAACTTCAGAGGGACAGCGCAGAGACTAGCAGCAGTTAGATCTTCAATACAAGATTCATCATAATGAACACTTAGTTTAGTACTTGGATGTTTTTATGTTGCAATAAGCAACAAAGTTGCAGTGCGGTAGCAGTTGGCAACAGCATGCAGGGTCAGCAGCAGCACGGATGCAACAGCGCAGTATTGGTGGGCAGCAGTGTCTGACATCAGCAGCGCAGAGGGAGATGTTGCGAAATTTGAGCATTACTTAGAAGGGTGTATTGCTATAGCACATTCCTCGCTAAGAGGGAGTGTTGATTTGGGTAGCATGTGCTCTAAGTCTCAAAATTTGCAGGGAGCCTTAGGCACATGTATTTCAAAGAACCCAGAAATCGTTTGTGAAAATTTCACTCACAATGTGTTTTATTAAAATAATTAATTATTTTTAAAGGGAAACTAAATCTAAACTTAGGAAAATAAAATAATTGAAGGGTATTAATAAAACAGAGTGTGAATCGTTTAGAGAAGATGAAGATCAAGTTAAAAGTTAATCCTAGTCGTTGATTAACGATTTAATCTCAGTCGTTGAAGTCTCAACGAGAAAATTATAGGACTTGAATTGTCATTTGGAAAATACACTCAAGAGATCGAAATTCTTAAGTGAGCAGTGCTCAGAGAGAAGATCGATCAAGAAGATTCTTGTAGAGAGGGGCAGAGATAATTCCCAGTTGGAAGATTTCCTGCGCCGGAGAATACACAGCAAAGAAGACAGTGAGCAGTATGCAGAGAGGCAACGTAGCAGCGTAGTAGCGTAACAGACCCTGCGTAGTAGCCCAGAGGAAGTTCGGGATTCAGCTGAGGATAAGTAAGATCCAGTGCCGGAACGCCGGGGTGTGAGACCAAAAGGGGCTAGAGGGTCAAATCCAGTCAGCAGAAGAGCCATAACGCAGAAGCCACGCAATCCCCACGTAGAGTGACGTAGAGACTGCGTAGAGGCAGTGGAGGGCTTGTCAGTCCAGTGTTTTGGCCAGTTGGGCTTCCAGTGTCAGTGTGTGAGGTAATCTCACAAGCTCTTTGTAAGTCAAATTCTCTGTGAGGATAGCTAGCAAGGCATCCAGTTTGTATTCAGAAAAATTATTGCATAATATATAAACCCTCAGCTACTGCACCAGTTTTTTTGGGGATATTGGTCCAAAAACAACAGTGTCAAATGTGTCTATGATTTACTCTTGTTCAAATTTTGTTTCCACACTTGTATTTTTTCGCAGTTAATTTGTGAACGCTGTAGTATATGAGATTTCGTTGTTTACAGTAGAAAACTGTAAATAATTTGTTAGAAGGAATTAACAGATAGGAGATATCTCATCATTGTTGTAGTAGGATTTCGGGTAATACGAATTTTCACATGGTATCAGAGCTTGTTTAAGTTGAGTGCAGGAGGAGCAAAAGAACAGATCCAGTAGATCAAGCGTTGAAGGAGAAGTCGGGGATCAAAGAGCTATGTAAGCAGCAGATTGTTCTCCCAGGTGATTGTGCAGTCCAAGCCAGGAGGGCTAATTGCTGCAAGGAAATCTCTCTCTGAGTGAGCCGACAAAGAGGTGGGATTTTCAAGATTGCAGTTTGTCCGAAGCAGTGATCGCTAGTGCAGAAAGCGTCAGGAGAGAGTAGTTGAAGACATTTTGGGGATTTCTGACCTGAGTGTTTCATGCCCAAGAAACTCTGATTTCCCATGCGAAAGCAGCAGAGTTCGTGAATTATTTGGCTTTCTCCATCAGGGAGTGCGTAGAGTCAGCTGTGCAGAGGGTTAGAGGTAGCAAATCGACAGCGTGTGGGGGATTTCCTTCCTCAAAGAATTCCTAGCCGAGGAATTCTAGTTCTAGATAGTTAAGCAGCAGCATTGTGTGGCAGATCTCTTATCTCCTGTAGGGAGTGTGTAGGCCAGGCCAGCAGCTGCGTAGAGGAGAGAGAGGGAGCTAGTTCTATTTATTTTTCAATCGGCAGAGATGGCAGCAAGTGGGCTGAGAGATCAAGATCGCTTGGAGGGAGCCTCCAACTATGTGACCTAGCAAGCAAGGATCAAATGCCTGCTGGATGAACATGATCTCGAAGCCTTCATCGACAGTGTGGTAGTTGTACCAGTAGACGCAGATCCACTAAAACAATACAAGAAAGATATGGCAAAGGCAAAGAGCTTGATCCTCGACAGAGTGAGGGATCATGCCATGTGTCACATCGCTAGTAAAGGGACTGCTAGAGAAATGTGGCAGACCCTGGAGAAGCTATATCAGGGATCTTCCGAGCAGCGGAAGATGTTCTTGGACGACAAATTTGCGGATTAAAAGGATGTAGAAGAGTGAGCCCATTGATCTGTTCTTGTTTAGACTTCAAGAGAACCGAGATCAATTGGCAGTTGTGGGAGTAGCTTAGGCCACAGAGATGATCAGATTGGCCCTCAACTCAATGTCTGAAGACTATCAAGTCTTTGTCCAGAGCATCCTGGGCAGAGAGAATTTGTAGGACTAGGAGGCAATGTGGGCAACTCTTCAGTACGAAGAGATGAGGGACTTACTCAAGTTCCAACTTGAGGGCAGCAACAGCAGTGGGAAGAAACCGAAGGAGGAGGAGGTGAATGTAGCGCTTGCATCAAAGGGGCAGCAGGGGCATCGGAGACGTAAGAAAGACATCTCAAAGATCAAGTGCTTCCGATGTGGTGAGATGGGACATTATGATACACAGTGTCCTCTCAAGAAGAGAGACAAAGATCAGAAGCATGATCCAGAGGCTGCATCAACAAGGATCGATGAGGAGGAGTTTGCCATGATCGCTCACATATTTGCCAGAGGAGCGTTGGGGTGATCTAGAGTTGTACCGCGGCAGAGTTGGAGCTGGGCAGGATCCTTGAGGAGTCCACCTCTCGGATCATTACCTTGCTACGGGAGCCAAAATCAGATGTAGCAACATGGACGAGTGCCAGTTGGTGCAGAGGAGTGCAGAAGTGACATTGCAGTCGTTAGTGAGCTCCAGAGTCTGAGCAGTGCAAAGCAGAGTTGGCAGCAGTGCAGGAAGGCATAGTGCAAAGTCAACAGCAGCGCAGCAGCTTCGGAGGGACAGTGCAGAGACTAGCAGCAGTCAGATCTTCAGTACGAGATGCATCATACTGAACACTTAGTTTAGTACTTGGATGTTTTTCTGTTGCAATAAGCAACAGAGTTGCAGTTCAGTAGCATTTGGTAGCAGCATGCAGGGTCAGCAACAGCATAGATTCAGCATCGCAGTGTTGGTGGTCAACAGTGCCTAACATCAGCAGCGCAGAGGGAGATGTTGCAGAATCTGAGCATTACTTAGTAGGGTGTATTGCTAGAGCACATTCCTCGCTAAGAGGGAGTGTTGATTTGGGTAGCATCGAATGTGCTCTAAGTCTCAAAATTTGCAGGGAGGCTTAAGCACATATATTTCAAAGAACCCATAAATCGTTTGTGAAAATTCCACTCATAGTGTGTTTTATTAAAATAATTAATTATTTTTAAAGGGACCCTAAGTCTAAACCTTGGAAAATAAAATAATTAAAGGGTATTAATAAAACAGTGTGAATCTTCTAGAGAAGACGAAGATTAAGTCAAAATTTAATCCTAGTAATTGATTAACGATTTAATCTCGGTTGTTGAAGAAGTCTCAACGAGAAGATTATAAGGACTTGAAGGGTCTCTTGGAGAATACAGCGAAGGATCAAAAGATCGGAATTCTTTAGTGAGTCGGAGAATACACCGCAGAGAAGATAGAGAGCAGTACGCAGAGAGCTAAGAAACCGGATTCAACCATATGGGGCCACGTGTCACGAATCCGTCGTGTCTGACACGACACATATGGATTCGAATCCCAAAATCCGGATTCAATCGTGTCCGTACAGGACACGTCGAATCCCAATCGTATCATGTACGAACACGAAACCCGAGAAAATGCATCCGACAAGTTATAAAGGTCCAGTTTCCCTCATTCTTTCTGACCATTGTTTGTATGTGAGTTGAGCATAGAGCAAGGATTAGCAAGGAGCAAGGATTGTTTGTATGTGAGTTGAGCATAGAGCAAGGATTAGCAAGGAGAAAAGGAGTGTTTTCAAAGAGAATCGAGCATCCAGTAATTGCACTCTCTCTATGTTTTTGCATTAAGTTTGTTGTTAGTGTTTGCATGTGCATATGTTTTACATATTTGGTCATTTTTGTTTATTTTTTTACAGTATTCATGGCCCAATCAAGGGCAGCAAGGCAGGGGCAAAGAAAGGGGAAGAATGTCCCCATTGGAGATGCCCCTCCTGTCCCTATTTCATCAGGGTCTGCAAGTATTCCATCTATTGGAAGTGGGGCTACAACAGCAGCTTCAAATGTTCAGGTAAAACAAACTTAAGACCCCAAATACCCATTGTGGAAACATGTGACAAGAGAGGCAGGGCCAGGCAGCAAGGCGAAGGGAGGAGGCAATGTTGCATGGAAATGCAGTTTTTTCCATAGCCATTTCATGAGCACATATTATCATGTGAAAGCTCATTTGTTGGCTTTGCCAAGTTGTGGCATTGCAACTTGTACAATAATTCCATTGGCAAGGAGGAAGGAATTGGAGAAAGAGGCATTTGTTGGTGCGGCAACTGTGACATCAAAATCAAAACAAAACAAGAATGATGACCCCCTTCCATTCTTGAGGAAAAGCAGCAACAAGTTCCCTTTTGAGAGTTTTAGTGGGGGACAAGCAGCAAAAAGAAAGGCAACTGCACTTGGTCCAATGGACAAGATTTTCCAAAAAGAGAAGAGGAAAGAGCTTGATCTCACCATTGCATTTTTTTCTATCAAAACTTCATATCCTTTAATGTTGCACGGTCACCTCTATTTATTGAGATGTGTCGAGCTCTAAGTCAAAGGGCTCCATCAAGGTACGTTCCTCCTGGGTCAGAGGAGCTCAGAACCACATTGTTGACAAAGACAAAGAAAGAGGTGAACAAAATGCTTGAGCCTATTAAATCAACATGGCCAACATCTGGGTTAGCATTGTTTCTGATGGATGGACAGATCCAGCACGCCACCCACTCATCAACTTCATGGTGTCATCCTTGAATGGTCCAGTTTTCTTGAAATCAGTGGATGCACTTGGACAGTACAAGGATGCACAATATATGGGTGAGTTATTTATTAAAATTATTGAAGATGTAGGTGTCGATTCTTGTGTGCAAATCATTACAGATAATGCACCTATTTGCAAGGTTGTTAGCATGATTGTGGAAGAAAAGTATCCACAAATATTTTGGATACCTTGCATTGTCCATTCATTGAACTTAGCACTTAAATCTATTGCCTCTGATGTGCTTTGGATTGGAAGCATTATTGAGGATGCACGGCATATCCGCAACTTTGTACAAAACCATACAAATGCCCTCACTATCTACAAGGAGTACATCAATCTATCATTGTTGAATATTGCGGATACACGATTTGCCTGTTCATTCATCATGTTGAAGAGGTTGAGGGAGGTCAAGACCGCTCTTGGGGCCATGGTTATTTCAGAGTTTTGGTCTTTTTGGAGAAAGATGGATCAAACAGCCTCAAAGAAAGAGAATGACACAGTGTTGGATGATGTCTGGTGGGAGAAGGTAGACCTACTTATTCAGATCATGGACCCTATCATTTCCTTGCTTCGATTTGCAGATACAGACCAACCCATCCTAGGAGAGGTTTATGAGGGATGGGATTCCATGATTGAGTCTGAGAGGACCATTGTTTTACAGAGTCAGTGCCCAAAGTATGAGACATCACCAGAGGCCTTCTTCACCAGCATACAGGATATTCTTGTCAGCATATGGGACAAGAATTGCACACCTTCACATTGTTTGGCTCACTCCTTGAACCCAAAATACTACAGCCATGAGTGGCTGAATGGTGGACATTCCCGCAGATGCCCTCCTCACATGGATGGTGAAACCTCACAAGGGAGGAAAGATGCATTCAGGAGGATTTTCAGGATAGGGCATCCCTCGATGAGGTGGAGGATGCCTTTACAGAGTTTTCCACTGGCACTAGGCGATTTGCAGGCTAGGATGTGATTCGATACAGGGGGGCTAAGAAGCCCTATTCTTGGTGGGAAACTCATGGGGCAACAAGCCCTCCTCTACAGCAGTTAGCCATGAGGCTTCTCTCTCAGGTGACTTCATCCTCCTGTTGCGAGAGGAATTGGAGCACATATGGGAATTTGTATAGTGTGAAGAAGAGCAGGCTTGTGCAGTGCAGGGTAGAGACAATGGTGTTTGTGCACATCAACCTTCGTCTCATCTACAGGCAAATGGAGGATTGGTTGAAGGGAAAGACAAAGATTTGGGATGTCTTTCCTGATGATATGGGTCTGGACAGCAGTGTTGAGTTGGCATTGGCCAACTTGGATCTCAATGAGCCAGTGCTAGAGCCTGTCACATTTGATGATGGCGATACAGTAGACGCGTCATCCTCCACACCAGCAGATGCAGAGATGACATCGGGTATAGAGGAGGAGGATGCAGCAAAGGAGAGCAGTGGTGAGCCTGATGATCAGGATGAGGACAGTGATGTTGAGTATGATGATGAGGATTGATGACTCGTTGAGGCTTTAGTCTTGTAGACTTGTAGTTGTTTTGTATTTTTTATTTCTATTTGCCATTGGCAGTGTACTACCTAGAGCCTAGAGGCTAGTACTTATCTAACACACTTTGATTTGTTGAAATTTGGTTACCAGAGGACAGGTGGTTCCCTAAGGCTTTGATCTTTGGCCTAGGGAAAAGTGTCCAAAAGAATTTAATTTTTCTCCTAAAGTGACTTTATAAAGTTATAAAGTCAAATCTAATTTAAAAGTGACTTCAAGTGATAAAGTTACTAAAGTCTAATTTTAAAGTGACTTTAATAAAGTCAATGTGAAATTAGAAAGTGAAAAGTGACTTCGGAAATAAATGACTAAGTGGGTCTTTAATAAAGTGGGGTGAATTAAAAAATAGAAAGTGAGATTTAAATGAGCATTTAATCTCAACCCTAGATCTAAAGCTATCTCAGCCATTGGATTTAGGGATTCCCCAAAAGTCACTTAGGGTTAGGTTAAAGGAGGAAAAGGAGGGAAAAGGTCATTCATTCTTTCATGAGCAGATTGAGAGAGGAGGAGAGAAAGTTGAAGAGAAATTTCTGAGCGGAGGGAAAGCAGCAAAAGACACACAGCAAATCCGTAAAGCAGGAGGGCACACTTCCCAAGGCTGAAAATTCATACAACAACATTTATTGGCACGGTTATCGAGGCAGAAAATCCGTACAGCAGTTTGCACGAATTTCGAGGAAAGGACGGCATTATTTTCGAGGAATAGAATCAGCAGCAAAGGGGCACGATTTTCAAGGCAGAATTTCTGGGCACAAAAATCGAGGAAGGGACTACTGCCCTATCCGTACAAAACCTGTACAATCCATACATGCAATTCTGGCACGTTTTTCGAGGCAACAAGGACAAGATTTAATGTTGTAATTTTTTGTTCGTTGTTTGGCACGGTTTTTAGTGTTTGCTATAATTTTTACTGTGTATTGTTGTTCACTGTATAAGCATTTTCCAGAAATAAGAAGCAGCTTTCGAACTGGTTTTCCCCAAGAGTGTAGGGGGTTTTTCCAGGGTCAAGTTGAACAAAAATCAGCGTGTCAAAAATTCTCTGTGTGGCTGATTTATTTTTCAGAGTTTTTATTTCTGCATTTCAGCATTATGAAATTTCCAGAATTAGTGTTTTCAGAAAATATTTATTTTTTCCAGCTTGTTGAATGTATGGCTATGGGAATGGGCATTTAACTATATGGGAGAAATAAGGAGAAATTGAAAACCGGTGTTGGGTTATCAAATTTCTACATGATTTTGATGACTTAATGAGAAAACTACAATATCTTGTCTTTCTCCTATTGGATCATTGATGAATATGTTTATTACTTTGTAATATGTATGATTGTATCATGTATCAATGTATCAATGTATCATGTATCTTAAATGTTTGTAAAACTTACATCTAGATGAAGATCTATGTTTGAATCAATAAATTTGTATGAATTTGTGTAAGAAATATCTAATTTTTAATATATATATATATATATATATATATATATATAACGTGTCCGGACGTGTCCTGTTCCGGGGGGTCATCGTGTCTGTGTCCTGTTCCGGGGGGTCATCGTGTCTGAATCCGACACTCGAATCCGCGTGTCCATCGTGTCCCATGTCCTCGTGTCAGGTGAATTAGGCAGACGGGCATCGTAGCAGCTACGCAGAGCAAGCGTAGTAGCCCAGAGGAAGTCCGTGATTCCACTGAGGATCAGTCAGATCCAGTGCTGGAACGCCGATGTGTGAGACCAAAGAGGGTCAGATCCAGCCAACAGAAGAGCCAGAACGCAAAAGCCACGTAGAGTGACGCAGAGATTGCGCAAAGGCAGTGGAGGGCTTCCCAGTCCAGGGTTTTGGCCAGTTGGGCTTCCAGTGTCAGTGTGTGAGGTAATCTCACAAGCTCTTTGTCAGTCATATTCTCTGTAAGGATAGCCAACAAGGCATCCAGTTTGTATTCAGAAAAATTACTACATAATATATAAACCCTCAGTTGTTCCATCGATTTTCCCTCATTGGGTTTTTCTGGGGACATTGGTCCAAAAAAATGGTGTCAAATGTGTATATGATTTACTCTTGTTCAGATTTTGTTTCTGCACTTGTATTTTTTCCGCAGTTAATTTGTGAAGGTTGTAGTGTATGAGATTTCGTTGTTTATAGTGGAAAATAGTAAATAATTTGTTAAAAGGAATTAGCAGATAGGAGATTTATCATCAGTGTTGCAGTAGGATTTCAGGTAATACGAATTTTCACATCCATGTCATCATCCTTCTCAACAGGAGGAGGAGGAATGTGCCTTGCTTTTCCAAAGGTAGGATCTTCATCAAAAGTCACATCCTTGCTAAACTCGATATTCTTTTGACCCAACACATATATTCTAAAAGCTTTAGAATTCTCAAAATATCCAATAAACATATATTTCTTTCCAATGGATTTCAACTTCTTCCTTTTGTCCTACGGCACATGAATGTACACGAGGCAGCCAAAGATCCTCAGATGTCCAACATCGGGTTTCACACCTATGAACACTTCTTTAGGGGTCTTATCCCCAAGGCTTGATGAAGTGTCCTATTTTGAACATAGACCGCGGTGTTTGCAGCGTCACCATACAGAAACTTTGGCAACTTCTAATCATGCAGCATGGCTCGAGCAACTTCCATGATGGTCATATTCTTTCTTTCAGCCACTCCATTTCTTTGAGCGTTGTAAGGTACAGTGGTCTCCTTGATCCCAGCTTTCTTGCAAAAGTCAACAAACTCATTTGATGTGAATTCTCCACCATTCTTTGACCTGAAAACTTCGATTCATTTCCCTGTTTGATTCTCTATCAGTGCCTTGAAGTCCTTGAACAAATCAAATGTTTCATCATTGTGCTTCAAGGAGAATATCCATCTTTTCCATGAGAAGTCATCCACAAAGGTTATATAGTAGAGATCATAGTTTTAAAACTCGGGCTCGGATTTGAAACTGGCCGAGGGTCGACTCGAACTCCAACTCTGACTCAGTATCAACTCGGCCTAATTGATTTCAATGACTTATTGGTTGTAAAAAATACATTAAATATTTATTTATTTTACGAAAAAAACATATTTTTAAAGATTTTCATTCATGTTTCCAAACTCGAAGCATTAGAATATAGAGAGAAGACAACATTTGATCAAAGTAAGCTCATGAATATATCTATTATATCAAAATGGCACCTAGTGCACTATCCAATACATGTAATATATAGATATTAGAACAAAAATACATAACCAGGGAGGCTCTAAATGGCCTCTACAACAAAACATCATAGTCACTATTGCTAGACAAGGCAAGATCATCTAGCTTAGACTCTGAATCAGAGTCAAACGGGTAAACCCATATCTCCTCCTCACTATTGCTCTGGAAACCAACTCCAACTCTTCACAAACTCCTCACAAATGCTCACACAAGTCGACCCGGCCGCCGAACCGGTTTTTCTACTGAGTCGACCAGTCATCGGACCGGTTTTTCTACTGAGCCAACCCAGGCAGGGGTCTGACTTGGTCTACCTGGCCGAATCCGATTCGGATTGGCCTGGTTTTAAAACTATACTAGAGATAGGCACAAAGTATTTTACTGGCATGGTTCCACATAAGTCAAAATGTATGAGTTCTAGAATTTCATTGCTCTTACTTTTGCTAGAGGGGAATGGTCCATTCGATTTCTTTCCACTTGACATCCTAGACAGACCCCATCATGATTTGATTGAACCTCAGGTATTCGAGAAACCATCCTCCTTACTTCAGACAGTGCTTCATAGTGAAGATGGGAAACCTTCGGTAAAATAGCTCACTTTGATGATTGCTATCATGTACAATGTTTTAAAACTCCAACTCTGTTTCGGAACCTGTCGAGGGTCGACTCCAACTTCGACTCTGACTTGGTGTCGACTTGGCCGGTTTGATTTCAATGACTCGGTCTTTGTAAACACTACATTAAATATTTATTTTTTTATAAAAAAACATAATTTTAAAGATTTTCATTCATGTTTACAAACACAAAGCATTAGAATATAGAGAGAAGACAACATATGATCAAAGTAGGCTCATGAATATATCCATTATATCAAAATGCCACCAAGTGCATTGTCCAATACCAAGGAGGCTCTAAATGGCCTCTACACAAAACATCACTAGTCACTAGTCACTACTGCTAGAGAAGCCAATATTTGGCATAGACTCTGAATCAGAGTGAGACGGCGAAACCCATGGCTCCTTTGTTGATTCGTGGTAGCTTCAGATGTGTTCTAAGTCTCAAATTTTGTGGAGAGGCTTAGATACATGTATTCCAAATAACCCAGAAATCGGTTTAGGAAATTCAACCCGGAGACAGGTTTATTTGATAAATTAATTATTTTTAATGTGACCCTAAGTCTAAACTTAGGAAATTAAAATAATTAATGGGTATTAATCTAAACTGTGGATGTAACTTCTAGAAGAAGAAGTGGATCAAGTCAAAATGATCTCAGCCATTGATTTGCTTCTAATTTGGGTCGTTGAATGTCAACGAGAAGATTATTTAAGAAAGCTTGAGGGTCATTTGGAAATGACACCGAGGCAGATACTCAGTTGCCCAAGAAAATCTATTTTCACACTAGCTGAAGTTCGGCACAAGGAATTGATTCAGAGGGAGTTGCAGGGCGGAGAGAGAGAGGGGATCCGCAAGAGTTGAGAGTACAGAATCTGACCGGAAGAGGCAGCGCAGAGGTAGTGACGCAGTGGCAGAGACAGCGCAGAGGTTCTGACGTTGGGACTGCACATTCACTGCGCAGAAGTTGACGCAGTGAGACGCAGAGAGGCTCGAGGGCTCTCCAAGGTGAGATATTCACTGGGAAGCACGTGAGGAAAATGTTTGTAAATTTCTCACAGATACTCCTCTTCTATTCTACTGGTTATTTTCTGTACAAGAGATTTTGCTAAATAATAAAAAAGAAACCCTCATCTGTTGCACCAGTTTTCCCACATTGGGTTTTTCCGGGGACAATTGTCCAAAAATAACTGCGTCAATCTTGTGCTTGTATTTCCTTATAGTTTGCTCAATATTTTGTTAGTGAAGACTGCAGTAGAATTCATTTTGACGTTTACTGAAGTAATTTTTGTAAATTCATTTTGACGTTCACTGAAGTAATTTCTGTAAATAACTTATTGCTGAATAATAAGTAGGAGAAATAATATCAGATACAGCAGTAGGAATTTTGTTTTAGAAATTTTCACATGGTATAAGAGCTAGACCGGGCAAAGGCACAGAAGAAATATGGGTTGAAGGGAAGCTTTGGTGTTGCATTGACAGCAAATCGAACCCCAGAGGCATTACGCAGTTTTTGTGAAAATTTCTGAGCACAGAAACCCTACTGCTAAATATTGATTTACTTCTCCTACTTGTTTTATTATACACAAGTTATTTAACTGAAAATATTCATAAAAACATCGAAGTAAATACAACTAGCAGCCTACACAAATACAAATCGTTTACTGAACATCACGCACATATGACAAAGGACACACATGATTTTTCGAACAAATGTCCCTGGAAAAACCCAATGCGAGAAAACTAGTGCAGCAGATCTAAGTGTTTATTTATTAAGCATATGTATTCTGAGTACATCTAGGGTGCCATAATCCGACTCACCCAACAGAGAACCTCGGCAACAGAGAAAAATGGGAGTTTGACCTCACTCTACAAGTCTTGGCTGATCCGGATGAGCCACTGGTGAAACCCCAGCTAGCTCTGCGCAATCTCTACGTTGCCACTGCGTAAGGTTGCGTGGCAGGTTGTGTGGCCCTGACTAAGGGACTGCATCACCCTTGGTATGCGCTGATCATCTTCTCCCAGAATCTGGTTTCAGCCCTGCCAATTTAGAAACCTCAATCTCCAGCAGATTTCGAACTTTTCCTTGGAGGCTCTGCGCTGCCCCTGTGTGAGCCCTACATGGACCTGTGTCACCCTCTCTAGGGTCTGTGTCACACCCTCTGATGGATGTGTTGCCTCCACTGCGTCTCTGCTTCCCTTACTCTGCATTGTACTCTTGGTCCTCCAACCAATCACTGCATCTTCCCCTCATTGCTTCTCTGAATCACTCAGATCTGATCTTCATCCAAGCACTGCTCCATCAAAAAAAATCAATCTCTTAGATTCTGTGTTTCTTCTCCAACTGACCGCAAGCCCTTCCTTTATACTTTTCTCATTGATAAATCAACAATCGTGATCTAATCTCTAATCAATGACTAAGATTAAAACAAGCTTTATCCACGTCACTTATAATGTTCTCATCTCTTGTGTAAATTAATTCACTTTAATTTTTCAATTTCCCTATGTTAGACTTAGGTTCCCATTTAAAAAATATAATTATTTGAATAAGTTTTACACTAGATGGAATTTATCCAAACGCTTTATGGGACTTGGAGATCTCATGTGTTCTAGCCCCTCCACAAAGTTTTGGAGCTAGAGTACATCTGAAGCTACCGTAAAATCTCAACACTCCCTCATAGCGAGGAGTGTGCTCTAGCAATACTTCACCACTGAAGCATTGCCCTGATCTCTAGCATCGATCTCTCGCAGTTGATGCTTGGCCTATTGCCCTCCATCCACTGCGTTGCTGCTCTCTGTACTGTTGCCCATGTCACTGCCACATCTATACTACAGCTCCCTCTCAAATTGTTGCATCATGCTACCTATAGCACTGCCACTACTAACTGTTGCACTACAACTCAGTTGTTGAGAAGTAAGAAATTGAAGGACCACCACCCAATCACTGACAGACAAGTCAGTCGCGCTGCATTTCATCAATGAAACACCCTCTGTTGCCACTTGAATATGAATCTAATTCTAAAACCGAAAATTAGTCGAGAGAAGCAGATGGATATCAGGGAGGGATTCTTATCTGGGAGTTAATAGATGAATAAGTGGAGTCGCCACCCAAACAGGAAACCAATCGAAATGTCTAGGTGCTAAAGGTGCAAATAGAGAAGATGAAAGGATTAGTGAGATGACGAAAGATATGATGACAAAAAGATAAAGAGATGAAATGACGCCAGAAAATGTTATGTCGTGTGACGGGCGAATGAATGGCGAGAAAGATTAGAAGATTAGAAAATGTCGTTGAGACCAAGGACAGAAAAACTCTATCCCCGACAACGGCACCAAAAAATGTTGTAGCATGGAATGTCTAGGCAGCGCGACAACAGCTCAGATCGGAAGCTGTCACCCTAATCCCCAATCTCTCAATTTAAGTTGTCACCTTATAGCAGACTAAGGGGGGTAGACCCTATGGAAATGGAATGAAGAAGAACTAATTGGGAACCAACCAGTTCGGGAGACAAAGTTAAACGACCAAATACTTGTAAAAGATCTAGCAAGATTAAAGGATTCAATTGAATTTGAAAAACTAATGCCAGTGCCTTATGGAGTCAACTATCCTGCTAAGAATTTAGGACCAAGTACTTGATGAGAAACAGCTGCTATGCAATATTAACTTAGAATGCAAAACGCAAGGAAAATGATTTGAAGGGATGAGAGGAAGCAAGCTTTGAAGATGAGAGGTGATGTTAAAAGCCTAAAGCACTTAGATTATAAATAATCTGATCTAACCACTAAGTACTTAAGCGAGAGTGCCAATTATGAAGATGCCAAGAATTACTCAATTAAAAGATATACAATAATAAGATATCGATCACACTTACTTGAAAGAATTTTCCAAACATTAATATTCAATCAATATCCAAATTCAAGTAAATGAAACAAGACTTGATTACACATAAGGTGACTTTAATCGACAGAAAACATTTAAAAATTCAGATGCCAATGACCATCAAACCCAGTTGTAGCATAAGAAAATAATTAGCATTTAAATCTCAATAATTAATCATCAATAAACCATGAAATTTCGATGCTAAATAAACACTTTGTCAAGCAATTTATGGATTAAATGATATTCTTAAATAATGCAAATACAGATCAATTACTGAACATCATGCACATATGACAAAGGACACGTGATTTTTCGGACAAATGTCCCCGGAAAAACCCAATGCGGGAATACCAGTGCAGCAGATCTGAGGGTTTATTATTATTAAGCAGCAGTATTCTGAGTACATCTAGGTGCCATAATTCGGCTCACCCAACAGAGAAATCCTTGGCAACAGAGAAAAATGTGAGTTTTACCTCACTCTGCAAGTCCCGACTGATCCAGATGAGCCACTAGTGAAACCCCAACTAGCTCTGCACAGTCTCTACGCTGCCACTGTGTAACGCTGCGTGGCCCTGACAGAGGGAATGCGTCACCCTTGCTCTGCGCTGATCAGCTTCTCCCGGAATCTGGTTTCAGCCCTGCCGGCCTAGAAACCCTGATCTCTAGCAGATTTCGGACTTTTCCTTAGAGGCTCTGCGTTGCCCTTGTGTGAGCCCGGCGTGGGCCTGCGTCACACCCTCTGATGGTTGCGCTGCCTCCACTGCGTCTCTGTCGCCCTTTCTCTGCGTTGTACTCTTGGTCCTCCGACCAATCACTGCATCTTCCCCTCACTACTTCTTTGAATCACTCAGATCTGATCTTCGTCCAAGCATTGCTCCGTCATAAGAATTTGATCTCTTAGATTCTGTGTGTGTTCTCCAACTGACCCTAAGCCCTTCCTTTATACTTTTCTCGTTGACAAATCAATGATCGTGATCTAATCTCTAATCAACGGCTAAGCTTGATCCACGTCACTTAGAATGTTCTCATCACATGTGTAAACTAATTCACTTTAATTTTTCAATTTCCCTAAGTTAGACTTAGGTTCCCCATTAAAAAATTTAATTATTTTAATAACTTTTACACCAGATGGAATTTCTCCAAACGCTTTCTGGGTCTTGGAGATCTCATGTGTTCTAGCCCCTCCAAAAAGTTTCAGAGATAGAGCACATTCGATGCTACCTCAAAATCTCAACAATTTTCTGCAGAGGCTACCAAAGAAAAGAAAAAGCACGATGGAAGATCATGACATTTCATAGTTGTCTACCAAATTGGAAGAGCAATTTGCATGTTTATCGACTTCTGCATCAGTCAATGATTGGTACATTCATAGCGGGTCTTCAACTCATATGACTGGAGTTCGAGAATATTTATTGAGTTATCAAGAAGAACGGATGAAATTCCATATTACTAAGGGAAACAAAACGAAGTGTATCCCAGTAGGAAGAGGGACCATAACATTTCAGACAGAAGCAGGAGATAATCTATGAGCCACGAATGTGTTGCATGTGCCAGGATTGGGAATGAATTTACTTTCAGTGTCCCAGTTGTAGGACAAGGAATATGATGTGTACTTCATTGGAAGGAAAGTATACGTCAAACATCCAAGCTGGAAGAAAAAGGCTTAGATTGGAACTCAAAGCAACAGACTATACAGGTTGCAACTTGAGTCTCCAATGGCACTGATATGCAGCGATCTCAATGGAGAAAAGGACATTAATGATCTATGGCACAGGCAAATGGGGCATCTACACCATAGAGCTCTGAGAATACTCATAGAAACTGTGACGGGAGTTCCAGTCTTGAGTACCGAGCACGATGCCGTATCTAGAGGATGCGTACTACGAAAGTACGCCAAACCAGCATATTCCAGAAGCAACAATAGGGTTGCAAGTGTATTAGGGCTAATACACTCAGATATTTGCGGACCAATGTCTACCAGAGCTCTTAGCGGTGGCGAATATTTGCGGACCAATGTTTACCACTCCTAGAAAACTTGGATCTCCTTCTTAAAGACCAAGGATGAGGTCTTTGATTGGTTCAGAGAATTCAAAGCTCTGGTTGAAAACCTAACAGGGAAGAAGATTAAAGTATTGCGCTCAGATAATGGTGGAGAATACACTCACAAGGACTTCACAGATTTCTACGCAAGAGAGGGCATTAAAAGAGAATGGACAGCTCCATATAATCCAGAGCAGAATGGGGTTGCAGAGCGGAAGAACAAGACTATTGTTGGGGCAGCAAAAGCAATGTTTTATGACCAAGACATGCCTATATTCTTATGGAAAAATAATGCAACACAGCTGTATATATCCAGAATAGGACTCCTCATAAGGCCTTGGGCAAGAAAACGCCCAAGAGTATCTTTACAGGGAAGAAGCCAGAAGTGAGTCATTTCAGGATATTTGGAAGTGTGGCATATTGTCACATTCTAGATGAAAAACGGAGCAAATCAGATCAGACTATAGAGAAGGGGTATCTCGTAGGATACAGCGAGACCTCGAAGGCATACAGAATCTACATTCCAGGCAGCAGGAAGATTGTAGTCAGAAGGGATGTCAAGTTCATGGAAGACAGAGCTTTCAGGAAATCCCAAGAGATGCCTCCTGGAGAGAAATCTAAGGATGTTCCTCTGGTCCAGCAACAGCGTGGGGAAGAACCAGCAGGTGGACAAACATCTGGATCAAGCACAATAACTAGTACCAGTATTTCCTCAGGTGAGGAAAATCTAGATAGTTCATAGTAGAGGGAACAACAGGAAGAGGAATTGGTTGAACCACCCACCACCAGTGGCAGAAGGAGCAGTGAAGTACGCCAGACGTTGAGGGACACAGAGGAGTTTGTTGGAGCTCCTAAAACCAAGAAAAGGCAGCATAGACAACCTGACAGATACCAAGCCTTGGTAGCACAGGTTGAAGAACCCTCTAGCTTTCGGGAGGCCGTACAATATCAGGTCTGGGTAGATGCCATGGTAGAGAAGTATAGCTCTATCATGACTAACGATGTCTGAGAAGTCATACCTAGACCAGAGAATAGATCAGTTGTAGGTTCGAGATGCAAAATATAAGATCAAGTATGCTGCAAATGGCAGCATAGAGAAATACAAGGCTAGCTTCGTGGCCAAGGGGTATACACAGAAGGAAGGAATTGATTATGAGGAGACCTTCGCCGTTATTGCCAGATACACATCCATCAAATCGGTTGTGTCCTTAACAATGCAGATGGGATGGGAAATTCACCAAATGGATATCAAGACAACGTTTTTGAATAGGGTGATAGAAGAGGAGGTGTACATTGAACAGCCTAAAGGCTTTGAGACCCATGAGAAGAAATCTCATGTATGTAGACTGAAGAAATCCCTATATGGGCTCAAGCAGGCACCCAGAGCATGGTATAGTCGGATTGACGGGTACTTGTAGCAGTTGGGATTTGTCAAGAGTGACGCAGATCCCAATCTCTACTATTTGATGGTAGAGAACGAGCCACTTATCTTGGTATTGTATGTAGATGATTTGTTCCATACAGGATCATCTAGGCTCATCAAGGGCTACAAGAAGGACCTGGAAGTTGAATTCAACATGAAGGATTTGGGGTTGATGCATTACTTTCTAGGGTTGGAGGTATGCCAGAAGAATGGAGAAATCTTCCTAGGACAAGGAAGATATGCCTCAAAAATTCTGAAGAGATTCAGGATGCAAGATTGTCGGCCCATGGCAACGCCCATGATAACCAAATGGAAGAAGATAGATGCATTAGAAGACAAGGAAGTGGACCCCACCTTGTACAGGAAGCTCATTGGGTCACTTATGTATTTGGTCAACACCAGGCCAGACATCTGCTTTGTTGTCAACACCCTCAGGCAGTTCATGGTAGAACCGAAGAGGGTACACTGGGCAGCAGCAACCACATTCTCAGATATGTGCAGGGAACAGTCGCATCGGGTTGAAATACACCCGCGAATATAATGTCAGATTGAGCGGTTTCACAGATGCAGATTGGGCACACAGTTCAGTAGATCGGAAGAGTACCTCAGGGTACTGCTTTAGCATCGAATCAAGGATGACCTCCTGGTGCAGTAGGAAGCAGAAATCTATAGCACTGAGCTCAGCAGAGGCAGAATATATGGTGGCAAGCACAGCTACATGCGAAGCCATATGGCTTAGAAAACTACTAGTGAATTTGTTCAAAAAAAAGATGGAAGTGACTAGTATCTACTATCATAATCAGAGTTGTATCAAACTCTCTGAGAAACTGGTATTTCATGATCAGTCAAAGCACATTAACATCAGGTGTCATTTACTAGAGACTGTGTTCAACGATGGGCAGTACAGTTGCAGTACGTCCCCACAAGGAGTCAGGTGGCAGACATACTCACCAAAGCTCTTGGGAGACCCAAGTTTGTTCACTTCAGGGAGCAAATGGGTATGATAGAGAATTTGTTTCAGTAGCAAAAACAAGTGTTATCTCAGCCACAGATGCAGCATTGAGAGGCAGTTGCAGTACAGATGTAGTGTTGATCGTGGCAGGGTCAGCATCAGTACAGTTGCAACAACAACGCAATAGTTGGTGGACAACATGTCAGATATCAGCAGTGCAGAGGAAGATGCTTCAGAGTCAGAGCAATATGCAGCAGGGTGTATTGCTAGAGCACATTCCTCGCTAAGACGGAGTGTTGATTTGTGGTAGGATCGGATGTGCTCTAAGTCTCAAATTTTGTGGAGAGGCTTAGACACATGTATCCAGATAACCTAGAAATCGTTTTGGGAAATTCCACCCGAAGACAGTTTTATTTGATAAGTTAATTATTTTTAATGTAACCCTAAGTCTAAACTTAGGAAATTAAAATAATTAATGGGTATTAATCTAAATTGTGGATGTAACTTCTAGAAGAAGATGTGGATCAAATCAAAATGATCTTAGCCATTGATTAGCTTTTAATATGGGTCGTTGAATGTCAACGAGAAGATTATTTAAGAGAGCTTGAGGGTCAATTGGAAATGACACCGACGCAGATACTTAGTTGCCCAAGAAGATCGATTTACTCACTGGCTGAAGTTCAGCACGAGGAATCGATTCAGAGGGAGAGTTGCAGGGTGGAGAAAGAGAGGGGATCAGCAAGAGCTGAGAGTACATAATCTGACTGGATGAGGCAACACAGAGGCTGTGATGTTGGGACTACACAGAAGCTGATGCAGTGAAACGCAAAGAGGCTCAAGGGTTCTCCAGGGTCACATATTCACTGGGAAGCACGTGAGGAAATTGTTTGTAAATTTCTCACAGATACTCCTCTTTTATTATGTTGGTTATTTTTTGCACAAGAGATTTTGCTAAAGAATAATAAAGAAACCCTCATTTGCTTCATCGATTTTCCCACATTGGGTTTTCCGGCGACAATTGTCCAAAAATAACTGTGTCAATCCTGTGCTTGTATTTCTTTATAGTTTTCTCAGTATTTTGTTTGTGAAGATTGCAGTAGAATTTATTTTTATGTTTACTGAAGTAATTTCTGTAAATAACTTATTGTTGAATAATAAGTAGGAGAAATAATATCAGATACTCCAGTAGGAATTTTGTTTTAAAAATTTTCACATCCTCCTCCTCATCAAGATCTCCAGTTACAACTATAGAAGTAGTAGAACTAGCACGCTGAGATAGACAAGTTATGCGCTTGCGTCATGGCTGAGTAGAGGAAGTGTTGGCAATAGGAGGACTTAGGGTTGGGAGTGGTACAAGTGGATCTGCATTTAATTGAACATTATGTTCAACTATTGCCTCCATCTGTAAATCCAAATCAAGACCAATATCCTCATCAAAATCAAACTTTGTTGAATGACACTCCACTACCCAATTTGGATCAATATCTTCCAACACAATGAGATAGGTGTGAGGATATGTGAGGGGTTGGGTAGATTTTATAGGCTTGGGAGAGGTTAGATGGACATGAGAAAAACCTAAAACCAATAAAAAACCCACTTTGAAGTATGTTTTCCCTCCATTTTGACGTCACGGCCCGAGTTTGTCTGGCCCAACCGAGTTAAGTCGGACTCGTACGAGCCAGCCGATTTGTTACCGAACCGACTGAGTTGGTGACTGACTCGCTCAGTTCGGTAACAAACCAGCGTTTGGCCCAGCTTTTGTACCGAGTCAACTCGGGCAGGGGTCTAGATCGGTCAACTCAGTCGAATCGGAGTTGATTCGACCAATTTTTAAAACACTGATCATGTACCAATGCTCGCATCAGTCTTCCATTGACTTCGATTCTAGATCCCAAGATGAATGCATCCCTCATGCGAGATTCCATAGGCCAAGTGAGGACCTTTCCTCTTATGAAGGCAACTCTCATCCCTTTGTCTTCCAAGGCAGATATAGATACAAGGTTCTTCTTCAATCCCGATACATACATAACATCATGAAGATGTACAATTTCCTCATAATCCAAATGAAATGTAACAAAGACAAAAACCCTTCACAAGATAAGTAGAGTTGTCCCCAAGAATGATCTTCAAATTAGTTTCCCTCTAGTGAAGTGTCTGGAGGTCCCACTATCTACCAACCAACTATCAACAAATTAGGAGGGGAGGAGCTAAAAAGTGAAAAAATAAGAAATTGCTCAGATTGAGTGGTAGCTACACTATTTCCATACCTTATGTTCCTTGATCTCTTTTGAGGACGACGCGTTTATCACGGTCATCAGGAGCATCTCTTCTTCTTCTATTATTGAACTTGTTGTTGTTGAACCCACGATTGTTGTTGTATGACCTAGGAGCATTTTCATTTTCCGGATAGTCTTTCGCAAAGTGTCCATACCTATGGCACTTGAAACATTCAACTTTGTCCTTCTTAAATCTTCTTTGAGAGTCCCTAGATGTTGGTGATGGCTTTCTTAAATTAAATGGTCTTCCTCTCCCTTTCTTCTTCTTGTCTTGAGCAGGAAAGGCAACGAGCTCTCCTTCTTCGTGCTTTTGAATTCTCCCTCTGCAAATCATCATGGTTTCTTCTTGAGTACACTTCCCAACCAGCTCTTCAAATGTCGGGAACTTGTCATTATTGCTTATAGTAGTAATAAATGTCTCCCAAATTGGAGGAAAACCTTGAAGTGAAATGTGTACAAGCTATCTATCAGACATGAATTCTCCAACAGTCAGTTAATTGATCGTTGACTTGAGATATCCTCATGAAGTATGACTGCACATTCTCTCCTGTATTCATTTTGATGTCCTTGAGTTGATTTTTCAAGGAGAGAATATGATTCACATTGTTGACCTCATACATCCCAACCAGTTTATCATAGATATCAAAGAATCAATAATTATTTTCTTGGATTTGATCTCACCTTTCTTATACTTTGCCTTCGCAGTAGCAAGAGCATTTTCTGGGGCTCAGGTACCTTTCCTTCCACATAGTCCAAAACATTATTCTCATCCAAGGTCACTTCCAACTTGATCTTCCAAGCAACAAAATTTGATGAGTCATTCATCTTCTCTCCCTCCTTGAAGTATGACGTAGACATCTTGACCAAGTAGCTTCTTCTAATTAGATTCCTTCAGAGGTGATTGCTTTCGTCTCTTGTCTCCTTCGGCTTGTGTTCACCTCAGCTCTGATACCATGTTAATTTTCCAATGTTCTATGCTTATCACAATCACGTATTTCAATTCTTCTTCAATCACCAATCAATTTATCCAATATAAATTAATTCTTCCAGTAACAATAAGCAATTGTAGATTAACTCAAAAAATAATATTTTTGAGTTAATTACCTCAAAAAATTGACATTGACTTAACTACCAAGGCCCAAGGGTCCAAAATTTCTGAAAATTTTCAATATTCCCTTTGGCCCGGGACCTTTAAAAATTTATTTTTTAAGGACGCACGAATTTTGCCTTTGAAAATTTTAATTTTATCTAGGATATAAGACTAATTAAATTTCTGACTTGAGATTTTTAATTTTATTTGGCCAAAAATTTTAATTAATTGACTCATGAGAGGATTAATTATTTTCCAACCCTCTTTACATAAGATTAATACATTAAAACATGAGGAGAACACCCGTTCACAATATGCCCTCAATAATCTACCCAATTCCGCGACTCAAAATATGATCTAGTAGACCTAGCAATCTGTAATAAAATGATCTAGCCAATTAGCTAGGATCATTCCCAGATTACTTTACAAAGACACGATAAAAAGCACTAGGACTCACTTAGTATCTTGACGACAAAATCCACGCTAGCTTTAGGGTGAGGCTAGAGGGGAAAAACTCTGCCGATCATTTGTGTCAAGAAACACAAATGAATCAGTGAGACGAAAAACCTCCTAGGATAGAAATCGTCACCAAAATACTAGGTTTACCTAGGTTGTTACATACATGATGGTCTTACTGAGATCATTTACATTATAGACATGCAGAATGGATTTACATCTTTTACAAAACTGTCCCCTGATGATGAAATCTGAATGGTGTGAACACCTCAAACATGATAAATCCCATTTGCAAAAAAGGGGGTGTACTGCTATGGGGTCGTTGACACAGAGTGGTCAACAGGAGGCTACAGGTTACTTGGGGACTCTAGATGAGAAGTGATATCCTTGGTTGATTTACTTAAATTCTAGTTACTACAGATTTCTCCTTGTTTTTTCATGCCTTATTGTCATACTACTACTTGACTGCTTGTATCCTCTTGACTCTAACTTTGAGATGAAGTTTTCTTAAGGAGGGGCGTATGTAGTGCTCGCGTTTTGATATTATTACCTTATATTAAGTTATTAACCTACCTGCTAAATGAGTGACTTTTATGACTAGATCTTATAAGTATTATTAGTATACATACATGGTATGCGTATGCTAGTTACATACCCACACCTCGCATGAATAAGCTAGTACCCTATAGCCTATTATGCTACATGATTAATTAACGGTTAAGCTTGATTAGCGAATAAGCTACAATGAACCTTAAGCTTTATTTATGATCAAGGTTATGGTTAGCCTTAATCTTGCTTAATAGTTAAGCCAGATTAGTGCTTACTTAACCCTTAAGCCTGACTTATTATTAATAACTTTTATTTTAACAATTTTAATTAATATGTAAAATGATAGGTTTCTTATGAATTCATAAGCTTCACTGACATAGTAAATGCAGTGTCCTCTTTGAATTAATTGTCCGAGGAAGGATGTAGTAGCCTATTAGACCTCGTAGGCTATAGTCATTTCAAAGGGGGAAATTATAATTTAATGTTACTTAGGTAACATTAGGTAATAAAAATTAAATTGGGGCAAATGGAGGGAAACTTGCAAGTCACTCAAATTTGAATTTAGGAGGGAAAAACCCTAAAGAGAAACTATATAAGTAAGGGAGGAGAGTCATTATGATCACCATGGACTATTATTCCTTTTGATTTTGGGTTGAGGCTCTTGGAGGGTTTTAACTGTTAGTTTTTGTACCATGGAATGGTGTTCTAGTCTTGACACTTTGTGGAGAGGCTACAACACAGGAGTTCTCCAAAACCCAGAAATCGTTTCTGGAAAATCCACTTAGAGATAAATCAATTAAATTAATTGACCATCATTTAAATTTTTCCTAAGTCTAACTTAGGAAAACTGGTTAATTAATAGCAATTAATAGAGAGGTGAGAATTCTCTAGAAACTCGCACGGATCGACTTGGAGATGATCTCAGCCATTAAGTTTTAATCTTGACCATTAGAGTCTCAACTGGAGATTATAAGAGGAGGTTGATGGGTAGATGGAAAATACATGAGTTGCAGATACCTAGTAATCAAGGCAGTTCGATTTCCCAGTGGCAGGTGAATCAGCAGTGAGATCAAGCCAGTGATCGAGTAACAGGTCGCAGATAGGCAACATAGATAGTTTCCAGAGAATCACTTCCAGCAACAAAGACAAGCAGGACGGCTTGTTGTGAGAGTTTGTTAGCCACACGTGTGGAGGCCTGCGCAGATGGTTGGACGACTAGCCTTTCAGAGGGAGCCAGTTGTCAGGATTTCTTGGGGAGGGTAAATTCGATCGGATATTTTTTCCAGTATTTCTCTCAGATAGAAACACCAGTTTGGCAACATTTTGTTGCACTAAGAATTTCTGTTGCTGCATAATAATACAAAACCCTCAATTGTTGCCCTTGTTTTCCCACATTGGATTTTTCCGCGGACAATTGTCCAAAAATAATTGTCATTTTTATGTGTGCGTGCGAGCATTTCTCAGTTGCTAATTTTTCCTTCCACATTATTTTTTATGGTGAATAAATTGCAATGTAAATAATTCGTTATTTTGTCGTAAACAAAATAAACTGCATAATTAATTTATCAGTTAGAAGAATTATTTCTAGTTGTTGCATTTCAAGGAATTTTCACATGGTATTAGAGGCATGTTGATAGACAAGAGGCTCAAAGACGAAGAAGGAAAATTTCGTTGTTCGAAACAATAGGATGAAATTTTCAAGGGTTGCGCAGTGCCTAGCCAGGTAGTGTGAATTGCTAGATAGGGGTTCGATTTTTCCAGTTGCAGGGTGGCAGGAAAGTTTGATTTGTCTGGGGAAGCGATTCTAGCAGGCAGAGGGAGCAGTAGATCAATATTTCGCAGAGCATATTTCTTGTCTGCGCATAGAGGGTTTGCAGCAGTTTGCTATAGCAGATTCAGAGTCGGGTGGAAGAGAAATTGCACACACTGAGGGAGTTTCTCTCAGATGGTTTCTATCTTCAGAAATCCAACAGTTTCCAGTTATGGTAGGAAAATTTTCTCACTCCAAAAGGAAGTGTGAATAGTAGTATTAGCAGCCAAGCATGTAAAAGAGGGAGATTTCCACCCCAAGTCGAAAATTTGCAAAAATGGCCTCTACAAAACTTAGAGATCAGGTAGATTGGATGGTGTATCCAATTATATCATCTGGACGGCTAGAATGTCCTTTCTGTTGGATGAGTACGTTCTGAAGACTTATGCAAACAACGTAGTGGAAGAGCCTACAGACCAGCAGCAGTTTGCAACTTTCAAGAAGGAGATGGCCAAGGTGAAGCGGTTGATCCTGGATGGAGTCCGAGATCATATAGTCTCACACATAGCAGCCAAGAATACGGCCAAAGAAATGTGGATGCTCTCGCAAGGCTACATCAGAATCCTTCCCAGAATACGGCCAAAGAAATGTGGGATTCTCTCGTAAGGCAACATCAGAATCTTTCCGAGAATATAGCCAAAGAAATGTGGGATTCTCTCGCAAGGCTACATCAGAATCCTTCTGAGTGACGGAAGATGTTCGTGAGGGAAAACTTGACGAATGCTAGGATGCATAAGGGTGAAGGCATCAACCCCTTTTTTACCAGACTTCAAGATATCCAAGATGAGCTTGCAGTTGTAGGAGAGACGCCTCGACCTACAAAAATGGTGAGGATGGCCCTTAACAGTGTCATCGAGGATTTGGGAGAATTTCGTCCAAGACATTCTGGGACGAGATATGTTGCCTAGGTGGGATCGAATGTGGGCAGATCTCTCATGGGAGGAGATGAGGTGAACTCTAGTAAAGAGCTCCATCAGTGACAATAACAACAAAGAATCAAAGGGTGCGAAGGAGGAAGACAATGTGTCCCTTGCATCGAAAGGGAAAGTAAAAGGTCCCAGTCAGGGACAAGGCTTGCAGGGAGAAAAGAAGAAGGATTTGTCCAAGATCAAGTGTTTTAGATGTGGCAAGTTTGGCCACTATAGTTCTTAGTTTCCTCAGAGGAAGAAGGACAAGAAGGAGAAGCAAGATCAGGCAAAAGCTCTAGCAAAGATCGATAATTTTTCCTCTAGGCTAGAGGAAGATTTCGCCATGTATGCAGTTATACCTCCAGGAGAGAGGTGGGGCGATATGGAGCTTTAATCGCAAAGTTGCGCAGAGATTTGGGCAAGGTCCATCGAGGTGAACCTAGGATGGTCTTTCCTCATGGATCATTACCCTTGCTACAAGGGCTCACAATATTCAGGAGGATCAGTGTCAATTGGTCCAATCAATTCCGGGGTAACATTTGCAGACTAGTTGCAGTTAGATGCTAAGGAGCGCAGAGCTGTGTTAATAACAGAGTAGGAGGTTCAATGGTAGAGTCAACAACAGTGCAAATTTCTTAGTGGACAGTGCAAAGGCCAGTAGTAGTCAGAGACTCAAGAGACAGTTGCAGCACCTAGAGACATTTGATTCAGTATTTTGGATGATTCTCAATTGCGGTAGCAGCAGTAATAGTAAGAGGGATGTTAGTTGAGTTCCAGCGCAAATGTAGAGTTGGCAGCAGTATAGGGTGTACAGTGTAGTCTCAGCAGCAGCACAGATGCAGGATGGTTCAGCTACAGTTGTTAGCAAATGAAGCAGAATTAGCGCAATAGTTGATGGACAGTGGCAGGCAACTACAATTGTCAGACATCAACAGCATGTATGGAGGATGTTATGATGACAGTTGGCGAACACCTTCCTCTCTAAGAGGGAGTGTTAGTTTTTGTAGCATCGAATGGTGTTCTAGTCTTGAAACTTTGTGGGGAGGCTAAAACACAGGAGTTTTCCAAAATCCAAAAATCGTTTCTGGAAATTCCACCTAGAGATAGCTTAATTAAATTAATTGACCATCATTTAAATTTTTCCTAAACTTAGGAAAATTGATTAATTAATATTAATTAAGTGAGAAAGGTGAGAATTCTCTAGAAACTCACACAGATCGACTTGGAGATGATCTCAGTCATCGACGAAGTTTGAATCTTGGTCATTGGAGTCCCAACTAGAGATTATAAGAGGAGGTTGATGGGTAGATGGAGAATACACTAGTTGCAGATACTTAGTGATCAAGGCAATTTGATTTCCCAGTGGCAAGTGATTCAGTAGTGAGATCGAGCCAGTGATCGAGTAGCAGGTGGCAGAGGGGCAGCGTAGATATTTTCTAGTGAGTCACTTCCAGCACCAAAGACAGGCAGGACAACTTGTTGTGAGAGGGTTTGTCAGCCACACGTGTGGAGGCCTGCGCAAGCACTGCACAGAAGGGTCTGCGCAGAGGTTGGATGCCTAGCCTTTCAAAGGGAGCTTGTTGTCGGGATTGCTTGAGGAGGGTAAATTCCCTCAAATATTTTTGCCAGCACTTCTCTCATATAGAAACACCATTTTGGCAACATTTTATTGTACTCAGAATTTCTGCTGCATAATAATAATAAAAAAACCCTCAACTACTGCGCCAGTTTTCCCACATTGGGTTTTTCCGAGGACAATTTTCCAAAAATAATTGTCATTTTTATGTGTGTGTGCTAGCATTTCTCAGTTCCTATTTTTTGCTTCCGCAGTATTTTTTATGGTGAAGAAATTGTAGTGTAAATAATTCGTTAATTTTTCGTAAACAATATAAAATGCATAATTAATTTATCAGTTAGAAGAATTATTTCCAGTTGCTGCATTTCAAGGAATTTTCACATTAAGACCCCGTTTTTTATTGGTTTCAGTGGTAAAAGATTCCACCCTAGCCAATCTTTCCACTTTTCTTTGCTACACTACTGAATTATCTTTGAATTTTGGCTGGAGAATTATCTTTTTGAGGCAATGTGGGGCTGGTATCTACCTTTCTGAGGCGGCGAAGGGCTGGAGACTATCTTTCAGAGGCAGCAAATGGTTGGAGACTATCATTCTGAGGCAGCAAAGGGCTACAGTCTACCTTTCTGAAGCAGTGAAGGGCTAAATCTATTTGCTGAGGCAGCGAAAGGTTGGTATATATCTTGCTGAGGCATCGGAAGGTTGAGGTCTAACTTTCTGAGGCAGCAGAAGACGAAGAAGTTATCTTCCTGAGGCAGGGAGTGGCCTGAAGGGCCACGATTAGGAGGCAACAAGGGTGAATAAGGGTGCAAGGTAGCAGTGAGTTCTGCTAATGTGATTTTGTGGCAACAAGGGGACGGCTATAGTTTGTAAGCCTAGAAACCATGTTTGGATTGATATCCGTATTGGGAGACTGTTGATTGTTGTAAGTCTGTTATTTGCTTGTTGAATCAGCCCACTTTACAGTGGTTGCTTGTGGAATAAACTGTGGCTTGAGTTCTTTACCATACTACTTGTGTATTCAATAAAGATCATCATTGTTCATAGATTGAGTATTGCAATACTGTTATGAAATACAAATCTTTCATGTGTTTATTGAAAACCCCAACTTACAATTGCATCCCAAGGGTAATTTTTCCGAGAGGGATATTATGGTAAAAAATTAATATTTTATTATTAATATTTTATTGTTGTTATTATTTTCTTATTTATCCCTTCGAGACCCTGACATGGTGGTTCAAAAAGGCAGAAATATTTTCTTATGTTGAGAGGAGGGAGAGAGAGAGTCGAGAGAAGGGAGGAAACTGGGACAGGGAGAACTTGGACATCGACAGTGGAGTTCGTAGTTGGGAGGGTGTTGGATCGAGAACTTAAACACACAATGACTACAGTTGAACTTGGGCTCGGAGGGCTAGGGAGCCTGTGGAGATTTCCTGGGCTAGGAAGTCGGACAGACTTTCCTTGTTGGCAAAGTGGCATATTCAGTCAAGTGGTCCCAACAGGAGCACCACAACTGAACCAAAGTAGACAGGTAATTTCTTATTAATTGTCATTGTCAAGATTTTTGTTAATTGTCACTGTAAATTTGTTGACTTGCATTGCTGTTAAAATTGAAAATGAAAGAAAAGAAGCAATAGTAGTTGCAGTAAAAATGTTTTTTTTTTTTAATTTCTTGATGAAGTAGTTCTTTAGACAAACTTACGACCCCTTGAGAAGGACGCCTTACAAGAAAGATGTGAAATTCTAGTCGCATATATACTAACAAGGAAGTTCATCTCCTAACTTTCTCTCGATTAACACATATATGAACATTGCAAAGGATTTCCAATCTAATAATTTATGCACCAAAAACCATGTTAGTCGTAATATGATGTGGCAAGCAGCAATCCTAACCATATATCTTCCAAGCATTCTAGACAAGGCGAGGGCTTAGAAATATAGTAATTCAGTCACCCAATGTTATTCATTGTTATCATTTGGCAATCAAAAGAACCCTAACTCTACCTCTTCAAAGCGTTCTGCATCATTTGCTGATTCTGCTTCAACCACAACAGCTGGTGGTGGGGGTCCTATCAGCACTTCATTCTCCAATTCCTTCTCAGCATCCCTGACAGTTCCCTAGAATTTTAAATTAGTATGTTGTTTCTTCTAAGTTCAATGGCATATTAAGGACAATGATATAAGGTCTAGCAACTCCACTTTTTCTAATAAATTGAACACCTTCAATTATAAGAAATGATAGCAGCATATAAATACCACTAAAAACGCACAAAAACAAACCTCAAGGCAGCTTCTGCCTCCGTCAGTTTAGCAGCAGCTTCCAACATCTCTGCAGAGGGCATGGCTGGGCCTATTACCCTGCATGGAATTTCACAAAGCACAAAAGTTGGACTATATCCATGAGAAACATTATACAATTATCAATGACATTTTCATATAAAAATAGTTCTTAACTTGGCATGAATGCTTCCTAGAAGCCCTGCCCTAAACAACGGCGAACGCATGCTTTCACATTCCAAAAAAGGGTAATTCAGTAAGATAAATCAAGTTTCACAAACATTGGAAGGGCATTCAAAAGCTCTTTAGCAATCCTTTGTAACTTATAAGGTAAGATGATTTTATTAATATCCATTAAATGACCACAAATGGGTCAATGGGACCGCTAAGAACAGCAATGTGGAATACAAAGTGGGTACACAAAGGGAACTCCTATATAAGCTGATAAAAGCAGATCTAATCTATGTTAAATAAGACATATAGCCTACGATCAAGGAGCAGAGAACAAACTGGTAATGCATATACGTGCAAGTACTGCTGAGTGTTTCTATAGAAACACTAGAAAACCTAACATTTCTTTATAAATGCTGGTCAGACACTGGTAACTAAATGGCATTCTCAACTCAGAACATGGATTGAAGATTCCTGTTAGAGTCCAAACAGAGAAAGTATAACTTCCAGCATTTTGGTAAGATTGAGGGGGTGGGGGAAGTAGTTTCAGAAGGGAACTTGATGAACCAACTCTTTCAAAAGACATGAACTGAAAACAATAGAGGAGGTAGGAATCACACAAAGCTTATTGGGTAGATCATGCAATCTAGTGGTTACAATTCATTTAGAAATATAAGAAGCACATAAGCTTGAGTATCAAGTACATTTGCTTTCAAGAAACGCAGGTGAAAGCAAGACTTGTTGGATATTGAACCAGAGAGCATGCGTTAAATGGAGTACACAAGACACTAAACCACTGGATCGGGATACTCTGCAGCAAGAATTATTGCAAGGACTTTTAACATGGTTAAACACATCAAAATGCAGTAAGGCATTAGGAGTGAGTAGGTGACCAACGTAAATTAATAAATACCAGGTGAAGGGTCATAATATTATTATTATGTCCTAAAGTGTAAAAGTGTGAAGAATGTCATATGGATGAATCAGGGTGTCACAAGTTTTAAGAGAGCGTGTAAGAGAATGTCATAAGGTTGAAAGGGAATGTGCCATGTAGATAAGAACACATAGCATAGAGGAATTTCACCAAAGAGAAGCACCCAAAGTGTCATGGGTTGCATAAATAAAAAATATTAGTGCAGCACACGGAGTCTCACGGGTTGTATAAATAAAAATATGTGTACACGTAGTATGCCTTTTGTGTGGAAATTAGATTAGTGTATATAGTATTAACATTTCTTTTTCATCTCTCCCTTTTATGTTAATATGGGCTACATCATGCCAACATTGTTGTATTAAAGCCATGTGACTATGAGCATTGTGTGAGGTATGGTAGATCAATCCATGAGATTTGAGTAGTGTGGGTTGAGAGCAAAGTTATCAAATTCAAACTCAGTTTGGACTCAGTGAGACTGGAAATTATAGTGCACCCTTTGACTCAGCAATCAACTTTGCTAAATAAAAAAATACATAAAATATTCAAATTCTAAAATTAAAAAATGTATATTCATGTACATCAATGTAAATACAAACCAACAGACACCAAAATAAGAAAGTTTGTTGATTTATATTGCATGCAGGGGGTACGAGTGGGAAAAATCTCATCTGTTGGAGTACATGCACATTACCTACCCTTACCTACCCCACATTTCCTACCCTTTAGGAGGTCCTACTATTTTTAGCATTTACTATTTATAGTATGTCAATTTTTAGCAGGGGCTTCCATGTAAGACGACATGTGGTAGTGATTGACATTGACAGGGCCAATGTCACATGGTTCAGGTTCGACTTCAAGTTCGACAACAATTAAGTTCGATTTGGGTTCGAATTTTCTGATAAGGTTCATATGAGGTTCATAATTAGATTCACACACACACACACACATATATAACCTGATATAATATTCATATATTAAATTTGTAATAATTATGATATAAATAGAGGTTTTCCATACATATATATTAACTTTAATGGAGCCACCCCACACCAATAACCCTCGGAGTATCAAAGGAAAACAATGGCGGCTAGGGTTTATGGCATTGGACACCAGGGAGACTTGGCGGCGACCTCTTACCCCTGCGCCACTGCTGATTTGTGGATCGGGGAGCACCCCCTCGAACATTCTTGGTCACTTAATTGGAAATGCGGCTCCTTGGCCCCCACCGTGGCTGCTTGCCGTCACCTTCTCTCTCCTTTCGACATATCCACTGGGCTGCTTTCCCCTGCACGCTCTAGATAGTCGATACACAGGGTCTGCATCTTCTGGAGTGCGCCATTTTATGGGAACAGAGGATTATATCAGTTCAACAGCCGCAACTGACTAGAGACCTGTAATGTAATGACCCATTCCAAGTTATAAGCAAAATAATATTAGCGTGTATACGACGTATGCATATGATAGTCACACATGCATATATCGCATACACCGCACTAGTATACATACCTACTAGTATTGAGAATATCTAAGTTAGGGTAACGAATTGAATATTACAATGCATTTTATCTCGCCGAGATATAATGAAATATCAAGCTAGATACTTAACACGTATACCACTCTTATATGCGTATGCGTGGTAGAGCATTAATCAAGAAAACCAAAATATAATTTAGTACAAATTATATGTGAGTGGAAAATAAAATAATAATATAATTTGATTAAAATTATAAAGTTAATTTGATTAAGTTAAAAACAAAAAAATAATAAAATTAATCTTAAAATAATTAATCAAAGTCAATATCTACATAAATGACTATAATATCTCCATAAATGACTTAGTCAATATCTACATAAATGACTATAATATCTCCATAAATGACTATAATATCTACATAATGAGAGGAGGTGAATGAAAGTTATAAAAGGGGAGGAATGTGAAAGAGAAGGGGAGGATTTTCTTTGCTAATTCTGCACTATTGTCTAAGGAAATAGTGAGGGGTATGAATTGTTCTGAAGGGAAGACTCACTGTTCTTGGAATTCTGGGCATAGGGGCAGAAGAGGTATTTTTTGGCTCTAGGACTGTTTCCTAGATTGGCTGGAAGGAAAAGGTTGATTCGGTAACCTGTCCGCTGCATCCACGAGGAGAACCACAGCCCAATAAGTCACCCAATTCGTTCCAGGTATTTTTCTATGCATAAAATAGTTACTTATGTAAGTTTAAATTTACTATTGGTCTCCATTTATTTGAATTTATGCTTAAATCTATGTATAGTAAAAGTTCAGAATAAAATTGATGGTTTTGGGGGTTTTACACATGGTATCAGAGCTGTTTGTTCAAACCCTTTGGGACCTTATAGGCTCACGTTTACTACCTCAGCGATCCGAAAACGTTTTAATTCTCTGAGTTGTTACTGCTGGAATATGTATATCTAAATTCAGTGCCCCTCTATTTCTAAAAGTAATCAAAGCTTCTAGCTATCGATATTATTTGAGCCATCTACAGTGAAAGAAAAATACAAGTGTTCATTGTTGTCCAAGCTATTTAGTGTGGTTTATTTTATTTTGAATTAAATGTCCTTCATATATGGCTGTTAAAGGTTCTCCGAGATATTTGTCACTGTGGAGGCATCGAAACTATTTTGTCTCATTGTAGGAGTCTTGAAACTTCCTCTCAGTGTGGTAGTACAAAGCTACCACTGTGTTTTCATCTTGTAATATCACCGAGAGTCCTATATAACATCATGACTGTAGTATCATTATGAACATAACATTCAATTGGATAATCCTTGTCAGTATAATTCCTAGACCATTGTAATACCAATACCTCCTCATTGTAGTTAAATCGAACTCTTCTCACTGAGGTTACACCGAAACAAAGTTTGCACTGGGACTGTGTTATGTAGCAGCACCGAAAATGTGATAACACCTCACTGTGATAACACCGTGTAAATTTTTGTAGATGTTCTATGCTTGATGCAATTTTACTTTTATAACAACGATCACATAAATAGTTAAGTAAAATGTTGATAGAACATACCAGTGGATCTATAGAAGACAAACCAGAAACAGGAGAATGTGTTGGTGCGTTACGGCGGTCAGCAGGATGCTTCAACCAGCAAAGTCTTCTTGGTCGACCAACCCAGAATGTGTCACAACAGTCCTCAAATCAATCATCCAGTCAACACGAAGTCAACCCCAGAAAAATCAACGTAGTCCAGAAAAAGTCAACGCAGGGCGCAATAATAAAGTCAACGCATCTCCAACTTCGGTCAACCTTTTGACCTCGATTTTTGTGCCAATGAGTACGGCCTTCAAAAATCGAACTCTCCACAAAGTTTCAGCTCAAACGGACCATGCATTGACCAAAGTCAACGCTGGTCAAACTTGCCCAGAAATCCTAACTGCAGAAAATTTTGTCCAGAAACCCTAACTGCAGAAAATTTCATCCAGAAACCCTAACTGCAGAAATTTCGTCCTTTTTCCAGCTGCAGCTACTTCGTCCTTTTCCCATGTGAGAACTGCTTCTTAGATGCTCGTATCCAATGAGAAGTGTGTGGATGAGATGAGTGAAAAGCTCTCCAACGTTGACTGTATTTATATCCATCATTGAGGTGTGTGACACATCTGTTGGGGGTGTAAAACCTTAAGGCCGACATGCACTTAAATTTATTATAAATAATAAATTCAAAATAAATGTTCTGCTCATCAGATTAAAATCAATTTTATATCGATTTTACACCTCTCCGAAAGAGGAATCCAATACAAATATTGGAATCTTCATCTGAGCATCACAAGACGGAGTTTGGACCTAGTTGTCCAGATTTAACAGAGTGATTAGCTCCTTGTTGTTATAGCACCTTCACTGAAATATACAAAATAGAGTTTTAATATAAAAATTATTAGTTTTATTTTTTTAACCATATGGTGAGTCATGTTCACATCTTTCACCACAGGATCCACACTTCGTAGACTTTGAAGTTAATTTAAATTCCCATCTAAATATATGTTAGCAAAATCATTTGTCTTTGGTCAATTTTCCAGTAGCTTAGTAAGTGCGATGACTCTCTCTGCATAGGTCCTTCACTAGAATTTTTTTGGTATTTGTTGCAATTTAGTTCCTTCAAATAGTCGTTCCATTGGGACTGCCAAGCATGATATATCCCTTACTAGAAATTCCAGGCAAAGTATTCAACCCACATTTATTTCTAAAGCAGAAAATAATAAATCGTGCTAGTACATAGTAGTACAAAGAGAAAAATGGTAAACCAAAAGACTGGAAATTTAAAGAGAACTCTAATATTTTCTTCATTTTGTTTTCATGAGCTAAACATTATATTATACGATCCTTATTATTTTGACATTTTCCCTATCTTTGCAAACATGGTTCGAGGCCTAGATTGACAAATTTGGACTTTTCATATGTATATAAATTTGTTTTGGCAATGCTGCAAAGAGATTAACCAACATGTGTGCCTTTCCAGCATCACTTGCAAAACAGAGAATTCAAAAAAAATTATTCCCACAGAAGTTTAGTCATATCATGCCTATTTTGAGATTCACCTCAATAGATAACCAAAATATGTTAAGATTGAATGGCATATAAATATCACAATAAGGTACTGTACATATGCAAAAGCAATGGAAACATTTCATTATGCAGTGATTTCATTGTAGTTAAAGAATGACTGCAGAATTAAGATTTTGTTCCAACTAATAGCTAATCTATGATATTAGCAGTGAATCATATGCAAAGAAAGGCTCGAACAAATCACTGAGTCCAAAAATTATACCTTATTACAGACTGGACAATTTTCACTCCGTTCCATCCACTCATAAATGCAGTCGAGATGAAAATGATGACCACATTGCGCAGATATTTTATATAGGTATAGTATTGAAAGTTGTGAGAGGGATTAAAGCAGAGTATGAAAAATAATGGGAAAAGGTACAAACCAAACTTTATTTAAAAAACCTTAAGTTAAAAATGACATTTGAACATTTGATACATAGTTTGGTAGAGATGCCAGTTTGATAATAGCATGATGTCAATTCATCGAAATGAAATTTTAAACTTACTAAATTCTAGTTATTAGTTGTAGTCATAAGTGAAATAAAGGCAGTAAACCCCTTCCAACTCTACATCTAGGACTGAACATTCTAGACAAATATTGTGAAACGATATTATGACCTATCAAGACCCTTGCATTTCACTCTAGAATTAGTATGCATAGAATATCCTGCATAGGACAAGGAGGTCGCGTGGCCACCTTCCTTGACCTTGGTACCAGTAAGACTTGCCTACAGGTAAAATAGCAAAAGAACTATACCCGTATGTAAGCTCAATTTTACAAAAATTATATTTAGTTAGTCTAAAAAAAATTTACTCGATTCTCATAAATTTTATTATGTATTCCAGGAAAATCCACGATAGTAAGAACGTACCAAAGGCAGCAACGCCAGCGAGATGCATCGCCATCTCTAACACCTCCGCCATCGTTGTCAATACCGTCACCATTGCCACCACCTAGATCGTCATCAGCACCAGTTGCTCCAGCACCCAATCTAACTACTGTAATGCACTCATTAGAAGCCATTATGGAAACATTAAAAAGGTCACAGCCGGCCACCAGCAAAGAAGAACGACCTCATCTAGAGAAAAGACATTCAGAAAAGCCAAAGGATTATGATTATAAGCCACATAGGGAAGATATTTCCCGGGAACTGCAAAAGATTAAACTCTTGGAATTCTTGAGAGGACGAGCTAGAGAACATGCCGAAGCATAGTTGGAAGGGATGCTAAGATGTTGCGCACTAAGAGAATATTCTTCTACCTCTAAAACAAAGATCGCTATATTCCAACTCGGGGAATGCTCTAATTTGGTGGGGAAATCTAGAAAAACAACTACCTCTCACATCAGACATCATTCTTGGAAGTTGTTTGTAAACCGATTTCGTGCAAAATATTTACCACCTTTCTTTCAAGAGCAGCGAGCCGGAACCTTCCATACTCTAATCCAGGGTAGTAAGACCATGGAAGAACACGAGATAAAGTTTATGGAACTAGTAAAATATGTTCCTTATCTAGACACGGATGAACGTCAAGCCGAGCGTTTCATATATGGATTAAATCCTCGAATCAGGGCCATGGTAAGAATGTGGAAGCCATCAGCGGTAACAGAGGCAGTTGAATGTGCATGATATGCAGAAGAGCATCTAGGGATTAAAAGGGATTTCATCCAGCAGAACCATAACAGCAGGGATTTACAGGAAAGACTCCTTGAAACTTCTTCAGAGGAAGTAGCTCGAGACCACCTCCTTATGGTAACAGGTTTACCCCAAGAGGAGTAGGAGCAGGAGCTCCCATGACCATTAATACTATAGCTTCCAAATCATCAAACATTAGTCCTTGGAAATCTCAAGGGACTAGTAATCAGGGAAGGAATGGGAGCAGAAGTGGCACCAGGGGACAGAGCTCCTGGTCTAGAAATCCACAGTCAGAATCAAGGGGTCCAAGCCAGGTTGATTGTTGGGGGTGTGGAGGACCTCATTTTCAGCATGATTGTCCGGAGATCTCACAGAGAGCAGGAAAAGGACCATCATCAAATACCCAAGGCAATCATAGAATCCATGCCGTTGTCAACAACAACCAAGCAACACATCAGTCCACCGTAGTGGAATCTTCAAGTACAATAAACGGAATAAAACTCAAAATTTTATTTGACACTGGTGCTACTGATAGTTTTATTTTGTCATATACATTAAATAAATGTGGGTTGGCAGCTTTTAAGCAAAACGATTTCAGACAAGTAGAAATGGTTTCAGGAGAACTTCAACCAGTGGATTTAAGTGTTGAGGATTGCAAAGTTGATCTAGGAGGTTGTTCGACCAAACTAAAAAGTATATGTCACAGCCCTAAGAACTTACGACCTGGTGATAGGAATGGATTGGTTAGAGTCGCATCAAGCATGAGTAGATTGTTTTGGGAAAACAATACTTTGCACGAATGATGAGAGAGATAAGATAAGATAATTTTATTAATGTCCAGCGAATGACCACAAAAAGGTCAACGGGACTGCCAGTTACAATGATTACGACATGCCTAGCCGGTGGACCAAACGATCCCCTTCCTTTATAAAAGCAGGAAATACAAACTACAAAGAGTGCAAAGTATGCAAAGTAAAGGCTAGATGACTAAAGCATCTTGACAATGAGCTGCAATGAAGAAGTCCTAGAGGAGAAAGAGAAGCCTCCTAAAGGAGGGGAGACTCCTACTCCTAGCATCCGTGTCAATCTTTGTTGACCCGAGGAGAGACAATCCAAATCCAAGGTATTAAGAGGAAAGTATCCTTACACTTCATCTCAGCAGTGCAAATGAAACGATGCTTAAGAAAAGGTTGTCAGGTATATGCAGTTCAAGAAGTAAGCAAAGAGAAAGGACCATCCTTAGAACAGTATTCGATTCTGTCAGAATTTTCGGATGTTTTTCCAAAGGAATTACCAGGACTACCTCCTAAAAGAGAACTAGACCTCACAATAAAATTGAAACCTAGTACAGAACCAATATCTAAAACACTTTACAGAATGACAGCTCCTGAACTGCAAGAATTACAAATACAGTTGAAAGAACTATTAGATATAGGGCACATTCGACCCAGTATTTCACCTTGGGGCGCTCCTATAATCTTTGTCAAGAATAAATATGGTTCATTACGACTGTGTGGGGACTATCGAGATTTAAATCAGTGGGGACTATCGAGATTTAAATCAGGCCACTGTAAAGAATAGGTATCCAATGCCTCGCATTTACGACATTTTTGACCAAATGAAAGGAGCTGCAGTGTTTTCAAAAATCAATCTACGATCAGGTTATCATCAACTTAGGATTAGAGGAAGTGATGTTTCTAAGACTGCATTCCGAATTCGTTTCGGGCATTATGAATTCATTGTGGTACCATTTGGGTTGACCAATGCACTTGCAGTGTTCATGAACCTTATGAATAGCATTCTCCGCAAATATCTCGATCAATTTGTGCAAGTCTTCCTGGACGATATTCTCATTTACTCTAAGAATGAGAAGGAGCGTGAAGAGCATCTTCGGATAGTATTATCTTGCCTCAAAGAACGCAAGTTATATGGAAAATTATCCAAATGTTCTTTCTTTCAAAAGGAAATTCGTTACTTAGGTCATATCATATCTCGTGAAAGGATCTCTGTAGATTCTGAAAAGGTAAACACAATCAGGGAGTGGCTAATACCTAAGAATGCACATGAAGTGCGTAGTTTTATGGGTTTAACACGTTATTATCAAAGGTTTGTGGAAAGATTCTCCAAAATTGCAAAGCCGATCACAACCCTCCAGCGCAAAGGTGTTAGGTATGAATGGACTGAGGAATGTGATAAAGCATTTTCTGAACTTAAAAGATTATTGACTAGTGCACCAATTTTGCGAGTCCCGATATGGACAAAGATTTTACTGTGTGTACCGATGCATCTAAACAAAGGTTAGATGCAGTATTAATGCAGGAAGGAGGCGTAATAGCATATACTTCAAGAAAATTAAAGCTCCATGAAGAACTTTATGCTACGCATGATTTAGATTTAGCTGCAGTGGTTCTAGCTTTAAAAATATGGAGACATTACCTGGTAGAGAGAAACTTTGTGCTTAAAAGTGACCACCAAAGTTACAGTGTTTATTCACCCAGAAGGACTTGAATGATAAACAAAGACGATGGAGTGAATTCTTAAGTGAATATGATTTTGAAATTTCATATATAAAAGGGAAAGAGAATGTAGTAGCAGATGCTTTAAGTAGAAGACCTCGAATATTTTCCCTCATACCTATCAAGGTGGACTTAAGAGATCAAGTACAGCGTCTCGTCAGAGATAGTTGGTACTTAAAAGTAAGGTCGGAGCTTGATAGCAACCATTCAAAGGAAGCTAAGTTCGAAGGATATGATCTGGAAGAAGACGAAATTTTACGATTTCATGGAAGGATGTATATACCAGATAGTGGAGATCTCTGAAACACCATCCTAAAGGAAGCCCACAGGACAGTGTATTGTGCACATCTTGGTGTAAAGAAAATGTATGCTGACACAAGGAGACTCTTCTTCTAGACAGGCATGAAAAACGACATTGTCCAGTTTGTCGCTAAGTGTCTTGAATGTCAGCGGGTAAAAGTTGACCATTGTCACCCAGCAGGTCTCCTACAACCTCACGACATTCCTATGACCAAGTGGGAAATAATTTCAATGGATTTTATCATTGGGTTGCCCCTTACACAACAAAATCATAATGCCATTTTGGTTGTGGTAGATAAATTAATAAAAAGCGCCCATTTTATCCCGATAAGAGATACTTACGAAGTCGCTGATGTAACTCGAGTATTCATAAATGAAATTATTAGAATTCATGGAGTACCTAAGAAAATCATATCAAATAGAGACTCTCGATTCACATCAAGATTCTGGATTTGTATGCAATCAACCTTAGGGACTCAGTTAAATTTAAGTACAGCTTATCATCCTGAGACTACCGGGCACACAGAAAAGGTAAATCAAGTACTAGAAGATATGCTAAGGATGTATGTTATGGATCAACAATCACGCTGGGAAAAGTACTTACCCTTAGTAAAATTTGCATACAACAATAGTTATCACAGTTCAATCGGGATGCCACCATTTGAAGCATTATATGGGAGACCCTGCAGAACGTCGTTGAATTGGGACAAGTTAGAAGATCAGGTAATAGTTGGGCCAAAATTGTGCCAAGAGATGGAGGAGCAGGTAAAGTTGATTAGGCAACGATTGAAAGAGGCACAAGATAGACAAAAAAGTTATGTTGATGCTCACAGGACAGATAGAAACTACGTAGTAGGAGATCAGGTTTTCGTCTGCATTAGGCCAAATAAGAGCACCATTCGGTTTGGGAAAGGGACAAAATTATCACCTTGCTTTATTGGGCTGTTCGAAGTCTTGGAAAAAGTTGGACCTGTCACCTACCGTCTTGCACTGCCACCCCACTTGCACAAAATTCATAATGTATTTCATGTATCTACCTTACGACACTATATTGCTGACAAATCTCATAATCTTCAATGGAAGGAGCCGCAGGTATCGAACGAGGGAACCATTATAGTCGAACCATTACGTATACTGGAACGTAGGGTTCGACAGCTCAGGAACCGACTCATTGACCAACTTTAAAGTCCAGTGGGACAAATAGAGTCCGAGATCGGCAACTTGGGAAGATGCTGAGGCCATATGCCAAAAATATCCCAACTTATGCTAAATTTTGAGAAACTGGAAACCTTACATGTATATGACTACTCTATTTTGATACTTGAGACCCTATTTTGAAATATCACGTAAAGATGAGTTTTACTTTGCTGGTACATGGATACCCATAAAGATATGATGTTATTTAACTCTATTGATACAAGATATATGCTATTTTCTTAACTTTACTAGTGCATGGATACCCATATGAAATATGTCATTTAATTAACATTGCGGGAATATGAGATCTAGATCATATATTATGTTATAAATAAGGCTATCTAACAATTCGTTTCATTTTTGCACCTCAATATGATTGAAGGAATAGAAATAGAAAAGTAACTACATTTTAAATATGAAAGCTAAACATATTAGTATATAGACTGAAAATGGCTAAATACATTGTATCATAGATGGCAACATGTATGAACTATACAGGAGTTGCTATCTAGTGAGAAATTGTATTGAATATATGGATGCATATGTTGTAATGTGTATACGAGTGTTTACATTGCAGATTGTGTACAAGTATTTACCTTGCAGAACACATCGTTACCGAATCAATCACGTGATGACAGAATTCCAAGAACAGTTGAGACTCCATGAGATTCCATGATAGGCTGTTGACCCTGGTCCTACTAGGAAGGGTGGAAGTATTGCCCACCGTTTATCCTCCAAAACTTGGAGTCATGGGAGGACTGTGTGAGTCACGCTCCCCTAGACGTGTGATGATGACTATCAGATGCCTACTAGTAAATCAAGTCGATGTAATTGACGTTGACACCCTTAAGGTCTATGAATGGTTGGATCAGTAAAACTGATGCCATGGCATATTCCTGTAGAGGATGGATAGGATGGGAGCGGAAGAGATTATGAATGATAGGATGATTCTAGAATAGCTTGGAGACTCAGTTGAGTGGAAAGTAACAATTAAATTACAAATACATACATATTCAAACAAAAGTCAATCTTAAAGTACAAACCTTACACCATCACCCTAATCTCTAAACGCAATTATTGATATGATTATATAAAACCCTAACTTCGAGACGAAGTTTTTCGAAGGGAGGAAGTATGTAATGACCCATTCCAAGTTATAAGCAAAATAATATTAGCGTGTATACGACGTATGCATATGATAGCTACCCGTGCATATATCGCGTACAACGCACTAGTATACATACCTGCTAATGTTGAAAATATCTAAGTTAGGGTAACGAATTGAATATCACAATGCATTTTATCTCGCCGAGAAATAATGAAATATCAAGCTAGATACTTAACACGTATACCGCTCTTATATGCGTATGCGTGGTAGAGCATTAATCAAGAAAAACAAAATATAATTTAGTACAAATTATATGTGAGTGGACAAATAAAATAATAATATAATTTGATTAAAATTATAAAGTTAATTTAATTAAGTTAAAAACAAAAAAATAATAAAATTACTCTTAAAATAATGAATCAAAGTCAATATCTACATAAATGACTATAATATCTCCATAAATGACTTAGTCAATATCTACATAAATGACTATAATATCTACATAAATGAGAGGAGGTGAATGAAAGTTATAAAAGGGGAGGTATGTGAAGGAAAGGGGGAGGATTTTCTCTACTAATTATGCACTATTGTCTAAGGAAATAGTGAGGGGTATGAACTGTTTTGAAGGGAAGAATCATTTTTCTTGGAATTCTGAGCACAGGGGCAGAAGAGGTATCTTCTGGGTCTAGGATTGTTTCCTAGATTGGCAGGGAGGAAATGATTGATTCGGTAACCTGTCAACTACATCCACGAGGAGAACCACAGCCCAATAAGTCACCCAATTCATTCCAGGTATTTTTCTATGCATAAAATAGTTACTTATGTAAGTTTAAATTCACTGTTGGTCTCCATTTATTTGAATGTATGCTTAAATCTATGTATAGTAAAAGTTTAGAGTAAAATTGATGGTTTTGGGGGTTTTACATGTAATACGAAGGGGATTGTTGCCGCTGAGTTGGGCTAGGCATTGCGCCGCTACCTGGGGTTTCGGCGCTCTCGGGAACTTATTGGTGTTGGCGCCCCCCAGCCTATAACGCATGTCGGCGACACCCAGTCTCCCGCATCTTCATACTCCTGCGCTTTAGTGCTTGGCACGCTGCGGACCTGGACTCTGCAACCAATGTCGAACCCCATAGATGACCACACAGCCATCATAGACAAAGAGCTAAGTGTTGTATGCTTTCAGATTTTTATCCCCTTACTGAGTATCATTTAATTGTACTCAAGTCAAGCAAATATATATATATATAATTACTTAAATATAATATATAACCTGATATAATATTCATATATTAAATTTGTAATATTTTTAATATAAATAAAGTTTTTCATACATATATATAAACTTTAACATAAAATTTAAAATTTAATTATTAAAATTAACTCATTATAATATTGATATATTATCGCCAATGGGGGTTTGGTTCGACGGTGAAGAGTGTGTTGTTAAGACACTCGTGATGAAAAGGTCACCGATTCCAATCCCCCTGAAGGCAAAAATAAAATCCAGTCGTGATAAGGGCTGGTGTAGCCAAGGCCGGGTGCGATCCCCGGGTAATTTTGACGGCTTAGATGCCCCTCGATCGCGGTTTCTCAGAGAATAGGTTTGGGTGAAGTCATCTCAGGACCCACACTACCAAGCAAACAAAAAAAGAATATTGACATATTATCTTTTTTATATATATAAAACAATATATGGCATAAATTATCTATAAAACGAACTTAACCAAATTCAATTAAAAAGCAATAAAAAATAATTTAATTTAATATATAATTCATTATAGCATTTATATATTACTTTTATAATACATATCAACAATACATATGAAGCAAATTATACAACTATGTCAATGATTTAATTAAATACGCTTATCGCTTAACCTACCGAAATGACAATTTTGTATGCAAGTGCAACTCTATCGACACTTTACGGAGGCCAGATGGCACTCATACAATATCCCACATCGGCATCATAAAAACCTTTCATCTACACACTCGACGACCCAATCGAATGAGCCTTCAAAATTCAATGAAATTCAAACTCCATACCCAAAACACTGTGGACCCTGTAACGTAAAACAAAGCAAACGGAGAAGAAAACTTCTGAGCCCTATATCCTAAAACAAAGCAAATGGAGAAGCAAACTTTCAAACCCTGTAACCTAAAATAAACCAGGCGGAAAAGTAAAATTCAACCGAACTTTATCGCCCCTAACCCAAACTCCAAGATATTTTTGAGGTTCACCGAATTTCGAACCTTAAGGTTCAAATTCGACGAACCCTGTAACATTGGACCGAACAATGGCATCACCATTACTTATCCATTAATGTGTACATCCTTATCCCTAGCAGGCCTAGCCTCCTTATCCACAATTTCCCTGATTGAGAGGGAGCTTGGTGATCAGTTTCTTACTTGGAAGAAACTAGATAATTCCTAAGAATGAGCTTAGGTACATTCCTTATACAGGAATGAGTACATTCCCTTGTGGAATAGGTCCTCCCTGGCTGAGAGGGAGAGATAGACACATCATTCTGGTTTTCACTTGGGAAGACAGAATGGAGGATTGCGTAATCAGATGGCATTCGATACTCTTTGAGAATGTGTTAGGGCATTCAAGATAAGAGTAGTCAGGGACCGATATTCTTTGAGGGCTAGCTACCCAAGAGAAGAATAGTCCAAGAAGGTCATACTTTGGGAACACCCGGGTGGAGTATGTACCTTGGAGAGACAATGATGAAGGTGTCTATAAGTCATGTGTCTCACCAGCATTGTAGTCCATTGTCTCGTTGAGAGATGGGGCTGTTAGTCAAGGCCTTGCACTAGGACAATGCTGGTTGATATGATGCTATACAGATGCGATTACCAATCCGATTCTTCTTATGAGATTCTTTAGTTTGAAAGTGACCATGTACCTGTATGAATACCTCCCTAGTTAAGAGGGAGTGTTGAAAAGTGTAACTAGGTCGGACTTCATATTGACTATGTAATTATGTATTTTATGTAAAGAAGAAGACAGATAATAAAATGTATTTTGCACTTGATTCATGGGTTTCATGAGCAAGAGTTTATTATAGATTAGATAGACTTCTTCTTGATGTCTATTAGGGTTTTTGTCTTCTAGAATAAATATAATTAAGTGTCATTCATAAGAAGGATCGAGTCTAGAGAATGCTCCAAGACCTTGTGGAAGAATGGCTTGTAATTGCCCTCACCATCGTTGGAAGTCAAGCACTTATAATATGCTACAAGTCGGCCTTTAAACTGCTGGATGAGTCGGCCTAAAAGTTATTAGTATGGTCGACTTCTAGATAGGAAATATGACTCTATATATATACCTATGCCTGCGGCTCATTCATAAATTGTAAAACGGTGATCTTTGTAATAACAAGTGCGGAAAAGACAGGATATGAAGTGTCGACAATACAGGTCATACAATGCGGATTATTCTAATGAAGGAAGTGCGGATAATACAGGTCATACAATGCGGATTATTCTAATGAAGGAATTGCGGATAATATATATGACAGAAATGCGGATAGTTATGAGGTGTTCGAACCATAGAAGGAAGAACGAATAAGTCTGAAACATAAGATGAATCAATCTGAAGTAGACCTAAAGCATAAATCTGTGTTTGGGTGTAGATCACAGGGAAACAGTGCGGGCTAAAGACAGAGAGATATGCGGGTATATCTTAGGCATCACAGCATGATGTCACCTGAATTAAATGCAGAGTTAAGGTTGTGATTGACTGTGTTATATTGCTATAAAAATATGCGGTCAGTATGAAGGAAGGTGCAGATCATGTAATGCTACGTATTATCTATGATGATGTGCACTCAAAAGTGCAAGAATAGAAGGAAGATAAATCTATGATTTACCTTCCTATCTTCAGTACTCAAAAGAACTATATGCCAAGTGAATATGAAGAAGAGCTTTGATAAAAGAAGATGAAATCAAGAAAGATTGAATTAGAAACCGAGTTTTCTAAGGTTAGTATAGATCAGTGTAAGTTTGTGCAGGAGAGAAGGATCAGCGTTGCGAGCGTACAAAGAAGCATAGACAATGTCTTGGAGGCATTCCTAGGTCAAGGGTTTAAGTCTAGGTCATGGTACTTGTCATTTGAAGATCTATAAGAAGAATTATTTGCGAGTTTTCCTTTCCAAGAGGGAGAGGTTTTGCCCTAGCACTAGGAGCCTAATTTCGTGTCTCGTGTATTTTGATAATTACTTGATGAAAGACTAACTAAGATAAAGAAGAAAAAACACAAGTAAACCCACAAGAAATTATCAAGAAGAGAATTTGTATTATTCACTAGCCCTCCAAATTCTCAACAAGGTTAAGGAAGGGATAGTCTTATTGCCAGTCATCAATGAGATAGTGGTCTGAGGAGAAGTTTGAGACTGGGGTCATAGTAAGTCAACTTATCGATAGTGACGATCTTTCCTTTGTGAGGAAAGCACATATTGCGAAAGACAACAGATGTGATAGCGGACATGGCATATGTGTAACTACGACCCAACGAGATGTTATAATCTAATGGGGCATAAATGACTTCGATATCAATCAAGATTGTCTTGCCAGCAACAGTAATGGGGCAGTTGCGATATAAACCAAGGGGCTGCGAGGGGTGACTGTCCCAAGCACGAAGAGTGATAGTGGATGGTGACAAGTCAGGGGATCGAGTTGCTTCCAAACACTTGTGGCCATCACACATGTGGACGTGCCTTCATCTATTATACACCGTTGGACAGTGGCGTTTTTTACGGAGACTGGTATTTGAAAGGCAACAAATGAAGGAAGGGGGGGATATTCTGCTTTTTCAACATCAAAGACAATCATACGATCATCAGAGGGATCCATAGCGCCCAAAGCATTTCCGTTGGGATGGGCAAGTATGGAGGACTTCCAGCATTGACATGGCAGCAAGAGACTGCACCAAGTCATCTACTATGTTATAGGTATGGAAGGCTTTAGAAGAAGCAACATTTCGACATAATGGACCCTTGGGGATCTTGGGGGTAACCTCGACCTTAGGCTAAGGGATCTGTATGGTACCATTTGGTGATGACAGAGGCTCAGTGGAAACTTTGGGTTGGCAATCAGTCGTTGACTTCGCAGGAGGCTTGTCATATTGGCGCGACAGAGTCTGGAGGTTGACTCGTTTGGTGTTGATTTCATCGGAATTCATCATGAGGATCTGGTAATTGTTTTGGCCTGATTGTGAAGGTTGAGGGGTTGCAGTATTCTATGTGGGTTGGGCAGCCACATATCCTTGATGAGGAAAAGGGATTGTAAGTACAGTCGGTTGTGATGAGGCAAGAGGGGTAGGAGGGGGAGCTATGGGTTGAGGTCCTCTAGAAGCAGTTGCTTGAGGATGCAAATGAAGATGGAGGATGCCTCTATATATATGACAATTTGTCCTTATGAAGGTGAAGTTGACCTTGACATTTGGAGGCAAATTTGAATTTCAAATTTTCAGTTTTCTTGCCTTGATAAGGTTATGACTTGAAGAATTTATTTTAAATAAATAAATATTTTTCCTTATCCGAATTTGATGATCTTTAGGTCGATTTTGGTGCTCTCGAAAAGAGGAATACAATGGCACAATTATCTTCCCCAAAGGAGTTGTCCAAAGTGAAATTTGGCCCTAGTTGCCAATTTTAACAAGTAGCCTATCAATGCTCATGGGCAATAGTCCTCCAAAAAGGGGAAAACCCCAAAAAACCCCATTGTTGGGCAAGTTTTGGGCAGTTGGGCGAAGAAACCCAAAATTGGGGCTTGGAGTAAAGTTTACTCAATCATTTTAGAAGAAGAGACCCCGCTAGGAAATCTATAAATATGATAGGGATGAATTCATTTTGGAGCATCAAGTGTGGATCATCTAATTTGTTTTGAGCATTAGCTCTGAGGGTTTTAAGACCCCTTTCTCTTTGTCAATTTTGGTGGTGAAATATTCCACCCTAGTTGACACCTTCCTCTCTTTTCTCACTGTTTAGGCACAAAAGTATTGTTTGAAAAAGAGCAGAATTCTTAGTGTATTATTCTTTGTTTGGGAACATAAATACTATTGGGGAACAACGAATTATGTTGGGATTATAATTCCCGGTCTTCTCACAAGGGTTTCAAGTTATTCTATTTGACACGGAGATATCTTTGAGGAGACAGTGAAGCTTTGTTTTGGCACAAAAACTCTACTGAAGGGACAACGAGGTCTTGATCTTGGGCACAAGGATTTGTCTGAGGGACCATGAGGCCCTCTATTATGTTTTGGGCGGTGATCTTTGGCAGAAATGGAAAAGGAGCAACTGGAAAGACATTAATTTGAGTAGTCTCCAAGGAAATATTTCCTATGGGAAGAAATTCAGCTCTCTGAGGGTAACCAAGGTTTTTTGCAAGACCAAACCCTTGTTCTGTAACAAGGATTGTCTGTCCAATGAAAGTTTACAGTGATTTGAACCCGAGTTTGAAGATTTGAAGTGAGCAGCCAAGCCAAAACCCATAAGCGTGAAGGAGGAAGCCTATTACAGTAGTCGCACTTGAGAAAAGGGTTTACGAAGGACAATGAGGGTTTATGTTTGTGGTCCAGTGTGTTCAGCCCTCACCAGTGGTCTGAATTTAAATTTGTATGCAGTTAGGGTTACAAAATTTGTTTAAAGTCTGTGGAATTTCGTATTTGGATTTCTTGGACCATGTGTGGTAGCAAATACGTGTGTATGTTGTGAACTATATCTATACAATTGTTGAAAATTACATTTATGAAGTTGTGAATATTGGAACATTGCAATCATTGGATTGGATGTCGTACTGTTGAATTACATAGCGGAAAAATGTGTATAGCATTGTTATCACAGTAGTATCATTGCAATCATATTTAGTGAATTGACGATTTATATTTTGTACCATAATTACAGTATTACAATCTACATTGTCATTATTTGGTTGCATTGTTATTGGAACCCTAGGGGAAACTAGGGAAAATTTACCCTAGTATCTTATAGTGGTATCAGAGTGCAAGCATCCTGCCAGTTTGTGAGTGCATGAGCCTTGTATGCTTCCTGAGGATACAAGCAATGTCACTGTAAGAAGAAAGAGGGGTACTCACTATTCGAGCAGGGAAAGGAGAACACGACCCTAGCATTATGTTTAACGAATTACTCCATGGACAACATAAAATGAACTAGTGGTTGCAGCAGCAAGGGCGACAAATGATTCAAGGGCAGTGGGAGATTGCATAAGTTTTGGCTCAAGGACAGCAACAACTTGCTCATCTCACAGGACAACAAATCGAAACATTGCAATCATTGGATTGGATGTCGTACTGTTGAATTACATAGCGGAAAAATGTGTATAGCATTGTTATCACAGTAGTATCATTGCAATCATATTTAGTGAATTGACGATTTATATTTTGTACCATAATTACAGTATTACAATCTACATTGTCATTATTTGGTTGCATTGTTATTGGAACCCTAGGGGAAACTAGGGAAAATTTACCCTAGTACCTTACAGTGGTATCAGAGTGCAAGCATCCTGCCAGTTTGTGAGTGCATGAGCCTTGTATGCTTCCTGAGGATACAAGCAATGTCACTGTAAGAAGAAAGAGGGGTACTCACTATTCGAGCAGGGAAAGGAGAACACGACCCTAGCATTATGTTTAACGAATTACTCCATGGACAACATAAAATGAACTAGTGGTTGCAGCAGCAAGGGCAACAAATGATTCAAGGGCAGTGGGAGATTGCATAAGTTTTGGCTCAAGGACAGCAACAACTTGCTCATCTCACAGGACAACAAAATGTCGTTGCCAACAATAAAACCACCAATGAAGGTAGTGGTAATCATAATCCTACTTTACCTAATAATTGTGCAAACAGCAGAAGGAGCAGTCGACCATTACTTCCCCAATTCACAAACAGTCAAGGGATGACAGCCCAAGAAGCAGTTAATATGAATCAACTTCTTAATGAGTATATTCAGGATTATGCGAGATTGGATGAGAACGCTCGAGCAGTTATGACCTTCAATGAATACAACAACTTTAGGTACAAGAATAGACCCTGGGGGCAGCTTAATGGGGAACTGGCACACAAGGTAAGTAAACTTCCTTTATCTTCAATTGACAGATCATCTAAGGGTTCAGCAAGAGCTTGGGTGCAAATTCGACAAGTTACATCTATAAGGGGAAGCCCATTTGTGGTGGTATCATGGACTACTTACACTGGGACATACAAATATTATTTCTTACGAATATTTCACTCAACAATTGTGTTGACCACTGGAGTGTCACCTGATGATTATATGAAGACTCCATGCCCAAGGTTGGACCAAAGGACACTTGTATCATCAGATATCATCAAATTACCAGAGTTTTTAAACTCTACTTCTTATCATTTTCTTCTTCAGTCCTCAGATTCTACACCCCTACGGGGATATTGTATAAATGTCACTAGCGTGATGAATAAAGCCATGTAACAAGCCTAGGGTGTTGGGACTCAATCAGCAAGATAGTACACCTTCGAGTGTTTTTTTACTTGGTTAATTATTCCTGCTTTTTAGCAACGAATAATTTTCTAAGTTTTTTCACTCATTGCATTACCCCAAAGCCAAGGTGACAGCTTGAAGGTTGAGCCCCGTTGACCACTCTGTGTCAACGACTCCATAGCAGTACACCCCCCATTTTTGCAAATGGGATCATGTTCGAGGTGTTCATGCCATTCAGATTTCATCATGAGTCGACAGTTTTATAAATGATGTAAACTCATTCTACATGTTTATAATGTAAATAATCTTAGTAAGACCATCATGTATGTAACAACCTAGGTAACCCTAGTATTTTGGTGACGACTTCTATCCTAGGAGGTTTTTCGTCTCACTGATTCATTTATGTTTCTTGACACAAATGATTGGTAGAGTTTTTCCCCTCCAACCTCACCCCAAAGCTAGGGTGGATTTTGTCATCAAAATACCAAGTGAGTCCTAGTGTTTTTTATCGAGTCTTTGTAAAGTAATCTGGGAATGATCCTAGCTAATTGGCTAGATCATTTTATTACATATTGCTAGGTCTACTAGATCATATTTTGAGTAGCAAAATTGGGTAGCTTATTGAGGATCTGTTGCGAACGGGTGTTCCCCTCATGGTTTAATGTATTAATCTTATGTAAAGAGGGTTGAAAAATAATTAATGCCCTCATAAGTCAATTAATTAAATTTTCTAGCCAAATTAAATTAAAAATCCTAAGCCATAAATTTAATTAATTTTATGTCCTAGGTCAAATTAAATTCTTCAAAGGCAAAATTCGTGGGTCACTAAAAAAAAAATTAAAGGTCCCAAGCCAAGGGAATATTGAAAATTTTGAGAAATTTTGGACCCTTGGGCCTTGGTAGTTAAGTCAAAGTCAAAGTCAAATTTTTGAGGTAATTAACTCAAAAATGTTATTTTTCAGTTAATTAAAAGGGAATTAATTAGGAAATTCCAAATGCCTCAAAAAATTATAATTTCGATGGACGAGATTAAAAAATAATCAAATCCTTTTCGACATTCGAGATTACTTTGACGAAAATCAACCGAACTAGTTGTTGGAGATTTATCTTATTAATCAGAAGTCTTTGTCTGTCATTTGCATCTGATCTGTTGATCGTGTACTTGCTCTTGAAGATCTCCTGTAATACTTTATGGAATAATACAAACGAAGTCTTTGGGGTTTTATTTTGATGGTCATGTTCCTCTTCAACATTTTATGGTAAACTTGTTTTTTATATTCTGTTGGTAATTATTTCAATGGATTGTTGATTAATGGTTCTTGTAGAGAAATCTATTGCACAGGTATCTTGCTTAGGTTACTGGATTTAGGGTAAGAATATTAATTGGATTGAATTAGCAGTTATGTTTGACTCTTGAAAAATTTATTTTTTTATCTTATTTCTCTATTGAATTAACAGTTTAACCTTTAGTGTGCAAAAATCTTTCAGATTTAGAATTGGGCATTTGGGGAAGTCCTCGGCTGGACCAGCTGACTCCCAAGGAAATAAGATCTGAAGAGCCCTCCGGATCTAATTCCCTGAGCTTATCTTAAATTCTATTTTTACATGGTTTTTCTAGGGCTTGTGCCTAAATTAAAATTTTATCTTATTTTTATCGAATTTAAAGTTAGATCTGGCTAGTAAGAGTCTTAGGTCTCCAGATCTGGCAGCAAAGTCAGACTTATACTCCTCAGATCTGGCAAATCTGCAACTTTTGTGCATAGATCTGTATTTTTATAGTGTAAATACTTAGAATTTTCTTTTAGTTTTATGATTTCTAACTTGGGATCGGGGTTTCATTTTCGGATTTTGTATATGCTGGGGTTTTTGGGTTCTTCATTTTCTCATTTTGCGCTGGTTTTATTGGGAGATTTTCAGAAAAAATTTAGATCTGAGCCAAATCTAGGCCCTGGAGGGTAAGATGTGGTCTCAGGATCGGATTTGGTAGCAGATCTTGGCAGCATCTCGCCTCAAGGATTAAATAATTACGAGTGCATTTGTTTTAAATCAAGAAAAATTCGAAAATCTGTATGGACTGGTGTGCTTGCATTGTATGCCTGTATCTGCTCCCTTCATCTGCGTTTGAACTCTCATCCGGCTCCTCCCTCCTTCACGGCAACTTATACCTCTGTGTTTTTCCTACGCTATATCCGCATCTCTTCAATTCCTACATTGCTCCATCATCTGTCTACACGTCCCTACTTGTTGCAACCACTGCCTTTCATCCCTGCATTCCCTCACACCGTTGCCCTCTCTTTCACGCAAGCATCCCTCCACGTTGTTGGTCGACAACCATCCAGCTCCATCTTCTCCGCAACCCGTCCTCCTCACTTGCGTTGTCCCTCCTCGCTGCTGCCATCGGCCCTCTCCACCTTACGCAGTCTCCATCGGCCTTGCTCCATTTCTCTGTGTTGCCTGCCTTCACTTCCTCATGCAACCTTTCTGTCCATCGACCTACATACAAACCTAACGATTAACGCATCATATTTTTTTTTAACTTTGATTTCAATTTATTTTTTTAGATTTCAATTTTTTATATTTTCTTTAGTTTGACATTTAAACATTTAAAATTTGAAAAAAAAAACATTCACGCAAAATTTTTATGATATTTGATTTCATATTAATTTTTTTAGATTTGAACTTTTTGATATTTAATTTGCATAAAGTTTTTATTAACATTTCAAATTGTGATTCTTTTTTAAATTTTATTAGCTTTTAACATTTCTTTTAAATTTGGATAATAGTTTTAGATTTGTATCTTAATTTCATTAAACTTTTAAAAATATTCAAAAAATCTAATCCTAGCTTTAAAAATTTTAAAAATCAAAGATTTGTCTATAGTTTAATTTTTAATTCTTTTTGTATATAAATTTTGGAATTATAATTGGGTTTTTTTTAGATCCTTTAAGCTTGTGGAGAAATTTCTATAGTTGACGCATTTTAATTTTTTAATATCCTAAGTTTAACTATAGGAGAAAATTTAATTTTTGGATTTGCATTATTTAAGAACATCATTTAATCCATAAATTGTTTGACAAAGTGTTTTAATAGCATCAAAATTTCATGGTATATCTAGATGAATAATTACTAAGATTTAAGTGTTAGTTAATTTTACATGCCGCAGTTGGGTTTGATGGTCATTGGCATCTGAGTTTTGGAACGTTTCCTATCGATTAAAATTGTTTAATGTTTAATTAGCTCTTGTTTCATTTACTTGAATTTGGATATTTATTGAATATTAATGTTTGGAAAATTCTTTCAAGTGTGATCGATATCTTATTTTTGTGGATCTACGACGAATGGTATATCTTTTAAATTGAGTAATTTTGGCATCTTCATAATTGGCACTCTCGCTTAAGTACTTAGTGGTTAGATCAGATTATTTATAACCTAAGTGCTTTAGGCTTTTAACATCACCTCTCATCTTCGAAGCTTGTTTCATCTCGCCCCTTCAAATCATTTTTCTTGCATTTTGCATTCCAAGTTAACATTGCATAGCAACAGTTTCTCATCAAGTACTTGGTTGTAATTTCCTTAGTAGGATAGTTGACTCCATAAGGCACTAGTATCAGTCTTTCAAATTCAATCGAATCCTTTAATCTTGCTAGACTTTTCACAAGTGTTTGGTCTTTTAACTGTGTTTCCCGAACTGGTTGATTCCCAACTAGTTCTCCTTCATTCCATTTCCATAGGGTCTAACCCCTTTAGTCTGTTATAAGGAGACAACTTAAATAGAGAGATTGGGGATCAGGGTGACAGCCCCCCGATCTGAACCCTCGTTGCAGTGCCTAGACATTTTGTGCGACAACAAGCCCCTAATTCATCTTAGTGTCTAAAGTCAATGTATATCATGCTAGGTCATCTCTGAAATTTCGTGGAATTTGACTAGGTCTAAGAAAAAAATTTAATAATTAAAAATTTCCTACAAAACGAGATTATGTGGAGAAGCAAAAGATGATGTGGCAGCCATGTGGGGCTCACCACATAAGGTACAACTCAAGTCAAAGTCAAGTTCCAAGTGAGAAAGTCAAAGAGGCCCACGTGGAAATTCATGAGGTAGCGTATGGCTAAAGTTCAAACTATGATTTAATTTGAATCAAATACTATAAAATCTAAAGTTTAAAAAGAATGTGAGTGGGAGTAGTCCCCACCTCACTCTCCATATCTATTTCAATGCATGGTTAAAGGGAATAGCATATAGCTCCAAGGAAATACACACATGCTAATAGGAAAATCAACGCATTTCTTAGAAAGACTATGGGAAATATTTGTTGAGATTATTATGGAGTATTGTCTCCATATTATTTCACCAAACTTACCACTTGTATGCTGCCCATTCAACAACATCTACGCACTGCATATTTTCCTTTACGCTGGTAGCTTCTATGCACAGTAAACACGCAGTCTGTTGGCAGCATTGGGTTCAAATTAACAGCAGTGGCAGAGCAGGGTGCTTTATTGAGGATTTGTTGAGAAATTTGCTCCCTCTACACCCACCATTCATCACACATGGCAGTAGCTAAGAGAAAAACAAATTTTGCATACGGGTTAAAGAAATTCAGTGTGCCACATCTTAGATTTGGTTTCTACACTTGGCATTTGGAGCTCCACTTATCAAATTCGAATTTGCCTTGTGATCTCCTCTCTCTCGCCACTTGGCATTTGGTTCTTCATTGGGATTTGCTCCCATTTTCTTATTTATATGAGTCTTTGGCTCTCATTATGTATCTTGGAACGAACTATTGTGTTTTGGGAGACTCTACTGGAATTTGTATTCACTTCTTTCATGATATAATAAAATACTTTGGGGTACTATCTTGTGTTGGTGTTCTCTTTCTATGATTGCAAGGTGATATTATTTCAACTTCTATGCTTCATTTTCTACATGGATTTTAGATTGTATTAGCTCTCATTTTGCCATTTTTTTTTATTAATGTATGTAAACTACCTTGCATAATTTTCGGATTAGAGAAATACTCTAGGAAGAGGAGCACTAGAAGATTCTCAGTTGAATCTCTAGCTTTCTCCTCCATTGTACAATCTAATCCCTTTATGAGTGCTAACGTCTTTTCAAAGTGTGTAAAAATTTAATGATTTGTTGAAAGAGTTTGAGCGTGGGGTAACTCTTCATATAAACAAACTCACTCTCAAGGACAAGAATAGAAGAAACCATACCAATTTTCTCCCACAAATCTTATCAAAAGAAATCGAAGAAGGGGTTTTCTTAACTTTAGCTTGTTAAGATCACAAATTCAAATTCAAAAACTTTTATTGATAAATGTTGTGTGTTTTAGTTGATTTCATCTAGCTTTTGGGAGTTTGTGGAAGGGCTTAGCCTTTCCTTGCTCGCGCAAGAGAGACCTTCTCTTGTTGCATGCATTTGTTCTATAATGTACGTTACTATTTTGAAAATAATCATGAAACTAACTTGTTTTTCTCTCTTGCCTTGTGTAGATTTCAAGGATGATTGGAGAGCTCCATTTGTAGAGGATTGCTTAAAGATCAAAGCATATTGTTGCAACCTTCTTGTCCAACCTTTTCTCTTACAAACCATCTCCTTTCTCTCATCTTCCATTGCAAGGATTTTTATCTTGAAGACCCACTGGTTGAGAAATTATTCACCTTCAGGAAAAGCGAAGTATCATGCTTGGGGCTTCCTATTGTACCTTGCTACAATCATTTGTAATTCTTCTTCCATTTGCATTTAGTTTATTTGAGGAGTAATTGCTCTTTGAGTTCTTTGTAAACTCCCCTCAAAGATCCAACTCCTCATTTTATTAGAGGGTCACTTCATTTTAATAAAATAAAAAAGGTTTCTTCAAAGGAGGTTGAGGATTATCCTCTTGGCATCCCATCCCTCTCTTTGGAGAGAATCCTTTGCATGTGTGTGATCTGATTCTTTTACTTAATTATATTTAATTTTCTGCAATTTTATTCTCATTTCTCACATGCCATAAATCTAACAATTTCACATTTAGTGCATCAAATACTTGGGCAATTTCACTTTACAAAGCAGCCTTTCATTTTATTTCAAGCTAATATTTCAAAGATAAAGTCTATTTCTTTTGCAAAGTTAATTGAATACAAAATCTTGAGTTTACTTTTCACAAACATTGCCATTTACTTTACATGCAAGTCAATCTCTCATATTTCTCAAGTTTATTTGCTTTTGGGTATATCACAAATTTATCATAAGGCAAAGCAAATACTTACATGTTTATGCAATCTTGTGTCTAAATTATCTCCATCATTTATTTAACATTTGCAAATTTACCTGCATGTCACAGTAGGCATATTAACTTAGTTGCACATTTAAAATTAACCTCCAAGCATAAGTTTGGTTGATAGAAATTATAGGGAAAAAAGTTTTCTTGGAAAGTTCTTCCATTTAGTACGAAGTAAGGCAAAAGTGTGTGACCCTACAGTTATAAAGGTGACTTGTCCCCTTGTAGGAATGAAGGCACACGTTGGCTCGTAAGACACAAGGAACGGGTATCGTTAACAACACCCTCGTGTCCTCGCCCCCTCTTTCTTACAGTCACCCCAATTTTAACCCCTTGGAAAGAGCTCAAGAGGAGGACTTCTCACCTAGATTAGGCATTTTAGATGAAAAGTAACCAAGATTAATTGCATCTCATACTAATACAGCTCATGGTTTTACTTGCAATTGTTTATTCTACTTCTCATTGTTGAAATTGAATACTTTGTTGTGGCAAACATTATTTTATCTACATTTTGCAAGTAGAACACTAACTGCTTTTCCTTTTGCAAGATATTTGTAAAGCATCCTTATATCTTGTATTGTGCTAACATTTTCTTGGTTCATTTTCAGGACTACTTATGCTTTCCATTTGAAAGCATTTCATCTATTTTAAGCAAATATATTTCATTTCTAGAGCAATACTTTAAAAGGCACTGGTTTTTCATATGCTTATGCTTATCTCATGTGTTGATGGTTAATGGTTAATTCATTTCATATTGCTCACATCATATTTGCTTTTAATCTTAAAAGGTAATTCTCCTAGAACCTCATATCTTTAGCTTAATTTTTCTTTAGGGACCACCCCCCATAGCTAACCTAGGAGATAGCTTAAATGGAGGGAGTCGAGAATCAGGATTAGTGTGACAGCCCCTTCTCTGAGTTCCTTGCCACCAAACACACCTTGCAGGGTTAAAGACTTTTCTCACTAACATGTAGGTAGGTGTAGGCAGCAAGGTCAACAAGTTGATAGACAGATTTGATCGAAAGCATCTAGATATACATTTCAAGGAATTAACACTAATAAAACAAATAAGATCGTCAGAGGAGTTCATTACAGAATTTGAACGAACCATCATCAAGGTAACAAATATATCTTAGGAAATGTCAGTCATGCTCTTTATAGAGGTTGGGTCAAGGCATTCAATCCCACAACACTTCAAGTGGCTATCAAAAAGACTCGAGATATGGGAAATGCATCAATCAAGTCTAAGTTTCCACCCAAGCATATTATTCCCCTAAAGGACAAGGAAAGAAGGCCCTTCCAACGTGATGGACCTCGAAGAGATAGGTTGGATGAGGAAACCCGAACTAAACATAGGAGAAAGAAGTTATGCTTCACATGTAGGGAGCCATGGGAACCAGGCCATCACTGCATGGGCAAGGGGAAAATTTACCACATAGAAATAACCTCTGATGATTAGGAAGAAGGAGAAGAGCTCATCTCAAACATTGAAGAAGAACCACCATAGCAAGAAGCAAAGGAAGAAGAAAGACCTAGTAATTCCAAGGAAGAACCACCACAAGAAGAAGCGAAAGAAGAGGAAAAATCCAGCAAAGTGAAGAAGCCTCGACCACAAGTCAAAATTGCAACCCTTTCTGGCACACCCAAGTATTATACCTTCAACATCAGAGGGGTTTTCAAGGGGCAACACATCACAACACTAATTGATGGGGGAGCTACACAATTTCATTGATTCAGCACTAGTGGCCAAGAGGTGACTTCCCACCAAAGAGTTTGAGGTCTGGACGTGATAGTTGCGGATGGATACAATTTGGATTGCACCCAAATGATACCAGATTTGAGAGTGACACTCGGTAACTATACTTTTACTAGTGATTTTTATGTAATATATCTTGCAGACATCAATATGGTATTAGGGGTCCAATGGTTGTATTTGTTGGGAAAACACACGATGGACTACCAAGCACTAGAAATGGTGTTAAAGGCCTCAAATGGCAGTAGAGTCGTTCTGAGGGGGGTGGCAAATGGAAGCCCACAAGTTGTGTCGACTAGGAGAATGGAGGCCCTATTCAGGCACGGAGATATAGCACAATGTAGCGAAATGCAGGATTATGAGCAAAGTAACCCCTAATGAGGACAAACCATAGTACACGGCAGATATCCAACATGTGCTAGACAAACATGCTCAGGTGTTTGGTGACATTCCTCCAGGATTTCCTTCCAAGAGGGGATTTGAGCGTACTATAGAATTGGAAGGAGGAGTTAAACCCATAATCACAATGCCATATCGACATTTGAAGAAGTTCAAAGACAAGATAGAAAAAACCATCCAGGAATTATTGGCAATGGGCCATGTCAGACCTAGCTCTAGTCTATTTGCCTCATTTGTGGTTTTGGTAAAGAAGAAGGATGGCACATGGAGAATGTGCATTGATTATCGAGCTCTCAACAAGAAAGCTATCAAAAACAGGTACCCTATGCCCAAAATCAATGAATTGTTGGATGAACTTCATGGAGCAGTTTATTTTTCAAAGATTGATTTATGATTAGGGTACCACAAAATCTGAGTTTGAGAAGAGGACGTGTCAAAAACAGCATTATGATGCCATTATGGACACTTTGAATTTTTGTTCATGCCATTTGGGTTAACCAATGCCCCTGCCACTTTCCAACACTGTATGAACAGTATTTTCAGCAAGCAGCTAAGGAAGTTTTTATTAGTATTCTTTGATGACCTTCTCATTTACAGCAAAACATGGGATGATCATTTGGGGCATTTGGATACAATTTTGAGCATTGCGCAGGAGCAGTATCTCTATGCCAAAGCATCAAAGTGCAAGTTGGGTTTGACAAAGATTCTTTATTTGGGACACAAATTTGGGAACAATTTTCTTGGAAGGGTCTGAAGAAAGATGTGATGAAATATGTCAAGGAATGCATGACATGCCAACAGAATAAGGTCGAGCATATGCATCCCATAGATCTTTTCCAACCTCTACCTATTCCCAAACAAAAATGGGAGAGCATCTCGATGGACTTCATTACAGGATTGCCCAAAGCGCAAGGTAAAGATTCCATTTACACCGTGATGGACAGGTTGACCAAGTTCGCACATTTCTTTGCAATCTCATATGATTATTCGGCCAAACAAGTAGCAAAATTGTTTTTCCGAGAAGTTTTTAGACTGCATGGACTGCCAAAGAATATACTTAGCGATAGTGACAACAAGTTTATGGGTGCCTTTTGGCAGGAACTCTTTAGGATGGTGAGGACTGAATTAACCCCTAGCACTAGCTATTATCGGCAGACAAATGAGCAGACAGAAATTGTGAATAAGTGGATTGAAAGGTACCTACGCAACTATGTGACAGGTCAACAGAAATCATGTATCAAGTGGTTGTACCTTGGGGGGCATTACTACAACACCTACTACTTATCCATTGGGAGGCCACCATTCAGATGCACCATCATTTATCGACAGGGTTCTTGGAGACAGCAAAGCGCCAATTGCTAAGGATTGGATATAGGAAAGTCAAGACATCTTCAGAGTACTCAAGGAAAACATGCAGGTTGCTCAGAATCGACAAATTTTGTACGCAGATCAGCATCAAATAGAACGTAGCTTTGAGGTAGGAGACCTTGTCTTCTTGAGATTGCAACCCTATTGGCAATCTAACCTTTAGATGAGTGGCGCTAAAAAGCTAAAGCCTAGGTTCTATGGGTCGTACAAAGTCCTCTAGAAGGTTGGCGAAGTCGTGTATGAGCTAGAACTTTCGAGAGACAGCAGAATCCATAATGTATTTCATGTGTTGTGCCTCAAGAAGGTCGTGGGGCAACAAGTACCCACATCTGTCAAACTACTGCACTTTGATGAAGAAGGGCAACTAGATTTAATTCTAGAGACAATCATGGTCGTGCAGGAAAAGAAGTTAAGAGGAAGAGTAGTTCAAGAAGACATTATAAAGTGGAAGAATTTGCTAGAGGAGGATGCAAAATGGGAAGGGGAACGTATTTTGCAGCAACCGAATTTGCAATTGCTTGAGGGCAAGTAATTTCGAGCATGGGGGGCTGTAACGTCGTCTACGAATTGAGGACGAATGGGACGAAGTAGCCTATCAATCCCTGTAGGCTATAGTCCTCCAAAAAGGGGGGAACTCCAAAAAAATCCCACTATTGTGCATGTTTTTGGGCAGCTGAGCAAAGAAACCCAAAATTGGGGCTTGGAGTAAAGTATACTCAATCATTTTAAAAGAAGAGACCCCGCTAGGAAATCTATGAATATGAGAGGGATCATCTCATTTGGTTTGAGCATTAGCTCTGAGGGTTTTAAGACCCCTTTCTCTTTGTCAATTTTGGTTGTGAATGATTCCACCCTTGTTGAAACTTGACCCCTTCCTCTCTTTTCTATGTTTTGGCACAGAAGTACTGTCTGAAGAAAAGTGAAATTCTTGGTGGATTGTTCTTTGTTTGGGCACAGGAATACTATTGGGTAACAGCGAATTCTGTTGGGATTATAATTCCTGGTCTTGGCACAAGGGTTTCCTGTTATTCTGTTTGACACGGAGATATGTTTGAGGAGACAGCAAAGCTCTATCTTTGAATGGACAATGAGGTCTTGATCTTGTCTTGATCTTGGGCACAAGGATATGTTTGAGGGACCGTGAGACGCTCTATTATATTCTGGGCAGAAATAGAAAAGGAGCAACTGGAAATACAGCGATTTAAGTAGTCTCCAAGGAAGTCTTTCATATAGGAAGAAATTGACTCTCTGAGTCTAACCAAGGTTTTTTGCAGGACCAAACCCTTATTCCGTAACAAGGATTGTCTGTCCAATGAAAGTTTACAGTGATTTGAACCCAAGTTTGAGGATCTGAAGCGAGCAGCCAAGCCAAGACCTGTAACCATGAAGGAGGAAGCCAATTACAGCAGCCGCACTTGAGAAAAGGGTTTACAAAGAACAGCAAGGGTTTCTGTCTGTACTCCAGTGTGTTCGGCCCTCACCAGTGGTCCGGATTTAAATCTGTATGCAATTAGGGTTACAAAAAATTTGTTTAAAGTATGTGGAATTTTGTATTTGGTTTTCTTGGACTCTGTGTAGTAGCAAATATGTGTGTATGTTGTGAACTATATCTATACAACTGTTAACAATTACATTTCCAAAGTTGTGAATATCAGAACACTGCAATCATTGGATTGGATGTTGTACTGTTGAATTACATAGTGGAAAAATTCGTATAGCATTGTTATCACAGTAGTACCATAATTACAGTATTACAATCTACATTGTCATTATCTGGTTGCATTGTTATTGAAACCCTAGGGGAAACTAGGGAATAATTACCCTAGTACCTTACATCACTTGCTGGACATGCTGGACATTGATAAAATTATCTTATCTTATCCAACGACCACATTAATGATAGACCTAGTGTCTTTCAACAAAGACACATAATGTCCACTAAGTCAAGATTATAATAAATACATATTAGAACATTGATTACACCAACACCAAATAAAGTTGATAATGTAAGTTCCTCCATTAGATCTTGTTGACTTTTGATTAATATTTATAGTTGTATGGTTAGAAGTAGATGCGAGATCTTTATATCTCCAATATTACACGTACATTACATGGTTGTGGAAGAAACTCGATAAAACTCAATGTCACAAAATAAATCATGAGAAAATGGATGTTTGCTTATACGGGAACCAATATGTCAAAGTGCGGCATCATGTACTGCTATGCTAGCAGCTACAGCCTACAATATAAAACTATAGGCTATCCTCTCTCACATATGAGAAAATATAATGACTATTCATAACATAAGATACACTGGAAATCATAACGATATTCGCTAAAACAACTAAAATTGGTAAGACATTCCAACTGCTTGTCATGTAGCCAGAAATTGAACCTGCGTTTGGTAGAGGATGGTGAATCAGCTTGCCGCTCAGATCCTTCCACGTGATTGGCATCATGATCAGTTATTCTATCGTTATATTTGGCTTCCCTTCCTTGAAGATCAGATTGTTCATCTTGTTGGTACTCTCTTTGATGGTCAGATTGACTTTCAATTGCAACACTAGTATCACACTCGATGACAGAACCTACAGCTTCCAGACAGGGGCAACCTCCTCTAGGCAGCAGATAAAGTCCTCTTCCTGTCCTTTTAAGCTTTAAGGATTTAAACAACTTCTTAAGAAGTTTCAAGAAAGCTTTGTTGGAGAGTTCTTGGATGTCTATCGCTTGTCCATCATCAATCATTTTCAGCAGCTGCAAACATGAAGAGCAAACTCAGTTTTTCCATCATACGAAATAAAACTGCAGTGTTGCTATAATTTACATATTTTTGAAAACAGTTGCCAACAGTTCAAAATAAAGACCCTGGCAAACCAAAACATTTTCTTTGAGAAAATGTATGCAGCATGGAGCATTTGCTGGCTCCATTATATATAAAATCAGATCATAACGAAAACATACATGGCCAGAACCTATATAATAATATAATTTCTCTGATTGAACATTGCTAAGTTTTTGAATTACGAACAATCAGCTTGCTGCTGTTCAAAACCAACTTCACTGGATAGGAGAGAGAGAGATTTCAATTTTCAACACTGAAATACTTGATCTAACAATATAATAATACATTAATTGAAAATTCCAATAAAAACTTCACAAATAAATTTCAACGATGTGAAAATTTTCCAAGCCTAGGTGACTAAAGACCTTATGATCTTGATGAACCAAGTAATTAATTATTGAATTTAAATAATGCAGAAATAAATTTCAGACCATGGAATTAATCACACAATCAGTGGAAATTAAATCAATGTTATCAGAACCGAACCGGTCATTGAACCGGAAAACCTTGTGGACCAGGAAATTTCCAATAGGTCGAAATTCCTAGGGCCGAATTCTTCCAATGGTGTCAAGTTGTAGGTTCTGGTCAATACATATTTCATTTTAATTTCCATGTCGGGTTGAAACCCTGATTTTCCTGAGAATAATTAAAGAAAGAGAATTGTTGTGGGTGTTTATCTGTTGTAACGTGTGATTGATCTCTCTATGTTTTTTTATTTCATCTACATATATCAATGTTGCAAATATCAGCGTTGGGATCAAATCAGCAAGGGTCGAAAAAACCAAAAAATCATAAGAATCATGAAAATATCGATAAAAACAGCAAAATTAAGATACCATCAAAATATCAGTAAAAGTCAGCAAACATTGACTAGGCCAAAAAATCATGATTTCGCAATTTTTTCACAATAAAATTGAGATGTTTGCAACACCGGCATTTATATTTATAGAAATTAAAAAACCAATGATTTTATTTTCAACAATTCAAAATTTATTTGGATAATAAAATAAATTGTTGGGAATAAATAAGTGTTGCGAGAAATTAAATCTGGTTTGGTATTAGGAGACTTTAACATGGTATCAGAGCTCTAGAAAACCCTGAAAGGGAGATCCAAGATCACGAGGGTTTGAATCAGTGAATTTCTTCTTTTTACGACAATAGAAATATTCTTAATTTTGCAGTTGGAGTTTTGTGGCCAAGTACCAAGTCGATTTGTGAGATAGCATCACTGAGTAGTTTGTGATATGAAGACAGGTTGGATGGGGGCGTTAACTTCAGTCCCTAGAAGGAGTTGATCATCATAGTTTCAAAAATGAATGATTTGTGGAATTTTGTGAACACAAATATATAGGTTCCTTCAAATCCAAACCAAGCAACCGAGCACAATCAAAAAGATGTGAAAGCAATAGGTATAATTTTGGATGGTAAGACAGATCACATAATTCCTCACATATCAGGGAAAGACAAAGCACGTCAGATGTGGGTAGCCCTAATCAGTCTTTATCAAAGCACAAACAAAAATAGGAATATGGTGCTACGAGAAAAATTAAATAGCATCAAGATGAATAAATCAGAGACTGTAACATCTTACCTCACAAGGATCCAATAGGCTCTATTGTTGAGGTTGTGAATGATTCAGAAATTGTGAAAGTAACTCTGAAAGGATGTGCCAAGCATGGACCACATTTGTGGATGGGATCCTGGCTGGGCTATAGTTTCCTGAAGGAGATCTGGAAGAATTCATTAACTGGAGAACAGCGAAGGAGTGGTGAGGAGAAAGAGGAGATTGCTCTTGTTGCACAAGCAAAAAGGGGCAAAGGAAAGGCCAAGAAAAAATAGAGTGGAGGTGGACCTTCACAGGGTAAAAAGGAAAAGGACATGAGCAAAGTCAAGTGCTTTGCATGTCACAAGTTTAGGCATTTTGCCAGTCATTGTCCAAAAAGGAAGAATCCACCATTTATGCAGTGGTTGCTTTAGCTAAAAAGTTTGAGAAGAACTGTGCCTTGGTGTCATGCCTTTTTGGAACTGTCATGAGAGATGTCTGGTTTGTGGACAGTGGAGCATCTCGTCACATGATGGGATCTCGAGACATTTTCACCAACATGACCAAGTAGCCCAAAGATATACATGTAGAGCTTGGTGACAATACCAAGTATGCAGTTGAGGGCAATGGTAGCATTGAGTTTCAAATGGACTTAGGAGGTACCATGGAGATGAATGAAGTGTTGTTTATAAAAAAACCGCGTTTGGAGAAGAATATCTTGTTAGCAATGTGTAAATTTATGTAGATGTTCTATGCTTGATGCAACTTTACTTTTCACTACAGCAATCACATAAAGAATCAAGTAAAATGTTGATAGAACATACCAGAGGATCTACAGAAGACAAACCAACAATAGAAAAATGTGGTGGTGCGTTACGGCGGTCAACAAGATGCTTCAACCAGCAAAGTCTCCTTGGTCAGCCAACCCAGCATGTGTCACAACAGCCCTCAAAACAGCCACACGGTCAACTCAAAGTCAACCCCAAAAAATTCAACGTTGTCCAAAAAAGTCAACCAAGATAGCAGCAAGAAAGTCAATGCAGCTCGGTCTTCAATCAACCTTTTGACCTCGGTTCTTATGCCAATGTGTACGGCCTTCCAAAATCGAAGTGTCCACCAATTTTCAGCCTCTTTGGACCATGTGTTGACCAAAGTCAACACTGGTCAAACTTGCGTGGAAACCCTAGCTGCAGTAAATTTGTCCTTCTTCCCACGTGTGAACCGAAACTGCTTCCAAGGAGCTCGTGCTAAATCAAAAGAGGAGATGATGTGTGAGGATGAGATGATGAGAAATGTCCTCCAACGTTGACTCTATTTATATCAATCATTGAGGTGTGTGACACATCTGCCGGGGGTGTAAAACCTTAAGGCCGACCTGCACATATTTGAAATTATTAAAAATAAATTCAAAATAAATGCTCTGCTCATCGGATTAAGATCAATTTTAGATTGATCTTACACCTCTCTGAAAGAGGAACCCAATAAAAATATTGATATCTTCATCTGAGCATCACAACATGGAGTTTGGACCTAGTTGTCCAATTTTAACACTCCCTCTCAACTAGGGAGAACTCCATCCACCTGTGCAATCAAACATTGTGCGTCATCTAGCCGTAACTTGCTTTGTTGGCCTCTTTATTTCAGAACAGAAGTGGGTCAGTCACAAAGACATCATTCCCCGGCTGACAGATTCAGCCCAGAGGTCCGAAACCTCTATCGGACTCACAAAGAGTCTCATACCAACCAGAAGTTGATTTGCCTAACCCGAAGTCAATTGGAGGTCCGAAACCTCAATATACTTGATCCCAGATCAAGTGGTTGGACCGTGCCATCCTAGATAGAGAGTACGGCAATCTCTGATGTGTCCATCAGTCTTTACTACTAGTCTCTAGCTTTTCCCACCTCATTGGCCAAATGAGAGGTACTTCCCATGAGCCCTGAACTCAGTGGGTAAGATGCATACGGGGCACAGATAATGAGAGGTGAACCAACTCAATAATCACGGTGGGGCCCAAGCACACCAACAAGGTTCGGCAAGCCTAGCCCTGTGGTTGCTTATAGCTCCGAGAAGCTATCCCCAAAGCCCCCCAGAGCTCCCAAAGCTCATCGTCCCAAAAATTCCACATCATATGGTCATTCCACGATAAGACTCACCATCAAGGTCCTAACCTTCCCTGAGATGTGAGAATATCCGCACCAAGCTTCATCGGGCCTTATATGATCAGCCTATCAGCGCTCGTACCATATCTCTGATAAAGTGGTACTCCGATATCAATATGCTTGATCGATCAAGCAAACACTGATTCCTCTGTTAATCCCACTCTGCTATCACAGAAAGTATCACTATATCTAGCACATGTTCAACAAATTCTCACTAAAGATCTTCGCAACCAACCGTCTACAAATGTGCCATACTGGCATCGTATTCGGCTCAAGATGTTCAAAGCCACCGACTTTTGCTTCCTGCTCATCCATGAGATCGAAGCAGAACCAAGATTGAAGCAGCATCCCGATGTGCTCTTAAGATCCACCACACTGCCAGCCCAATCGGCATCAGTATATCCACGGAGTATCACACTCCCGGCAGTGTATCTCAGCCCATGGTTTATCGTGCCCCGAAGATATCTCAAAAGATTCTTGGCACCAACCCAGTGAAAATGATGAGGCTCAACCATCTGTTGACTCAAAGTGTTCACCGCAAAACATATGTCCGGACGGGTGTTCACTAAGAACATCAAAGCTCCTATGAGTTGACGATACTCAGTAGGATTAGACATGAACTCCAACAATGTTTGCCACTCAACTTCTTGAAGTTGAGCTCCATTGGTAAATGTAATAATCTGACTCTGGGTACCCACCATACCAAATCTTTCCAAAAGCTTCACAGTGTATTTTCCTTGAGAAAGGAAAATCTCGCCAGGTCTCTACCAGACCTCCAGGCCTAGGAAGTAATGCATCAGTCCTAGGTCCTTCATCTCAAACTCAGCAGCGAGCTCCCTCTTGCACCGATGAATGAGAGGGTCAGCACCTGTCAAGAAGAGGTCATCCACATATAGCACCAAAATGAGAGGCTTTTCTCTATCAACCTTGAAGTAAAGGTTTGGATCAGCATTACTACGAGTGAAGCCCAACTTCATCAAGTAGCTATCTATCCTCTCGTACCAAGCTCTGGGTGCTTGCTTCAGCCCATAGAGGGCTTTCTTCAACCTGCAGACATGGGTGTCCCGATCCTAGACTTCTAACCCCAGAGGTTGTTCCACATATACCTCTTCCTTTATCGCACCATGCAGAAATGCGGTCTTTACATCCATCTGATGAAGACTCCATCCTTGCGTTGCAGCAAGGGCTATAATAGATCGAATGGTGGTATATCAAGCCACAGGTGCAAATATATCATCATAATCTATGCCTTCCTTTTGAGAGAAGCCACGGGCAACAAATCTTGCCTTGAACTTTTCAGCACTCCCATCAGATCCATGCTTGATCTTGTAGAGCCATTTCGAGGTGAGAACTGCTTTGTCCTTCGGTCTTGGAACCACATCCCAGACATCATTCTTCATTATGGACTCATACTCTTCGTGCATAGCATCCTTCCAGACTTGATGCTTTACAGCTTCCTCAAAAGATCCAGGCTCGGATTGTACAATAGTACTCATGGCTACTAGATACCCTTGGTATCTACTCGGCTTCATGCTTTCACGGAATGTCCCCCTTGGGGCCGCATGTCCCTCAGCATCCTCGAGAGTGTCCCTGAGCCATGATGGTCTCTTTCCCAATAAAGTAGGTGGATCAATCGGGTCCATCGGTCCTTCAACATCAGGCATCGTTTCATCCTTCAGTTCCTCTTGATTTCCAGGCCTTGCTTCATGATCTTCCTCAAATCTCGAAAGATTGACTACTTTCCTCAGGGAAGTACCTTCGTCAAAGGTGACATCGTGGCATATCTCCACTTCCCTTTGACCAAGCACATAGACTCTATAGGCCTTCGAAGTTTCACTATAGCCCACAAACATTCCTTTCTTCCCAGAAGCATCCAACTTGCTCCTCTTTTCTATCAGCACATGAAAGTAAACAAGACATCCAAAAACTCTAAAATGTGATCAGGTTTCTTACCAGAGAAAACCTCTTTGGGAGTTTTGGATTCTAGAGCGGAATGCGGGCATCGGTTTTGTATGTACACAGTAGTGTCCGCAACTTCTCCCCACAGAAACTTCGGCAGACCTTGGTCACATAGCATGGCACGGGAAGCTTCCACAATGGTCTTGTTCTTTCGTTCAGCAACACCATTTTTCTCAGGAGTATAGACAGTTGTGGTCTCCCTCTTGATGCCAGCTTCTCTGCAAAAGTCCTTGAACTCGTTTGTCTCATATTCAGTGCCATTATCAGTTCTCAAAATCTGGATCTTCTTCCCTGTCATATTTTCCACCAAGGCTTTGAAGGTACGAAACCACATGAAAGCCTCATCCTTCTTCTTTAAGAAGTATATCCAAGTTTTGCGAGAGAAATCATCTACGAATGTCATATAATATGAACATCCTCCCAAGGATGTCACGAGCAGCATACCAGATAGATTAGAATGGATCAATTGCAAGACATCAGATGTCTTTGAGACACTTGAGGGAAAAGGTCCCCTTGTATGCTTTCCTTCGGCACAACCCTTACATACACCTTCATGATTATTTGAAAAGTCGGGCATCCCTGTCACCACCTTCCTTGCTTCGAGAAGGGCTTTGTAGTGAAGATGTCCAAACCTTCGGTGCCATAGTTCAGTTTGTCGAATAGTATCACATGTCATTGCTCCCAGCAAACTTCCTCCAACCTGGTAGAGTGTATCAACTCTAAACCCAATCGAGATAGCTTCCTTGAAGCTCTTCTTCGACATGAGCACCTTTCCATCAGTGAATGCTACATTGAAACCTTTGTCTTCCATGGTCGATATAGACACAAGGTTCTTCTTCAAATTTGGTACATAGAGTACATCCTGCAAGTGGAGGACTTGACCTTGAGACAAGTGGAGGGTCACTGTCCCTGTCCCTTTCACGGGATATGTGGCATTATCTCCAAGGATAATTTCCAGATTAGTATCCTTCTCAACCATATCAGAGAGTGCTTCCTTGAACCCAGTGATGTGCCTTGAGGCACCACTATCTATCAACCAGACATCCATAGTGTCGGGTGGAGATGCAACAGAGAAGGCAGATACAAGAATGTATTCATTTCTTTTATCAACAACATGTGATTCCTCATACCTGGAGTTTCTTGACCTTTTGAAAGGTTGATCATTTCCGCCGGAGAGAGCCCTCCTCTTTCCCTTGGACCTAGTGTTCCTTTGATTGCCATTCCTCCGATTGTTGTTGTTGTCATCACCATCGGGAGAATCCTGCTTGAAAGGACATTCTCTAGCATAGTGACCAGGCCTATGACAAGTGAAGCACTTGCCCTTCTTTCCTTGGGCCCCTGCTTTTCCTTTGTTCTTTGGGCCACTAGAGTTCTTCTTTCTAGAATGAGCAGCGTATGCAACATTTCCTTCATTTCCATACTCCTTCATTCTTGATTCTTCTTGAACGCATCTTGACAGTACTTCGTCAAAGTCAGGTATCACATTATTATTTAGAATGGTAGTGTTGAACACATGCCATTCAGATGAGAGCCCTCCCAGTGCGGTGAGTACCATCTCTCGATCAACTATTGTCTCCCCAATAGCCAGCAGATTGTTCCTGATTTCAATCAGCGTCAGAAAGTATGATTGGATAGACTCATCCCTGCCTTTCTTCAAATTCTTCAATTGATTCTTGAAGAATAGTACTTGATTCGCATTGTTGGCCTTGAACATGAGGATCAATTTATCATACATCTCTTTGGATGTGCCCAACTCAGAGATGTAGGCCACCAAGCTTTTATGAATGGATTCCCTGATCATCAGCTTTGCTTTGATCTCCCCCTTCTTGTACTTTGTTTTGGCAGCAGCAGTAGCAGTGGATGGAGGTTCTTGGATTTTACCCTGCACATAGTCCATGACATCTTGGTCTTCCAATTTGAGATCCAATATCATCTTCCAAGCATGGAAGTCATCCTTCCTAGTCAATTTGTCATCCTCCTTGAAGCCATAGTTTGTGGAACCCATTATCCTCTTCGGTGATTGCTACAAATAGGGCTTGTCTTCACCTCAGCTCTGATACCATGTAAATTTATGTAGATGTTATATGCTTGATGCAACTTTACTTTTCACATCAGCAATCACATAAACAATCAAGTAAAATGTTGATAGAACATACTAGTGGATCTACAGAAGACAAACCAGAAACAGAAAAATGTGGTGGTGCGTTACAACGGTCAACAGGATGCTTCAACCAGCAAAGTCTCCTTGGTCAGCCAACCCAGCATGTGTCACAACAGCCCTCAAAACAGCCACACGGTCAACTCAAAGTCAACCCCAGAAAAGTCAACATTGTCCAGAAAATTCAATGCAAAACAGCAGCAATAAAGTCAACACAACTCGGTCTTCGGTCAACCTTTTGACCCCGGTTCTTGTGCCAATATGTGCAGCCTTCCAGAATCAAAGTCTCCACCAATTTTCAACCTATTTGGACCATGCGCTGACCAAATTCATCGCTGGTCAAACTTGCGTGGGAACCCTAGCTGCAGTAAATTCGTCCTTCTTCCCACATGTGAATAGAAACTGCTTCCAAGGACCTCGTACTAAATCAGAGGAGGAGATGATGTGTGAGGATGAGATGAGTGAAAAAGTCCTCCAATGTTGACTCTATTTATATCAATCACTGAGGTGTGTGACACATCTGCTGGGGGTGTAAAACCTTAAGGCCGACCTGCACATATTTGAAATTATTAAAAATAAATTAAAAATAAATGTTCTGCTCATCGGATTAAGATCAATTTTAGATCGATCTTACACCTCTCCGAAAGAGGAACCCAATAAAAATATTGGTATCTTCATCTGAGCATCACAACATGGAGTTTGGACCTAGTTGTCCAATTTTAACACAATGTTACATTTATCGTTATCAGCGATTTATCGTCAGGGGTCCAAAATTTAAATTATCAGCAATATCGAGGAAAATATCATAAACTATCGAGAAACCTGAAAAAAATACGAAAATAATCATTTTTTTCAAATTTTTATTCTTTTAAAGCAACATCAAGATAAAACAAACACATTATCACGCAAATATGAAAATAAAACTACAATATAAAATGTATAAGATGTCAAGGGGTAAATCAATCATTAATACATACTAAAATATGATATTTGTCCTGAGTCACGACATTTTTTTCAATTTTTTATTCTTTTAAAGAAAACATCAACATCAAACAATTAACAAACACATTGTCACATAAATATGAAAATAAAATTATAAACTACAATATAAAATGTATAGGATGTAGATACTAGATACCGAAGTCTGAAATATGATATTTGTTATTTAGTCATGACTCATTAGTCATAAGTTCTGGGTCCTTACATGATAATGGTTAAAACTTAATACAAAATCACATTAAAACAAAAATAAATGTATCTCATGAGATGATCATCATGAGGCATCTAGATTCTAGATACCATACGTCTATAATGATAATTCGATAAGCTTGTGGTTCCCATGAAAGTCTTTAGTTCCTCCCTCTAATCCCTCTTTCTAGTAGTATCACGAATTGAGTTCTTTGGAATAAGGACAATGTTTGGGATAGCTCTAGGGAAAATATACACATCATGCCCTGGGATTTTGGCAAGGTGGTATTTCAAGCGAGTGATTCTTCCTTGCACCTCAGCTTTGCTTTATTATCATCCTCACATGGCTCACCATACTCCCACATTTGGTCCAATGGGTTTGCCATTTTGTAGAGCTCTGATTAAATTTTCAGGTTTTGGACCCACAAAAATCAAATGTGGAAATTCAAAAGAGGATAAGAAGAGGTAGACTCTAAATTTATAGTATGTACTAATCTTGGAAAACAAATAAAAGGAAGGCAATTTTTTTTATTTCACATACCTGGAAATAATAAATATGGATATATGGTATACTGGAGTAAATCTCCACTCCAAAAATTCTCAGCTTGTGGCAAAGAAAACTGTGGATTTCCCCTTGTTTGCTTGATGAAAAATGGTCACAAGACTCACACAATCCTCAGAGCTCAAACTTAGCACAAGAAGAAACAAAAATGACTTGAGAAAATCACAAACTACAACGTATATCGCGTTTTTTTCTAGCAGGGCGATAATTTCCGATTGTCTCGCGATAACTTTGAAATTATCGTGATAAATTCATCTGAGGAAATTATCGCGATAATATGGACAGAGGGTCTTTCAGCAATAATATCACAATAATTCTAATATTATCGCGATATGTGCAACATTGCTTATTAGTTTCAGCAACGGAGGATAAAGGACAAGAAGTCAACTTCATAGGAGGTGATGTGGTTGTTGGGCCATAAGGAACTGATCCCAGCAAGAGGCCAGTAATTGGGAGAAGGAAGAAGAATCTCTATCTATTGAGACAATAGCTAGTGAAGGTCCTTATACATGACAGTGACAGCGAAAGCGAGCAATGGCACAGGAGGATGGGACACCTACACTACAAGGCTCCTCCTATGTTACGGAGAATGGTTACAGAACTTACAGGTTTTCCGAAAATCAAGGTGAAGCAAGGAGTGCGCAATGGGTGTGTGCTTAGCAAGCAAGCCAAGGCTGCATTTCCAAGGGTGTGTGAGACTTGGTGCACTTAGACATTTGTAATCTTATGCCAATGGAATCAATCAAAGGGTCATTATACTTTGCAAAATTTACAGATGATTTTCCAAGAAGACTTGGATCTACTTATTGAAGACCAAGGGTGAGGTCTTTGATTTGTTTCAAGAGTTTAAAGCTCTTGTGGAGAACAAGACCGAAAAAATGATTAACGTGTTTAGATCGCATAATCTTGGCGAGTAGACCTGTAATGAGTTCCAGCATTCTTGCAGAACAGCAAGGATCAATAAGGAACTCACAGTTCCTTACAACCCTCAATAGAATGGGGTTCCCGAGAGGAAAACAGGACCATAATGGAGGCAGTGAGGGCAATGATTTATGGTCAACAATTGCCTATATTTTTGTGGGTGAAGGCATGTAATCAATGAAACATGAATCTCTGATCACTCGCGATTAATCACGATTCAAACTCTGCTCTTCTCTCAAACGATCTAATTCAACTCTGGGCAAGTCAAAGTCGCGTTGACTGAGTTTGACTCATGGTCAACGCAAGTTTGACTCGCGACTCACCGACTAATTGTGATTTATGCAACTGAGGCGATTTTCGGTTTTCGACTCAGCGAGCACGAGTTTTAACTTTTAGGGTTGCCACATCGTCCGCCACGTGGATTAGTTAGGTTAAAAATGTCCATCACTCACTTCTCACTGCTCAGGCCCACAACTCATACACCGAGAAGGTAATAGAGGCATGGTTTCAGTTTCAGTTTACAGCACGTAATAGAGGCGTAGTGTGCAGTGTGCTCCAGCATGTGCTCTGTCAGAGATTCAATAGCAAACGATTATCGTATCATTTCAGCAACAATCAAGAGATTTCAATTACTGCTTTTTCACTTATTAGTATGCAATATTTTATAAACTTTTAGAAGTAGATGCTTTTGGTTCTATGTAGTCACTGATTAGGAGTCAGGACTCAATACTTTGGATCATGTTTGGACTCATACATATATGAGATACTTATTCATTCATGATATTTTGGACATCCACTGATATAATGCATTGTCCGGACATGGCTTTATTGAATATCAATAAAAAATGTTTTTTTAATTCAATATATGTGTATATCTTTATTTATTGAATTCACCGATATTTTCCTGATCCAATTAAAAGTCTTCACTATTTTGCCTAGTCAATTTATTGTCGATTCTTAATCTAGTAACATTGTCTACAATACAGTTGTGTGTCTAGAGAATAGGAGTCCTCACAGATGGTTGGAGGATATAGCTCCTAAGGAGATGTTCACAGGAGTGAAGCCAGAGGTAAGTCATCTTCATATCTTTGGTAGTCCAGTTTATGTTCACATTCCTACAAAGAAAAGGACTAAGTTGGAGCCCTTGTCAGAAAGGGGCATATTTGTGGGCTACAATGAGGTCTCAAAGGCCTTTTGAGTCTACATTCTAGGAAAGAGGAAAGTTTTTGTCAGTCGAGATGTCAAATTCGATGAGGGTGGGACCTTTGGGAGGTTTGATGAGAGAGAGCCAACAAAGGTAGAGGATCAAGAGCAAGAGGCTCCTAGGGTTGAGCATGGACCAGCAACAGGGACACAGCCTATAGATCTTAAGGAGGAGCGATATGTTCATTCGAGCTCTACCAGGAGGAGGTCGAGATGGACCGAGAGACCTTGAGGGCTTCTGAGAAGCATGTGAAGGCTCCTACCAACACTTTCAGGAAGCATAGACCACCAACGAGATTTTCCAATTATTTGGCCTTATCAACTAGCATCAATGAGTCTAAGCCTTCTACTTATGAGGAGGTTTCAGATGTGCAAGTTTGGAGGGATGCCATGGTGGAGTATAGATCCATCATGAGGAATGATGTGTGGGACATAGTACTGAGGCATGAGGGAAAATTAGTGGTCACTTCTCGATGGATCTATAAGATCAAACATGCAGTTGATGGAAGTGTCAAGAAGTACAAAGTGAGGCTTGTGGCAAGAGGGTTCTCCCAAGAGGAAGGAGTGGACTATGAGTAGACATTCAAACCTATCGCCAAATATGCATCCATTAGAGCAATCATGTCCATTGGTTTAGAGATGGGGTGGAGGATACATCTGATGGATGTGAAGATTGCTTTCCTCAACAGGGTGATTAAGGAGGAGGCCTATATTGAGCAGCCTGAAGGCTTTGAGATGCATGGGAGAGAGTATCATCTGTGCAGATTGAAGAAGGCCCTTTATGGGCTTGTTACCCACCCAAATGTGTAACCCCATGGGAAAAAACTTTTCTCCTACATTTGATAGCCAGCCGAACAGACAACCAGCCAACAACCTTTGATAGCCACTATTTGACAATGATATGACATGTGCCTCTGCCAATTGCACTTGACTTCACGTGCATCTCACCATCCGACATTTACACTTGGATGAAGGTGGGTTGCTATTCAAAAGGTACTTTAATCATTTTGCAATCGGGTGCTTATACTTGTTTGTTTGGGCATTTTATAAATAAAGGGGTGATCTGGAAGATTGACCAATCTTGATTGTAAATTTTCTCTCACCTTACCAGGGGGTGATAATCTTTAGCCCTAGTCTAGCAAGATCTCCCTTCAGCCTTATGGTTATAGGAAGGGCATTACTTGAAAAACCACATGCATCTCACCATAAACCTGTTTACACACTTGGATGAAGGTGGAGTTTATGTCAAAAATGCTAATCATTTACAAATCAGATTGCTTATACTTGGTTGTTTTGGGCATTTAGCATAAATAAAGGGTGATCACGGAAGATTGATCAATCTTGGTGTAAATTTTCTCTCCTTGCAGGAAGTCTTAATCTTTAACCTAGTCTAGCGAGAATCTCTGACCTTATGGTTATAGGAGGGGCATTACTTGAAAAACCACGTGCATCTCACCATCCGACATTTACACTTGGATGAAGGTGGGTTGCTATTCAAAAGGTACTTTAATCATTTTGCAATCGGGTGCTTATACTTGTTTGTTTTGGGCATTTAGTATAAATAAAGGGGTGATCTGGAAGATTGACCAATCTTGATTGTAAATTTTCTCTCACCTTACCAGGGGGTGTTAATCTTTAGCCCTAGTCTAGCAGGATCTCCCTTGAGCCTTATGGTTATAGGAGGGGCATTATTTGAAAAACCTGAATTGAGATAACACGATCATTATCCCATATACCATGCTTGCTACTTTTAATTGAACATTACAAGCCCCAAATGCCACCTCCATTCTTCGAGTCTAACTTGCCATTGGTTCCTTGGGATTTCGCACCCGCATGTCCACACTCCTGGAGTAGGGCCGGAAAACTATTGCCCTGAAGGTTAATGCAACTAAAAGAAAGAAAAAGCATATCATAGCCATAATACAAGAAAAAGAAGAAAAATAAAATGCAAAATATGGCCATGACATACGTTGGCACGTGGGCAAAACCCTCATAAGCCATCACCTGCTCCCTAAGCACATGATGACCCATTACATCAAAAGGAACCCTTGCCTGTCACAACCATAATGAGCAATAAACTAACTCATCTTAAGGGGTAATAAAAATGCTACACCATAAAGAGCAAGCTCTAACCCTTGAGCTATATGCGGTAAAACAAAGCATTATCAAGAAAAAGTAAAAGGCACACAAGAGGGGTGGAAAAGCAAGTCGAGCAGGGTAACTCATGCCTCCACAATTGCTCCCTCCTTTACATTCATACACTCAAGATGTCAACAACCCCATCAACTGACCCCTTTGACCGTGGCACTTTGTTAATTTTGGGCAACTAGGTCCAAACTCCATGTTGCACTGCTCATATGATGATGATCATATTTTTGTTGGATTCCTCTTTCGGAGAGGTGCAAGATTGATCTAAAGATCGTCTTGTTTGGATGAGCATAACATATATTTTGATTTTATTTCCACACAAGTGCAAGGTCAGCCAGATTTGTAATGTAGGCTCACAAGCCTAATAGATGTGTCACACACCCTCACTGATGAATATAAGTTGGAGAGACTTGGAGGTCATTTGCTCATCAACTCATCACACATTCTCTCGTTGTGCTCTGATTGGTTCGATAGCCTTTGGAGGCCTCTTTCCTTCACATGTGTGGAGCGAAGGCTGTTTGTTTTGCGGATTTGTTTGGGGCCTTTTCTTTGCGGCGTTGACGCGAAGTGGTCAACCCTTGGTCGTTGTTATAGACCTCGCAAAATTTTGATTTTGAGAATTAAATATTTTGATGAGCACTAAAATGAGAAAGCAGAGAAATTTGGGCAAAGCCTAATGCAAGCATTGACTTCTCTGTTGTTGTCCTGCGTTGACTTTGGGTTGACCAGCGTTGACTTGTGATGAGCTGTCTTTGAGGGTTGTGGATGTGACACTTGGAGGATTGGCTGACCGAGAAAGACTTTGTTTGCTGAAGCATCCTGTTGATTGTCGTAACGCAACAATATCTCATATCTTTGCTGGACAAAAGGAATTGTAAATCTAATCTATATTTGGCTTGTCTTCTGTTGATCTATTATTGTGTTCTATCAGCTTTTTACTTTCATGTTTATGTGATTCCTATTTTGTATCGAGCCTAAGAAATATTGAAGTAAAATTGCATCAAGCATAGAACATCATGGTTATCTAAATTTAACATGGTATCAGAGTTGAGGTGAAGACAAAGTCCAAGCTGGTGTTAGAAGCAATCACTGGAGAAAGGAATACTATCAAGCACAAATGACCTCCTCAACCTACAAGGGTTTCAAGGCTGATGATAAATTGACTAATCAATCTGATTATCATGCATGGAAGATGTCCTTGGATTTGGTGCTAGAAGATCAAGATGTCATGGACTATGTGTAGGGGAAGATTCAAGAGCCTCCATCAAATGCAGTTGTTGCCACGAAGATGAAGTATAGAAAAGGGGAAATCAAACCAAAGATGATTATCTGGGATTCTATTCATAAGCACTTGGTTGCTTACATTTATGAGCTAAACACATCTAAAGAGATGTATGATAAGCTGGTGAGCATGTTCATAGCAATGTTAATCAAATTCTTTTCTTCAAGAATCAATTGAAGAATATCAAGAAGAGCAATGATGAATCTATTCAATCCTATTTTATGAGGCTCATTGAAATCAGGAATAACCTCCTAGCTATTGGGGAAGCAATATCTGAGCAAGAGATGGTTCTTATTGCACTTGGAGGTCTCCCCGGTGATTGGTATTTATTCAATACCACTATTCTTAATAATAATGTGATCCCTGATTTTGATGAAATATTGACGAGACGCACTCAATAGGAAACAAGAATGATGGAGTATGCATATTGACGAGATGCACTCAATAGGAAACAAGAATGGAAATGGAAGTGACCCGACTACCTTCGCCGCTCATGCAAAGAAGAAGAACCATGGTGGCCCGAGAAATCAAAACCATGGTAGAGCGGGGCCCAAAGGAAGGAAGGGAAGATGTTACACTTGTAACAAGACTGGTCACTATGCAAGAGAGTGCCCTAATAGAAGGGACTCTCCCAGGGATGATGAAAACAACAACTCGAGAAGGAATGGCAGGAACAACAAGTTCCAAGGAAAAAGGCAAGCTCCCTCTGATCGTAATGGAAATGGGAAACCTTTCAAGAGGTCAAGACATTCTAGGTACGATGAGTCTAATGTTGTTGATAATAAGATAAATGAATTTATTCTTGTATCTGCCCTCTCTGCTGCATCTCCACCCAACACCCTGGATGTCTGGTTAATTGATAGTGGTGCTTCAAGGCACCTCACTGGTTATAAAGAAGCCCTTTCTGATTTGGTTGAGAAGGATACTAATCTAGAAATTATCCTTGGAGATAATGCCACCTATCCCGTGAAAGGGACAGGGACTGTGACCCTCAATTTATCTCAAGGTCAAGTCATTTGATTACAAGATGTGTTGTATGTACCTAATTTGAAGAAGAACCTTGTGTCCATTTTGGCAATGGAAGACAAAGGGTTCAAGGCGGCATTCGTTGATGGAAAGGTACTTATCTGGAAGAAGAACTTCAAGGAAGCTCTTTCTATTGGTTTTAAAGTAGATACACTCTACCAGGTTGGAGGAAGACCATTGGGGGCTATGACATGTGCTATAACTCTTCAAACAGAGTTATGGCACCGGAGGTTTGCACACCTTCATTACAAAGCCCTTCTGACAGAGGCTGTTGGTGAATGCCGAACAGATGATCATGAGGGTATGTCTCGATGTTGTCTTGGGAAAACTGCTTCCCCAAAGCCATTCCCCTCAAGTGTCACAAAAACAACTAATATCTTGCGGTGTGCATTACAAATTACTCACAGTATGCGAAGCAAGGGTGGGCTCGTTAGGAGATGTTCTAATACATGACTTTACGGTCTTCTCATAGAACCTAGATATATTTCTTGAAGATCAAGGGCAGAAAACATTCAAGTAGTTTAGTACCTTCAGAACATGATGAAAATCGAGAAGAAAATCAAAGTTTTGAGGACCGACAATGGGACCGAGTATGAGTCAAATGAGTTTAATGACTTTTGTAGAGAAGTTGGCATTAAGAGGGAGACCTATCTCTTGTCTCTCTGAAGGCAAATGGTGTTGATGAAAGAGAATGGGACCATTGTGGAAGTTGCCCTCACCATGCCTATATGACCAAGGTCTTCGAGACCATAGGGGAGAAGACGCGAACACTATGCTATGTACGTTCAAAATCGATGCCTTGATCCACTCAGACTCCAGCTCAGAATAAGTCGTCTACGGTAAGAACGTGTTTCTCATTTTAGAGTTTTTGGTTGTCTTGTCCACTTTCATGCAATGTAACACAGGGACTCGTCCCTCCAACTAGTGGTTGATTTTCCTCGACCCTTCGTGCTCCAGGGTCTTGGCAACGTCTAGGGGGCATTTCCCCACACTCCCAAAAAACAAGAAACTAAAGGAAACGTCAGGGGGGCGTTCCTCGAAATTCGGGGTCGAGGGGTCGTGAGGGGGCGTTTGGGGTCGTGAGGGGGACGTGCGGGGTCGTGTGGGGCCCGAAAAAAATGAAAATTTTTTAATGAAAAAAAAATGTGAATTTAATTTTAATTAGGTTTGTTTCATTTTTTTGTTTTACACTATCATTCGTGCGGTACCTCTGTCGTCGGGTTGCTGCCCTCTCATTATTCTTTGCCTCGAGCTCCCTCTGCTCGTACTCTCATTGCTCGCCGCTCTCCCAGATTCTGCTCCTTGCTCGGGAGGCTGCCTCCCTCCTCTAACATATCTACCTCCCTGTTGCCTCGCTCTTCCTCCGCCCCCGCCGCTTGTTGCCTCCCTCCACTGTTGTTGTTGCTACCTCCCTCCGTTGTGGCCTGCCTCCCTCCCTCTGCTGCCGTTGTTGTTGCCTCCCTCCTCACGGAACACAGTAAGTGCTATAATTTTTTATTTTTTAATTTTTTTTTATTTTAAATTTTAAATTTGTTTGTTTGCAATGCTGGTTGTGCGGTATTTTTTTTAAGTTTAAATTTTGTTTTTTTTAGTTTAAAAAACCAAAATGACAGGCATAACAGTGAACACAGTTACTGTGTTGAAAACGCTGCAAAAATATATTTTTTGCAACATTTGTAACATAGCAACTATTAACAGTAAGTTAACTAGTCTTTGTTGTGCCTGTAATTTTTTTTTAATTTTGAAATTGAAAATTTTAATTTATTTGCAATTGCAGCCTACAAGTTTGAAGTTACAAGTTAATATTTATTCCGAGCCGGAACTATGAGCCAAAGTCATTCCAATAACAATGGTAACAGTGACAACACCTATAGTGCTAATGAGTCAGAAGATGCACAAGAAGAAATTCAAAGAAGTCACAAGAGGGCAGGAAATAGGCCTATAGATTATGAAGGCCCACCAAGAGATCTAGAAAAATTTGCAAAGGGGACATTTAATCCTCAAAAACCACTTCTAATCTATGCAACCAGACTTCCTAAAAAAATCCAAAAGTTGGTGGTGGCTCATGTGATTGGGTGCAATATTTGTGGGCATCACTTTCTTGGCAGCTATACCAGGGTGAAACAACATATTTTAGCAATTAAAGGTAAAGGAGTCAATATGTGTCCCTCAAAGCACCTGACTCCAGCACTAAAAGAGCAACTTTGGAGGCTAAAAAGGGCAGCCACTTCAAAAGGATTGTTTTCTAGCAGAAATGTTGATCCATCCAATGCTTCATCAAAAAAGACAAAGGGTTCTATAGGTGCATCTCGTTCTTCTGGAATGGGTGCTACAGTGTCTGGGATGTACAATGTTCTAGATCGAGATGACACAGATGATGCAATTGGAAAAAAAAAAATTGCCAATGGAATTCCCTTCCATGTTGTTCGTTCACCTTATTACAAGGAAATGGTCCAAGCAATTGCAAAAATAGGGTTCATATGCAATGTTCCACGAATTTCCAGGATGGGGAAACGCGGGAGCAAGGATACGCACAAGGGGGACGTATATAAGCAACCCCAAAATTTGGGGAATTTTCGGGGAAACGAGGGGACATCAAAGTCATAAAAAATATAAAATTATAAATTATTAAAAATTTAATTAAAAAAAAAACTAAATAGAAAATTTAAATAATTATTCATTGCACCTCTAAAGAATAAATATGATCATCATTGCATATTAGACTATTATCATTGATTCATTTAAGAATTATCATTTGACATTTCTGCATTATAATTTAAATTTATAAATCTAGATTCTTGAAGTAAATTACTAAATTGAATCCATCATTTGACATTATGCAATGTTCCATCTAAATTCATGAATCATCATTTGGCATGATGCAAGGTACATCTAAATTAAATTAATAAATTCATCGTTTGACAATTGAAATTCAAAATATGCAATGCACATAAACTTATACTATATAGGTTTAATATAATTTCATACTTTAAATTTTTATTTAAATTTTAATATAATTTAACTTAATTTTTAAGTTTTAACAAGTTTGATGTTTTAATATAGTTTAAGTTTTTCTATTTTTGTTGTGTTTTTTAATTTGTCATATATTTAAATTTGTATTTTTTTTTAATTTTTAATGTTTTATAAAACTTATTAGGCAAAAAAATGGGGGGACTCATATGCATCCCCTCGGCGTCCCCCCGTCCCCCTTGCGTCCCCCAGGCATCCCCCCAGCGTCCCCCAAGCGTCCCCCCGTCCCCCTTCAAGGGAGTCGCATTTCGCTGCCCAAAAAACGTCCCCCCAGAGTTTCCTCGAGTTTCCCCAAAAAGGGGACGTGGGGGAAACGTTTCCCCAGGAGTTTCCCCGTCCCTGGGACGTGGGGGAGCACTGGGGCGCGTCCCCCACCCTGGGGGACGCATCCCCGTGGAACACTGTTCATATGTACCACCTGGAGAACATAAGCTAAGAACATCAATTTTAGATAGACAAGTGTCTAAAATTAATGTGCAAAAAGAGAGAACGAGACAAACATGGTTGAGGTTTGGTTGCTCTATTGTTATGGATGGATGGACTAACATCCGAAAAAACCCACTAATCAACATCATAGTGACATCTAGAGAAGGTCCATTCTTTCTTAAAGTTGTTAACTGTTTTGGAAAGCGTAAGGATGCATCTTTCCAATTTGAGATTCTTCGAGAAGCTATAGAGGATGTTGGTGTTGATAGTGTGGTGCAAGTTGTGACAGATGCAGCAGCAGTTTGTAGATCAACTGGGTTATTGATTCAAAGCAGCTATCAACATATTTTTTGGACTCCTTGTTGTGTGCATGCACTCAATAATGCACTGAAGGACATCGGCAAAATTCAATGGATATCAGATTTGGTGACAGTTGTTAGAGATGTGCAGATGTTTATCTGCAACCACCACACTTCCTTGGCCATGTACAGGGCTCACACGAAGAAGGAATTCCTCAAGCCCATCGATACTAGATATGCTAGCTATTTTCTCTTATTGGAGAGGATGTTAGAGGTACAAGCACCACTACAATCCTTGGTTGTGAGTTCAGAGTGGGGAAGGTGATCAGAATCAAAGACAGACTCAGGGAAGAAGGTCAGGCTTCAGGTGTTGGACAATGATTGGTGGGAAAATTGTGCTTATTTGGTGTCATTCTTGGGCCCTAATGTAGAGGTCATTCGTTACACTGATTCGGATTCTCCTAGTCTTGGAGAAATCTATGAGACATTTGATAGCATTTTGGGTCGTGTGAAGGCAGCCATTCAGCAGAGGGAGCCCTCATTAGAGTTCTATACATCCCAGATTCGACCCATCATTCAGCGTATTTTCTCTTATTGGAGAGGATGTTAGAGGTACAAGCACCACTACAATCCTTGGTTGTGAGTTCAGAGTGGGGAAGGTGGTCAGAATCAAAGACAGACTCAGGGAAGAAGGTCAGTGTTCAGGTGTTGGACAATGATTGGTGGGAAAATTGTGCTTATTTGGTGTCAATCTTGGGCCCTATTGTAGAGGTCATTCGTTACACTGATTCGGATTCTCCTAGTCTTGGAGAAATCTATGAGACATTTGATAGCATTTTGGGTCGTGTGAAGGCAGCCATTCAACAGAGGGAGCCCTCATTAGAGTTCTATACATCCTAGACTCGACCCATCATTCAGCGTAAGGTGGGATCGCATGAACACACCTTTGCACATGGCAGCATATGCATTAAACCCAAAATGGTATGTTGAAAGGCCTAGGAGAGTGCCTCCTATTGATGATCCAGAGGTAACGAATGGCTTCCTAGCTGCGATTGCAAAGAAGTACAATGAGGAGGAGGGGGAAAAGTTGCGAAGACAGTTTGTTCAGTTTGAATCTCTTAGTGGCCCCTTCAACACACATGGCACTCAGGCAAATCGCATAGATCTAGCCCAAGATGACCCGGTTGGTTGGTGGAGGATGAATGGGGATGGTGCTCCAGAGCTCAAACATCTAGCTATGTGTTTGTTGTCTTAGATCGCTAGTTCCTCTGCAACAGAGAGGAATTGGTCCACATGTAGCTTCATCCACTCTATCAAGAGGAACAGGCTTACCTCTAAAAGAGTTGAGAAGTTAGTTGTTGTGCACAGTGCCCTACGTTTTGAGCATAGGAAGACACCTAAGTATTTTGTTAAAATTGGACAACTAGGTCCAAACTCCATGTTGTGATGCTCAGATGAAGATACCAATATTTTTATTGGGTTCCTCTTTCGGAGAGGTGTAAGATCGATCTAAAGTTGATCTTAATCCGATGAGCAGAACATTTATTTTGAATTTATTTTTAATAATTTCAAATATGTGCAGGTCGGCCTTAAGGTTTTACACCCCCAACAGATGTGTCACACACCTCAGTGATTGATATAAATAGAGTCAACGTTGGAGGACTTTTTCACTCATCTCATCCTCACACATCTCCTCTTTTGATTTAGTACGAGCTCCTTGGAAGCAGTTTCAGTTCACACATGGGAAAGAAGGACGAATTTATTGCAGCTAGGGTTTGGCCGAATTTACTACAGCTAGGGTTTCCACGCAAGTTTGACCAGTGTTGACTTTGGTCAACGCACGGTCCGAAGAGGCTAAATTTTGGTGGAGACTTCGATTTTGGAAGGCCATACACATTGGCACAAGAACCGAGGTCAAAAGGTTGAGCGAAGACCAAGTTGCGTTGACTTTCTTGTTGATGTCTTGCGTTGACTTTTCTGGACAGCATTGACTTTTCTGGGGTTGACTTTGAGTTGACCGTGTGCCTGTTTTGAGGACTGTTGTGACACATGCTGGGTTGGCTGACCAAGGAGACTTCGCTGGTTGAAGCATCCTGTTGACCGCCGTAACGCACCACACCATTTTTCTGTTTCTGGTTTGTCTTCTGTAGATCCTCTGGTATGTTCTATCAGCGTTTTACTTGCCTATTTGTGTGATTGCTGTAGTGAAAAGTAAAGTTGCATCAAGCATAGAACATCTACATAATTTTACATATTTGAAGGGACCAGCAACACGATGGGATGTTGATCCAGAGGATGATGCACAGGTTGATATGGAGGAGAGACTTGATGAGACACAGATGGGGTTGGTTGGTGTGCCACTTAGCATGTTTGAGAATCCAAGTGACTCTAATTCAGATGGTAACATGGTTGATCCTAATATATTCGTGCAACAGCTGGATGCAGAGACTAATGGGGCATTACCTTGAGCAATTATGCTCATTTATCATTATGATGATATCATTTGATATTCATATGTTATGTTATTAACTTATTTGCTTTTAAGTTTTATGTTTCAGACTTGAGTTATAGACTTCAATTTAAACTTTATTTTGAATCTTGATATAATATGATATCCTAAACTTTATTTTCATTGTACATTGTTAGTAGTTACATTATACAGTTACAAACTTACAAACTTACATGTATGAATGTATGATGTATGTTTTAACTTTTAACTTTTAAATTTGTTTCAGTTATATGATTCATCGATTTATAATTTTATCATTTATGATATATCCTTCATGGTGTAAGTGTTATATAATGATAAAGATAAAGACAGTTACATTATAAATATTAAATTTTCAATGATATATCATATATTTTACATAGGGAGCTTTTGCATAGGCCGCTCCCTCACTCCCTTGCCCCCACCTCCAGGGTACTTGGTGGAACATTGCTTTCATGTGCCGAAAGAAAAGAGAAGCAAGTTGGATGCTTCTGGAAAGAAGGGAATGTTTGCGGGCTACAATGAAACTTTGAAGGCATATACAATCTATGTGTCCGGTCAAAGAGAAGTGGAGATATGCCACGATGTCACCTTCGATGAGGATGTTGCCCTCAAGAAAGTGAGAAATCTTCCTAGCTCCAAGGAAGACAAAGAAGATGAAGAAGCAGGGAAGCGGGAAGAGTCGAAGGATGACCTGATGCCCAATGTTGAAGGACCTATGGATCCCATTGATCCACCTCCTTCAAAAAAGAGAAGACCCTCATGGCTCAGGGATACTCTCGCAGATGCCGAGAGACATGTTTCCCCAAGGGGGACATTCCGTGAAAGCAAGAAACCGAATAGATACCAAGGGTATCTAGCAGCCATGAGTACAATAGTACACTCTGAGCCTGGATCATTTGAAGAAGTCGTAAAGCATCAAGTTTGGAAGGATGCTATGCATGAAGAATATGAATCCATTATGAAAAATGATGTCTGGGAAGTGGTCCCGAGACCGGAAGACAAATCTGTTGTCACCTCGAAATGGCTCTATAAGATCAAGCATGGATCGGATGGTAGTGCTGAAAAGAAAAAGGCAAGATTTGTTGCCCAAGGCTTCTCTCAAAAGGAAGGCATAGATTATGATGATACATTTGCACCTGTGGCCCGCAATACCACCATCTGATCTATCATTGCCCTCGCTGCAACGCAAGGATGGAATCTCCATCAAATGGATGTGAAGACCGCTTTTCTGCATAGCTCTATAAAGGAAGAGGTGTATGTGGAGCAACCTCTGGGGTTCAAAGTCTGAGATAGAGACACTTATGTATGCAGGTTGAAGAAAGCCCTCTATGGGTGGAAGCAAGCCCCCAGGGCTTGGTATGAGAGGATATATAGCTACTTGATGAAGTTGGGCTTCACTCGAAGTAATGCTGATCCAAACATTTATTTTAAGGTTGATAGAGAAAGGCCTCTCATTCTAGTTCTCTATGTGGACGATCTCTTCCTGACGAGTGTTGACCCTCTCATTCATCAGTGTAAGAGGGAGCTAGCTTCCGAGTTTGAGATGAAAGACCTAGGACTGATGCACTATTTCCTAGGCTTGGAGGTCTGGCAGAGGCCAGGCGAGATTTTCCTTTCTCAACGAAAATATGTTGTGAAGCTGCTGGAGAGATTTGGTAAGGTGTACTGCAAGTCTGTGTTGACTCTAATGGAACTCAACTTTAAGAAGTTGAGTGGAAACGTTGTTGGGCCCGTGCTAGCAAATCCTACTGAGTATCGACAACTCATGGGGGCCCTGATGTTCCGAGTGAACTCCCGTCCGGACGTATGTTTTGTCGTGAACACTTTGAGTTGATCCTCATCACATTCACTGGATTGGTGCCAAGAATCTATTGAGATATCTTCGGGGCACAATCAACCATGGGCTGAGATACACTGTTGGGAGTTTGAGACTCCATGGATATACTGATGTCGATTGGGCTGGCAGTGTGGTGGATCGCAATAGCACATCTGGACAAAGCTTCACCTTGAGTTCTGCTTCGATATCTTGGATGAGCAAGAAGCAGAAGTCCGTGGCTTTGAGCACCACTGAGGCTGAATACATTGCAGCGATTATGGCCTGTTGTGAAGCTATTTGGTTGCAAAAGCTCTTCAGTGAGCTGTTTGGGCATGTGCTAGATACCACCATTATCCTTTATGATAACCAGATTGGTATTCGTCTTTCTGAGAATCCCATGTTCTACGATCGATCCAAACATATTGATATTAGGTACCACTTTATTCGGGATATGGTACAGTGAGGCGCCATAAGGCTCAATCATATATATTGATATTAGGTACCACTTTATTCGGGATATGGTACAGTGAGGCGCCATAAGGCTCAATCATATAGGAACAGATGAGCAGGTTGCAGATATTCTCACAAACCCTTGGGGAAGGTCAAGTTCCTAAACTTACGTGAGAAGCTTGGAATCGTGGAAAGACCCTATTCTGAGGGTCCTGACTGAGTTGGACTATGAGCTCTGGGAGCCCCAGGGGGCTTGGGGATAGCTTCTTGGAGCTCCAAGCACACACGGGGCTAGGCTTGCCGAACCTTGTTGTGCTTCTGCCCCACCGTTATGATATTGAGTTGGTTCACCTCTCTTTGATTTGTGCCCCGCACGCATCCTACCCATGGAGTTTCGGACTCATGGGAAGTACCTCTCATTTGGTCAATGAGGTGGGAAATGTGGATAGGGACCAATAGCAAGACCGATGGACGCATCGGAGATTGTCGTACTCTCTATGTCTAGGATGGTACATGTCAAACACCTTGATCTAGGATCAAGTATGATGAGGTTCTTACCTCTAAACTGACTTCAGGCTAGTATGTGACTCTTTTGAGTCGAAGCTGACTTCGAGTCAGCTGAGCGTGATGTCTTTGTGACTCAACTTTTTGTTCTATCTGAGAAAGAGAAAGCAAAGCAAGTTACGGCAGGATGACACACGATGGTACTGATCTCTGGATGTGGCATAGGTGGACAGATGGAGTTCTCCCTAGTTGAGAGGGAGTGTTAATTTTGGGCAACTAGGTCCAAACTCCATGTTGTACTGCTCATATGATGATCATCATATTTTTGTTGGATTCCTCTTTCAGAGAGGTGCAAGATTGATCTAAATATCATCTTGTTTGGATGAGCAGAACATATATTTTGATTTTATTTTCCACGCATGTGCAAGGTCGAGCAAACTTGTAATGTAGGCTCACAAGCCTAATAGATATGTCACACACCCTCACTGATGGATATAAATTAGAGAGACTTGGAGGTCATTTGCTCATCAACTCATCACACATTCTCTCATTGTGATCTGATTGGTTCAAGAGCCTTTGGAGGCTTCTTTCCCTCACACGTGTGGAGCGAAGTTGCTGTTTTCTGCGGATCTGTTTAGGGCCTTTTGCTGCAGCGATGACCAGCGTTGACCGTGGTCAACCCTTGGTCGTTTGACCTCAAACCTCTGCCAAAATTCTGATTTTGAGAGGCTGTACTGCTGGGCACTAAAATCGAGGAAATCAGAGAAGTTTGAGCGAAGCCCTAATCTGCGGCATTGACTTTCTGTTGTTGCCCTGCGTTGACTTTGGGTTGACCAGCGTTGACTTGTGATGAGCTATCTTTGAGGGCTGTGGGTGTGACACTTGGAGGATTGGCTGACCGAGAAAGACTTTGCTGGCTGAAGCATCATGTTGACTGTCGTAACGCAACAATATCTCATATCTTTGTTGGACAAAAGGAATTGTAAATCTGATCTATTATTATGTTCTATCAGCATTTTATTTTCATGTTCATAGGATTGCTATTTTGTATTGGCCCTAAGAAACATTGAAGTAAAATTGCATCAAGCATAGAACACCATGGTTAACTAAATTTAACACACTTGGCCATGAAGCCTTTTCCCCTTCATTATCACATATTTACACTAACACCTATTTATTGAGGGGTTCACCTTGGAACTATCATTCCCCTTGATGGTTGGAAGCACATAACAGGGTTGACCATTAGCTACCTCTATCAAGGTAGGGAACACCTTTATGAGACTTGGTCTAGTTAGATATGGGAAGGTGATCCTTGTTTGAAGTATTAATATGCCCTTATCATTCAAGGTTGGTCTACTTATATGCATGAATGATCATAGTCTCTAATCAATGGTTGCTTTCACTCGAGTTCATGTCGTTTTTGTTAGGTAGTCCATAGCAACCCAGGCCTTGAGGGTAACCACTCCACAAGTACCTAGGCCTCTTTAGAGAGATGGATGGCTTAGCAAATGTGACATTGAGAGAGTTGAGCTTCTCGACAACATAAGCAAATGTTGCATGTCCCAGAGTACCCTCAAGACCCAAGACGTTGATCTACTCTGACCTAGCACGAAGGATTCTTCATGATGACGTGACTGGACACGATGTGCCCCCAGGCTAGCCTTGACACAAATTGATGGGTAGGACTTGATTCAGAGCTCAGATGAGAATATTCTCCTACTAAGAGACTAAGGAGGGCTTGTTGCACCTAGAGAAGCCTTAATGTTGGAGAGAGGAGGCCTTATTTGGACAATTAGAGACCCATGGAGACCACATGATGGCACCCCAATTGCACTTGGGACCCCAGAGAAGGATTTGAGGTGGATTTAAGGGCATTTCCTCAAATTTTTGATGGTCCAAGCATTATGACACCTTTTCACATGTGACATTTGGAGCCCTAAAAAGGCATGACATCAGCATTATTGGATGCTACAACTCACACATGTGAGCATTTATTGGTTATTTTGTCACTTAACTAGTGGGTTGGCTTGTAATCCAAGGTTTTCTTATGTCAAACTTGTTGTAGGGGCTTAATTAGTCCAAAATTAATTGAGGTGGACTTCATATAAATAGAGGTCAGCTCATTTCCATTTTCATCATCACTTGTGGATCAATTTGTCGTCATTAGCAGATTTCATCCTAGCTGAAATGTACTTCTATCTTGTGTAGATGTGACCTTTTGTGGAGTATTTGTTTATGGAGTTTCTCTTGCATTGATGATGTCATTTTGGAGCAATAAAGGATTGGTTCATGCAATTTTCTTGTAAGTATTCTATGTATTTGAATAAATTTATGGTTATTACATGGAATGGATATTGTTAGGGTTTCTATGTGTTAGTTTTCATTGAAAAAATTTCTATGAAATCTTGGCAATGGTATTGTGTGCATTACCCTTTAAGATTTTATGTGTCAATCCCTTGAGTGATCCTTCATGTTAAGCTCTCCTCAATGACTTTGTTCCCTCATAAAATGATAGCTAAGGTATGAAACTAGAGTTTTTCATATTCCCTTACTCCATTCTAGGGTTTAGTTTTCTCCTAAGTATATCTCCCTCTAGACTCCATCACCCAAGGTCAAGCATTGGCCTTTCCACATTGTTTATCACACCATTAATTACCCATAAATTAAATTTCTCTCACCTTTCTTCGACCCCTTAAGGAAAGTCACTAGGCTAGGATTAGGGCCAAAATTCAACTAAGGTGCATGTGTTGGCTTGTGGGAGGATTCAACATGTGGTTGGTTAGGGATGACATCATAAACCCTAAGCAATTTTCCCCTAGGTAAACCCTAATCTAGCCATAGGGTTCAACTTGGGGCTTGTTGAGGACTTGTTATTCCCAAAATTGATCATATCCATCTATTCAAACCTTTCCTTAACCTTGTGTACCAAGTTAAGCATGTTAACCTTGCCTATTCACAAACCCTAGGACACTTGTGCCCTATATAGGCCTTTAGCGGGTACGCATTGCCTTTTCTAAGCTAGTTTGAGCCTTTTTCTTAAGTTGAGTACCTATCTAAAGCCTATCCTTATCACCTCTAAGCCTTAGACTTGATATATCTATTAGGTGACCTTAATAGGGAAGCCTCCCTTATGAAGAAAATCCACTAAAGAGCAGGAGGTAGTGGTTGTGCTAACAGTGGGTCGAGCCGCCACACCTCATAGTGTTGTCACTTGGTCTAGCTCTTGCCATGTGAGCTCCCCTCACAAGACCTACTAAATTTTGCAGCAGCAATGCTAAAGCAAGCTTTGCATGCATGGCACGCCAAGATCGATTGTTATCTTCTTGGTTTGCGCTTAGCCAAGAGTGAGGTGAACTCCAAAGTGTACTATATACTTGTTGACGGTGAGTTGCTCATGTTGGTACTTTATGTCGACAATCTTTTCTTGGCGGGATTGAAGAAGCTCATAGGGATGTGCAAAAGGACCTTGCTTCAAAGTTTGAAATGAAGGACACTGGCTTGATGCAGTACTTTTTGGGAATGGAGGTGTGTGGCAGCAGCTAGTAGAAATTTTCCTTGAGCAAGGCAAGTATATAGTTGAGATCTTTGAGGAGGTTCAAGATGGAGGATTGTAAGCCTATGTCTACACTGATGATCACTAACTTGAAAAAGTTGAGTGCTTCTGAGGGTGAGTTGTTGGATACCATACTGTACAGGCACCTCATAGGTTCCTCTATGTATCTAGTGAACACCAGGTCGAATATCTTTTTTGATGTGAACACACTCAACCAGTTCATGGTGGAGTTGAGACAAGTTCATTGGGTGGCAACGAAGCATGTGTTAGGATACATATGAGGTATAATGGACTTTGGGCTCAAATATGTTGAAGTTAGAGTGAAGTTGCATGGGTACACAAATTCTAATTGGGTTGGGAGTATTGTGGACAAAAAATCCACATCTGGATATTGTTTCAACTTGGGATCAACCATGATCTCATGGTATAGCAAGAAGCAACAGTCAGTGGTACTTAGTTCAAGTTTCAACAGATCGGCAGAGTACATGGTAGCGACTGTGGCAAGTTGTGGTGCTATGAGATTGCAGTACATTTCTACAAAGGAGTGGGTGGCAGGTATTCTCACTAAACCTCTATTGAAAGGGAAGTTTGTGAAGTACAGAGACAAGCTAGGGGTAGTGGAGTATCCCTTCCTTGCTAGGAGGGAGTGTTGAAGCTTGTGATAGCTTCAGAAGGTCTTATGCATAGACTTGGTGTCTTAGCATATGGAAGATGATTGATTGCCTCTTTAGATGCTTACTTGGTGGAGTAAGTAATTTATATCTTCTTTCGTAATTCTTACTTAAGAAATGTACAATCTCTTAGATATTGTAGAAGGCAGTAAGTGACTTAGAAATGATTTCAACCACTGATTTCCTAGATCTTCTAGAAGGGAGATTAGGGTTAGGGATTTGGGCTTGTTGAAGATTATAAAATAAACCTAAGGGAGAGGTGAAGACACATAAGTGGAGAAAGTGATTTTTATCTAGAGCAAGTGGCTCAGGTAGACCGTAGTGCAGAGAAGGAAGAGTGTAGGTGAATTCGAGAGCGTTCCCAAAAGGCAAAATTGTTGGAGATTGCAGGGCTGAATTGCTAAAGCGAGGAGGTTGATTTATTGGAGAGGTCGATTTGCCAGGGCCAAATTTCTTGAGGCACAGAGGTTGTTCGAGGAGAAGGCGTAGGGTCAAGTTGTTGTTAAATAGGTGGGTCAAATTCTCCAGGCCGACTTCCAGTGGGCCAAATTCTTCCAATGGGGTCGAGTTGCAGGTTCCAATCAATGCATATTTCCTTGCAATTTCTCTATGGGTCGAAACCTTGATTTTCCTAAGAACAATTAATAAAGGAGAATTGTTGTGGGTGTTTAGATGTTGTAATGTGTGATTGATCTCTCTATATTTTTAATGTCCGCTGCATATTAAGGAAGTTAAAATACTAGTGACTTTATTTTTCAACAATTTAGAATTTATTTGGATAATAAAATAAATTGCTAGGGATAAATAGTTGTTGTGAGAAAATAAATCTAGGATGGGATTAGGAGAAATTAACATGCATGAGATACCATTTCTAGACTCAACCGCTAAATATAAGACTTCCATTTTTTTCACCAAAGTGAATTACAAAATAGAATTAATTTTTGAAAATATCTTAAGCTACTTTCCGCACAATCACAATGAGCCTATGCAGAAGTTCATATCCAAGCTATAAAACCCAACACTCCCTCTTAGCGAGGAAGGAGTTCTACACCGATCCATATCTATCTCTGAATGTCTCGAACTTCCTTTTTTCTAGGGTCTTGGTTAGAACATCAACTATTTGTTGATCCATAGGAATATACTAAAGCTTCACTGCTCCTTTCTGAACCCTGTCTCGTATGAAGTGATATGTGGTCTCTATATCCATGGACTTATCATGAAACACTGGATTCTCGGAGAGTTTGATAAAACTCTGATTATCACAGTAAATCAATATGGAATCCAACATCTGATCAAACAATCCTGCAAGTGCTAATTGCCATGTATTATACATCTATTGAGTTAAGCCCATGTTGACCAATAATACCATCATTGATCCCCAGGTAAAGCAACACCTTGAGGTGTCCTTCCTACTAGCTGCAACTCCTACCCAACCTAAAGTATGAATAACTCTGCAACTTCACTACGCCATTTCCAAAATATTTAAAACCATACTTCATTGTACTCCTCAAATACTTAAGCACATGTTTTGTTGCTACCCAATGCTCCTTCCTTACCTCCACCATAAATTGACTCAAGGTGTTCACTACAAAACATATATATGTCCTAGTGGTGACCCAATACATCAAGGAACCTATCAACTACTTGTACATCGAGGGATCCACCAACTTTGAATTTAAAGTTGTCACCTTCTTTATATTAACAATCATGGGTGTGGCCATAGGTTTACAATCCTCCATCTGAAACCTCGTCAAGATCTAAACTGCATACTTACCCTGCCAAAGAAAAATCTACCATGGTCGCCACCAAACCTCCAACCCCAAGAAGTAATACATTATGCAAATGTACTACTACTACATCTTCAACTCAACTATCATGTCTACTTTACACCCTGCAATGAGCTTCTTTGCACCTATCAAAAGCAAGTCCTCTACATACAACACCAAAATAAGTAGATTATCTGAACAAATATATAATATAAGTTAGAATATGCTTCGCTTTTGGTGAAACCCATACTCTACAGATATCCATCAATATTGGAGCACCATGCTCTCGATGCCTGCTTGAGTCAATGAAAGGCCTTCTTAACCCTACCCACATCAGACTCCTTCCCATTTACCTCAAAGCCTTGAGGCAACTCTATGTACACTTCTTCCTCAACTATCCCATTATAAATAGATGTCCTCACATCCATTTGATGTATCCTCAATCCCATAAATGAATCCAAGAACATAGCTCTAAAAGAAGTGTACCTAGAGACTGGATCAAATATCTCGTTGCAGTCCACTACCTCTCTCTTGGATACCCTCTCACCACAAAACTCGTTTTGAACTTCCTAATGTTGACATCTATTACATGCTTAATCTTGCAGAGCCACCTGGAACTCACAACTGACTTCCCCTCTAGTCTTGACATTTTGTCCTAAACATCATTCTTCACAATGGAGGTGGACTCCTCCAACATGGCATCCTGCCATACTTGTTGGTCTACTGCCTCTTAAAAATTGGAATGCACAAAATCTAGAATGTTGGTCATCAATGTCATATAGCCTTTGAAGGTCTACTCGCGCAAAATGTGCTCCTAAGCATCCTTCAATGTTTGAGTGAACCATCGAGATCTCTTGACAAAAGTAGAAGGGACTCCTGTGTCCCCCTTCTTCACCTAAAGGTCATTGTACTACCTTCGAAATCATTGATGACCCTAATTCAACCTTCGAAGCTTCTTGCTCCCTATCCTTTGCTACTGAAATAGGCTCATGGGACTCCTTGGATGCAAATTCTTCCTCAAAGTTTTCATCCCTGAATGTAGATCCTTCCTTTGCCCTAGAATGTAGATCCTATAAGCCTTTGAAGTCTCATTGTAACCCACAAATAAAGTCTTCCTACCAAAGGGCTCCAACTCGATCCTCTTCTCCACCAACACATGGATATAAACTATACAACCAAAGATGTGGGAAATGACTCACCTCTAGCTTCACACCAATAAATGCCTCTTAGTGTCTTGTGCTCCAAGATCCTTTGAGGACACTAGTTTTGGGTGTAGACTATTATGTTGCATGCCTTTGCCCAAAGAAACATCGACAAGTCCTAGTCATGTATCATGGCCCTAACAAGCCCTGTGATGGATCGATTATTTTGCTCTGCAACCCCATTCTGCTATGGGTTGTATGGAACTATCAACCCCCTCCCAAAACCCCTTGAACTCCTTGCAGATATACTCTCCCCCACTATCTATTCTCAAGAATTTGATATTCTTCTCTATCTAGTATTCAACTATAGTTTAGAACTTGTAAATCTGCTAAAGACCTCATCCTTGGTCTTTAAGAAATAGATCCAAGTCTTACGAGAGAAATCATCAATAACCAAAAACATAATATATGCTTCGTGTAATTGACGTTACTGACATCGATCTAGAAGCATCTGAATGTACTCAGTTCGGTATCCCCTTAGACTTATGCTTGCTACTTTGGAAAGCAGCCTTAGCATGCTTGCCAAGCATGCACCCTCTGCATACACCATGTTGCTCAATACTAAAGTCTAGAAGACCTACGACTATCTCCCTTAGAATAGGCAATGGTTGATGATACAGGTGCCCCATCCTCTTATGCCACAACTCACACAAACTATCACTATTATGCATCGAGGCTGGAACAGGTTCACCATGTAACCTATACAAATTACCTTCTCTAACCTCTATTACCTAAGTTGTATATGGGCTAGAATCCTTTAGCCTAATGAGGACTTGTCGTTTTTTGAACCCAACTACAAAGATCTTATCCTCCATGACTAAAACTAAAAGCAAATTCTTCCTAAGACCTAGAACAAACAAGACATTGTCAAAATATAGAGAATTACCTTACCGAGAACGACTACCACACTGATGTCATATGTCGAGATGCACCACTATCCACATACTATACATTCCTCAAAATCGTGTTGGTAGAAAGATGAGATACTAATGAGAAACGCTTATATAATTTGGAAACAAACTCGTTCATCTAAGTTTCTACAAAGGTTGCTACCTAATTTTGTTTTTGGTTCCCTTTACCCTTCTTCTCTGGACACTGTGATGTATAATGATCATTCTTATGACAAACAAAGCACTTCATTTTACTCAAGTCCTTTCCTGGCTATGAGGTTGACTCCTCACTCTTTCCCTTAACTTTGTTGGGTCCTTTACCTCTACCCTTATTTGACTAACCAAATAAAGGTAGGTTCTCATCACCACCCTTCTTGTTGGCCTTTGATTCCATATGAGTTTCCTCCTAGATATAGTCAACCCAAAGCCTCTCAAAGTCAAAAAGGTTTTCCCAACCACAAATACCTTGACAAAAGGTTCCCATGAAGCTGGGAAACCATTAAGTGCCATGTTCACTAGCTTTGCTTCTTCAACCTTCTCCCCAACTACTATGAGTTGATCAAGAACCTATATGATTTTCATAGGGTAATTGGTGACTATGTCTAATCAAGTCATCACTATGGATCTAAGTTTGTTCCTTAATACCATTTATTCCCATTTATGTTCTGACGAAAACATCAAACATATCGTCTTTTTCTCAAAAATATGAGGGATCAAATGATCCTTTATAGCACCTAAGATCATTTGCTTGGTCTTCACCTCGTTCTTTTTGTAAGCTACCGAGTCTTAGGGATCTGTAAACAAAGCCATAACGTCCTTGAAAATATCTCAAAGATCATTCTCTTTTAGTAAGAGTGAAACCCTCACCTTCCATGCGAATAAATTCAAGGCACCATCCAATATGTCCTCAAACTTGAGGCTAGTTGATGCCATCTTTGAGATTTAATACACAAACTCTCAAATTTAAAAATTTGATTGAATTTGTCTCATTGTTGATCCTTCTTCCCTACAATTGATTTACCACTAGAAATCCTTGAGAATCTCAATCACAAAAATAGCTTTGATGCGATGTGCAAAATATCCAAGCCTAGGTGACTAAAATCCTTATGATCTCAATTAACCAAGTGATTGTTGGATTTAAATAATGTGAAAATAAATTCAAGGCCATAAGATACAAAACATAACATAATTTTAGCCCCGAGGGTTAGATCAATTGGTCGAGTTGCCATCGTTAAAAGCACCTTGGTAATGGGAGGTCACGGGGTCAATTCACCTGTAGCGGCCACTAATCTCCAGTGTACGTGAACCAAAAATAAACATAACATAATTTTAATAATGTCCAACTAATGACCAACTGTAGATGGCATAGCTGGGAAATCTTGCCTAGTCAATTTATCCATAGCCTTAATCATGTAATTGCTACAAATTAAATAGTGAAACCATAAAATCAATTTCACACATAGATGGCTAATTACTACTTCAAAAATCATTTTTTCATTCCTTCAAAAAACTACAGGGAAACCTCCACACACTCGCCAAAAATCAGCATTGGACGGTTACCAAAACCACCTTGAACTTGAGAATAATAACAGCCTGAAAAGTATGGCCTGTTGTATGATTGTATGGACTATACAGAGGACTATATGAACTGAATGGCCTTTATCTGTATGGTCCTGTCCATATGACTGTGCAGAACTATGCACTACCCAAAAGCACCTGTTTCCTGGCTGCTTGCACCCTCTTCTGCTCTGTGACTCAACATGTTCGATTGTGTTGAAAGCCTCTACCTTGACCTATCGTTGTACTTTTAGCTGAGAACCTATTTTTAAAGTTACTCCTAGTCTCAGTCATGCGAGAGACTCTTTTTAGACTCAAGCATTAAATATAAGATTTTCACTTTTTTTACAAAAGTAATTGCAAAATCAAATTACTTTTTTAAAAATAGAATCACTTTTCAAAAATATCTCAAACTACTTTTCACATGTTCACACTGAACCAGTGAAAAAAATTGCTCTCCAAGCTATAATTATCAACAAACACTACATCAATTCTTGTCATGTTAGCATATCAACAATAATTGAAAGGATACACCAACATTAGCATTAGTGAATACAACAGTTTTGACTTAAGTATTTATCACCACCTGCACAAGTCTCATCAACTTTAACAATTGAAGGCATTGACTGTGATGTATTAAGACATTGACTTCAACTAACAACTTAAGTCTTTTGAAAATTCATGACTGTTAACAACGATATGAAATTCCATTATTATGGACTTTGATAGATACAACTTATATGACGCAATCTCTAACCAGCTGACTTGATGTGATTAGCCGAAACTTGATATGTTTACCATATGCAAGGAAACCATTTGCTATCATTTAGTCATATACTGCAGACGAGAATGGGTAAATGGTAGCATAAAAGACATAATGATGATGTGATTGGTTAATATGTTTCCACATGCAAGGGTGGAAGTGTTAAAAATCAGACCGCAATAAGCAGATTCTGCTTCAGAAATTTAACCTAGAATTCTAGATTGCTTAAAAGTTAAAACTGAAAACACAAAACAAAATAACAGCTATTTTGTTAAATTTATTTACCACATACAAGGAGACTGTTTTCTATCGAGTCATATACCACAGAGGAGAGTGGGCAAAAGGTAGCAAAAAAGGTACAAAATGATAATGTGATTAGTTAATTCCAATGTTGCATGGGGACTCGTCCCCGCCATAATTTCATGCCATTCCCTCCGTTCCGGCATTCTTGGGACTTTGGAACTCGTCGGAAACGTTCCGGATTTGCTGGGGACTCCATCGAGGACTTGGGGACTTCAAGGCCATCCCCTAGCCATCCCTCGAAAATTTAGGGACTTTTTGGGGACTTCCAAATCATCCCTCGATAAATCGGGACTTCTGGACGTCCCCAATAAAATTTCAAATCATAAGTTAAAAAAATATTAAAATATTTCATTTTTTATAAAAAAATAAAAATAAAAAATAAAACAAATTTTAATAGAATTCAAAATTTTAAATTAAAAAATTGTAATTTTCTAAATTACATTTACCCTAACCTAAAGGCTAACGCATATCCCTATCAAACTTAAAACATTTACGGTTTACTGTTTTACCATTTTGGCAGCTACACTAGTGACTATATTATTTTTAAATTTTATTTTTTGTCATTTTGGTTCTTGGACTATAGTCTATGACTATAATCTATAAATTTATAATCCATAGTTTTCTACTTCTAGACTCTTAATTTGAGATTTATACTTAAATTTTAATGAATTGTTCATGTTTACATCTTTATTAAATTTTAGTACTATTTACTTTTACGCTTTAGCTGCTATTTAAATTTTGAAATGATTCATCATGCATCAATGGTCATAGAATAATTATGTAGATATTAGACAGTAGTAGATTGTAGGTTGTAAGTTGTATGAAACTAATAGTACTTAAGTTATGCAATGATGACGGGATAACTATTAATTTATGCAATGATGACGAGATTTGTTTTTGTGATGCACAATTTTCAATGACGATTAGATACTTTTAGACTATTAGTATTAGTCTTTAGATTTATCATTTTAGTATTTTATTTATTTTGATTCATGTTTAATTTATTTTAATTTTTAATTTTTAATAAATAATAAATATAATAAATAGTTGCCGCACTTGCCGTCCCCTGAAAATTTGAGGGTGCGCTCTAGCCGTTCCGGAAACTCGTCCCCCCGTCCCCTCGTCCCCACAGCAAATGCAACATAGGTTAATTCGTTTACCACATGCAATGGTGGAAGTGTCAAAATCAAACCACCATAAGCAGATTCCGCACTTAGAAATTTAACCTAAATTCTAGATAGCTTAAAACTGAAAAGACCAAATGAAATAACAGCTATTGAGTATGTCAACCTACAAAGTTACAAACATAAACTGCTGATAATATGAACAGCAAACACACATATGAACTCTCAAAACAGCATCTGTATTCTGCTAATTGTAAAGAATCTACGTTGCACGGGTTCCCGCACCCGGGGGTGGGGTTCCCGAACCCGCACCGGGTTCCCGCACCCAAGTACCGGATTCTCCGCACCCAAGTACCCTGAAGAACCCAAACGAACCGGGTTCTTCTCAGAAGAACCGGGTTCTTCAAAAAAAAAATCGGGTTCTTGGGTTCTTTTGGTATGAAGAACCCATCGTTTTTCAGTCAAACATCTGGGGTGTATCCATAACCATGCAAATTAATTTTGAATGCTTCCATATTTACTATGCATTTCCTTTGCTCTTTTGTATAAAGAACAAGAAACTGATATGGTGTTTTGACCCTTCTCGATACAGTTACACAATGGAAGAAGCAACTTGTATGCTAGGAGGCTTGAATCCTGTCAAGTTATTTGAAATCCAGTATGCTGGCACTTTATAACATGCTTTTGTAAATAGTTGCTTTTAGAAGGGGTTTTAATTATTCATTACCAAAAAAAAGTTATCTGCTTACTCCACAACCAGCAATTTGTAGTGGACAAGAGCATGAATGCATGCTTTGAGATTTTGGAGTTGTTTTAATGTACTGACAATATACCTATCCAAAATTTTACTTGCCTTTGTGGGACTTTCAATAAAAGGAAGTTTGATCAGTAGACAGCGTGCAAAACAGCCTGTCTGCCTGAGTTTTCATAGTTAGCAAAAATCAATCATCTGAGTATCTCAATTACAATACTAATAGGCCTACTTCATCAAGTGTATGTGTAGATTTCAAAAATCACATTCCTCATTAAATTTATGGGTAGGATCTTCATCAAATTTATGTGTAGATTTTGAAACAGTTGTTTTTGACTGCCGCAGGAACTTGTGTGGATATTGCAGCAATTTTTCTGTTGCATCATTTTTCAGTTAATGAATGATTGTTTTCTAACATTACCAAATCTGTGTCTGCATGGCAGGCATGACAAGCTTAAGAACACTGAGTGGGAAAAACACCCCAGATGTTTGACTGATGCAATTCTGATAAGAATTCTGATGGTAGCCGTTTTCTTAGAGTTTGTTTAGTCTTAATTTTTATTAAATTTATAATTTATAAATTTAATTTATAAATATAGTATTATATATGATATATAAATTATAATTTATAATTTATAATATATATTAATATAAAAATACCTAGACGAACCCACGCACCCTGTTTCAAAAAATGCCGTCCCCGTCCCCGCACCCGCACCCGCACCCACGTTTCCTGGCAACATAGTAAAGAATAAAATCACAATGCAAAAGGCTCAAATCTCTATCTAACTAGCCAACACAGTGATGCACCCTTGATCTCTTTTATAGAATTATAAGACAAGGGAATATACAATGTATCTAGACACATGCAAGAAGCATAGTCCTAATTTTAACACCTAGTGCACCCTAGTTTCATGCATAAGAGTGCCTGGAGAAGTGTGCCTCGTTCTCAGGATAACTGCATCAAGCGAACTGCTGGTGACTCCTAGAGATCTAGACCCTCATCCCATAACAGATAGCTTTCATGCAAGCATCTTAGGTAGCCTTGGGATATGTGCCCTGTCTATGAATAGATCATGCATGCAATCTAAACCGAACCAAATTGAAACAGAAACTGAACTGAACTGAACTCAAAACTTTCTAAATCTGGAACAGGAGTGAACTAAGTTTAACTAATGTGGCAAAACTGGAAATAAAGATAGGCACATGCATGTTGAAGGCAAGTACATGCCCTCTACTGCCCTACATAACTGTGCCTCCCTCACTCTGTTGTGCACAATAACCTGAACAAACTGCTGTCGTACAGAGCTGCATTAAATGTGCTCTTCTTCCTGCAGGCTGTGTGCACCCTAGTGCAGTGGAGATGACCATCCAAGCTAAACCAGATAAAATCCAATAGGAAGCATATGGGGTTATGTTATGACTAGGGCAGTCAAGAATTTAGAATATTTTGTAGGAAATGTAACTGCCAATGTTTGAAGACACTTGTTATAAAGGAGTTCTACTTCTTTCAGATTTTGAAGCCATAATCATAAAATGGGAGGACGCATATTTCTTGGGGGATCATCCCTATTCCAACAAATCTTGCATAGTTTCCATCATGATTGTTATATCTCTTCAAAATGCCTTCTCTATTTCTTATGGGCAACCATATGTTTGTTAATAACCTGTATAAATTCTAAATGTCTCCATATCTCAGTTTTCATCTAGACCTGTTACCTCGGGAATTCATATTCCATGATCTTGGTCTCCATGCATCAAGGGAACAAAAACTTAAAAGAATGGGAATGAAGAAACGTTTGTGCAAGATAATTGCTTTAGTGTTCAGTGTAGTTAGGTTCAGTTAATCGCCATTTTAATGAACATAGTTAAATAAGAATTAGCTGTAATTAAGTTCGGTGAATATTGATTTCCAGAGCTAACAATAGTTAGTTGATTTGTGAGCAGCTTGACTCCATAAAATATGTACATGTCTGGGTAGCCCACCGCATTAAGCGATGAAACAAGTCTGTTCCAGTATCCAGTACTCCATAAACCATAGTAGCAGAATTCAGCCAAATCAGGTTTTATTCATTCAGAAATTCAGCCAGGAATTCAATTCAGTTGAATTTCCCGGAAATTTGGAAATAATTTGTACTGAAACCCTAATGTTTCATAAATAAAAGCCATTTAAGCTAAAAAATTGCATTTCTCATTCGAAACTGCTAATACAGACTGCCATAGACATTCCCATCCATCTAATAACCATCCATCCCTCATAAACATTTCTCCTTTTGTTTCCATCCATTTAGGAGTTTCAACTGTCACGTCCCGTTGTTGGATGGGTTCAACTCATTGATGGATGAAAATTTCCAATCCACAAACCTCCGTGGTAATTGTTTTATGATGGTAGCACCTTTCACAACAAGAAATAATGGTGACGAAAGCGAGGTGGGATATGGGAAAGAAGCATGTTCAGTCAGAGACTCTGATATCTGTCCGCCCGTCCTTTGTCTCTATCTATCTAATTCATTGAGCATCTAATATTCAATAAGCCTCTGCTGTGTTGTGCGCTAATATGTTTGTTGGATTAATAAAGCATACTTAACACGTGTTTGCTTCTGACAGTTCATTACGTTCGGACTATAGTACTCACTACCTTAGTTGGAGAGAGATGTTTGAGCATTATCTGCATAACAATTTTCCATATCCATGTTTCAAACCACACTCAAGTTCGTCATTGGGATAGAGTGAATGTGATGATGAGCCCGAGTGTGGTTTCGATATGAAGATAATCTTGTACCATCTCTCAAACACATCTCACGGCGGAAACTGGAAATCTCAAATACCTTAAAAGTTCATTGAGTATACATTACGAGCGTATCATTTTGTACGAAACGCACATATTCAATTGTGAAGATTTTCTAAAATTTTGAATATTTTGCTGCTCTGGATAATTTACATGTTTTTTCCATATTAATGTGATGTATTTTTTGGATGCTTTTTTAGATGCTTTTTTTACCAAATCCAAATTTATATACAGTAACTATGCTATGTACCATCTCATGTGTCATTCCATGTTGTGATTTCCAATCCCATTTGCTTATTTGATCCTTCGCGAAATTAATAAGATTTCAATTTCAATTGCTATAAAAAATAGATAGATAAAAGATTTCAATTTCAATTGCTATAAAAAATAGATAGATAAAAGTTAAGAAGAGCCAAGGAAGTGTACCTGTTTCAATTCCTGCTTCACGTAAGGGAACTTATTCAGAATTAGCTTAGTAATCTTTTCCGGAGTTTCCTCTGCATTCTGATCCTCCCCCGCCATTTCAGCCGAAGAAGGTGACTCTGAATCTTCATCCGAACTACGTTCTATGTGTCTCCTCTTACTCCTTCCATTCTTCTTGTCCCTTCTTTCCCTCTTCCGCTTTCTCCTCCCTTTCTTATCCTTGCGTCTGCGATAATCCTGGTCGCTGGAGCCCTCACTTGAACTCTCCTCTGTCCGCTCAGCCTTTCTTGATTTATAATATTTCTTATCTCTGTGACTCCGATTCCTCCGGTTCTTCCTTTCTTCTTCAGTGTCACTGGTAGAATTATCAGACTCTGTATACGCATCTCTACTTCTGTTCCTCCTCCTGCTGCTGCTGCTAGAATTCTTCTTTATGTTCCTCCGACTATTTCTTTCACTCTCTCCTCCCATTTTAAGATCACTGATGCTTCCGATAAATATCTAAAATACACAGAACCAACATGTCGGTTTCAAATTTTGAACTTTAAAATTTAAAGTAGGGTTTGAACTCTGTGGCCCACTGTCAGTGAAAAGATGAAATTTAGAATGAGGCAAACTCAAGAAAAGAAACCGTGTGCTGAAGAGAATGCTTACATGACAGAAGCCAACTTATTCAGAGGCGGAAAGAGGTAATTTCACTCTCGAAAAAATTTATTTTGCTGTGGCGTCTGCGTTAAGCTGCTTCAAACCCATGTAGAAACTTGAAATCAAACTTGAACCGCAAACTTGATCGAAAGCAAACGGGATGGGGATGGGGATCTCCTTTTTCAGAGGGCAATTCCTCGGAATTTGAGAATTTGTTTCGTAGGAGTCGTGGATGATGCATTAGTTTAGTTTAATTTGTAGATGAAGAGAGGGTTTTCCCGAGGGTAAATTTGAGGGATTGATCGTATGGTGATCTTCGAGACGGTTTTCCTTGCACATGATTTCAATCCGGGTTTGATAACATTAGTACCTCCAGCCTCGGTCGAACTCTTCTTCCCTTTGCTGGTCTGCTTACAACAAAAAATATCCTCTTTCTCACAAGCACAAATGCATAAAACGCCTATCTGCTCTTCTGCCGGGCTATTGAATTACAAACAATACCGACCACTCCATATATCAGTAACAGATTTATGAAAGCTTTTGTGAAAACCTCGTGTGCTTGGGCACAAAAGGAAATAAGCACATCTTCACCTATGGGGCATGGGATGATGACGGCTCCATGTAAAATCTGTTTACCTTCAATTATCGGGAGCTGTATGGTGTGATCGTTCATTTGTGCGTAAGGCGGAATGTTATGGTCAATAACCATATTTGTAGGCTTATATGGTTACGCTAGCTTTTGTTTTTCGACTTAAATATAATTTTATAGATTAAGGGAATTGTATTGATAGCTCAAAAAAATTACATTCCATTGAGACCATTTTTAATGATTTTTTTTTCATTTTAATATTAGGTTTTTGGTATATTTGGTTTTTCTCTCGTTGGATATACTCTTAGTATTATAGTGGTAGTAATTAGATTTGGATCTAGCCTAAATAACTCCTAAATAACTCCAACAATTATATATATATATAGCTTAAATTTAACATGTTTTGTGAATAGAAATGTGGAGAAAAGATACATGAGAAAAAGAGGAAATTTTTTTAATGATTTCAAAAATATAAGATAAGATAAATTAGTTAATCGTTAACAAATCATTGTAAAAAGGTTGTTAAGTACATATATGGTAATACAAAGAAGGAATGCATGGATCTTACAAACAGAAGACCAAATGGTTTTATAAGGTATAAATCCTAAGCATATTAAATTGTAATGCGAAGATGAATCATCTCACTAATTTGAAGACACAACCCTAGGGGCAATTAGAGAAATGGCATGCATGGGGAAACCCAGTAGGGGACTGCAACATGTCATGGTGTTATTGTTGTGTCTTATAAAAGAGGAAGAGGAGGAGGAGGCAGAAAATGAGGGTGGAATGTCTCTTTCAAAAACAATGATCTTGATATAGTTATCTCTCTTGTCTTCTCCCAATAAGCCTAAGCATATAAAATATAATGCCAAGATGAATCATCTCACAAATATAAAAACCCTAGGGGCGGTAAGAGAAATGGCATGCATGAGGAAACCTAGTAGGTGACTACAATATGTCATGGTGTTGTTGTTGCCTCTTATATAAGAGGAGGAGGTGGAAAAGGAGGGTGGATGTCTCTTGCCAAAATAGCTGCCTTGATATAATTGTGTCTCCTATCTTCTTAGTTCAAAGAAAATAAGCTCTAGTTAGATGGTTGATCATAGGAGCTAGGTTGTGTTATGTCCTACTGCCTGCATGGAAACACACATTGTTGAACTTTGCATGCAGTGCTTTATCTATTGGCGTTGAGTGCACTAACTAGAGATCCAATTCAAAATATTCACAATGGTCTCATTGGCAAAGGTTAAATGACTCCCTAAGGCCTCACACATATGTATGTTAAGGTGGTATTATTGTTCGTTGGCATATCAATGCCCCTATCCACTAGGAGCACTAAAAATATATATATGATCAACCTAGTAATGTCCAACCGTGGGGATGGTCACGGTGAGTGGGATTTGAATCAAAGGGCCTCTCTCGTATAGAAAGCCGAGAATAATTGGTTAAGATACTAGAAGAAAGCAGAGAGACAATTATGGGACTTCCTAGATAGTGAAATTGACCATAAATCTCAATATCAAAAGATGAAATGCTCCTCTATATCAATCTCTCGTATAGGGCCAAGTTGGAAAGTCATATCAACACAAAGAATGTGATGCTCAACTTCAACCTAAAGTTTATCCAAGCCAACTTTGAATTGTCCCAAGGGGATCGCAAGACCATGCATCTAATGTTGAAGTGTATAAGGCGAACGAACAATGAGGCCATTTCTCAACTTCATAAAGTATTCCACGTAGAAGGCCATCATAATAATCAACCCCCGTACTAGGGCAATCCAACTATCATATATATACTACCCATAGATGCACTCCGTGGTAATCTTGTTCAACCTCCATTTGGTCAATAAGAGATGACTAGGGGCATTAAGACAATATTAGAATGGGGGAATGTAGTCCATCTAGATTCCCATAGAGTGTGAAAGTTGTAACATGCACAAACCTATAATGAGTATAATATGATGCATTTGCTAAAGAAGTGGCCTCTAAGGAGTAGTGGGCAGGATAACGCTTTTGAGCTCGACCAATAACAAAATCCACAAAGCTCAAACCACAGTGAAAAGGAGACATAACAGATTCAACGTTGAAAGTGTGGATCACAACCTCCACATATATAATGGACAAGGGAACTATCCTCTTACTTCTTCTAATGAAATGAAGCATGAGGGACTAAACTCACTTAGTCTTGATCCAATCAAACCCCAAAAAAGTAGGTCCCCGAACCTCCAAGCCAAAAAGGACCATGGCCATGATATGGTATCTAACAAATCCATTTTGGATGATGGGACCTAAAAATGATTCTAAAAGCACAATATCTTAATAAAATTGAGTGATCCATACATCTTGTTTATTCAGTTCCTCATAACAAATCTAGGCCCCAAAAACTAAATGCCCAAATATGTGTACGACTAGGTGATATCAATCTCCTCTCCCCTAAAATAAAAGTGAGTGTCTATAAGAACAATCTTTGACCCGTTGAAGATCATAAGCTTGGTTTTACCCAAGTTGACTGTCAACTATTAAATAGCAAGGCATCTATATATCTTTTATAAACCCTTAAAGGTGGGGGACAAGAGAACCACATTATTTGCAAATCAAAAAATCGAGATCAAAACATGGTAGAGAAGGCACAGATCTTTGATCCATGTGTCTTCCCATGGAAAGGACTCCATCGTTTCAATATAAATACTATATAATGTGAGTGAGAAAGGGCACCCTTACTTCACCCCAATATTTCTCCTAGTAAAATTTGAAACTCCATGTGTTATGTGAAGGAAGCCAAGTATGAACTCATAAAGACACATAATAGTAGTAACCAATGTCTATAGAATACCAATGTTTCTAACCTTCAAAAAAATTGCCTCCCTTGGGATTGACTCAAATGCTTTTGAAAGTCAATAAAACTACCAAAGTATTTTGAAGAGTGGTGTCTTGCCTCCTCAATGATGTCACAAAGTGTGAAAATATGACATGTGTTTTGGTGCTTTGGGTTGAGACTTATAAATCCTCTTTCCCTCTAAATTTCTCCTCATAAACTCTATTGATTTTTGTAGTTGAAGGGTGGTGGCATAGAGTGTGAAGAATATGTGACCTACCATGATCATTTGATAACTATTTGAATCCATACTAGAGTCCCATTTGTGGATCGAGTTGGACTAGGACCATGGGAATATCAAGCACACAACATGGTTAAACAAATTAACAAGATAATCGATTAGAGAATGTATATTGTGTTTGAAGAATTCCCCTCAAAACCCCTATTCATTTTCCACTTTATTGGTGTTCATATCCCAAATTATCTATCATATATCAATATAAATACAACATGTGACATGAGGAAGGGTCGTGATGAGATAAGAACAAGATGTTTCCCAAGTACGTGTTAAACAATGGTCATGTGGGTGAACATGTTGAAAAATGTGTAACTAGGTTTGGTCTTCATAAATATGAAATGTACTTTTGATTCTTGCATATTGTAAAATGAAAGAAAAACATTATTATTATTTTTGGAGCATGGTTTTCATGCTTAAGGTCTTTTATTTTATAGGTCAAGCACCCACTGAGTGCTTCTAGGGTTTTTCTTAGGTCAAGAAGTCAAAACAATCGTTGACATAAATTGAAGACCCCATCGGGCACATTGTAACTTGTAAAGAAAATTATTTTTGTCTTTAAAAGTGTCATATACCCTCCAAGACCAAGTTGGCCTAAAAGGAAGAGCCATGTCCACCTTGAAGAGCCTATATAAAGGAGGAAACTTGACCTCCTTGAAGCACATTCATCCACCACTCATTCTAGTGAAGAAGGAGGAAGAAGAAGGCAGCAAAGAAGGTAGAGGATGAATAAGACTTTTGATTTCTCTCTCAGACATGCAAAGGAGGACTAGGGTTTCTGCATCAGATCTATGGTTTTCATCTATAAGTTCGATCTTGGAGAAAAGAAGACAAAAAGGTCAAGAGAAGGTCACTATAGTTCATCCTTGAGCTCCAAAAGCTAGAGAAATCCAAGAAAAGGCCTAAGGAAGCCTTGGAAAGATAATCAAGGCTCACATGTGTTGAAAAAAAAAAACTACAAGAGGCCAAAAATTTTAGGTCTGCAGTGGAGGCCAAAATTCTGCAGCAGAAGGTCGAACTTGCGCTACTGGAAGAGATTTGATTGGGATTAACTAGATCAATGATCAAATTTGGATCATGGACCTAAGTGATAGCTCAAAATTCAAATTGTTTGGAAGTGTGCCGAACCTGAGCGATTAGATAGATCTCGTCTTCCTGATTCCGGCGCCGCAAACGGTTCGAAAAATCGACACCGTATGAAGAAGTTATCGCAGTTTGAAAAGTCCAATAAACTACAAATTTTGGACTTTGACCAAGTTTGACTTGAGTTTTGGGAAAATTTAAAAGAGATTATTCCAAGGAATATTCCCTAAAATATTCCATTTGGACCAATCAAGTCATGCCAAGTGGTAGACTGTCATTGGACAGTGGGTTGACTGTTTTAGTTTTCGACCAATGAAGGGACAACACGTGGCCATCCCTGAGGTCACCACGTGTCCCCGGGATTGTTTAGAAAAATTGTTTGGTCTTTGCCGGGTTTGAACACGTGACCATCGAGCAAGCGTGACAGTGCCCTACCACCTGCCATATGGGTGTTACTTAACCATATAAGTTCGATGGTTGTATTTATTGTGTAATGGTTTTTGAATTGGGATTTTGGAGGGGCTAGCCCCTCCCATAAGACCGTGGCCCCAAGACCGTGGGCCAAAGCCCTAACCACCGACACACAAACTTTTATCCAACGGTTCTATTAACCCCTGTCACATGCGATAGTTTCAGAGTATTTTGCTCCAACATTTAACTCGACCGCGGAGAGTTCGGGAACACATGTGCCTACCACTAACCCGACCTTTTAATGCCACAGTTTAACTGGAGCGTGCCCTCCAATTTTGGCGGAATTTCCGAATTAGCTTTAGTTAACTTAAGTCCCTCCAGTTCTAGTGGAGGATTTTTAGGGGTCATTGGGAAAAATGAGTTCAGGCTCTTTCTTGAGCTAGATTCGACCAATTTTGGAGAGCCAATAGTCAATTTCGACTTTCTTGGACATTCCAGACTCATTGATGTAGGTTGCATAAGCTTTTGAGGACTTCTGGAGGTCAATAACCCACAAAGAATTTTTCTTTGACCCTAGTGCCAGGGGGTGCCACAAGGTGTTGGAGGTGTAACCGGAGCAGTCAGAGGCCATTTTCAATGAACCAATAGTCTATTCTAACTATTTTTGGAATTATGAATCTAATGAAGGGATTTTTAGAGCCATTTGAAGACTTCTAGAGCTCAAGAAGCTACACGGAAGTTTTGGGTAGCGTAGGGAAAATCGTGGAGGGAGGCCTAGATTAGGTATGTAGTGCTCTTTTGGAGCAAATGATTAGCCTATTTTTGGTGTATGATATTTGCTGGAGACAATAGGTGAGGTTTCAGGGAGAGAAAAATAATTCTGAAGGATTTAGTGCCATAGAGAATCTCAGTGTAGCTCAAGAGCATCGACAGAAGGAATCAATTCTAAGGGAGCCTAAATCTATTTTCAAAGTGATGACAGCCATAACAGGAATATAAATGGTATTCTAAATGCATTGGTTCAGTTTAGTAACCATTGGAGTTGATTTTTGTAACTTGTAAAAGAAAATTTTCCATAATCCCAAGGAGCCAAGTCAAGATGACAAGAGCTCAAGGAGATGTAGCCCACGATATTCAGGTGAACTCCTAGATTAAATTTGTTGTTATGTGTTGATGTTTATTTGCTGCATTATATGGCTGTTACACATGTTTAACTTCAGCAAAAACAAATGGACTTAAAGCACTTAAACAACTAAAAAAACATACACCTATTTCAAGTATAAAATTCTGCAAAAGTCAAGTACAAGCTAAATCTTTTATTTGTTTAACTGAGTGGGAGGTTCTTGAAAAGCATAACAATTTATCCAGCCCATTTTTAGATCAGATTGGTATCAGGGAACTTGGTTGCTCGATTGACAGAGCAATAGCTTGCTTGTTTGACTTGAAAGGTGTTTGCACAATTAAAAGATTTGACTATTTGCAAACTGATTGTTGCTTACAATTTTGAGTTGGCTAGAGATGAAGGGAGCTACTGTTAGCTAAGTCCATAATAGAACAAGAAGGAAGAAGGGCATGAAGGCATCTTCCTTACCCAAAGGACCTCAAGACAACCCTTGAAGCACAAGAGGGTTTTGTTTGTACAAGGCTGCTTGAAGAAGAGCTTGACTCTACAACCATTTTGTTCAAAAGCTTTGTCAATAGTTTTTGAAAGCTTTGTGAATTTTTGTTGAATTTCTTTTGTTCATTGACATAAAAATGACAACTTCATCAAGTGAGGTTTCAAAATCATCCTCCTTCACAAGATTCTTCGATGAATACATGAAGCGAGACTTCATGAGCAATTGGTTGCTATGAAGCAAGAGAAGGAAGAAATTATTCAAAGAATGCATGAGATGGAGATGCAGCTCCATCAAGCCCAAGATTCCTTAACCAAGAACATGCGAGAAGGAGAGGTAAAACACTCAAATTTGTCTTCAAATTCCCCATCAGATAGATGTGTTGGTTCTTTTGAAAAGCACACTAGAGGTATAGGGTCCAAGTTAATGTTTAAAATGGGATATGAAGGCAAGGGTTTAGGAAAAAATGCACAAGGCATGATTGATCCTATTTTGGTTGAGGAACGACCTAAGAAATTCGGACTTGGTTATGTTCAATCTAATGGAGAAAAATACAAAGCCATGAAGCCATGTGAGGCAACTTCAAAGAGAACTTTTGTTCCAAGTTCTAATACACAAACATGTCAAGTTTGTTTTCAAGTTGATTGCCATTGTTTGAAGCTTACGTTGCAGCAAGAAGATTGTAGACATGCAGCTTATGGTGAGCATGCGATTTCGGACAGTTTTCAAGACATAAACACTGATGTTGGTCTGCAAAAGAAAGCTGGAACCTCTACTATTTCATCTCCTCAAGAAGGCAAAAAGGATGGACATGTAAGGCAGCATTTGAGGTATAATTATTCCCATAGTCAAGTTGATTATGTTTTTGCAAGGCATGACAATTATGCATGCTTGAATGAAAGAAAGAGTTGTTGTGCATATTGTGGTATGTGTAACCATGTTGTTTCAAAATGATGGAAGAGGATGAAGACATACAAGAAGCAGTCGAGGCAAAGGAAACTTGCCTAGAAGGTGCATAAGACTTGCACACACTGCGAGAGAAAGGGACATGTTGTTTCCCATTGTTGGACATTGCATCCAACTAATCATCCAAAGCACATGAGGCAAGAGGATAGAAATACTGGCGAAAGTGGAACCAAAGATTCCATCATTGATGTGAGAACAGATGTTTCACATGAAGAAGTTTTGCAGAAGCAAAAGTTGCCGTGGAAGTGGCTTGGTAAGAAGTGGTTTGACTTCTTGACACAGCAAGACATACTTTCATTTGTACATATGAAAATTTCAGTCAATTATGCGTGTTTTCTGTTGTAATCTCACGTTTTTTTGAGCCACCTTGGATCGATGATCAAGGAAGCGATGTTCAGCTACCTTCTGTAAATTTCTCGCCAGAAATTTCTGAGTGAGTTCAAGGAAGACAGTTCTTAACAGGAGGAAAAGCTCATCTAGGAAGGGAAGTATTGACTACCTTCAAGTTGTGGTTCAAAGGCACTAAGCCATGCAAGGCAAGTGTATGGAGGCTGAAAATAAGAAGGTGTTGTGCTCTCATCTATTATACAGATCAATATATCAGTCTTTTGGGGTCCAAAAGATTCCCAATGGGGAGGTGTGATCAGATTTAGATCATGGACCTAAGTGATAGCTCAAAATTCAAAGTGTTCAGAAGCATGACAAACCTAAGCGACCAGATAGATCTTGTCTTCTTGATTCTGGCGTCGTGAACGGTTCGAAAAACCGACACCGTATGAAGAAGTTATCGCAGTTTGAAAAGTCCAGTAAACTGCAAATTTTGGACTTTGACCAAGTTTGACTTGAGTTTTGGGAAAATTTAAAAGAGAATATTTCATGGAATATTCCTAGAATATTCCCCAAAATATTCCATTCAGACCATTCAGGTCATGCCAAGTGGCAGACTGTCATTGGACAGTGGGTTGATTGTTTTAGTTTTCGACCAATGAAGGGGTGACACATGACCAGCCCTGAGGCTGTCACGTGTCCCCATGACTGTTTAGAAAAATTGTTTTGGTCTCCGGCGGGTTTGAATGCACGACCACCGAGAAATCACGACAGCGCCCTACCGCCTGCCCTATGGGTGTTACTTAACCGTATAAGTTCGGCAGTTGTATTTATTGTGTAATGGTTTTTGAATTAGGGTTTTGGAGGGGCCAGACCCTCCCATAAGACTATGGCCCCAAGACCGTGGGCCAGAGCCCTAACCACCAACACACAAACTTTTAACCGACAGTTCTATTAACCCCTGTCACATGCGGCGGTTTCGGAGTGTTTTGCTCCGACATTTAACTCGACCGCGGAGAGTTTGGGAACACAAGTGCCCACCACTAACCCGAACTTTTATTGCCACGGTTTAACTGGTAGTTCAACTGGAGCATGCCCTCCAATTTTGGCGGAATTTCCGAATTAGCTTCAGTTAACTTAAGTTCCTTTAGTTTTGGTGGAGGATTTTTAGGGGTCATTGGGAAAAATGAGTTCAGGCTCTATCTTGAGCTAGATTCGACCAATTTGGGAGAGCCAATGGTCAAATTAAAATTTCTTGGACATTCCAAACTCATTGATGGAGGTTGCAGAATATTTGTAGGACTTCTAGAGGTCGAGAACCCACAGAGAAGTTTTCTTTGACCCTAGTGCCATGGGGTGCCACCAGGTGTTGGAGGCGAAACTGGAGCAGCCTGAGGCCATTTTCAATGAACCAATAGTCTATTCTCACTATTTTTGGCATTATGAATCCAATGAAGGGATTTTTAGAGCCATTTGAAGACTTCTAGAGCTCGAGTAGCTACAGGGAATTTTTGGGCAGCATAGGGCAAACCGTGGAGGGAGGCCTAGATTAGGTATGCAATGCTCTTTTGGAGAAAATGATCAGCCTATTTTTGGTGTCTGATATGTGCTGGAGACAATAGGTGAGGTTTCAGAGACATAAAATTAATTCTGAAGGAGTTAGTGCCATAGAGAATCTTAGTGTAGCTCAAGAGCACCGACAGAAGGAATCAAGTCTAAGGGAGCCTAGATTTGTTTTCAGAGTGATGACAGCCATGAAAGGGATATAGATGGTATTCTAAACCCATTGGTTTAGTTTAGTAACCATTGGAGTTGAGTTTTGTAACTTGTAAAACAATTTTTTCCATAATCCAAAAGAGCCAAGTCAAGATGAAAAGAGTTCAAGGAGACATAGCCCACGATATTCGGGTGAACTCCTATATTAAATTTGTTGTTATGTTTTGATGTTTTTTTGCTGCATTATATGGTTGTTACACGTGTTTAATTTTAGAAAAAAAAAATGGACTTAAAGCACTTAAACAGTTAAAAAAACATACACCCATTTCAAGTATAAAATCTCGCAAAAGTCAAATACAAGCTAGATCTTTTATTTGTTTAACTGAGTGGGAGGTTCTTGAAAAGCATAACAAGTTATCCAACCCATTTTCAGATCAATCAAGGATATCACATCATGTGGAGAGGTTGTCGGTTGTCTTGGAGAGTATTGGTATCAGTCTAAAGGTCTTGGAATTCGTCAATTGAAGAATCTATAAGGAAGAGAAGATATTTGCGGGTTTTCCACTCAATTGAAAGGTTTTGGCCATGGATTGCAACCTATATTTTGTGTTCTTGTTGTTCTTGTTTTGGTACTTGTTTTATGATATAAAAACATAATAATAATAAGTAATACAACTAATAAGTAGAAAGACATCACAAGCAATTATCAAGTAAAGATAAATCACTCTAATCATTGCCCTTAAGATTTCTCAACATGGTATCAGAGCTAAGTTTGGCTATGGGTATCATGAATATCTCTACTATATTGAAGAAGTGGATCAAGAAGTTGAAGAAGTGGATCAAGAAGTGTTCAAAGGTAGCAATCCATCTCAATAAAGGTATCAAGGAAGCATGGAATCTTCAATTTACTACAAAGAAGCAAGTGGCCAAGACAAAGGATGAAGGACTCTTCTCAACACTCACTGGCACTTTTCAAGATGAGAACATTTGGGTAATCTATAGTGGTGTATCAAGACACGTGATTAGTCATCACAATCAACTAAATACATTATCAAAAGGAAAATGTGCTTAATCAGTGGAACTTGGAGATAATAAGAGCTATCATGTAAGATGAATTTGAACAACTTCAATAGAGTTGGAGAATGGAAGCAATATTCATCTCAACAACATCCTATTTATTTCGGGTTTGCATAAAAACTTACTTTACATTTCAAATATAGAATATAAGGGTGATATAGTGGCTTTCATTGATGAAAAAGTTGTAGTATCGAGTAAGAACTCAAGCACATAAAATGCTAGAGTGATTGGTATCCATGAAGGAAGACTTTACAAGTTGATATCTCCTCTTGCTCAAGCCTTGGCTCAGATTGAGATCAACCCATGTGAACTTTGACATAGAAGATTTTGTCAACTTCATTTCAAAATCCTTCCAACTCTAGGTTATATGGTAGATGGAATCCCATAATTAAAATAATATCACGAAGGAGTATGCAAGGGATGTGCATTGGGTAAGAACACCAAGAGATCATTTGGAAGCAGTGCTTCATGGTCAAAATAAATCTTGGATCTTATTCATTCAAATGTTTGTGGCCCTATGACTCCTAAATCACTTGGAGTTCATCTATATTAAGTCACATTTAAGTATTTATCAAATTTCAAGAATTCAAAGTTGAAGTAGCGAACCTTAAAAAAAGGAGAATCAAGATACTAAGGTCCGGTAATGGAGGATAGTATACATCCAAGAAAATCATAACTTTCTGTAAGGAGTCTGGGATTAAGAGGGATTTGATAGTTCCATATAATCCTGAACAAAATGGAGTTACAGAATGAAAGAACCGATCCATTGAAGAAAGTGTAAAATTGATGTTGCATGATAGCATTTAAAGACAATTGTATACATTCAAAATCGAAGTCCGCAGAGGTCACTAGATGACAGAAATCTCGAAGAAGTATTCAGTAGGAAGAAACCAATTGTGGATCATCTTTGAATCTTTAGTTGTCCTGTATATACTTATGAAGGAAAAAAGAAAGAATTTGGACCCTTCAGGCATGAGAGGAACATTTGTGGGCTACAACAATTCCTCTAATGCCTATAGGATATACATAAAGGAAGGACATCAGATAGAAGTAAGTTGAGATGTGATATTTGATGAAAGTATTGCGTTCAATAAATCAAAGGATCTCCCTATGGACTTTGATGATGAAGAACTTCATGTATTCGAAGAAGAAGTTACTAGGGAGGTCAAGGAATCAAATCATGAAGATGAAGATCCCGGTGAACCTATACAACCTATGGCTATCCCCAAATCTAGAAAAAATACCTAACTAGTTGAAGTCTACACTTTTAGATGCAGAAGGTCATGGATCACTTTAAGGTACATTCAAGGAAAGCAAGAAGCCCAAAAGATATCATGGGTATGCAACCTACATGACAAAACTAATAGAAGCAGATCCATCCACTTTTGAAGAATTTGTCACTCACTAAGAATGGAAGGATGCCATGAATGAAGAGTATCAATCTATAATGAAGAATGGAGTCTGGGAGATCGTACCTAGGCCTGAAGACAAATCTATGGTAACTTCCAAGTGGATCTACAAGATCAAACATGCAGCAGATGGAAGCATTGATAAATATAAGGCATGATTTGTGGCAAGGGGTTTCTCTCACAAGAAAGCATCGACTATTAAGAGACATTTCTCCAACAACAAGGTATACTACTATTAGTTCATTGGTCTCTTTGGCAACATCGATGGGATGGAATACCCCCCAAATGGATTTCAAGACTGCATTCCTAAATGGAACAATTAATGAGGAAGTCTATATATAACAACCCTTGGGATTTGAAGTTAAATACATAAAGGCATATGTTTGCAGATTGAAGAAGGAATTATATGGCCTCAAGCATGGTATGCTAGGATGGATGCATACTTGCTGAGATTAGGCTTCACAAAGAGTTCTGTTGATTTGAACCTTTGTATTAAGGTTTTAAAGGGAGAACCGATAATAATTCTTTTGTATGTGGATGATCTTCTCTTGACATGTGTAGAAGGTCAAATAAAGAATTCCAGAAGAAACTAGCAACATAATTTGACATGAAGGATCTAGCGCTAATGCACTACTATTTGGGACTGGAATTATGTCAAGGACCTAACGAGATCTATCTAGGTCAAGGAAAGTATGTGATCAAGATGTTAAAGAAGTTTGACATGATGGATTATAAACCTATGACAACCCCGATGATCACAAACTTTAAGAGACTAAGGAGTTCTGAATCAAGCCCTATAGATCCTTCCAAGTATAGACAACTGATTGGCTCATTGATGTACTTGGTGAATACATGACCATACACATATTTTGCAGTAAATGTTCTCAATCAATTCCAAGTGGATTCGAAGCATGATCATTGGATAGCAGCAAAACATATATTGAGATATCAACAAGGAACTATCCACTACTTCCTGAAATATGATAGGAGGAATGATGTCCACTTGATTGGATATAAAAATTTTGACTGGGGTGGCAGTGAGTAGGATGGAAGAAGCACTACGGGAGGATGTTTCAGTTTTGGATCCTCCATGATCTCATGGATGAGCAAAAAGCAAGACAAAATTTCTATGAGAATTTTTGAGGCTGAGTATATTGCATAATGTGAATTAAGCAGAGAAGCGGTCTGGTTGAGGAAGCTACTATCTGACCTGTTTGAAGGACTGATGGACCATACAGTGATACATTGTGATAACACCAGTTGTATATGATTTTTTGAAGACCCAATATTTCATGGAAAGACAAAGCACATCAATAAAAAGTATCACTATATTCGGATCTAGTACAAGATGGTGTGTTGCAACTACAATATATCTACACCGATGAGCAGGTAGCTGACATATTGACAAAATCCCTTCCTAATAAGAAGCTTGTATATTTGAGAGAAAATCTTGGTTTGGTTAATGCATCCTCCCTGGTTGAGAGGGGGAGATAGGCACATAATTATTGTCTTCACTTTGGAAGACATAATGGAGGATTAGGTAAGCATTTGGCGACTGATACTCTTTGAGGGTGAAATAGGGAATCCAAGGTAAGAGTAGTCATGGACCGATATTATTTGAGGACTAGCTATCCAATATTAGAATAATCCAAATAAGGTCATACTATGTGAACACCCTTGTGGGGTATCTACCTTTAAAGAGACAATGATGATGGTGTCTATAAGTCATTGGTCTCACCACCATTGTGCTCTGATCTTGTGGAGAGATAGAGTCGTTAGTCAAGGCCTTGTTATGTGAAAATGTTGGATGTTATGATGCTAAATAGATGGGTTACAAATCTGAATATTCTTATGAGATCTCTTTAGATTGAGAATGTCCATGTACCATTTATGAATACCTCCCTAGTTAAGAGGCAGTGCTGAAAAATGTGTAACTAGGTTCAGTGTTCATAAATATGAAATGTACTTTTGATTCTTGTATATTGTAAAATGAAAGAAAAGTATTATTATTGTTTTTGGAGCAAGGGTTTCATGCTCAAGGTCTTTTATTTTATAGTTCAATCACCCATTGAGTGATTTTAGGGTTTGTCCTGGGTCAAGAAGTCAAAAGAGTAACTTTCATAAGTGCTTTTAGGGTTTTTTTAGGTCAATAAGTCAAAAGAATCATTGTCATAAGTTGAAGACCCCATCGGGCACATTGTAACTTGTAAAGAAAATTATTTTTGTCTTTAAAGTGTCAAAATACCCTCCAAGACCAAGTCGGCCTAGCCGCTGGCAAGTCGGACTAAAAGGAAGAGACACACCCACCTTGAAGAGCCTATATAAAGGAGGAAACTTGAACTCCTTGAAGCACATTCATCCATCACTCATTCAAGCGAAGAAGGAGGAAGAAGAAGGCAACGAGGAAGGTAGAGGATGAAGAAGAATTTTGTTTGGGCTATTTCTCTCTCACTGTTAGGTCCCTATAATACTAGTGTAGCCCCCTTATTGTTATTGTTGTGTCGATGTAGCACCCATATTTTTTTTGTTTGTGCCCCATAGAAGCCCACTATTGTTATTTTTGTTCTCTTACATTAGTATTGTTATGTAGGCTCTGATTATATTGTGACCCCTTAAGCTCCTATATATACAAAGGAGGTCTTGTCATTTGTATCATCCAAGAATTGTTCATTTATGTAATGTAAAAGAGGTTTTCCCCTTGAAGAGGCTATTTCTCAAGTCGTTGATCTATCTTTTCTCAATTTCGTGAGTTAGTTGCATAAAATTGGTATCGGAGCTTTGGATTGTAGAGTTTTGCTGCTTCAAATAGGACATCGTGGAATTTTCGCTATAACTTTTTTTTCTACGAGGCTTCATAAACTAAAATTGAAACCACGTGGAGCCGAAATCTTGGTGAGATTCTTTTATGAATTTGAGATCTTGGTTCGCTATATTTTCAGATATATGGACCGACGAAGTTAGGGTTTATGCATGCTCCATAATTCAGTCCTAAACAAGTGACCAAGGGAAAACAATCATAACTTTCTCTTCAAGCATCCGATTTAAATTTCGTAAAAAGTGACAGAAACAAAACAGACTGTAGTTTCTTTTGCAGCAATTTTAGGGCTGAAAGTCGAAACAGTGACACGCAGAACTCCATACAAGTTTGATCTACTGAATCAGTCCATAACTAGGTCATCGTGGGATATTGGGCATAAATTTACCTTGAAGATGATGTTTTTCAGACTTATGTGGTTGTTAGTTGAAGAAACAAAACTTTGTCGATGTTTCGAATCCCAATGGGGATCCATCTTCAGGACAAATTATGAATGAGAGCTTGAGAGGAGGACAAACCAGAGATAAATAGTGGAAAATCTAATTAGAATAAGAGAGCTGACTATTCATATAAATTTTTTATATAATTAGTTGATTTCTACATTATTAGTATTTATATAATTTTTTTACCTTGAATAATCCAATTTTGGTCTGATTTATGGCATTGGAAATACAACTCAGAGGGATACCACAGGACGTAATTTCAGAACTTGGAGAGCCGAAATTATAGAGTTACAACTGTTTCAAGATCAAGCTCCTAAAAGCAAGAAAAAGGTGTGTGTGTGTGTGTGTTTGTTTTGTTTTGTTTTGTTTTTTGTTTTTTTTTGTTTTTGTTTTTGTTTTTGTTTTTTGTTTTTGTTTTTAATTGCATAACTCTTGTTTGAAAAACCAATTTGAAGTGATTCCAAGAGAATATTGAAGCATATATATATCAGTATTGGGTTCTAAAATGCCTCCAAAACAAAATAATCCGACACCCATTAATCCCTCTGAAAGCTCTACTATGACGCATGAAAAGGAAGAATTGCAACATGATATATCAAAATTACGAGACGAGGTGCAACAAATTTCGCTCTCACAAAGAGCAACCAAAGATGACATGGATGGTTTAAAAGAAGACATGGAAGGTTTGAAGGATGGCATGGAAGCTAATATAGATGGTTTGAAGGATGGCATGGAAGCTAATATGGATGGTTTGAAAGCAAACATGGAAGGTTTGACAAAGTTGTTACAAGAAAGGCTTCTCGGTGGTGACAAGGTAATCCATGAAAATCACGACGAGGACAAAAGGAATATGAATTGTGATTTTAGAAACTCTAATGTTGGGTTTAAGAAACACCACATTCCAAAGATAGATATGAGGAAGTTTTATGGCAAGGATATGGTAACATGGATGTTATAAATGGAGCAATAGTTTGATCTCCATTATGTGCAACACTCACAAAAGCTATGCATTGCAACTTTATATTTAGAACCCAATCAATTTGTATGGTATCAATGGATTTTCTCTTGTAAACCACTTGAAACTTGGTCAATTTTTATGGAGGAAGTGATAACACATTATGAGGATACAGAGAGCAACACCTTCTTTAGCAAATTGATAAATCTCAAACAAAAGGGTTCAATGGTGGAGCACATTTAGGACTTCCAAAAATTGAATATCAGGGTAACATATATTACAAAGGATCATAGGATTTATGTCTTCATAGGGACTTTAAAGGATAACATCCAACATGAGGTTTGCCTTTGGGAACCTGATTCATTGGAGAAGGCATTCAGGGTTGTAAGAAAAGTTAAAAGAAAAATTATGGCAACAAGGAAGTCTACCACTCACAACTACAAATATGGAAGTGTTTTTGCTCCTAGTCTTCCACAACCTACAAGGTTGACACCACAACAATTGGAGGAAAAAAAAGTAAAGGTGCTTTGTTATAGTTGTGATGGCAAATACACTAAAGGTCATAAGTGCGCCAAGAATAAATTATTTTACATAGATTGTGAAGAGGAGGACGAAAAGGAACAAGAAACATTAGAAGAGGAGGATATACACCAAGAACCAACCCCACAGAAAGAAGAAATGAATTCGACCATATCTTGTAATTCATTGGCAGGAATTACAACTCCTCAAACTCTCAAGGTAGAAGGATATATCAAGAAGAAAAAGGTAATAGTGTCAATTGCTTCAGGTAGTACCCATAATTTTATTCATTGTAAGATAGCCAAGGAATTGAATTTCTTCCTATATCCAACACCAGAGTGTCAAGTGATGGTTGCAAATGGAGGAACTATAGATTTCTCTAGAAAGTGACATAATATAAAGCTAACCATGGGGGAATACGTATTGAATAGTCCAATGCTTTCCATTCCAATGAGTGATGCTAATGTTTACTAGGAGTCCAATGGTTATAATATTTGGGGACGATAGCTTTTAATTTTCAAGAACTTTTCTTGAAATTTTTTGGGGAAGGAAAGGAAGTTGAGTTAAGGGGTATCGTAGGGAAACCTGGAAATACAATCAACTATAATGTCATGAAAAAGCTTCAAATAAAGAACAATGAGGCATAATTGAACAATTATGCTCAGTATAGGTTCAAACATCGAAATAATCTATTTCTCCAAATCTCCAAAAAGTCTTGGACAATCATTCCAGGGTGTTTGAGACTCCCAAAGTCCTCCCACCTATTCGTGATCATGATCATGCTATTCATTTGATTCCAAGAAGTGTTCCTCTAAATATCAAGCCTTACATATATCCTTATGGAAAGAGTGAGATTGAACATATCGTTTTAGAAATGATAGAGGATGGTATAAATTCAACCTAGTCAAAGTTATTTCTCTGCTCCAGTAGTATTGGTGCACAAGAATGATGGATCATGGCATATGTGTATGGATTATAGGGAGATAAACAAGCTCACTATTAAAGATAAATTTCCCATCCATGTCATTGATGAATTATTGGATGAATTACATGGAGAAATTTACTTCACCAAGTTGGGTCTTCATTCAGGATATCATCAAATTAGAAGGAAGACTGAAGACATTCCGAAAACAACATTCATAACTCATGAGGGTCATTATGAATTTCTGGTCATGCCTTTTGGCCTTACTAATGCACCTTCCACATTTCAAGGTTTGATGAATTCCATTTTCAAACCCTTCCTTAGAAATTTTTTGTTAGTAATTTTTGATGATATACTAATCTGCAACAAGTCTTGGAAGGATCATGTTCAACATGTTGACAGGGTGCTCAAACTATTGGAGGAGAAACAATTATATGCAAAAACCTCCAAATGTTTCTTTGGAGTACAAGAGGTGTAATATTTGGGTCATATTGTATCTCATGAGGGTGTTAAGGTAGACACTAACAAAATTGAAGTCATTAAGGAATTGAAAATCCCCACAACCATAAAGCATCTTCGAGGATTTCTCGGGTTGACAGGGTATTATCTCAATTTTGTTAAGAATTATGGGAGAATAGTGGCACCTCTAACACCATTATTGAAGAAAGATGGATTTTCTTGGACTCTAGAAGCAACTAAGGCCTTTGAACATCTTAAAGAGGCAATGTTCCAAGCACCGGTCTTCGCTATGCCAAACTTCACAAAAAACTTTATTGTGGAATGTGATGCCTCGGGAAATGGAATTGGTGTGGTTTTGTTGTAAGTAGGAAGACTTGTTTATTTTGAAAGTCATCCAATCAAGGGAAAGAATTTACACAAACCTATTTATGATAAGGAAATGTTAGCAATACTACATGCACTAAAGAAATGGCATTCTTACCTAATGGGAAGAGAAAGGTAAAAACATATCATGCTAGTCTTAAATGGTTTTTGGAACAAATATTATCTTCAAAAGAGCAGCAAAAATGGGTCACAAAGATGTTGGGTTATAACTTTGAAATCATCTACAAAAAAGGGAAGCAAAATGTTGTTGCGGATGCACTCTCGAGAAAGGATGAGGATGTGGAAGCATTGGTTTGTGTCATTTCTATTATCCAACCTGAGTGGATTACCGAAGCAAGGGATGAATGGAAGAATGATGAAGAGATGTGGACACTCGTTCAAAAGTTGCAGCAAGATCCTACTACATCTGATACAGTTAGCTGGAAAAATGATTCATTATGGTACAAATATCTCTTAAATATCTTTGTAAGAATTCCCAACTCAAACAAAATATTCTTTTGGAATTGTACACCTCTCCCTTAAGAGGGCACTCAAGATTTTTAAAAACTTACCACAGGGTCAAGAAGGATTTTTTTTGGGATGGCCTTAAATCGGATATTAAAAAGTTTGTGGCATAATTTTTGGTTTGCCAGAAAAATAAAGTTGAGACAGTTATGACCCTAGGTCTGTTACGACCTTTAGCCATTCCAAGTCAGCATTGGGAGGAGGTCTCAATGGATTTTATCAAAGGTTTACCCAAGTTTGAAAGAAATAGTGTCATCATCGTGGTAGTTGATAGACTTACAAAGTATGGACACTTTTGTGCATTATCTCATCCTTTGAAAGTCAGTATAGTTGCTACTGCATTTATGGAAACAATTCAAAAGCTTCATGGAAACCCAAAGATTATAGAAAGTGACAGAGATCCCATTTTCAGTGGAATTTTTTGGACAAAATTATTTTATTGTCTTGGCACTCAATTATCTCATAGTTCATCTTATCACCCTCAATCTGATGGGAAAACTGAGATAATGAACAACTGTTTGGAAGGATATCTTTGTTTATTTGTATTTGATAAACAAACACAATGGGTAAAATGATTACCTCTACCTGAATGGTGGTATAACATTTCCTTCCATACTGCAACAAAAATGGCTCCATTTATGGTAATTTATGGATATAACCCACCATCCATCACATCATCTTTACGAGAAAATTCTAAGGTTCAAGCAGTGGAAGATCACATCGAGCATCAACAACAAGTTCTCCAACTCTTAAAGGATAACCTCACTCTGACGCATAATCGAATGAAACAACAGGCAGATCAACATCGCAGTGAAAGAAGTTTTGATGTAGGAGATTGGGTATTTTTACGACTAGAACCATACAAACAAATGTCCCTCAAGTAGGCTAAGAAGGATAATAAATTATCACCGAATTACTACGGTCCTGTTTACGGGAAAAACTGCCCGACCAACAATATGGGATCTCCCCAGTGTAAAGTCCCAACTAGACTCTAGACCGTTTGTGATAGGGATCTCGTTTGGGATGTAGGTCCGGCTATCATCGAATGCACCTTTCTCAGATAGAGGTGTGCCTTGCAGACTCGATGATGCACAACTACTCAAATGATATGAAACAAATGGTCTAGAGTTCTCGTGTAAATGAAACATTATAAATAGCAAAGCGAGATTCGAAGCATGCAACCAAAGGAGATGTTGTTAGTAACACATCATTAGGGTCATGCTCATAAAAATCTTGCTTGACCACAAAAGAAACAGTTCTCTATGGTCGAAACACCCTTCAATTCCTTAAGCGTTTTCCGAAAGATTGAAACAATATCAACAACGAAGTCATTAAACATCCCTTAGTGAAATATTCACATACCATTGACACATCTAGAAAGCTTAAACGTACAACTGATATATGAACAGAAAAACACAAACTAGTCAGTTATAAAAGATAGCAGATACATAAGACATAATATTCATAATGCTAGCACACACAAGTTCTCATCAGATCCAGTAGTGGAGTCAAAACATTGGTTTGTATTCATTCTCGGAAACATACATTCAATGCAATACAATTATCTCTTCTCCTCTTGAAGTCCAAAAAAAGCCCCCTTTACATTGTCCCCGAAGAGAGTACTTCTAGAAAAAATAGTGACCTTTGGGTAACCTTGTCCTTTTAGTTTCCTGACTGTTAGCATGGTCTGCGACTCAAGTGATGCTGCGACTAGATCTCATCTGCGACTTGTGACTGGTCGTTGTTTACGACCTGCGACAGGTCACTGTTTGCTACCTGCGACTTGTGTAACTATCCTTTTTCAAGGTAGCAGTCGTGTGATGGAAAGGTCTGGGACTTCTACCTATTATTGTTCCCTGAGTTAAGTCTTCCAAACCTGATAGTCTGCGGCCACTGGAGCGACCTGAGGTGTTTCCTCCCCTAATCTATGAAAGCACTCGAGAGCATCTGGAACCAAAGTGTGCTTCTTCACGAAGATTCTATTGGATAGGGAGGCTAGCTTGGTGTAGATCTGGATTGGTGCGACGATAAACTAATCAATGTTCTCCTTTGAAGCTGAAAGGTCCTTGGAAGCGGCTGCTTGCCTGATGGGTTCCAGAAATTATTGGATGTCTTGGGCTACTTCTTCTCTTGTCTTATGTGTGTCCAATGCCCCCAAGGAAGGGATGTGATGTACTCCTGCCATCAAATCAATGCCACTGATGAGATGTTCATAGCTGGACATCACTTTCTCCACATCCTTTACAAGATTATCTTTAGATTGTATTTTCATCCATATATGTACTTTGTCATTCTGTGTGCAGATCTAATAATTATTTGGTAAGGTGTCGGGAGCCTATGGATACATTTCAGACCATTCAATCATATTGTCTAGTGTCGAAGAGGCTTCTTTTAGTTGTGCGATTTTCTCCTTAGTCTTTGCCTGAGCCTTCAGTAGCGGGGACACTGTTTGTTTTATGGCAAACATCTCCTCATATACCTGCTTCATGGTAGTTTCCAAAGTAACCAACTACCCTTGGATAGCGGTTGGTAACCCATTGGCTTGAGTGGTTGTGAATCAGAGCTTTTTATTTTCTGCCTCGAGCGCCTCCTTTTCCTGAGCTGCCTTTTGTTCAGAGGCTCAGAGTCTGTTTTGCAGGGATAAGATCTCCCTACTCATCTTGCTGAAATTTTCCTCTGTAGCTACTGCAAAAGCGTTCCCTGCCGATGCTATCATGATGGGATTAGTCCTAGTATCCAGGACTATATCCTTTTCCGTTGTCACTGCGAGCGGCTCGGCTAGATTCCGTGCGAGGTACTTTCTCTTCTCTTTCCTGATCTTATGTGTGAACTGGTCGTATGATAGCCTTGTTAGGTCTAATACATTATCTTCCTGCTCTTCCGGGAAACCAAGTTTTGAGAGCGGGAGATGTACGCCCGTCATGGGAGTTGTCGGGGGTACCTCAATATGGGGCAGCTATGTTTTTTCCCAAGTCACCGGGAGCGGTGTCTTGCTTCTCTCTGCTCCCTTGGAAGAGCCTTCCTGCGATTTCTAATTTTCTTCTTCCTTCCTCCTCCTTTCGGCCTCTTCTTTATCCTGTTTCTCCTCCAGCTTGCACTCAGCCTCCTTCTTCTGTTGTTCTTCTTCTTCCTTCTTCTTGCGTTCTTCTTCCTCATTCTTTTTGCGAGCCTCTTCTACCTAATTTTTCTTGCGTTCCTCTTTCTGTTGTTTCTTCTACTACTCTTCAACCTGCTTCTTCCACTTATCTTCTTCTTGTTATCATGCCAACGTATCTTGGGTCTTTCTGAGTTCTTCCTCTCTCATCTTGTTCTCAACTTCCTGTTGTGCCTTGGCCTCTTCGTCTCTCTTTTCCTGTTGCTCTTTAGAAATACCACTACTTGTAGTATTCTTTGGCTTTTTAGCTTTGGAAGATGAACCTCCCCCTGCCGGGTCCTTTCTTTTCAGCATGTCAACACTCTCTTCTAAAGTTTGGTCATCCTGACCCTCTTGACCTCCACTTAGGTCAGCTGATTCTTCCGGTGCGACTGCCTTATCTTTGTTGTACCAATTTCTGACTTGTTCCTTAATAGGGCATTCCGTGTGTTGGTATTTTCAATTGAACTTGGCCCGTTTGCAGAGTGTACGGACGATCCTTTCATGATCATATGATCTATGGGCAAAGGTTACGAAATGAAAACCTTTGATTTCCTCTGCCTCGGCTTCTACTTCCTTGAAATCCTTAATAGTATAGGCACCAATAGTAAGCGAGAGGGTAGGCCATGACTTCTTTTTGCCTTTGCTGAGGACCTTGGAGAATCCACTCGACATTTGGTAGCACATCTCTTGTAGTAGTAGTTTATCAGTGACATACTTGGGTAGTGTGTGAGGCGCCTTGAATGACCCGAAGACCCTGATAAAGGTACTATCTATAATAGGAAACTATTTGGCCACCTGGGACACTGCTTCCATAGCCCACCTGGATATGCAAGGGGCATCTTTACCGAAAAGCTTCCCATAGAATGTGGGGATGAAATTGTGTGAGATGGACTCAACATTTTGCTCGTATTTGGAAGCCCATAACACGTTCAAATCTTTGTGGATGGGCCCACCGCACTTCACATCCCAGTTATGCGACCACCCCTCAAAATAGCATCTCGCGCATATCGCGTCTAAGAGGTAAGAGGCCATGTAGAATTATGACATGCATCTCTCGTCCCGTGCCTATGTTTACTCTAAGGGCTGACACTACCAGATAATCCCAGTTGAAACGGGTACCGGAGGAGGTGATTGCATACATGAGTGGGACCCAAGCTCCATTGAAGGTAGTGGCGTCTTGTCGACCATACATTCTACACATCATTGCTGCCACTAGCTTATAGACCTTCCTAAGTCCATTTGTCTTATAATCCTTATCCTTTTTTTCTTTAAAATTCTCAGGGTCCTCCCACCAGCTATTCAAGGTTTCTGGTACTGGTACCTCATGCATGGCGGCCCAGTCAGTGTTAAAGGATTCTTCCCCAGCGGGGAGTGCATAGTACTCGTCTGCGTCCTTCCTAGATATGTTGGCGAAAGTCTTCCCTGCATGGTCGCAGATAACCCAGAACTTGGAATCAAATTTTTGGAGGATCCATTTGACTACTTTTGCGCATGGGAATATTGGTGGATGAGCACCTACGTAGTGAAGCTTTTGACTTGAATATATACTTTCCGGTCGACGAGATATTCTGGAAATTCTGGCTTCGTGAATTCCTAATATACTTGATACCAGGTCATTTTATCTCCCTTCCCAAAGACACAGGCGATGTCTCCATAGATAAGGTGGTGGTAGAGGAGGCATGTCTTCTCCTGATATTTCTATCTCAAGGATTTTGTTTCTCTTTCGAACTATTGGAGGCCCCATATCGCTCCAGGCTAAAGAGATGGAAACACACTCGAGATCAGCTTCAATATCGCTTGGCATGTTAAAAAAAAAATCCCTCGATAAGACGGATGACATGATAACAAATTATGACTAGAGTGACTAGACTTCGAAATGATTCAACTGTTCAGGTTAGGTCGCTGTGACCCCTGCCGATTTCTATCTGTGGGATTAAGAAGGATTACAACTTGGTAACCTAGCGACCATGTCGCATGGTCGTGAGGTCGCGTTTGCGTGAAATGTCGGGAAACTGTGACTTTGTGACTTGGCGACCTGCGACTAGGTCGCAAAGTCGCGATTTCGGTGGTTAGTCGATCATCTGTGACCTAGTGAATTCACGACTTAGCGACCAGGTCACGAGGTCGCAAGTTCACAGGGTCGCATTAGGGCTTTCTAAGAAATATCCAGGCGATTGTGACCCGCGGGGAACAAACGAAAGGATGGAAAAAAATACAAGGGGGATGGGAAAACCAGGTTTGAGGGCCTTCTTAGAGAGCCAGGAAGGGGGGTCTGTAGCAGAATGGGCAAGGTAAGGCTCATAAGAGGAAGAAAAGAGAAATGAGCATAAGTGAGATGAAGACCCTAGCTGAAGAGCTGGAAAGGATTTGGGTTGCAAAGGAATGGGGCAAAGGGAAATTAATAGGCTAGGGTATGGGGTAGGTAAGGCAACATCTAAGCAAAACAGGAAACAACAAGAGGATTAGGCATCTTACCCGGAAAAAATGCGACCCAATTGGCTTGTTAGAGGCTTTGTTTTCTCCATTGTGCAGGTCGAATGCGATCTACACGACCCTTTTATTTATAAAGGGGTCGCACGTGCAATCATTTATTGCAAGTCGCTAATTCGCAAATCGGGGCTGGTTGAGGAGGGATGCGACCTTGCGAGTTTGTGACCCCGTGACCTGGAGGTCGCAAGGTCGGTAGGTCGCACAATCGTGAATGTGAAGATTTAAGCCAGGATGCGACCTTGTGACCTCGCGACCTAGAGTCACAGGGTCGCTAGGTCGCATAGCCGCCATTCGAGCATCTTTATAGAATTTGCGACCTGGTGACTTGGAGGTCGTAAAGTCTCTAGGTCGCTTAGTCGCAAATGCGTAATTTTATCGGTTTTGCAACTTTGCGACTTATTTCAAAGAAAACAAGTCATGGAACAAGATTTGAAGGCAAAATGATTTAAAGGGAATTTCTCAAGGTTCAAGGATGAGGGCGTATCAGGGGCTATTAAATTTTAAAGCGGGACTAAATTTTGGAGGGTGTTGTAGTGGCTACAACAAAGGGAAATTCACTGGTAGAACCCAAAATCTCTTCCTGTGCTTCATCTTGAGGGTGGCGAGGGGCTTAGCAGGCTGTTCCTTTCACCCCGTCGGTCCCACTACTTTCATCTCTGGCCCTTGCGCATTTGCTCCAGTTGTTTGCACTGCGCGGGATGCTAGTTCACCGTGTTTTCATTGTCTGAGACCAGACAGAAAGGGTCAGAGTAACCTCATGGGCCTCAAGGATTCAGTATAGTTATCTGGTCCCTTGTGTTGCTCTGTTGCCAGCAAACTTGGTGGTTCTGGCGGAGTCACTGCCTAGGAGTCCCAGACGTTGCTCCACTGCCAGCGAGCCTGGGCAGTACCCCGGCGAAGTCGTCGCATCACCTCTCTGCGCAGGAAGCCTTTCTCAATCCTTTACCCTTTATTTCATGTGCTAATATCACTTGTTTGAATGTGCTCGAGGCACTTATTTTGAATGTGCTCAAGGCACTTATTTGAATGTGGAAAGTACTGCTTGGGCAGACGAGGGATCCTAACTTATGTCACTTGCAAGAGAGGTTGCTCCTGGTCTGCATTTAGGGACCTTTGGGTTTTCCCGAATATCCTTTTTCCACCTGAGGTTGGCCTTGTTCCCCTTCTGTATAGTGACCTATTTCACCAAAACTTCCTCTCGTACAGCAGTTCCTCGAGCTAGCGTACTGGGTGAGCTACTTGCACTTTGGTCTTGGGACTTGGTCATGTTTTCCCCACGGGGTGTCCGTCACAGGCAAGCTTAGGCCATTTTGTGTTGCAGGGCCGATTCTTCACCAGCAGATATTCTGGTATAGCCTACCAATTGAGTAACTACTACGTCCGTCCTTCAACTTGAGGTGTTGGGGAATGGATTTCCGAGAGCTTGCTCGAAGCAAGCTGTTTATTGAAACACACAAAACAAATGAAAAACAAGAGCAGCAAAGCAAAGGAAAAGAAACTATGGTACAGAGCATGGTGATGACCCCTGGGGCTGTCAGGGGAAACAGTGCTTGAGGTCGTGCCCATTTATCGGGAGGACCTTGATCCTTCCTTCTAAGGTCTGGAGTCTATACGTGTAGGATCCGACCTTTTATTTTATCTGGAAGGGGCCTGTCCATAGGGCTTGGAATTTGGTGTGTTTCCCCTTATCTTCGTGAGCCTTGTCCCATTTGAGGACGAGGTCGCCAACCTCGAAAACCTTGTTTACAACGAATTTTTTATCGTACCATCGTTTTATTCAGCTTTGGTGGATGGCACATTTTTCCTGAGCTTTGAGCCTTTCCTCCTCCAGTTTCAACAAAGTGTCTATATGGGCTTGTAAGGAAGGGCACGGGGTACCATGTGCTTCTTGCGACAATTGAAGGGCCGGGAGAGATAGGTTGGGAGAATGGATTGCTTCTTTTCCATAGACTAGAAAAAATGGGGAGGTGCCCAAGGTTGGTTTGGGTGTGACCCGATCAGCCTAAAGGGCATTGTGGAGGGCATTGTGCCAGTTTTGGTGTTGGGATAACAAAGTATTTTTGATGATGCAGATGAGGTTTTTATTGGTTGACTCGGCTAACCCATTTCCTCGGGGATAGTAGTTGGCGGAATGTTTGAGCACTATACTATTTTCTAAAGCAAATTCATATAACTTAAATGACGAAAAATAAGTAGCATTATAAAAAAAAGGGTGGCTGGAACACCAAACCTGGTCATGATGTACTGAGTGATGAAATCTATTACCTCTTGATCATTGATTTGGCATAACGGTATGGTTTCAACCCACTTAGTGAAATAGTATGTGGCCGTAAGGATATATTGATGCTGCTTGGAGGAGTGTGGCAAAATTTCTCTGATCACGTCGTGTCCCCACTGTTGAAATGGATCTTCCATCGCGACGGATTGTAACAGAGTGCATGATCGGGATTCCTTGCTGGCAAACTGTTGACATGAAAGGCATCTCTAAACATAGGTGTGCACATCCTTGAACATAGGGGGCCAATAAAAACCAAGACGCATAATCTTGTGAGCTGTGACATCCCCTGCGTAGTGCCCACTGGATGGGCCATCATGTAGTTCCTTCATGACCTGTTGAGCCTCACTATGCTCTAAGCAGCGTAGTAGGATCCTGTTGTGGTGCTTTCGGAACATCTTACCCTGCACCAGTTGATAGGATGCAACCTTTAGCCTTATGGCTCATTTTTGCTGGGTGGTTAAGGTGGGGTCCATAATACCGCAACCAAGATATTGCAGGAGATCATCGTATCATAACGGGGTGCTTTGCTGAGGTGTAATTTCGGTTTGTTACATGTCTATTTCGTGATCCCAACATTCTTCTTCATTGCCCCACAGGTCTGTAGCTTCAGTAGCCATCCGACATATCCCTTTCCCTTTGACAGTATGTGAAGGCTTGAATTCCAGGTCATACTCTTGAAGACATGCCATCCAATTGCCTCGTCTCTCACCCAGATCTTGCTACACGAATAATGAGCGAACCGCTGGGTGGGGTATGAACACTGTGACGTGGTTCTTCAAAATATATGGCCTGAAATGTTTGATTGCCTTATATACCACGTAAGCTTGTTTGTCAATGTCTGGATAATTCATCTCGACACCTTCCAACCCTGTGCTCATGAACGATATGGGCCGCTCGTCATTGTTGCCGTCTTTCTGAGTGAGGACAGCTGCGAGAGATGAGTGTGAGGCGAAGGTATACAAGATAAAGCTTTTGCTAAAATCCAGGCTATGAAGGGTTGGTGCTTCTGCGATGGCCTATTTAATATTATGGAATGCTTATTTCTCGAGGGGATTCCATTTAAAATTTGTGTTCTTCTTGATCATACCTTGTAGAGGTTTCACAATTTGGGCAAAGTCCGATACGAACTTTTGTAGGAAGTTGATTTTTTTGAGAAACGACTGCATGGCCCTTTTTCTACTCAGGGGAGGAATCCGGGTGATGGATTTTGTGCATTTTGGGTCCACCACTATGCCATCTCAGGTTATGATCTGGCCCAACAGATTCCCTTCAAAGACTGCGAAGATTCTCTTTTTGGGGTTAAGTGAGATCCCGTATTTTCGGCACCTTTCAAAAATCTATTTGAGGTGGTGTAAGTGGTCACACTTGTGCTTGGAGAATACGGTAACTTTGTCGAGGTAGATCACCACACTTTTCCCCATTAGACCTTGAAAGGCGATGTCCATAGCCCTTTGGAAGGTTGCCCCAGCATTGATTAGGCCAAAGGGCATTCGTCTGAATGTGATGTTCCCCATTTGGTCCTGAATATTGTTTTCAGACAATCGAGCTTAGCTACCAGTACTTGGTTTTAAACTGAGAAACCATCCAATAATGAGAACATTTCTGACCTGGATATTGTTTGAAGGATCTGCTCCATAGGGGGCACCAGGTAGTTTTCCTTGTCTGACCATCAGTTCAAATTTCGAAAGTCCACACATAAACGAATTTCGCCGGAATTTTTGTGAACTGGGACCAAATTTGACACCCAGGTTCAATGTCGGACTTTGAAGATGATGCGGGCGTCTAGGAGTTTATTCAGTTCCTTTTGGATCATTGGCTCCAAAGTAGGGTGCACCTTCCTTAGCTTATGTTGGAAAGGCTTAACTCCTTCTTTCATTGGTATTACGTGCTGGATAATTCGCGTGTCATAATTTCGCAGCTCATCATACGTCCAAGCGAAAACATCTCGGTATTTCTTGAATAATTCATTAAAGGACTGCCTCTCTTGAGGGGTGCATTTTGTATCGAGGTTGACGAATTTCGGTTATGTTTCCGTCCTAATATTTATTTGCTAGTGTAGTAGGGTGGAACTCTGCAGCTTCGTATTGGGAGGCCCCTGAAAATGGTTATGTAGGTCAAATAACTTCTCAAGGGACACGACCCCTTTGGGCACGGGATTCCCCTTGCGCTCCTCTCTTTCCTTCTGCAAGGCTAGGTCATGATCTTCTTCCTCAATCACGGTGTCCTTGAACATGTCCGCATTAAGCATGAAATCCAGTACCTGCTGATCATCATTCAAAACACGTAGATTAGTTACATTATCTGGCACTACAGACTTATAAACAATTTCAATAGAGAACCCATCCCTCAATGGGGTAAATCTAGCGGCAGCATTGGCCAATGTATCAGCTGTTGCATTATGCATTCTAAGTACAGACTTAATATTGAAAGCATCTAAGGCATAAATCAAACACCATAACTCTTGCTGATAACCTTTCAAATGTGGAGATAGGTAGTGAATGGTGTTGCGTACCTGCCGGGTAATGATTTTGGAGTCGCCGATTACCTTCAAACAACTGACTTTGAGATCGATTTCTTTCTTGAGACCAAGATTCAGTGCTTCATATTCGGCTCTATTATTGGTAGAATGGAATTCCAGCCGGCAAGAGATTATGAATGTATTTTTCTGAGGATCTAACAAGATGCAGCCTGCACCAGCCCCGTCATGGGTCTTGGAACCATCGTAGTACAAGGTCCAGACCTTGTCTTCAAATTTTGTAAGATCAGGTGAGTGCATAGGAGGGGTACTCTGGGCAGAGGCATCTAGTGGTCCTTTTGGCACAGCAGGGTGGAGTAGCCGGGAGCAGCTCTAACTGGGTGTCTTGGGTGACTGGAGATTGAGGGGTTTGATAGCAACCGAACGCAGCCTCTAAGAAGCACATGCCCAACTCTTCTTTTGCGAAGCTGATGGGTTCATTGGTTGCTTCAAGGTCAGTCACTGTGTGCTTCATGTAAGGTTCTCTTTCGACCCGGATATGATTGTTCCTACCCTTGTATGGGAGCCACAAGTGGGACCATTCGGTGGCAAAGTATCCTTGTAGTTTGCTTGACCAGTCTCGGCTCAATAGCAAGTCGTAGGCTTCGGGGATATCCACGAGCACTATGTCGATGCACTGATGCACCTTGGACTTCAAGGAGAGGCGGATGAGGATGTTATTCAATTCACCCACGACGAGGACCTAGGATATATCAAGCTGAATGATCCTGGCATCGGTCTTCTCAGGACGAATGTTTAATTTCTTGCATACGGACAGTGGCATGACATTGGTTGACGCACCAGAGTTGACAAGGAAATTATGGACATTGAAGTTGAAGATATCAAAAGACAAAAGGAAAGGGGGGGTGGATCCTCGGGAGTTTGTGTTGATGACATTCACGATGGAATGGAGACTTGTCGAAGCTTCGTAGGACATGGAGCTCACTACCTTGGACGTCGATGGGTTGGCGAAAGCTTTGAGAATAAGGTCGCGCTGGTTGGAGAAACAGGTGAGCTCGTAGAGGGAAATGTTAGCTTGCATTTTCTTCATATCTTTGATGATGTTATATCCGGATTCTAGATGTGGGAGAGGTTCAACAGAGGCCCTTGGTGAACTTAATGATAATCTAGCCTTAGGGGTGGCTCAGGCAGTGGTGGGGATAGATTTTTCAGGGGTTTTGGTTTGGTTTTCCTTGTTTGGTGGCAGAATCTTCCTTAGGAAAGCTTTTCTCTTTTCTTCGAAGGAATGGTCGGGGACTGGGCCTTTGCTCCTTAGGCCATAACTTCAGGTGGGTTTGGATTGAGGATCATCGGCTAGGTTTATCTCCATCATGGGGGAAGGTCCATCTCCGCGGATTACCTCAAAGGTGAGGACCGTAGATCCCAAATCCTTATCTGGAGGAGGTACTTCCTCGCTATTTGAGATGACCTCCTCTTCTAACTCTCCCATTGTTTGATCCTCTAGGAGTTGATTTACCACAACGGTCATGCTATTGATCCACCGAGGGAAGGTTTTTTCTGAGTGGGAGGCTTGATGGAAAGAGTAGAAATTGTATTTTTCGATCTCTTCTACGTTGAGGTTAGTATTTGGGTTTGGCGGTGGGCGACTGGCCATGAGTTTTCTCTTCCTAAAGAAAGATTTATGTGTTTTTCTACCTGAGATGGAGTCATTGTTCTTCTGAGATGGAGTCATTGTTCTTCCTCTTCAAATAGGAGACTTCATTCGTCAAAAGTTTGAGGGATTTCGTGATGCTCTTGAAATCGAAGGCGTCTTTATCCTTGTCTCCGGATTTATGGGCTGAGGGTTGCATTCTTTCGCGGTCAGTTTTGAGTCATCTCGGCCATCATGATCAATGGCTCCTATGGAAAGCATGTCCTTTTCAACGGCAAGGGCGGTGGTGTATTTCGCTGCCAGGATAGCTCTGGCTTCGCGCTTCACGAATACGGTGATATCCCGAGGGAGGGCCTTTGTGTAATAATCAATGGTGATGGAATCATCTAGGGCCATGTTCGGGGGGAACTTGTTCAATATGGTGGCGAAGCATTGGTTGAAGTCTTTAACTTTCTCCTTATTTTGGCATTTCAAAGTACTCAACTTATCGAGGAGCATATAAGGAGTCTTGTCTTCCGAAAACTCTGGAGGAAGGTACGACAGAATTGCTTCCAGGAGGAAATGGAAGCGATACGTAGTGAACGTTACCAAGTAGCAGCCTTATTTTTCTAGGGTGTGGGGAAAGAGTCGACATGCCAAGTAGAAATTATTGATGTGATCTTCGGCCAACGTACCCTTCTCGGGGTCGAAATTATGGAGATGTTTCTCTGGGTTTCGGGGCATGTCGTTAAGGGGGTTGTGGAGGCATAGAGGAGATTGTGCCATCCAGGCTAAAGGCTAAACCCGTCTAGCCCTATAGTGGGGAAGGATGAAGATATGCCCGGTCTCATTCTCAGATTCGCTTCTGGCGCCAGACCCAAAGGCTTCGCCCTCATGTTGAGAGTGCATGTCGTGATTACCTCCAAGATTTCCCATGTTTATATAATTTCTCCAGTTGTAAAGGAAGGGCAACCTTTCTTGGTTTCGGTTGTGATGGTGGTGAGTATGGTTCGTATTTCGACTGTGTCCCCGACCTCTGTTTCCTCGTCCCCTCCTAGCTCCTCCTCCAAGTGGGTCATTTGCTTGAGTGTTATCATTCAAAGGCTGGTTGGGTTGAGGTCCGGCGTCTGGTTGGGGTTCGGTAACTTCATGGTCGTAACCTTCAATCTCTCGGGGGCTATCGGGAGGTTCGACTGAATTCCGCTCAACTGCATCCACATAATCTTCAAGCATAAGACCTATCAGCTGAGGCATGGAATTGATTAGGACACCCTGGCGAGTTTGATGTGTCCCGAGAGTCTGCGGGTTGGCCAAGGAACCGGTGGCTGGGAGGTTTTGTAGAACTCTAATGAGATCGTGGGCGAGCAGGTGCAAGGCTCTAAGTTGGTCTGCAGTTACCTCATAGTAGGGCGGGTCCTTCTATAGGGAATTTTCAGGAGGTGGAGGACCAATATTTTCATATATGATCTCTCCCTACGGGGTTTGCAAAGGGATATTGCTTGCGTGGTGGGAGCCTGCCATTCAAGCCCTCCTTCTAATGCCAAATCTATTGACAGGAAAAACTGCCCGGCCAACAGTAGGGGATCTCCACGATATAAAGTCCCAACTAGACTCTACACTGTTTGTGATAGGGATCATTTCCGGGATGTAGGTCTGGCTATCGTCAAATGCGCCTTTCTCGGACAGAGGTGCGCCTTGCGCACTCAATGATCACGACTACTCGAATGATACCAAACAAATGGTCGATGAGTTCTCCTATAAATGAAACATTATAAATAGCAAAGTGAGATTTTAAGCATGCAGCCAAAGGAGATGTTGTTAGCAACACATCGTTAGGGTCATGCTAATAAAAAACTTGCTTGACCACAGAAGAAACAATTTTCTATGGTCAAAACACCCTTCAATTCCTTAAGCATTTTTCAAAAGTTGAAATGATATCAACAAAAAAGTCATTAAACATCCCTTAGTGAAATATTCACATACCATTGACACATCCCGAAATCTTAAACGTACAACTGATACATGAACATAAAAACGCAGACTAGTCAGTTATAAAAGATAGCAGATACATAAGACATAATATTCACAATGCTAGCACACATAAGTTCTCATCAAATCCAGTAGTGGAGTCAAAAAATTGGTTTGTCTTCATGCTCGGAAACATACATTCGATGCAATACAATTATCTCTTCTCCTCTTGAAGTCCAAAAAAAAATCCCCCTTTACATTGTCCCCGGAGGGAGTATTTATAGAAAAAATAGTGACCTTTGGGTAACCCTGTCCTTTCAGTTTCCTAATTGTTGGCATGGTTTGCGACTCAAGTGATGCTGTGACTTGCGAGTTATCGTTGTTTGCGACCTGTGACTAGTCGCTGTTTGCTACCTGCAACTTGTGTAACTATCCTTTTTCAAGGTAGCAGCCGTGTGATGGAAAGGTCTGGGACTTTTACCTGTTGTTGTTCCCTGAGATAAGTTTGCCAAGCCTGATAGTATGCGACCATTGGAGTGACCTGAGGTGTGTCCTCCCCTAATCTGTGAAAGCACTCGAGAGCATCCAGAACCAAAGTGTGCTTCTTCACGGATATTTTATTGGATAGGGAGGCTAGCTTGGTGTAGATCCGGACTGGTGCAACGATGAACTGATCAATGTTCTCCTTTGAGGCCGGAAGGTCCTTGGAAGTAGTTACTTCCCTGATGGGTTCCAGAAATGCTTGGATGTCTTTGGCTACTTTTTCTCTTGTCTTCTGTGTGTCCAATGTCCCCAAGGAATGGATGTGATGTACTCCCACCATCGAATCAATGCCACTGATGAGATGTTCATAGACGGACATCACTTTCTCCACATCCTTTACAAGCTTGTCTTTGGATTGTATTTTCATCCATATTTGTACTTTTTCGTTCTATGTGCAGGTCCAATCTTTATTTGGTAAGGTGTTGGGAGCCTGTGGATGCCTTTCGGACCATTCAAGCATACTGTCTAGTGCCGTAGAGGCTTCTTTTAGTTGTGTGGTTTTCTTCTTAGTCTCTGCCGAAGCCTTCAGTAGTGGGGACATTGTCTGTTTTATGGTGAACATCTCCTCATATACCTGCATCATGGCAGTTTCCAAAATAACCAACTCCCCTTGGATAGCGGTTGGTAACCCACTGGCTTGAGCGGTTGTGAATCGGAGCTTTTGATTTTCTGCCTCAAGCGCCTCCTTTTCCTGAGCTACCTTTTGTTCAGAGGCCCAGAGTTTATTTTGCAGGGACAAGATCTCCCTACTCATCCTGCTGACATTTTCCTCTGTAGCTGCTACAAAATCGGTCCCTGCCGTTGCTATCATGATGGGATTAGTCCCAGTATCCAGGACTATATCATTTTCCATTGTCACTGCGAGGGGCTTGGCTGGATTCCATGCGAGGCACTTTCTCTTCTCATGCTTGATCTTATGTGTGAAATGGTCGTATGATAGCCTTGTCAGGTCTAATACATTATCTTCCTGCTCTTTCGGGACACCAAGTTCTGAGAGTGGGAGATGTATGCCCGTCATGGGAGTTTTTGGGGGTACCTCAATATGGGGCAGCTCTGTTTGTTCCCCAGTCTCTAGGAGCAGTGTCTTGCTTCCCTCTGCTCCCTTGGAAGAGCCTTCGTATGATTTCTGATTTTCTTCTTCCTTCCTCCTCCTCTCGGCCTATTCTTTATCCTGTTTCTCCTTCAGCTTGCACTCGGCCTCCTTCTTCTGTTGTTCTTCTTCTTCCTTCTTCTTCCGCTTATCTTCTTCTTGTTGTTGTGCCAAGGTATCTTGGGTCTTTCTGAGTTCTTACTCTCTCATATTCTTCTCAGCCTCTTGTTGTGCCGAGGCTCTTCGTCTCTCTTTTCCTGTTTCTCTTTAGAAAGACCACTACTTGTAGTATTCTTTGGATTTTTAGCTTTGGAAGATGAATCTCACCCTACTGGGTCCTTTCTTTTCAACATGTCAACCCTCTCTTCTAAAGTTTGGTCATCCTGACCCTCTTGACCTCCACTCAGGTCAGTTTATTCTTTCGGCGTGGTTCCCCTATCTTTGTTGTACTAGTTTATGACTTGTTCCTCAATAGGGCATTCCATGTGTTGGTATTTGCAATTAAACTTGGCACGTTTGCAGTGTGCAGGGACGATCCTTTGATGTCCTCTACCTCGGCTTCTACTTCCTTGAAATCCTTAACAATATGGACACCAATAGTAAGTGGGAGGGTAGGCCATGGATTCTTTTTGCCTTTGTTTAGGACCTTGGAGAATCCGCTCGACATCTGGTAGCACACCTCTTGTAGCAGTAGTTTATCAGTGACATATCTGGGTAGTGCGTGATGCACCTTGAATGAACTGAAGACCCTGATAAAGGTACTATCTATAATGGGAAACCAGTTGGCCACCTGGGACACTGTTTCCATAGCCCGCCTGGACATGCAAGGGGCATCTTTACTGAAAATCTTCCCATAGAGTGTGGGGACTAAATTGTGTGATATGGACTCAACATCTTGCTTGTATTTGGAAGCTTAGAACATGTTCAAATATTTCTATATGGGCCCACCGCGCTTCGCATTCTAGTTATGCCACCACCCCTCGAAATAGCATCTTGCGCATACCGTGTCTAAGAGGTAAGAGGCCATGTAGAATTCCGATGCACATCCCTCGTCCGGTGCCTATGCTGCTGATTTGTTTACTCTGAGGGCTGACACTACCAAATAAGCCCAGTTGAAATGGGTGCCGTAGGAGGTGATTGCATGCATGAATGGGACCCAAGCTCCATTGAAGGTAGTGGCATCCTACCGGCCATACATTCTGCACATCATTGCTGCCACCAGATTATAGACCTTCCTAAGGCCATCTATCTTACACTCCTGATCCTTTTTTTCTTTAAACTTCTTAGGCTCCTCCCACCAGCTCCTCAAAGTTTCTGGTACTGGTACCTCATGCGTGGTGGCCCAGTTAGCGTTAAAGGATTCTTCCCTAGAGGGTAATGCATAGTACATGCCCGCGTCCTTCCCAGATATGTTGGTGAAAGTATTCCCTGCATGGTTGTGGATAACCCAAAACTTGGAATCAACTTTCTTGAGGATCCATTCGACTACTTATGCAGATGGAAATATTGGTGGATGAGCACCTACATAGTGAAGCTTGAACCTTTTGACCTGAATATATACTTGTCGGTCCGCGAGATCTTATGGGAATTTTGGCTTCGTGAATTCCTGATATACTTGATACCAGGTCATTTTATCTCCCTTCCCAAAGACATGGGCAATGTCTCCATAGATAGGGGGTGGTGGAGGAGGCATGCCTTCTCCCGATATTTATATCTCAGGGCTTTTGTTTCTCTTCCGAACTGCTGGAGGTCGCATATCACTTAAGGCCAAAGAGATGGAAACACACTCGAGCTTGGCTTCAATATCCCCTGGCATGTTCAAAAAACAATCCCACGATAAGACAGATGCCATGATAACAAATTACGACTAGATTGACTAGACTTATAAATGATTCAATTTCTCAGGTTAGGTCACTGCGACCCCTGTCGGTCGCTATCTATGGGATTAAGGAGGCTTGCGACTTGGCGACCAAGTCGCATGGTCACGAGGTCGCATTTGCGTGAAATGTCTGAAAACTGTGACTCTGCGACTTGATGACTAGGTCGCAAAGTCACAATTTGGGTGGTTAGTCGATAATCTGCGACCTAGCGACCAATTCGTGAGGTCGAAAGGTCGCGGGTGTTATGAAGGTAAATCCTCTCTGCGGACAGAGACGATCCCTCTAGCCCTAGGGTGGGTCTAGTAACAAATGGACATGCTAAAGTGTTTCTTCCTAGTTAATGAATGAACAAAAGACATGGTAGATTGGCCTACCTTGAATCCAACGCTGTTGATGTTGCGAAAAGATTAGTGGCCTCTCGCTCCCGCCTTGGCAAATCATGATCTAATCACTGTCGCGCCCAAATACCTGCACATAAGACAAAGAACAAGAACAACATATAGCAGCGTAGTCTCACTCACAACTGTTAGCCAGTCAAAGAGGGTTAAACATATCATATCAAATAAAATCATAACACAATAGTGGAACCAAAGAGTATTCATGTATATTAATGAGTAGATGGAAGAGTACAACCTATGCTTTGACGTCGTGATCTCCTCCAGCGGGGTTCAGACAAAATGTGTCTCAACTATCGGTTAGGGAATTTAGACTCAAGCTCTCTTAGAAGTCATCGACTCAAGCTCTCTCAATACTATCTTTCTTAATCTATCTCCTCTAGCAGCTTAGCTATAATATAATTCTCTTGTTCAACTATTCAGCCATTTCTCTATAATGTGTTCAGCTAGCTTCTACTAAAAGAGATAGTTTCTTATATAGAGGAAAGAGAGGAGGTTGGGATCCCTACAAGGGTGGGAGGGATTCCTATCATTTAGGAGAGTTCCAAGGGAGGTGGAAAATACTAAATAAAAGAAGGAGTTCGTGGTTGTTTCAGTTCAACCACTCCCAATGACTCATCCCCAAGGTGGTTGGAATGGAACCTCTGCCTCTAGTTTTAAAAAACATTCCATAAACAGCTTGGTGCGGGTGTCTAACTGGCACAGAGCGCCAAGTGGCACAGGCTTAGTGTTAAATTTCCAAGTCAGCACGAGGGTGTAATAGGCTACTCGCGCCAAGGCAAAAATAGGGATTTTCACAGCTCTGCTTAGGGAAATTTCAACAAGAAGAATGTTGCTTTCATCAAAAGGGATGCAAGGATGGTATTTGCAAAGCATGACATTGCGTATTGGTCATAGAAATGACCCTTCAATGTACGAGTTGGGGATTGCAGGGACAGTGACAAAATGTTGTGTAACAGTGGGGTCGCAGGGTCACAGGGTCGCATTAGGGCTTTCTGAGAATTATGCAGGCGATCGAGACCCACCGAGAAAAAAATGAAAGGATGGTAAAAATCCCAAGGGGGATGGGAAAAATAGGCTTGAGGGCCTTATTAGATAGCCAGGAAGGGGGGTCTGTAGCAGAATGGGCAAGGTAAGGCTCATAAGAGGAAGCAAAGAGAAATGAGCGTAAGTGAGCTGAAGACCCTAGCTGAAGAGCTGGCGAGGATTTGGGTTGCAAAGGAATGGGGCCACTAGTGTACTCCCCTGTTCAACTGCATGAGAGTACCATCATATTTTCACTGTTGGCTGCATTATGTGTGATTGTATTCGGTTGTAGAACTGAGACAATCTGTTGACTGTGGATTACCATTCCCAAGGATCGATCCATTCATAATGTATCTTCAATCTGGCTAATTGTTGTTGGTTGCAACATTTTTCTGAGGAATGATTGGGCTTGCCACAACGGTGACAAGGATGCAGATTAAAACAGTGATCTTCCATATGACCAATTCTTTGACAATGAGAACATTTCAGTTGGATTTCAACTTCAGGTTGCGTGCAATTCTGTTTGTCTGCAACTTTGGGTTGCATGCATTGCTGGTTATTTGCAACTTTCTTAGAACTTGCTGAGGTGAGTTGTGCAAGAAATCCTGCACTGACGAACTTAATTGGCTTGGAATAATCGGGGATATGCAAGTTGGTGTCATCATTGGCATATCCTAAGCCTCGTTGATTCTTGTTATTTTGAATTTCTTCCCAGGGCTTTATAATGGGCTTCGAAGAAATTTGAACTGGAACAACTTCAACACTTGAAGCTGTTTGAATGAATGAATTAGAATCAATTTTATCTGTATGGCTCAAAGACTATAAGCATCATGCTTTTCTTGCAACTCATTCCTTTGAAGTTGCGACTCTAGTTGAAGAAACTCAATGGTTTCATGTGTTTGTTGTAGATGCCATGAAAGATCAACAAGAGTGTCTTTGCTGATGTGCACCATGTCTTCATCACTTGAGATGATCAAACTGTGAAGAATGTTTATCAACTGAATATGTTGCGTCATCTGAACTTGCTCGCTTGAAATCTTGTCGGAGATGTTGTGCTTTGAATTGTTTCACTTGATTTTGGTCCTTGAAGGACAGGCTCGCTTGCTATGTGGCTTGAATGGCACACTCGCTTAATTTGTTGCTTATTGCGCTTTCTTGGAACACTTGCTAGAATTGTAGATTTTTCTTGCTTAAACTCTGGAATTCACGCTCGCTTGATGACGATCGCGTTTGCTTTAACGCTCACTTGAATTACTTGATGACTTCACACTCACTTGAATGAATAGCCACGCTCACTTGATGTCGATCTAAACTTGCTTGATTGGTGTTAGAGTTGAACTTGTTTGGTTGCTTTGATGGTTGCTGCAATGAACTTCACTCTGGCTCACTTGAAGGTTTGAACTTTGTACTGTCTTAATGCAAATTGCTTGAAAGAATACTCACGCTCGCTTGCGGGAGATTTGAACTTATTTCTTGTTTGCTTTAGAGTTAAAAATCGTGCACTCACTTGATTTTGCTTTAAAGAAAGGGTGTCGAACACTGTCGAAAATGCACCCAAGAAAGCTTACAATGATGTTAATGATTCACTTAAAACAATGAAATTTGATTAAAAGTTCTTAAATGTATTTGCAAGAATGTTAATGTAGACTTTGCTTTGAAATGCATTAACTTGACTAAGTGAATTGGCTTGTTGAGGTAGAATGCTGATGTTGAAAAATTTGATTATTTTTTGTAGGTGCGCAGATGCATGTGCTGAGTTTAATTATCCTTCCTTGCAGCTTCTTCGTTACATGTGTTGTGTTTGCTTGTATTGAACTTTATGTATGTGTTAAATGAAATCATTGATGTGTCAAAACTAGACACAGATCATAAGCAACAACATGAAGCAAAAAAAATACTTGCCATCACAAACATACACATGGTGTACCTAAGATCCCCTTATTAAATTTCAGGTGAATCTAGGACACAATCACCAAAAAATGATATCTTTATTAAGTATTGAGAGCATCAACCTTTCATCTTTTACAATATTGGTATTGAAGCTTTCTCAAACAATGAGAATTTCACACTCGCAAACTTTGGAAACAAATGTCTTCAAAAAACTGACTCAACGTCCTACAACAACGAGCTTTCTTTTGATCACTCCAAATTTACAAAAAAAGGTGAATCATTATCACTCCACAAAATCACTTATTGCTCCAAGATTAAAACAACAATAATTTCACCTTATTTCTCCAAGTTACAACTTATTACAATCTGCACCCTTATGAAAAAAGAAAAATCTTCTTCGATCCAATGCACTTGTCTTCCAAAGACTTTGATGGCTTAGAAGTGAAGATACCCCAATCACGAGTCAAAAATTACCTTGGCACCCATTGCCTTTTTCTTTGCTTAAAATTTTTGAGCACTTACATTTGTATTCATTTCATAAAATCACCTCCAATCCCAAAACATAATTTCATGAAAATCATAAAAAACATGAACACTTTTTCCACTCATTATCTCTCCACTTATTTCAAGAAAGGTATACTACTAGAAACTAAAATTATAAGAGACAGGAGCCATGGTGGAAAAGGCTTGTAGCCTCAATGTATTGTATTTCTCTCACAATGAGTGACTGAATACAAATTTGGTGCTTGACTTTGTTGGTCCACACATAGGGTGCATCCTTTAATTTCAATAGAAGCCTCCTTCTTCTCCTTGGTTGACAACGTAACTCACTTATGTTGACACATGTGCTTTCCAATACTACAAATCATTGTTTTTAGCACACAATTGAATTCACAACATCCTTCAATTCAATTTCATTTGTAACATCCTTCAAAAAACATTCTACTTCAACACGGATTCTGCTTACACAACCTCGATGTTGCTTCACTCATTTTAGCTCAACGCAGAGGCAAAATCATGGCTCGGTATGAATTTTAATGCATACCTCCAACAAAATTGCGACAAAATACTGTAGGCCCCACCCACACATAGGTTTCACACTCACTCCAGCACTGCAAAACCATGCAACTCGTTCAAAAAATTCAAACAGATGTTGAAATATCAGATGGTTGAAGGCTTATTCGTAATGCTCCACTATCATAATTGTCGAATTCACCATTCAATGAGAAGAAAGAGATCTGATTTGATCAACCTCTGTGAAATTTGTGTTTCCAAGCTCAGCTTCTCTCAAACAAAATAACACGCACTTCTCTTAAACTTTTTTTCGATTGGACAATTCAAAGCAATCAAATGGGGCTTAAAAAGACTTGTTTTCTGTCAAACTTAAACTAATTCGTTGATATAACCTTCCACTTCTTATACTAGAGACATCTGATCAAATTGAAACAGATCTGTGCCAAAATTTTTGGAAATTTGGAAATTTGTAAATAAAACAACTCCAGCAACAGAAGAAAAAGTGTGCAGCAAAGACTACTCACTTTGATTTCGTATTATTGAAGGCGATCGATGCGAAAAACTTTGTATTTTTCTGCCACTACTCCCTCCAATCCATGGCTGTTGGCCTGTGGCTCTGTTCGGTTTGATGGACTGTAATTTCATTGAATATACAGGTTGAATGCAGATCGAATCTGCGCTATTGCTCCACCTCTATGCCACTTGAACTCATGCTGCGTTGATTCTCATGGAAGGCTATCACCACTGCTTCTCTGTGCTCAATTGCTGTGCGCTCTCTTCATCCGTTGAACCAACTCTCATGGATACAACACTCACAAACAAGCCCAACTTTGTATTATGGTCTTGTGTGGGCTCACTATGGTGATGACACGCGATGCTAGTAAGGTATAATCAAAACAGGAACTCGCTTTTTGCTTGACATGGTATTGATTTACTTGCATGGGTTTTCTGCGTTAGTCAATAACGTTTACCAAGCTTGAATTTGAGAAATTGGTGGACTCTGTCGAATGCTAGAAGAAGTGGGCAGACGTATCGATTTGGTTCAGAAATTAGCAATGTCTTGCAACTAGAAATTGTTACAGGTAAAGGAGATTTCATAACATCTAGTGCACATAACCAGTCTAATATTTATTGCAAGGAATATGTGAATTATAGTCTCCATTGTAATTTTTGGTCGTTGAGTAGCCCAAAAAAAAAAATCCAGACACATATAATAGATTAAGCAGCGGCCGAACGAGGAACAAATATAATTCATCAATATATTTTCATCTGGTTATGGAAAGCGACCTCTAGGAAATAGAAATCTATATCATACCATTACTTCTATTGATAATTGAAACATTTGTCTGCGTTTTTTAGAGTCCTTTCTTTGCAACGGTCAGGATTCACATTCTTCCATGATCCAGGCACCATCGATCCACCACTGATGCTCTGCCACAACAAGGATCCACTCTTCTATGACCACGTTATCCCAGCAGCCACACCACAAACTTTTGGGTCAGAAAACATCAACGACCTTGTTAAATATTGCGCAGAGATTTTCGAAAGCCTGCATAGCTCTGATACCACATGTAGATTCAGAAGTGTCCTGAGACACATACTTTTATTGATCATGGAAAAGAGATTACATAACAAATAAACTCTCACTACGATGAAATTAGGAAACTAACCTATTTATAAGCTCTATGTTCTAACTTAATTTAGTTATGGATCACTTGGAAAACCAACAAGTGTCCATTTTACAATAAATGACCTTCTAACCATTCTACTAACTTTATTCCTATTTTAGAGCCTAGGAAACGTCTCTGTTCTAGAGTCCTATTTTTACTAACAAAATTCTAATTCTAATTATCTCTAATATTTATTAAATATTCTAATTTAGTAAATATATTTATCCTAACTTTACATTATTTAATTTATGTATTTTTGGATTTATAATTGTCTTTATGAAAGAGGCTAACATAAATTAATAGGCTAGGGTATGGGGCAGGTAAGGCAGCATCTAAGTAAAATAGGAAACAACAAGAAGATTAGGAAACTTACCTAGAAAAAACGCGATCTAGTTGGCTTGTCAGAGGCTTTGTTTTCTCCGTCGTGCAGGTCGAATGCTACCTACGCGATGCTTTTATTTATAAAGGGGTCGCACTTGTGATCATTTAATGTAGGTCTCTAAGTTGCAAATCGAGACCGGTTGAGGAAGGATGTGTTGTGTGACCAGCTTCAAAAATAGAAGAAAAGAGATATCAACGCCTTAGAAATAAGCCACTTCGAGGGGGCAACCTCCAATACATTACATAAATGAACAATTCTTGTATGATACAATTTACAAAACCTCCTTTCTATATATAGGAGTCCATGGGGCCATAATGTAATCCTAGTGGGCCACAATGTAATCCTAGCCGACCTAACAATAATAATTTAAGGCACAATAATAACAAAATGGGGGTTACAAGGGTACAATAATAACAATAAGGAGGTTACACTAACAACAATAAGAGGCTATACTAGTAATATAGGGACCTAACATGCCCCTCTCCTTCAAAAAAGTGTTGTCCTCAACGCTTGAGTAGCTTTGGGTGCTTCTGTATAAAATTCTCATCCTCCCATGTAGAATCTTCAGTGGGTAAGTTCTTCCACTTGATGAGATACACTGAAATTGATCGATTCCGTAGTTGTCGAGTTCTTTTTTCCATGACTGCTTCAGGTTCCAATATGATTTTCCCTTCCCCATCAAGTTCTGGCAATACTGTTTGAACTGGAAGATTTTCACCTATAACCTTCTTTAAGCATGAAACATGGAAAACCGGATGTACTCGCGAAGAAGCAGGAAGCTCCAATTTGTATGCCATAGTACCAATCTTTTGCAACACCTTGTAAGGACCATAGTACTTTGGCGATAATTTATTATCCTTATTAGCTTGTTTGAGGGACATTTGTTTATATGGTTGTAGCCGTAAAAATACCCAATCTCCTATATCAAAACTTCTCTCGCTGCGATGTTGATCTGCCTGTTGTTTCATTCGATTTTGTGCCAAATTCAGGTTATCCTTTAAGAGTTGGAGAACTTCTTGCCGATGCTCGATGTGATCTTCCACTGCTTGAACCTTCGAATTTTCCCTTAAAGATGATGTGATGGATGGTGGATGATATCCATAAAGTGCCATAAATGGGGTCATTTTTGCTGCAGCATGGAAGGAAGTGTTATACCACCATTCAGCAAGAGGTAACCACTTGACCCATTGTGTTTGTTTATCAGATACAAAACAACGAAGATATCCTTCCAAACATTTATTTACTATCTCAGTTTGACCATCAGATTGAGGATGATAAGATGAGCTATGAGATAATTGAATACCCAAACAAGAAAATAACTTCGTCCAAAAATTTCCAGTAAAAATGGGATATCTGTCGCTCATAATAACCCTTGGGCTTCCATGTAGCTTTTGAATTCTGTCCATAAATGTAGTAGCAACCGTACTTGCTTTAAATGGATGAGATAATGCACAAAAGTGTGCATACTTGGTAAGTCTATCAACTACCACCATGATGACACTCTTTCCTTCCGACTTAGGTAAACCTGTGATAAAATCCATTGAAATCTTCTCCCAACGTTGAGTTGGAATGGATAAAGGTTGTAGAAATCCTGGGGTCTTAATTGTCTCAACTTTATTCTGCTGGAAAACCAAACATTCCATCACAAACTTTTGAATATCAGATTTAAGTCCATCCCAAAAAAATTCTTTCTTCACCCTGTGGTAAGTTTTTAAAAATCCCGAGTGTCCTCCTAAAGGAGAAGTGTGCAATTCCAGAAGAATCTTTTATTTTAGTTGGGAATTCTTACAAATATATAAGCGATCTTTGTACCATAAGGAATCATTTTTCCAACTAAATGTATCAGATGTACTAGGATCTTGCTGCAAATTTTGAATGAGTGTCCATACACCTTTTTCCTTCTTCCATTCATCTCTTGCTTCGGTTATCCAATCTGGTTGGATAATAGAAATGGCACAAAGCAATGCTTCCACCTCTTCATTCTTTCTTGAGAGTACATTTGCAACAACATTTAGCTTCCCTTTTTTGTAGATTATTTCAAAGTCATAACCCAACATCTTTGTGACCCATTTTTGCTGCTCTTCTGAAGATAGTCTTTGTTCCAAAAGTGTTTAAGACTATCATGATCAGTTTTTACCTTGAAGTGTCTTCCCATTAGGTAAGTTCTCCATTTCTTTAGTGCATGCAGTATTGCTAACATTTCCTTCTCATAAATAGGTTTCTGTAAATACTTTCCTTTGATTGGACTACTTTCAAAAGCAATGGGTCTTCCTTCCTGCATTAAAACTGCACCAATTCCATTTCCTGAGGCATCACATTCCACAATAAAGGTTTTTGTGAAGTCCGGCGTAGCTAAGACCGGTGCTAGGCACATTGCCTCTTTAAGATGTTCAAAGGCCTTAGTTGCTTCAGGAGTCCATGAAAATGCATCTTTCTTCAACAATGTTGTTAGAGGTGCTGCTATTCTCCCATAATTCTTAACAAACTTGCGATAGTAGCCTGTTAACCCGAGAAATCCTCGCAACTGCTTTATTGTCTTGGGGACTTTCCATTCCTTAATGGCTTTAATTTTGTTAGGGTCTACTTTAACACCCTCGTGAGATATAATATGACCCAGATATTCCACCTCTTGTACTCAAAAGAAACATTTGGATGTTTTTGCATATAATTGTTTCTCCTGCAATAGTTTGAGCACCCTGTCAACATGTTCAACATGATCCTTCCAAGACCCGTTGTAGATTAGTATATCATCAAAAAATACTAGCACAAATTTTCTAAGGAAGGGTTTGAAAATGGAATTCATCAACCCTTGAAATGTAGAAGGTGCATTGGTAAGGCCAAAAGGCATGACCAAAAATTCATAATGACCTCATGAGTTCGAAATGTTGTTTTTGGAATATCTTCAGTCTTCATTCTAATTTGATGATATCCTGAACGAAGATCCAACTTGGTAAAATAAATTGCTCCATGTAATTCATCCAATAATTCATCAATCACAAGAATGGAAAATTTGTCTTTAATGGTGAGCTTATTGAGCTCCCTATAATCCGGACACATTCGCCATGATCCATCCTTCTTGTGTACCAATACTACAGGAGTAGAGAAAGAACTTTGACTAGGTTGAATTATACCCGCCTCTAACATTTATGCAATCATACGTTCAATTTTTCTCTTTTGGACGTAAGGATATATATAAGGCCTGATGTTTGGAGGAACACTTCCTGGAATCAAATGAATAGCATGATCATGATCACGAATAGGTGGGAGTCCTTTGGGAGTTTCGAACACCTTGGAATGATTGTCCAAGACTTGTTGGAGATCTGCAGAAATAGATGATTTTGATGTTGGAACTTCTAGTGAGCATAATTGTGCAATTACGCCTCGTTGTTCTTTCTTTAGAAGCTTTGTCATGACATTAGAGCTTATTATCCTTCCTAGCTTCCCTGAAATACCTCGTAATTCGACTTCCTTTCCTTCTGAAAATTTTTTCAAGAAAAGTTCTTGAAAATTAAAAGCTACTATCCCCAAATATTGTAACCATTGTACTCCTAGTACAAAATCAACACCTCCCATAGGAATGGAAAGCATTGGACTAGTCAATACATATTCCCCCATGGTTAGCTTGATATTATGACATTTTCCTGAGCAATTTATAGTTCCTCCATTTGCAACCATCACTTGACATTCTGGTGCTGGGAATAGGAAACAATTTAATTCCTTGGCTACCTTACAATGAATAAAATTATAGGTGCTACCTGAATCAATCAACACTATTACCCTTTTCTTCTTGATATGTCCTTCTATCTTGAGAGTTTGAGGAGTGGTAATTCCTGCCAGTGCATTACACGATATGGTCGGATTCATTTCTTCCTCTTCTAGGGCTGGTTCCTGGTGTATATCCTCTTCTTGTTCATTTTCTTCTTCTTCTTCACAATCTATGTAAAATATTTTCTTCTCAGCACACTTATGACCTTTAGTGTATTTGCTATTACAACTATAGCAAAGCCCTTTTGCTCTTTTTTCTTCCAATTGTTGTGGTGTCAACCTTGTAGGTTGTGGAAATCTAGGCGTAGCAACACTTCCTTCTTTATAGAATTGAGTGGTAGGCTTCCTTGTTGCCATAATTTTGCATTCAACTTTTATTGCCAACCTGAATGCCTTCTCCAATGAATCAGGTTCCAAAATGCGAACTTCATGTTGGATATTATCCTTTAAAGTGCCTATGAAGAGATCAATCTTGTGTTCCTCTGGAATATCAGTTGCCCTTATATTCAATTTTTGGAAGTCCTCAATGTGCTGCCCCACTAAACCCTTTTGTTTGAGATTTATCAATTGGCTAAAGAAGGCGTTTCTCTTTGTATCCTCATAATGTGCTATCACTCCGTAAAAATTGACCAAGTGACAATTTTTTTACGGGAGCAAAGCCATCGATACCAGAAAAATGTATTTTGTTCTAAATGTAAAGTTGCAATGCGTACCTTTTGTGTGTTTTGCACGTTATGGAGATCAAAATATTGCTCCATATGTAGTATCCATGTTACAGGATCCTTTCCATCAAACTTCCTCATATCCATTTTTGGAATATGGTGGTTCTTCCCTCCAACAATAGAGTTTATGAAATCACGATTAACATTTATTTTGTTCTCATCATGAGTTTCCTCTACTATCTTTTCACCATTAGGAAACATTTCTTGTATCAACTTTTCCAAACCTTCGATGTCTACTTTTAGATCCTTCTTCATTTTTTCCATGTTGTCTTTCATTTTTTCATCGATCTTAGCTTCCATGTAATCCATCTTAGCTTCCATGCCCACTTCCATGCCATCCATATTAGTTTCCAAACCATTCATCTTAGCTTCCATGCCTTTCTTCAAACCATCCATCTTAGTTTCCACACCTTTCTTCAAACTTCCATTTCATTTTTTGTTGTTCTTTGCGAGAGCAAACTTTGTTGCACTTGTTCTTGTAATTTTGATATGTCATGTTGCCATTCTTCGACTTCATGAGTCATAGTAGAGCCTTATAAAGGCTTAATGGGTGTTGAATTATTTTTAGGGGCCATTTTAGAATCCAATATTGATATCTATTCTACAATATGCCCTTGGAATCAATTCAACTGATTCTTCAAACAAGACTTATGCAATTCTAAAAAATACACACCTTTTACTCGTTTTCGTTTTGAGGAGCTCGATATTGAAATTGAATTATCTCTCAGATTTTCTGAAAAAATATCTAATATCTGAAATTCAGCCCTATAGTAGCCCTCTGAAGCTTCTTTCAAATGCCACAGGTCTGATCTAATTTGGATTCTTCAAGACAAAGTTATGTCCAATCTCCCACAATGACCCAATTTTGGACTGATTGAGTATAGCAAACTTGTACGACTTTCCACGTGTCACTGTTTCATCCTTCGGATCTGAAATTTATATCCAAGAAACTACAGTCCGTGTACTTGTGACCACTTTTTACGGCACTCCAATCTGATGCTCAGAGAGAGAGTTATGAATATTTTCCCACGATCACCTCTTTGAGATGAAATTCGGGAGCCTGAAAAAGCACTACATTCCACAGATAATATCTCCAAAAATATTGCGAACCAAGCTCTGAAATTTTTTGATGAGTTTCCTCAAGATTTCATCTTCACACCCTAAGAATTTTATATTTTGAACCTTAGTAGAAAAAAGGTTATAGTGCAAATGCCACGATGACCTTTTTAGGAGCCTGAAAAAAGACCTAACTTCCACAAATCATATCTCTGAAAATATTGTGAACCAAGATCTGAAATTTTTAGACAATATTCCTCAGGATTTCGGCTTCACACCCTAAAATTTTCAGCTTTTGAAGCTTCGTAGAAAAAAAGTTATAGCGAAAATTCCACGATGACCTGTTTGGAGCAGTGAAACCCTAGAATCCAAAGCTTTGAGACCAAATGTTGTGTGACCAGCTTAAAAAATAGAAGAGAAGAGATATCAACGCCTTAGAAATAAGCCAATTATAGGGGGAAACCTCCAATACATTACATAAATGAACAACTCTTGGATGATAAAATTTACAAAACCTCCTTTCTATATATAGGAGTCAATGGGGCCATAATGTAATCCTAGTGGGCCAGAATGTAATCCTAGCCGACCTAACAATAATAATTTAAGGGCACAATAATAACAAAATGGGGGTTACAAGGGTACAATAATAAAAATAAGGGGTTTACACTAACAATAATAATAAGGGACTATACTAGTGATATAGGGACCTAACAGGATGCGACCTTGCGAGTTTGCAACCCCGCGACTTGGAAGTCGCAAGGTCGCTAGGTCGCACAGTCGCGAATGTAAAGATTTAAGCCAGGATGTAACCTTGCGACCTCACGACCTAGAGGTCGCATAGTCGTCACTCGAGCATCTTTATAGACTTTTCGACCTTGCGACCTGTAGGTCGCTTATCGCAAATGCGTAATTTTATCGGTTTTGCGACTTTGCGACTTATTTCAAAGAAAACAAGTCATGAACCAAGATTTGAAGGGAAAATGCTTGAAACGGACTTTCTAAAGGTTCAAGGCTGAGGGCGCATCAGGGGCTCTGAAATTTTAAAATGGGACTAAATTTTGGAGGGTGTTGTAGTGGCTACAATAGGTCCTTACAAGGTCTTGCGAAAGATTTGTACTATGGCATACAAATTGGAGCTACTTGAATATTCTCGAGTACACCCAATTTTCCATGTTTCATTCTTAAAAAAGGTTATGAGTGACAAGATTCTAGCTCAAATAGTTTTGTCAGAACTTAACGAAGAAGGAAAAATCATATTTGAGGCTCAAGCAATCACGGAAAGAAGAACTCGATAGCTACAAAATTTATCAATTTCAGAGTATCTCATTAAGTAGAAGAAATTACCCGCTGAAGATTCCACATGGGAGGATGAGAATTTTATACAAAAGCATACAAAACTACTCAAGCATTGGGGACAACAGTTTTTTGAAGGAGATGGGCATGTTAGGTGCCTATAATACTAGTGTAAGCCCCTTATTTTTATTTTTGTGCCCATGTAGCCCCCATATTGTTATTTTTGTGCTCCATAGAAGCCCACTATTGTTACTATTGTGCCCTTACTTTAGTATTGTTATGTAGGCTTTGATTATATTGTGACCCCTTAGGCCCCTATATATACAAATGAGGTATTGTCATTTGTATCATCCAAGAATTGTTCATTTATGTAATGTAAAGGAGTTTCCCCCCTCGAAGAGGTTATTTCTCAAGTCGTTGATCTATCTTTTCTCTATTTTGTGAGTTTGTTGCATAACACTCACACGTGAAAAGGAGGACTAGGGTTTCTACAATAGATCTAGGGTTTTCATCTACAAGTTTGATCTTGGAGAAAAGAAGACAAGAAGGTCAAGCGAAGGTCACTAGAGGTCATCCTTAAGCTCCAGAAGGTAGACAAAGATAAGAAAAGGTCTAAGGAAGCCTTGGAAGGCTAATCGAGGCTCACATGTGTGGCAACAACAACTGCATGAGGGCCATAAATTCTAGGTTTGTAGTGGAGGCCGAAATTCTATAGCAAAAGGTTGAAGCTATGTTACTGCAAGAGATTTGACTGGGTTTAACTAGATCAAGGATAACACATCATCCAAAGAGGTTGCTCTTGGTCTTGGAGGGTATTGGTATTAGTCTAAAGTTCTTGGAATTTTTCAATTGAAGAATCTATAAGGAAGAGAAGAGATTTGTGTGTTTTCCTCTCAAGTGGAGAGGCTTTGGCCCTGGCTTGCAACCTATATTCAATGTTCTCGTTATTATTGTTTTGGTAGATGTTTGATGATGTATAAACATAATAATAATAAGTAATACAACTAATAAGTATAAACACATCACAAGCAATTATCAAGTAAAGATAAATCACTATAATAATTACCCTTAAGATTTCTCAAAGGAACATGGCACTGGGATCGACGTTTGTGGGTAGAATGGAATAGTAGGCCAGGGCACACCATAATATTTTGAGGGAGTGTTAAAGTGATACATGCAATTAATTTCTTCTATGTGATATGAAGAAACGTGTCTTATGGCATACGAAATATCATTGATATGTCTAAATTCAATGATACAAGGTTAGATTATTTAACACGGTGTTGTGCTAGCAATGAAGTACTTTGTAGTTGTCGTCATTCTAGCAGCCATAAGACCAAATCTATATTTATAGGAGTGAGCAGTACAAGTCACACAAGGATAAATGTCGAGGGTGACATCCTAGATAACTAAGGAGAGAAGGGCATACATGGAGGAAGAAGATTTGAGTGTTGATGGAGAGAGTTACAGGAAAAACCAAGAGCAGTAAGAATTTAAATCAGCATCAGTAAAGGAGATAATGGTGGAAGAAGGGCTCAATGGAGGTGAGGTGAGGAGTGGGGGAGGACCAACTTGGAGGGAGAAGGAGATTGGGTCATGGTCCATAAAATAAATTAGATCAACTGAATCTGATATTTGTAGGGAAGCATGGCCTAGTTGGAAATAACATAATCCATTATTGATCAAAGAGGATATCAGTGCCCTCGGCGATGGAAAAGTTCCGTTGATGATACTTGTGTCGTCTGGCCCCAGAGTCGCGAAAAATTAGATTTGTTTCTTCCCCATCTTATTTCTCAATATTACTCCATCAAATTCACCATGGAAGATGAGGTTGATGGTAAACTTCCTTTCCTTGATATTCTCCTCTTAAGAATGGAAGATGGTTCAATAGCCCACAATGTTTTTCGTAAAAAATCTCACACGAAAAAAAATATTCATGCGAGTTCTCACCATTTTCCGGCGTATAAATTCAGAGTTCTCAACACTCTAGGTACCCATGCTTTAAGGATTTATGATGAGAATCACTTGGAAGAAGAGAAATCTCATCTTTTAGATGTATTTGAAAATAATGGGTATAACAAGCAGCAAGGTCTCAGAGCTTTTCAAAGAGCTTGTAAGGAACCTAGAATAAAAAATGGCCGTGATGAACATATTTCTAATGTCCAACTTCTGTTCATCCACAGGACCATCGATAAGATTTCTCGTATCCTTAAAAAATAATAATGTTTCTGCTATATTCAAACACCTTAATACCATTAGAGTTTCCATTAGATCCGTTAAGGACTTGATTGACCCTAAAGACATGAAAGGGGTTTACTCAATCCCTTGCTCCTGTGGGATTCCTTACGTTGGGGAAACTGGTCACTCCATTAAGAAAATAATTCAAGAGCATGGAGCAGACATTAAACATAGCCGTTCTCGCTCTTCAGTTATAAATGAACATGCTAAGAAATCTAAACATCACGCCTTCATTTAGAGTTCCTAGGTCATTGCGAGGAGTGGTCACTTCCATCATAGGAAGTTAAGGGGGAAGCCATCAAGATTGAGAAGCATGCAGTTAATCTCAATAGGGATGATGGTTGGAAATTGAGTAGGAGTTGGATTCCTGCTTTCTCTTCTTGATTGCTTCCTTCCCCCCTTGGGTTTATTTACTTATTTTTATAACTCTTTGGTTTATTCTAATGACAATATTGGTTTTATTGTTTTCTTTCATTTTCCACATACACACACACACACACATATATTCACACAAATATTGTAATATTATACTAATATAATATAACTTACTATAATTTTTGTTTCCTCATTTTACTTTATTTTTCTTCCTTTTCCTTGATGTCCTTTTTCAATTTTATTTATTTATTTTTATCTTTTATCTTTTATTTTAGTTGTTTATTTATTCCTTAACAAGATAATGATTTTTTGGGGATTTATTTTTATTTTATTTTCTTTTTAATATTTATTTTTATAATAATATAATTATGTCTTTTTGGATTTTTTGAATTTTTTATAACTTAATACATTAACCTTTTCAAATAAATGATTAGATATTTATTTTTAGAATAATATAATAATATATTGACCTATTCTCTAATCAATCGTTCATAATTTTTAATTAAAATATTTTATTTTCCTAACGGCTATCTCTGGAACTAGATGCATATTTGTTAATTAAACAAGTTGATAGACTAAAATTTTCACCTTTGTCTTGAGGATGAACCACATCAGTTGGTTCGAAACGTCGACCAACAACTTGAACTATGATTAATCCAAAAGATATTATAAAAATAACTATGGGTCACAAAAGTCTCAAATCAAGCATAATTTTTCCTATTTTTGCAATTTTCTATTTTTGATATTTTTTAGGTCCTGAACTTTTGGAGCAGTTTTGAGGCCCTAAATGATGTTTTTTTGGGGAAGTGGATGGATGGTAGTTTATTACTACCTAGCCAGAAAATGTACTCCTCATATAAATTTTTCCAATGAGATATTGTGCACACCAAACATAAATCATATACCAAAGCTACGACCCGAGGAAGTTGACGTTGTAACTTACCCCATTGAGGCCCAAAAGCCTTTGGCGCTTCATCTCCTAGGGTTAGGTTTTTGGATGTTCAAGGTTTCTTATTATTTCATTATGATAAAATGGCCTTTGAGCCTCATTGTAACACAATTTGGGAAGGTGCGTATATGTCACATATCTTATAAGATATAAGCTATCACCATTTGAGCGAGTTTTCTTTCATTCTACATGTATATAGTTTCAACATTTTCCATTTGTTAATTGAAGTCAAGTTTCATTATATCTCTGTGTTTTGGTTTTCAATCGATATTTCATTTCTTTCCCTTCAAAAATTTGGATCAATGTTATAAGAGTAGTCTACTCTTTCTCTATTTTTTTGTGCATGTGTCCAATGAGGTCACCATATAAGGAGTTGGGAGTCAAACTACTTGAGCCCTTGCATGACCATCCTCGCTGACCCTAACATCCTCACATGGTGGAAGAAAATAAAGATGAGGGAGCATAATATCCTATAAAATTGTTGCTTGAAGAAGCCTTCAAGTAATAAAGGAATGACATGAAGGATAAATTTTCCCAGATCCTTCGGTATATCCCAATAGGGAACGCATCTTAGTGGCCACTTCAAATGATCTAGGTGGATATTGTTGGCCACTCACCTATTCCACTTGGACCCAAAAAACGGTTTCCTTTCAGTTTCCTTAATCCTAGCAAAAATTTGTATTTTTGACAGTTTTTTTGGGTCCTAAACTTCTGAAGTTGTTTTAAGGTCCTAAAAGACGTTTTCTGGGAAAAAAAATAGGCCAAGGGTCTAGAAATCATGTTTCACGAACATTTTTTCACCTTCTCGTGGAGATCCTTGAAACGAGGTATTATGATAGCCAAACAAAGATCATATGCCAAAGTTACAACCCTAGGAAGTTGGCAATCCAACTTACCCCAATAGGGCCCAAAACTATTGGCATTTCATCTCCTAGGGTTAGGGTTTCACAATTCTTCTTTATGATAAAAAGACCTCTGAGCCTCATTATAACACAGTTCAAAAGGCATGTAGATGCCACATCTCTTCTTAGAGATAAGCTACCATCGCCCGAGCTAGTTTGTTCCATTATTTATATAAAAGGTTTTAAGTACTTGTTATTAATTAGTTGAAGATATGTTCTATCGTTGTATCTCTGTGTTATGTTTAAATCTATATTTCATTTCGTTCCTTCATAAATAGGATTAATGGTATCAGAGTAGTATGCTTTTTATCTATTTTTTTATGCATGTCCCCAACGACGTTGGGGTATAAGGAGCTAGAACTTGAACTGGCTGAGCCCTTACAAGGTCATCCCCACCGACACCAATGACCTCCCATGGTGGAAGAAAAGAAAGATGAGGGAACAAGAGATCCTATCAAATTACTGCTCAAAGAAGCCCTCTAGTGACAAAGGAAAGAGATGATGGATAACTTTTCCTAGATCCTTCGGCAGATGCGAACAAGCGAAGCATCTTCATCCAACAGTCACTTCGGAGGTTGTCGCCCCTTTCAAGGTACAAGTTAACTTTGACATTCCTATATTCTAAGTTCAGATAGATGTAGATGTTGTAGATAAATGGTTATGTCTATTGGAAGGTTATTTTCGGTCCATAGTTTATCAGATGTGAAAAATATTACTTTTGCACTGCTTAAGGCCACCCCCCATGTCAAGGATTGGTGGGAAATTTCCTATGAGAAAAGGGCCAATGGACCCTCTTTGTTTATAGTCACACCTTGTTGGAACTCTTTCGGAGACGTTATCAAGGTTAGTATTACCCTGTGAGGAGATATGAATACAAGTACATACAATGGATCACACTACAACAACAAAGGGACCAATATGTGCATGAGATCACAAATGTTTTTCATACCCTACGCACAAAGTTGGGTATCAAAGAATATTAGCGACATCTGGTGCTTAAGTACCACGGTTGTCTGCATAAATACATTCAGGAAGAAATGGATTTCCTAAACATATCCTCACTTTGTGCAACATATCGATATGCTGCCAATATTGGAAAAAAAATTAAACAAAAGAAGTGCAACTTTTGATTTCCGAAATCGAAGTAGGGAAAGAGAACCCCCAAACTACAGAAAAAAGGACAAAGCCAAAGTGGAATGACTCAAGACAACACATTGAAGCCACAAGCAAAGAATGGCACTATGAAGACGAGGAAGGACACAGGAAAGTACTACGAGTTCCACAAGATCCCCACACACAATACAAATGAGTGTCTTTCCAAGCAATCATTAGTGGTTGAGCTAAAAGCTTCAGATTCTTGTTAGCACTCCACCAAATTTCCAAGGCTGAAGAAGGAATCCCAACAGAGGTAACCACAGACTAAGATTTTGACTTGGTAGCTAGCCCTACCAAGTCGGAGAGGGATCTCTCCACAAGGTCACAACCAAGAGGGCTGGAGGAATTAGGGTTTTTAGGCTAGATATTGAGTGCAGGGGTTATTTTAATTTGATTTGGTTGGATTATCACTGGATGAAGAAATTAGGTCAAGGGAAAATGAGATAGGGTTGCAGGGATCAATGGGGCAAGGTAGGCATAAGGTTTATCACCTAAAGATGATTGTGATGAGATGGTTTTGAGATTGATGAGAAGCTAAGAAGAGCATGGGAGATGTGTTCTTCCTAAACAGAGAAAAATGGACAAATTATGAAATATTTCCCAAAACAGAGCATGAGCAAGCATGTGTTCTGCTTATCTAACTTGAAAGAGATCATACCATAGAGATGTAATGAAAATGAATACAACACATTCTAACATATGAAACTAAAGAAAAAACAATGATAAACATCATACCACAAGTATCCCAAAAATAGCTGCAACTCTTCTTTATTAATTGGCAAAAACTGAGTACAATAGTTCCTTAATCAACAAGCTAACATCCAAACTGATTCCAACCCTTGATTAGTGTTAATAAAGGGGCTAAAAAAACATAAAACAAGCTTCACTCATCCCCAGGGTCGAATCCATGAGGTGAGGAAGAGATCAATTAATTTCTGAACTGAAAGTTGAAGTGTAGGATGGTCTAAGTGACTCACTCCTCATTACATTCAAAATGATTCATTTTGACTAAAGGATAGATTTACCTAATGAATCTACCCATAGGTAACTTATTATTGACATAATTACATTTACCATGATGAATTACATTAATATAAAGATGATTTTCTAAGATAAAATCAAAATTTATAGTGAAAAACCAAAATGATCAGCAAACTATCATATGCGCCATTTTCCTGTCATATGTGCAACGCCTTAAGGCTGTGCACCCTCCATGTTCAAGGCAAATTTTGACTGACCTACATGTGTCCAAATCAGGCCCAAGATGGCTTGTTGGAAATATTGTCAAGTCCTCTTTCTGAATATGCCTCCATATCTCAAAATGATGCTGATTTGACCCTTCAAAATTGCAATCTCCTAATACTGGTCTGTGCGCAGCGCCTAGGCAAAAATATGGGCAGAAACATGAAATTTTGGTGGTTTTTTTCCCTTTTGACCTCATGAATCTACAAATGAAGGATGGAAAAGTGGTTTTCATTACTTTATTTGTCATTATGAATCCACTCGTGGTGACATTTTGCCAAAAAAATGCCCCTATCATTTGTGCAGAGCCTAAGGTACCGCGCATATGAAAAATATTCTGATATCTCCTTGTCCGAAAAAACATAGTCCAACTCAGAATTTGCTAAAATGTTTCAACTTGCCTCAAAATTGGTGGAGAGGATACTGATGAGGTGGCTAGGCTTGGAGTGAAGCCTCAACAAGTATGTCTAACCTCTCCTTCTCCTTTTGATGGGTTAGGGCTTCAATTTTCTCATTGGTTGCCTTGAGCTGGGCCATTGCAATTTTCTCTTTTAGGGCATGGTGTTTGACTTTCCTCTTCAACATGTCATTGTATTTATTAGCCTTTGCTAGCAGCTTCTCCAAGTAATGATTGTATCTATCAAACCATGGCTCCCTGTTTTCACTGATCACTACAACAAGATGCTCATTTAGGGTTAGCTGATAAGCAAGTCTCTAATCTTTAATTTGATTTATCCGTAGATCATAATCTGCATAACAAATTGGTGACTCCATTAGGGAGTTTCCTATCATTCCTGTTTTTTTTTCCTTTGCTTATCCACCCAATAGCATCTACATTCATTTATTAGACTTTTGAATCAAATAATTGTGTTAGAAGTGTGTTATGTAGCTTGCATTTTCAATCTTTACTGTGCCCAACGCACTGTTGGTCAAGACATAGTGCATTGCAATGCACTGTCTCCCACTCAGGGGTGCATTGCAACACATTGTCTCCCTTTAGAGACTGCATTGCCCCTTTAGCCAACTAAATTCCATTTGAATTTGTCATTGCCATCATTCTCAGCCATTTGTTTGTTGTCTTTTCAATTGTCTGATACCTCTTAGAGACCAGTGAATTTGCCTGATTCTTCCTCCTTTGAAAAGTAAGTTTGTTAAATGTATCTTTAAGTGTTTTTCTTTATCATTGACAAAGCACATTCAAAGTATTTTTACATTATATCCATTTGTTTTCGTAAAGGAAATTGTCGTTAAATTATTCTTTTCCTGTAGGAAAAATTGTAGTTCCATTATGCATTTTTCCTAAAAGAGAAATTGTTGTTAAATTCATCGTTTCTCAAAGAAGAAAGCAATTGTATTTGTTGATTTGATGTATATAGTTTCCTTTCTTGCATTCAAATTAAGGGGATTGAAAAGAAAAACCTGCATATGCATATAGTGAATTGTGTGTTTTGCATAGGAACAATTTAGGAAAGATATATTTTAGTTTTGCTCTTTGTTGTTTGCTCTTAAAACTGATTGCTCTTTCCCTTAGTAGCTAGGATTTTCATTGAAAAGCTAAAATTGAAAAGTTTGCTTATCATTTTAGCTTTATTTTTTAGGAATTTCCATCACGTCACACGGTGAACCTCAAAATGAAAATTGATAAACAAGATAAACTTAAAATTTACATCAATTTACCTAAAAAAGCATTGGAACCATAATGATAACATTTAGAAGGTCTAGGCTAGAGACGTGTTCCGAAGTTGTTAAACATAGTAGCTGTCGTTAATTTTCTGCGATACATTCTGAGTGTGATACCTCACACCACGTATGTAAGTATATTGGAGCTCGTCCACGTACCTTCGGGTATATCGGGTAGTGTTCTAGTACGAAAAGTATAAGGGGGTGCTCTCACTATGTGGTTTCGCATTAGACATCTCTAATACGGACTTGGGCCTCCACGTACCTTCAGGTATATTTGGGAGGAAAAATTTAGGTTGTTATCCATCCAAAGTGAACCGAGTCGGCCGCCTTGTAAATTTTGATACACCTAACACAACATTCAGAATGATTGCCTGCCCGTACTTCTTGGTTCTCCAGGAGGTATTATGTAGTTCACAGTTTCTTGGTAAAATTTTTGCCTAGAATTACCCTTTTACTTTGTTTATTTTGTTTTTGGTCATAAAATAAATCAATCATCATGGAAGAATAACATCCCTTTCCCTGTCATTTCGTAGAATAGCATTAAAACCACCTTTACCACTCAAAGCCATTTCTGGTTGGCGCGACATCGCTCTACCAAAACTAGTACTATCAGTACCTCTGGTGAAGCATCATCTTCACATATATCAGAATCAACACAAGTTGTTTCTACAATTCTTAGTTCATCTACTGTTGTCGAGATTGAGTCCTCACAACTACCGGTGGTCATGATCCATCTAATCAGTGAGACCATACCTCCCGAACCTGACGTTATTCAACTGGAAGTTGATCCGGATCCTGTCAATTTTTTGCTAGAACATCTAAATCCTGAAGTCAAATGACTAGAAATTGTTCCTATATCGGTCGCCCCACAATATATTGTAGCCATTGAGTCTCCCATATCATGAATTCAACCTCCTGAAATATACTTTGGGCCTAATGGAAAAATCCTTCCACCTGGTTTAATTTCGATAGAAGAAATACCACAAGACGAAACACCTTTAACTCCAACTCATTTTGGGGAGGATATTTACCTGTATGAATATTTTCCTCAATCACCTTCCTCTACTTTTGTTGATCCTGTTTCACTTCGAGTTCTCGTAGATCCAATAGGGTATAAATTTGGTCGAATGACCATGACTAAGACAACATCCCAGACTGAGCCAACTATTTCAGCTACGAAAATAACTGCTGTTGCTTCATCTTCGATGTATTGTCCTTGGAATTCACCCATGTCATCATCTGGAATCCTATTTAGTTCCTCCCTTATGAGTATTGAACGAATTGATCCTTTATTCACATCTTCAGTGCAATATCAAGCTGATCCCATCAGTTATTCTCCTCGGTGGCCAGTGATTCCACAGAAATTACCCTTGGATATTCCTAAGTTCAATGGAAACCCTGGAGAAGACTCGTCAATGCATGTTATAACTTATCTTTTGTGGTGTTCATCAAAAATCCTTAAATGATGACTCCATTATACTAAGTCTTTTCTAGTGCACGCTCTCTGGTTTTACTGCACAATGGGGATAGTTCTTTTACTATGTCAACCTCGTTAAAAAATGAAACAGGTTATGAGGATGGTTCTTTTACTGTGTCAACCTCATTAAAAAATGAAACATGTGATGAGAATAGTTCCTTTTCTTGTGTCAAGCTCGTTAAAAAATGAAACAAGGTTCCATGAGCATAGTTCTTTTCCTGTGTCAAGCTCTTTAAAAAATGAAACGAATCCTCTCATAATTAAGACGAGTCTTCCATTTGATCTCGTAAAATGAACCTTCATTCCATCCAACTATTAGTCTTCTTAGCTGAATGAAATGAAGCTTAGGGGTCATCTTCTCTTGCAGGGGGCATTCGACATGTGCTCTTGTAGGGGGCATTCAAAAAATTCTTACCAATTTCCCCTAATCAACTGCTGAAGTTCGGGGACAAAAACTGGTTCAAAGCTCCAAAATGAAAATGGTAACTTTCAAATGGTAAACATGAATGGTAAAACTCTTTTAATTAGTCAATGTTGTGAAACCAGCTCCAAAAATAGAAGAAAAGAGATATCAACGCCTTAGAAATAATCCACTTCGAGGGGGCAACCTCCAATACATTACATGAATGAACAATTCTTGGATGATACAAATTACAAAACCTCCTTTCTATATATAGGAGTCCATGGGGCCACATTGTAATCCTAGTGGGGCCACAATGTAATCCTAGCCGACCTAACAATAATAATTTAAGGGCACAATAATAACAATATGGGGGTTACAGGGGTACAATAATAACAATAAGGGGGTTACACTAACAATAATAAGGGACTATACTAGTAATATAGGGACCTAACATGCCCCTCCCCTTCAAAAAGTGTTGTCCTCAACGCTTGAGTAGCTCTGGGTGCTTCTGTATAAAATTCTCATCCTCCCATGTAGAATCTTCAGTGGGTAAGTTTTTCCACTTGATGAGATACTCTGAAATTGATCGATTCCGTAGTTGTCGAGTTCTTGTTTCCATGACCCATTTTTGCTGCTCTTCTGAAGATAGTCTTTGTTCCAAAAAGTGTTTAAGACTATCATGATCAGTTTTTACCTTGAAGTGTCTTCCCATTAGGTAAGTTCGCCATTTCTTTAGTGCATGCAGTATTGCTAACATTTCCTTCTCGTAAATAGCTTTATGTAAATACCTTCCTATGATTGGACGACTTTCAAAAGAAATGTGTCTTCCTTCTTGCATCAAAACAACACCAATTCCATTTCCTGAGGCATCACTTTCCATAATAAAGGTTTTTGTGAAATCTGGCGTAGCTAAAACCGGTGCTATGCACATTGCTTCTTTAAGATGTTCAAAGGCCTTAGTTTCTTTAGGAGTCCATGAAAATGCATCTTTCTTCAATATTGTTGTTAGAGGTGCTGCTATTCTCCCATAATTCTTAACAAACTTGCGATAATACCCTGTTAACCCGAGAAATCCTCGCAACTGCTTTAAGGTTGTGGGGACTTTCCATTCCTTAATGGTTTTAATTTTGTTAGGGTCTACTTTAACACCCTCGTGAGATACAATATGACCCAGATATTCCACCTCTTGTACTCCAAAGAAACATTTGGATGTTTTTGCATATAATTGTTTCTCCTCCAATAGTTTGAGCACCCTGTCAACATGTTGAGCATGATCCTTCCAAGACCTGCTGTAGATTAGTATATCATCAAAAAATACTAGCACAAATTTTCTAAGGAAGGGTTTGAAAATGTAATTCATCAACCCTTGAAATGTAGAAGGTGCATTGGTAAGGCCAAAAGGCATGACCAAAAATTCATAATGACCCTCATGAGTTCGAAATGCTGTTTTTGGAATATCTTCAGTCTTCATTCTAATTTGATGATATCCCGAACGAATATCCAACTTGGTAAAATAAATTGCTCCATGTAATTCATCCAATAATTCATCAATCACAGGAATGGGAAATTTATCTTTAATGGTGAGCTTATTGAGCTCCCTATAATCCAGACACATTCGCCATGATCCATCCTTCTTGTGTACCAATACTACGAGAGCAGAGAAAGAACTTTGACTAGGTTGAATTATACCCGCCTCTAACATTTCTGCAATCATACGTTCAATTTCGCTCTTTTGGAAGTAAGGATATCTATAAGGGCTGATGTTTGGAGGAACACTTCCTGGAATCAAATGAATAGCATGATCATGATCACGAATAGGTGGGAGTCCTTTGGGAGTTTCAAACACCTTGTAATGATTGTCCAAGACTTGTTGGAGATCTGCAGAAATAGATGATTTTGATGTTGGAACTTCTAGTGAGCATAATTGTGCAATTACACCTCGTTGTTCTTTATTTAGAAGCTTTTTCATGACATTAGAGCTTATTATCTTTCCCGGATTCCCTGCAATACCTCGTAATTTGACTTCCTTTCCTTCTGAAAAAAATTTCAAGAAAAGTTCTTGAAAATTAAAAGCTACCGTCCCCAAAGATTGTAACCATTGTACTCCTAGTACAACATCAGCACCTCCCATAGGAATGGAAAGCATTGGACTATTAATCACATATTCCCCCATGGTTAGCTTGATATTATGGCATTTTCCAGAGCAATTTATAGTTCCTCCATTTACAACCATCACTTGACATTTTGGTGCTGGGTATAGGAAACAATTCAATTCCTTGGCTACCTTACAATGAATAAAATTATGGGTACTACCTAAATCAATCAACACTATTACCTTTTTCTTCTTGATATGTCCTTCTATCTTGAGAGTTTGAGGAGTGGTAATTCCCGCCAATGCATTACACGATATGGTCAGACTCATTTCTTCCTCTTCTAGGGTTGGTTCCTGGTGTATATCCTCTTCTTGTTCATTTTCTTCTTCCTCTTCACAATCTATGTAAAATAATTTTTTCTCAGCACACTTATGACCTTTAGTGTATTTTCTATCACAACTGTAGCAAAGCCCTTTTGCTCTTTTTTCTTCCAATTTTTGTGGTGTCAACCTTGTAGGTTGTGAAAATCTAGGAGTAGCAACACTTACCTCTTTATAGAAGTGAGTGGTAGGCTTCCTTGTCGCCATAATTTTACATTCAATTTTTCTGGCCAACCTGAATTCCTTCTCCAATGAATCAAGTTCCAAAACACGAACTTCATGTTGGATGTTATCCGTTAAAGTACTTATGAAGAGATCAATCATGTGTTCCTCTAAAATATCAGTTACCCTTATATTCAATTTTTGGAAGTCCTTAATGTGCTCCCCCACTGAACCCTTTTGTTTGAGATTTATCAAATGGATAAAGAAGGTGTTGCTCTTTGTATCCTCATAATGTACTATCATTTCCTCCATAAAAATTGACCAAGTGACAATTTTTTTATGGGAGAAAAGCCATCGATACCATACAAATGTATGTTGTTCTAAATGTAAAGTTACAATGTGTACCTTTTGTGTGTTTTGCACATTATTGAGATCAAAATATTGCTCCATCATAATGTCTATGTTCACCAGGATCCTTTCCATCAAAATTCCTCATATACATTTTTGGAATATGGTGGTTCTTCCCTTCAACATTAGAGTTTATGAATCATGATTAAAATTTATTTTGTTCTCATCATGAGTTTCCTCTACTATCTTTTCACCATTAGGAAAAATTTCTTGTATCAACTTTGCCAAACCTTCTATGTCTACTTTTAGATCATTCTTCATGTTTTCTATGTTGTCTTTCATTTTTTCATCGATCTTAGCTTCCATGTCATCCATCTTAGCTTCCATGCCCACTTCTATGCCATTCATCTTAGCTTACAAACCATTCATCTTAGCTTCCATGCATTTCTTCAAACCATCCATCTTTGTTTCCATGCCTTTCTTCAAAACTTCCATTTCACTTTTTGTTGCTCTTTGCGAGAGCGAAGTTTGTTGCACTTGCTCTTGTAATTTTGATATGTCATGTTGCCATTCTTCGACTTCATGAGTCATAGTAGAGCCTTCTAAAGGCTTAATGAGTGTTGAATTATTTTTAGGGGCCATTTTAGAATCTAATACTGATATCTATTCTACAATATGCCCTGTGAATCAATTCAACTTGATTCTTCAAACAAGACTTATGCAATTCGGAAGAAAAAAATACACACCTTTTACTTGCTTTTGAGGAGCTCAATATTGAAATTGAATTATCTCTATAATTTAGGATCCTCAATATCTAAAATTTAGCCCTATAGTAGCCCTCTGAAGCTTCTTTCAAATGCCACAGGTCTAATATGATTTGGATTCTTCAAGGAAAAGTTATGTCTAATCTCCCACAATGACCCAAATATGGACTGGTTCAGTATACAAACTTGTACGACTTGCCACATGTCACTGTTTCCTCCTTTCTCTCTGAAATTGATAGACAACAAACTACAGTCCGTTTACTTGTGGCCACTTTTTACAGCATTCCAATCCGATGCTCAGAGAGAGAGAGAGCTGTGAAGATTTTTCCACGGTCACCTCTTTGAGATGAAATTCAGAAGCTTGAAAAAGACCTAACTTCCACATATAATATCTCCGAGAATATTACGAACCAAGATTTGAAATTTTTCGAAAATGTTCCCCAGGATTTCGGCTTCGCACTTTAAAAATTTCAGCTTTTGAACCTTCGTAGAAAAAAAGTTATAGTGAAAATACCACTATGACTTGTTTATGTAAAATTCAGGAGCTTGCAAAATGACCCAAATTACACAGATTATATCTCCGAAAATATTGCGAACCAAGCTCTAAAATTTTGTGACGATGTTCCTCAGTATTTTGGCTTCGCACACTAAAAATTTCAGCTTCTAAACCTTCATAGAAAAAAATTTATAGCGAAAATGCCACGATGACCTGTTTGGAGCAGCGAAACCCTAGAATCCAAAGCTTTGATACCAAATGCTATGAAACCAGCTCCAAAATTAGAAGAAAAGAGATATCAACGCCTTAGAAATAAGCCACTTCGAGGGGACAACCTCCAATACATTACATGAATGAACAATTCTTGGATGATACAAATTACAAAACCTCCTTTCTATATATAGGAGTCCATGGGGCCACAATGTAATCCTAGTGGGGCCATAATGTAATCCAAGCCGACCTAACAATAATAATTTAAGGGCACAATAATAACAATATGGGGGTTACAGGGGTACAATAATAACAATAAGGGGGTTACACTAACAACAATAATGGACTATACTAGTAATATAGGGACCTAACTGTCATTTTATTATTTTCAAATCATATTTATTGCTGTGACTATGGTTTTATTCATTTTTTTATCATGAAACATGTATTTTTAATCTGTTTGATGTTGTTCTAAACAGGTTTACAACTGAAATAGCAGATTAGTTGTGCACATTTATTTCAAGAATGATTTGACCAAAAAACATACTTTTATCCTTATTTTTTCGAGCTTTGATAAAAACGAAAAAGGACTTGAAGCGCACTTTTATCTCTTTTTCGAGCTTTGATAACGGCAAAAAGGGAACCCCTGGAGTCTTCTTTTAGGTCTTTTCAGACTCTGATAATGTGAAAATAGCCAAGCACTTATCTTTTCAAGCTCGTAAAATTAAATAAATTAACATCTACTTAGTATAATTTTAATCCTTTTCTAGATTGAGATAGATTATTTATGAAAAAGGAAAGCCTTAGTCGAACATGGCTAAGAGGTTCTCTCAGATATCATTTTACACTTTTTCGGATTTGAGCAACAACTTTACAAAAAAGTATTCATGGAGTTTTCTTTTGTCCTATTTTTCAAACTCTTTAAATATGAAAAAGGACTGGGTTGTCATTGTCTTTAGGTTTGTTAAAACATAAAATAGTGACGTGCTTGTTGATCATGGCAAGAATCGAGTTTCATTCATCGCTAGATTCGTTAAATTATTAAATAGCGGTACATTATTCGCTCGAAGGGTTGAGTTATAGATCAAGCATATGTTACCCTCCTCGATCTTGTTAAAAAATAAAGAGGTACTGGTTGACAAATGACCAGGGAAAATTTGGAAAAGTGAATAGAAATTTTACGGTAGCAGGTCACTCTTGAACATGAAAGTTCACTCCATCATCGTGACTGTTTGGGTTGGGTAATCTTCTTGACAATCCATTCATACCTATGGTTCATCATACCCTCACTTCAGTTTTGGGTCAATGCTGCCAACTCATGTCAGTGTCGCCGATATGTTCAAGAGAAGTCATCCAATGAATACTCATCCTTCTGAAATACTCATAAACCTTCATTCTCATGACAATCATCCCTGAACATATCTATATCAAGTCACATTTTGTCTTTGAAATCAACAACTCTCGTTTTGCGATAAAGTGACTTCCTGTCGACATCAAATCACCATCCAGGAAGTTTACTTAGAAATATCATCTTCCAGTACCATGAGGCTTGTTGCAGCATTGACAAGATCTTCGCTTCCGGACCTTTGATCGAAAGATTTTGTTTGGCGTTAGACATAAAATAATTATTCACGCCTTACAAAATGTACTGCATTACCTTGAGAGCCATTAACATCAATGGTGGTTCTCTCGTGTTTGTTAACATCTCACATCTTTGGTTGGTGATCAAACGATGTCTTACCATGTTCGACTACAAATCATATATTCGCATGGCTAGACTTGTACTCGAATGATAGAGTGAATCAGATAAGAAGACCCCGTATCTAGTTTAGCCATCCGGGCTGCGATTTCAGAATTTTTGTACACATCATCTGTACGGTGACCTTACATACATATCATCATCCGAACATTGGCCTATATTTGTAGGGATGTCTATATTGGGCAACATTCCAATGTAGACGACTTTCTGTACTATGTACATGTTATTAGATAGTTTATGTGCTGAACATGGGAATTCCTCCCTCAGAAATTCGCGATCGAGATGAAAATATCATGATTTAATGTATTGTAAGATCGATGGAGGCCGTCATTCCGCTTCAGTTCCAACCCATCACATCGCAAAGCATCTCATTCAAAATATATTGTTATTATTATGACTTCATGCTTTAGGGGGCAACTGTTATAGGTCAATTTGGGCATCATCCCCCATGACCTGGTCAAACTGGACATCATCCCCAAGACTAATGAAATAGGGTCTATCATCGCATTACATTTCAGTTACTACATACCCTAAGAGAAGAAAAAATTATTCAGGGCTTCTATTGTGATATACCAAGGTTTGAAGTATAAGTTATATCACTTATGAGCTCACCAACGCTACCTTTCAAGGAAATAACTGCACTGCATATGCGGCTCCCTCCATTCAAGGGTGCACTGCAATGCACTTCCTGACATTCAAGGGTGCACTGCAATGCACTTCTCGACATTCAAGGGTGCGTTGGCTAAATGGGAGCGAAATTCTCATTGTTTCAGAATCTCCACATGACCAGTGCCTTATAGAAGAGTTCATATGTGTCAAAATTTGAATCCAAGTGTCCATCTAACACATCTAAACTTGGAACCATGTCTTGCCTATTATTAGAAAGTCATTCATTGAGAAACTACCATCAGTTTCCCTATAAATTGAGCACAGATCCTAGTGCTAGGGAAGGAAGAATTTTGGTAAATAAATGTTGTTGGATTCTCAATTGAGAGAGTGAAATAAGTGATATGTTGCTGGTGAGATGTTGATTGAGATGAGGCTGGGATGAAGTTGGAGTTGGTGACATCAAATTGATCATTGGTTGTAACCTCCCCCTTCTATTCTTTAATAAATATTGTTTTTCATTTTCCCATATATGTATCTATTTATGTAATGTTCCTAAATTAGCCTTAGCTAATTTGGAACATTAATTTTGCCTTATTTATTTTGTATTTCATGATTAATAAATAAATTTTAAAGGAGGATGTCTAATCCTCTTGCAAATCAAGAATAATTCAGTGCCTATATGAAAAGAGACAAATTTAGGCCATTGGAATAAAATCTTGTAGGTGTGAAAGGGCCAAGACTACCAAAGGAGATCCTATTTGACCAAGTCAACAATGTTTTCTAGGTTCATTGAACCTCCTTGATGTACTGCGCTGTTCTAGAAGGGGCTTCCAAGTGTGAAAGGAACCAAAAGATGAAAGTGGTTTAGGGTTTTCCAAGAGACTCAAATCTTATAAAAGGAGGAAGAAGGTTCATGAGGAGGTTTTTGATCATGTTTCATTTTCTGAGCTTGCTAAGGCAACTCCATTTCTCTTTGCTGTTTAGCAAGAGAAAGAGAGGATCTCCTGTTTAGGAATCCTCCATCCTTCTTTGAGTAGCTCTTGGAGGGAAGTGTGCTAGATTGAACCACTATCTGGGTGGAGGCCAAGCTATGCTTGGATAGACAGCGCTGGCTCACTGAGGGTTTTGCTGCTGCTGTAAGTGTAGTAAGTGGGGTTCTAGATCTGCAAAGATCTAGTTGTTTTTCGAGTCTCCTCTCAGGGAGGGTGTCTTGTGACCACCCGGAAGAGGGCCTCTATTGTATTTTGATTTCAGATCTGTACATTTCACCTACTATACTATTCTGCTCAAGCTACTGCGCAGTCTCCTTGGATAACTGCGTTATTTCCTATGTACTGCTTCACTATTTTTTAGATCTTTCATTGTACTTGTTTCTGGTGATTGAGGCTTACCTCTCACCTTGAAGATTTATGAAGTAGCTTGCTGATATCTCATATTCAGATCTGTTGTATATTATGAATAAATTCATCTTCAGAAATTACTGAAGCTTTCTGCAGTTCTGTGTACAAAAAGTTAGATCTACATCTTGTTATGCAATATTTTGTTAAAACCCCAAGGGGATCTTGATTAGAAGGCTGAGTAGTTTCCAGATCTGGTATGGATCTGATGTTTCAGCCATAAATATACTGTAGATCTGAGTTCTAACATTAAACTGCTGAAGCACACTTAGAGGGACGCTGCTCATTTATTTCGGCAACTTTTACATACATTGCAGCTCCTATTTCTGAAGATATCTTGCTTATTTCCTCACGTAATTCACTGCATTTATTAAGTAACTCCATTAAAAGTCTGATTTTCTGCTGCTATACTATAAAATATGTCTGGTGGCTAATTTCCAATGACTCTCTGCTGAAACTGCGCAATTCTGAAGTGGGTTTCCTTCATTCCATCAGCTCTTCTCTTTAGCTGATTTTTAACTAGTCAACTTCGTGGGAGATCTGTTTAAGGCCCTTAAACCCATTTTTTTCTTTAAATTCAGCATGGAGGTCCCACACATCCAATACTAAGGGAAAACATCCCTATTTAGCATTATTATTGCACCATTTTTCTTATATAGCATTACCCTTGAGCCTCTTGCAGTTTTTCCCGGAAGTGGAATTTCCCTCGCCTTGCTTGTTTGGGTTTTGCTTCTCTTTTGGACCCATTATTTAGATCTACAGATCTAAGGTTCCCAAGGGAAGAAAACTCAAAGAGGAGTGTGTTTTTACCACACTTGCTGTGTTTCATCATTTTTCTACAGATAGAGTCTGGAACGGGCCAGGAAGCCTCTGGTTTTCACCCTCTCTTTAGAGGTGATATAACCAGTAAATGCCCTACCAGTCCATATCTGGTTTAGAATTTCTGGTGTGTTTCCATACTGATGTGAATCCATAGTGGAATATCTTAAGATATTTCCTACTGAGCTTATTCTTCCCCATTTGGAACATTACAGTGGTATCAGAGCATGATCTCTGGCACAGCCTGTGAGATCAAGCTATCAGTGAAATCAAGGGCAAAGGCAACATGAAGAAGATGAGTTTAATCTCATCTATTTTTAGATCTAAGAAGAGCCTCCCCAAGGAGGATGTGCAAGAAGAAAAGAGAATCAGCAGTGAAGCTCCCAAGGAGTTTCAAAAAGAAGATCTTCCAATCAGATCTACAAGATCTGTGCATGAGGAGCATTCTGAATGCTCGTCTCATGGATATGTGCACTCAGCAATATCATCAAAGCTTCAGCATTTTGCCAGTGATTCCTTCATGAAGGGGGAAAAATAAGGTGTGAGCTTGATTGATGCATTTCCAAGGGCAAGATCTCCATCTGGTGAAGAGTCCCTATCTCAAGAGGAAAGCATGAAGGCTTCTCCTTCAATAGTTGATCAAGATCTATTGTCTCTCATTGATGATGGGAGAATTTCAGTTATTGAAGAGGAGGAGAAGGCAGGAGATGATAATGCAGTCAAAATAAAGGCACCTAAAGCACTTCATGAGGAAGAGGTTGGAGCACTTGCTCCAAGAGAAGAGACTCTTGCACTCTTGCAAAGAGTCCCACAGGATCTCATGCATGAGGAGCATGTACTATCATTGATTAATGATGAGGTCTTGGAGATAGGGGAGGTAGAAGAGGAGGAAGGAAATCACAAGGTGGAGGGCATGAAATCTTCTCTACTTCAGAGCTTGGAAGCACAAAGAAGGCAAGAGGACTTATGCATTGAAGGCAGGGACAAATCTGTCTGCCTATATCCACATTCTACTCTATGCCTTGACACCTCTTTGCAAGAAGGTACTCTACTAGGAGCCCCTCTTGATAGGAGGAAATCTAAAGTGTTCTTTCAACTATGGGCAGCATATACATACTTGGCTAAGGAGGGAGCTTTGGGAGAAGCTAGCACAACGTAGAGAATCTCTCAAGCATTTAGGAGAGAGATGAGCAATTTTCTGAAAAGGACATTGCAAACTCCCACTCAGATATCTGCGCTGAGAAAGGAGAAATCATAGATCTATGATGGCATGAGCATGAGAGCACATGAAAACTCCATATCTTTGGGGTAGCCCATGGTCTCTTCATTCACAAAGGAGATTTGTAAGGATGGCAAGGGGATCTTAACCCTCTTGTATACATGGGCCAAAAGGAGGAGGTTTGGAAAACAAGGACTTTCTGAGGGGAGGTTGATTTCCATATGCTCCAATCTGGTCTTGTGCAAGAACAACCGCAAATGGGGCAGCAAAGGGAAGATTATGATGCTCCAACATGTGATTTTGATATCAAGGATGTCAAAGATGGGAGCCATGAGAAGACAGGGGCTGCATTTCAGACCTCTACAACACTGTCATTCTTGGAAAGCTTGTATCCTTGTTGGGATTCTCAACTCATGATGGAATACTCCAAGGACCTTTTCACATGGGGGGTTCTTGAAGGGGGAGTAAAGGATGAAAGGTTCAAGGTGGTAGATGGAGTTATCTATTTCTATAATCTTATTCTTTTGGCTAGTGACTCCAAACTAAAGGAGGGACTATTTGATGCCATCTATGAAATCCCGCTTTCCAAACCCACTGGTTTTGTCAAAGCATATCATAGTCCCTTAGGTGGATTCATATGGGAAGGTTACAAAGAAGATGTGTACTCTCATATGAAGATGTGCATGGACTACCTGGTAGAGGAGGAGGAACATAGCTCTTGGGAGGAGCCACCATTCACACCTCCTTATTCTTCGAGTGTGAGAGGGAACTCATCCATGAGTTGCCCCACTGATATAAAACAAGTATATAGAGAGGCACATCCTCTTGAGCATTATTATGTATCTCCTATATGCTTATATTTTTCTAACACTCATTTGCAGGACATGGTGCCAAGATGGGGCACTAAGTATGATGGGTTTCATGGGCCATCCAAGGCCATGAACTATGTTGATGTAGGCCATTCCTTGGAGAACCTTAGAAAGCTATTATATTCCTCATGGTGTGATTCTTTTACACCAACCATGATGTACATTCTCCAAGCATTCCAAAGACATGAGGCATCAAACAAGTGTTGGGGGAGGCACTTGCCATATCTTATTCTATGGTAGTTAAGGATAAAAATGCGCTGGTTGCACATGAGGGAACATCTTCCTTCTCATCTATCACACATGGTAGCTTTCATGATTCTAATCGTGACCCCACAAGCTGAAGATGTCCTTATCCTTGTTGGGGGCATAGTTGGAGGAAAGACACACTTGTTGAATGTGCCCTTGGAGCAAGGAGTTCCCCATTCTTTTTGCATTGCATGCTTCCATGGGAGCATGAGATTTTGTATGGCCACTATGATAAATCACTTGTCTCTTTGCAAAGTGAGCCATATGTTGGTTGGTGACATGCCTCTCATATGTATTGGGAAGGAGATCTTCTATGGATTGCCAAGCTGGGAGGTGATCCACTTCATTTTGATGACAACATGGAGATGGGAGTCTTTCATGGATCATGAAAACCCCATGATAGTCATCACTTATATCTTGAGGAAGCCATGGATCAGCAAGAAGGTTTCCACAACAACCTTCCATTTCTTCATGATGAGAGCCTTTGAGTTTATTCATCAAAGGAAAACTTGCATATTAAGGAAGGGCCACTGGGAGGACAAAGATATTGCAGAAAATTCAGAGCAATGGAGGGGACTATTTGATGAGGAGGCCATAAGAGGAGAAGGAGAAGTTTTGCAGCACCCTTGCAGTTGCTTGAGGACAAGCAACATTTGGGAGGGGGAGACTGTAATGTTCCTAAATTAGCCTCAGCTAATTTGGAACATTAATTTTGCCTTATTTATTTTGTATTTCATGATTAATAAATAAATTGTAAAGGAGGATATCTAATCCTCTTACAAATCAAGAATAAATCAATGCCTATGTGAAAAGAGAAAAATTTAGGCCATTGGAATAAAATCTTGCAGGTGTGAAAGGGCCAAGACCACCAAAGGAGATCCTATTTGACCAAGTCAACAACGCTGTCTAGGTTCATTGAACCTCCTTGATGGACTGCGTTGTTCTAGAAAGGGCTTCCAAGTGGGAAAGGAACCAAAAGATGAAAGTGGTTTAGGGTTTTCCAAGAGACTCAAATCTTATAAAAGGAGCAAGAAGGCTCATGAGGAGGTTGTTGATCATATTTCATTTTTATGAGCTTGCTAAGGCAACTCCATTTCTCTTTGTTGTTTAGCAAGAGAAAGAGAGGATCTCCTGTTTAGGAATCCTCCATCCTTCTTTGAGTAGCTCTTGGAGGGAAGTGTGCTAGATTGAACCACTATCTGGTTGGAGGCCAAGCTTTTCTTGCATAGACAACGCTGGCTCACTGAGGGTTTTGCTGTTGTTGTAAGTGTAGTAAGTGGGGTTCTAGATCTGCAAAGATCTAGTTGTTTTTCGAGTCTCCTCTCAGGGAAGGTGTCTTGTGACCACCCGGAAGAGGGCCTCTATTGTATTTTGATTTCAGATCTGTATATTTGACTGATATACTATTCTGCTCAAGCTATTGCGCAGTCTCCTTGGATAACTGCGTTATTTCCTATGTACTGCTTCACTATTGTTTAGATCTTTCATTGTACTTGTTTCTGGTGATTGAGGCTTGCCTCTCACCTTGAAGATTTATGAAGTAGCTTGCTGATATCTCATATTCAGATCTGTTGTATATTATGAATAAATTCATCTTCAGAAATTACTGAAGCTTTATGCAGTTCTGTGTACAAAAAGTTAGATCTACATCTTGTTATGCAATATTTTGTTAAAACCCCAAGGGATCTTGATTAGAAGGCTGAGTAGTTTCCAGATCTGGTATGGATCTGAAGTTTCAGCCATAAATCTGCTGTAGATCTGAGTTCTAACATTACACTGCTGAAGCACACTTAGAGGGACGCTATTCATTTATTTCTGCAACTTTTACATACATTGCAGCTCCTATTTTTGAATATCTCTTGCTTATTTCCTCATGTAATTCATTGTATTTCTTAAGGAACTCCATTAAAAGTATGATTTTCTGCTGCTATACTGTAAAATATGTTTGATGGCTGATTTCCAGTGACTCTCTGCTGAAACTACGTAATTCTGAAGTGGGTTTCCTTCATTCCATCAACTCTTCTCTTTAGCTGTTTTTTAACTAGTCAGCTTCGTGGGAGATCTGTTTAAGGCCCTTAAACCCATTTGTTTTTCCTGAAATTCAGCATGGAGGTCCCACACATCCAATAATAAGGGAAGCCAGACCTGGTCAGTGTTATTCTTGCACCATTTTTCTTATACAGCATTACCCTCGAGCCTCTTGTAGTTTTTCTCGGAAGTGGACTTTCCCTCTCCTTGCTTGTTTGGGTTTTGCTTCTCTTTTGGACCCATTATTTAGATCTGTAGATCTAAGGTTCCCAAGAGCAGAAAAATCCAAGAGGAGTGTTTTTTTCCCACACTTTCTGTGTTTCATCAGTTTTCTACAGACAGAGTCTGGAACGGGCCAGGAAGCCTCTAGTTTGCACCCTCTCTTTAGAGGTGATATAACCAATAAATGCCCTACCAATCCATCTCTAGTTTAGAATTGCTGGTGTGTTTCCATACTGCTGTGAATCCATAGTGGAATATCTTAAGATATTCCCTACTGAGCTTATTATTCCCCATTTGGAACATTATAGTTTATGTTTCTATTTATCATGCAATGGACTCTTGAATGGTATATATGTTTCATGTTCAATTGATTTAACTGATTAAGATAAATAGGCATATGTATATTGCATTCTATTTCTTGTTTTCTATTTATACTTGCAGGAATCAATCTGGTGATCTAATTTGGATCGGAGGCTACAAAAAAAGCGATAGAAGAAGAATAGGAAGCGCTTGGATTACAAGTAGGTTCTTCTATCTTTCTGTGTGTCTATTTATTCTTAGAGAAAGTGATAGAAAAGCCTTTAATCTGTTGTTCTAAGTGCCTATTTTATTTATCCGTAGATCATAATTATGCATAACACTAGGCTTGGAGTGAAGCCTCAACAAGTATGTATAACCTCTCCTCCTTTTGATGGGTTAGGTCTTCAATTATCTCATTGGTTGCCTTGAGCTTGGCCATTGCAATTTTCTCTTTTAGGGCATGGTGTTTGGCTTTCCTCCTCAATAGGTCATTGTATTATTGGCCTTTTCTAGCAGCTTCTCCAAGTGCTGATTGGCTCTATCAAGCCATGGCTCACTATTTTCACTGATCACTGTAGCAAGCTGCTCATTTAGGGTTAGCTGATCAACAAGCTTAGCTTCCCTTTGTCTTTCTAGATCTAGAGCTCTTTTCAGCCCTCTAGTTATATGTTTCTTTCTTGGTACTTGTTCCTCTTTTTCATGGAGCAAGCCATACTTTTCAAGTGTTTCATCTAGCATGGCTTTGGCCTTTTCTGCCTCCCTTTAAGAAGTGGTATACTTGACCTCATCAATGACATGTTTGGTCTTTAATTGCTCATTCTCCTGCTCAAGGAAGTATATGAAATATTTGGCCTATGAAGGCTATGAAGGTATCCCATGCAATGTTTAGTTGATTTAGATGATATAGGACTATGATTTTAATTAAGGAATGATGGAAAATAATTTTCATTTGATGTTCATATTCCATTTTCTAGACAATGAATGCCATCTTATCTATGCTTCGGAAAAGGTAGTAGGGTATGTTCAACATATTTACCCTAGTGAAATGCATCAAGAGGCGGATGTGATAAGTATAAAGCCTTGAAAATCTACCCTCGCATGAAAAATATTTCATGATTATCTTCATTATCAGTGAATATCTGTCCTGCAGCTGGGAAAAAGGAAAGAACCTCTTTTTCTCATTCTTATACCTTGATTTCAGGAAGGGCTCAAACTAGTTTTCCTCCAAATCACTCTTTTTGAACCACTTCTCCCCAACATTTGGGATCCCGGTGAGAGCTAAAATGATGGCAGTTGAGATAGTAAAGGTGACTCCAACTAAAGTGACTTAGTTGTTGTGGAGGTTGGCTATGAAGAGCCTGGTCAACATGTCATGGTGCTGAACCCTCTGATTTTTTTCATAAAAATCATAACAACCAACGTGTTTAAAACATGTTACTGTCATTGGAGAAGCCACAAGTTCCCTAGTGCTGGTAGATTCAAGTCTGATTATCTTGCCCCCTTTATGCGGCCTCCTAGCTTATGTTTCCTCTTCCTCACTGTATGGTCTGTTATGCTCTTCTTCCGCTGCCATGGTGTTTTTATGTCCAAAACCCTAGGGAAGTATATGATAATGTGGAAGGTGAATTTTGGGGATAGGAAATGGGGAAAGGGAAATTTGTGGGAGATAGTGTTAGGGATATGAGAAATGGGGGAAGGGAAAAGGAGTGATAATGTGATGGGAATTAGGATGGGGAATTGGGGATTGGGAGCCTAGGTAAAAGGAGCACCTAGGGCTTAGGGTTTTAGGATTTACAAGCTTAGGGATAGGGATTGTAATAACATAGGTTTTGGGAAAGAGTATTTGCAATGTGGAAAGGGTATGAGAGTGTAAGGGAAATGGGTTTTAGGAGTTGTGAGTGTTAGGGAGGAAAACTAGTGTTCTGAGTGAGTTTACACCAAATTCTTCAAGCAAATTATACAACACCAACCGAAAAACTTTTAGGGAGGAGAGAAATGATGGATTTTGACCTTTACTTACTTGTTAGAGGCTGATGAGATCGATGTTGTAGTTCTAGAGGTGATTTGGGAAAATTTTGAAGCATTTTTGGCTTTGCTGGACACATGCGCAATGCCTTAAGGCTGTGAGTAGCGCCTTAAGGCTGTGCAAAACACCTTCTGTCTGTGTGCAATTCCTTATGTCTGTGCGCAACGCCTTCAAAATATGCGCCTTCTGCTCAGATTTTCTCCAATTTTGCCCAGAAAATCGAAATTTTGCTCTCCTTAAGTGTTTGCTCGATGGAATAAGAGGCAAATGAATTTCAAATTGATGTCTAAGAGTCTTTAATACTTGAGTGAATTTTTATTTAAATCAAAAACCCACTTTTCCTATGTTTCTTTTCACTTTTTTGAAATCATGCTGAATATCCTTTTTTCTTTGAATTTTCTTCTTTGCAGGATGAAGTTGCTAGAGTTTGAAACTTTTTACTTTAATGTGGTGGTCTTCAGTTTGGCATATGAAGTTGGAGTTGGCAGTTTTCGGAGAGTAACTTATTACATATAGGAAGCATAAAATTACATAAAAATGAAATAAATTAAAACTATGTTTTTGAATAAAATTACATTTGAGTATGAAAATCATACTTGAAACCATAATTACAACTTTAAAAATATCATTTCTACATGTTGATAGTCCTCTGCAGATGACAATGAACTGATTATTGAGTCCCTCTCACACCTTTTTCTGACCCTATTGAGATGAAATAGTGCATTGTTGGACCTTGAACAATGAAACCTAATGACCTAATGGGACCTTGAATGAGCTGACTCCATGGTTGAATTTGATTGACATAAGACATAGTGAAATGAGCTTTTCAAAAGTGTTTTTATGCTCAACAAGACATGAAGGCGGGCCAGAAAATGTGAGTTTTTGAGGGAGAGTGAAGTTTTATGACTAGGGCTACCATCAGTGAATCATTTTTTTACATGATCTAATGGAATGATAAAGAAAATTATAACTGGGACACCTAAAATGAATATGAAAAGAGTGACTTTGATCACTGATGGCAGAATTCATATTCTGACACTAACAAGTCTGATGCATCTTTTGATTCTAAGTGATACCTTGACAAGAGGAAGCAGATTATTGAACCAAAACTTAATGCCACCATTGCCACCACCAAGGTCCAGAAGATTGAGCCTGAAGACCCATGGGAGGGGGAGCGTCTCTTCTACTAACATATGTGGGTGAAGGTTTCTTCGTTGTAGTTCATTATTGACAGTGGGATCCAAAGGAACCTCATCTCAGTAGGGGTCATTAAGCGGCTAGTCCTACCAACCACACCACACCCACAACCATATACCATTGGGTGACTCCACTAAGGAAGAGATCTTCATGTCAGTCAACAGTGTCACCTTCCCCACAAAATCAATCCCTCTAGGGACGAGGTACTATGTGATGTTTCTCCTCTTGAAGTTTGTGATATTTTATTAGGCCAACCATATTTGTGAAATCATAATGTTGTGTATGATTCTAGGCCTCACACTATTATTATTACTTTGGGCAGGAGACTATACAGGATACTGAAGGTAGCCTCGCCTACCACCATCTCTTTAATCTCTGCTAAGAAATGCAGTAAGATCATCTCCTAGACCGAGAGATTTCTTTTCTTTCTTATTCTTTCTCAGAGTAAGGGGAATATTGTGGCCATATCCATTTCCCTTGGAAAGGGTCCCTTCACACAACAGAAACAAGTTTATAAGGTCATCAAAGAATATAAGGACATCTTCTCCTCACCCACAAGAGTACCCTTGCACTGTCAAGTGATGCACTCAGTCGATCTAACTCGATGATATCCTCTACCAAATGGGCCAATATACCACCGCTTTTTTTTCTTTTTTGTAAAATGAGGAAAACAATGACAGATCCAGGAGCTACTGTAAAAAGGGAACATCCGACCAAGATCCTCACCTTATGGGATCCAAATTGTACTCATACAGAAGAAGGATGGGACCTAGATACTTTGCATCGATTATCGGGCACTGAATAAAATGACTGTCAAGAACAAGTACCTGATCCCATAGATTGATGACCCTTTTGACCAATTCAAGGGGGAAAAGTACTTAAACAAGATTGATTTTATGTTCGGATATCACCAAGTTCCAATAGAGCCCACAAATGTATGGAAGACATCCTTCAAATCCAAGAAGGGCCTTTTTGTGTGGTTGGTCATGCCCTTCGGGTTGACAAATGCCCCAGCAACTTTTATGAGGCTGATGGATGACATCTTGCGGCATTTCACCAACTCATTTAAGGTCATATAATTGGATGACATCCTCAGCTTCAAGAAGAGTTAGGCAGAGCACTTGCAACATATTCAAGAGTTCCTTCAAACCCTGCAACAACACAATCTATGTTCCAACCTGGAGAAGTGTTCCTTTTGCATTGACCAAGTCTAATATCAGGCTACATAATCAATGAGTAGGGTATGCATGAGGATGCGGCTAAGATCCAAGTCATTTGGGATTGGCTAACCTCAATCACTATGACAGACCTTTGCTACTTCTTGGGCCTTGCAAATTTCTACCAAAGGTTCATGTTGGGGTTATCTCATATTACTTAACCCTTGAGTCAAGTTACCAAGGGAAAAAACAAAAGCAAAGTTATTTTGGTCTGAGGCACATCATAAGGCATTTGTTGAACTGAAGCACTGTGTTTTCTCTACACCAGTCCTCAAATTTATAGACCTACAACAACTATTTGAGATTGAAACAAATGCCTTAGATTATGTTATTGGTGCATTCCTCACTCAACAAGGGCACCCGATGGTATATCAGTGCGAGACACTCTATGATATTATTCATAGGTACCTTACCTATGATAAGGAGATGTACTCTATCATGTAGGAATGTCAGTAATGGAAGCATTATATTATGGGGAAGGAGATGACCATCCACACAAATCAACGACTTCTTCAATCAATGTAGACACAAGGGAAGTTGTAGAATGATCATCATCAGAAATGGTCCACATACTGAACATAAAGTACAAGAAGGGAAGCACCAATCATGTCGCAGACTGCCTCAGTGGACCCTCGATTGTGGCACTAAGTATAGTTCTCAACTCTTGCGGGCACAAGATCTCTAGATGGACACAATTATATGAAAGTAGCTCAGATTTCGTTGCCACCTACAAGATGTTGATGGATAGAAATCCAATTCCAAACTTCCACCTTTAGGATGGACTATTGTGATATCTGGGACATCTTTCTGTTCCTTCAAGCGAGCGTGCGAAGTTGATTTTGGGGGCACATTATAGTAGGGTCACATGACACTTTAGTGTTGAGAAGATAATCACAATACTGTATAAATATTTTTATCAGCCAAAAATTTGATAGGATGTTGGAAAATATATCAGATTTTGCGAGGCATGTGCCATCGCCAAGCCAACCATTAAGAAGAAAGGCTTATACACTCCTCTGTCTACTCAAAATCAAACTTAGTAATCCATATCCATGGACTATATGTCCAGCCTCACTTCTACCAAGCAAGGTAGTGATTGTGTATTTATGGTCATTGATAGATTTTCTAGGATGCCTATATTAATGACCTGCAAGAAGAGAATCACATTAGAAGAAACTTCCAAACTCTTCTTTGAATGAGTGTGGGTTCATTTTGGGATTCCATAGACCATTATATTAGATCGGGATAACAAGTTCCTGAGCATATTTTGGTCGAGCCTTTGATTGTTAATGGACAGTAAGCTCACCAATTCGATTACATTCCATCTTCAGACTGATGGCAGACAAAGGTTGTCAATAGGATGATAGTGCACATACTACGTATGTCCAACTCCAAGCATCCACGAACATGGGAAAAGAGTCTTCCCTACGTGAAACACGTATATAATAGATCTCTCCATAGATCGACTGGCCACAACCCCTTTCAAATGGGCATGGGATTTCGACCATTATGTTCCATTGATGTCGTAATGCCTTTTGTGACTACACATGCAGAATTTGCACATGTTCAATCTGAAGCTAATAAAGCCACCATATTTATTGAACGCATCTACCATATACACCACTAGGTCCATGATATCCTGGAAAAATCTAATGCCAAGTACAAGCAATGTCATGATCAACATCAGGTGCTACATAAGTTTCAAGTGGGTGACAAAGTTTGATTACATGTGTAGAAGGAACATCTTACTGGAGCCCATAAGAAGCTTCAACCACTTCTATATGGGCCTTACACACTCACCAAGGTTGTGGGTGACAATTATTTCAAGCTCAGCATGACCCCATTACTTTTCTTGAATCTAGTGTTCAATGTGGATCACATTCGACCATACTTTCCACCATTGTTGGACACATCAGACATTGCTGAGGAGTTGACACAAAAAATCTCCACCCAGATTTCATTCAACAGGCCACAACTTTCGAATAATGGACACACAGATGAATAACACTTGCCAGAAGAGGATCTAACTGTATTGGGTTGTTAAAGTCGACTGGCTCCTCCACCCAGGAAAGTGCTCACGAGGGACCACGTTCAACAAAAGTTTCCCCATCTCATGGAGACACTCAATGCAATGGGGAACATAACTTCCTAAGGGGGAAGGACTGATCCAAGTATATATTGGTGGCCACCTGCTTATTCCACTTCGACCCCCAACATTGTTTCCTTTCAATTTCCTTAATTCTAGCGCAACCTTATATTTTTTGGCAATTTTTCGGGTCCTAAAATTTTAGTGTCGTGTTGAGGTACTAAAAGATGTTTTTTGGGAAAATGGAGAGACAAAAAGAGTGGTATAATATGTTTCACAATTTTTTTTGTTTACCTCCTCATGGATATCTTCTACATGAGGTATTATAATAGCCAAACGAAGATGTATGCCAAATTTATGACCCTGGAAAATTGGCGTTCCAACCTACCCCAACAGAGTCCAAAAGCATTTGTGCTTCATCTCCTAGGGTTAGGGTTTCACAATTCTTCTTTGCGATAAAAACGCCTTCGAGACTCATATTAATAGAGTTTCAAAGGCATGTAGCCGTCACATCTCTTCCCAGAGACCCGAGCTATTTTTTTTCATTCTGCATGTAAATAATTTTCAGCACTTGTTATTAATTAATTGAATATCTTTTATTCCATTATATCCTTGTGTTATGTTTCAATATATATTTCATTTCATTTCCTTCGTAAATATGGATCATTGGTATCATAGTGGTTTTCTATTTCTCCTTTATTTTTTTGCATGTCCACAACAAGGTCGGGGTATAAGGTGTTGGGACTTGAACTAGTTGATCCCTTGTAAGACCATCCCCGCTGAAATCGACGACCTCCCATGGCAGAAGAAAATAAATACGAGGGAGCATGAGATCCTATCGAATTTTTTCTCAAAGAAGCCCTCAAGTGACAAACGAATGAGATGATGTACAACCTTGCTTAGATCCTTCAACGAATGTCAACAGGTGATGCATCTTCATCCAACAGTCACTTTAGAGGCGCCGCTCCCTTCAAGGTACAAGTTATTTTTTTTTTCCCATATTCGAAGGTTAGATAGATGTAAATTTTTTTGATAAATGGTTAATTCTACTAGAAGGCTATTTTTCGGTCCATAGTTTCTCTGATAGGGAAAATATTACTTTTTCACTACTTAAGGTTTCCCCCTATGTCAAGGACTGGTGGGAAACTTACTGTAAGAAGAGGGATGGAAGACCCTCTTTATTTATAGCCACACCCTCTTGAAACTCTTTCCGAAATGCTATAAAGGAACAATATTACCCTGTGGGGAGCTATGAAGACAAGTACATATAATGGACGACACTACGATAGCAAAGGGACCAAGATGTGCATGATATCAGAAATATTTTTCATACTCTACACAAAAATTTGGGTATCAAAGACTCTGAGTGACATCTGGTGCTCAAGTACTGCAGTTATCTACACAAATACATTTAGGAAGAAATAAATTTCCTGGAATTTTCCTCGCTTAGTCCAGCATACCAATATGCTTCCAAGATTGAACAAAAAATTAAACAAAATAAGTGCAACTTTGGATATGTGAATCTGAAGCAAGGCAAGAGCACCCCCAAACCACATAACAAAAAATAGAGCCAAGGTGGAACGACCTAGGATAACCCATCAAAGCTAAACGAAAATAATGGCACCACGAAGACGAAGAAGGATAAAGGAAAGTGGTGTGAGTTCCACAAGATACCCACTAACGACACAAATGAGTGTCACACCAAGTAGTAATTAGTGGTCGAGCTAAAATATTCAGAGTCTAATGCATGTTCTGATTTTGATTCGGAACGTAACAAGGAGAATGATAAGGGGAAGATGATTATTGACTTAAAACCCAATTTCGTCGTTACCACCACCAAGGTCCAAAAGACTGAGCCTGAAGATCCAAAGGAGGGGGAGCGTCTCTTCCACTCACAGATGTGAGTGAAGGGTTTTTCGCTGCAGTTCATTGTCAACATTGGGAGCTAAAAGAACCTCATCTAAAAAAAGGTCGTTGAGAAATTGAGCCTACCACCCACGCCACACCCACAACCATATACCATCGGGTGGCTCCACCAAGGATGATATCTTCGTGTTAGCTAATAATGTCACCTTCCCTACAACATCAAAGCCTTCACGGATAAGGTAATATGTGATGTTGCTCCTCTTCAAGTTTGTGATTTTTTATTAGGTCGTCCATATTTGTGGAAGCATCATGTTGTGTATGTGTACGAGTCTAGGCCTCGCATTGTTATTATTACTTTGGGAAAGAGACTATGCAAGATACTGGAGGTAGCCCCACCTACTGCCACCTCTTTGATCTCTTCTAAGCAATGTGGTAAGATCATTTCCCAGACTGGGAATTTTTTTTTATTTCTAATTCGTTCTCAAAGTAAGGGGAATATTTTGACCACATCCATGGCCATTAGAAAGGGTCCCTCCACGTAGCAGAAGCAAGTTGATAAGGTTGTGGAAGAATATTGGAGCATCTTCTCCTCACCCACAAGAGTGCCCTTGCACTATCAGGTTAAGAACTTAATCAATATTACTCACGAAGCTTCTATACCCAATAGGCAAATATACCATCACTCTTTTATGGAAAATGAGGAAATCAAGTGGCAAATCCAGGAGTTGCTACAAAAAGGGCACATTCGACCAAGATCCTCACCTTGTGGGAGACCAATTGTACTTCTACAGAAGAAGTATGGGACCTGAATTATTTGCATTGATTATCAAGGAATGAATAAAATCACTGTGAGGAACATGTACCCAATCCCAAGGATTGATGACCTTCTTGAACAAGTCAAGGGGGACAAGTACTTCAACAAGATTGATTTGAAGTCTAGATATCACCAATTTCTAATAGAGTCCACAAATGTATGGAAGACCACCTTCAAATACAAGGAGGGCATTTTTGTGTGGTTGTTCATGCCCTTCAGGTTGAAAAATTCCCCTACAAATTTTATGAGGTTGATGGATGACATCTCACAACATTTCACCAACTCATTCGTGGTTGTATATTTGGATGACATCCTCATCTTCGACAAGATTTGGGCAGGGCACTTGCAACATATTATGGAGGTCCTTCAAACCCTGCGACGACACAAGTTATGTGAAAAAATAGAGAAATTTTCCTTTGGCATGGACCAGGTCCAAATTTTGGGCTACATAATCGACTAGCAAGGCATTTATGTGTATTTTTCTAAGATCCAAGTCATTCAGGATTGGTTGGCCTTGATGACTATTAAAGAGATTCATTAGGAGATGTATTATATCATGTAGGCATTCTAACAATGGAAGTACTATATTATGGGGAATCCATCACCATGGACTATATGTCCAACCTCCCTTTTACAAAGCATGGTAATTAATATGTAATTGTGGTCGCTAATATATTTTCTAAGATGGCTTTATTGATGACCTCCAAGAAGAGAATCACAACAAAAGAAACTTCCTAACTCGTCTTCGAACGAGTGTGGGTTCATTTTTGGATTCCACATACCATTATATAAAATCAAGATAGCACATTCTTGAGCACATTTTGGTCGAGTCTTTGGTCATTATAGGACACTAAGCTCACCAAGTCAACTGCATTCCATCTGTATACTGAAAATAGAGGTTTCCAACAGGATGAAAGTGCACATACTACCCATGTATAACTCCAAGCATCCACGAACATAGGACAAGAGTCTTCCCTATGTGCAACACAACTATAACAGAGCTCTCCATAACTCGACCGTCCATAACCCCTTTCAAGTGGGCATGGGATTTCAACCATTGTGTCCCATTGATGTTGGAATGCCTCTTGCGACTACACATGCATAATTTGTACAGGTTCAATCCGAAGCTAATAAAGCCACTATATTTATTGAATATATCCAACACATCCACTGGAAATTCCATGATATCCTTGATAAATCCAATGGAAAGTACAAACAACATCATGATCAACATTAGGTGCCACATAAGTTTCAAGTGGGTGATAAAGTTTGGTTATATTTGGAGAAGGAACATCCTACTGGAGCCCATAAGAAGCTTCGACCACTCCAATATGGGCCTTACACCATCACCAAAGATATGGGTGGCAATTCTTTATAGCTCAGCATCTCCCTATTGCTTGGCATGCACCTAGTGTTCAATATGGACTGCATTCAGCCAAACTTCCCACCATTGTTGGACACATCATACATTTTTGAGCAGTTGACACCAACAAAGCTTAACCTAGATTGCATTGAACAGTCCACGACTGAATGAGTCATAGACACATAGATTAAAAAAACCTACCAACAGAGGATCCAACTGCATCGAGTTGTTAAAGTCAGCCAAATCCTTCACCAAGGCAAGTAGCTCAATAATGATCAAGCTCAATAAAAGTTTCTCCATCTCATGGAGGCACTCAACGTAATGGGGACCATTGCTTCCTAAGGGGGAAGGATTGATCTAGATGGATATTGGTGGCCACCTGCTTATTTGAATTGGACCCCCAACACTGTTTCCTTTCAGTTTCCCCAATTCTAGCATAACTTTCTATTTTTGGCAGTTTTTTTCGGGTCTCGAACTTCTAGAATTTTTTTGAGGTCTTAAAAGACATTTTCTAGGGAAACAAAGAGAATAGGAAGCTTCCAAAATTTCTTTAATAATTATTTTTTCACCTCCTTGTGGAAATTTTCAAAACGAGGTATTATTATTGCCAATCGAAGATCGTATGCCAAAGTTACGACCCGGGAAGTTGGCGATCCAAATTACCCCAACGAGGCCCAAAACCGTTGGCACTTCATCTCCTAGGGTTAGGGTTTCACACTTACTATTTATGATAAAAATCCCTTTGAGCATCATTTTAACACAGTTCAGAAGGCATGTAGCCATGATTTCTCTTCTACGAGATAAGCTACCATCACTTGAGCTAGTTTTTTCCATTCTGGATGTAAACAATTTTCAATACTTGTTATTAATTGATTGAATTTATATTCTTTCATTGTATCTACATGTTCCATCTAAATTTTTATTTCATTTCATATCTTCATAAATCTAGATCAATGGTATCATAACATTCTGCTCTTTTTCTGTTTTTTTGTGCATGTCCCCAACGAGGTCGAGGTATAATGAGTTGGGACTTGAGCTGGTTGAGCCCTTGCAAGACTGTCCTCACCAAAAATGATGACCTGCCATGGTAGAAGAAAATAAATACGAGGGAGTTGTAGATTGTGTTAGTGTCAGTCTATTCATACTGCCATTAGTGATCAAAACTGCTCTTTTGCATTTGCATATTAGGAGTCTCATACCGAATAAATTTCACCATTCTGCTAGGTCATGGATTCATTGATGGTAGTAATTTTTCATCAGATTTCCCTCATGAGGTACTTGCTGATTCTCCTTTATATGGTCTTTGGTCATGAGTCACTTTCACTTTCAAAAATCATGTCATTAGGTCATAGGATGGGTCTCATTAGTTTCTAGGGTCTCACCATGGTCAAATTAATGAGTCAATTGTCAATAAATATCAGCAAGGTCATGAGGAAGTCACTAAACTCAAAGTCACAACACCTGGAAGATAAAAGAGATATTTTATTCAACTTGATGTAATTTTCACCTCAAAACCATGTTTTGAGGTGAAAACATGATATTTTTCCTTTATTATCATTCATTATGTAATATTATGTCATCATATGTAATAAGTCAAAATTCAGAAGCTGCCATTTCCACAAAGTCATCATCCCGCCTTTAGAGAAGTTTTCCACAACATGTTCAGCACCAAATCATCTTCCAAGTAGATCCATCAGAAAGAGCCTGGAAAGAGCTTTCCAACGGTATATTACACTCTTAAAACTGACTCCTGGATTGAAATTTATGCTAAAGTGAAGTAAAAGTCCCCTATATCCTCAAATAATTCCTATTTCCCATTTTCCCTTAGACTTTATGTTTAAAGTTTAATTTTTTCCTTATAAAATCCCTTTTTCCTCCCTCCGATTATAAAATCGCATTATAAAATTATTTAAAACAAAAATGCGATTTACGCATAACCACTTCCCCTCCATACCATAGAACTTTATAATAAAATCAAAGTTCGAATTATAAGTACCCTCCCCGCCGTTCCAAACCACTTCCACACCATACTGTGATACTGTGTAATAAAAATTTATAATAAAGTTTTATATCACATAAACCCTGCCACCTTAAGTCCCTTTATATCGCAATCACAACATTTTTATTGCATGCCCCGATTGGCCCTTTGCCAAAATTCCGATGCGATTCAATTAACACTCCCGATTGTAATATCCCCCGATCAAACCCGCCTGCAAACATCCCCACCGTCGATTTGTTGACCCGATCCGACGGCTCATAGCCAATCGGGACATCCCCATCGGAGCTTCCAAAGAGCCCCTCCCCAATTACAAAACCCCAATTGACCCCTCCTGATTAATCTCGCACTGTCAATTTGCCCCCGCCGATCGGACGACCCACGGTTCATCGCCTCCTCCCAATCGCATCGGCAATTTTGTTATGTAATGCACCCGCTCCCTCGCCCGATTGCGATTGCGATTGTATTTCCTGGCCCCACCATGTAATATTCTCCACCCATTCATTACAAAAATCCCTTTCCCTTTGCAAAACTTAAAATTTGTTTATTTGGTTTATTACAAAGGCCACTTCCCCCAATCGCATCGAAAGTTTTGGTTTCGATCGCCAATTGCAATGGTGCCATCACATAACATATTACCATGTTTCATATATGTTTCGCCTCCGCGCCCCTCCGATTGCCGATTCTGATTGACCCTCGGGCCCACCTCATAAATTTTTGACCCGCTTCACAATAAAAGGGGTTTATTCCTTTGTAAAGTTCAATAGTTCGTTTATTCCATTTCATAAGGACTTCCCCCTTCAATCGCATCGGCGAAAGCCTATATGCTCGCTCCCGAGCCTGTTTCCGATTGCAATTACTCTTACGCATTGCATGGCATATTACACAGTTTTGTTATATGTTATATTCCCTCTCCCACCCCTTCCGATTCCGATTGCAATGTTCCCTTTGTTCCCTCTCCCTTCATCGAAAGCATAATTTCATTTCAGTTTTGTTTCAAATAGCATTTTATTGAAAAGTCAGTTTTATTCAACTGAAATATGGAAAGCAAAGCAAACAGTCAGCTGGCCGAAAGCTAAATAAAACAAAGATTTCTACAACAGCGTAAAGATAGGGATTTGCTCCTCAAATTGCCTATTTATCATTCAACAGCGAAATTGTAAATCTGCCCAAGTGAAGCAAATGTAATATTGTTCCTTCTTTAGGGCAGATTGTTGCATTTCTTTTCTATGATTAGTTTTCAGTTCTTCAGCTGTTAAAGCAGCTCCTCTTTTGGTGGATCTATGTTCCCAAAAATCTGGTGTATTTAATGTAATCGTAAATCGTTTTTAAAGCGGTCTGTAAATCAACAGTAGGGGAATAGTGTGGAGAACACTTTGCGCTCCATTGTACAGTTTGATAGGGATTAATAAGAGATGCAGCTCTGATTTGTGGGATCCATGTGGTCTGAGATTTAGCATTTGTTTTTCTCCTTTGTTTCATATGTAAATTGTTATGTTTCACCTCTCATCCATAAACATTTCCTTTTGAATGCTTTCAAGATAGAAAGGTAGGATCCATTTTCATGCCCTGCCTTGGGAAATCATTCATATTCTGTGTTTTTCTTATGTTTGAAAAGGATCCATTTATTGTGCCCTTTTCAGCTCCTCACCAGTATTTCCATCCCATCTTTATTGAACTTTAAATGCTTAAATTTCCTGCCTACCTTGCCCCATGAAATACCCCGTGTCCTGATTTAATTCCCAGTTTCATACTGTCCCTTTGCCCCACACATCCCTGAAATACATTCATTTTATTAAAACCTTTTTCCATAATTTTATCTAGCCTAATATAAGATCATTATTTCATTTTATTGAATATCCATCTTTATGGAGAGAGCCCTCTCCTATCCTTGTAGGGCTAGCTACAAGGCTGAGTGTGGTTTATTTGTTACCCTGTTTTGCCCTTTTCAGCCTGGGGTCCAATTCGAGTGCTAACAGATTGCATCATTTTTTTCTCTAAGAAGCCCTCGAGCAAAAAATGAACGAAATGATGAAATTTTTTTCCCAGATTCTTCAATGGATACCAACAGGCGACACACCTTCATCCAGTAATCACTTCAGAGGAGCCGCCCCCTTCAATGTACAAGTTAACTTCAATATTCCCATATTCAAAGGTTAGATAGATGCATATGTTGTAGATAATTGGCTAAGTTTGTTGGAAGGTTATTTTTTGGTCCATAGTTTATCTGATAGGGAAAATATGACTTTTTCACTACTTAAGGTTGCCCCCCATGTCAAGAACTGTTGGGAAAATCATAGTGTGAAAATTTCCAAGGAACCCTTTTTGTTTACAGCCGCACCCTCTTGTAACTCTTTTCGAGACACTATCAAGGAACAATATTACCCTGTGGGGAGTTATGAAGGCAACTACATATAATGGACCACACTACAACAACAAAGAGACCAATATGTGCATGAGATCACAAATATTTTTCATACTCTATGCACAAAGCTAGGTATTAAAGACTCTAAGTGACATATGGTGATCAAGTACTGTAAATGTCTGCACAAATACATTTAGGAAGAAATGGAGTTCTCAAACATCTCCTCGCTTGGTGTAGCATAGTGATATGCTGCCAAGATCGAACAAAAAATTAAACAAAAGAAGTGTGAATTTGGATATGCAAATCCAAAGCAAGGTAAGAGCACCCCCAAACCACATAACAAATGAAAAAGCCAAGGTGTAGCGACCCGTGACAACCCATTGAAGCCATAAGCAAATAATGGCACCACAAATATGAAGAAGGAAAAAGGACAGTGGTGTGAGTTCCACAAGAGCCCCACCCACAACACGATTGAGTGTCGCACCAAGCAGTCATTGGTGGCCGAGCTAAAATCTTTAAATTTCGATTCATGTTTTGATTTTGAGCCAGAACTCGACAAGGGGAATGAAAAGGGGAAAATCTTTATTGATGCATAACCTAGTGCCATCATTGCCACCACCAAGGTCTAGAATATTGAGCCCGAAGATCCAGAGGAGGGGGAGCGTCTTTTCCACTCAAATATGTGGGTGAATAGTTCTCCGCTGTAGTTCATTGTCGATAGCGGGAGTCAAAAGAACCTCATCTCAACAAAGTTCGTTAAGCAATTGGGCCTGTCTATGACACCAAAACCACAACCAAATACCATCGGGTGGCTCCACCAAGGACGATATCTCCATGTCAACCAACAATGTTTCCTTCCCTACAACATCAAACCCTTCACGGATGAGGTACTATGTGATGTTGCTCCACTTGAAGTTTATGATGTTTAATTATGCCACCCATATTTATGGAAGCATAATGTTATGTATGAGTCCAAGCGTCACACTATTATTATTACTTTGGGCATGAGACTATACATGATATCCGAGGTAGCCCCGCCTACCACCATCTCTTTGATATCTACTAAGCAATGTAGTAAGATCATCTGCCAGACTGGAAAATTTGTTTTCTTTCTGATTCATTCTCAAAGTAAGGGGAAGATTGTGGCCACATTGATGGCCGTTGGAAAGAGTCCCTCCACATAGTAGAAGTAAGTTGATAAATTTATTGAAGAATACAAGTACATCTTCTCCTTACCCATAGGAGTACCCTTGCACTGTCAAGTCAAGCACTCGATCGATATGACTCCCATAGCTTCTCTACTCAATGGGCTAATATACTGATGATATTTTATGGAAAATGAGGAAATCAAGCAACAAATACAAGAGCTACTATAAAAAGGGCACATCTGAACAAGCTCCTCACCTTCTGGGAGCCTAATTGCACTCGTATAGAAGAAGGATGGGACGTGGGGACTTTGCATTGATTTTCAGGAATTGAATAAAATCATTTTCAGGAACAGGTACCCAATCCCACAGATTGATGACCTTCTTGACCAACTCAAGGGGCACAAGTACTTTAGCAAGATTGATTTGAAGTTTGGATATCACCAAGTTCCAAGAGAGCCCACAAATGTATGGAAGACCACCTTCAAATCTAAAGAGGGCCTTTTTGAGTGGTTGGTAATGCCCTTCGAGTTGAAAAATGCCCCTGCAAATTTACGAGGTTAATGGATGACATCTTGTGGCCTTTCACCAACTCGTTCATGGTTATCTATTTGGATGACATCCTCATCTTCAACAAGAGTTGGGCAGAGCACTTCCAACATATTCACAAGTCCTTCAAACCCTGCAGTAGCACAAGCTATGTGCCAACCTAGACAAGTGCTCCTTTGGCATGTACCAAGTCTAATATTTGGGCTACATAATCGATTAGCTACGTGTGCATGTGGATCCCGCTAAGATCCAAGTCATTCGGAATTGCGTAACCCCAATGACTATGATAGAGCTTCACAACTTCTTGGGCCTTGTTAATTTCTACCAAAGATTCATGTTGGGGTTCTCTCATATTACTTGGCCCTTGATTCAAGTTATTGTTGACGATGCTAGATCCCACCAACATATAGGGGGTCTCCCTGATATGAAGTCCCAATTAGAATTCACATTTTTTGGTATAGAAGCCTTGTCCGGAAATGTGGCCCGAATGCCATGTACTTAAAGATTTTTCTTGGCCACAATAGCTAGCGTAAGAGAGAAAAACACATGTTTTTAATGAGCAAGTAATTATGCCTCGTGAAATGTTCAATTACAAAGTGTACCAAGGTTCTTTCATTGGAAGGAAACAAAAGTGAGTCTTTAGGAGAAAAGTAATAGTACTATTATAATAAATACATACACACACATACATATGAAAGAATCATTAACCAATTAACGAAATAATTCACATAGAAGTAACGATCATTAAAACAATTACAACACACATTCAATAATATGTGCACCAAATCCAATGAAACAATTCAATTTATTTAGTACATGAGAACATAAACATATACCACAAACATCTAAAAAATAGTCTTGCAACATTTATGATATATGCATGAAAGTGTGTTGGCTCAATGAGCTTCAAATATTAAGCGAAATTTCCAATATACATTGATACAATGAAACACCACTAGCTCCAATAGTGGAGCATTAATCCACTACTCACTCTCCAAAAGAGCTATCCTCCTCTATAATGCCTAGTTGGAGAAGCCAAGGTGAAAAGTCCCTTGTTTGAGTAATGAGGCTTCTTTTATAACAAGAGGAATGACCTTTCACATCCCCATGACTCTTGAACTATTGAAATATGTAACTAGGTTCGGTCTTCATAATGACATGTAATCATGATTTTATGTATTTAATGTAAAGATAAAAATAAATTTATTATTGTTGTTCTTGAGGCATGGGTTTCATGCTAAAGGGAAAGTTATTTTTAGGTCTAGCACCCATTGAGTGCTTCTATGGCTTGTCATTTAATCTAGAATTCAATTGAGTCATTTTCATGTATTGAAGACCCATTTGGGCATGTTACATATTCTAAAGAAAATTTATTCGAGTCAAAAGACCCTTCAAGACCTTGTCATGGTGCAAAGATCAAGTCAGCCTTCACAAGTGGAAAAGTTGGCCTAAAAGAAGCAATTTGATCTAGGAGGATATTGGTGGCCACCTGTCTATTACACTTGGATCCCCACCGTCGTTTCTTTTCAGTTTCATTAATTGTAGCACAAACTAGTTTTGGCAGTTTTTTCGGGTCCTAAACTTCCAGAGCCATTTTGAGGGACTAAAAGATGATTTTAGGGAAAAAGGAGAGACTATAAAAGTCCCAAACTTATGTACCAATTTGATTTTGGCCTCCTCTTGACATCTTCGAAACGAGGTATTATGATATCCAAACAGAGATCGTATGCCAAAGTTATGTCCCCAGGAAGTTGACGTTCCAACTTACCCCAACAGGGCCCACAAGATTTTGGCACTTCATCTCCTAAGGTTAGGTTTTTTTATTTTTAGGGTTTCTTATTGTTTCTAAATGATGAAAAGGCCACTGAGCCTCATTGTAACACAATTAAGAGGCATGTAGTTGCCACATGTCTTCTTAGAGATAAGCTACCATCGCCTGAGCTAGTTTATTTCCATTCTGTATGTAAGCATATTTCAGTTCTTTGATATTAATGAAATGACGTGTTATTTCTGCTCCATATCTGTATTTATGGTTATATTTGTATACTGTTGTGTTCCTGTTTAATTTTGGATCACAATTCGACCTAGTAGAAACCTATATAAAGGAATCAACATCATTTGCGAAGAAGATCATCCAAGCAACTCATGGAAGCACAATAAGATAGAAGAATTACAAATGAAGGAAGAGAATAAATAAGGAAAGGGAAAGCGAAAGTTTCAAGGATTTTTTTTGGGCTTTAACTCCTCCCGAATGTGCGAAAAAAACTAGGGCATCCATTGTAGAAGAAAAACTGAATTAGAGTCATAACAAACAACCAAAGTTCGGTGTCAAAATAGTCTAATTTGCACACCAAGAAAGCCTAGTCAAGCAAAGGAGTAAAAGGACTCAAACTGCCAAATACCTGCCAAACATGTGAAATTTACAGAAGAATACAAGAAGCTGAGAATTGCAGGAAGAGAGGATGAAGTTGAAATCTAGTATTGTAGAGCCAAAGTTGAAAAAGAATAAGAAGTTGCAGCAACATCAAGGCAAGGTTGAATTAGTTTGACTTGACAATTGAAAGGAAAAAGTATGACTTGGTCTTGGAGGGTTTTTAGTCAAGGGAAAAAGGTCTTGAAAATTTTCATTTGAAGTTATATAAGAAGAGAAGAGTTCTTGTGGGTTTTCCTATCAGAGTGGAGAGGTTTTGGCCCTGGTTGATCGCTTATATTTTGCGTCCTCTTGTCTCATTGTTTTTGTAGTTTTTTGATGATAGAGAACATTAATTATAATCAAGTGAAAGAAGAAGCCAATTAAAATACAACAAAAGTAGCCATCAAAGTAAGAGAAATCACCTAATCTTTCTTCCCTATATTTCTCAACATGAACTACCCTGATGACTTTTACACTTCTAATGTGACCTTTGGACTTCTATATGACTTTTGGACTTTTCCATATGATTTTTACATAAATATCTTTGATAAGTGACGCCACTACCACTATGTTTGCAATAGTTGTAACATATCTTGCATTGTGTTTTTCTTCCACCCTCCAAAGGGTCTCTCAATATTATGGAGTCTTCACAACTCACTTTGATCATCATAATCCATTGTTCTTTCAACTTTCACAACATGGTACCTTTTTGAATTTTATCTTCAAGATTCTTCCTTGGGTAGCCTTTCTTGACATATCTCCTCACACATCTTTGCCATGCTTTATTGAAAAATTGCAGGTATAGATCACTCATGGAAAGCAAACATGATCCCAAAAATCCCCTACTTTATCATGCTTCATGCAAATTTTCTAACTTTGGATCAACAATACGCAAGGGGAAGAGAGAGTGATCTTATGTGCATACAACACACTTGCAAGAGATAAAGGAGGGCTTTACTGCTCACTGGGACTGCGCTATGTGGAACTCTAAAGGAGGAGGAGGTATGGTGGGCACAAGGCGCACTTGCAAGAGTAAAGGCATCGAGGTTGTCTACTAAAATTGCGTCGTGTGCTAGGGAGGAAGGCCAAGTCCATGTTGAAAAATGAAGCAATAAATTCTCAATTTGATTTTGCCTTCATTAAATTGAGAAAATTCGAATTTCCACATCAACAGACAACTTGGATGTAATTAACTGAGTTGACATGGATCTTGTCACTCAGTTAGCTTATTAAATTCCCTCTGTGGAAAAAAACACTCCTTTCTCCTTAGAAGCGCTTAATGAACTTTAACAAAAACTTGATTTTGATAAAAGAGCCAAGATCTTTGACATATTTTTATCAGAGAATATCCAATTGCCAAATAAAAACCTTCCATAAACTTCCTCCATCTTCCCTGATCAAGCTAAGAAGATAATAAAATTAATTTCATACATCCTTGGTTATTATTCTGATCAGTGGGTAGATGAAACCATTTTAGGCTTCCTTTTTATCTTTTCCATAGATAGAAAACCATCTATTATTTTCAATTTCAGCCAATTCTTGGCTGATAGCATCCATGAGCAGTTTCTTAAGTTTCGGGCTGAAGAAGAGTTTAAATAATCTTCCATTTTGGTATATATGTTTTTATATTATCAGGCAGATAGGTTCAAATTTTCCATGCAGAAGCTTGATGAATAAGGCAATCAACAATCAATGATATTTTGGATATCTTTAGTGATGAAAGAACAACAAGAATTCTCTTACAAACAACTCATTGAGGAATTTGTTCACCCAGCTATGAGTGTCCTAAGCAGTACAACATAACCCAGGATAAGTGAAGATATTAAGATAATTCTACATTTGACAGATTAGTCTAAGACAAGAGACTGGTATTTGTACCAAAATTACACCAAGATTAGAGTCCATGGATGTGAGCTTGCACCTTATAAGCTCCCAAAATACCTCCCCATTAGGATTTTTTCTCTGGAATATATTATACATGTTATCACTCCAATAATTCTCAAAAGTTGTGAGATTTTTTATTTTAGTTTTAAAGAACATTAGTGGTAACCACAAACCTACTTTTAAGCCTTAGGATCTAGCCTTCCTAATGCTTAGAGAGGGCTCTCTCTATATGATTTATATTTGTTGATGATATTTTATTTTAGGCTAGTTATATAGGGAAAACTGGTTTTGGATTTTGATTTGATTTGGTGGTAAAATCACTTACTTAGATGGATAGCTATAGATATGTATCCCATTGGGAAAATGGAGCCAATGTGTCAAGCAGTCAGATCAGGATCAAGGTGAAAAGGTAAATGTTTACAGGGCAAGATAGCTGAGTTACTTCAGATCTTCAAGGCTGATGGTGAAAATAGTTTAGATTGGGATAAAAGAGCAATTAAGGGTTCTTAAATCTAGATTTTGAGTGAAAAGGCAGAGGTCAATCGAAACAAGGGAACAATTAAGGGTTCCCTAATCTAGATATCAGTTGAAAACATATAAATTATAATCAGTCAAAACATAGTGCTTTTAACATATTCTGAAATAACAATTCCCGATTTATCATTTAGATTTAGAACACATTCAAGAATAGATGGAAAACATAAGAAAATTGACAAGATAACAGGTGAAATACTTCACTGTAGTGGCCCAACACATGAATCCTGTAATATGATGCTTTATTTCTTGTGATCCAGTCTCCTGACTTGAAATTGATACAAAAATTCTTAGGTTTAGAATAGTAAAACTACATAAATATTCAGCAATTCATCCACCCTCAATACTTCTAAATGGGAAGTATTTATACAAAAACTTGTACAAAATATCCTAGAATAAACTTAGGAATTATTGATGGAAAAGAAATATCTTCATGCAAGAAGATAGTGACAGCTTCCTAACTAATGCTAGCTGTCCTTTTGTTATTGAAATAAAATGGCTTGCTGTCTTGATTTTATCACTGTTTTCTCTCTTAGTTTGTTCAACGAATACTGCAGCTGGACAATGAGGTGTCCTTCACGCTGGCAGATTCATCTTTGCTCTGATTTTGTCTTTAAATTTTCATTAGATACACTTTCACTGATACTCTTTACTGCAGAAACTATCAATGCTGATGTAAAAACAACAAACTCTATTTTTTACTTTCACTGCTCTATGCTCACTGTAATCTGATCTTACAATAGATCAGTCAACTTCTGGAAATTTTATCTTCATAAGCCTTCTGAAGTTTTCATCAGCTTCAGTATATTTTGAAAATGTTGGTTTGTTTACAAATAAGTGTTTTACTTCATGATGTAAGTAAAATAAATTTTCAAAATTCTTATATAATACCTTTCCTGTTGGGATTCCCTGCAAAGTTGATTTATTTACCTGCTCTTTGGAAAACTCTCTTACCTTTTTTTCATAATCCTTATGCTTCATTAATCTATCATTAATTACCAAAGGATTGGGAAGGCCTTTTTTCCTTAGAACATCAAATTTAATCATGAATCTTGTAATTGCAATTTCCATGTTCTGGCACTTTTCCTCTAGTTGTGTCATCAAATTCTTCTTGGATATTACCTTCCTAACTTCTAGGATGGTCTTTGTTCTATCACTAATTCCAATTTCCTCTAGTTATTGTTTATTTTTGGAATTGAGAAATTTGATGATTTCTAGAGCTTCGTCAGGTTTTTTACCTAGCTCTTCTTTTGTCTTCTGTATTGATTCTCTTGCTGATTTCAATAAATCTTTATGTTCATATATCACTTGTATGCATGGCCAAATATCATTGGCTTCTTCAATGATATTGGATCATAATTGCTGCTTAACATGTGCCATAGGTTCCTTCAAAGTTAATTCTTTTTCCAACTTCTTCAGTTGTTCATTCAACCTGTTGGCTTTTTGTTCTTCATTCTTGGCATTTATTTGTGCAAGTTTCTTAGCATCTTCAAGATTTTTGATCTGTTCTTTTAACCTGTTTATCTCATTTGTCTGGATAGACATATCTTGCATTTCCTTTACTAATTTACTTGCTTCATCTGACTGTTGTGCTATTGTTGTTGAAGATTCAGTGGCTAAAGTTGAAGATGAAGTAACTGGAATTGTTGTGGCCATTAGAACATTAGGAGCCAGTTTTTCTGCCAACGTAGATGGTACAACTGTTGTAACTACATGAATCATAGTGGTAGGGACTTCTATGCTTTGTTGGCTTCTTTCTCTTGGACCAATTTGTCCATTTCAATTTCCATTTCTTTAATCTGGGCTATTAACTGCAAAATGAGACTCATCATATCATCTTTCTGATTAGAATCCTGTAAAATCTCCTTCGCCTGAGGATGCTCTATAGGGGGCAGCTTCAATTATTTCTTAAGTGTAACAATATCAACATTCTTCTTTTTGATCAATTCCTTTGCAGCTTTTATATTTTGGGGATCATATCCTACTTCAATCACTAGCTCTTCCAAGGATTTGATTCTGGTATCCTTTGCATATAGTGCTGCTTTCTCCAATTTGAGATGATCTCTTACATTTATCAAAGTGTTTTGAAGCTTCTGTGCACTCATGGCCTTGGTGTTCATGGTGGAATAAATCATCTCTCCTGCCTGTTTACGAAATTCAATTTGATCCAAAGGATGAATATCCTGGACCGGTACTTCAAAATCAATCTTTTTATAATTAGAGGATGATTTTGGAATTGGAACTGTGGGATGAAGAACTATCATTAGCATATTTTTGTTCTTGTAGTCAAAGGCTGAAAGTAGCCTGTTCTAAATGCTAGGAGTTTGCTTTAGGTACTGAGAATATATTTCATTTTTGATTTCTTCATTTTTAGCCTTAATTTCGTTGTATCTTTCCTTGATGTCCATGTTCTTTTATTCTACTTTCTTGGATGAAGACACTTCTATACTGTGTTGTTTCTGAATTAATTATGTATTAGAAGTGGTTGGCTGCTGTTCCTCTTCAATGATTGTAGGAGGTACAATGTATTTTTTTGCAATTTCTGTGTCAATGACCTCTACTGTCTCCTTTTCTTTACTAGCAGGATATATCTTTGGCTTTTTGCTATATCGTAGTTTGAATTTTGTCTCTGTAGTAGTCTCAGTTGTATAAGACCCTTCCTCCCTGTTTCTTTTTACACTTCTGTCTTCTTGGGTTGGAGTTTGCAAAGTTTGACTAGTATCACTTTGCTTCTCAGCCTCTACCAATGTATTCTCTAACCATTTAGATTGGATTGATAATTTCTCAATATATGGCTTCTTTTCATGTATGTATGGAGTTAATTTGCACTTAACTCTCATTTTGCTAATAATACCAAGGCGATCATAATACCAAAGAAAAATAGGACTGAATTTTAACTCTTGCAATTGTTTTTCTACCTCTGGACCTGCTTCTATATTATTATTACAGATGAATGGGCCAACCTGGTTCTTTAACTTGAATTGTGTTTTCTTCTTTGCAATTAAGAAATTGACAACATCTGAATTTAAAATCTGCCTTATATACTCTAGAGCAAATAACCTCATAGGGAGGTATTTTGGAAATTTATAAGGAATAAGGCTTGACCCATAGACTCCGATTTCAGTGTGATTTTGGTATAAGTACCAATCACTTGTCTTGTTATGTTCAGATAATTGCAAAACCTTCTTAATTGCATTGCTATTTCTGGGCTACACACTGTTGTTTAGCAAATTGACTAGGGGATGGATGAAAGAATCTGTGAACTATGAATAGGTAAAATCATTTGAATCCTTCCTTATCAACGAAGTCCAGAATATGACAGATTGTGGATTTCCTTCCAGATCAAGCTTCTGAAGGCTTACAGGAAACTTGTCAGACTAGAAATATAAGAACATGTGGAATAGGAATGAAGAATACCTAAAAACACCTTCAGAAGGCATTTTGACTAGTTGATCATGGATACTGTCAGCAATATATTGGTGAAAGTTAAAGATGAGAACAAGAGGCTGACCAGGTGTAAAAGTGGACAAGAAATCAAGTACTACTACATCAGCATGTTCATCTGTAAAATATCCAAGGATGAAAGACAACATGGAAATAATATGTCTAGTTCTTTTTGGGAATTCAACAAAGGAGTATGGAGGATTGAGCTTGGGAATTTCCAAATAGGATGGCATGAAGGCTTGAAAAATTTGGAATCTCTTGGGAAAATCCAGATCCAAGTAGAACTTTGTGAGAGCTTCAATAGATAAAGGAACTTCATTTGGCCCAGGTCGTAACTGAAGCATCTGGTAGATAAACTCAGCTGTAATGGTAAAAAAAACTCCATTTTCAGGGTTCACAATGGCTCTTTGATCAAGAGAGTAGCATGATTGGCAGAGTCTGATTGCTTCTGGGCATTGGTGAGTATGGGGAGCAACATACTTTGGCAACTTTGATTCCCAAATAAACACTTCATCAGCCTGATCTAGGGATTTATCTTGGCTCTAGTTGTGGAGCTCAAGAAGGTTGAACTCTGTAACAATATCAGTAATTTTGAAGTCTACATTTGCCAGGGGAATATGCTCTACATCTACAACAGGGGGTTATAGAGGGTTGATCACAAGAGTGCTTTTGGAAGCCATAGATTTGTTTGATTTATCAATTTCAATACTTTTGACCTTTAAAACACTGATTTAGGCCTGTAAAAGACTTCTATAAGTTTAAACAATTTGCATAAGGATTTTAAATATGACAGGGGTTCTATCTTTTTCAACAAAGGGGTAATTCTGATCAATTTAACTCAAACTATAATTTATTTATCAAAAGAGCAACTTCATGACCTTATAGCCTCAGCAAATGATGTCTAGGGTTTATAGTGGACTTTCTGTGATAAAAAAAATCTTAAGACATCAATTTTTATGCAGAAGGATGCCTAAGTACTGTAGGAAAGTTTTTGAAGGTCTCAGAGGGCTTTCTCAGGTCTGCAGATGGTCAAATTTAATCAAAGTTTGTTTTAAAATAGGTTAAGGCTTCAAAATCTGTGAGAAGATGCCCAGGGTTTATAGAATCAATGAATTTATGAAGCAAAAGGGTTTTCTTTAGTTACACAAGCTCCTAAATAATTCATTTAACTGTATAACTCTTTCAGATTGATGAATGAGTCTTTTTTCCTTTGAAGAATACCTGGGAATTTTGAAATTTCGCTGTGTAGAAGGTTTCTGGGGTTGGAAATCTTTCAGAAGATTTTTTTGGTCTTTATAGGCACTCTGATGGCTTTGTGTAATGTTCCCAAATTTTAGCCTCGAAGCTAAATGGAACATTAGAGTTAGCAGTAGCTCTAACCCGTGAAGAAATGGGTAGAAAATCCAATAAGTCTCCTAAGGAGGAATAAAGACACTCCAAGTGTGAAAGGAGACACTCTTTGCAGCTTAATAAAACACCTCCATGTGTGAACAGGGATATTATCAAGTTGATTCAATCCACTTTGACTAAGTCAACAGCGCAGTTGTGGAGGAGGAGGGATCAAAGAAGGAATAACGCAGTTTTGGAGGGAGATGAATCTTTGGATGGAGATGACCTAATTGAGTGGGGCCAAGGGCAAGAAAACTCATGTTTTATTTAAGGAAGAGGATGGTGTAGAAATTATATGCACTAAGCATGCATATGTCCAAGATCCACCTGATCTCACACTATTTAAATTTATGCAAGATACTGAATCTATTCCACTTGTTAATCTTTTGCGGAAAATTTAATTGCATACACATGTGAAGCATAAACAAAAATTATCAATCGCACATAACACAGTTTTTAACCAGGAAAGCCTGAAGCTGAAAACCCAAACAATATATTATGTAACATGGAGATCATATGACAATCTCATACAAGAATACAAATCTTATCACAAGCTCTCAGTATAGTACAATCGTCATACACTATACAGGCCTAATCTTGCAAATCCATGCACCGATCTTTGCCACCTGCTAGCCTGCCTCCACTGCACAATCTCTGCTGAAGAATAGCTCTGAATGAATTCGAATTACTCTTGGATTGACTATGCAACTTACTGCACCCACTGTGTTGGATGCAATCAATGCATCACTATAGTCACAACAGATAGTCCATCTTGCCCTTTCACCTATCTCTCCATTGGTCTCCACTGAAACTGCCATGCACTGTAGTTAATTGATGTATTCTTCAGTGGATTAACAAGTTATTATTTATGAATTAATTAACCAATTAATTCACTCCACTCTCACTAGTGTATCAATCAATTAGACTAGATACAACTAGCTCAACTGAGTCTAACTGAGTTAAACTGAATACAACTCCATAACTACTTCTTCCAACTGTGTCATAACTCTGCCACTTGAGTTCTAATTGATTCTTCCATGCATTAGCTCCAGTAAACCCTTAGGAATAGCGTAATTCCTTCTATCAGATGTTGTGACACATCTGTGCATTGAACTCAAGTGCTCCAAGAGAATAAGTTGTTGTTTAAATTCTGATTATTATTAAGAGCTGATAATAATCGACCTGCATCTATTTTTAGATTGACGATCTATAAATATACTTCGCGCAATATTCTAAAAATAGAATTTCATCTATTTTTCCAACTTGATCAACCATCCACAAATAGCATCCTACAACTTCACTTACACTGACATGTCTAAAAAAAGACTTGCGCTAAAACACTGCGGCCGACTTGTGAAGGCGACTCTTTAACTAAGCTCATCATCTCATAATCTCAACACTCCCTCTCAACAAGATAGGGATTATCCTTCACCCCGATCCTGCCTCTATGGTATTCGAATTTGCTCCTGGTGAGTGCCTTCGTCAGAATATCTGCATCCTGATCCTCCGTGGGAATGTATTGAAGCAACATGATCTTCCACTGCACACATTCTCTGATATGATGATACCGAATATCAATATGTTTAGATCTATCATGAAACACATGATTAACTGAGAGTGTAATGCAACTCTGATTATCACAATGAATCACCGTGGGATCTAAATGTGAACCGAACAAACCAAATATGATCTTCCTCATCCAGATAGCCTCACATGTAGCTAAACTTGCTGCCATGTATTCTGCTTCTCATTAACCATGCCACTTGAGCATTTGTTTCCCGTCGTACCAAAGAAACTGTCGTAGATTTAATACCGAAAAATCCCTCTCGATGTGCTCTTTCGTCTCGTTGCTTCCCTGCCTAATCGCATCCGCCGTTCATGCAAATTCAATCCTATCCGTCCGTTCGACCCGCCCATAAACCATACTCGTATGTGCCCCCTCGATATATCTCTGTGTATTGCTTCGTCGCTTCTCTCCAAAGAGCTTGGCAGGCTTAACTCATCGCCAGAAAGCCGGTTCAGCATAGCATATGTCCCGCCTTGTATGGCCTTGTATCGACTAAATACATGAGCGAACCCACCAACCCGCCGATAAACAATGGCACTCCACTACCTCTCGCCGACGCATCATCCTCTTCTTCCACCCCCCGGAAGAGGAGGTCGATAGGCTTGCAGTGCATGAAACTTCCGCATTCCGGCATACTTTCCTTGAGACACAAACAGTTCACCTTCCCACCGCCATATTTCCAATCCAAGGAAATAATGAAGGAGGCCCAAATCCTTCATCTCAAACTCCTTTGCAAGATCTGCCTTGCATGAGTGTATCAACTGCTCATCACCTGTTAGTATTAAATCATCAACATAAAGTACAATGATTAAAATCTTACCCTCAACCATAATCTGGTACAGGTTTGCATCCGCCTCACTCTTGGTGAAGCCAAGTCCAGTGAAATAGCTGTCAATCCGAGTGTACCAAGCACGGGGTGCTTGTTTTAGCCCATATAGCGCTCTTTTGAGCCTGCACACATGTGACTCGCTGCTGAAGATCTCAAATCCTTCAGGCTTCTCAATGTGCACCTCTTCCTCAATGATCCCATTAAGGAATGCAGTCTTCACATCCATATGATGAATGTGCCAACCCATCTACGTTGAGAGAGCAAGGATGGTCCGTATGGAAGAATACCGTGCGACAGGTGCAAAGGTTTCTTCATAGTCAATCCACTCAATCTGTGAGAAGCCTCGGGCAACAAATCTTGCCTTATACTTCTCGACACTCCCATCAGCATCTTGCTTTACCTTGTAGATCCATCTTGATCCTATAATTGATTTTCCCACCGACCTTGGAACAATCTCCAAAGCACTGTTTCTGACAATAGAGTCATACTCCTCCACCATGGAATCTACCCATGTGGGCTCCTGCACTATTTATTCAAAAGAAGATGGCTCTGTTACAATACACTTGCTCATAAGAGCCATGTATCCAGTATATTGGTCAGGTGACTATCTTTGTCTGTGCTGTGATGTAGGAATTCCTACATTCTGTGCCGCATCCACCTTCAGTCTCTCAGCTTCTGTGATACGCTTCCTGCCTTGTCTGATGTTTGGTTCTGCATGAGTGGAATCCTCCACTCCATGAATCTCCTCCTGTGGCTAATTCGCATCCGGAGGCTCATATTTCGGAACAAGCAGTTCCTTCACTGCATGCAAGTTTAGCTCCCTCTCAAGCATAGCTTGTGCAACACCCACGATTGTTCTGTTCTTTCTCTATGCGACCCCATTCTGCTGTGGGTTATGAGGCGCTATGAGTTCTCTTCAAATTCCTTCTTTGCTATAGAAGTCTTTGAATTCACCCGAGATGTATTCACTACCATTATCGCTCCTTAGATATTTCACCTGATTCCCCTACTCCTTCTCCACCAATGCCTTGAACTCACAGAACTTTGAGAACGTTTCACTCTTCTTCTGCATGAAGAAGATCCAGCATCTACGAGAAAAGTAATCAACAAATATCACATAATACCTGTGTTTCACTGTTGAAGCAACCGAGAATGGTCCACACACGTCTGTGTGAATTCTCTCTAGGATCACCGAAGCACGATTCTCCTTCTCATGAAAAGTGGTCTTCACAAACTTACCCATTGTACATCCTTTTCACTGATCTGACTACGCAAGAGTACCCTTGGGAAGTCTAGTAGAAATTTGCTGCAAAATTTTCAAAGCGCCATGGTGAATATGGCCCAATCTCGTGTGCCATAATTTTCCCTCATCCCGGCTCACCACTTCTTCTGCTTTTCCCACCATTGCAGCGCAGCCATCTACCTCCAGCTTGTAGAGATTCTTAATTCGAACCCCTATCTTCTTGGTTTGACCCATTTTTTAATGTCGAAGGAAGGCTTTTCCCTCACTGAAAACAACATCATAACCCCTGTCTTCCAGCATTGTGACTGAGACCAAGTTCTTCTTCAGACCTGGAACATGCATGACATTCTTCAACGAGAATGGATTACCAGACTCCCTCTCAAAGGTAATGGTCCCAATGCTAGTCGCACTGTACCGACCATCGTCGCCCATCTCTATATGCATCTGGAGGTCCTTCTCCTCCAAGTCAGTGAACAACTCTTTGTCTCCTGTCATATGGAAAGACGCACCACTGTCAAGATACCACACCGATCCCATGCAACTTGAAACCAAGCATGTGATCAAATAAAAATCCAGCTCAAATTGCGAGGCTAAGGCCTCTTCAGCTATAGATCCAACAACCTACTTATTCTTCTTCTTATGTGGACAGTTGGTGGCGAAATGTCCATGCTCGTGACAGTGAAAACACTTCACTTTGGACAAATCCTGCTTCTTGCCTTTCGCACCGGATTTAGAAGGATTTTTCTTCCCCTTCCCTTTCCTTGCTTTGGCAGCCAAAGCGTAATTCTCTTCATCTTCATTCTTCGATGAAGATCCATCCCTGGTACCCCGCCTTATCTCCTCCTACACAATATCCGACCAAAGTCGCTCCCATCCTGGCAGTTTCTCCCGTCCATTGACAAAGTCTTCATAGATATGCCAACTCTTCAGAAGCCCAAGGATAGCCAAGCTCGCCAAGTCTTCTTATCAATAGTAATCCCCACACTTCCCAGCTCAACCTTGCCGTGGAAAAACTTCGTGAGGTATTTTGGAATACTGTCGCCTTTCTCCATTTTTATTTTTCTGAGCTTGTCTTTAAGCACCAACTTCCTCTGGTCACTTCTGCTTTGGAACAAATATGTCAAATCCTTCCACATTAAGAATGGAGTGGATTTCCTGTGAAGGCTAGACACAATGTGGTCCTTCACACCTTCCAACAAAATCCTCCTCGTCTTTGCAGTCTTATTTTTCCATGCATCAAGTAATGCAGCATCGCTAGATCCCGGCTTAGGAACATCGCTATCGATGAACTCCTTCAACCCATTATCCTCCAGCACTGCCTCCATCCTGTCCTTCCAGGCTATGTAATTCGAGCTCCCATCAAGGGAATACTCCAATCTCAACCCATTGAAAGACATTTCAATGTATACTCGATTTCTGCACCAAGAATATTCTGTAGCAAATTCGAATTGTCCACCAGCACAAACTCACTTCACAATTGCAATATTTAATCAAAAATGCTCTGATACCATGTAAAAATTATATGCACTAAGCATGCATATGTCCAAGATCCACTTGATCTCACACTATTTAACTTTATGCAAGATACTGAATCTATTCCACTTGTTAATCTTTTGTGGAAAATTTAATTGCACACACATGTGAAGCATAAACAAAAATTACCAATCACACATGACACAACGTTTTGTTGGGAAAAATACTGAGAGGGGGGGGGGGTGAATAAGTATTTAGGGCTGAAAACTTTTACTTTTTCTTTCTCTTAAAACCATATACTATTTTACAGAATCCAACATGTATGTCCAAAGATCTTATTATGTCTTTACTTAGATCATGGCATGATTCATTCATCAGATGTTAGTAGGCAGTAAGTATGAACAGAAATAACAGAACAAACCATCAAACATAAGTCACACATATGAACACCAGTTTTTTAAGGTGGAAACCCAATTTGGGAGAAAACCACCGCTGCTGTTATCTCAGTCTTCAATATTTATTATAAGGAAAACTTCTTACAATTTATGTTGGCGCAGACTTATACCAGCACGCAGGCACCTACCTGCAGAAAGGCTACAACCTTCTCTCGTTTACCAGCTACCACTGGAAGGGAGCTACAACCCCCCTCACTGAAGGCTTCGACCCTCAGCACTATTGCGGACCACGTTCCATCAATTTTCATACAGGATCCACCAGTTTCCACACAACATACCTTGCAAGCCACCAGATTTATTCATTTTCTTCAGTACACCCGCACCAGTTCTTCATGATGTCGTCAGTCGATCAAACCAGAGATTTATCATTATCAGATCATTATATCCATGGGTGCATCGTAGATTCGGATTTATCAATTAAGAACAAAGTCTGTCCATGCAGATATTCCTTAGAGAAATTTTATTCATTTTCCACCCTTACGCATGCACACCTTGAACAATAATCGTCTTCTCCTTATATAGTTTAACCTTTATTAATACCATGAGTAAAAACCATTCAACCGCTAATGGTATTCCTTTGAAAGTATTTCCTTTAGTTTACCCCACGTGCCTCTTTGATTTCTTTTTAATTTATTTATCAATTTGAAGAAATTGACAAGTAAATATATTTACAATTTTTAACTAAACTTTAGGATTAAAGTTACAACCCTTAGCACTTTAGAGAAATATCCAACGCTTTCAAACAATTAACCTTATGATAAACCTTTGACCTCGGGCCCACATATATAGTCAATAGCCAATCAAATACGCGCATGGTACCATAATTAAACTTCGTGCAAGTCCAGCGTCCGATCACCGTTAGATAGCAAGCTTCCAGATCAATGGCATATATGCATATCGCTCGACCTCTGATGCTGAACGTTAACGTGCGATGGCCCTCCGTACTTTGGTTAATCTTCGTGCAACTTCCTCACATGACCACTGTTCGATGGCTTCCCTCCAGATCAACGGCGCACAACAATATCGCTGGTCATCCTGGGTCGAACTATAACGCGTGATGGTGCGCATTGACAAGCGGTTTTGCGGAGTCGTACAGGGACGCGTATCGAGCACTCTATGGAATCGCTCCCCAACCAGGAAATACCGCTTGCTCCGCATAGGTGGTGCGATGAAAACCATAAACCGCCTTCACTGTTCACTCGGTCATGGTTCCGCTCTTCCACGTAGGGTTCCGTCGCACTTCCTTTTGTTACGTTCTACCTCTTTCCTTCTAGGTTCCGTTCATGATTCCAAAGGGTTTTCGCTATCCTTCTTACTTAGTTAACTCTGGTCTATCTTCGGCAGGATTTCCAATAATCAACGAACAAATGTAATTCTCTTCCGACGGGATTTTCACTACCATTAGGATAGAGTTAGTTATGCGTAGGCTTCCTCTATGAGGGGAATGAATTCAATAGAGTTTGTTCGAACAACTCGAGAGAACCAATGGACGGGATTTCCTCACAAAAATCAACTCGAGACAATTCAATGTCATTCTTTCTTCAATTCTGCTATGATATATATAATGTATCAACCTTCCATTGCATGTTTGGAGTTCTAAGCAAGACCATCATATCTCCGCAACCATTAATTCCTTCAATGGATTTCTTATTTATCACGGATTATCATTTACTAGAACATTCTCTTATTCTTTTCTATTCGATGGCCTTTTTCTCCTACTCTGTCTCTGGACAATTCTGCTTCAATTATGCACTCTTCTTCTGCTGCTACTTTGCTTTTCCTCTTTTCATGGTTACTGTTTCAGATGCTCCTTCTTTGCCAATTATTTTGCCACTTCCTTTGCCATCAATGGCAATATTTCCAACACTTTTAACCAGGAAAGCCTGAAGCTGAAAACCCCAACTATATATTATGTAACATGGAGATCATATGACAATCTCATACAAGCATACAAAGCTTATCACAATCTCTCAATACAGTACAATTGTCATACACTATACAGGCCTAATCTTGAAAATCCATGCAACGATCTTTTCCACCTGCTAGGCTGCCTCCACTGCGTAATCTTTGCTGAAGAATACCTCAGAATGGATTCGAATTACTCTTGGATTGACTGCGCAATCCTCATTGGCATCTCCACTGTGTGTTGGATGCAATCAATGCATCACTAATAGTCACAACAGATAGTCTATCTTGCCCTTTCACCTATCTCTCCACTGGTCTCCACTGAAACTGCCATGCACTGTAGTTAACTGTTGTATTGTTCAGTTGATTAATGAGTTATTATTTGTGAATTAATTAACTAATTAATTCACTCCCCTCTCACTAGTGTATCAATCAGTTAGACTAGATACAACTAGCTCAACTGAGTCTAACTGAGTTAAACTAAATACAACTCCATAACTACTTCTTCCAACTGTGTCATAAATCTACCACTTGAGTTCTAACTGAGTCCTCCATGCATTAGCTCCGATAAACCCTCAGGAATAGCGTAATTCCTTCTGTCAGTTGCTGTGCCACATCTGTGCACTGAACTGAAGTGCTCCAAGAGAATAAGTTGCTATTGTATAAGGAGACTAGATCTCAGTTTGTAAGCTTGTTTATCTAATATATGAGAAAATCTACTTGTTTCCTTAATTTCTAAGTTAAAACCCTCATAAGACTGCGTAGTCCCTTTTGTGCATTATTTCTGTGTAGTAGTGTCTGGGGTTTTTTGGTCATTTTCAGCTACGCTAGTGTGGGAGGTCTGTTTAACCCACCTAGTTTTATTTGTTTCAACTCTATTCTTGGATTTAGGTTGTATATTGACTGATATGTGGGATCCAAGAGTCCATTTCACTATTTTGTATCATATGTTGTTGGGAATGCGTTTTTAGTGCATGGTTGCTGAGCTGTTCCAAATTTGGAATATTACAGTGGTATCGGAGCTTCAATCTTGGCTCAGCCTATGGATCTCAGGCCATTACACTTTCAGGAAGGATGGAAAAAAAAGAGAAGGCTTCAGTATATGAATGAAGAAAGGAAGACAAGCTTACAAATCTTCTTCCAAAATCTATGCAGAGCTTTCAAGGAGAGCTGAAGAAAATGAGAATGGAGATGGGATCTCCAAAGGGAGTTGGATCTAGAGCTGAATCTAGATTTTCACATGGTGAGTGTGAGCATGCTACTACACACCATGATGCACAGCGCAGTCAAGTGCCCAGATCTATCTTGAGATGGATGAAAGGAGGAAGAATGCCTAAGAGGAAAACTCTTAGTGATTTGTTGTAGGAGTATGACTCTCAAACTGAGAGGTTTGGAAATCATACTGATTTCTAAGAGTTTTTCAAGATCCAAGTGGAGAAGAGCAAGTAGTAGGATTCAGGTAGATTTATTCTATCTACTTTTTCCGGATCACCTACATGTTCAGCTGGAGCTTGGGTGAAGGAGCTAGACTCTTATTTTTAGCAGCACCATATTTCTGAAGATGAAGCCATCAGAGTTGCAGTGCTGCATTTCAGAGGTAAGGCCCATGCATGGTGGATTTTTGAATCTTGTTATTTAAAGAATGAAAACACCTCCTCTTATGTAAGATTCATAGAAACATTGGTGGGGAGGTTCGGTGAAAAACTTCCTAAGACACATGAGCAAGGAAAACTTGAGAGAAAAAAACCCTTGCATGTGATGGAGGAAACTCCACTTCAGAAAACCATGGGAGAAGCTGACATCTTGCATTACACATTGCCGGAAGTAAGACCTCTAATTCATATTCCTAAACAAGAGGGCACGGGGATCTCTTTTTCACAGGAGGATCCAACTATTGAGATGTTCCCAATACACATTGATGAAGATGAAGGCAACAACACTGTCACATCTAGAGCACATCCAATACCTCATGCAGAGGGAAGAGGGGCACATGCTCCAACAAAAGAGATTCTTGTATCCTTGCAAGAAGTTCCCCAGGATCTCATACATGGAGGTCCAAGCACAATCAGTGAGCAACATGATTGTGCAACATTGCAGCTGGAAGGAGGAGGTAAGGAGGAAGAGCAACATCACTTGATGAGAGGCACACACCCTTCTCTATTTCAGAGAGTTAAGGCAAGGAAGAGGCAGACTGATTTGCGCTGTAAGGGCAGGGGCAAGGTTGCCCAACCATATGTGCAGTCTACCCTTGACATTGATGTCTCACTACATGGAGGCATTCCACCGGGGAGGCCACCTGATCTAGGGTTGATGGAAGACATATTGTCTTTGGATTCACCACTCTTGGATTTGGGAGAGGTGAAGATTTTGGAGGAGAAATTTGGCATGGGGGATTTCAAAGTAGCAGGCAGCATCATGAGGAGAGCTTCACATACCAGATCACCAGCGCTGTCTCTTAGGAGGATTGATCCTTATTAGAGATCTCAGCTCTTAGTAGAGTACTCCAAAGATCTTGGTGCGTGCATGATTATTGATGACTTGGATAGATATGATGAGTATATTGTGGATGATGTGGTCATCTATTCACATGGCAGAGTCTTCTTGACTAGAGATTCTAGTCTCAAGGAGAAGTTTCTACTTGCAGCACATGAAGACTTCCTTTCCATGCACTTTGATGCATATTTCCATTTGATGGAGGAGTTCACTTGGGAGGGCATCCAGCATGACATATTTCGGCATATGGAGAGATGCATAGCTTGGATGTTGACAAAAAAGAGGTCACAGCCACTTCCCTACTCATTAGAGGTGAGGGAAAGATTCCAGTTGAGCCATTTCAGCTCAAGATCTCAAGTACATGATGGAGGAGGTATAATTTCACATCTTGTATTGTACTTATTTTCCTTGTTTGAGCAACATGATGTATCAAGAAGAATTATCTCTTCTTGCATATTATATGATGATGTACTTGCAGCTACTTGTAGCATTGATTTTGGCTATATTTTTGGTGGTTTGTGGGGGAAGCCACATGTTTCTTGGTGTACACCATTGACACCATATTGTAACTTCATGTTTCCATCTTCTGAGATGACTGTGGCAGCAAACAAGTGGTTGGTAGAGCACTTGTTATTTCTTATTCTAATGCACGCAAAGGAGGCACTGTGCTGGTTCCTTGAGTGGAACTATGATTTAGTCTCCGGTTGTCATCTGGAAACTTGTTTTTATTGTACCTTGCTTCCATGTATTGCTGATGTGTTTATGCTCATGGGGAGTTTTGTTTGGAGAGTGCTGGAGGTAGTAGAGATGCCCATTGGGAGCATGATTCTCCCCACTTTACATGTTGTACATTTCAGGAGGAACCATGGGAAAACCATGATTGGAGGAACCATGGGCAAACCATGATTGCCACGTCACACCTTTTCCCTTCTTGTGGGAGGAACCACTTGGAGAACTCGAGGAGGCACTTCATGGATGGATTGTTTGATGGGGGAACTTGGGCCATTCTTGGAGGCCATGTCATTTCAGCCCAAGGACAGAGGCAACCCCATGTTTACCATAAATAAAGGGAGAAACCATTTGGATGGCAGGATCCAATCTCTCCATGCAGCCCCAGCACATTGTATAAAACCGGGGTTGATGATTCTTTTGATGAGCTACCTAGGATGGCTCATTTCATTTGGATGATAGCATGGGTGAGAGATGCACTCATTCACCATGTTTGTCATCACTCCTACTTTGTGGAGGCCATGAGACAACAAGTAGGTTTCCATTCACACTTTCCACCTTTGATTGATGTTGACCATTGGTTTTGCACACTTGGGAGGAAACATTGGATGGCAGTTTATTTGCAGATTCTCTTGATGCAGTGATGGGGGCTATTGATGGGAGGCCACATGAAGAGGAGGGGAGAAATTTTTCGCTCCCTATACATTTTCTTAAGGACAAGCAAAGGTTTTGGAGGGGAGGACTGTTATGTTCCCAAATTTTAGCCTCGAAGCTAAATGGAACATTAGAGTTAGCAGCAGCTCTAATCGATGAATAAATGGGTAGAAAAGCCCATAAGTCTCCTAAGGAGGAATAAAGACACTCCAAGTGTGAAAGGAGACAATCTTTTTAGCTTAATAAAACACCACCATGTGTGAACAGGGATATTATCAAGTTGATTCAGTCCACTTTGACTAAGTCAACAACGCAGTTGTGGAGGAGGAGGGATCAAAGAAGGAATAACGAAGTTTTGGAGGGAGATGAATCTTTGGATGGAGATGACCTAATTGAGTGGGGCCAAGGGCAAGAAAACTCATGTTTTATTTAAGGAAGAGGATGGAAATATTATTCATCATGTTTTAGATCATTATTCTTGTCTGCTCAGACTTTTTCTTCCTCTTGCTGTTTAGCAGGGTAGCAGTGTTGTTTAGCAGCGGGTGTTCCCGAGCAGGAATCCCACCTCTTTCCTTGAGGAGCCTCTTGGAGAGAGTTTGCATTAATTTTCCACATCAATTTTTCAGGCCAAGCTTCAGCCTACTTCATCAACGCAGTTTATGTCGGAGATTGTGCAGTGTTGCAGGGTGCAGCAGTGGGAGGGATTGGAAGCCCACTTTTTGAGCTAATTTTTCCTTGGAGTAATATTTACTTCACTTGAGAGACCTGTTTTGAGAGGTCTAGAGATTATTTTAGATCTGTGGTAGCAGACCACACATTTCCCTAACATTCCCAATGCTGTTCCAGCTAGGGAATGCGTTATTTTTGGAGGCAGCTTCAATGCATGGTCTAGTGGCTCCGTTGCAGTGTTTTCTTGTGATTGAGAGGTTCATCCTTTCATGGGAGGAAGACCTTGAGGGATATACATCAGATCAGACATATTTCAGCCTTCTACACTCTCATGCTTCAGTTTTGCAGTGGCGATTCAGTAAATTTCTGAATCACATTTTGTATGCAAAGTGTTTGACAAGAAACCCTTGCCAGGTTCTCTTGTATTTTGTATAAGGAGACTAGATCTCAGTTTGTAAGCTTGTTTATATAATATATGAGTAGATCTATTTTCTTCCTTAATTTCTGAGTTAAAACCCTCATAAGACTGCGCAGTCCCTTTTGTGCATTATTTTTGTGTAGCAGTGTCTGGGGTTTTTTGGTCATTTTCAACTACACTAGTGTGGGAGGTCTGTTTAACCCACCTAGTTTGATTTTTTTCAGCTCTATTCTTGGATTTAGGTTGTATATTGACTGATCTACAGGATCCAAGAGTCCATTTCACTATTTTATAGCATATGTTGCTGGGAATGCGTTTTTAGTGCATGCTTGCTGAGCTGTTCCAAATTTGGAATATTACAGATTGTAGCAGTCGAATTTGGTGAATTCTGTTGGTTTTTGGGCTAAAACAGAGTCGAAAGCGTTTAACTCGGTTTGGAATGCTCTTCTGCGCAGAAAAAATTAACATAAAGGTATGAATGAATGCATTCGAAGGTTTTTATAAACAATTTGATTGAACAGTGAATGTATTCAATGCAGGGTCAATTCAAATAGGAGGATGGTTTGGGTGCAGGGTGGGGGGGCGGGGGGGTGGACCGTCAAGCGGTTTTCGTAAGGTTCAAAGGTGGTAAGAAGGATTGGAATGATTGATGTGATCCAATGGATTTAGACGCGTGGAGGTGAGAGAAACCCCGAAAACTGCGTTTATCGAAAGCTTTGGGTTTGTTTATTGATTGCGCTGAGAAATATGCGATAAGAGTTTCTCACTGTCGGATCTGGGAGATGGAAAGCGAACGTTCAAGATGACGTGATAAAGCTGCGGGGTGAAATGGCATGGAGACCCCGGATTTCTATGCAGCAGGAGGTGGAAAATGTATTTAAACAAAGGTTTAATACATAGCTTTGGAATTAAACATGATAGGCGGATTTAATGTTTTATGTAACAAATGTAATGCATGTAAGTGTAAATTTAGCATTGGAGGGGTTATTATATAGTGGGACCGGTATAATTAATAGTTTTAACCTATGGGGTGAGGTGTTTATAATACACATGGGGAAATAATACATAGGTTAACATTAAAATATGGGTTTGGGATATATTATATAAAGGAATTACTCTAATATGGGCTAAAAGGTGAATATAGGAGTTAATATATAAGTCAATGTTTAGTAATGAATGAGATGAGGGAAAATACACTAAGCCTAGTGTAAAACATGATATAGGGATAAACTCCTTTGTTGTGGGTCCCGACATAATGTTTTTACACAGGATAAAGTATTTTTTGGGTTTTTTGGGTATTTTTTGGGTAAAAGGGGAATTAGTTAAAGGGTTTTACTTTCCTTAAGTATAATGAGTTTTAAACTTAGGAAAAGAGGATTTTTGCAAAGGAAATTGAATGATAATGGGAAAAAATAAAAATGAAGGGGAAAGAATGAAAATGGAGGGAATGAAGTATTTTTACAAGGGGATGATTTTTTGAAGGAAGTTAGTGACTGAAATGACCAATTTTCTGCTTATCCATGATTGTAAAAAAACTGCTTCTACCTACCCATATGCTACCCTAACAATTTTTCTTCATTTACCTGGGTGCATTTGAGCTTCCAAACCCTTGTTCATTTTCTTTTAAAACATAAAACTAACTAATTCTATCCTTATTTCTTCCAAGGGCTCAGATTAAGCTGTTGAGATCCTTATTTATTCTCTACCTAACTACTGATATGCCAATATTAAACTGTTTGGCTAGATCTTAATTCTCTATCTAGTAACATGAAATTTAAAACATGAGAGGTTAAGATTAAGTTGTTTAACCTTCATGGATTGTGGCATTGTAACAAGTTGCACACAATCTTTATTTTACAGAAAAAGCAAATAGTAATAGCATTTGGATTTGCATCACTTTCATGTTTTATATTTATCTCTTTTTGTTTGGGGTCCATTTTCTATTCTTTTTTTGATATTTTTTCTTTCAAGTCCTTTTATTTTTCTTTTAGGAATTTTACCCTCTTTACATTTTTTATTTTATTTTTTTGATATGGGAAAACAATTGGCAGAAAGCAAAGTATGTACATATTACAGGACTAATCAAAGTCAATTCAAAAATTATGAATCCTATTATTATAGGACCCTAACAAGACAGATGATGAATTCAGATGAAATTCATTTTGTATCAGCTTAGAAGAAGTCATAGTTTAAAATCAAGACACAAATTGGGTCTTTTATTTGCAATAGTAGGTCAGCAAGGGAGGAGGTAGATAATATTTTGAAAGAGATGAAGTTAAGCCTGAGTTTCACCTGGTCTTATGACCCTCTAGGAATCATTTCAAAGCTGAGAGTAGAAAACAAAACTACTCCTTACATTCATACCCAGAGGCCCGAGATAGAAAGATATATGAACTAGTTAGTATGGGCTGAAAATACATTACACGAAGCAGAGGAGCAGCTGGTATCAACATCAACATCACAGACTCCTGTCCCAAAGGAGAAAGCAGTTAAAAGACAAAGAGAAGAAGAATCACCTTCAGTGACTGATAATGCAGGGAAATAATTCAAAATCATGTATAGGAAATGAACAAAGCTAAATCCCAAGGGGTACACAGATAAAAATTCAGAGCAAGAAGTAGCCATGGTGATAAAATAAACACCTTCCTCCTCTCAAGTAGGTGGTAAATTCACTGCTTCTCCTACAAAATCTACAGTATCTCATGACAATAGGAAATTGTCCAGATGTAGAAAATATCTAATGCAACTATAATACCATGTAGAAATTATATCAATGGACTCAATCCGATCATGCAATGTACTAAAGCAATATACTGAATCCTTCTACAATATTTGCGGAATATAAAACACGATCTATCAATCACATACAAGTAAGAGAAAGGAAATTATCAATCCCACAACACAAGATGTTATTGGGGAATGCACCTGCTCAAAACCCCTCTATATTATATTATACATAGTCAAAGAATCATGATACAATACAATTATTTCTCAAAACGAGAAAATAAAGGACTCTACAGATCGTCTCACCCTAATCCTGCGCAAAATTGTTTAGCAATTCTTAGGCAAAATTGACCAACACTTAGCCGATTCTCAACCCTTCCTTAGCCCAGCCTTGCTCACGCAATCCCTACGAATTAATCCATATTAAATAGGATAATCTACCTTCCTTGGCTGCACAATCCCTATGGAGCCTTCCTCTGACTTTATAACTACACATGTGTAGTTTTCCAAAAATACAACTGATAGTTTACTTGTCTTAAACCTTTGTCTCAATTGGGTCTCCACCAGAATTGACATGCATGCAACTATAAATAGTGAATCATCAGTTACTTGGTAGATCACTACTTGTGAATTAAATCAAATTTAATTCACTTGATCTTCCACTAGCTCATCAATAAGTTATAACTAGTTAAACTGATTTTAACTCAATTAATGTGAGTTAACTAATCCCACTCACACCACACTAGTGCTACAACTACAAATGGACGTTGTTAATAATATGATCACTCTACATGCCTATCCTTTGACCCTCAACTCAAAATTCTTGAGCTAACTAAGTCTATCACACTTAGTTAACTATTACAAGTTGTTATGAGATAATATTACAATTTATTTAAAAATTGGTTGCACACTAATGTGTCGCTAGGATCCATCACTTTGTGACCTGTGATCCCACACTAGTGTGTGTGCATTTTCATGTTGTTTCTGGATTCCAATTTCACTGTTTCTTGTTGAAAATTTCAACACCAGACAACTAAGGTTATCCAAGGAGAGAAGGAGGAGACAATATTTGACAGGTTCAAGGAAATAAAGCTTAAAAATGAAATTCTTAAGAACAAAAACTATGCCCAATTCTGGAAGCAGACTTCCAGTTCTCCAAGCAGGTTACTGTCAGTGTTTGATTTAGAGAAGGGAAGGATGAATTTGGCCTTCCTTGAGGCCCAAATCCCATAGCCAAAATCAACATACGATTATAAGAAGACAACATTTTAATTTGAAATAAAGGACATTCATCCCATTGACCAAATGGAGATGCATAAACAGACAGGTGAAATTATTTCCTCAACTTTGAATAATACTACCATGAATCTTTCTAAATTGCAGGTTTCCTCATCAAATATCAAGTCACAATTGAAAATGGATAATATTTATTCTCTTGCAAAGGATACAAGGTTTAAATCCTTAGAATATTTAGTAGTCAAGATGGGATATGACCTTGCAAACATGAAAACTATAGAGGAAATAATTAAGAAGAAGAATGAGGACATAACAACATTGAGAAAGGAGTTAAAGCTGTCAGCCATTGAAGATCCCCTTACAAAGGACATTGAGGAGACAGAGAACCAGAAGACTGACATGATGAAACTCATCATGGAACAAAATGCGCATATAAGGTAGATGGAAACTGAGATGGAGAAGATGATCAAAGAAAGAGAGCAGAATGCAAAGCTGTCTATGATTCCATTATATGTTTTATCTCTTACAACCATTCCTACAACAACATCTACATATTATACTCCACAGAGTACAAAGACAACAAATGGTGCTGAACAATTAACTAAAGTAATTGAAAATATATCAATTCAGACAGAGGAAATTAAGAAATTACAGGACCAGGTCAAAAATTTGCAGGACTAGAAGACAAGGAGTGAGGCTTCTCACTCAACTAAATCACAAAGAGCTTAGAAACTGATTGAAAGTGTTAGCACAAAATTGCACTTGATTGGCTTCTAATAAGACAACTTCATGTAACTGTTTCAAACCAACTTGTGACTGAAGCTTAGCCTCTTCAGTCTGAGAGGGCTCTCTCAAAAAAGGTTAATGATATTTAATTATGATGAAACTAGATGGCTAACTCTACTTGGAAAATAACTTGCTTGTGATGTGTGTTGGTTGAAAAGAGTATAAGTCTGCAATCATTAGGCTTATGGAGTCAACACATTTAGTAGTTCAGTGGTAGTTTCACTTGACATGGAAGCTGAGGCAGGTAAAAGTTTTTAGCAGAGGTAAATCAAACATGAAACATGAAGTAACACAGCCAATTCAGCAATAAATGAAGGCAGAGCATACACCTATGAATTCTGAGTATTAAAGATGAAAACCACTGCAAATGGTACACATAGAAAGTATAGATCAAGTAAGCACTAAAAACTCATGATAATCTCAGGTTGGTCAAGTAAAAATTCCTCTATATTACTAAAAATAGTCAAATTACATAAAGCTGTAGTATTGCCAAAAAATCTCCAACCCTTTACAAATTCAAATATCTCTCCTTTAATAGACTTGTTCCATGAGATATGATCTACCTCTTGGCTAGATTCATCGAAAATTTCCTAATGACACCTTGCATAACAAGAAAACATCTACTTTAATGAGAAAATGACAACTATTCTATTAAACAATCCTTTTCCTAATAGGACTCAAGCAACTAGTTATTACATCAACTACCTTATCTCTTGAAACAGTTATACATTTGAAAAATAATGATTCACATGTTCGAATGAGCTATTATGGAGCTCATCACTACTTGACATCTAGATTACCCTCCTCCAAATCTAGAAACAAACCCTATTTTTAAGGAAAACAGGTCCTTATCTTCAACGAATGGTTTGGCTGATGAGTTGTCTTCATCTCATGATCTTCAAGTCTTGGATGACTATTGGAAAAGTCCTTTGACCCTGTGAAAGTATCCACCTGTCCAAAACTGCCCAAAAACCTGCTCATTAACCTTCAAAACAACACGCTACGAAAGTATGATAGTTTCATAGTGTACCTTCGTAGCATACAGAAAATTCCCTTTGCCATCAACTTTTCTGATTCTTTCCTTCTGCATTGTGTTCATTATGCCTTAACACATCCTCCATATCATTTCTTCCCCTTAAAAGTTAGCAAAAGTGGTTTTTCAAGCAAAAATAAAGCTACAGGTGGTTTCGTAGCGTTTTCCTGGCTTCAAGCCTAGGAAACACTACGAAACTACTGAAAACTGTGTAAATTCCAGATTTTTACCTAGCTTCAAAAATATGCCTTACAGTTGTAAAAAATTTGTTTCCAACATGATATTGACCTTTCAAAACATAAACCAGCTCAAACTATGAGCCTTGAGGTGTTTCTTCCTCATTGATGATGAGTTGAGCTATTGGCTCCTCAACTACTGTCATTTTTAGACCTTTCTTCTCCAGCTCCTCATGAATCAATTCTAGTTGTTCTTAGAGGTCTTTGACTTAGTATTCAACATGCCATGAACCCCTTTTCATGTTATGGACCTCATAAAACTAATGAGGAACACAATCCATCTCACCTTTCATATTTAAAATCACTTTGCAGATTTTTATTTTTATTTTTTCCTGAAAAATAGGTCTTATAACAGAGCTTATATCTCCGAATACATGATGTATTTTGCACAAATGGAGGAGGTTTTTGTCAATAATAATGTTATTAAGAAAAAATTCTCTTTGTTTTTTGAAACCATCTCCATTTGTCCAGAACCTGCATTTGAAAAACATGTGTAAAACAGGAAAAATATGTTTTTTAAAAATATGGCTCAAAGAAATCCTTGTATCTCCTAACTGATAGGACCTGTGAGAAAAGTGAGAGAGGTTATTTTTCCTTGTCCTGTGCTTGAAAATACCTCTCTCATTATTCCCAAATTCATCTCTTTTCTTCCATAATATTCTCTTTAAACTTACTGCTCAAACAATCCAAAAACATAACAATTTCCTTGTTAGCTCCAGTAGAAATTCAAACAACTTGAAATGATGCATGCTTCAACAAAGCTAAGGTCCTCCATGAATAGCTTAAGGTGCATGATCTTATATCTTATCCACAGAGCTCCTTTGTGTGCTTTCTTGTACATGACCATCTCCTTTTATAACCAAGCTTCCCTCTTAAAAAGGTGACACTTGTAAAGCCAAATTGGATAGCAAGCTGCTTGATGTGATGAAGCAGCTCTCAAAAAGTGACATTGAGATGTTTCACATGAAAGAATGAATGTTGAGTGACAAATAGTAGCTTAGGATAAGGTTTTGTGTTTTAAATGACAACTCATGCTTAAATCATGACACACACATGCCAAAAGGGTAATGATGACCTCATACATGGTTATATACCTTTGAATTAACCATAAAAGACTTGAATAACCTCCACCCTATCACCTCTAATCATGAACTGACACCTAGCAGCTGCTTTGGCAAGACAGACATGAATCCTTACATTCGTAGCATGCTTAGTGTAATTTTGGGCATTTTTGCTACGAAAGTATTAGCAGTTTCATAGCAAAAAGTGCATTTTCTCTATGTATTTCACTACGAAAGTGTGGATTCTTGGTTAAAATGAATTCTTTGGTGTTATAAACTTAGGAAATGAAAAATTTCAGAAAATAATGACTAATGTGACATGGAAGGATTTGAATGAGGGTGAGTTTACACCTTAGGATAGGCTAAATAAGGAAAATTAAAAATTTTCCTTGACCAAGTAATGAAAAATGAATTATATGACCCTACCTTTGACACATGAACCTCTAAGACTTTGTCAAATGATGTTTCAAAAATTATGAGTGATAATAGAAAGATTGCAAAAATCTGAAAGGAAATCAACAATAGGACAGATGTTGGCCCAAGCCAATAAGATCATTTGGACAGACATCATGAAATCCATTGCTGAAATTTGGCCCTGCATTCAGATTAAATTTGAGCAAAAAGAGTTGATCAAGGGAGAAACAAAGGTTATAATAGAGATTAAACAAGAATGAAGAGAAATGCCTGCAACAATAACAAACATCATAAAATTCCTAAATTCTAAAAACATATATGAACTAGATGATTTAGGAGTTAATGACAGGACAAAAATCATTCTGGAGTTAAGGAGGATTCTTACCAAAAAGAATATGGTTGTTCAATTAGAAGAGAAGTGTCACAGTTTGGAGATATCAGTTAACATATTTTTTGCGATAATTGAGCACTTAACTCAGAAGGGTCTACCTTCTTTATTTGTAATTAATGACAAGTTAATTACTTATGAAGACTATGTTAGAAAGCTGAAATAAATAGCCAGATACAATTCTAAATTTTCAAGCATGAAAGGAAGCATGACAGGTATAGAATTTTTGGAAGCTATGGGTAATTATTTCTTCATCCATCATCAAGTAAATCACATTTCTGTTGTAAAATCCACTTTTACCAGATATACAGAGGTTGATGAGATTTACCGAAAGGCAATTAAATTAACCATTCCAGATGAAGATAGGTGGGATAAACTATGTGAGTTACACGATTGAAGCAGTAATTTGAAGGTAGCCAACATAGGCCAGCACATAAGCCATCACATCAACTAACACAACACAGGAATAGGTCTATTTAGCAACTGACTCCTCCAAAACAGAGCCAACTTTCCACACTATTGTACACCTTGCCTATTATTTGGCAAAGGATCGATTTTATTGTTCGAGATAATGCCAATAATACATTGTCAGTTGAGACAACAATTTTGTAAATCATTTTGTAATTTTGTATAAATACTTCACAGTCGAAATATTAAGGGTTGATTGTTGAGTATAATTTCTGCTAAGCATTGTAATTTTCTGGTTGCCGGAAGCATCAATAATACAAGAACATTCTTCATAGGATTCATGTGGTGTACCAATTGGTGATGTTTTTCTTTTGTTAATGTGTTATTCATTGTTTTTTATTTATGTATTTCTGAAAAGCTTAATTACATAACAGAAACTGTGATGAATAGGATATGTTATAAAGAGCACCTGATCCTAGTTGTTTGTAATTTACATGTTTTCTGTTGAAGTCAAATTGAGGAATACTTCATTACTCTTTAATTTCTACTGAACTTTACCTTTATTCCATTTCATAATTCATTTAAAATCTTGAAATATCCTCTTAGTGAAACCTAGCTTGCCCTATGAAACTCCTTCAAATTTTGATGCAATTCCAGTTGATCTTTATACTCCATTTCCCAATGGAATTATAAAAATTTAATCAACCAAACAATCCAAATCAAACAAACAATCAGTACAGTAATAACTAGCCTAAAATTCACACAAAACGTAGCTAAATTTTATAGAGAGATCCCTCTATGAGGTTGGTAGGGCTAGATCCCAGCTTCCAAAGTGTTTTTGATGTTGTCCTCTATGTTTATTCTCACAATCTTGTAAATTACAGACCGATAACATAGTGGCGACTCCACTGGGGAATAGTGAAAATATTGTAATTTTCTTTGAATTCATTACCCTGGTTAAGAAAAGTGCATGATAGGAACATTTCAAGAGATTGTTTCCTTTTCATTTTTTGTAAATACTAAGTGTGTGTGTCTTAGATTTTAATTCTGGCTCCCAAAAGAGCTTACACTAGATCTCATCCTGATCCAAAGCCTGTAGTTATTGTTGATGATCCTGAAAAACTGATGAGAAGAAAAAGTATAGCTGAGATCTAAGGAAGTAGCAATCCTCCCTATAGGGCAGATTCTCTCCCAAAAGATTTTTTTACCCTACAAGACATTGAATTTGATTTACCTTTTGAACATAGTTTGTTTAGAACTAAGTCTTCCAACTCGATAGATCAAACTGTGCTAGATTAATCCACATTAAGAAGACATTTTATTGAAGTACAGTCTGCCCAACCTGATATTTACCTCCAAAGTATTCAATATTTTGATAAATTGCAAGGTTTAGTTTCAGGTCTTGACCTTTCTGTTCATGAGGCATATGTCCAACAATCTGTTGAACTTTCTGCCCTAACTTCTTTTGCAGTTTCATCTACCTCATCACAATCCTTGTATCCCAGATAATCTAGTCCTACCCCTTCTGTATTTTCCACTACTACCCCTGTAATTTCTCATCAAGCAACTCAAACCCCATCTTCTCCCCAATCCTCATCCAAAATCCAACCTTCACCTTCACCACAACCTCAAACATCAGTTTGGCCTCCACCTCTGATTCAACCTCCACCTTTCATCCAACAACCACCTTTGATAAATCCACATATTGTCCATCCTAATATACCTATAATGGCAACCATATATGCTCCACTTGTTCTTCAAGGTCATTTGGCATACATGCCTCAGGACTATCAAACTAGGATTCCACAGTTTGATGGAACTGGACCTATCACTGCCCAAAAACATGTAGGTAGGATGAATGATAGTTTTGACCTTCAGGAAGTAGATGAGGAAAATATCAAAATGAGATTGTTTGCACAAAGTCTCACTGGAGAAGTTAGGAAATGGTTTAAAGCCTTGCCACCGGCTAGCATCAATGATCTCCCTTTATTCCATTAGTCATTCCTTAATATATGGGAAGTAAAAAATAACCCTCTTTAGATTCTATCAGAATATGAAAGCATTAGGAGGGAACCTGGAGAAAGTATTCAAGATTATTGCACTAGATTCAATAGTGTATACAACGAAATTCCTGCAAACATTAAACCACCACAAGGTCTATCCTTAATAAAATTCCCAGATGGCTTTGAGGCAGACATGTCTTATCAGTTGAGAGAGAGAAATTATTCAACATTAGAAGAAATTCAAATGGATGCGATGATTGTAGAAGCCAATTTGTTAGCAAAAAGGGCTAGGATAAGAACTGAAAGAAGAGTGACCATGAAAGAAGAACCCTCAACTTCTTCTGTTGATGCCAAAATAGACTCATTAGTCAGAACAGTAGAAAGAATGATGGAAAGGATTAATCTAACAGAAAGGGCTTCTCCAAGAGAAAACCAACCCGCACCTCAAAATCATAATCAAAATATTAGAATAAATCATCCCCAAACCAAACAGAGGGAACAAAGGGGACCATATCAACAAATTATACCTCCATTTTAGGAGAATTATGCTGATGTTGATGGGAAAATTATAGAAGAGGTAGAATATAGCCACATAAATTTTATGGGTATTAACGATGATGAAACAATTTTTCTCACTCTATAAGAACAATATATTTTTCAACTTTCCCAAACTGAGCTTGATTCAGAAGAATTAGATGATTACAAACAAGGATTTGAAAATGCTATTATGGAATTCCATAGGAAATATAATCTTAAGAGTAAGAAAACTTTAGATACCCCCAACAAAAATAGTTCTGAGAATCCTGCTAAGAAAACCTTCGATACTGTTGTTAAGAAAATCACAGACAATTCTGCCAAGAAAGCTGCTAATAGTTCTGGCAAAAAGATAGTAGAAACTCCTGCCAAAAAGATAGTCGAGAGTGCTTCCAAAAATAATCAAACTAATATCCCAACCACCTGTCAACAAAAAGAACCTGTATCAAAAGAAATTGCTGATAAATCTGCATTTCTAAACTTGAGTAAGATTCAAGCATCATTCAACATTGAGAATGAATTAGCAAAACTAAAAATTCCCATTCCTCTAACATAGTTAATGAATAAAATCTATATAGATCTCAAGTAATGAAAGCTCTAAACATATAGGAGAACACATACACTATTAATTTTAATGATGATCTACCTGAACTCTTATTTGGGCCAGAAGTTGATGGTAAACCGCAGGAAGGAGTTGTTCCTCCATTCTATGTTAGCCTCAATTTTCATGATAAAATTCTTCATAATTCTATGTTATATTCAGGTGCTTCGCACAATTTAATGCTCAAAACTGTTATGGAAAAACTTTGACTTGACATTACCAGACCTTATAAAGATTTATATTCATTTGATTCCATCAAAGTAGGGTGCCTAGGTCTCATCAAAGATATGTGTGTTACTTTAGCTCAAATCCCAACCAAAAGTCTAGTAATGGATATAGTTGTTGCAGATATACCCCCTAAGTATGGCATGATGTTGTCACACTCATGGGGAGAAAAATTACAAGGGACCCTAAAAATGGACATGACCTTTGCTACCATACCAGTGTTTGGTCAGCAAAGAATATTATATAGGGAAACTTTGATGAAATTCATGGTGAGTAGTCAGGACAAACCACACAACTATCCTCTTTACTCTGTCCACTCAGATTTAGACTCTTTCATTCTTTATAATGATGGAGATATCAATACTCAGGTTACTAATGCAGAAAATGATATTTATGAAACAAATGAAAACCAAACAAAAATACTGGAACAAAACACTGAGCTTGAACTCTTTGGAACATGAGCTTTGATGGATCTTGTAGCAGAGAGGGTTCTGGAGCAGGAGTGTGGGTTTCAAACACAGGAAACAATCATGCTGGAGGTCATTCATACAAGCTCAATTTTCAATGTACCAATAATATAGCTGAGTATGAAGCACTTCTATTAGGATTGCAATTGTTGAAAAAATTTGGTGCCAAAATAATTTCCATTCATGGGGATTCTGAGTTAATCATAAAACAAATTAAAGGAGAATACTCTGAAAAGCATCCTAGATTGAGAGCATACAAAAATGCTGTGCTTAATTTTTTAGAAATTTTTGTGGAATATGATCTTTCTGCAATTCCCATAAATCAGAACATCCTTGCCAATGGTCTGGCCTTTTCATCCAACACCTGTAAAATGCCTCACCCCAATAGACAATATATAGTGGAAGTAAAACATCAACCAACTGTACCAAACAATATGAGGTATTGGCAAGTGTTTGGCAATGAAAAACAAATTGAGAAATTTCTGCAGTCTAAGGATGAATATGAAGAAGATAATATAGATTTATATTGTGAATTAGAAGATCAAATAGTTGTACATTCTAATGTAGAAAAATAGTTAGATAACTCAGATGTAAATATTCATGTAGATAAAGTTGTAAATAAAGTAGAATTTCTTGAAATAGAACCAAAGAAAGAAGAGTTTGAAATACTTGAGCTAAAGGATAATGTTTTACCTAGAGGTTTAGTTCCATTAGAAGAATTGTTTGATTTCAATGATGTAGCTAAGAAGCCTAAGATTGAGCCCATAGGTTAAGATGTAGAAGAATATAACATAGGTAGTGAAAAAAATCCCAAAATGATAAAATTGTCCAAATCATTGCCAACTGCTGAAAAACAAAAATACATTGCTTTATTCAAATAATTCATTGATGTCTTTGCGTGGAGTTATGAAGATCTCAAATCTTATGATACTAGTATTATACAACATAAAATCCCAATTAAAGAGGATGAGAAACCATTTAAGCAAAAAATTCGAAGAATAAATCCAGTTCTGATGCCTCTGATTAAGAAAGAAATTAAAAAGATGTATGATGCTAAAATCATATTTCCTCTTAGGTACTCTAAATGGGTTTCCAACATAGTGCCAACTAGGAATAAAACATGAGAAATCAGGTTATGCATAGATTTCAGAAATCTTAATAAGGTTGTTAGGATGAATTTTAATCGCAAGTGTACGAAAAAATCTCACTTTAGCTGTGCATAACAAATAGCCCTAACATCAAAGATGGCTGCCAATTTCTTTAGATCTGTAGTTAGTTGACCAAGATAAATGCTACAAAATCTAGATCTATGCAGTAAAAGACATTAAGTAGTAAATAAAAGTAAGAGTTGCTCCATGCATCCAATAGACAAGACAAGAATATTTTTAATTTTTTTTTGTATTTTTGACACTTGGTAAGGGAACATAGAAAGATGTTACTAGTCCCCCTCAATGGGATGAGTTCTTGTAAGGCCTCAGCACTTCATATTTAAGATCTCTCTCTCTCTTGATGGTGTAGAAAATGAGAAAAATGAAACAAGGAATACAAAAGAAAATGGTATGAAAATCGCTAATGATGATGATCAATTCGAATAGAAGATTATAGATCAATTAGAGTGATCCTTTAGAAGAACTAACAGGTGGTGATGAATTCGGAAAAAAACCTTCTATTTATAGCAAAAATATTGAGTTGGTCTAGATATTGGTGCATGATTAAAATAACATTAACCAAATCTAGATCCACCTTTTATGGAATATTTTATTATATTTGTTGGAGGGAAAAAGTATTTGACTTGGGTCAAATCCCTTTATTTGTGAATAATAAATAAATGAATGATTTATTTATCATTTTAAGGAAGTGGTTGAAAGATAATCAAATAAATAATGATTTATTTAAATATTTTTCAAATAATTTAGATCATTGTAGAATATTATTCAAAAAATGAGATTTAAATAGTTATTCCCTAGAAAATAATAATCATCATGATTTATCTATTAATTTTCTCGTTTTAGTTTAAATAAGTGAGAGATATTAATTAAACTATTGTTTAACTAATTATTTTTTGAGGAAATTCAAACAAATGTGTATTTATTCAATATTTCCTCATGGGGTTTCCTGTTTAGACCATAAACAACTTAATAAATTAAGGATTACTAAGTTATTTTTCATAGTGAAAGCAATTTTACTTAGGGTAAAATTGGTCTTACATGGTGTACTTTGGTCTATCTAATAGTAACACGTTAGATGACCAAAAAATGGTGTAACAAAGGTCTCCCTAAAAGACAACTACCCTTTGTAAAAAATGGATCACACATTATAGAAAGTAGTTGGATCTAGTAGGATTTATTTATTAGATGGTTTCTCAGGCTACAACCAAGTCTTAGTTCATCCTGATGATCAGGATAGAACAACTTTCACTTCTCCATGGGGCACCTTCATTCATGTGAAGATGCCCTTTGGATTAATGAATGCTGGAGCCACATTTCAAAGAGCAATGGATATTGCCTTTGCTAATGAAATTGGCAGGTTTATTGTGATCTAGATCTAGATGATATTACGGTCTACTAAAAAAATGACGAGGAACATTTGTTACATCTGAGAAGAGCATTTGAGAAATGTAGAAGGTTTAGAATTTCATTAAATCCTATGAAAACACTTTTTGGCCTTGAAGAAGGAAAACTTCTGGGTCATATCATTTCTAAAGATGGTATTAGGATTGATCCCAATATATTTGAAGCTATTTTGAAAATCAGTCATCCTAGAAACACTAAGGAGCTTCAATCATTTATTGGAAAAATAAGTTTCCTAAGAAGGTTCATTCCCAACCTTGCATAACTTCTTAGAAATATAAAAAATATGCTGAAAATAGATTCATAAATAAGATGGAACATTGAATCCAGACAATCATTTGATCAAGTTAAACAAGCATTAACAAAAGCACCAGTTCTGATCAGTCCATATTTCACTAAAGATTTTATAATGTTTTCTTTTGCATCTGAACACACTGTTGCAACTATGCTTTTACAGAAAAACAATGAAGGATTTGAACAACCCATTGCATTATTTAGTAAGGCTTTAAGGGATGCTGCGTTGAAATATAACATCATGGAAAAATAAGCCTTTGCATTAATAAAAGCAATAAAATATTTCAGAGAATATATCCTACATTCCCATATAATTTCTTATGTACCAAATTATGTGGTCAGGGATATTTTAACTCAAAATGGACCAGATGGTAAAAGAGGTAAATGGATTGCTATCATTCTTGAGTATGCCATAGAAATCAAGCCCACTAAGGATATCAAAGGACAAGGACTAGCCAAATTGATGGCTGAGTCTAACTTTCATGCATTGGATATCAACTTTGTTGCTGCATTAGATGATCAAGAGGAGCAGGCGACTCCAAAAATTAATGAGGCTTTTCTGACCTCACCCTGGTATGCAGACCTTATATTTGTTTTATTCAATTTAAATGCTCCTCCTAGTTTAACAAAGACAAAGGATAGATTTCTAAATTTAAAAGCAGCAAAATTTTGCATCACAGATAATATTTTAAATTGGAAAGATGCTCGTGGTATTTTACTAAAGTGTCTATTGAAGGATGATGCAGAAAGAACCATGTAGGAATTCCATGATGGTGATTGCGGTGGACATCTATACTAGAAAAGCACTGCTAACAAGATCCTTAGAGTTGGTTTCTACTAGCCTACCCTTTTCCATGATGTCCATAAGAAAGTAACCTCTTGCCAAAAATGCCAAATATTTGAGGGAAAAAGAAAACTATTTCCTCTGCCTCTAAAACCCATATCTGTTGAAAGTCCTTTCCAACAATGGGGATTGGATTTCATTGGAGAAATCCGTCCACCATCCTATGCCCAACACAAATGGATTCTCACAATCACTTATTACTTTAATAAATGGATTGAAGCCACACCTTCCAGAGTAGCCACTGATGCTGTTATTATTAAATTTCTGGAAACCAATATCCTCTCTAGTTTTAGCTGTCCAAGCAAGCTCATTACAGATAATGTTGCAGCCTTTAAATCCAAGAAAATGATAGATTTCTGCAGTAAATATCATATTACTTTGGGACATTCAACTGCTTAATACCCTCAAGGTAATGGGTTAGCTGAATTCTCAAATAAGAGTTTGGTCAACATCATAAAAAGCTGTTAGAAGACAACAAAAAGTCATGGCACAACAAGTTAATTAATGCACTTTGGGCTGTTAGACTTAATACAAAGAATCAATTGGCATGTCACCATAGCAATTGGTTTATGGGATGGATGCTATTTTTTCATCCTCTTTGGGAGTTCTAGTTATGAAGATAATTTAGGAATTGCAGGTTGAGCCAAATGACACTCAGAGGAGGATTAATCAGACTATTCAATTGCAGAATTCTAGGGAAGAAGTCTACGATAAAACATAAGTTATCGACGAGAATGTCAAAAAGATTTTTGACAGAAGAACTAAAGCAGATGATTTCAATTTCGGTGACAAAGTTTTAAAGTGGGATTCCAGAAGAGAGGACAAAGGAAAACATGGGAAATTTGACAATATTTGGAAATGACCTTACATCATTTATGCTTTCAGAGGACACAATGCATTATTTCTTAAAGATCTAGATGGAACAAAAATGCCTAGTGGGCCTGTGAATGGGGAATGTTGAAGGATTAATTTTCTTAGCCATAGATTTCTTACATGAAATCATTGAAAATATCATTATCTTTATTTTTTTGATTGGGTAACCTATTGACAGAAGTTGAAGCCCGCAGAGAAGGCCCTAAGCTTTTGATTGATATGCTACCATATTTACTCCAACAATAGAAAGAAATCAGGTGCAAACATTGCTGAAATGGAACACTCAAGGCTATTAATCAAATGTTCTTGGGACCTCACATGGAGAAGTGCCATCCCCAGCTGGAGCCATTGTTAGGGTCCTATAATTTATAGGATATCAAGGTGATTGAGTATTTTATCTCTGTAATCTTATATTGTAAATAATTTTCAATCTGCAAATGATTTCCAAAAAATATTTATAAAAGAAAATGAAAAGAGGGTATATCTAAAAAATTAATAAAGAGAAAAAGAAGAAAAGAAATAAACATTGAAAAAAGAATAAAAAAGAAATCAGAACCCCACAAAAGAAAAACAAAAGAAAATAACACTGAAGGTGATGCAAATTCGAATGCCACTACTAATAGATAGTTTTCTTTCTGTCAAATGAAATAAGGTTGTGCGCAGCTTGTTTAAAATCCCACAATGAGTAGCTATTTGTTTAAACTGTTAGGGTCCCATAATAATAGGATTCATAATTTTTTAATTGACTTTGATAGTCTTGTAAAGATGTACATACCTTGCTTTCTGCAAGTTGTTTTCCCATATTTTGAAAAGTGAAAAATAATAAAAAATAAAAGAGGGTAAAAAGTCCTAAAAGAAAGATCAAAGGACTTAGAAAAAGATAGACCCCAAAAGAAAAAGAGATGAAAATAAGACCTTAAAGTGAGCAAGTCAAAATGCCACTACTATTTACTTTATTGCAAGAATAATGATTATGTGTAGATTGTCAAATAAATGCCATAATCCATGATTAGCTAAACAGTTTAATCTTAACTTTTCATTCTTTGAATTTCATGTTCTAGATAGAAAAGAAAGATGTGTCAAATAGTATAAACTTGACAAATCAGTAGATAAGATAGAGAATAAATGAGAAGCTCAACAGTTTAATCTGAGCCCTGGGATGAAATAAGGTTAGATTTAGATATATTTATGCTTTAAAAGAAAAACTGATTTAGGGTTGCAAGCCTAAATGCACCCATGAAAATCAAGAAAAAATGTTAGAAATAAAGATGGGTAGGTAGAAAGAAGTTGTGCAAACATGTAATAAATCATCATCGGGCAAAAATCACTAATTTCCCCTTCCCCACAAATATTCAATATTCTAAACTATCAGTTAAAGAGGCTCAAAGCATTTCTCTGACTTTTGTTGGGACCAGACCCAAGGCTCGATGAGTGATTGGTTAAAAATATTGAATTCCCACACTAGACCCACATTCATGGACATTTACCCTTCATTCATAATCATAATCCCCAGTTCCTAAGTAAAAACCCATTTTTACTTAGTAAAAGTAAAACCCTAAGTAACTAATTTCATTTTCCTTTCAAAACACTCAAAACCCATGAAATACATTTTACCCTAAGATAAAAGTGTGCAAAACAAAAGAAACAACAATGCTTTATTTTGTCTATCATTTTTCACTTTACTTAGATTTAAATTATGTATTTTCATATCCCCTACACTTCATCCTTTATTTTATATTAACTACTAACTATATATATTAATTCCCTAAGTTACACCCACCTATATATTATTAAATCCCTTTTATTTTAATAAATCAACAAAACCCCTCTATTTTAAGTTTTAAACCAAAGTTTAATACCTCATGTGCGCAATATTAAAACCCCACCCTATCCCATTGGTTTAACATATCTATATATAAATATCCTGCCCCCTATAGTTTTAAAACAACTGTTAAAAGTTGAAAAACTATATAATATTAAACTTGCGCCAATATAAATGATTTAAACATTGGTTAATGTTTGAATTAACATATAAACCTTATCCTACCGCATCATATTAAAACCTAAGGTTTTAAACTTCGTTTAAAAACGATTATTTCTAAAAGTTTAAACCGACCCCGCCACATATAAACAACCCCGGTCCCACTCCCCAATCTCAATGCAGCTCTCACAAGAGATTTGGATCATTCGTAGCCCAACTCCAAGATTCGATGGAGGGAATCTCATATCGCAAATAAACTTGGGCATTATTTCCCATTTCAAAACTGCACGAAATGGGCAGTATTGAGATTTTCTCTCTCCTCCATGTGCCCCCTTGTCATTGGATCGCATTCAATCGCTCCAAAACTACTTACCACTCAAATGGTGCACGATAATAGCTTGTGGTTTTGACTCTTTAAGCCTGTAAACCACCTTCCCGCCCGATGTGACTGCCATTAATTTCCCGTTAAGCCCTAAATATGTCCAATATACATGGGAAATGCATTTCATTTCCTCTTTTCTGCACATTAACCCTGTATAAGCTCTCGACTGTTAAAACGAACCTTTTTACATCGTTTTCAAGCCAAAAATCCTGCAAAACTCAACCAAAAACCATTGAAGATTGTTGAGGAGCTCTGAAATTTCTCCAGAGATCAGCAAGAAACTGTTCAACATGTTCGAAGACTTCAAAAACCACTTCGAAACCCTGTATCTGCGAATAACAGGTTTTTCTTCCAAATTAACCCTGTTTCAAATTGAAAAAACCTTTTTTAAAGATAAATTTCATTCAAAGCTTCAAAACCAACCACTGAACTCTATCAAAAAGTCCAAAAAATAGGCCAAACCCTGTCAAATTTTCTGCAAAAACCCTGTTTCCTGCTGCGCATTGTTTTAAAGAGAAACTGTGAGTTTTTATAGTTTCTATAAATTGTTTAAGCTCTAAAATAAGCCATAAATCCTCTGAAGGTATCCTAAATCCTCTGTGCCCAATCTCTAAGTGATTTTCAGCCCAATTTCTCAGTAAAAGAACTCAAGAAACCCTTGTTTCTTGTTTCTAAACCATCAAAAGCATGTACATCCTATTTTGACAGTTAAAAGCCCATATTTTGACCATCTTCATCCAAGAAACCTTTGCTAAAATAAAAATACCTTGGAAAACTGTCTGAAATTGCAGAGGTAGCCAAAATGCCAAAAAATCAGAGTTCTAGCAATCCTAAAGGTTCCAAAGTGCCTAAATCAACTCCAAATATGACTTCTAAGACTCCTATTGTTGTGAATCCTTTGCAACCCCCTGTCATAGACATTGAGAATATTCCATTAGCTGATACTGATTACAAGATAACCGACCCAATTGTTGAGTTTAATCTGCTAGATATTCATAGTTGGAGCTACGAGAAGTCCTTAGATAATCAAGAAGAACTCCATATTTGTGAATCCCACTTGCCCAAATATGTTGTTCCATAACTCATCCATGCCAAGAAGTCATTAGGTTATGTCAACAGTATTATGTGCTTGAGTAGAGAGCCATAGTAAATGCCAACAAAGAAGTTCTTCTCACCATTACTACTGAATCCATCAACCAAATGCTACAACTACAACCTGATCCTCAAGCAGTCCCTTTATCCATAGAGGCCCTTACCAAGTTGTATATTGGCCTTGATTTTCCTAAGAGATTCATGATTTTCTAGACATTTATGCCTTTGCATGTAGAAATTCCTGAAATAAATCCCCCATATTCCACTTCCAGATTCCCAGAATGTTTAAGACACGTGATTTCCATGCTTTCATTCATCCTAGGGTATTTCACTGATGAATACACAGATGAATCCATCTTGGGTTTCTTATCCACTTTTACCCCAGGACAACCCCCATCTATAATCTTTGATTATGCTGGTTTCATTGCAGACAATATTCATCATCAATTGACCAATTTTCCAATTGAAGGAGTGTTCAGATACACATCCTTCCTCTTCCACATGTTTTTATATTTTCAATCAGATAATTTTCCAGTTACTCTTCAAAAACTTGACATAGAGGGAAATCCTCTTTCTGTCATTTTCTGGACTACTTTGCTTAGGAAAGAGTGTGCATATTTCACTTATGCAAAATTTTCAGAATTGTATCAAAATGTTAACAAAAACAGAAAAACCAAGGATAAATGAAGAAATGAAGAAGATATTACAGTTGTCAGAGCAGAATAAATTTGGTGATTGGTACTTATATGAAAAACATATTGAGATTAGAGTTTTTGGGTCAAATTTGTTACCTTACAAGTTACCCAAACATGTTTCAATGAGGATCTTTGCCTTGGAGTATATCAGGCAGATCCTAAAATCTGATTCTATAAATTTCATGGCAGCAAAGGAGAAATCTGAGTTCAAATTAAAGAATCAGATAGGGCCATTCATCTGCAATCATAGGGATGCAGATAAAGAAGCAGCAAAGTAGCTATTGGAATTCAGATTTGAAGAAAGCTTTCCTTGGAATTATGATCCACAAGGGACCCTAAGTAAACTGAGGGTTAAATGTAAGTTAACCCCCTTCATTCATGAAACAAAGCCAGAGATAGAAAAATATGAAAATCAGACTAAGTGGACAGAGAATACCTTAATAGATGCAATAAAGAAAAGTGGTACTAGTCACACTTTAGAGATTGTATATCAGCCAGAAAAATACACCAAGAGAGTAAGGGAAGAAGGTGCCTATGTTGCTGAAACAACAACTGAAACTAAATTCAAGTTAATATAAAACAAAAGGCCTAAGTTAAATTCAATAAGTAAAGAGAAGGTAGCAATTGATGTTGAAGAAACAAATCTTACAGATACCAACGCAGATGTTGCCACTGTCATCATCAATGAGTCAGTTACTAAGAATCAGAACAAAGAAATAGTTGACAATGAAGATGCATAGTTGATATAAAGACAATAGAGCATGAAAGCCTCTACCTCACAGGCAGCTGAAGAGAAAGATCTGGACATAAAAAAAAATACAAACAAATCAAACTAAAGAATGAAGAGATCAAAAACAATATTTATTCTCAATATTTCAAGCAAACACCAAGTGTGCAAAACAGACTTCTATCTGCATTTGATTATTCAAACAGCAAGCTAATCATGTCAGTATTTCAGCCCACAGTCAAATCCCCAAAGACAGTGACAGATTATAAAAAGGTTGATTTGGAAGTCCAAAGAGAAAAGATTCATGCCCTTTATTAGATTAAATTCCATAGACAGACTTCAGAAATTTTGTACTCTACTGTTACAACTAAAGCCATGAGTGCTCAAAAACTCCAGAACACCATCTCTAACATGAAAGATCAGATGAAAATGGAAAAAGCATTTTTGTATGCTAAATATCTAAGAATAAAATCCTTGGAAGAACTAGTTTTGCAGGTGGGATATGACCCTGCTAATGTCAAAGCAGCAAAGTTATTAGTCAAGAAGAAAAATGAAGATATTGCAGCTTTGAGGAAACAACGTAAACTTCCTCAAAGTGAACATCCTCAAACCAAGGAGATAATAGAAGGAAAGAAAGAAAAATATGACATGATGAATTTTATTTTTCAGTTAACAACCCAAATCAAGGAAATGGAGATTCAGATGGACACACTTTTCTAGGAGAAAGAAACACCAAAAAGTGCCAAAAATTCCTATAGTTATTCCCATAATCACTACAGCCGTGCCTTCAATTTTAACTGAAAATTTGGCACCCAAAGAATCACTGGCTGCTGCAGTGCCAGTAACTTCATCCACAACCTCATCTACAACAGCAGTTCATCCTACAAATGAGGCCAACAAATTAGTAATAGCTATGGAAGAAATGTCTCTTAAGACAAGTGAAATCAGAAGATTAAAATGGATAGTATAAAATCTTGAGAATTTAAACAAATTGGCTCAAATAAATGCAAAAAAACATGAGAAAAAGGCCATCCGATTAAATGAAGAATTGAAGAAATTGCAGAAGGAATTGACCTTGAAGGAACATATTTCCTATGTTAAAAATAATTTGTGGAACAAAATCATCGAAGCCATCAATGATGTATGGCCCTCCATCCAAGTGATTTTTGAACAAAGAGACTTACTAAAAGCAGCATTAGAAGAAATCCAAAAGACTAAAGAGGAATTGGATAACAAACCAGAACACGCTTTGGAAATGATAAAGTTCCTTAACAACAAGAATAGGCAAGAATTGGAAGAACTTGAAATCACTGATAGAACTGAAACTGTCCTTGAGATAAAGAAGGTTATCACCAAAAAGAACCTGATGAAGCAGTTAGAAGAAAAGTGTGATAACATGAACATTTCCATAACTAGGTTCATGGTCAAATTTGAAAACTTGAGGTAAAGGAGTTTGCCTAATATTTTGGTCATCAATGACAAGTTGATGCCTCATGAAGATTATAACAAAAAGATCAGAGAATATGCCAAGGAACAAGTTAGTGGACAAGGCATTCCAACGGGAAAAGTCATACTTAGAAGTTTTGAGGACTTATTCTATTTACAACATGAAATTTAACATTTGTTTGTCATCAAGCCAACTTTCTCCAGGTACACAGAAGCAGATGAAAATTTCAAAAAGTTGAAGAAAATACAAATTCCGAGTGATGAAGTTTGGCAATCATTAACAGATTTACTGTAAAAGGTAAAAAGGCAGAAAGGTAATAGTGAAAACAATTTGCTGAAATTTGCAATCAAACAGATTTTTATAGCAGTAAAGATCTTTTACAGAGTTTAAAGAGTATCAGAGGTTAAAGAGAATCAGTAAAAGAGTATCAGTTAAAGAAAATCAGATTTCTAAACAGACTTGAAATATCTAAAGCTATATAGAAAGACAACAAGGTAGGCAACTGCTTCTTATCCTCAATCAATTTCTATTTCTTTTGGATAGATAGGACAACTTGTTGATTTGTTAAGCAGCTGTCTCTATTATTGTTATAAAGATATTTTATTTCCCTTAGATAATTCCTAGAAGCTTTCTAGGATATTTTGTTAACAATTATGTATAAATACTTCATCTTTAGAAGTATTAGTGTGGAATAAATTGCTGAAGATTTCTATAGTCATTTTTGTGGACTTGAAGGGGCTTTTTGTGTTTAAATTTCAAGTAGCAGACTGGATCAGATCAACTAACATCATATTTCAGGATTCATGTGATGAGCTATTTGGAGTGAAGTATTTTCTAAATTTTTCATTGTTATCTTTCTTTGTTACATGTAATCCATAATGTTTTCCAAATTTGAATGAATGAATAGGAGGATTACTTCAGGATTTGTTAAAAGCACCCTGTCTTAACTATTTGTCATTTCTATGTTTTCCTTTGATTTCCAGTGTAGGGAACCCTTAATTGCTCCCTCTCTTGTTTGACCTCTTCCTACTACTTCTCTTTTCCGGATCAAAGAACCCTTCATTGCTCTTTATTCCGATCATGCCATCTCACAAAACAATTTTCCAAGATATCCAAGGGTTATCTATCTTGCCCTGAAAACATTTGACTTTTTGACCTTGATCCCAGCTCTGTATGCTTGATTTTTCACTCTTTAGCCCAATGGACAAAAATATTTCCCACTATCCATCTCTTTTAGTGATTTTTCCCACCAAACCAATCAAAACAAAACCAATTGCACAATCATAACTAGCCTAATATTTTATAAAAACAAAACAAAGTTAAATCTTATAGAGAGCCCTCTCTGAACCCTAGGAAGGCTAGATCCTAGAGTTTAAAAGTTGGTCTGTGGTTACCTCTAGTATTCTCAACTAAAAACCAAAAAATCTCACAACTAGAGAATTACTGGAGTGATAACGTACTGGCGACCATACTAGGGATCTAACCAGTCTTTAGTTGTTAAATAAAACTTAAAGGAAATCATTTTTATCATCTTTTTCCCTTTAATATTGTTTAACTAGTTGTGAGTATAAAAATTTGTAATTCTGGCTTCTAGGAAATTTTATTATACCAGGTCTAAGCCGGACCCTAAACTTGCTGTTATAGTAGACAACCCAGACAGAATAGGAAAAAAGAAAAAACAGAGAGAAGATTTATATGCTAAAGTTTCATTAAAAAGAGTCAATTCACTACCCCAAGAATTAGTAAGTTTGCAAGATATAAAGTTTGATTTAGAATTTGAACATTCTTTATTCAGGACCAAATCTGATAGTAATTTAAGTACTGCTGTTTTAGACCCTGTTTTTATTTCTTTTTTGGAATCAAAACATAAAATTTTTGCAGCAAATTCTGAATTAAAGAAAGTTAAAAATCAAGACAGAATTGAAGAAATTAATGCTACTATTCTTAAAGAAATTGACGAAGCCATAGAATTAGCTCAATCGTTAGATTATACATCTAAACCTTCTATTCCCCATTTAGAAACCACTACATCATCTATAGTTTCTACTACCATTCAATCCACAGATCCATTTAGTCCTAGATTACCCTTATAGCCTAGAAATTTATTTCCTTCATCCCCTTCATCCACTAGCTTCACCACTACTTTCTCAAGCACATCATTTTCATTTCCTAGTAGTTCCATATATATTCCAGTTTCACTTCTCAGTAACTCAACTTCATCCTTTAGTTCTTCAACTACTTTTCTAGTTCAACACCTCATAATCCAGTTTCATCAGTCACTACTTCTAGTTTAGCTCCAAGTACCTCTACTTTACCTCCTAGCCAAGCTATAATTCAAGCTATGACTGCTAGGTATGCTCCCCTTGTTCTTCCAGGACAACTTCATGACATGCCCCAAGACTACCAAAGTAAAATACCACAGTTTGATGCTACTACACATTATACTGCACAACAACACATAAGCAAAATGACTGATTTCTTTGAACTCCATGAGATGGATGAATCAGATGTACAAATGAGGTTGTTTGCACAAAATTTAACAGGAGAAGTAAATAAATGGTTTAAAGGTCTTACTGTAGGTAGTATAGCTGATTTAGCTATTTTTCATAAATTATTTTTAAATTAATGGGAAAATAAGAAAAATCCTTTGCAAATTTTGTCCGAATTTGATGTAATGAAAAGAGCTCCAAATGAATATGTACAAGACTACTGCACTAGATATAACAGTGTTTACAATTCAATTCCTACAAATCTAAAGCCCACTCTTGACTCTGTCTTACTCAAATTCCCAGATGGATTTGACACTGACATGACATATCAGTTAAGAGAAATAAATGCAGAAACATTAGAAAGAATGCAAACAGATGCAACAAGTGTAGAAGTAAACATTCTAGCTAGAAAAGCAAGATTAAGAAATGAGAGGAGAGTGACCATGAAAGAAGAAGCCTCTAGTTCAGACACTAAAATAGCAATGTTAGCTAAAACCTTAGAAAGGATGATGGATACATTAGATAACATAGAAAGAATACCTCAATGGGATAATCAACAACAAATCAGAAATCCCAATTTTAGAAAAAGCACAAATTTAGGAAAATCAAAAGATTCAACCCCATACCAAACAATAAGACCTCCCTTTCAGGAGAACTATGCTGAGAGTTCTCAAAACAATGATGATGATGAGGATACCATTAATTTAATGGGAATAGATGATAATAACACTATCTTTCTCACACAGGAAGATCAAGAGTTATTTGAACTCCAACAAATCCAATTAGATTTAGGGGAATCCTTTGATTACAAACAGGGTTATGACTTTGCCATCAGTGAAGTACACAGTCAATATAACGTAAGAAGTAAGAAAAATAATGATTCTTCTACTAAGAAAACATCTCAAACACCAAATAAAAAAACAGTAGAAGCTCCCAAAACAAAAGTTCTGCAAATTCTCCTTAGCGAAAATAAGAAAAACTCTGGTTCTTCCCAAAAGGTTTCCAGCCCAAAGATATCACCAAGCCTTAAGATTGTGGACATAACTAATGAATTTTCTCAAGCTGCAAAAGATTCACAAAAATCTGCTGCTCCTAAAGCATCTAATTCTGATAAAACAATAACCTTAGATACTGAAAAACTCAATGCTGATCCTAAATCAACATATCCAAAAGCTTCCACTGCAAAAATAGCTTTGGACAACTCTAAATCTGAACAAACATCTACTGCCTCACAAACCACTCCTAAGAAAATAAAAAGCAGTAAAACTCAGGACACTCAAACTGAAACTGAAAAGAAGACTGTAGAAAAACAAGATAAGCCAACACAAACTACAGTTACCAAAGAAGAATTGATTCAAATAAGTAAATCACAACCTACATTCAACATACAATCTGAAAATACCAATTCCTTTGACAGAATTGGTGAAACATGACTTGTATAAATCAACCATAACTGAAATATTAAACATAAATGATGGAGAAGATTCCATAAATCTGAATGATGATCAACTAGAGTTGATTTTTTGCCCAGATGTGAATGGAAAGCATTTAGATGGAGTAGTTCCTCCATTTTACATTAGTTTAACTATTCATGATCAAATCCTACACAATGCAATGCTAGATTCAGGAACTTCACATAATTTAATGCCCAAAGCTATAATGGAAACTCTGAACTTAGACATCACAAGGCCCTATAAATATTTATTTTCATTTGACTCAAGTAAAGTAAAATGTCTAGGTTTAATCAAAGATCTGTGTGTAACTTTAGTTCAATATCCTGGTAAGAGTATATTAATGGACATTGTAGTAGCTGATATCCCACCTAAATATGTAATGTTACTATCTCGCTCATGGGGAGAAAAGTTACAGGGATCTCTACAATTGGACATTTCTTATGCTACTATATTAGTTTTTGGTCAACCTAAGAAGTTATATAGGGAAACATTAATGAAATATATGGTAAGTAGTGCTGAAAGGTCAATAAATTACCCAATTTATACCACACCTACTGATTTAGACTCTTTCATCCATGTAATGCAGAAACTGATAATGAAATCAAGACAAAACAAAGAGAAGAAAAAAAAACACCAGGCAATGATAATATTTCTCATGAATATTTATGGCATTTATACTTTGATGGTTCAGTAAATAAATTAGGAGCAGGAGCAGGAGTATAGATAACAAATATAGAGAAAAATCATGCATAAGGCCATGCTTTCAAACTGAATTTCAAATGCACAAACAATATGGCTAAGTATGAAGCCCTCATTCTAGGACTCCAAATAATCAGAAATTTAGGAGGAAAATAATAGCAATAATGGGAGATTCAGAATTGATTGTTAAACAAATTAAAGGTGATTATTCTGTTTACAATCCTAGACTTGGCTGATATAGAGAGACTGTACTAGATTTGATTAGTGATTTATTGGAATGTAATTTCTCTGCAATACTAAGAAGGCAAAACTTACAAGCACATTCTTTAGCAACCTTTGCTAGTACTTGTAATTTACCTTTTCAGTCCAATCATATGTATACTGTAGAAGTAAAACATAAGCCAATAATTCCAGACAACCTCAAATATTGGCAAATTTTCTCACAGGACCAACAAATTTATCATTTTTTGAATAATGAAGGTGAATTTCAGAACTGTAAGATAGACACTGATTGTACCATAGATCAAGATTTAGATGCTGAAATTGATTTAAATAATGTAGATGTAAATAAAGTAAAGTTTGCTAAACCCACTAGATTTAGTCAATAAGATATAGATAAATTAGCGAGAGTAGAAATTGATGAGATAATTGATGAAGAATCTGAAATATTAAATCTCAAAGACAATTTCTTACCAAAAGGTTTAACTCCTTTAGAACACCAAATTCCTGTAAAAGAAGATCAAAAACCCTTTAGACAAACCATCTATTATTTTCAATTTCAGCCAATTCTTGGCTGACAACATCCATGAGCAGTTTATTAAGTTTCAGACTGAAGAAGTGTTTAAATAATCTTCCATTTTGGTATATATGTTTCTATATTATCAGGCAAATAGGTTCAAATTTGCTATGCAGAAGCTTGATGAAGAAGGAAATCAACAATCATTGATATTCTGGACATATTTAGCAATGAAAGAACAAAAAGAATTCTCTTATAAACAGTTCATTGAGCAGTCTGGTCACACAACTATGAGTGTCCTAAGATGTACAATAGAACTCAGGATAAGTGAAGATATTAAGAGAACTCTATATTTGACAGATAAGACCAAGACAAGAGACTAGTATCTGTACCAGAATTACACCGAGATCAGAGTCTATGGATGTGATTTTGCACCTTATAAGCTCCAAAAATACCTCCCCATGAGGATTTTTTCTCTAGAATATATCAAACAAATTCCGAATTCAGATGAAATTCATTTTGTATCAGCCAAGAAGAACTCCCAGTTCAAAATCAAGACACAAGTTGGGTTTTTTATTTGCAATAATAGGTCAGCAGGGGGGGAGGTAGATAAGATTTTTAAATAGATGAAGTTCAGCCTGAGTTTCACCTGGTCCTATGGCCCTCTAGGAATCATTTCAAATATGAGAGTAGAAAAAAAAACTACTCCTTACATTCATACCCAGAGGCCTGAGAGAGAAAGATATATGAACCAATCAATATGGGCTGAAAATAAATTACAGGAAGCTAACGAGCAGTTGGTATCAACATCAACATCACAGGCTCCTGTCCCACAGGAGAAAGCAGTTAAAAGACAAAGAGAAGAAGAGTCACCTTCAGTGACTGATAGTGCAGGTAAATAATTTAAAATGATGTACAGGAAAAGACAAAGCTAAATCCCAAGGTTGACATAGATAAAAATTCAGAGCAAGAAGTAGCTATGGTGATAAACTAAACACCTTCCTCCTCTCAAGTAGGTGGTCAATTCACTGCTTCTCCTACAACATCTTCAATATCTCATGACCAGCAGGAAATTGTCCAGACAACTGAGGTTATCCAAGGAGAGAAGGAGAAGACAGTATTTGATAGGTTCATGGAAATAAAGCTTAAAAATGAAATTCTTAAGAACAACACCTATGCCTAGTTCTGGAAGCAGAATTCTAGCTCTCAAAGTAGGTTACTATCAGTGTTTGATTCAGAGAAGGGAAGGATGTATATGGCCTTCCTTGAGGCCCAAATTCCACAGCCAAAATCAACATCCGATTACAAAAGATAACATTAAAATTTGACATAAAGTACATTCATCCCATTGACCAAGGGGAGATGCATAAGAAGGCAGGTGAAATGATTTCCTCAACTTTGACTAATACAACCATGAATCTTTCTAAATTGCAGGTTTCCTTATCAAATATCCAGTCATAGTTTAAAATGGAGAATATTTCTTCTCTTACAAAGGATACAAGGATTAAATCCTTAGAATATTTAGTAGTCAAGATGGGATATGTCCCTGCAAACGTGAAAGCTACAAAGGAAATAATTAATAAGAAGAATGCTGACATAACAACATTGAGAAAGTAGTTAAAGTTGTCAGCCACTCGAGATCCCCTTACAAAGGACATTGAGGAGACAGAGACCCAGAAGACTGACATGATAAAAATCATCATGGAACAAAATTTGCAAATAAGGCAGATGGAAACTGAAATGGAGACGATGATCAAAGAAAGAGAGAAGAATAAAAATCTGTCTATGAGTCCATTAGATGCTGTGCCTCTTACATCCATTCCTTGTTGTGAAACCAACTCCACAAAGAGAAGAAAAGATATATCAATGCCTTAGAAATAAACTTCGAGGGGGCAACCCCCAATACATTACATGAATGAACAATTATTGGATGATTCAAATTACAAAACCTCCTTTCTATATATAGGAGTCCATGGGGCCATAATGTAATCCTAGTGGGGCCACAATGTAATCCTAGCCAACCTAACAATAATAATTTAATGGCACAATAATAACAATATGGTGGTTACAAGAGTACAATAATAACAATAAGGGAATTACACTAACAACAAAAAGGTACTATACTAGTAATATAGGGACCTAACATGCCCCTCTCCTTCAAAAAAGTGTTGTCCTCAATGCTTGAGTAGCTTTGGGTGCTTCTGTATAAAATTCTCATCCTCCCATGTAGAATCTTCAGTGGGTAAGTTCTTCCACTTAATGAGATACTTTGAAATTGATCGATTCCGTAGTTGTCGAGTTCTTGTTTCCATGACTGCTTCGTGTTCAAATATGATTTTTTCCTTCCTCATTAAGTTCGGAAATATTGTTGGAACTAGAATATTTGTACCCATAACTCCCTTAAGCATGAAACAGTGGCACTGGATACCCAGAAGAAGCAGAAGCTCCACCTAGATGCCATAGTACCAATATTTTGCAACACCTTTTAAGGACCATAGTACTTTGGCGATAATTTATTATCCTTCTTAGCTTGCTTGAGGGACATTTTTGTATGGTTGTAGCCATAAAAATACCCAATCTCCTACATCAAAACTTCTTTCGCTGTGATGTTGATCTACCTATTTTTTCATTCAATTTTGTGCCAAATTCAAGTTATCCTTTAAGAGTTGGAGAACTTCTTGTTGATGCCTGATTTGATCTTCCACTGCTTGAACCTTCGAATTTTCTCTTAAATATGATGTGATGGATGGTGGATAATATCCATAAAGTGCCATAAATGGGGTCATTTTTGCTGCAGTATGGAAGGAAGTGTTATACCACCATTCAGCGAGAGGTAACCACTTGACCCATCATGTTTGTTTATCAGATACAAAACAACGAATATATCCTTCCAAACATTTATTTACTATCTCAGTTTGACCTTCTGATTGAGGATGATAAGATGAGCTATGAGCTAATTGAGTACCCAAACAAGAAACTAACTTCGTCCAAAAATTTCCAGTAAAAATGGGATCTCTGTCACTCACAATAACCCTTGGGTTTCCATGTAGCTTTTGAATTTTGTACATAAATGTAGTAGCAACTGTACTTGCTTTAAATGGATGAGATAATGCACAAAAGTGGCTACTGAAAAGTATATCAACTACCACCATGATGACACTCTTTCCTTCGCACTTAGGTAAACCAATGATAAAATCAATTGAAATCTCCTCCCAACATTGACTTGGAATGGATAAAGGTTGCAGAAGACCCAGGGTCTTAATTGTCTCAAATTTATTTTTCTTGCAAACCAAACATTCCGCCACAAACTTTTGAATATCAAATTTAAGGCCATCCCAAAAAAATTCTTTCTTCACCCCATGGTAAGTTTTTAAAAATCCTGAGTGTCCTTTTAAAGGTGAAGTATGCAATTCCAAAAGAAAATTTTGTTTTAGTTGGGAATTATTACAAATATATAAGCAATATTTGTACCACAAGGAATCATTTTTCCAACTAAATGTATCAGATGTACTAGGATCTCGCTGCAACTTTTGAATGAGTGTCCACACTTCTTCATAATTTTTCCATTCATCCCTTGCTTTGGTTATCTAATCTCGTTGGATAATAGAAATGGCCCAAAGAAATTCTTCCACCTCTTCATTCTTTCTTGAGAGTGCATCTGCAACAACATTATCTTCCCTTTTTTCATAGATGATTTCAAAGTCATCACTCAACATCTTTGTGACCCATTTTTGCTTCTCTTCTGAATATAGTCTTTGTTCCTAAAGGTATTTAAGACTATCATGATCATATTTTACTCTGAAGTGTCTTCTCCCATTAGGTAAGTTCTCCATTTCTTTAGTATGCATACAATATTTCTAACATTTCCTTCTCATAAATAGGTTTCTGTAAATAATTTCCTTTGATTAGATGACTTTCAAAAGAAATGGGTCTTCCTTCTTGCATTAAAACAACACCAATTCCATTTCCTGAGGCATCACATTCCACAATAAAGGTTTTTGTGAAGTCTGGCGTAGCTAAGACCGGTGCTAGGCTCATTGCCTCTTTAAGAAAACAAATGTCTCATTGTATTGTGGAGTCCAGCAAAATGCATTTTCATACATGTTATGAGTCATGTATTCTCCCATAATTCTTAACAAACTTGTGATAATACCCTGTTAACCCGAGAAATCCTCGCAACTGCTTTATGGTTGTGGGGACTTTCCATTTCTTAATGGCTGTAATTTTGTTAGGGTCTACTTTAACACCCTCGTGAGATACAATATGACCCAGATATTCCACCTCTTGTACTCCAAAGAAACATTTGGATGTTTTTTCATATAATTGTTTCTCCCGCAATAGTTTGAGCACCCTTTCAACATGTTCAACATGATCCTTCCAAGACCTGCTGTAGATTAGTATATCATCAAAAAATACTAGAAAAAATTTTCTAAGGAAGGGTTTGAAAATGGAATTCATCAACCCTTGAAATGTACAAGGTGCATTGGTAAGGCTAAAAGGCATGACCAAAAATTCATAATGACCCTCATGAGTTCGAAATTATGTTTTCGGAATATCTTCTGGGCCTTCATTCTAATTTGATATACCTCAATGAAGATCCAATTTGGTAAATAAATTGCTCCATGTAAATCGAAAATCGATGTGAGTGGGGAAATTTCTCTTTAATGGTGAGCTTATTGAGCTCCCTATAATCCGGACACATTTTCCATGATCCATCCTTCTTGTGTACCAATACTACAGGAGCAGAGAAAGAACTTTGACTAGGTTGAATTATACCTGCCTCTAACATTTCTGCAATCATACGTTCAATTCCACTTTTTTGGACATAAAGATATCTATAGGGCCTGATGTTTGGAGGAACACTTCCTGGAATCAAATGAATATCATGAACATGATCATGAATAGGTGGGAGTCCTTTTTGAGTTTCAAAAAACTTGGAATGACCGTCCAAGACTTTTTGGAGATATGCAAAAATAGATGATTTTGAGGTCGGAACTTCCAGTTAGCATAATTGTGCAATTATGCCTCGTTGTTCTTTATTTAGAAGCTTTGTCATGATATTAGAGCTTATTATCTTTCCCGGCTTCCCCGCAATACCTCGTAATTTGACTTCCTTTCCTTCTAAAAAAAATTTCAAGAAAAGTTCTTGAAAATTAAAAGCTGCCGTCCCCAAAGATTGTAACCATTGTACTCCTAGTACAACATTAGCACCTCCCATAGGAATGGAAAGCATTGGAATATTCAATACATATTCCCATGGCTAGCTTGATATTATGGCATTTTCTAGAGAATGAGGCCTTCTCCCATTTGCAACCATCACTTGACATTCTGGTGCCGGGTATAGGAAACAATTCAATTTTGGCTACCTTACAATGAATAAAATTATGGGTACTACCTGAATCAATCAACACTACTACCTTTTTCTTCTTGATATGTCCTTCTATATTGAGAGTTTGAGAAGTGGTAATTCTTGCCAATGCATTACATGATATGGTCAGACTCATTTCTTCCTCTTCTTGGGTTGGTTCTTGGTGTATATCCTCTTCTTGTTCATTTTCTTCTTCCTCTTCACAATCTATGTAAAATAATTTTTTCTCAGCACACTTATGACCTTTAGTGTATTTGCTATCACAACCGTAGCAAAGCCCTTTTTCTTTTTTTTTCTTCCAATTGTTCTGGTTTCAACCTTGTAGGTTATGGAAATCTAGGCATAGCAACACTTCCTTCTTTATAGAAGTGAGTGGTAGGCTTCCTTGCCGCCAATTTTACATTCAACTTTTCTTGCCAACCTGAATGCCTTCTCTAATGAATTAGGTTCCAAAATGCGAACTTCATGTTGGATGCTATCTTTTAAATTACCTATGAAGAGATCAATCCGTGTTCCTCTGGAATATCAATTCCCCTTATATTCAATTTTTGGAAGTCCTCAATGTGCTCCCCCACTAAACCCCTTTGTTTGAGATTTATCAATCACAAGAAGGGGTTGCTCTTTGTATCCTCATAATGTGCTATCATTTCGTCCTTAAAATTTGTCTAAGTGACAATTTTTTTACGGGAGCAAAGCCATCGTTACCATACAAATGTATTTTGTTCTAAATGTAAAGTTGCAATGTGCACCTTTTGTGTGTTTTGCACATTATGGAGATCAAAATATTTCTCCATCTGTAGTACCCATGTTACAGGATCCTTTCCATCAAACTTCCTCATATCCATTTTTGGAATATGGTGGTTATTCCCGCCAACATTAGATTTTATAAAATCACGATTAACATTTATTTTGTTCTCATCATGAGTTTCCTCTACTATATTTTCACCATTAGGAAACATTTCTTTTATCAACTTTGTCAAACCTTCCATGTCTGCTTTCAGATCATTCTTCATGTTTTCCATTTTCTCATTGATCTTAGCTTCCATGTCATCCATCTTAGATTCCATGCCACCTTCCATGCCATCTATCTTAGATTCCATGCCATTCTTCAAACCATCCATCTTAGATTCCACGCCTTTCTTCAAACCATCCATGTCATTTTTTGTTGCTCTTGCGAGAGCGAAATTTGTTGCACTTGCTCTTGTAATTTTGATATGTCATGTTGCCATTATTCGTCTTCATGAATCATAGTATAGCTTTCTAAAGGCTTAATGGGTGTTGAATTATTTTTAGGGGCTGTTTTAGAATCCAATACTGTTATCTATTCTACAATATGCCCTTGGAATCAATTCAACTTGATTCTTCAAAAAAGACTTATGAAATTCGGAAAAAAATTACACACCTATTACTTGCTTTTGAAGAGCTCGATATTGAAATTGAATTATATCTATAATTACGGATCTTCAATATCTAAAATTCAGCCCCGTAGTAGCCCTCTGAAGCTTCTTTCAAATGCAACAGGTCTGACCTGATTTGGATTCTCCAAGACAAAGTTGTGTCCAATCTCCCACAACGACCTAATTCTGGACTCCTGGTCTCAAGAGAGACTTTAACTCTTGCACGCACTGGTAATGTTCACCGCTTCCATTGGCTCTGAAATGATATGTCAAGCCACCATCTCACACCATGCCATTTATATATTCAACCCACCTTTAGAGAGAGCTATGAATACTTCAATATCATCTCTTATATAAATTCAGAACTCAAAGTCAAATTCCACAAACCAGACTTCAAAAACATCATAAATCATTATCAATTTCTTAATAACAAATCTATAGATTTTTGGCTGCACTCTAAAATTTCAGCTTTTGAACCTTGTATAAATTCTTTATTATCATCGGTCCATGGACCTCGTTTAGGGCCTTGAAATTCGGGAGCCAGAAAAATGACCTAACTTTCATAGATCATATCTCAGAAAATATTGCGAACCAAGCTCTGAAATTTTGTGAAGATTTTCCTCAGGATTTTGGCTTTGCACTCTAAAAATTTCAGATTTTTAACCTTTGTAGAAAACAAGTTATAGCGAAAATGCCACGATGACCTGTTTGGAGTAGCGAAACCCTAGAATCTCAAAGCTCTGATACCAAATGTTGTGAAACCAGCTCCAAAAAGAGAAGAAAAGAGATATCAACGCCTTAGAAATGAGCCACTTCGAGGGGGAAACCTCCAATACATTACATAAATGAACAATTCTTGGATGATACAATTTACAAAACCTCCTTTCTATATATAGGAGTCCATGGGGCCATAATGTAATCCTAGTGGGGCCACAATGTAATCCTAGCTGACCTAACAATAATAATTTAAGGGCACAATAATAACAATATGGGAGTTACAAGGGTACAATAATAACAATAAGGGGGTTACACTAACAACAATAAGGGACTATACTAGTAATATAGGGACCTAACATTCCTACAACAACAACTACAACTTCTACTCCATAGACTACATAGAGAACATATGGTGCTGAAAAATTAACTAAAGAAGTTGAAAATTTGTCAATTCAGACAGAGGAAATCAATAAATTGCTGGACGAGGTAAAAATTTATAGGTCTAGCAGACAAGGAGTGAGGCTTCTCACTCATCTGAATCACAGAGAGCTCAAAAATTGATTGAAATATTGCAAAGATTTGAAAGGGAATAAAAAATAAGACATACCTAGGCCCAAGCCAAGGAGATCATTTGGAAAGACATCATGAAATCCATTGTTGAAATCTAGCCCTAATTCAGATTATCTTTTAGCAAAAACAGTTGATCAAGAGAGCAACAGAGGCTTTAATAGATATTAAACAAGAATTAGGAGAAATGCCCACAACAACAACAAACATCATCAAATTCCTAAACTCTAAAAACAAATACGAACTAGATGATTTAGGAGTTGATGACAGGAAAAAAACCATTCCGGAGGTAAATATAATTCTTACAAAAAATAATCTGGTTGTTCAATTAGAAGATAAGTGTCTAATCCGGATTTATGTAGGAACACAACATAATAAACATATAACCATAAATATAAAGATGCAGTGGAAATAACACTTCATTTCATTAACATCAAAGAACTGAAATTTTCTTACAAACATGATGGAAATAAACTAGCTAGGGTGCTGGTTGTGAATCTCTGAGAAGAGAAGTGGTGGCTACAAACCTCTGAACTGTGTTACAATGAGGCTCGAGGGCCTATTTATTATTGAGAAACGTTGGAGAACTCTAAACGTCCAAAAACATAACCCTAGGAGATGAAGCGCCAAAAATATGGGCCTCGTTTGGGTAAATTGGTGTTTCAACTTCCCGGGGACGTAACTTCGGCATACGATCTCCGTTTAGGGCCTCAAAATGGCTCCAGAAGTTCAGGACCCGAAAAACTGCTAAAAATAGTAAGTTGTGCCGAAACTGAAAAACTGGAAGAGACAATGGTGGGACCCCAAGTGGAATAGGTGGGTGGCCACAAATATCCATCTGGATCATTCCTCCTTAGGAAGAAATGGTCCCCATTGCGTTGAGTTCCCCCATGAGATGAGGAAACTTCTGCTGAACTTGGTCCCTGGTGAACCACTTGCCTTGGTGCAGGAGTTGGCCAAATGACAACCCCACATAGTCGATCTTCCATCGCAGGTCGTTGATTCGCATAAACCGGCGATGCAATCTGTGGTGGCCTGTTCCATGCAGTCTGGATTTAACTCAGTTGGTGTGAGTTGTTCTGCAATGTCCGAGGTGTCCAGTAGAGGTGGGAAGTAAGGACGAAGGCGATCTACATTGAAGACTGGGTGCAGACCAAGGAATGGTGGAATACTGAGCTCGAAGGCATTGTTCCCTACAGCCTTGGTGATGGTGTACGGCCCGTATCGGAGCGGGCGAAGCTTGCGGTGGGGTCCAGTGAGGCGCTCCTTCTGCAAATGTAGCCATACTTTGTCGCCCACATGGAAGTTGTGTGGCACCCGGTGTTGATCATGGCGCTGCTTGTACTTCGCATTGGCTCTGTCCAATATATCATGAACCTGTTGGCGGATGTGTTGAATGCGCTCGATGAAGCTACTTGCTTTGTCAACTTCAGACTGGACATGAGCTGAATCGGCCTGAGCAGCTGCAAACGGCATGGCTATGTCAATGGGACATAGTGGTCGGAATCCCAAGCCCACCAAAGGGGCCGTGGCTCTGGCTGAGCCGTGAGGAGCCCAAGAGAATCGTGTCGGCACATAGGGGAGGATCTCATCCCATGTGCATGGATGCTTTGAATTGTACATGCGCAGAATGTGTACAATCATTCTGTTGACGACCTCTGTCTGGCCATCTGTTTGGGGATGGAAAGCTGTGGACTTGGTGAGCTTGGTATCCAACATCGACCAGAGGCTGGACCAAAATGTGCCGAGGAACCTGCTATCCCGATCTGATATGATAGACTGTGGGATCCCAAAGTGCACCCACACTTGTTCAAAGAAGAGTTTAGCAGTGGCTTCTGCTGTGATATTCTTCAGAGTTCACTGCCATACCTAAGGAATATCACGACGACCACGAAAAAAAATGCTTCTTGCTGTTGCAGTAGAAGGAAGGCCTGACATATAATCCATGGAGATGGATTCCCAAGGTCGAATAGGGGTAGGTAGCAGAGTATAGAGCCCCTGCTTCTTGATGGTCGGTTTGGAAATGGCGCACGCAGTGCAGGATCTTATGTACTTCCTGACATCCTGTTCAAGGTTCGGCCAATAGAAATACTTCTGCAGTACTACCACTTTTTTCTCGAACCCAATATGCCCAACGACTCGACTGTAGTGTGCTTCCCATATCATCTTGGCACGCTAGTTTGAATGAACACAAAGGTGTCCTAGGTGACATAATAGTGCATCTTGGAGATGAAAATTTGGAACTTGCATAGCCCCCAAGAGTGCCTTGTATGTGTGGCTGAATTGATCACTTACAGAGAAATCCACCCAGAAGTCCTGCCCCAAGAGTTGAGAACTGGGAGTGGCAGCCACGATCACGGTTGGCTGAGGTCAACATGGCTGGTGCTACCTTCTGTACTTGATGTTCAAATGAAATTGTTGCTTCTATATGTGACCACTTCGATGGTGATCGTTCGTAACTTCCTTTGTGTTTATATAATGGCGTAATCAAGAGGTTCATGTCTAGTGTGGATGATTGTTTCCTTCCCAAATGTAATGCTTTTGATCCATTACTACACACTGCACCATCAATACATTTCTTTGTCATAAGTGGGATACTTGCGAACTGTGTCAGACAATGTCTCACTGTGATATGCCACTGGATGCCCCTGTTGAGTAAGAATTGCCCCAATAGCATAGTTAGAGGCATCTGTCTTGATCTCAAATGGTTGTTGCAAGTCTGGTAATGTGAGCACTGGGGCAGAACAGAGGCGATGTTTCAATTCTACGAACGCCTTCTGTTGAGATTCTGACCAAAATATTTTTTCTTTCGCTCCTCCCTTGGTGACTTGACTCAAGGGCCAAGTGATATGAGAGAATCCCAACACGAACTTGCGGTAGAAATTAGCAAGACCCAGAAAGCCGCGAAGCTTTGTTAGAGTGATTGGGGCTGGCTAATCCTGAATGACTTGGATCTTGGCTAGATCCACATGCACCCCCCTTTCATCAATAATGTATCCCAGATATTGAAACTGGGTCATGCCAAAAGTGCACTTCTCCAAATTGGCACACAACTTGTGTTGCCGTAGTGATTGGAGGACTTCTCGAATGTGCTGGAGGTGCTCTTTCCAAGTCTAGCTAAAGATCATAATGTCATCCAAGTACACCACTACAAATGAGTTGGTGAATGGATGCAAGATGTCATCCATCAACCTCATGAAGGTTGCGGGAGCATTCGTCGACCCGAAAGGCATGACGATCCATTCGAAAAGGCCCTCCTTGGCTTTGAAGGTAGTCTTCCACACATCAGAGGGTTCGATTGGTACCTGGTGAGACCTAGACTTCAAGTCGATCTTGCTAAAATATTTTTCCCCTTTGAGTTGGCCCAGAAGGTCATCTATCCATGGGATCAGGTACCTATTCCAGACAATGATCTTGTTCAACGCCCGATAGTCAATACAGAGTCTCCAAGTCCCATCCTTCTTCTGTACCAACACGATCAGGCTTCCACAGGGCGATGAACTTGGCCGGATGTGACCTTTCTGCAACAGCTCCTGAATCTACCTCTTGATTTCATCATTCTCCAGAACAGAGCACCTATAGATCGGTCCATTGGGTAGCGGCGCACCTGGGGTCAGGTCAATGGGGTGCTTGACTTGACAGTGTAGAGGCACCCTTGTGGGTGAGGTGAATATGTCCCTATAATCCTCCAAAACCTTTTCCATTTGTTTTTTTCGTGCAGAGGAGCCATGTCTGGAGGTCGTGGCCACACTTTTCTTCTTGCCCTTGGGGTGGATCATCAGGAAAACAAATTTCCTGGTTTGGGAAATGAGCTTACTGCATTGTTTTGCAGTAACCAAAGAGATAGTGGGAGGCGGTGATACCTCTGGTATCCTGTACAACTTATTTCCCAAAGTCACAATAACAGCGCAAGGTCGGGACTCGTACACAGTATGTCGCTTCCACAAGTATGGTTGGTCTAATAATACATCAGAAAAATCAATAGGAGCAATGTCACACAACACCTCATCCGTAAAGGGCTTGATGCTATAGGGAAGGCAGCATTGTTGGCTGACGTGGAGATCTTGTCCTTGGTGAAGCCACTCAATGGTGTATGGTTGTGGGTGTGCTATGGTCAGAAATCCCAACAGCTTCACGACATCTGCTGAAATGAGGTTTTTTTGGCTCCCATTGTCAACAATGAACCATAGTGGGGAACCCTTTACCCACATCTGGGAGTGGAAGAGACGCTCTGCCTCCTTTGGATCTTCTGGTTCCTCCTTCTGGATCTTCGTAGTGGCAATAGTGGCGTTGGGCTCCGCATCAATAATCTGCTTCCCTTTTTCATTCCCATTGTCAGGTTCTGATTCAGAGTCGGAGCATGCATCCGAGTAAAAAGCCCTCACCTCAGCCACCAGCAACTACTTGGCCCGACACTCACTTGTGTTGTGAGTGGAGCTCTTATGGAACTCACACCACTTTCCCATGTCCTTCTTTGGCGTCACGGTGTTGTTCTTTGCTTGTGGCTTTGGCAGGTTGTCTTGGGCTGCCATGCTTGGCTTTGTCCTTGGGTTTGCAGTTTGGGGGCACCTTTCCCTTTGCTTTTGATTCACAGATCCAAAGTCTCGCTTCTTCTGTTTGAATTTCTGTTCAATCTTGGCAGCATACCGGTATGTCGTACCAAGTGAGGAGATGTCAAGGAACTCCATTTCCTCATGAATGTATCTGTGCAAACAACCATGATACTTTAGCACCAAATGTTTCTCTGAATCTTTGATACCCAACTTTGTGCGCAGGGTATGGAACATATTCGTCAGCTCATGCATATCTTGATCCCTTTGTTGTTGCAGTGTGGTCCATTGTATGTACTTGTCCTCATAGCTCCCCACGAAATAGTATTGTTCCTTGATGGCATCTTGGAAAGAATTCCAAGTGGGTATGGCTAAGAATAGAGAGGGTTCTGTCTCATCCTTTTTCTCACAGTAGGTTTCCCACCAGTCCTTAACATGGGGGGTAGCTTTGAGGAGTGCAAAAATAATCTTCTCCCGGTCGGAAAAGTCATGAACCAAGAAATATCATTCTAATAGATTTAACCATATATCTATGACATCTACATCTATTTGACCCTTAAATATGGGAATGTCAAAGTTTACTTGTACCTTAAAGGGAGTCGCGCCTCCAGAGTGGCTGCTGGATGAAGATGCGCTGCCAATGGGCAGTTGTTGAAGGATCTGGAAAAATTTATCCATCATCGCGTTCCTTTGTTTTTCGAGGGCCTCCTCGAGCAATATTTTGATAGGATCTCCTGCTCCCTCATCTTTCTTTTCATCCCCCATGGGCGTTCGTCGGGGTTTTCAAGGCCGACCTTGCAAAGGTTCCACCAGATCGAGCCCTAACTCCTTATATCCCGACCTTGTTGGGGACATGCAAAGAAGGATCGAGAAAAAGCAGACCGCTATGATACCACTGATCCAGATTTATGTAAGAACACAAAAGAATACACATATAACCATAAATACAAAGATGCAGCAGAAATAACACTTCATTTCATTAACATCAAAGAGCTGAAATTTTCTTACAGATAGAATGGAAATAATTTAGGTAGGGTGCTGGTAGCGAATCTCTGAGAAGAGATGTGGAGGCTACAGATCTCTGCACTATGTTACAAAGAGGCTCGAGGGCCTATTTATTATTGAGAAATTATGGAGAACTCTAAACGTCCAAAAACCTAACCCTAGGAGATGAAGCGCCAAAACTATGGGCCTCGCTTGGGTAAATTGGTGTTTCAACTTCCCAGGGACGTAACTTTGGCATATGATCTCTGTTTAGGGCCTCAAAATGGCTCCAGAAGTTGAGGATCTGAAAAACTACTAAAAATAGTAAGTTGTGCCGAAACTGAAAAACTGAAAGAGACAGTGGTGGGGCCCCAAGTGGAATAGGCAGGTGGCCACCAATATCCACCTGGATCACTGTCACAGTTTGAAAATAGCAGTTAACATATTTTTTTCCAGAATTGAGCCCTTAACTTAGAAGGGTCTACCTTCTTTATTTGTAATTAATGCCAAGTTAATTACTTATGAAGACTATGTTAGAAAGTTGAAAGAAATAGCCAGAGACAATTCTAAATTTTCAAGCATCAAAGGCATCATGACAGGCAGCGCATTTTTGGAAGCTATGGGTAATGATTTCTTCATCCAGCATGAAGTAAATCATATTTTTGTTGTAAAACCCACTTTTTCCAAATATATAGAGGATGATGAGATTTCACGAAAGGTAATTAAATTAACAATTCCAGATGAAGATAGGTGGGATAAAATATGTGAGTTACAGGACTGAAGTAGTAATTCGAAGGTAGTTAGCACAAGCCAACACATCAAACAACACATGATTCAGCTAGCACAACACATGAATAGGCCAATTCAACAACCGACTCCTCCAAAACAGAGCCAACATTCCACACTGTTGTACACCTTGCCTATTATTTTGTAAATGATCGATTTTATTGTTAGAGATAATGCCAATAATACACTGTCGGTTGAGACAATGATTTTGTAAATCATTTTGTAATTTAGTGTATAAATACTTCAAGTTTGAATGTAGAAATTATACAAACAATATGTATATCAATGGATTCAATTCAATCATGTGATATGCTAAAGCAAGATACTGAATCCTTATACAAATCAATTGCGAAAAATAGACACGATTGCCAATCACAACAAGTAAATAAAGAAGCAAATCAAACCACAACACAAATATTTTATCGGGGAAAGCTTGCTGCTCAAAACCCCTCTATCTTCTACTATATATTGATCAGAATTTGGATCAAGGCCTAAAATTAGCTAAAAATTCAAATTGCTCGAAATTTCTTTGAACCTGAACGACCAGATAGAGTTCGTTTCCAGGATTCCGGTGCAACTCTTTCCATCAAAATCTGAGTTAATATGACTGAGTTATGGTCTATTGTTCATTTTCCAAAATAGGAAAAAAAGGAGCAGAACATGTACAGTGCTGGTGTGGTAGGTACAGTTAGCATTGCAGGAATATTCTCCAGATTGCAGCCAATGACACTGTGACAAGTGTCGTCTTCAGATTCGCCAGATGCGTTAAGTGAAGAAAGAAAATGTCCAATGACCTCCAATTCTTCCTAAGTCAGAATTTGAAATATTTTAAAGGGTTGGAGTATAACCCAACCAGAGGGCGCCACGTGTCCTCTCTGGTGGGCCATATCCTAAGTCATGGGTTCGAATGTAAAATTTTATATAATTTTTTGGACTAAGGTTCATGGTGGTATTATATATATATATATATATATATATATATATTTTCAATATATATATATATTATATAGTTATAAACCCATCTAACTCGGCGGGGTCAACTAAAGTTGGAGAGTCTTCCAACTAACAATGGAGGGGTTTAAACTTGGAAGCATCGAAAACTGTGGTGGAGGAGTTCTATTATCACGACAAGTAAAATCTATGAGGCGGAGGGGGTCGAACTCCTGATCTCACTCCCACCATCCGAACGCTCTACCATATCTCCTACGAGGTGTTACATACCCCATAAATTATCCACATCTATTTGAATTCTCATAGCCAACCATTTGGGGGTTGGAGGGGGCCAGCCCCCTCCCCACATGGCCTTAGTCCAAAACCAGTGGCTCTGATGCAAATTTGGCGAGATTTTTTTAAATGCGTTTAATTAAACTTAAAACATGGTTAACCCACGTTAATCCATCATTAACCGTATAAAAATACGCTTATCACAAAATCATGCTTATCCACCCTAAACGTGCTTAGCGCTAATTTAGCCGAGATTTATGTTGGCAGAAAATTCGGAGGTGCGCCAATTTTGGCAGACTTCTAAAGTTAACTGGAAGTTCCTCCAATTTTAGAGGAGAATTTGGAGCAAATTGGTTTTGCTCATAACTCACTCAATTTTCAACCAAATTGAGCTCAGTAAAAGTCATTCTAGGCTAATTGGCATGCTGGGAACTCAGTGGAGTAGGTTGCAGAGGCAGAAAAGGTAATATGCATGTGTTTTTGTGCATTTGAAGATTTTTGAAGGCTAGGGCCACCAAGTGTTGGAGGCATAGGCAGAGGAGGCTGCTTGAAACTATTCTGAGAGAATGAATAGTAAATTTTGACTGTATTAGAAATTCTGAAGCCAATGGAATAGTTTTCAGATGCATGTGGAGACTTCTAGGTGCGAAAATGCTACAAGGAAGTTTCATGGAGCCTAGGGCCACTAGGTGTTGGAGGCATAGCCAGGGGAGCCAGAGGTCACTATGAGAGAATGAATAGTGTATTTTGCATGTTTGAAATGTTATGGAAATAGTGAGATAGGTTTCAGGTGCATATGAGGACTTATAAGGGTGTTTGTGCCACATTATAGCTCAGGGAAGCTCAAGGCCACCAGCAGAATAGGTCATTTCCAAGGGAGCCATGGTATGTTTCCAGTGATTGAATAGTCAATCTAGGAGTATTTTGGTATTCTGAACCCATTGGTACAATTTTCAAAACCAATGGAGTTAAGCATCAATGTGTAGAATAATTTGACCATTTTAATCCTAGAGAGCGTAGTCCATTTATGGAGGCTCAAGGAGATGTAGCCCAAGTGTTGAGGATGAACTCCTTTATTATTTTGTTTTTATGAGTTGCTGGTTATATTTCTGAAAATTATGTTTGTTGTTCATGCCTTTAATCAACTAAAAACAATTGTTAATTGTTAACACATAAAGCACTTTAAAACACATAAACTTGAGACAAGAATCCTATTGCATAATTGGATGTATGAGCACGATCCTTAAGTTGTTTAAATAGAATAGAAGGTGCTTGCATAGAAAAACAAGTCAGCCACCTATTTTAGATCAAGTTTGTATTAGAGCTTAAGTTATCTCATTATAGCCAAGGATAGCTAGGGTTGGCTATTGGTTGTTAAATTGTGCAAGGAGAATTTAACAGTTTGAAAGTTTATGTGTGAAGGAGAAGTTAGATTGAGAGCTTGGTTCTTGAAACCCAATAAAGAAGTTTGTGAAGATTTGTGAATTTTTGTGAAGCTTTAATTCATTACATTGTGATGGCAACTTCATTAAGTGGTGATTCTAAACCATCATCCTTTGCAAGACTCTTTGATAAATAGATGGTGCAAGACATATACATCATGAAAGATATGGTGCAACATCTGTATGAATATATGTGGGAGAACACTAAACTTCAAGAGAAGTTGGTTACAATGAAGAAAGAGAGGCAAGAACTTCTTCAAAAGATTCATGAGATGGAGATTCAGCTCCATGATGCCAAAGAAGCTTTAGCGTCTTCAATTTTCCCTCAAGATAAATGTGTAGGTTCATTTGAAAAATACACTAGAGGTATAGGGTCAAAATTGATGATGAAAATGGGCTATGAAGGCCAAGGGTTAGGAAAAAATGCACAAGGCATAGTTGAGCCACTTATGGTTGAGGAAAGGCCTAAGTATTTGGGTCTTGGCTATGGAAAACTTTATGGAGAAAGTCCTAAAGCCATGAAGGCACTTGAAACAGTTCCAAGAAGGACTTTTGTTGTATGTTCAAAGCCTCAAACATGCGAAGTTTGTATTCAAGATAAATACAATTGTTTGGATCCCTTGTTGCAGCAAGATGATTTTAGACATGCAGCTTATGGCGAACAAGAGAGTTGTGACAGTTCTAAGGACATGAACATTGTTGTTGGTCTTCAAAAGAGAGCTAGAACCTCTTCAAGTTCATCTCCTCAAGAAGGTGATAAAGATGAACATTCAAAGAACCATTCAAGGTATAATTATTCCTATAATCATGTTGTTTATGATTATGTTAAGCATGACAAATCTGCATGCATGAATGGGAGAAAAATTTGTTGTTCATTGTTAGGACCTCATAATGTATCATTTTGACTACATATTTTTGCCACCTCTTTACTCTTTTTAGTCCATATCTAAAGTTTACATTATCATTCCTATCCATTTTTCCCAAAGGTATACAAAGTTCTTCTCTTTACTCTATGTTTAATTTATTTTGCATACAATTCCACATTACTTTTATATTTAATCATTAATCGTAGATATACAGTCACTGAGATATCACAGATAATCCATGATAAGGAACGTGTTGCTGAAACAATCGACCCCGTTGCCGAAACTGTCAATTCTGTTGCTGAAACAGTCAACAGGCACGCAACTCCCGTTACTAAAAACTGCTCGTGATTTGCGATTTCGGAAGTGTATTTCAAGAATGATGGTAACAAGATGAAGACAAGCAAGGAAAGTTGTTACACGGATTTTTCTAAAGCCAGTATTTTTGTATCTATTGTAACAATATTTTGCTATGGAAGAATAGAAAGACCCTGTTTTAAAATAAAAGATCAGATTTGGATAAAAATAGGATTTCTTTGATGTAACTGTAAATAGATGTCTCCTCTTTAAAAAGAGGAGACATCATCATTAGAAGGGGAGTTAGGGACTGCGGGAGATACATTTTTTCTGAGCGGAAGGGAGCAAGGCCCCATTGTAATGCATCATTTCTTTTGAAAGATGAATAGAGGTTTCTTTTGAGCGCTTCAATTAAAATTCTTTCCTCTGGGGAATCTTGTGAGAAGGAAAGAGCCCGCCTTCATCACAAGATTCACCCGATTTCTCCTGTAGTCTGTTAAATTCTTTATGATTTCACACCTTAATTAAACACTGTTTGTTGAAGATTATTTATGCAGTTTTGTGTTTCTTACTAAAACTCTATTTTCCTTATTTACTGCATTATTCTGTACTGTTCATTCTGAAGAAGCTGTGAGTTGTTTTATTTCTAGTTATTTGTTTGCAGAATGAATGCGTGATAGTTTGACATCAGGAAACAAGTGCTGAAGATTCCCGTTTGGAGGAATAGGGTCCTGTTCTCCGATGATTGATCTTTCTCTTTGGCAGTGTGACTGATAACAGAAAACAGGTGCTGAAGATTCCTGCTTGGAGGAATAGGGTCCTGTTCTCCGTTATGGTTGATTGATCTTCTTTTCTGCAGAGTGATTTCCTTTCATTATCTTTCCTAGGATTCTTTTAATGAAAGTCTGCAACATAGGATTGTTTCTGCTGTAACACAAGTAGGCTTCAGCTTTGTTAAAAGTAAGGTGTGAGCAGTGTGCTTAATATAATTTGTGTAATTAATACTACAACCCTTCTTTGCTTTTGGAATTGAGCATATATAGTGTGTGATTGTCTTTGGAATAAACAAACCTTCCTGGGTTGACAATTTATGTGGCACTTGAATTGTTAAAACAATTAAAGCGACCAACATTTTGGCGATGTTGCCGGGGAGGGAAATTATGGATTTCAAAAGCATTGATGTTTTCTTTCTAGATGTGCAGATTGTATGAGAGGACGCGGAACCCAGAAGAAAACTAACCCTACAGGTGGCAAGGGCAAAGGAAGGGGAGGAAGAAAGACTTTTATTGACGAAATTGTATCAAAGGCTGAATCATCGCAGAGATTAAGCTCTCGAAGACCAAAGCCTCAACGCTCCCTTCAATCAGACTACAAAACAGAAGAAGTTGTGAGCCCTGAAAACGTAGAGGAACTAGCAACAGATATTAAAGAACCAGTAGCCAGTGCTAAAGAATCATAATAAAGTGCTAAGGAATCAGCAGAGAACGTTGAGGAATTAACAGAAGATATTGGACGACCAGTGGAAAACATTGAGGAGCCAGTAGAGGATTGTGAGGATCGAGCAAGTGCAGTAGGAGATCAACCAATGGAAGGAAACAACGAAGAATTCTTTGGTGGAGGACGAGTAGATCCTGAAGGAGAAGGAAAGGATGAAAATTCTCTCTCTACCTTGGGATTTCCTATCAGTGATCTCCCTAGAGGAACAACCCCTATGAAGAATATTCCATTGTCAGCTTTACCCAACTTCCATGGTTTATCCTCTGAAGATACAATTGAATTTCTTTTTGAATTTTATATACTATGCAGAAGTTATGATTATGTTACTAATGCTCAGAAGTTGAAACTGTTTCCAACAACATTAAAGGGAAATGCGTTAAGATGTTTCATGAGCCTTAGAAGCCAGGTAATCACAGCATGGGAACAGATGAAACCGAAATTTCTACTTAAATATCAAGATTATTGTTGGACAAAAGAAAAGAGGGAGGAATTATTCAATATGGCACAAAAGGTGGACGAGAATTTGAAGGACTATATGGAAAGACTGCAGTATAATCTGTAGAGATCTGATAATCTGAATGTAAGTAAAGAAATTCATAAAACAACATTACTTAAAGGAGTAAGGGACGATTGTTTATACATGCTAAACATGCTTGGTAAAGGAGATATATCTAAAGAATCATATGATGAGATTGTTGAACTTTGTAAAAGATGTTCAAGAGGAGCTACAAGGAACAGAGCAAATAACAGAGATCCCACTTATTCAAGAGTTCAGAAATCAGCCAGTGGGGGAGAAACAAGAGCTGAAATAGGTAATTTACTTGAAGAATTTAAAACTAAAATGTTAAGTTCTTTTGCTTCACAAATTGACACCTTGCAGGTTAAAAAGAAGTAGGTTGAAGCAGAAGCAGATCTGGCTATCTTTTGCCCTAAATGCAGAGATAAAAATCCACTAAGGGAATACCCATTGGACAAGATACCAATCTGCACCCTTTGTGAGAAATATTATGAAACACAACAATGTCCTTCTCTACCGGGAATAAAGGCAGCACTGTAGCCAACAGAAGAAGAAGCTGAAGCAGTTTATCTGCTAACACAAAGAAGACAATGGCAACCAAGAGGACAAGGTATGAATTCTAGCATGTTGTTTACATCTTCTAATCGTTGGAATAATTATCCTTCTTTAAGTCAGAAAAATTACCCTCCCTTTAACCAAATGCAATACCCACCCTTTAATCAGATGAATTACCCACCCATGCAACAAACAAACCCTCCCTTTGTAAATCCTGCAATGTGGACTCCTTGGCCCCCACAACAGCTATCTTCTTTTAATCCATGGAATTCAAATTGGAGGAGTCAACAACTCCCGTATCCAAATCAATTTCATCAATTTCAACAACCACTTCCTCTGCCATTAGGTGCTCCACCAATTAATCAAATGAGACCCCAGCTACGTGTACAACCAAATCCTAACCCAAATAATAAATCTGTGCAAGTTATTGACATTCAAAACCAGCCTACACTTCATGTTTTCCCTGCACAATGCAATGACATCCATTTAAGATATGGGAAAATAGTTGAACCTATTATTGATGATGTTACTTCTTTGGATTCTGATAAAGAAGAAACTAAGAAACATAATTCACACAAAGAAGCACAACCACCCTCTAACAAGGATGCTGAAATAACAGAGCCACCATTCCCTGAGCGTTTAGTTTTAACTAAAACGCCTGAAACACCTACTTTTAATATTTTAGGGGAATTGAAAAATTCGTATGTTAAAATTCCACTTTTACAGGCACTAAGAGATGTACCAATATATGCTAGAACCATGAGGGATATTTGTGTTCAGAAACTTGGTAGGAAAACTAAGGATCCCCTTACAGTTCATGTTATGGGTGATCTATCTGCATTGATGTCCGGAAAAACTCCTCCTGTGAAATATGGTGACCCCGGCCATCCTACTGTGACAGTTCAAATTGGTAAAACAATAATCCCTCAAGTTCTGGTAGATTTAGGTGCTGCAATAAATATCATGACTCTGGAAACTTCACAATTGCTAGAACTAAAGAACACAATTAGAGAGACACAAACCATCCTAGAGCTAGCTGACCGCTCTACAATTAAACCAGAAGGAGTTGTTGAGGACTTAGTTATCTCGGTTGAATCCTAGAATTATCCAGCTGAATTTGTGGTGTTGCAAACTAAAACAAAGTTGGGGGGACACCCTCTAATTCTAGGAAAGCCTTGGCTTGCTACAGACGATGCCTTTATTAGTTGTAGATTTGGTTCAATGAAAATTTCCAATGGATATGAAACCAAACAACTTACTCTTTATCCTCATGCTACACCCATGATTAGCAATGAGAGTTCTGTATGGATGGATTATGATGATAATGCTGTTAAGCCTATTTTGACTATCAGACAAGCTTTGAGTTTTAAAGACAGCACAAAGGACGAAGTAATTAATAGTTTTATTTGTGAACCTTCCTCTGTGGTTGCTGAAACTCACAATCAATTGATTACACTCTTTGAAACAGATACCCACGACAAGATTGAATCTGAAGATTTACCTCAAACATCAACCTCCGTCTCCTCTAAAAGCATAACAGTGGAAATCAAACCTGGCAAAACACTGAACATAAATCTTGATCTGACAGTTGATGAAACACAGCAGTTAATGAAGTTATTACTTGAAAATAAGGAAGCATTCGCATGGGATTACACGGATATGAAGGGAATCTCTCCTGAATTATGTACTCACCGGATTTATATTAAGGAAGGGTGTCGACCAGTCTGTCAACCCCAAAGACGAATGAACCCTAATTTAAGAGAAATTGTGAAAGAGGAACTTAAAAAATTGCTTAATGCAAGATTTATATACCCTATATCTGACAGTGAATGGGTTTCCCCATTGGTAATAGTCCCTAAGAAAAATGGGAAATGGAGGGTGTGTGTAGATTATAGGGCTTTAAATAAAGCCACTCAAAAGGACCACTTTCCTTTACCATTTATTGATCAGGTGTTGGACAGTTTGTCAGGGAAGAAATTATTTTCCTTTTTAGATGGATTCAGTGGGTATAACCAAATCAGGATTGCACCCCAAGACCAAGACAAGACCACTTTTACTAGTCCTTGGGGAACTTTTGCCTATAGAGTTCTTCCATTTGGACTATGTAATGCACCATCAACTTTTCAAAGGGCTGTTATAGGAATATTTTCTGATATGTTGAATGAATCTATGGAAATATTTATGGATGATTTTACTCCTTATGGTGTGTCTTTTGAAGATGCATTACAGAATCTTGAGAAGGTGCTTAAACGTTGTATACAAGCTCACCTCTCCTTAAGTACTGAAAAATGTCATATGATGATGAGTGAAGGAATAGTGCTTGGACATTTTATCTCATCTCAAGGAATTCAGGTAGACCCATCCAAAATACAGGTCATTCAAAATCTTCCTGTTCCTAAAACACAAACTGATGTAAGAATTTTTCTTGGACATGCTGGATATTACAGAAGATTCATTAAAGATTTTTCTAAGATAGCTTCTCCATTATTTGTGTTGCTTATGAAAAATGATGAATTTAAGTGGACCGATCTTTGTCAGGAAGCCTTTGTAGCACTCAAGCATCAGTTATCTATAGCTCCTATTTTGAGAGGACTTGATTGGGCACTTCCCTTTCATATATATTCTGATGCTTTAGATAATGCAATTGGAGCTGTCTTTTGACAATAAGAAAACCATCTTCCTTATGCTATCTATTTTATCAGTAAGAATATGATCCCTGCTGAGCTTAATTATACAGTTACTGAAAAGGAATTCTTAGCAGTAATTTATGCCATTAACAAATTTCGACATTATATTACTGGTTACTCTACTTTTTTCCATACTGATCACTCGACTATCAAGTATTTAATGAATAAATCTGTCACAAATGCTTGAGTTACCAGATGGTTATTGTTACTGCAGGATTTTGATATTACAATTGTAGATCGACCAGGTAAAGAAAATGTTGTGGCTGATTTCCTTTCACGGTTAAAAATTGATAATAATATTCCAGTAGATGATTCCTTTCCTAATGAGTATCTATTTGTAGTATCTGCTCACTCTCCTTGGTATGCAGACATTGCTAATTATTTGGTTGTAGGAAAGTTTCCATCACACCTATCACATAGAGAAAAGAGGAGAATTGTTCAACAAAGTGCCAGGTATAGCTGGATAAGTGGGTGTATTTTTCACACAGGACTTGATCATGAAATCTGAAGATGCATTGGAGAGGATGAGGTGTATGATATACTAAAATCTTTTCATGATGGCCCTTGTGGAGGGCATTTTTCCGATAAAAGAACAACACACAAAATATTGAGGATGGGTTACTATTGGCCCTCACTGTCTAAAGATGCAAAGAAATATGTGCGGGCTTGTGATAGCTGTCAGAGAATGGGTCAACCTAATCATAGAGATCAAATGCCATTAAACCCCCAGGTAGTACTTGAACCATTTGAAAGATGCGCCTTAGATTTCATAGGACCCATCAATCCTCCATCCAATCAAAGAACTTATATATTAGTCTCTACAGACTATATGACTAAATGGGTGGAGGCAAAAGCGCTTCTTAGAGCCAATGAAGAAGCTGTCGTAGCTTTCTTATATGAAGAAATCTTTATTAGATTCGGAATTCCTAGAGAGCTAGTTACAGATGGAGGACCTCCCTTCAATTCTCATGGTTTTAAATCTACCCTTCAGAAATATCATATTTATCATAGAATGACTACACCATACCATCCCCAAGCCAATGGGCAGGTGGAAAGCACAAATAAAGTGATATAAGCCATTCTAACTAAAACAGTGAAGGATAACCGGAAGGATTGGTCTCGAAGGCTCCCTGAAGCACTATGGGCTTATAGAACTACCTGGAGAAATACTACAAGATTTTCTCCCTATGAATTGGTTTATGGTAAAAGTGTTGTTTTTCCTGTGGAATTTGAAATTAAAACTTTGAGAACTGCTTTAGCTATTAACCTTGATTTGACTAATGTGCAGACAGCCAGGTTGCAGCAACTTCTTGAACTGGATGAAAAGAGATTAGATGCCATTCGCCAGACAACCATGATTCAACAACAAAGAACAAAGTGGCATGATAAAAACATTAAGCACAAGCAGTTCCAAAGAGGTAATTGGGCTTTATTGTATGACTCTCGGTTTGAAAACTTTCAAGGTAAGCTACGTACACGATGGCTGGGACCTTATGAAGTAGATGCTGTTTTTCCTAATGGAACAGTAAGATTTTTAACAATTGATGATTCTAAAACACCTATACTAGTAAATGGTCATAGGCTTCGTTTGTCTCAGTGCCCTGTTTTTAAAGAAGATTTTAAGGCCGCTTGCATGAATGATACACATTATCTTTTTCTAGGGGAGTCTTCTGCTCCTCACAACATTTAATTATTTTCTGCACTATATCTTTAGTATTAGATTAGATTTACAACTAATAATCCCTGTCAAGGGTTGGCATGTTACAATGGTATGTTGCAGATTAAGGAAGAATTCACCAAGGAGGACAATGTCATCACAAGAAGATCTAAGTTTCAATCTGAAGAAGCTTTGCTTTCCTCATCTGATTCATTTCCTCATTTCCCAATAACATTTCATCATCTATTCCCTCATTCTCCCTTTCCCTCTTTCATATCATTTTTTCTACTTTTTCTACCCACTGCTGAAACACCATTCTTCAGCTAGTACCTTCCCTATTCCTTACTGCTGAGATATTATTCCTCAGCAAGTACTTCCCCAATTTCCCCAGTGCTAAATATTTACTTTTTAGCAACATCTTCCTTATTTTTCCATTGCTGAAACACCATTTTCAGCATCATGTCATCCATATTTCCCTTGCTAAAACACCACTTTCAGCATCATGACATCCATCTTTCCATTGCTGAAACACCATTTTTTTTCCCTACTACACAAGTTTTCCAGTACCCCACTTTTATTCTTCAGATCCCTTGGGTGAATATTATCCAGTATTGAGCAGACTCTAATATGCTCCTGTTTCTACATTTTAGAGAAATCTAAAGATTCTTCCATCAGAATTAAGCCACTATGAACAAGCACTCCATACTTCGAATTACAAAAACAGAGGTAAAATATAAGGTATGCGGATTTTTTATGTAATACAGTTAAATAAGAGTTTAAAGAGAGGATATTTCCCATTATGATTACAATCCCCTCACATTTAAACATCATTACGTCACACGTAGGGGGGGGATTTCAAAAATTAAAACCATCATTCCACACCATACAATCCACCGTCACTCTTCATATCCATTGTTTCGGCCGTCATTGATACTCCATATCCTTAGTCGTAACGATTATTTTGATCGAGCCTGTGATTCTGCTCTCTATTTCTGTATTTGACTTAAGTTAGTAACCATGGGAGGTTCAGTTATCAGGCATGAGCCCGGCTCAATGGCTCTTCTTCAATTATTTCTGGAGGCTTACCAAATTTTCCAGCAGGCAGGATGGGTCACATATTTTGAAAAATTGAGAGAATTTGACCCTCAACAAGTCTTGGAGTTCGCACAGAACCTCCAGCAGGACCACTCCACAGTCCAAGGGGTCAGAATTTCAGTTACATAGAATGATATTGCCCAAGTCTCGGGTTTTCCAGTCACAGGAACTCGGTGGTTTAGTAGAAAACACATCATCCTAAATGCGCAACAGGACTTCCTTCTTCCAGAAGAACGTGTTGAGATCAAAGGCTGTGGCATAGGACTGAACTCACTACCTCCTCCATGGGCCAAGGTAGCTGAATTTTTCAAGCATTATTTAACCTGCGAGGGGCGATATCAGGTAGTTTATCAACATGACTTTGTTTTAATGAGCCACTTGCGGCATGGTAGACTACTCAACATTCCTTATTATCTGCTTGGATGTATTAAGAATATGTCATATTACTGCAGAAAGGTAAAATTTCCATTACTGTCCCTTACTCATCATCGCATTTGTCAACTATTAATTTAGAGGGGTTTTGCTCAGCAAAACCCCCCTCTAAATAAGTTACCCCTATTCCTTGACGAAGCCTCGAAATTCACCATGAAGCCCAAATTCCCCAAGAAGCTGAAAATCCCCACGAAATCTCTGAAAGTTCTTATGAACAACAATTGGAGAATATCCCGGATCCTCCATCAATCCCATCCTCAGAACTAGTCAATCCAATTCACCCATATTCAAAACCATTCCATTTAGCAGAGTCATCCAAGCCCACTGTTTACATCCCCAGTGATGACTCTCAGACTGAAACACCACCATCTCCTCCTATTCATAAAAGGAAGAGGCAGAATACAACTGCCTCTATATAAAAAAGGAAAACGAGGGCTGCATCCAAAACAGTCACCTCTTCCGACAACCCCTCTCCTAGGGAAGAATATTCCCATAGAAAGAAAAAGAAAGCCATTGCTTTCCCTGCTTTTCTACCTAGGAGAAAAATGAAAACAACTCCCATTTCCCCTGACCCCGCAGCCATCTTGTTACAATTCCAGTCATCACCACCTTTCCAAATCCCGGAATCATTACCTGTCTCATCCTGTGGCACTGCTCCACAAGAACCAGTTGCCCAGGGTAATATGACATCATCTCCTACACAACCAGTAGCTGCTCCACAAGAACCAGCTACTCACGCAGCAACTGAAACACAAAAATCAGCTGCTGACGTGCAAAAGTTAAACATCCAACATGATATTTTAAGGAAACCGACTCTAGCTGAAACACAAGAACCAACTACAGTGGAAGAACAACAGTTAGCAAAAGCACACGCTCCAGTCACCATAGCCTCTCTTTTAGAAGAAAATGAATTTCTGAAGTCAGAATTAGAAGCCTGCAAGAAAGAATTGAAAATGGCAAGGGAAGATTTTGATAAAGAATTGAATCTTTATACTTTGGCTCATAAAGCATCGATGCAAGAAAAACACTCAGAGAATGATCCTTATAAAGAGTACATGTGTTATCAGTGTGGAAACATTTATCAAAACGCAGGATACAAGATAGTTGAAGTACCAATGTCTGGTGCATCCATATCATCTCCAGTAAAGAGGGAAAACCCAACTGTCACACAAGAACCAGTAGGGCCCTCAAAGAATTTAAAGAAGGAAGACCCTACTATTACACAAGAACCAGTAGGGCCCTCAAAAACTTTGGAGAAGGAAACTAAGGTACAGGTATCCTGCCCAACATTCACTGATTCTGCTACACAGACTATGCCTCAGCCCATTGCCTATAATGTTGGAACACAAACTCCACCATGGAAAGAATTGGAAATAATGAACACGTGGAAGAAGCAGTATGCTGTGGATCAAGATAAAATTTTACAACAACATAAAATAGCCTGGAAAAATCAAATTTACTCCAATTGGGAAAACTGGGAACAGACACTCCAGCAGCTTAAAGATTCCAGGAAAGAGAATACAGAATTAAAAGATAAATTAATCCTGATGTTTCAATTAATGCAAAAATTACTAGCCACCAGGAAACCATCTGTGAACTATTCTCTGTTTCTTTTAGAGCGTCTTGTTTATTTCTAGTTGAAAGCAATTAAGGATGGAAGACCTTATGAGCTGCTCACAGCTGAACAATTTGTTAAAACATTCGTTGAGGCTTCCACAAGTGATCAACATTTGTTATGCTAGCTGTATCTTCATAATGAGGCAATGCCTGAAAACAGAGAACTCAATCTTAATCCTATTGTTGGTGATATATAGATTAGGGCGTTTGTTTCTTTTCTTGCAAATCAAATCACCTGGAAACTGCCTTCCTTGCAACTAGGCACAATGAGGTTAATCACCTTCTTTGGATAAGGCCAGAGCCTCGAAATCCGGCCATTTTTGTAGCAGAGTACCATAAGTTTTTGCAGAATCCAAGAATGACTAGATACATACAACAATTGCAAGCCTCTATACTCCGAGAATGTCATCAGTCAATCAGGGTCAACGAGACGGCTGCTCTGAAGGCAAACACCATGTTCTGGCAACATTCCTCCAAGGAAAGACAAGAGTATCATCCCTTTAGCCCTAGTAATCTTGAAATTTCACTATACAGAATACCAAATTACATCATATGTGTTCAACAGTGTGCTGAGAATTGGATAGGCTATCATTTTCACTTTCCCATTTTATGGATGCCATCAGAACGATATCAGGCTCATTACAGGTTGGCTAATAGGGATGAGGCAGAAGCATGGCAGAAATTTCAAAGTAATCAAGGATTTAGACCTTCGACAGATACCACCTTCCATATTTATTGCTTGAGTAACTTGCATGCAAAGAGTTAGTATTCAGACTCCGATTTAGACTAAAAGTTGCCTGAGGACATGCAACCCTTTCAGTTGGGGGGGATGTTAGGACCTCATAATGTATCATTTTGACTACATATTTTTTCCACCTCTTTACTCTTTTTAGTCCATATCTAAAGTTTACATTATCATTCCTATCCATTTTTCCCAAAGGTATACAAAGTTCTTCTCTTTACTCTATGTTTAATTTGTTTTGCATATAATTCCACATTACTTTTATATTTAATCATTAATCGAAGATATACAGTCACTAAGATATCGCAGATAATCCATGATAAGGAATGTGTTGCTGAAACAGTCGACCCCATTGCTGAAACAATCAATTCTGTTACTGAAACAGTCAACAGGCACGCAAATCCCGTTACTGAAAAGTGCTTGTGATTTGCGATTTCGGAAGTGTATTTCAAGAATGATGGCAACAAGACGAAGACAATCAGGGAAAGTTGTTACACGGATTGTTCTGAAGCCAGTATTTTTGTATCTATTGTAAAAGTATTTTGCTATGGAAGAATAGAAAGACCCTGTTTTAAAATAAAAGTTCAGATTTGGATAAAAATAGGATTTCTTTGATGTAACTGTAATAGATGTCTCCTCTTTAAAAAGAGGAGACATCATCATTAGAAGGGGAGTTAGGGACTGTGGGAGATACATTTTTTCTGAGTGGAAGGGAGCAAGGCCCCATTGTAATGTATCATTTTTTTTGACAGATGAATAAAGGTTTATTTTGAGCGCTTCAATTTAAATTCTTTCCTCTGGGGAATCTTGTGAGAAGGAAAGGGCCCGCCTTCATCACAAGATTCACCCGATTGCTCCTGTAGTCTGTTAACTTCTTTATGATTTCACACCTTAATTAAACACTGTTTGCTGAATATTATTTATGCAGTTTTGTGTTTCTTACTAAAACTCTATTTTCCTTATTTACTGCATTATTCTGTACTGTTCATTCTGAAGAAGCTGTGAGTTGTTTTATTTCTAGTTATTTGTTTGCGGAATGAATGCGTGACAGTTTGACATCAGGAAACAGGTGCTGAAGATTCCCGTTTGGAGGAATAGGGTCCTGTTCTCCGATGATTAATCTTTCTCTTTGGCAGTGTGACTGATAACAGGAAACATGTGCTAAAGATTCCTGCTTGGAGGAATAGGGTCCTATTCTCCGTTATGGTTGATTGATCTTCTTTTCTGCAGAGTGATTTCCTTTCATTATCTTTCCTAGGATTCTTTTAATGAAAGTCTACAACAGAGGATTGTTTCTGCTGTAACACAAGTAGGCTTTAACTTTGTTAAAAGTAAGGTGTGAGCAGCGTGATTAATATAATTTGTGTAATTAATACTACAACCCTTCTTTGCTTTTGGAATTGAGCATATATAGTGTGTGATTGTCTTTGGAATAAACAGACCTTCCTGGGTTGACAATTTATGTGGCACTTGAATTGTTAAAACAATTAAAGCGACCAACATTCATATTGTGGTTTGTATAACCATCAAGTTTCAAGATGCTGGAAGAGAATGATAGCATACAAGAAACAGTCAAAGCAAAGGTGACTTGAACATAAGATGCAACATATTTTCACTTATTGTCAGAAGAAGGGAAATATAATTCACCAATGTTGGACACTGCATCCAACCACTCATCCAAAGAATTTGAAGCAAGTGGAGAAAAATATTGGCGAGAATAGAATAGGATATTCCATCATCGATGTGAGTCAAGATGATTCACAAGAAGAGGATTTTCAGCAGGAAAAATCGCCATTGAAATGGTTTGCTAAGAAATGGCTCAATTTCTTGACCAAGTAAGGCATGCATTTCCTTTGTACATAGATGCAAATTTCAGCCTTATGTATGCATGAATTTTTGTTTAAAGTATGACAAGTTGCATCAGATTATCACAACTTGTAATGATGCAAGATTGCATGAGAATGTTGTTTGGTTGAAGGCATTTCTATTTGTTACAAAATTTTGCCAAGATGGTGAAAAATATGGGTATCTCACTCATTTATGTTGCAACAATTTATCATTTAGTTCAGCTCTCATGATCACATATATGTTTTGGGCTTATGTACTTATTTGTACTTGAAAGAGAGAGTTGAAGAGTGTACATATGCATGAGCTTTTGTATGTGTAAATAGAGAACTTGTGATATGTTCATTGTAAATAGATATATGCATGAGTGTTGTCAATATTTATCATGGAATGTCGACTTGTGTCGATTGTAGTGTATCATATATTTATCGACTTGTGTCAATTGTAGTGTATCTTATGTCTATCAACTTGTGTCGATTGTGTCACACACATTTCATATCGATTTATGTCGATTGTGTTGTACATTTCATGTCGACTTGTGTTGTTGATGTCACATGTTGTTTGTTGACTATGTTTGTCGATTATGTTGATCGACTTATGTTTTAGTCGATGGTGTTTGTCTATTGTGAGTCGATGTTGGATACACCAATGTGCAAGAAGATCGCCATGTACTTGATGTTACATGAGGTGATAGTCATTGCTTTGAAGGAGCAAAAACAAGGCGGTCGTCATTTCAATTCTTGCATAATGTTTTCTTTTCAAGATTGATTGTGTGTTCTTGTGACAAGATGTCATAGGAAGTTTTAGATCCATTCAGTGGGAAGTGGATGAGATGCAAAGTGTTTTGTAGCCATTGCAGAACAAGCTGGTCTATTTGTTGAAGCCAAGGGTTCACTCATAGTGCAAGCTTAATTTTGATAAGAGGATTTCCAAGAAGAAGCTTGAATGCATTTGTTGCAAGAGGGACTTGATTCTTAGTGGGAAGGCTAACAGTTTTCCAATCACATACAGATTGATTTGGTACAGCAGGGTATGTATTAGTTTACAACAAACAACAATGTTTAAGTGGGTTAGCAACATCGAGAGAATAGTGGTTGAGAGACATAGCTAGTTGTGATGCAAGGCATGTCAAGATGATTGTAAAAAAGACTTGTCAAGTAAAATAAGTTGATATAACTTGAAATTAGAAGAGTGCTGAAGCTCAGGAAGATAATCATTATATTTTGTGGGTCCAAAAGCCCATCAGTGGGAAGGAGTGATCAGAATTTGGATTAGGGCCTAAAATTAGCTAAAAATTCAAAGTGCGCGAAATTGCTTCGAACCTGAATGAGTAGATGGAGTTCATTGCCAGGATGCCGACGCAACTCGTTTCATCAAAAGCCGAGTTCCTATGATTGATTTATCGTCTGATTTTTGTTTTCCAAAACAGGCAAAAAAGGATCAGAACACGTACATTGTTGATGTGGCAGGTACAATCAACATTGTAGGAATATTCTCCAGATTTCAACCAATGACATTGTGACAAGTGTCGTCTTCAGATTCTCTAGATGGGTTAAGTGAAGAAAGAAAATGTCCAATGACCTCCAATTATTCCTAAGTTAGAATTTGAATTATTTTAAAGGGTTGGAGTATAACCCAACCAGAGGGCGCCACATGTCCTCTCTGGTGGGCCATCTCCTAAATTATGGGGTCGAATGTCAAATTTTATATCATAGTTTGGACTAAGGTTCATGGTGGTATTATATATATAGTTCTAAACCCATCTAACTCAGTGGGGTCAACTAAAGTTGGAGAGTCTTCCAAATAACACTGGAGGAGTTTAAACTTGGCATCGTCGAAAACTATGGCGAAGGAGTTCTATTATCGCGCCGAGTAAAATTTATGAGGCAGAGTGGGGGTCGAACTCCTAACCTCACTCCCGCCATTCGAACGCTCTACCATCTCTCCTACGAGGTGTTACGTACCCCATACATTCTCCACATATATTTGAATTCTCATAGCTGACCATTTGGGGGTTGGAGGGTGCCAGCCCCTTGGGCTAGCCCCCTCCTGATATGGCCTTAGTCCATAACCAGGAGCTTCGATGCAAATCTGGTGAGATTTTTTTAATTGCGTTTAATTAAACTTAAAACGTGGTTAACCCACATTAATCGATCATTAACTATATAAAACTGTGCTTATCACTAAATCATGCTTATCTGACCTAAATGCGTAACACTAATTAAGTTGGGAGTTATGTTGGTGGAAAATTCGGAGGCACGCCAATTTTGGTGGACTTCTAAAGTTAACTAGCAGTTCCTCCAATTTTAGAGGAGAAATTGGGGAAAATTGGTTTTGCTCATAACTCACTCATTTTTCGACCAAATTGTGCTCAGTAAAAGTAATTCTAGGCTAATTGGCATGTTGGGAACTCAATAGAGTAGGTTGTGGAGGCAGAAAAGGTAATATATAGGTGTTTTTGTGCATTTGAAGATTTTTGAAGGCTAGGGCCACTAGGTGTTGGAGGCATAGCCAGAGGAGCCAGAAACCATTCTGAGAGAATGAATAGTCAATTTTGACTGTATTAGAAATTATGAAGCCAATGGAATAGTTTTTAGATGCATTTGGAAATTTCTAGGTGCGAAAATACTACATGGAAGTTTCATGGAGCCCAGGGCCACCAGCTGTTGGAGGCATAGCCAGGGGAGCCAGAGGTCATTATGAGAGAATAAATAGTGTATTTTTCATGTTTGACATGTTATGGAAATAGTGAGATAGGTTTCATGAGAAGATGAGGAATTCGAAGGGTGTTTGTGCCACATGATAGATTAGGGAAGCTCAAGGCCACCAACAGAAGAGGTCATGCCCAAGGGAGCCATGGTCCATTTCCAGTGATTGAATAGTAAATCTAGGGGTATTTTTGTATTCTGAACCCATTGGTACAATTTGTAAAACCAATGGAGTTGAGAATAATCTTGTAAACGAATTTGACCATTTTAATCCCAGAGAGCCTAGTCCATTGATGGAGGTTCAAGGAGACGTAGCCCAAGTGTTGAGGGTGAACTCTTTTATTATTTTTTTGTTATGAATTGCTGGTTATATTTATGCAAATTATGTTTTCTGTTCACGCCTTTAATAAAATAAAAATAATTGTTAATTGTTCACACATAAAGCACTTTAAAACACATAAAATCGAGAGAATAATCCTATTACATAATTGGATGTATCGGCACAATCCTTAAGTTTTTTAAATGGAATAGAAGGTGCTTGCATAGAAAAAAAAGTAAACCACCTATTTCAGATCATATATTCACCAAGGAATCATGAAACAATTACAATGCACTCTTCTCACAAGAGTCTCATGCACTCTTACAATTGTCTCACATTGATCCAGACAAAATCGAGCAACAAATAGCCAATTTTTAGCCTCTGCTCAACCTGCCTTGCTTGCACAATTCATGTGGAATGAAATCCTTATTCTTTAGGAATTTCAACCTTCCGAAACTATGCAATTCTCATGGGAAATCCTATGGATGTTTTACTGCATGCAGGCAACCTACTAATAATACAACTGATAGTTAACATCCCTTTAACCTTTGTCTCAACTGGGTCTCCACTGGAATTTACGTGCATGCAACTATTAATAGTAAATCATCAGTTACATGAAAAATCACTGCATGTGAATTAAATCTGATTTAATTCACTTGACCTATCACTAGTGCAACAAACAGTTACAACTAGTTAAACTAATTTTAACTCAATTAATTGAGTTAACTGATTTCTCATGCATTAAAATAATGCACTAACTGCAACTTGGACTCAATAACTAATAGAATCACTCTGCATGCCTCACCAACCACCCTCAACTCGAAATTCATGAGCTAACTGAATTTATCACACTCAATTAACTATTACAAGTGATTATGACATAAGATTACATTTTATTGTCCAATTTAATTAAGGGAAAATTAAATTAGACACACATTTCTTGTTGACTTTTCAACACTCCCTCTCAACAAGAAAGGGATTATCTGCTACCCCGATCCTGCCTCTATGGTATTTGAATTTTCTCTTGGAAAGCATCTTCGTCAGAATATTTGCATCTTGATCTTCTGTGGGAATGTACTGAAGTAACATAATGCACCTCTGAACACAATCTCTGAGATGGTGGTACCAGATGTCTATATGCTTGGAACTATCATGGAATACTGGATTAACTGAGAGTTTAATGCAACTCTGATTATCACAATGTATCACAGTCGGATCCATCTGATGACCAAACAAACCAACCAGAATCTTCCTCATCCAGGTGGCCTCACATGCAACCTGAATTGCTTCCATGTACTCTGACTCGGCTGAACTGAGTGCCACAGATCTCTGCTTCCTTCTGTACCAAGAAAATATTTTTGATCCTATGCTGAAGATCCCTGCTGATGTGATCTTTCTATATGATGGAATTCCTACCCAATCTACATCAGTGAAGACTTGAAGCTTCACTCCCTCTGTCTGTCTGTACCATAATCCATACTCTGTAGTGCCATTGAGATATCTCAAGACATGCTTCCTTGCCTTCCAAAAGAGCTTGGTCGACTTAACCATAGCTTGGCTCAACTGTTTAACTATGTAGAAAATGTCTGGTCTAGTGTTCACCAAGTACATCAATGAACCCACAAGCTTCCTGTAAACAGTAACGTCCACTTCCTCACCTGAAGTAACATCCTCCTTCCTCCAGTTTCCTGGAAAAGGAGTCTCCATGGGTTTATAGCTCTCCATGTGAAACTTACTCAGAATCTCTTTGGCATACTTGCCTTGAGAAACAAATAGCTCACCATCCCACTGCCATATTTCCAAACCAAGGAAATAGTGAAGGAGTCCCATGTCCTTCATCTCAAAATATCTTGCAAGATCCTCTTTGCAATAAGTTATGAGTTGCTCATCACCTGTCAAAATTAGATCATCAACATAAAGTACGATAATCAAGAGCTTACCATCAACCACAATCTGGTACAGGTTCGCATCCACTTCACTTTTAGTGAATCCCAACCCAATGAAATAGCTAACAATCTTGGTGTGCCAAGCATGAGGTGATTGCTTCAGCCCAGAAAATGCTCTCGAGTCTGCACACATGCAAATCACTGTCAAAGGTCTCAAAACCTTCTGGCTGCTATATGTACACTTCTTCCTCAATAACTCCATTGAGAAACGCAGTCTTCACATCCATATGATGTATCTGCCACCCCATCTGCGCTGAGAGTGCAAGGATAGATCTAATCGCTGAGTACCTCAAAACTGGTGTGAAAGTCTCCTCATAGTCAATTCCCTCAACTTGTGAGAATCCTCGAGCTACAAATATAGCCTTTTACTTCTCCACACTCCCATTTTTTTCTTGCTTCACCTTATAGATCCATCTAGATCCAAGCACTGATTTTCCGACTCGTCTTGGGACAACTTCCCATGCACTGTTCTTGAAGATGGAGTCATACTCCTCAACCATGGTGTCAACAAAAAATGGTTGCTGCACTGCTTCCTCAAAAGAGGATGGTTATGTCACAATACACTTTCTCATAAGAGCCATGTATTAAGTAAATATGTCTGGAGACTGTCTCTGTCTGCACAGTGAAGTAAGTGTTCCTACATGTTTTTCCACATCAAGTCTCAATATATCAACTTCCATGGTGTGCCTTCTACCATTTTTGGTGGATGTCTCTGCATGAGTGTTTTATGCCACTCCATGATCCTCCGCATGTGGTTGCTCCACATCTTGAGGTTCATCCTTTGGAACCAAGAGTTCCTCATCTGCATGCAAATCAAGCTCCCTCTCAAGGAACAATCGCATGGCTTTCTCCCCATCAAATTTTATATCCCGTCTCACAACAATCATCTTGCTGTTTGGAAAATAAATCCGATAGTTGTGGGGAGTATCAGTGTACCCCAAAAATATCCCAATCTCAGCTGTTGGTTCTAGCTTCTTCCTGGAATCTTTGGTCACATGGCAATAGAAAGATGAGCCAAAAATTTTAAAATATGAAACATCAGCTTTCTTACCAGAAAAATCCTCCTCTGGTGTACTCCTGCCAAGTATCCGATGAGGACTATGGTTTTGCACAAATACCGTTGTGTTGCATTCCTTTGCCCATAGATGCAACTGTAGGCCCTGATCATACAACATCGCTCGTGCCGTGCCCACAATTTTTCTGTTATTTCTTTCCGCGACCCCATTCTGTTGTGGGTTATGAGGCACGATTAACTCTCTCTGAATTCCTTCTTTGCTAAAAAAGTTCTTGAATTCATTGGAGATGTACTCACCACCATTGCCACTCCTAAGAGCCTTCACATGCTTCTCTGTGTCTTTCTCCACTAGTGCTTTGAACTCACAAAATTTTGAGAACGTATGATCTTTATTCTTCATGAAGTAGATCCAAAAATTTCTATAAAAATCATTAACAAAGATCACATAATACATGTGCTTTCTTGTCGAAGCTGTAGAGAATGGTTCACACACATCTGAGTGAATTCCCTCAAGGATTTCTGCTGCTTGGTTATCCTTCTCGTGAAAAATGGCCTTTGCATACTTCCTTATGGTACATCCCTTGAATGTGTCTATCTGCACAAGTGTACCCTTGTGAAGTCCCATATAAATATGCTGCATGAACTTCAAGGATTCGTGGTGTAGATGGCTGTTATGTAAATTTTATTAATTGTTAGTTAGATATAGTTATATTAGGTTTTATTAGTGAAAGGGCATGATCAAAGATCATGCCTCTTCACCAAGGGACACCTTGAGGCTATATTTAAAGCCTAGGCGATCCCTCATTGTAATCATCTTTTATCATCATCAATAATTATATATATTTATCAAGTTTACCAGAGTTTTTACACTCCATTGGTATTGGAGCCATCGCTCTTTGGATCTGTGTGATCATCAGGTTAAAGAATTTCAACGGAAATTTCAGATTTTTTTTTTTAAAACACAAAGTATAGAATTCAAAGGAATTTCAGAATTTTTTTTCTGCACTCAGGGGTGTGTTGTTATTTGGAGCTGAAATCACTAATAATTAAAGGGCTCTTCTCTCCTGCCCGGTTCCCCGTCCAGCCTTCTCCCTGTGCATTATTACCTTACACAACATTAAATTCACCACTGTCCACACATTCGCTCCGCCTTCACAACTCTACTGTTTCATATTACCGCCCCCACATCGCCTCAATTGTCGTCATCTGAATCCAACAACCAATACGAATTCATCTTCTCGTGCCCCTTTCGACACTCCTATCCTTCGCAACCATTGTCCACAACTTGTTATCAGCGCTGCAACTGTATATTCAAATTGCCACTGCCATCGCAGTCCATACAAAATTTATTGTCGTGTTCCTCTATTTCAGACATTGAGACAACAGACAACTGCATGCCTTTTGTCTGATTGTGTTGTCACTTTACTACCCTTCCTCCCCCCCCCCCCACACCGCCTTACTTCTACGAAACTCGGTCGCTACACATCCACTACCATCACCGTAATCGTCCGTTTTTCTACTCGAACTCGACAAAGCCAATTCCCTCGTCGTCCGTTGCGTCACCCGCCATTCCTTCCAAAACGACGCGATGCTCTGTTGACCATCAAATTGTCGTCCATTATCACTACCAAGCTGCAATACCAACGTTGACTAATTCATTCGGTTTGCCGTCGTGGTTATTGGTTATACTCCATTTGGTTATTGGTTATACTTCATCTGGTATCGTGGAATTAAATCATAGCAAATCGTGACTCTACATCGAACCGGCGTGGTCAGCAGACTTAAAGTTACTTTGACCAATAATTTAAGTCATAAATCAAAAACAAGGTATATAGCGTCTAAATTAATCGGTGTGATCTTATTAACCCAGCGTCAGAGCTGTCCACGTTAGACGGGTGCTATCCACGTCAGAACGGCCGGTGCTGTGCCACAGCAATTAACCAAATAGAAAGGGCATGCATTTAAAAAAAATTACGTTTCAAATCGTGAACAGGTGACGGTGGAAAAAAACAAATCGAATTGTTAAAATTATATGAAACAGTGTGTCATTTAAACCGAACGGGCACATTTTAAGAAAAAAAACGATTTACACTCCCATCGTGGCAATCGTATGTTATTACAGTCAACGTGGTGCGGTGAGCGTGGAATTTGCGTTTAAAAAATTTTTCGTGAAACAGTGTGTCGTTTTAAAACGGAACGACACATTTTAAAAAAAACACGATTTTTTTTTAATTATATATAAAATATATATTATATAATTTAATTGATAATTATATACATATATATTATAATTATATAGTTCATTTATATATTATATAATTCCCATTTAATAATTATATATATATATAATAATTATATATATTATATAATTTTTAATTAAAAATTATATATATATATATAATAATTATATAGTTTAAAAAAAAAATTTATTATTAATTAATTAATTCAAAAAAAAAAAAATAGTTAAATATTAATTAATTAATTTTAAAGAAAAAAGAGGAGAAACTGGCAGAAAAATACTCTCCACCTCATACACGTTCAATGTTTTCTTTGATGTCGATGGCTGAATTCCAGAAGAAATTGGTAGATCTCGAGAAACAGATCAATAACAATTCCGAAGAATTCGGAAAAAGATTAGTCAATCTGGAAGGTACAGTTGCAGGGCACTCCAACGACATCAAAAAAATCCATGATACGACAAATCGAATAGAAAGACAAATGTGGCTAAACCATCATGAGGCCACAGAAAAGCAGAACGAAGCAATGAACAATATGACAGAACTCTTCAACAAGCTAAATGATAAAATAGATAAGTTGAGTCAGACACAATCCCCAATATCTCCTAACATGGAACAAAATCAACAAAACAATACCGCAGATTCAGGGAACTCAGAAGAGCATCAGGAAAGGACTGATTCTCCACATCATCAAGAAGATAGTAATGTAGATTTTCAAAATAAGCAACTCTGGAATGCATTCGCTAATCAATATCCCCTTCTTGTTCCACCATTAGCATATCAGCGCAAAGCCAAGATCGACCTACCCAAATTTGATGGTAATGAAAAAAATAGCGTTGCATGGCTTAATAAAGCGGAAGAATATTTTGAGATTTATGACATTACTAGTGATGATGAAAAAATTAAACATGATTCCATGAAAATGGAAGGAGAAGCATATAATTGGTATATGTGGTGGAAAAAGACGACGCTCGCTATCAGTTGGAGGAAATTTAAGGATGCGTTCTTCAAAAGGTTTCAAGGCATAAAAGAAGAATTTTTTTTTTCAAACTTTATCAAATTAAGCCAAAAAGGAGAGGTGGATGAGTACACTCGAGAATGGGAGACCTTGGCAACACGAGTACCGGGATTGTCGGAATCTCGTCTAATCCAGTCTTACATCTCAGGACTTAAAATCCACATACAGGAAGAGCTAGAACTACATGAAATTACGTCCGTAGAAGTAGCAAGGCAAAAAGCAAAAGCTGCTGAATTTTTTTTTGAAAGATTATCAAAACCAGAAAAAGTATATTCGAGACGATGGTTTCCTCAATCTGAAAATGTAGATGACACAAAATATGTCCCTGTCCATCTTCGTGAAGAAGAAAAATCTAGTTTGGAAAAACAAAGAATAAGAGAGGGCAAGTGCAAACGTTGCGGTGAAAACTGGGACCCTAAGCACAGATGTGCTAATGAAAAAGCAAAGAATCTATACAGTTGTGAAGCAACTAACGATGCTAACAGTACTGATTCATGTATAGAAGGATTAGAAGACAACTTAGAGTTCTCTCCAGAAGTGGATGGCGAAACTATTCCGCAAGTGTCATTATCAGCGATGACAGGCATATTACAACCTCAAACCCTAAGGTTAAGAGGACATATTAAGAAAAACAATGTAATGGTTCTAATAGACACAGGCAGCACGCACAATTTTCTAGACTCAACCATGGCCAAAAGATTCAACCTCTTTACTTTTCCCATGCCTAATATGAAGGTAATGGTGGCCGATGGTAAGAAGATTGAACAAGTAGGAAAATGCCATAAAGTCAAATTGCAGATTAAAGACTTTCATTTAGAATCTCCATTATACACCGTTCCATTACGAGGAGTAGATGTGGTCTTAGGAATTCAATGGCTACGAACTCTAGGTACTTATTCTGCCAACCATCAGAAGCAGTTTATAAGTTTTAAGTGGAAGGGGCAGAAATACAAGTTGTATGGATTCCAAGCCCCAGAAAATCAAGTCGTATCTTCCTCTCTGATGACGAAGATGATTCAAATAGGAGCGCCACCATCTACAGTACAATGTCATCAGTTAGAAATGTTACCTTCAAAAGGGAGCCACGAAGAGTCGCCATAAGTCAAGACAGGATCCGACCCTGTCGATATCAGATATTTTCACTATCCAGATCAACAAAAGATTGAACTTGAGAATATGCTCCACGATCTTTTTAAAATGTGGGAAGCGAGAGCCCGCCACTCAAGAAAAACAGGCGTTCGTCAACATTGTCCATCGTTACATATGCTTTGAGGACAAAGCATCTTTAAGAGAGGGGAAATGTTATGTAAATTTTATTAATTGTTAGTTAGATATAGTTATATTAGGTTTTATTAGTGAAAGGGCATGATCAAAGATCATGCCTCTTCGCCAAGGGACACCTTGAGGCTATATTTAAAGCCTAGGCGATCCCTCATTGTAATAATCTTTTATCATCATCAATAATTATATATATTTATCAAGTTTACCAGAGTTTTTACACTCCAATGGCCCAATCTCCTATGCCATAACTCACCCTCATCCCAGCTGACCACTTTTTCTACCTTACCAATCAATGTTGCGCAACCATCTACATCAAGTTTGTAGATATTATTCACATGAATCCCAATATTCTTGGCTTGTCTTGTGGCTTTGTGTCGAAGGAAAGCTTTCCCTTCACTAAAAACCACATCATAACCTCTATCCTCCAACATTGCAACTGAAACTAAATTATTTTTCAAGCCTGGTACATGCATTACATCTTTTAATAAGAAGTGTTTACTTGACTGTCTCTGGAACGTAACTATACCAATCCCAGTAGCGCTATACCTCTCGTCATCACCCATTTTGATATGAATCTGGAGATCCTTCTCCTCCAAGCTACTGAAAAGTTCTTTGTCTCCAGTCATGTGGAAATATGCACCACTATCCAAGTACCACATTGATCCCATCGCACTTGACACCATGCATGCGATGAGTGAGAAGTACAACTCAAGTAGCAAGGCCAAAGCCTCACCAGTTGCAGATCCTGAAGCCTTATTATTCTTCTTCTTCCGTGGACAATTAGTGGCATAATGTCCATGATTATGACAGTGAAAACATTTCACTCGGGACATGTCACGCTTGTTTCCTTCTTTTCCAGTCTCAGATTTGGAATAGGATTTATTTCCTTTCCCCGTATTTGCCTTACCAGCTAAGGCACAATTTTCCTCATCATATGTCCTAGATGAGGATCCATCCATGGTATTCCACTTGAATTATTCTTGCACCAAATCCAACCAAAGTCGCTCCCAATCTGGCAGCTTCTCTCTCCCATTGACAGAGTCCTCATAACTATGCCAACTCTTGGGAAGGCCTAGAAGAGCTAGGCTCACTAAGTCATCATCCGCTACAGTAATTCCGACGCTCCCAAGTTCATCTTGACATTGGAAAAACTTGGTTAAATAATTCAGAATAGTGTCGCCTTTCACCATTTTTATTTTCGTCAGCTTGTCCTTCAGTGCCAGTTTTCTATGATCACTGCCACTTTGAAACAGATCTATCAAAGCCTTCCACATTGCATATGGAGTCGCTTTGACATGGAGGCTTGAGACAATGTGGTCTCGTACTCTCTGCAATAATATCCTCCTCGCCTTTGCAACATTATTTTTCCAAGCATCAAGAAGAGTAGCATCTGTTGTTGCGGGTTTGGGAATGTCATTATCAATGAATTCTTTCCACCCGTTTTCCTACAGAACTGCCTCCATCCTATCTTTCCACGCAATATAATTGGAACTGCACTCAAGTGTATATTACAATCTCAAGCCATTTAAATCCATCTTGATTCGCTGTCGCACCAAATAATACCTTTGAAAATTCGAATGCTATTTAGTCACAAACTCAATTTCTTCTCCACTATAGTGATTTCCTGCACTCTAATACCATGTAGATATTATACAAAAAATATGTATATCAATGGATTCAATCTGATCATGCGATATGCTAACGCAAGATACTGAATCCTTCTACAAATCAATTGCGGAAAATAGACATGATCGCCAATCACAACAAGTAAAGAAAGAAGCAAATAAAACCACAACACAAATATTTTCCAGAGGAAAGCTTGCTGCTCAAAACCCCTCTATCTTCTATTGTATATTCACCAAGGAATCATGAAACAATTAAAATGCACTCTTCTCACAAGAGTCTCTTGCACTCTCACAACTGTCTCACATTGATCCAGACAAAATCGACCAACACTTAGCCAATTTTTAGCCTCTGCTCAGCCTGCCTTGCTTGTGCAATTCATGTGGAATAAAATCCCTATTCTTTAGGAATTTTATCCTTCCAAAACTGTGCAATGCTCATGGGAAATCCTATGGATGTTTTACTGCATGTGGGAAGCCTACTAATAATACAACTGATAGTTAACATCCCTTTAACCTTTGTTTCAATTGGGTCTCCACTGGAACTGACATGAATGCAACTATTAATAGTAAATCATCAGTTACATGACAGATCACTGCAGGCTAATTAAATCTGATTTAATTCACTTGACCTCTCACTAGTGAAACAAATAGTTACAACTAGTTAAACTGATTTTAACTCGGTTAATTGAGTTAACTGATTTCTCATGCATTAAACTAATGCAGTAACTACAACTTGGACTCAATAACTAATAGAATCACTCTGCATGGCTCAACAACCACCCTCAACTCGAAATTCATGATCTAACTAAGTTTATCACATTCAGTTAACTACGACAAGTGATTATGAGATAAGATTACATTTTATTGTCCAATTTAATTAAGGGAGAATTAAATTAGACACACATTCCTTGACTTTTCAACAGTATTAGGGGTTGATTGTTGAGTATAATTCCTGCTAAGCATTGTAATTTTCTGGTTGCTGGAATCATCAATAATACAAGGACATTCTTTACATGATTCATGTGGTGTACCAATTGGTGATGTTTTTCTTCCGTTAATGTGTTATTATTTGTTTTTATTTCTCTATATTTTTGAAAATCTTAATTACATAACAGGAACTGTGATAAATAGGATATGTTATAGAGAGCACCCTATTATGACTGTTTGTAATTTACATGTTTTATGCTAAACTCAAATTGAGGAATACTTCATTGCTCCTTAATTTCTGCTGAACTTTACCTTTCTCCATTTCATAATTCATTTAAAATCCTGAAAGATCCAGTTACTACAACCTAGCTTGCCTTGTGAAACTCCTTCAAAGTTTGATGCATATCCAATTAATATTTAGACTCCGTAGCCCAATGGAATTATAACAATTTAATCAACCAAACAATCCAAATCAAACAAAAAATTAGTACAATAATAACTAGCCTAAAATTCACATAAAACATAGCTAAAGTTTACAGAGAGATCCCTCTTTGAAGCTGGCAGGGCTAGATCCCAACTTCCAAAGTGGTTTTGATGTTGTCCTCTGTGTTTATTCTCCCAATCTTGTAAATTACAAAACGATAACACTAATCACTGTAGATCCATGGTCTGCCACGCTGATGCTGTGGACAACCTCTCCTGCAATGCTCTCCTCCACAAGTCCAACACTGTATAGGCTTGTTATATCAGACCAATCCCTCTTGCGGACAAGAGCGATCTCCCTATATTTCCAACAAAACCTAGTAACAAGTAGACAATCAAACTACTATTTCCCCAAGTCTATCTTTGTTTGAACCATAAACTAGAAAGGAGCGAAATGAAATCCATACCTTTATATGACATGATTGATGAATATCCTTGCTCTAGTTCGATGCAACTCCTCAATGCTTGAAACAAACCTGCACACATAGAAACCAATTAATCAAAGGCATATGAAACATAGATGATTCAATAACTCAAATTAATGATCAAGGAGATTAGTAACTAGCATCATTTCAATGGAAAATTAGAAATAACATAAATCATTCATCAAATCCATAAAAAAATGCACTCGGAGAAAGAACTCAATTGTATTAATTCAAAAATATAAAAGAGTTTCACAACCTTTTCCTTGATGAAGTGAATCTCCTCCCATAAGTCTACAATCATTTCCTTGGATGATAAGATTTCCAACCTAATTTTAATAACCTAAGTATACCTTCAACAAACTTCTCTAACCATCTAGCCTGTAGTTGATTTATATGCTAAGAGGAGGAAGTTTCAGATCCATATCTCAAGGATGAGATCCACTAAAGGTGGGATTAGGGTTCCTTGAAGAATGGGAATTAGCTCCATGATGGGAGGGGTTAGGCTCGAATAGGCATGATCTCGAAGCTTTCAGTTGGGATATCTTCACCCAAAAAAGCTTCTAAATTTATTTTTTATTTTTACTTTTTGTTAAGTCATGTGCATAGTCTATAACGGAAGACATAAAACAATTCTGCATAGGCATCAATGGTAAGAATTTCGAATGTGCAGAAGCTGGCTAGGAAAGCGTGAAGGTAACTAAAAAGTAGGTTTTTGACCTCATAACCCAAAATTCTTGTTTTCTTCTAGGTGTTTAAGTTTTTGACTTGCAAGGGAGTGCTTTGGAACACATTTATTGGATATCGAATGATCCATTTTAACGGTTAGTTGTCATGGTGACAAAATTATGTGTAACAGATTGCCCCCTAAAGTGTGAAGTTAGAAAGAATATTTAAGGACTGAAGTGCTTTATCATGCCAAATATTAGATCAGAGACCATGGTTGGAGACTTGCAAGAATCAATCAAGTGCTACAATGCAATATATAATCATCACTGAGGTAGGAATTCCCATACTCAAAGTAAACAATATAACTCGATGAACTAGTAGGGAAATACACTAAGAATCATGTCAATAGTAGACATAGTATGGACACAACCATCAAATATGACTCTATATGTAAAATCATTAATACATATCTCCTCGCATTCTGGATGGCTAAAACGAGATCCAAGGTATTAATCTTCATCTCTATCAATCCATACCATGCAAGTAAATGTATTGAAGTCGAACATAGTAGAAACCACTTGATTACTAGTCAATGATGTGAACCGTTAACAAGTGTGAGAGAAATTACCACCATTAATGTTAATGGTCCTCAAGATACTCCTAGTACAATCTATGGAGTGTGAAAAGATGTCTTGAATTTGAACACTCATAAAATCGTTCGATCAAAGGTCAATGTTGAGAACCTGTCATCGAAGGTAAGAAACCTTCCATTAAGGCATGTAGGTTTCAAGGTATTGAAAAGGGTTTCTATATCAACTTCCTAGATAATGAGCTGAATTTGATAGGAAGTGATCCGTCATAGGAGGGCCTAGGACATGAAACTCATGTCAAGTTTTGAAGAAAAGCTTTCTAGGAAAGACTCAGGGATGGATGACACGATTGAAGGCTACAAATTGCAAGGTAATTTGAACCGAGGTTGGAATTCTATTGAACATATCAGTGACATGACACTTAGACTTGGAAACATTTGACTCAACGATAATACCCAAAACCAATTGAAAAATTTCAATGAGGTTTGATTAAATTTGAGACAAATGGATTTCCTAACTGAGACACATATGTGATGGAGTGTCATGTTCAAGAGTGACATACTACCATTAATGAAATACAAAAATGGATGCTTCTTCTAAATTACCCCCCACCATTACTGGAACGTACCTCTTTATTTTTTTCAATCTTGAGGAGGATAAAATTTGCTTGTCTAGTAAGCTCATCCTTCAGATGATTCCTTGGAAGTATTTTTAACGAACCCTAGGAAGGAGTGGTTCAGTCTCGTTATGATTAATGAGTCCTACACTGTTTAGATTTTACAAGTCCATTGAAGGAATAAATCGATGTCATTTTCATGTTTAAATAGTTTGAAAAGACATAAAAACAAAACTCTTTCGTTTCTTTCAACGTAAGTTTTAGCAAGACTGGAGAAAGTAAAGCTTGGTGTTTTTCAGTTTGAAGGAGTCAGGAGAAAAAAATAAGTAAAATCCATAATGTTCTTCTTCGTAAATTTAGTCCGTCAAGCCCGGAAAAGGATAAAATATTGTAGGAGAGAACTCTATTGACCATAATTAATCAACTTATACCTTTTTCGTAAATAGTCTAGTTTAGTCTGGAAAAGAGGTAAACTTATACTGAATAGACGTCTGCTCATTTACCTTTTTGAGTTCAAATAGTCAAGTACTCGAAAATTTTTTCATGTTTAGAGAGTATGAAAAAAAGGCTTAAAATATAACTCGAGGGTTTCACTTTTTTGTATTTTTCAAGAGCCCGAAAAAGTGATAAAAGTTCGCTCAACATCAAAACGATCCATTTTTATGTTATAACCTATGTTGTGCACATTACACTCAAAAAATTATCGTAGCTGCTAAAAAATGATAGCAAAAACATTAAAAATTTAAATTTTTAAAGGTCAAGGGAATACAGAATAATATTTTAATGGCCTAAAAACCTATAAAAGTTAAAAAATTAAAATCAATTTTAGCTTTTTAGTTTTTAACCAATTAAAAGAAAAAAAAGGGGTTTTTACCACAAACTTCAGAGGCTGATTCTAAGAAAACCTGTGGACGAAAATGTGAACCATCTTCTCCAGATAAGAGAGCTCTTCATTATATTCATTTTCATTGGATTTATTTTTCATTTATCTATGTATTTTGGTTTTTTGGGTATGCTTTTATTTTTAAAATGCGCCCTTGGATGTGCGCAGTTACCCTTCATCGGGATTGCGCACACCAACTATTTTTTAAACACAGAAAGTCGGGATTTACGCAATTTTTTTCTTGAGAAACAACACAAATGTGCTCTATTTGTCAAAATAAGCCGCAAAAGAGCTAAGGGTGTTTGAAAAAATAAGAAATACACTCCCATTTTTTGTAAAATCACCCACATTTTTTTCTAATATTTCACAATTGGTGTTTTAAGGATTTTTGATCGGTTATAATGGAGTGGAGAGAGATAGAGCATAAAAACAAGATGATGAAGCTCTTAATGATCCAACAACATTGCAGGCCCTAAGAGATTGTGGCCTATACAAATATTGGATAGTCCTAGGGATGAAAGCTCAGCAAGATCTCATGACTTGGATGGTGAGGGCATGGGATGTCTAAGATCAATGTTTTGTGATAGGAGATTAACACCTCACTATAGATGTTGATGACATATAATTTTTGATTGGGCTTTCTTGCAGGGGGATAGATATATATTTGTATGGACACATTCCAGGCGGAGAAACCACTACCACTTATTTGAGGCAACATTGTGTTGACGGGGCTCAACTCAAGGATGGAAGAATTGACATCAAAACCATTGAGCAAATTCCCTTAAGAACCATTGCCTTTACAGTTTCCAGATTGTGTGGAAGTGTAGTGCTTCACTTGGTTACTAAGGCTCATATGCAGATCATCGTGGAGTGTTCATAACCCATTATATTCAACTGGTGCGAAGGGGTAGTTTCCAATATGAAAGGGAAATTGACTAGAGAAAAAATAGGGAAACTCAAGAATTTTGGATATGGTGCCATCTTAATTTCATTTTCTCTAGAGCGGATTCCCCTCCTTGCCCTACAACATGTTCTAGCAGATGTAGGAGGACCTCAAGGTTCTCATATGCTTTTATGGGTCTCATTGATGGTATGCCATGGAGGCAATGGATTGATAGTGAAATATACTCCCTAGTTATTTTGGTGGTTGGAACGTCAGATCATTATAATCAAAGACTTTCTATATGTAGGAATCGATCACAAAGGTGACCCATATATCCCACTCCCAATAGGGATGTAGTGGGGCAAACTAGGTAAAAAATTCTCATTTTGATGGTTTTTATGTTTTAAAATTTTATGTTTTGTTTTTTTTAGATCCAAAGCTAATTATTTGAATTGGTTATGCAGATGTGGGCTTGATTAAATCAGTGGAACTACAAATTTTTGACAGGTGGGGAGATTAGCTAGAAATTGTTGTGGTGCCTAACCCTAATGCAACAGAGGCCTTGACTGAGCTAGAACATAACCTCGAGAGGTTGGCTCTAGATATCCCAGAGACTGGGATTGATGATTTTCCTCTCTGGTACCATTAGCATGTAGTAGGAGTTACAGGACTAATCAATTTCCTACTACAATGCATAACACATGCTATAGTCTGCTATCATGGTCACCATCATGCTTAGTTGCTAGTCTTTAGGGCTATATTTTTATTTTTTGGTATCAACATGTTCGGATAATAAAGGCCACGTGGCCTCATGTCTTTAGATGAAATTTTATTAACACACTTTTTACAGACTATTTTACCTAATGGAGACTACTAATTATTATCTCAGTTCATCATCTTCAATACATGGATGAATATTATTTTTGTTTACAAATGTTGCAAAAGTAGATTTAACACATGATTTTCCAATGCATCAGTTAATGTGTTTAAATTTCTCGGAATATGTTGATATTCAATGTAATCAAACTGTCTTTTCAAGTGACGGATCCGTAAAAAAATTATTATCATTGTTGAACTTCTTACTGCATAAACACTATTTAAATGTAATACTATGAGCTGTGAATCTAACCTAATGATCAAATGACAAATTCCAAATGAAATGACATCAGATAATAGTTCAATCACTTCACTATAATCTTCTATGTTATTCATCATTCGACCAAGGCATATCCCATGAATAGAGACTAACTCATAAGTGGGTGAGTAGATATCCCAAGCTACAGAGGACATATTCCGAGTACTAAGAATAGTGAAATCAATAAAGCCAATGTAATTCTAAGGGAGCGTTGACATCTGGAAATCAAGTGTAACAGAACATAAGCAGGAGAAGTAGCAGGAAATCGTAAAAAATGCTAAACCTATCACACACACTCATAAAAATACGATACAAGTAATGTATAAAATCTTAAAAAGTGAATCACACATAATATTTCTTCAGGTAAATACCATTCTTGTACTATCCCAAAGAAACACCGTCATAATCAACTAATTCACATGCCCCTTTATACAGTACACATTTTACGATGTAAGGACCATGCAACATGGGCTCAAATTTACTAGCGCCTAGTTTGTCATGCACTTTATCATAGACCAAGACTAGGTCACCTTCTGAAAATGAACGAGGATTCACATTTCGTTCAAAATGAGCGTTAAGACGTTTCTTATGAGCCTCACTAGCTAGTGCAGGATCATGACGAGTATCATATAGTCGTGATGAGTAAAAAAAATGCTCTTCCTCTACAGAGGTAGATGGTAACAACTCAATGGCTAGTTTCAATGAAAAAATTTCACATTCAATCGAAAAAAATGACTCCAAATCATAAACAAGTTGGAAGGGAGAAAAGACTATTGATATTTTTTCGGAGGTACGATATGCCCACAAGGATGAAAAAAGCATAGCATGCCAATTTTTTTTATGAATGCCAATAATCCATTTGACAATAGTGGTCAAAAACTTGTTAACAAATTCTACGTGGCCATTCTCTTGCGGATAATATGGGATAGAGCTATCATGGTGCAAGCCTAGCTATGTAGAAAGTTCGGTCATCATAAATTTTCGAAAATGGATACCATGGTCTGTGATGATAGCTTGTCGAACGTTGAACCTGGAAATTACATGGTTGAATATGAAAGTGGCTACAGTTTCACCATCATCCTTATATGTAGGCATCTCCTAGGCTCATTTTGTAAAATAATCTACCTCTAGGATAATATACCCATGCCCTGAGAGAGGTATACATGTAACAAAATCGATGCCCCATTTAGAAAAAGGATTGAAAGATATGGCTGGGTGAAGAGGAGATGGAGGTGCACACATATTGCGATGGTAAGCTTGGAAATTATGGCACTTCTGAATCACGATTATACAATCTTTGAACATCGAGGGCTAGAAATAGCCAATGCGCAATATTTTTTGGGCAGTGGAAAACCCTGACATATGACCACCACAAGCCCCAAAATTGCAGTCATTTAATGCCTTATCGACTTCCTCATGATTCAAACAACGTCTAAATATGGAATCAACACCACGATGATAAAGTGTATTTCCAACAATATTGTATTGCTAGGATTGGTACCGAATTCGATGACGATTAGTTCGAGACGATTCTGCTCGAAAAGCTCGAGTTTGAAGATACACAATGATATCACCATACCAAAGACTAAAGTATTGATAAGAAAGAGGGATTCTTCTGGAAGAGAATATTTTGCCATAATTTCTGTCTCAATATTGGGAAAGTCACATAATAACTCAGAAAACACCAACAATTTCTTAGACTTAGATTTTTCAAATTCTAAATCAAATTCTCGTAGGATAAATATCCATGTAGAATATTTTCCCTCTAGAAACTGTCTCGTAATAATGTACATCATAAGGTTGCAACTAGAGATCATTGTTGTTTTGCATAGGAGTATATAATGAAAATAACGTTGGACAACCTGAACGACTTCCAAGGCCAATTTATCCACATGTGCGTATTTGATATAATTCTTCGTGAGATTCCTACTCAAATACTACATCACATTTTCATTGCTAGATTCATATTCCTAAACTAGAACCATGCCAATAGTGACATCAGATGTAGCTAAATATAAAAAGTAGTCCCGATGATAATCAGATGGATGCAACAACGGTGTATGGTTTAACGCGTTTTTGAGTGCATCAAAATATTTTTGAGTAAGCTCATCCCAGATAAATGGGATGCCATTTTTAAACAGTTGAGTAAAACCTTTAGTTAGCTCGACGTAGTTAGGTATGAATCTACATAAAAAGTTTTTTTTCCCTTGAAAAATTTGTAGTTGGTGGAGATTGGAAGGAGGAGGAAACTTGAAAATAACCTCTACCTTAAGAGGATCGACACAAATGACTTCCTTTGAAATGAAAGATCCTAACAATTGACCAGATTGTACACAAAAAATGCATTTTTAAGGATTCAGGTGAATATTGTAATGCCTGCATCTAATGAAAATTGCTCTCAAATGCATCGGATGATCTTTCCATCTCAGTGAGTGGGTTGCTAAGTCATCCAAGTATGGTTGTACAATATTCTTGATATCATGAAACATGTAAGACATTTCCCATTGAAAGGATGCACCAACATTATTTAATCCAAATGGGAGTTTCCGATAAGAAAATGTTCCCCATGGAAAAATGAATACAATTTTATGCTGATCAGCAGGAAGTATGTTTTTTTTATCGTATTTGGAAAATCTGTCCATGAAAGAGAAAATCTCATTTCTGATACAATCATCAACGATTTGATCGATATAAGGGGTAGGATAATTGTCCTTAGGAAAATATTTGTTAATATACCTATAATCGACGCATACTCTAATGGTCCCTTGCTTCTTTTTAACTGGAACAATATTTGACACCCAATAAATCAAGGGAATAGGGTAAATGAGACTTGATCTAAGTATTTTTTCAACCTCAGCTTTTATAGCAGCAAATTTTTATGGATGCATTGGACGTAATCTCTATCTATTGGGTTTGGAATTTGGGTAACTATTTATTTCATGAATTACAATGATAGGGTCAATTATTGACATTTCCTCATAGGACTAGGAAAAAATGTCTTGGAATTCATGAAATAGGGATTTATACATCTCAATTTATTCAAGGGAGCACGAAGCACCTATGTGAATTTTCTCGGTAATTCCAGGTTTGACAAAGATGTTTATTGGTACAATCGTAAATATATTTCCTAAATTATTTTTAGATTCAAAATGAAGGTTTGACATAGGACATTCAGGACTATCCACAATCTCAAATGAAAAGATAGATGAAAAATCATTCTCGATTTTATCAAGGCTAGGTAGAAATGATGAACGTTGATGATAATAGTCCCATGGAATTTCATCCAAAGTCATTATTTCCATGATACTTTCGTTAGTTGGAAACTTGTTATCAAAGGGATCTGGAAACAATATCGGTACTAACCATGAAAAATGAGAATAATCATCAATGATCACATTCACTCGATCAATTTTGGATGATGGTGGGTTGGAAAATGATTGAACTGCCTGATAAGCGGATTCAAATGGGCTCAAAGGCATCTCACTGCCGTACAAGGTTAACTCAGACTCTAAAGGCACAATCCAAGGATCAAAGATTCCATTGTGCTTGATGTAACTATATTAACCTGGGAAATATTATGAGGAAAATTTGGTGGAGGAAGTGAAAAAGTTCCCATTAGTGATGAATCCTTAAGCAAACCTACCCCAACATCTTCGTATGGAGTAAGCATTTTTCCAATGAAAGGTATGCTACCTATAGAATTAGGGTTCAAAGCGTAGTAAGACAATTGGTCTACTTTCATGATTTTTCCTTTACGGGGAAACATTATCATACGAAAAAATGAAGAGACCACTGCTGACATAACATAGGTCCAACTTTGACCTAGTAAAATGTTATAATCAAGTTGAGCATCAACAAATTCAACTTCAATTGCAACCGTCTTACCTTCTAATTCTATGGGTAGATCATTTAAAATTACACATGGATGAAAACCTATTCCATCATAGGATTTCAAAGTCATGGGAGACTGATTGATAGTTGGAGAACTCAAGGCTTTCCAACAAGAAATAGACATGATACATGTAGAATATCCTTTGTCAATTATCATGCGAAATTATCATTTTGTTTTGACAAAATATGGTATTTGAAATGCCAGTTGATGAGGGAGTCTAGGAACATGGCTCTCAAGATCAAAGACAATGAGATTAGAATCCTGGGGATCAATTACTCCTATTGCTGACAATAAAAATTTTGTTTGTGCTGGGAAAGTCTACAACACTTCAAGTGCTGACATTGCTGAAGGAGACATTGCCAGATATTCAACAATGTTGTAATTCTGAGCAGCTCTTGCATGAGGATTAAAAGCTGATTTTCGAAGAACACCTTTAGGAGGCGGTTGAATTACCATGTCAGAATTCAATTTTTCAATATGTAATGGTTGCAAAGGAGGAGGAATCGATGTGGAATATTCGATTCCACATCTACAACATGACCCTTAGATCCTGTTGAAGCCTCAAAAATCGTTGCTTCAAACATTGGGGGATAACCACCCGGTCGGGACCTTATGACAGCTCCTTTTTCGTTTGGTGTGGTGGCTCCGACTGGATTTATAGGACCAGTTTCCTAGTAATTTAAATAGGTTGGTAATGGAATGATTGGATGGGGGAAAATGGGACTAAATGACTGAAATAAAACTATCTAATCTAATTTAAATACTGATAAAATAATTCTAAAACCAACCCAGGCATCAAATGTGAATACAACATTAAATTGTTTCAATTAACCAATAACCATGAAAATGTATTATAACTTAATTGAAATATGCAGTAAAAAATAAAGATAACTCTGTTTAAGAAATTAAACAGAGTTATAATAACATATTGCATTCATCATCATATATCGCTTTCATATACTGTAAAGATAAATATTTCTAACACACTCAGAAATGATATGTATAAAGAAATATTGTGAAGCAAGTACACATAAACGATAGAAATTTAAAAGAGAATATCACATAACAAAAGAAACTAACAGTGAATAGATAGAAATACCATATCCATCTCGAAACTTTCCAATGAAATCCGATATCCAAATCCAACAACTTCAATGTAAAATCAACTCCAAGATACAGAAATGCAATTCTTAAAGGCAATTTCATAGAGAATCACCAGATGTGATCCTTTATAAAAATATAGGAGTCAATGGAGTACAAAAATGTAATCTCCAAGTTAAAATATTACAAATTCAGGACCCATTTCTAAATGCATGAAAGGGGTTTAAATAGGTACTTAACAAAAATAACTAAAACTATTCCTACAATCTATCTAAATTAAAAAATATCTAGAACAGAAATGTGATCTTGATGAAAACTGACTCATTGATCATCTGTTGCGGTTGATGTGCGCAGATGGGAGATTTTGAGCATTTCCTTCACTTCTTCAGGATGACTAATCTTTGAGTGCAACCGTCCTGTATATGTGGCATCAGAGAATTCGGGAATGATGCAATCGATGACATTTGAAATTTTTTTTATTGTTGTTTGTTGACTATGTGGCTTGATAGGATAAGTCCACATAGTATCCCATGATATTCCTTATAGTTGGCCAATTTGTTGATTTTTATTAATTATCTCTTGTTTCCATCTGTGATCAGTTTCTTTTACTCTAGGTAATTGGCCGAAACTACAATCTGCAATTAAATTGATTGCATATAAGTTATCATTAACCAATTGTGTTACATTGTTCATTATTCCTTTAGCTCTGGGTGTGGCTATTTCTTCTTTGATCAAACGATGTTCCCATTCTGAAAAAATAATTTCTTTATGTCTCTCCATAATCTTGGGAAGATCTGCTTTTCTCCCTAATTCTGAGTCTTGCCATAAAAGAAATTCAGAGATCTTTTCATCAGCTTCATCAAAATCAATTTTAAGAGTGACTCCTTCATCTAACAAGGAAGATGTTAATTCACATAGGGATTCTGCTTCTTCAATCTTTAGAAAATATTCATTTAATTGTTGAGACAATAACTTGTTTGTCTCCAAGGCTTCATTTTTGAATTGATCTAGACAAAGATAACTCTTAAACTTGTCTAATTTAGATTGAAACATCTTCTCTTGTTCAATCTTCGAAGTTTTCTCATTTTGTAGAAGAGCCTGTAATTTTGCTATTTCTTGATTTAGCTGCTATTGCTTTTCTAGGGTCTGCTGATCAATCTTCTCTTTTTCAACAACCAGCTGCTCTTCTAATTGTTTAGATTTGAGCTCTCCATCCTGTAATCGCTGTTCTAAATGAATGATATTCTGTTGGTTTTCTGCAACCTGTTCCTCTAACATGGTTATTTGCACATCCTTTTGCTTCATCAACTGTGTAACTTCAGAGGCTTTACCTATAGTAACAACACTATAGGCACCTGCATACTGGGATAATTTGGTGAGATCCTCAGATGGATTCACCTCAACATTCTTATAAACAATATTCATGAATTCCCCTTGTGATGCCAAAAGTGCATCTTGATCAGTTCTCCTCCTTTTCCTCTGTTTTCTCACCACAGCCCTATGTTTGGGACTGTAAAATATATCCAAAGGAGGGATTTCTTCTATCTTCAACATGATCTCGCCTGTGGACTTTTTAGGGATGATTTCTATATCCTGGTCTTTTGGATCATCAACTTGGGGAGTGTTTTATTGTCCTATTTGCTGGGCGAATTGTTCATATTGGCTTAGCAAATGAGGAGAACAATAAGTTTAGTAGCTTCTTGTCCTCCAAGTTGAGAATTTGCACTATTTTTTATATCACTTTTAGGTGCCTATGCAATATTTTTACTGTCTGTGCCTCCTTTTTCAATATGCACATTGGCATCAGTACTTGTGCTTTATTTTCTTGCCTGGGCCGAAGACTGATGTACATCAATTTTAGCAGCTGTTTCTGTCTTTTTAGTGTCAGCTTTTCTGCTGTCATCTTTCTTTTCCAAAACAAGATTATTTCTTGTTACTTGTTTTCCAGATGTACTTCCTGTATCCTTCTGTTGTGATTCACATCCCTGTGTAGAAATTATCAACTGATCCAGAGGAACTTTGAGTAACCTCTGACTTCTAAATAACAAAAATTTATTCATTTCTTTGGCCTGAAGTTTGGACTTGGCCAAATAAAAAAATTGGGACATTTTATATACAGAAACAAATAAATCATCAAAGACATCTGGTTCATGTTCGAACCAAGCAATTGAAACAGAGGTAGTAAAATCATATGCCACCTTCCTGGGATCATATTGCCTTCCAGGAATTGTTGAAAGTTCAAGATCGATTAACTTAACAACTTATTTTTCAGCATGGAGAAAATTGCTGAGAGTATAGTCACCACATTTAAAAGGAAAAGTAGGCCACATAAGCTTCTTGCTGTTCTTTAAAGTTCTAGACATACTTTCTACTGTCAGCTGATAAGGAATTTCTTGTGCTAACAGTTTGTCTGGAACATACAAAGGAAGGATGTGTGGCTCTACAATACTTCCAAAAATTTTGACATATGTGAATTTTTCCTCCCCAAACCAATCTCCAATAGAGGACAAATCAACTCTAGCTTTTTCGGAAAGTCTAGAAGGGAATCGAACAAAAATGATTTGGTAAATCAGAATAAGAAAACCATGACAGACTCTGTAAACATGACTTCTGAAATGCCCCTTCCATAAGAACTTGTGATATATATGAATTGGAACAGGTTCTTTAGGAGTCCATTTCCATCCTAGTAAGGGAAATTCCGAATTGAAACAAAGGGCATCTAGGATATAAGCACAAAAGTAAAAAGGAGTGGAATTTCCTAAATTTTTGTCTTTCCTGTACTCAAGAATTCTGTTGGCTATCTTATCAGACAAAATGACAGCCCAATCCATTATCTCAGAATTAATAGCAGAATGTATCAATGGAACCATTTGAATGGAAAACCTAGCCAAGTTATCATTACCAAACAATATACACATCATTGCTGCGACATAACAATATGGAGGCAAAAGAGACTCCACAGAGTACATACCTGATGCCTCATGCCTGTGCTTTTCAGGAGCTCTTCTCCATTCTCTAATTGGTTCTGACTGATTTTCGTTGTTTGCAGCAAATTCTTTGATAAAATCTTTGTTATAAATCTTCTGTGGGTCAGGAAGGTGGTACATCTCTTTGATATCTTTTGGTTTGAATGACCTGAAGATTGCTCCAGATGCAGAAACAAAAGTTCTGTCTTTGATAGACACATTATCAATCACCCATCTAATAACAACATAATACGGGAAAATGTTTTTTCGAGCTGCAACTCAGTGTAGAAATGAGTTTGCTAATGCACCAAGAGGACTTTCAGAATTAGAGTCTGAGTCGGCTTCGTCAGGAAATGTGGCTTTAGCTTCAAAAACTCTAGGGTTTTCCTTTTCTAGTAGATTGTAAACATTTTCCCACGTCATTTTACCAAGTCCCTGGCAGGAGGTGTCTGTAACCAGCTTAAGCTTTGCTGGTTTCTCTTTAGACGTCATAGTAATCACAGGGGCTTTTGCAGCAACGGTAGCTTTACATTTCCTGAATCTCTTCGACATTTTAGTGTCAGGCAGTGTCTCTCTTGTTCTGCGAATATAAAAATTAGATGTTCTATTGTTCTGCGACAAAGAGAAGCTTTCAACCAAGGTGAAGACGTAATAATGAAAACAGCTATACAAAAGATTTATTCACTGATTTGTATTTATTATATCCGTGGTTAAAAACTTAAATTCCCTCTAGGGAGTCACACTCATGCATTCAATAACAAAACAAATCATTGTTATTCGTTTTATTAGCGAGTTAATGTTAACGTACAATCAGAGATTTGACATATTTTGAAATAAGTGTAGGTATATTACCTTTTATAACTTTGAAACACGATGAATAATAATATATGGACAATTAAGTTGTATTCGCATCAAAATTCGTTTAAAAAGGAAAATGAAATAAAATTTATGCCAAAGTCCGATTGCGAAGATCGCATCGGAGATTTTTGAATGAAGTGAACCGTTTAAGAACTTCTCCGATAATGCAATTGCGATGAGGTGGGGTCCATCGCATCAGAGTTTTTAAACCAAAATGAATACAATGTTTTAATTCTTTCGAAATGCGATTGTGATGAATCGCATCGCATCAGAAGTATATAAAAGAAACACAATACTTTAGATTTATCCGAAATGCGATTGCGATTGAGCGCGATCGCATCGGAATTTTACAAAGCAAAAACAAACTTTAAAGAGTTCTCCGATTTTCCGATTTGTGATTACTGTTCATATCAATCATTGTTAAATATAAAGACTTTATAATGTTTTTTGATATGATTAAAAGGCTTTATGTCTCATCTGATCGGAAAGTTGTTTAAAGGTTGTACACTTTGCAAATAAAAAATGTGATATGTATCCTTTTATCAATGAATCTTTTATTTCTAAAAATGATTGGGATTTTTTCTAAATCTTTTATTTCTATCTAGAAATAAAGATAAAAAGGGGACCTATTTCTAAATGGGATTTATTCTAAAATTTAAAAATGGGGAGGGTTGTTGTACAATACAACAATTGGTGATTCACTGGAAGAAACAATTATCTCTGAAAAAATGAAATGAACACTATATTTCTAGTAAAATAAAAATTTCTAAAGATAATGAAAACTTATCTTAGGATAATTCATATAAAATCTAACTGTGAAAAAGAATAAAAATCACTTACAATTTCTTTCTAATTCCTCAAAGATAAAAACATTTTCGGGTTATCTCAAGATTTGATTGGTTGACAATAATAAAGTAAGTAGATTTCCTCAAGTTTAGATTTTGTAATATACTCTATTTTCATAGGCATTGCCTCTGCTGCCAGCAAACGTTCATAGTCTCGACAGGGTTACCTTTTAACCATTAACTATCCATTATCCCATCCAACTACAATTATGATTCTTTAAAAATAAATTCATAAGACATATTATCTTATGTTTTTTTGTCTTTTATTTATTTTTTTAATTTAAGATCCATTGTTCTGGTTTGGTAGCCAGTTAGTAACAATGCCATTCACTAGTTGTAATTAAACTGAACAAGCTAGCTCGTGATGAGACCCCTTGTCTTACTTTTATAAGCCATTGCCCTGTTTTGGTATGCAGTATTGGTAATGTCAGTTTTATTACTTATTACGATCATGGTAAGTAGGCTCGTGATGAGACCTCTTATCTCCTAAATTTTTTCATATAATTTCTTAGAATTACCTTCTAAAAAATCACAACCGAAAATAGATGGGGTGAAATAGTTGTATCCTTAAGAATAAATGGATGACAATTTACAGAGTTTTTTGTTTGCTAAAGCTTGAAATTTTTTTTTTACTTGTTAAAGATAACCTTTCTCTGCTTAAGAAACTTACAATGCTTTACATTTTCCTCAAGGTTTCAAAAGATCATGCAAATGTTTTGAACAAATTTTCAAAGTTTAACATTTTATTTTAAACTATCCAAAATTGTAATCATTTCCTTGAAAATTATTATTTACATAAAATAAGTATTTGTAACATTCTTTCTAAGACAATTTTCTAATAGTAAAAATTCAATTAAAGACTATTAACAACCTTTATTTACAAAAATAAATAAAAATTACAGAAAGGAATATGTACAAGTAAGAAGGGATTACCTCCTTATGAAAAGAATTTCTTTAAGACAAGCCCATTTACAAGAAGAGATTCTCTCTTTCCTGTTAAATCTTGAAGTATGAATGTATATGAGCCTATCTTTTCAGCAATCTGAAATGGTCCAAGCCACATTTTCTGAAATTTGGTATGCTTACCTTTTTCTTTATGTGCTTTATCCCATTTTAGAATAAGATCACCAATTGACAAATTTTTTGAGCCGGTGGAACTTGAATCAAAAGAAGATTTTACAAGATGTTGATGTTTTTCATGGATATCTTTTGCTTTTTCTCTATCTTCTTCTAATTTAAGGATTGGATCAAATCTCAACTGAATGGATGAGGAAGGATTTTCTTCAATAAATTGTAGCAGGGCTAATGATGGAAAAGATAGATTTGATGGTATCACAGCTTCTTTACCATAAACTAAATTGAAAGGTGAAGTTCCAATAAAAGCTTTAAGAGTAATACGATCAGCCCATAATGCAAAGATTAAAGACTTGTGCCAATTCTTTTGATTTTGATCAATAGTCCTTTTAATGATTTTGATGAGATTTTTATTAGTGGATTCAGCTAAACCATTAACTTGTGGATAATAGTTTGCTGAATATTTCAATTTAAAACCTCTTTTAATTGCAAATTCCATTATACTATTACTAGAAAAATATGATGCATTGTCAAAGACCAGAGTGTTAGGTACACCAAACCTGGTAATGATGAATTGATCGATGAAATCAATAATTGCATCAGAGTTGGCTACCTTTAGAGGAATTGCTTCTACCCACTTTGTGAAGTAATCTGTTGCTGTGAGGATGTACCTATTCTATTTGAAAGAATGAGGAACTATCTCACCAATAATATCAAGCCCCCATTGCTCAAATGGTTGTTCAATGTTTACTGGCTGCAAAGGAAAAGCTGGCTTCCTCTGTCTTCCACTAGCAGTTTGGAAAATTTTGCATTTTCTCACATAATCATGTGTATCTTTAAGAAGGGTAGGCCAATAATACCCAGCATGGATAATTTTGTGGGCTGTGGTATCACCTCCAAAATGACCTCCTGCTGGTCCATCATGTAATTTCTGCAATACCTTTTTTACTTCAGTCTTTTCAAGACATCTTAATAGGATTGAATCATAATTCTTTCTGAATAACACATCATCAATGATTTCTTATTTAGTAGCCTTCAATATTGAAGCACGTTTATTCTTATAGCTGAGATTAGAAGGAGCATACCCATTTTTCAAGTAAAATATCAGATCAGCATACTGAGATTCAGAATTTGTAACACTTATCTGACTTACTTGAACAACATTATCTGGATCTTGATTTTCTATTATATTATGAGTTCCTGCTAATAATCTGCAAAAACCTTGTACTCTAATAATCTTTACTTTTTTAATATCAATATCATATTCTTGCAAAGCTGTCACCCAATTAACCCTTTTTTATCCTACTTCTCTTTGAATTAGTAATTGTCTTACTGCAGAGAATGGGACAATAACCTTTGTGTGTGTTTTTAAGAGAAAAGGCCTAAAATGTTTGATTGACTTAAATACAGCGAAAGCTTGTTTTTCAACATCATAATAATTCAGCTCAACTCCTTGCAGATTTGAGCTGAAAAAAGAAATCGGTGCTTCGATTTGTTGATCATTGAGCTATGTTAAAACAACAACATAAGATGTTTCGGTTGCCAAAGTATACAGAATAAAGTCTTTGGAAAAATTGGGAGTATTCAATGCAGGTGCATCAATTATTTCCTTCTTGATTGCATCAAAGGCTTCTTTTTCTTTATATCCCCATTTGAATACCGAATTTTTCCTAATCATATTCTACATAGGCAAAACAATTTGAGAAAAATCTGGAATGAATCTTTTTACAAAATTAATCTGACCTAAAAATGATTGCATGGAATTTTTATTGTGAGGTAAAGAAATATCAAAAATTTCTTTAACTCTGTTAGGATCGATATATATACCATCTTTTGACACAACAAAACCTAAGATTTTTCCTTGATCGAGAGCAAAGAAGGATTTCTTTGGGTTTAAGGAAATACCAAATCTTCTACATCTTTCAAATATTTGTTTCAGATCGTGTAGATGATTGGATCTCTTCTTTGAATAAATTGTTATGTCATCAAGATAAATAAAAACTGATCTATTAATCAGACCCTTAAATGCTATGTCCATGGCTCTATGGAAAGTAGCTCATGCATTTACTAAAATAAAAGGCATTTTATGATAAGCATAGGTTCCCCATTTGGTTCTGAAAGTGGTTTTCAACCTATCATCTGGATGTACTAGAATTTGATTATACCTTGAAAATCCATCAAGGAAGGACATGAGTTCAGAACCAACTACCTTTTGGAGAATTTTCTCCATGGTTGGCAATGGGAAATTGTCTTTTTGACATGCCTTGTTTAAATTCCTGAAATCAATACAGATTCTAATATCGCCATTTTTCTTCCTGACAGGTACCATGTTGGAAACCCAATTGGAATGCCTTACAAGAAAAATGATTTTGGCTTTCAAAAGTTTATTGAGTTTTGTTTTGATTTGATCCTCAAGATTTGGATGAATCTTTCTTAACTTCTGTTGAACAGGCTTAACATCAGATAGCATTGGAATTGTGTGTTGAATTACAGAAGTATCATAAGTCTTTAAATATTCATAACTCCAAGCGAAGACATTTTTATATTTACTCAGAAGTTTAATAAAATCAGATCTTTCTTCTGGAGTTAAATTGAGACCTAGATTAACATTCCGAGGTTTATAATTAGAGCCAAGATTGACTAATTCAAACTTAAAAGTTGAACTTTGAAGTTTAGCATTAGTAACTTTCTTGAATCTGTCTTTAATATCATAAAGATCTTCAAGTTTAACAACAGACTTAGGAATCAGATTTTCATTATTTCTTGAAGTAATTTGCAGATCATGATCATCTTTATCAATAATTTGTTCATCATATGATTTCTCAGAAGTTAAGAAATTCAAAATATCTTGATCATGGTAGAATACTCTCCAGTTAGTAATATTGTCTGGGACAGATGGGCGAAAAATCAACTCTACTAAAAATCTATCAGGACTGCAATCTTCAGCAGGAAGGAGTTTGGACGCAACATTAGCTAACAAGTCAGCTAATGTGTTTTGATTTCTGGGAATAGAAGAGATATTAAATGCTAGAAATTGAGTGGTAAGGTCCTGTACTAGGGTTTTATAATGTTTGAGATGTCCTGAAAGACAATGGATGGTATTCCTTACTTGTCTTATGACAATTTCAGAATCTCCATATACTTTCAAGTATTTTACATTTAACCCTATGGCCTTATAAAGCCCTTGAATCAAGGCTTCATATTTAGCAGTATTATTAGTGCACTCAAATTCTAATCTACATGATATCATGGTTTTCTCTCCTTCTGGATCAATTAGGATGCATCCTGCTCCTGCTCCATCACTAGATTTTGATCCATCAAAATATAATGACCAAAATAAAGTTCTATCTATAGGTTTATCTACAAATGAATCAGAAATATTAACAATTCTAGAAGAATCAGATTGCGAAAAATTTTCAATTTGAGAAACAAAAGTATTTATAGAGAACGGTGATTGTGGTGCAGTAAAATTTCCAAGAAATGACTCGGCAGAATAACTTCCAAGAATATTATTGTTGAAAGCTAGAAGTTCGTTAGGTTGTTCAAATTCAGTTACAGTGTGTGTCATATGTTTTTCTCGCTCGAATTTGATTTGATTGGGTTTCCCTTTGTAGGGAAGCCACATATGTGAAAAATCGGTTGAGATATAACCATTAAGTTTCGTAGACTAGTCTCTGCTTAAGACTAACCCATAGAATTCTAGAATATCTGCAATTAGAATATCAATTCTTTAGACAATCCTAGGATCAGAAGCCAGTCTGATGGTAAATGAATTTATTTCTCCAACAACTTGAAGTTTAGAGCGATCCAGTTGTACAATATGAACAACAAACTTCTGTGGTTTAATATTCAATTTAGCACAGACTGAAGAAGGCATTATATTAGAGGATGCTCCAGAATCAATTAAACAATTATGAAAATTCTTATTGTAGATTTCATAATTCAACAGAAATGGAGGTGTTTGAGAATTTGATCTTTCTCCAATAAGAACAGTATCGGTTGCATCTACTTTGTCTAGTGGCTTACCAGTCCCTTTAGCTGCTTTAGCTACTACACCACTTGGTAGAGGAGCAATAGGTGTAGCATTTAACTCTTTTAATAACAACTTTTGTTGATGTTTAAGTTTGCTGAGTTCATGTAATGAGATGTTCTCTCTAGTCTTTTTCATGTCCTCAATAATATTGTAATCCATCGTATCTGATACCACCGGAGTTTTGGATGATGATGTGGGAGGATTGGGGGATGATGGCTGATTCTGAGTGGGTAAAGGAGAATCTCTTTTCGCAGGGGTTTTGTCTTTAGTACTTGGAGTTGTAGTTTTCTTCTTCGGAACAGTTTGAATAGGTTCCGATGTAGATTTTCTCCTTGTACTCATAGGCATAGCTTCTTGTTCCATTTCACTATCTGAATTAGGGAGAATGAAATCCCACATTCCATTTAGTTCAACTACTTCTTCCATTTCATCTTCTTCATATGAGATTAGAGGAGTTTCTTCCTCTTCTTCATCTTCTGATTCTGCATTGGAGATTGCATTGGGAGGTTTTGATTCAGCTTGATTTCTCTTGAAATTTCTAAATGGTCTCTTTGTAGAAGTCTCTGCTACTTGATTTTTGATCTCAACCATCTCATTAGACATGGTTTTAAGGACTTTCTGTAAACCTTCCATCTCATATGGATCTCTTGGTATCTTTTTCTTGGAATCATCTTTAAAAGTGACTTTCTTTGATTTCTTTTCCTCAATAGAATTTTTCTTATCTAGAGCAATCATTCATTTTTCAACTGAAATAGCTTCTTTCATATTCTAAGCTAAAGTTGGTTTTGCAGCTCTATCTACAAAAATTGCTATGTTTGAGGGCAAAGCATTAATGTACCATTCACTTCTAACTTTTTCACTAGGTTTAAATGTTGCAGGGATTTTATTCAAGAGTTTATTGAATCGAGAGTTAAAATCTTTAATGGGTTCCTTGGGTTGAGTCTTTAAATTGGAGAGATCATTAATTAGGGTATAAATTGATCTATCATCTCCATATTTAGTTAAAAATTTCTCTTCAAACATATCCTAATTTGTGATCGAACCAGAAGGTAAGGAAAAGTACCAGGATCCTTCTGTTCCTTGCAAAGTATAGGGAAATAATTGGACTACAACATCTTCATGCACTACTTGATTTAAATTTATAGCAAGCATAAAGTTATTAATATGTTCTTCCGCTTGTATACCAATGTCTAGACTAAACTTTGGGAGCCATTTTTCAGGATGATCAGGTAGATCATGAAAAGGTGCAGCCATATTCACAGCTCCTAGTCTGGTCCATGGTATTTGTATTGGTTGTGCCATTCTTGTGATGATGGTAGAAAAACTAGAAGTGATAACTGGTGTATGAGTAGTAACAGTTGAAGTACTGGAAGAAACAATTGATGTTTGAACAGCTGTAGTTTGAGCAGATGAAGTTTGAGTAGATGAAGATGAGATTACTGCACTTTTCTGATTTGGAGCTTGGGAAACAGATGATTGAATATGCGATGAAGAACTAGTACCACTTTCTGTTTCCGATGGAGTTTTTCTTGTTTTGACTCTACTAGGTATAGGAAATTATTTTGGGGAAATTCCAAGTTTTTCACTCTGTGACCTAGTAAGAGGTCTGGAAGAAACAAACTGCAAGGTGACACTACCTTCAAATAATTATGATTCTTCTAATGATAACGAGAATCCTTGAAGTTTATGAACTAAAGATTCGACTTCAGGGGATTCAGGAGTTGGATTATCTGATTGATGTGAGACTTTGGTAGTGGGTGTTTGAATACTTTTATCAATTTCTTCTCTTGTGATTTGAGATGTGGAAGAAATTGAAGGTGATGAGGGTGATGTGCTCTTAGAATGGCTTTTGGATTTGGATTTATCTACCATTCATAGCTTATGGCCCTCCTTCTAGCGCCAAAAATGTTGAAGCCTCAAAAATTGCTGCTTCAAACATTGGGGGATAACCACCCAGTTGGGACCTTAGGACAAATCCTTTTCCATTTGTTGTGGTGGCTCTGACTGGATTTATAGGACCAGTTTCCTAGTAATTTAAATAGGTTGGTAATGGAATGATTGGATGGGGGAAAATGGGACTAAATGATTGAAATAAAACTATCTAATCTAATTTAAATACTGATAAAATAATTCTAAAACTAACCCGGGCATCAAATGTGAATACAACTTTAAATTGTTTCAATTAACCAATAACCATGAAAATGTATTATAACTTAATTGAAATATGCAGTAAAAAATAAAGATAACTCTGTTTAAGAAATTAAATTGAGTTATAATAACATATTGCATTCATCATCATATATTGCTTGCATATACTGTAAAGATAAATATTTCTAACACACTCAGAAATGATATGTATAAAGAAATATTGTGAAGCAAGTACACATAAACGATAGCAATTTAAAAGAGAATATCACATAACAAAAGAAACTAACAGTGAATAGATAGAAATACCATATCCATCTCGATACTTTCCAATGCAATCCAATATCTAAATCCAACAAATTCAATGTAAAATCAACTCCAAGATACAAAAATGCAATTCTTAAAGGAAATTTCGCAGAGAATCACCAGATGTGATCCTTTATAAAAATATAGGAGTCAATGGAGTACAGAAATGTAATCTCCAAGTCAAAATATTACAAATTCAGGACCCATTTCTAAATGCATGAAAGGGGTTTAAATAGGTACTTAACAAAAATAACTAAAACTATTCCTACAATCTATCTAAATTAAAAAATATCTAGAACATAAATGTGATATTGATGAAAACCGACTCATTGATCATCTATTGCGGTTGATGTGCACAGATGGAAGATTTTGAGCATTTCCTTCACTTCTTCAGGATGACTAAGCTTTGAGTGCAACTGTCCTATATATGTGGCATCGAAGAATTCAGGAATGATGTAATCGATGGCATTTTAAAGAAATTTTATTGTTGTTTGTTGACTATGTGGCTTGATAGGATAAGTCCACATAGTATCCCATGATATTCCTTGTAGTTGGAAAATTAGCTGATTTTTATTAATTATCTCTTGTTTCCATCTGTGATCAGTTTCTTTTACTCTAGCTAATTGGCCGGGACTACAATCTGCAATTAAATTGATTGCATATAAGTTATCATTAACCAGTTGTGTTACATTGTTTATTATTCCTTTAGCTCTAGATGTGGCTCTTTCTGCTTTGATCAAATGATGTTCCCATTCTACAAAAATAATTTCTTTATGTCTCTCCATAATCTTGGGAAGATTTTCTTTTCTCCCTAATTCTAAGTCTTGCCATAAAAGAAATTCAGAGATCTTTTCATCAGCTTCATCAAATTCAATTTTAAGAGTGACTCCTTCATCTAACAAGGAAGATGTTAATTCACATAGGGATTCTGCTTCTGCAATCTTTAGAAAAAATTCATTTAATTGTTGAGACAATAACTTGTTTGTCTCCAAGGCTTCATTTTTGAATTGATCTAGACTAGAATAACTCTTAAACTTGTCTAATTTAGATTGAAACATCTTCTCTTGTTCAATCTTTGAAGTTTTCTCATTTTGTAGAAGAGCCTGTAATTTTTCTATTTCTTGATTTAGCTGCTATTGCTTTTCTAGGGTCTGCTGATCAATCTTCTCTTTTTCAACAACCAGCTGCTCTTCTAATTGTTTAGATTTGAGCTCTCCATCCTGTAATCGTTGTTCTAAATGAATGATCTTTTGTTGGTTTTCTGCAACCTGTTCCTCTAACATGGCTATTTGCACATCCTTTTGCTTCATCAACTGTGTAACTTCAGAGGCTTTACCTATAGTAGCAGAACTATAGGCACCTGCATACTGGGATAATTTGGTGAGATCCTCAGATGGATTCACCTCAGCATTCTTATAAACAATATTCATGAATTCCCCTTGTGATGCCAAAAGTGCATCTTGATTAGTTCTCCTCCTTTTCCTCTGTTTTCTCACCACAGCCCTATGTTTGGCACTGTAAAATATATGAAAAGGAGGGATTTCTTCTATCTTCAACATGATCTCGCCTGTGGGATTTTTAGGGATGATTTCTATATCCTGGTCTTTTGGATCATCAACTTGGGGAGTGTTTTATTGTCCTATTTGCTGGGAGAATTGTTCATATTGGCTTAGCAAATGAGGAGAAACAATAAGTTTAGTAGCTTCTTGTCCTCCAAGTTAAGAATTTGCACTATTTTTTATATCACTTTTAGGTGCCTATTCAATATTTTTACTGTCTGTGCCTCCTTTTTCAATATGCACATTGGCATCAGTACTTGTGCTTTATTTTCTTGCCTAGGCCGAAGACTGCTGTACATCAATTTTAGCAGCTGTTTCTGTCTTTTTAGTGTCAGCTTTGCTGCTGTCATCTTTCTTTTCCAAAACAAGATTATTTCCTGTTACTTGTTTTCCAGATGTACTTCCTGTATCCTTCTGTTGTGATTCACATCCCTGTGTAGAAATTATCAACTGATCCAGAGGAACTTTGAGTAATGAGTTTGCTAATGCACCAAAAGGACTTTCAGAATTAGAGTCTGAGTCGGCTTCGTCAGGAAATGTGGCTTTAGCTTCAAAAAATATAGGGTTTTCCTTTTCTGGTAGATTGTAAACATTTTCCCACGTCATTTTACCAAGTCCCTGGTAGGAGGTGTCTGTAACCAGCTTAAGCTTTGCTGGTTTCTCTTTAGGCGACATAGTAATCACAGGGGCTTTTGCAGCAACGGTAGCTTTCGATTTCCTGAATCTCTTTGAAATTTCAGTGTCAGGAAGTGTTTCTCTTGTTCTGCGAACAGAAAAATTGGATGTTCTATTGTTCTGCGACAAAGAGAAGCTTTCAGCCAAGGTGAAGACGTAATAATGAAAACAACTATACAAAAGATTTATTCACTGATTTGTATTTATTATATCCGTGGTTAAAAACTTAAATTCCCTCTAGGGAGTCACACTCATGCATTCAATAAAAAAACAAATCATTGTTATTCGTTTGATTTGCGAGTTAATGTTAACGTAAAATCGGAGATTTGGCATATTTCGAAATAAGTGTAGGTATATTACCTTTTAAAACTTTGAAACACGATGAATAATAATATATGGACAATTAAGTTGTATTCGCATCGCAATTCATTTAAAAAGGAAAATGAAATAAAATTTATGCCAAATTGCGATTGCAAAGATCGTATCGGAGATTTTTGAATGAAGTGAACCATTTAAGAACTTCTCCGATAATGCGATTGCGATGAGGTGGGGTCCATCGCATCGGAGTTTTTAAACCAAAATGAATACAATGTTTTAATTCTTTCGAAATGTGATTGCGATGAATCGCATTGCATCAGAAGTATATAAAAGAAACACAATACTTTAGATTTATCTGAAATGCGATTGCGATTGAGCGCGATCGCATCGGAATTTTACAAAGCAAAAACAAACTTTAAAGAGTTCTCCGATTTTCCGATTTGCGATTACTATTCATATCAATCATTGTTAAATATAAAGACTTTATAATGTTTTTTGATATGATTAAAAGGCTTTATGTCTCATCGGATCGGAAAGTTATTTTAAAGGTTGTACACTTTGCAAATAAAAAATGTGATATGTATCCTTTTATCAATGTGTATTTTATTTCTAAAAATGATTGGGATTTTTTCTAATTCTTTTATTTCTATCTAGAAAGAAAGATAAAAATGCGACCTATTTCTAAATGGGATTTATTCTAAAATTTAAAAATGGGGAGGGTTGTTGTACAATACAACAGATCCATAATATTTAGATCTTGTGGCTACCATAACTTGTGAGGATATCATCATGATATCCACTGATGTGGAAGAAGAAGATGGGTTGTGTGAAACCATCTTACTATATTGAGAAGGAAATGGATCCTTTAAAACAACATGAGTGGGATAACCTTTAACGAATTTAGAAACCTTAGCGCGATGAGGGCATTACTTGGTGTAATGATCTTCATCACAAATTGAGCAAGGATAACATGGCTTTTTCTTTTCGTTAGATGGTTTATTTTGTCTGATTTCTCTTTTGGAGAAGTGTTTTGTTTCACTTTACCTTTTACTTTATTTTTAACTTCGGAAAATTTGTTCTTTCCAGTAAATTAATCTACAACATTAATCTGAGAAGTAACTTATTGAGAAGGATTTTTGTTGGGTGAATCTTATAAAGCCAAAATCTGAGTATTTTTAGAATTCTTCTTTTTAATCTTAGATTGATGGCTAACATAATCGATCACACCATCAATGGTGTGAGATCCTATACGAATTGAGGTTGTTTGACCCAAGTGAGGAAAATCTGGAATTTTACCATACAAAGTGCTAAAATGTGTATAAACAAGGTCTAGATATTGGGTATGAAAAATTACCTGTTCTTCAGTTACAACTCCTCCTTTGGATACATCTGTTGATCAACGGTTGTCATTGATGTCAACCCAAGCAGCACCAGGGGCTAACCCAATATTGAATGGAAATTTTGACCTACCAAATTAACATATTCTATTTCAATAATGTTTTTGATGGTTTCTACTTGTCGAGATGTTTCCGTTGATAGATGGCACGCCATGTAATTCTTCACGGTTTGAGAGATATTCATGTTTGATGTTTGTACCCCCAGTTAGTGGGATAAAACCCCATGGGGTTGAGGCATGGGTCATTGAAAAGTCATAATTAATATTTTTTAAGCTCCTAAAATCCCTCCCACGTTCACTTGTTGAAGCCCCTCTCAGCTTAAGCATTTATATAAATTGCGATCTTCATTTCCTCCTTAGGCAAGGGTCCATTGAGTACTCTGAAGCAGGAATTAGATGCGAGTGTGGAGACTCTCTAACATTTTTATATGAAGGTTCCAAACTCAAATGTTTGCAAGTGAAACGAAATCTGAAGCTCTTTGTAAAAATTTCAAATCTGAGTACAATATTGCCGTATGATATCTGATGGGGTTTTTTACTTGAGCTCTGAAATTCATCTCAAAGAAGTGACCTTGGTAAAATCGTCATAACTCTCTCTCTGAGTATCGGATTAGAATTTTGTAAAAATTATTAGATATTGCATAGTCTGTAATTTTCTCTATATCAATTTTAGAGCCAAATGAAGAAACAATGACACGTGGCACGTCGTACAAGTGCGCTCTACTGAAATAGTCCATAATTAGGGCATTGTGAGAGATTGGGTATAAATCTCTCTTGAGGAATCCAAATTGGATCAGACCTTTTGCATTAGAAATATAACCCAGAGGACTACTATAGGACTGAAAATCAGATATTGAGGTTCTGAAATAACAGAGATACACCAGATTCAATATCGAGCTCCTAGAAGGCAAGAAAAAGCTAGATCATGTGTTGTCAAGGGTTGCAAAGGACCAGAATTTCTATGACAGAAAAGCAAAGCAAGGTGTAGCAGAGGGTAACATGACAAGAGAAACAACCAAGGTGCATAACAGCATCAAGATGTTCATCACATGAAGTCTTCAGGTGGGCAGCATTGCATACAATCATTGTAAAGGTATCATTGTACTTAGTCATTGTAAATACATTATTGTACAAATTGTACTAGTGTCTATCTACCAAGGGTTGAAGAGGCAGTGTTGGGAGGTCTAGGATCATCATTAGGTGGTTATGTCAAAGTTGGGGTTATGGTCTAGTATATCTTCTTCTTCTACATCATTCTATATCATTGTAAAGTGGACCATTTTCCCTGGTACGGGAGTCCATTCTTCTTTTATTCTTCTATAGGGTGGTAGGGTGGTGCTAGGGTGAGTTGTAGCTCATTGGGTATTGGGGCATCCATTCAGTTGACTACTGAAGAATCTCGGGCGTTGGAGCATCCATCTAGTGGGAGCTGGAGAAGAATTTTTTTCTAGATTCTCGGAAGTTGGAGCTTTATTTTCAATTGGAGTTGAATATTAAAGAATTATTAGAAAAACATTAGGTGGTTTTTGTCCCGGAGTGGGTTTCCACCTTAAAAATTGTGTGCATTTGTGTTCCTCTTATTTGCTGCTATCATTGTACAAACAATGATAATAAATTAAGATTAACTAATGCTCTAATTGAAAGGAATGCTGATTCACCCCCCCCGACCCCCCTCTTAGTATTTCCAACAATTGGTATCAGAGCTTGGTTCCTTCAATAGCAGTTTAATAGCTGGAAGGAGGTCATGGAGCATACCAATAATGGTGTACCTCTATTCAATGAAAATAATTATGCACTCTGGAAAGGAAGAATGGAGGTATATCTCTTGGCGCAAGGTTATGAAGTATGGGACAATGTTCAAAATGGATTTACATCAACTACGGATGAACAAGGTAAGAAGAATTTGGTAAATGATGCAAAAGCAAAGAATATTATTATCGGTGGGCTTATTGAATCTGCTTATCATAAAGTGTTGGGTTGTAAAACTGCCAAAAATGTATGGGACAATCTTGAGAATATATATGCAGGTGACTCAAATGTCAAAGAAGCAAAGCTTCAAATCTATAGAGAAAAATTTGAGCAACTCAGAATGAAAGAAGATTTCAACATTACTGCATACTTCCAATACGTTGATGAAATAACCAATACTCTAGAAGGATTGGGAGAGACAATTGACGAGAAGACTATTATACGGAAGATTTTTAGAACATTACCAGGGAGATTCAACCCAAAGGTATCGGTCTTAGAATACAGTGAAAATCTCGAAAAACTCAGCAAAGAGGAATTACATGGAGTTCTCATAACATATGAAATTAGACTTGATGAAGAAGAGGGTACTTCGCATCTAGAAACTGCGTTCGTTGTATCTAAGAAAACCAATAAGGATAAACAACCTTCAATTGAAAATACATGCACCTGCAAGTGTGAAGAAAAGGGAGATGATGAAGACGGTTTTTCAGATGAAGAATATGCTTACTTCACGAGAAAACTAAAAATTGGTAAGGGACAATTCAAAGGTAAACTTCCATTGATATGTTTCAGCTGTAATGAGGTTGGGAATTTTGCAGCAAAATGTCCAAATAGAAGTAATGGCAACTCAAAAGGAAAGAAAGGCTTTAAGAAATTCAACAAGCAAGGATCCAAAAGGAACTTTCTCTCTAAAGAAGATAGCTCATCATCTGATGGAGACAATGATAGTGAAGAAGAAGCCAATGAGAGAGTATTGTTTATGGCCAAGCACAATAAACCCAAGCACAATAAACAAGAGATATCAAACAATGAAGAAGAAGGATGGACCATAGAATAATTTTATGAGGAAGCAATCAAGCTTATAAAATATCTCAAGGCGGAGAAGATCCGTTCCAAAAATCTTGAAGAACAAGTTCAAGGTCTCAAAATTGAAGTTGAAGAACACAAATGCATTGAAGAGTCACTTCAAAAGAAGTTGGAAGAAAGCAACCAAGAAAGGGAAGAATTAGAAGCCGAAGTAGTCTCGCTGCGTGAGGAAGTGAAGAAAGGAAAAACTATCCAATACTATGCCAACAACTCAAGGGCATTGGAAAAACTCATCAACAATCAACGATCTTACAACGATACCACTGGCATCGGTTACAAAGAAGAAGAAGCACGACCTTCTACAACAAAATACAATGAACCTATGAGTTCTGACATGCATGTAGACTTCATTGGACAAGATTCGCAAGAACAGCCTTGGAAGACAATTCCTCGACGAAAATTTCCATCCAGGTACCAACATATTTTTTATGGCTACTGTTATTCATGTGCAAAATTTGGTCATAAAGCTGTAGAATGTTGCACGTACCCTAGGAACGAATACAATTCCAGGAGATCTGTCAAATATGAACCTCCCAAGGCTCAACGAAACATCAATAGATTTGAACATTTAAGAAATAATATTGAATGTTACAAATGTCGAAACTTTGGACACATAGCCAAAGACTGCAGACTTGAAAATCCTCTAGAAGAATCTTCGAAGCCACAGAATGAACGAACATGGAAGAAGAAGAAGAATGATAATTGTGCTCTCGCTCTCAAGGCTCAAAAGAACAAATATGTGTGGTATGTTGATAGCGGTTTCTCAACGCATATGACTGGAGATAGAAATAAATTTGTATCTCTAAAAGAGAAGAAGGATGGAACCGTGTCCTTTGGAAATGATGGATCTTCAAATGTTATAGGATCAAGTACTGTCACTCTCGGAAGCAAATATTCTCTAGCCAAGAATGTTCCATTGGTTGAAAACATGAATCACAATCTGCTCAGTGTTGGACAAATGTGTGATCAAGGACACACAATACTATTCAACTCCACGAAATGTGAAATCAGGAAAGGCGTGTATGGTGAAATTGTGGCTACATCAAGTCGAGCTCCAAACGACATATATGTTCTGGATGAAGCAACTAAAGCATGTCTAATAGCTAAAGAGGATGATACAATAATTGGTAGCAATGATGATCGACTAAGTAAGAAGTTTGCTACAAAGGTGCAAAGTGATTTCGAGATGTCTTTACTTGGTGAGCTGACATACTTTTTAGGGCTTCAAATATCTCAACAAGAGAAAGGAATATTTATATGTCAAGCCAAGTACATCAAGGAAATGCTCAAGAAATTTAAAATGGAAGATTGCAAACCCATCCTTACTCCAATGGTAACAGGTTGCAAATTGAGCATAGACGACTCATGCAAGGATGTGGACCAGAATATTACGAATCATGATTAGTAGTCTTCTCTCTATAACCCTCCCAGCAGATGTTATCTAAGCAGAGTTGGAAAATGTAAAATTAAAGCACCAAAAGAATCACATATTAAATATTCATCGGCATTGGAATATCTTCGCCAGAAGCTTGGGATTCTCCCAAGTTCACATTAGATTTTCCTTTTTCAGAATATAAAGGGGGAGTGGAAGTGTGTACAGGTTCCCAGGATGGTTGTGTTTCAGAGGGTGTTACCATTTTCCATTGATGTCAAAGGGGGAGAGAATGTTGTAGGAAGAGGTGTCATGATTGTAGGGGGAGTACTTGTGTTGCCATCAATGCCAAAGGGGGATATTGTTGATCAATGGTTGTCATTGATGTCAACCCAAGCAGCACCAGGGGCTAACCCAATATTGAATGGAAATTTTGATCTACCAAATTAAAATATTCTGGGTCAATAATGCTTTTGATGGTTTCTACTTGTCGAGATGTTTCTGTTGATATATGGCACACCATGTAATTCTTCACGGTTTGAGAGATATTCATGTTTGAAGTTTGTACCCCCAGTTAGTGGGCTAAAACCCCATGGGGTTGGGGCATGGGTCATTGAAAAGTCATAATTAATATTTTTTAAGCTCCTAAAATCCCTCCCATGTTCACTCGTTGAAGCCCCTCTCAACTTAAGCATTTATATAAATTGTGATCTTCATTTCCTCCTTAGGTAAGGGATTCGGCTATCTGAAACAGGTCATCGTGGAATTTTCGCTCTAACTTTTTTTCTATTAAGGTTCAGAAGCTAAAATTTTTATGAGGTGAAGCCACAATATTGAGGAATATTCTATAAAAATTTCAGATCAAGGTGCGCAATATTTTTGGAGATATGATCTTTGGAAGTTAGGGTTTTTTGCAGGCTATTGAAATTCATCTCAAAGAAGTGATATTGGTAAAATCGTCATAACTCTCTCTCTGAGTATCGGATTGGAATTATGTAAAAAGTGGAAAATAGTGCATATTTTTTACTTTTCTCTCTATCAATTTCAGAGCCAAATGAAAAAAAAATGACACGTGGCACTATGTACAAGTGCGCTTTGCTGAAACAGTCCATAATTAGGGCATTGTGAGGGATTGTGTATAACTCTCTCTTGAGGAATCCAAATTGGGTAATACCTGTGGCATTGGAAAGAAAAATCAGAGGACTACTACAGGACCGAAAATCAGATATTTAGGATCTGAAATAACATAGATACACCAGATTCAATATCGAGCTCCTAGAAGGAAAGAAAAAGCTAGATCATGTGTTGTCAAGGGTTGCAAAGGACCAGAATTTCTACGGCAAAAAATAAAAGCAAGGTGCAGCAGAGGGTAGCATGATAAGAGCAGCAACCAATGTGCATAATAGCAGCAGGAAGTTTATCATATGAAGTCTTCAAGTGGGCAGCACTGCATACAATCATTGTAAAGGTATCATTGTACTTAGTCATTGTAAATACATTATTGTACAAATTGTACTAGTGTCTATCTGCCAAGGGTTGAAGAGGCAGTGTTGGGAGGTCTAGGATCATTATTACGTGGTTGTGTCAAAGTTGGGGTTATGGTCTAGTATATCTTCTTCTTCTGCATCATTCTATATCATTGTAAAGTGGGCCATTTTCCCTGGTACGGGAGTCCATTCTTCTTTTATTCTTATATAGGGTGGTAGGGTGGTGCTAAGGTGAGTTGTAGCTCATTGGGTGTTGGGGCATCCGTTCAGTTGACTACTAAAGAATCTTGGGCATTGGAGCGTCCATCCAGTGGGAGCTATAGAAGAATGCTTTTCTAGATTCTAGGAAGTTGGAGCTTTATTTTCAATTGGAGTTGAATATTAAAGAATTATTAGAAAAGCATTAGGTGATTTTTGTCCCGGAGTGGATTTCCACCTTAAAATCTGTGTGCATTTGTGTTCCTCTTGTTTGCTGCTATCATTGTACAAACATTGATAATAGTTGAATATTAACTAATGCTCTAATTGAAAGGAATACTGATTCACCCCCCCTGTCAGTATTTCCAACAACATCTTAAGTAATGACTGGAAGCAATGATTTTTTAAACCATTCAGCCAAAATTTGATCTTGAATAAAAACTTTAACTAGACGATGCCTATGTCTTCATTCATGGATATGATCAGAAATGTAAGTAGAGGAGGATTGTTTCAAGGAGGTAAAAAGTTTGGTACCAATATCATATCTTATTGGTAACTGAAAATGTGTAAAGAACGTAGTTGCTAAGGTGTTGAAGTTATAAAAAGAGGCTCGCAGTAACTCGATATGGCATTTTTCTGTTGAATCGGTTAAATTTTGTTGAAAAAGGCGTAATCTAATGGAATCATCAATCAATGAATTCGGTGCACACAAAATATGATATATCGTAACATGGTTTGATGGGTACTCTTTTGATTTTCCTTCAAACTTTGGAATGTCACTGGGAAATTTAGTAGGAATTTTCAGCCAAAACAGGTAATAACAAATAGGATCATTCGTTAGCCGATACAAATCCAGTAAATCAAAAGTTGTAATAAACAAAAACTGTCAGTTGGGATCCTAGTTTGAATATTGGTAACCCTGAGGGTTAAGTACAATACTTGGAGGAGGATATTTAGGATATCCTGGGATAGCTTGTGCGATTGGGATTGGCATTCCTCCATGGTAACCAGGGTGAGCCATACCAAACTACGGCTGTGATGGAATTCTATAAGTATGACCAGAGTATGGTTGACTCTGGAAAGGTGGAATTTAACCCATTTTCCCCAAGTAATATTTCCCCTGAACTTTGTAAATACTTTCTTTGAAACAATTGACTCTGAAAATGCTGGCCTTGTAAATGTTGAACTTGAAAGAATTGGCTCTGAAAAGGATGTCCTTGAAAAGATTGGCCTTGACACCGTGTTTGCATGACTTCGATGCTAGGTTGTACCACGGGAATTTGAGGTATATACTGGATCGTAGGACCATTTTGATAAACAGATTCTTGAGGGATAGCTTGAGTAGTTTTTGCACCAATACTTGAGGGGTAATTGGAACAATGGTTTGTGATACTCTCGGTATGGGGGTTTGAGGTGAACTTAGAACCAATTGTTGAACAAACATTTGTGAAACAGACTGGACACGAGTTTGTGGACTACTCTGAACAGGTTGCTGAATAGGTGTTTGTGGATTCACTTGGATAGATGCTTGAGGAATCACTTGGATATGCTGCTGGACTTGTATTGGAATATCTTGGATGGGTATTTGTTGAATAGGTTGGTAAATTGGCACTTGTGGAGCAACTTGCATGGGATGTTGAAAAAATGAAAGGTTCTAAATGGTATTCATCCCTGGATAGGGAGCACCAAATAAGGGCTGAGACACAATGCGTTGACCTAAAACAACTTGAGTTATTTGACCATAGTTTGGATAGTTTTTGGTAAAAGGATGTCCACCAGCCATAGGATATGATCCAACAAAAGGTTGTCCTCTAGGTGGAGGTGGTTTCCCCCCAGGAAGATAATAACCACTTGTTGGGTTAACTTGAGGATTACCTATATTACCAGAAACCATATTAATATATTGGCCTCATGTCAAACCTTGGGAAGTAGAATTAAATACACCAGCTAACAAAGTAGAAGTTTGAGATGAAGGAGAAGCTCATGAAAAAGTCTCAGAAAGTGACTAATATCTATGAGGGATAAACAAACCACCATATAATAATTATTATGAAGAGATTAAAAACATAGATGTATCAGTAGGAATAATTCCAGAAATCATTCCTGACATATTTATTCTGGGCACAAAGTAATAGGGGGTGCGGTAAAATGGAAGACCTTGACCTAAAAATTTAAAAGGTGTGAAATACCAATGATCGGGTTGAAAAGGAGAAAAATGAAGTTCTAGAAAAACTAGTTATTCACTGGTAAAAACTGGGGTGCTTGGAGATTCTTATTCCTCCTCCTCAGTAATATATTCAATACTAATGAGACCAGGAGGTAGAATATATGTAATAATAAGTTTTACTAGAGGTGAATATGGAGTAGGAGTAGGGGCTATAATATCTGAAGGAGACTCAGGTTCAAAATTTTTTGGTTCACTTAGTTGTGTATCTAAAACTTCCCTAGTATCAGATTCTAGTCTAACGACTTCGGTAACTACTGGTTCAGATTGAACTAAGTCTAATCCTAGTGTTTGAGGTTGATTCACTTTAGTTTCTGCTATTTCATATTCTACAATGGTAGATTTTTTAGGTTGATCTGAGGTCCCATATCCTGTTGATTTTGAATTTTCAGCTTTAATTTTTTCCAGTTGACTCAGTGTATATTCAGGGGGTTTACCCTGCATTCTATGTGAATGTCTTAGTATGTTAGCCACGGTGAATTTTAGTTAATAATCCAAATGATATCAAAAAACACACCTAAGGACTCTAAAAATTAAAAAAGAAAATAACACATGCTAGCAAATCTAAGAGTCAAACCACACAAACAACCTTTCACAGCGGAATCACTAGTTGGCGATGAAATCCAACTTCGCATAAATCAAGGTGAAAAGTATATATAGATAGAGCGGGTGGAACCAGTTATGTTGAAAAAGTGCTTACTGAACAAGATCTAGTGCAAGTAACTCCACTTATTCCATCTTGAGTGAATATTACCCTCCAAAAAGGTCCAAGTGAGTCTAGTCAACGTCTATCCTAGGTATAACAAAGACTTCCCCTCCGCCGTCACCTCAGGTAATAACCCTAAGATTATGGTCTCTAAGGTCACCACTTACAATGATTGAACTGGGGGGGACAATTGTAGATCAGATGTACATGCAAGGGCATAGTCACAAAGCTCAATCCCCTTGAAAGTTCCTCAACATGGTTAATTTGAGGTTTACTTCCAAGTGACTCCAAATTACCTTTCAACACCATTTGTAATGCATGCAAATCACTGTACTATAACCAATGATAGTGGGGTTTATCACTCTACTAGGTCCGATATGATCTTGTACTTAACTCCCTTGTTAGAGGAGCTTCCCAGAAAAAAAAAATGCGATAAATGGATTTATTCCCTACCGCAAGATTCTACTGTTTGTTTGTAGCTTTGGAAAGCTAACTCACTTCCCTATTCCAAAGCCCTACAACCTAATCTAATGTAGGTGGAAACAACCCTAAAAATGTAAAAAATTTAATTGATTTTATTAACGTTGTGTTGTTAAGATGCTATTTACTCAGTAGGTAAATGGATGTGAAACTGATGATATTATGACCTGACTCAAAAACTCTAATGCAATCGAATATGAAATTGTAATATTTTCATTTAATGAATTCCTAATTACGGGAGAATAAGAGTCTTTTTGATTTTTCAAATAAAATGCAAAAAATAAAATTTCCACAATATTCTTTTCCATAAAATGCGAATTTTCACTTTGAGATAATTCCAATGTAGTAATTAAATTAAAATTTCAGTTCACTCAACAAGTCAAACAACCATGAAAATGTCCTTTTACAAGAAATCACTCATAAATTTTCAAAATCCATGGAGAAACCAATCAAAACTTCGAAATGAATTTATTCTAATGAATGCTACTAAATCAATGATGTCTACAATGTAACTATGAAAAGCTTCAATACTGAAAAATAAATGATTTTCGGTTCGAATTCAACAAAGGAAGCAAATCTCACAAAAAAACTTAACCTTCAAAAACCCTACTTTCACTAAAATAAAAGATATTTCACAAATAAGTAAGCTAATCACTAAATCTGGTATATTTGCAAGAAAAAATACAGGGAGACAGTAAGCCAACAACAACCAATTTCTTTTTTGATAAATCCACAAGCAACCAGACGAAACCCTACCCAGATTTGTGAAAATGAGTAATTCTCAAGAATACTTCTTTTTGACACCCAAAAAAGCTCACAGAGACTAACTGAAGGTAAAAACAAGTGTAATATATGGCAAAAAAAAAAATTTAGACTTTGATCCAAGGAAAATTTAATTTTTAAAAAATTCCCAAGATGTGTGCAGGTGAACTGTTAAGTTCAGTGCGCATGTGCTCTGCTGCTAAAGATAAAAACATCGCAGATCTATGCTTTGTTGGTAAACGAAAACTGCACATATCGAGAAATTTTAAAGAAAAAATAAAATTCAGGCAAACAAATCACAAAATCTAAAATGTCACTATCTTGTAAAAAATATGATAAAGCTATCAAAGATGGATTGAAAATAAAAATCAAGGAAAATGAAGAGAGCAAGATGTTTCCCAGTGGAGTCACCAATTTGTTATATCAGACCAATCCCTCTTGTAGACAAGATCGATCTCCCTAGATTTCCAACAAAACCTAGTAACAAACAGACAATCAAACTACTCTTTCCTTGAGTCTATCTTTGCTTTAATAATAAAATATAAAGGAGGGAAATTAAATCCATACGTTTTTACGACTTGCTTGATGAAGATACTTGCTATGCCTTGATGCAAATCCTCAATGCTTGAAACAAACCTGCACACATAGAAACTAAAGGATCAAAGGAATATGCAACATAGATGATTCGATAACTCAAACTAAAGATCAAGCATGATTAGTAACTAGTCATTTTAATGGACAAATAGAAATAACATAAATCATTCATAAAATCCATAAAACAATGTAGTGGGGAAAAAAACTCAATTCCATTAATTAAGAAATATAGAAGAGTTTCACAACTTTTTCCCTGATGAAGTGAAGCTCCTCCCATAAGTCTACAATCCTTTCCTTGAATGATAAGCTTTCCAATTTAATTTGAACAACATAAGTCTACCTTTAGCAACCTTCTCTAACCCTCTAGCTTGTAGTTGATTTATAGGCCAAGAGGAGGAAGTTTCAAATCCATATCTCAAGGATGAGATCCACTAAACGTGGGATTAAGGTTCCTTGAAGAATGGGAATTAGCTCCATGATGGGAGGGGTTAGGTTCGAATAGGCATGAACTCGAAGCTTTTAGTTGGGATATATTCACCCAACAAAGCGTCTAGAATTTAATTTTAATTTTTACTTTTTGTCAAGTCATGTGCGTAGTCTATAGTGGAAGGAAAAGCACAATTCTGCACAAGCATCAATGGTAAGAATTGTGAATGCACAAAATATGGCTAGGAAAGTGCACATGTAACTAAAAATTAGGTTTTTGACCTTATAACCCAAAAATCTTGTTTTCTTCAAGGTGTTTAAGTTTTTGACTTGCAAGGGAGTGCTTTGAAACACATTTACTAGATAGCGAAAGATCCATTTTAACGGTTAGTTGTCATGGTGACATAATGACGTGTAACAAGACTTCTAGCCTTCATCCTTATTCTTCTCCTCAGATCGAAGTCCCTGTCCTCTCCCATATGTATTGAACTTCTTAGGTGGTGCAACATTTTCTTTGTTACTTGTATCCTGAGGTCTTGCTTGCCTCTTGTCCCATTTTCATTTATTCTTGTCATTACCTTTCCAATCTAGCTTTGTCTCAGATCTATGCTTTGATTGCTCGTAACAATGCTTCAATTTCTTGATGGCCTCCTCCAATTATTTATGCTCATCAAACTCAATACTACCTTTAAATGCTATCAACAACCCACTCATGAACCACTAAATCTTAGCCTCTCCTCCTCGAGGAAAGGCACATATCTCAAAAACTCTAGAAATCTTCTAGTATACTCCTCATCGCTCATAGATCCCATATTTAGTTCATAAAACTCTTTTTACCTATCATCATAGTACCTCTCCGATAGATACTTCTTCTGGAATAGTCTCTCGAATTCACTCCAAGTCAATTACTTCTCATAAATATCCCTGACATTCTTCACGTCTTCCAAAAAATATCTTCTTTACCTTTGAGGTTGAATGTAACTATTATGGCTTTCATGTTTTCTGAGTAATCATGCAACCTGAAGAAATTTGTCATACCAAGCAACCATGCTTCGACATCCTATGATTTCTTCATTTCCCCATCAAATGTAGGTGGATTTTATTTCTTAAACTCATCTGGAAAATATCCCTGTCACTCCTCTTGTAAGGATGATAATGATGACGATCATAATTTCTGTTAGAACTAGAACTAGAATAGTACCTGTGTCTGTCACCTCTCCTATCTAGAGTGTCCAAGAGACTTCCATATATGATCGTGTCATCTATATCTGACCTGTGACCACCATGCGGCCTACTTCCATATGACCCATTAGTCGTATCCTCCTATCCATAACTGATCCAAAGTGGTCCTTGTCACTGAAACTCTGACAAACTCTAAAGAATTACTGCATTAACCTCTGCATGTTGTTTAGTCAATTTAATGTCTTAAATTTCTATCATAAATTATCAACCGAGGTTAGTAATCTGATGAAGTGTGGTGCACTATATATGCTTAGATTCCCTTCTTTCTTACTTCTTTATGTATTTTTATATAATGTTTTTGGGGGTTTGTATTTTATGCCTAATGTTAAAAACTAAAATTTATCTAAGGAATGAAATCTAGGCTTTTAAATAAAATCTTTAAATGCTAAGAAATGATTAAATCTGAAAGAAATTTAACGATGAAAACTTAATCTTTAAGAAGGAAGAAAAGGAAATGTTATTTTTACTCTAAGAAAAGAAATTGATTTACAAATTATTCTTAATGAAATGAAATGAAATATAAAATCTAAAAGAAGGAAGAAAAATAAATGTTATTTAATTAATCTATTTTGCATAAAAATAAATCATCTTTGGAAAATTAAAATCTGAGCTATGTTAGACTATTTTATGCGGGAAAAACATATATGGAAAACATCTAATTAAACTGATTCTGAATTTAAACACAGCACTGTTCTAAATCTATTGAACTCTAAATTATGTTCTATTTATAAAAAATAAACCCATATTATATCTATCAGTTGAAAATACTAATTTCATGAAAACAGAGCATTTGATTGATCTACTTTTAAATCTATATAAAATGATCAAAGTACAATTCTAATCCAACTCTGTCCTAGTTTTAAATCTATCTAAGAATGGTCAAAATATAACTCTAATCTAACTCTATTCTACATTCCATGGAACAAAAGCATAAAATATATTACTATGAAATTGAACTGACTGTGCTAATTGAATTCAACTTTAACTAAGGAAAACAAAGAATGATAGAGTACCTATTGCGCAAAACAAGATGTCTAATGTAAATCCTATGGTTGTTGTGCAATCAAATTCAAGAATATATTTCAATTGGAAGATGACAGAGTCACGATCATGAAATAATTTAGGCAAGCATAAGATAGAATCAGCTCTGTGTAAATCTAAATAATTGATTCAAAAAACATTTAGGAACTAATTGACATGAAATTAAACTATGAAATGATGAGGAATTAAACTACGAATTGACGATAAATTAATTATAAAATGATGATATATTAACTATGAATCAACGCAAAATTAACTACGAAATTGTTGATCAGTGGTTGTAATTGACGTCAACCCAAGCAGCACCAGGGGCTACCCCAATATTGCATGGGAATTTTGACCTAAAAAATTACTATATTCTGGGTCAAGAATTATTTTGATGGTTTCTACTTGTCGAGATGTTTCCGTTGATATATGGCACACCAGGTAATTATTCACGATTTGAGAGATATTCATGTTTGAAGTTTGTAACCCCAGTTAGTGGGCTAAAACCCCATGGGGTTGTGGCATGGGTCATTGAAATAATTAATAATTTTTAAGCTCCTAAAATCCCTCCCACATTCACTTTTTGAAGCCCCTCTCAACCTAAGCATTTATATAAATTGTGATGCTCATATCCTCCTTATGTAGGGATTTCGCTACTTGAAACAGGTCATCGTGGAATTTGCGCTCTAAATTTTTTTCTACGAAGGTTCAGAAGTGAAATTTTTTCTAAGGCGAAGCCGAAATCTTGAGAAAGCTCCTGTAAATATTTTAGATCAAGGTGCGAATATTTTCGGAGATATGATCTGTGGAAGTCAGTGTTTTTGCAGGCTCCTGAACTTCATCTCAAAGAAGTGACCTTGGGAAAATCATCATAACTCTCTCTCTAAGTATCGGATTGGAATTATGTAAAAGGTGGAAGATAGTGCACGAAATTTAGTTATCGCTGTATCAATTTTAGAGATGAATGAAGAAACAATGACATCTGGAACTCCGTACAAGTTCGCCCTACTGAAACTTTCCATAATTAGGTCATTGTGAGAAATTGGGCATAACTCTCCCTTGAAGAATCCAAATTGGATCAGACCTCTGGCATTGGAAAGAAGACTCATAGTACTACTATAGAACCAAAAATCACAGATTGGGGAGCTGAAATAACAGAGATACACCAGATTCAATATCGAGATCCTAGAAGGCAAGAAAAATCTAGATCATGTGTTGTCAAGGGCTGCAAAGGACTAGAATTTCTAGGGTAGAAAAGTAAAGGAAGGTGCAACAGAGGGTAGCATGAAAAGAGCAACAATCAAGGTGCAGAACAACAGCAAGAAGTTCAGCATGTTAGTGTCAGTCTAGTCATACTGCCATCAGTGATCAAAGTTACTCTTTGCATTCGCATATTAGGAGTCCCATAATAATCAATTTCACCGTTCCGCTAGGTCATGGATTCATTGATGGTAGTAATTCTTCATCAATTTTCCCTCATGTGAAACTTGCTGATTTTCCTCTCTATGGTCTTCAGTCATTATTCACTTTCATTCTTAAAATCATATCGGTAGGTCATAGGATGGGTCTCATTAGTTTCTAGGGTCTCACCATGGTCAAATTTGTTAGGGTTGTAGGGCTTTGATTATCTCATTTACTTTGTATCCTGACCATTGGACACCTTATTACCTTAAAAGGGGCGGCTTACGCACGGGGGTGTCGGCTGGTGGGGGGTCCGGGGGGGGGGCCGCGCGCGCGGGCCCCCTGGGGACACGGGGTGGCGCCGGCCGCTAAACGGATGTAAAATTGCCGCGCGCGTCGTAATTTCTGGTCAATACCGGGCGGTTCATTGAGCGAATGATGCGACGGTGAGGTATGTTTGGAGTGCGGGTTTTCCCCAAGAGACGCCCCCGCCCCGCCCCCCCCCGGGCATTTATTGCGGGCATGTGTGTGTGGGGTATTCTGGACGGCAGAGAGAGAGCGCGAGAGAACGAGAGAGGGATATTACGGCGGATGCGCGGCTTTATCTCTTAGGCACATTGGATAATATAAAGGAAGGACTGGCTGTTCGGGGTGGACGTAGCCCAAACTGGGTGAACCACGTATATCTGTGTCTCTCTGGTTTTATGTGTTTTGTGTGCTTGTATTTTCCGTATATTTTATGTGTTGCATTGCTCCATAATATATAATTTTCTAACAAAATTAATGAGTCAAATGTCAATAAATAGCAGCAAGGTCATGAGGAAGCCAATAAGCTCAAAGTCACAGCACCTGGAAGAATGAGAGAGACATTTTATTCAGTTTGATTTAATTTTCGCCTCAAAACCATGTTTTGAGGTGAAAACATGATATTTAACCTTTATTATTATTCATTATATATCATCATGTGTAATAAGTCACAATTCAGAAGCTGTTATCTCCACAAAGTGATGTCCCTGCCTTCAGAGAGTTTTCCGCAGCATGTTCAGTGCCAAATCATCTTCCAAGCAAATCCATCAGAAAGAGCCCGGAAAGAGCTTTCCAATGGTATACTACACTTTCAAAACTAACTTCTGCATTGAAATTTATGCTTAAGTGAAGTAAAAGCCCTTATATCCTCATATACCCCCTATTTCCCCATTTTCCCTTAAACTTTGTTTTATTAAAGTTTTATATTTCTTTAATAAAATCCCTTTCCCCCTTTCCGATTATAAAATCACATTATAAATCTTTAAATAAAAATGCGATTATACCAAACCACTTCCCCTCCATTTCCCGTAGAACTTTATAATAAAAATATTTATATTATGAAGTCCCGCTATTATAAACCACTTCCCCTCCATTCCCGTTGAAACCTTATGTTAAATATTTTAAAGGTTCATATATATATATATATATATATATATATACTCCCCGCCGTTCCCAACCACTTCCCCACCATGCTTTATAATAAAACTTAACAATAAAGTTTTATATCATAAAAACCCCGACCCAAAGGTTTATCCCCTTTATATCGCAATCGCAAGGTTTAGAAATGCTATTCCGACTGACCCATCCCAAAAATCTCCAATGCGATTGATTGCATCGCAAGTCTTGCGCCCATCCTCCGATCCACCAATCGCAACATTCTTCCGATCCCCCGATTGCAGCCCCCTCCGATTGTGACTTCCGATGGCCTATGCCCGATTGAAACCTCCGATTGACATCGCAACCATTGATCTGTCTCTGCCGATCCGACGGCTCAAAATAAATTGGGCCATCGGTATTGGCGGTGATCAGGAGATCAAGTCCCTTGTAGAAAATGCTCAAAAATTAAAGTGCTCAAATTGATTTGGAACCTGAGTGACGGGATAGGCCTCGGCAATATGATCCCAACGCCGTGAACGACACTGAAAACCGACGCTGTATGAAGAAGTTGTTGCACTTTAAAATCGCCCAATAACCTCTAATGTTGAATGGGTATTGAAAAATTTATGTGTTAGAAATTTTTTATTTTAATTAAGGTTTAATTAATAATTTAAATTATATATATATATTAATGTTTGTATGGTTTCTAAAAAAATCATATAATATATTTACGCCGAAGGTGTTCCTACTATGAGCTTTGCTGGGATGAACAGTGCTCCCAGCCAATCTCATAGCTCCACCTATCGCCCTTCCACCCTCTCAAATTTCGACACTTGGTGGTTGCTCCACCCTCCTGCTGTCATCTCCGTCCCACGCGCGTCAGGTCCTTCGCCTCCGTCTCCGTGCGACTTCGCCTCCGTCTCCGGAGATCGCTTTTCGACTGAACTCGCCTGAAATTGGAAGACGGAATGGCCTCTTTGTCTTCTTCGGCGGAGCAGCTGTCCAAGCTCGAAAACGAATTAAGATGGGAACTCGCACTGTGGAAATTCAAATGCTTCGCATTTTCTGACGAGAAATTCGCTTTCCCTTCTTTATCTCTATGATTATCTGAAAGCGGTAATGGTGGAATTAGTGATCCCAGAACCGGTGTGGAGGAGCTTCGGAGCAACATTGTTGTCAAAAAAATCGAGCTTTGACGATAAAATTTACGGTATATATTTCTTCTAGGCTGCAATAGCACAAATTGAGAAACCTAAGCAAATTTGAGCAAATTAAATCAAACGCTTTTTTCATAAGTAAATAAAGCTGAGCCGAAATGGAGAAAATATTGAGCAGCTCGAAAGCAAGCATATGTCAACGGTACATGCAAATTTTTACAGGAAAATGCAAATTTTGGGGAAAACTAAATAAACTTGAGGTGAACTGACAAAAATCGGGGTATCTGGAGCAAAAACGAGCCAAAAGGAGAAAATCTTCAACACAAAACTTAAATCCAGCCTTATTATTCAAGAAAAGCATACGTCTCTATTGAACAAAAACACTCACAACTTTCGATTCAAAGGAAATTTCTCTGCGCCGTGCAAATCACAAGAAATCTGCTAAGCGCAATAAGAGTTTCCTAAATACTTTAGAAATGGAGCCTCTTACCCGTGAGTTTGCGGTTGAAACGGATCAGAATGCACCAAATTTATATGGTTCGCTGCTCAAGGCTCCTCAAAGTCGTGAATTTGCTCTGAAATCTAGTCTCCAAGGCAATCCAATTCTCGCGTCAGGTCCTTCGGTGTTCCCGCGGGTCATTTAATAAAATGATCAAGTGCTAGTATTATATATATATATATATATATATATATATATATATATATATATATATATATATATATATTTTATTATATTTAAAACTTTATTTAAAATAAAATTAATATACACATTTATTTTAAATTTCAATTATTTTTAAAAAAACCCAAAAATCAACGATTAAATTATGTGGCAAATGTCATATGGTTTTAAAATATTATATGGCTAATTGTTTTAAAGGATCACGTGGTTTAAGTCATGTGTTGATTAAATGGTGGAGCAGAGTTCAGAATTATGTTTTGGTCGCGGGGTGGTTCGACTCCGGGTCGGGGTGGACAGAACGGAGAGGCCTGACCGTTAGGCCACGACGTGTTTGTTATTAAATTTGCCACGGGAATTTGTATTTAAATGTTACATTATATATGGCGTGCATTTCGTTTGGGTCGTGGTCCCGTGGACCGGCGGAAGGTGCGGAGGCACGTTTTATTATACAGTTTGAAACTTTGTTATATGCCGAACATAACCCAAAGTTTATTTAATGCCTTCCAAACGGTGCGGTCACATGCCTTATCCCTTTAAGCACCCACGACTGGCGGTGAATTCGGCGGTTCCACAGATTTAGCACCGGAATCCAGAATTGTCGGCGCTATCTGGCAGTTAGCCAGATTTCGCTGAAGTTTTTTTAGGTGACACTGGGCAAACTTCAGTTAGTCATAACTTTGGCTAGGAAAGTCCTTTTGGGACGAATTTTTTTTTGATTTTGGGGTATTGAAGCATTCTGGAGCTGTTGGAATAGGTTTCAGAGCCATCTAGGTGTTCTATTAGTGATTTTACCAGCGATTTTGGTTGTGGAGCCATTAGGGCCTAATGAAAGATCAGCTGTTTTGGAATATAATCATCCAATGGAGGTGAATGAATAGTCGATTTATACTGATTTCAGCCTTTTGTTTCTGAATTTGCAGCTTATTTTTCCTTTTGAGGCTTTCTACATAGTGTAATTCATATTTTGAGCATTAATGGAAAAGGGAAAAGCCTAATTAGAGGCTTTTGGACCCAGCAGAGGTAGCCCAATAGAGGGGTGAACTGCTTAAACAAATGCTTACTGTCATGCTGTGTATTTTTGCTGTTATATTTCAGATTCTGCTATATTAAACAGTAACTTTTCATAAGTACACTTTTCCCAAGTAGCATTATACAGTGAACAAAACTCATTAGTTCAACTTCAAACCACATTACTTCATTTGCAGAATACTTAAACTTGCTTATTCACACATAAAATTTGGATTAATGAATACTTTGCACATAAAAAAATACTTTCATTGATCGGATCTATTTCAGTGTATACATTTTATTTCTTTAGGCAGAGCCAGTTTGTGGGCCAGGAGCTTTTGGTTTCATCCTTTCTAGTAAAGGTGAAATAACTAGTAAAAGCCCCCTACTGTCAATCTCTGTATAAGAAATACTTTGTTCTCACAATTTCAGATCAGGTTGGTATCAGAGCTCTAGGTTTTGGCTTAAGAGTTTGTGAAATTTGTGCAAGAATATTGTGTTATTCTGCAAAATTTGATGCTTACTAGGCTGAAATTGAAAAGAGGGGAAGGTCAATTGGTTAGAGAACAAGTTAATCCTCAACCAAGGAGGGATAGAGTGACATTATATCCACCTTCCATTTCATCCTCATTAGCCTTAGAATCATCCACAAACATGTCTTCCAGAGAAGGAGAAGTACATGAGGAAATGGATCCCAAGGAAGAAGAAAGAGTCTTTAGAAAAGCTTTCTTGGACATGACTGAGATGGTTAGGATCCTATACCAGGAGAGAAATGATAGGATTGCTGGAGAAGGGTCTAGATTCTTCAGGAGGGAAGAAAGAAAAAGATGAGTCTAAGAAAGGGAATGGAGGAAATGGTGATCCACCATCTCCATCGTCATCCTCTTCCTCCACATCAACATCTTCTACTTATGTTAATCAGTCACACAAGACAAAAACATCTCTTAAAAATCCTTTATTAAAGCTTGATGTGAAGTTTGAGTTGCCAATGTTTAATGGTGATGTGAATGCAGAAAAATTGGATAATTGGATTAGACAGCTAGAAGTCTATCTAAGAATTCAGAATTTGCATGATGATGACACAAAAATCCAATTAGCCTCTTTGAGAATGGATGGAGCAGATTTGGTTTGGTGGGAAGCCAAGACCAGGGAGGAAATTAAAAAGCATGGTAAGATAACTCTAACTTGGAATGAGTTTATTACAACTATTAAGAAACAGTTTTATCCTCTTTCTCATATTCAGAAAGCAATTATGAATTGGCAAAATTTTAGGCAACTTAAAGGTCAAAATGTGCAAGATTATACCCAAGAGTTTAGAAGGAGGTTTGCACAATTATCTGCAACATATTATTCTAATGTTTAATCCTACCAGCTTAGATGAAGTCTGTGTGCAGGCTACACATTTAGAAGCTAGAGGAAAGAATACTTTTGATGAGGATAGTAATTTCAAAAACAAAGGAAAGAAAAGAGTTGCAAATTCAAGAAAAGAGAAAGGAAAGTTCTTTTGCAAGAACTGTTCAAAGACAAGTCATGATGAAGATCATTGTTGGAAGCTTCATCCTGAACTGAAACTAGAAAAATACAAGAACAAAAACAAGACCAAAGAAAAGGAGAAAACTGTAGCAATAGTTGAGCAAGACTTAGGGTCAAACTCAGGAGATGAGACAAAAAGCATAGCCATGGTTTTAAAGAACATTAAGGGGAAAGAGGTGGTGCAAGACACAACTCCCAGTTATAGCTCTTTGAATTGTCACAAAGATACTCATGAAGAAAAGAGGAGGATAGAGCTTTTCCATGTGACGGTAATTTCAAAACATACCAAAATTGACACACTATTTGACAGTGGGTCACAAGCGAATCTTATATCTGAAGACTTGGTCAAGCAGCTTAAACTTGAGACCATTCCACATCCGAAGACTTATCCACTTGGATGGATATGCAAGGATGCCAATTTTCAAGTCTCAAGGAAGTGCATATTGCGCTTTGCAATAACTGCACACTTTATTGACACAGTAGAACTTGATGTGGTGCCGCTTGATATCTCAGGTATTGTTTTGGGAAGTCATTACTTATTTGACAGGAAGGCCATCTTTCATCGCCATGAAAACAAGTATCACTTGTTCAAAGATGGTAAAGAGTACATTGTGAGAGCTCAAAAGAAGAATCTAGAATCTTCTTTACTCCATGCAAGTCAATTGAAAAGACTGGTTAATGCAAGTCAAAGTCTAACTTTGTTGATGTTGAAACGACCAGATTTTGAGCATTCATCTTTTTATGATGTTGCTAATGATTTGTCTCAGTTTGATAAAAATTTGTATTTGAAAAAAGATGATGTTATGTTGCGCAAATTACCTTTTGGGTCAGCCAATGCAGTAAATGAAGTGTCAAAGCAAAGCAGTGCAAGTAAGAAGGACACAAAATTCAGCATGGGAGAAAGTTGGTTTCAGAATGGTAGAATTCGCCATGGGAACAATTTGCAAGGTGAAAGTCATTTTAAGTCTTTCTGGAAGTTTGATTAGTGTAGAAATTTTTTTTTTCTGCAAATTACAATTGCTGTTCTAAAAATTTTAATCATTTGCATCATGACTCCGTCAATCTTAGCAATGGTCGATCAGTTGATTCCAGAGACAGTTTATCTTTTTCTCAAAAGCTTCATTTTATGAAATCGGATAGATTTTAGTTATTCAAGGGTGGAAGAGTGGAGAATCAGTCTCCGCATTATCAGTTCCACTAATCAGAGAGCTTTTGGGGTCCAAAAGCTTCCCATTTGGGAGGTGTGATAAGGAAATCAAGTCCCTTGTAGAAAAATGCTCAAAAATGAAAGTTCTCAAATTGATTTGGAACCTGAGCGATGGGATAGGCCTCGGCTATATGATCCCAACGCCGCGAATGACACTGAAAACCGACGCTGTATGAAAACGTTGTTGCACTTTAAAATCGCCCAATAACCTCTATTGTTGAATGGGTATTGAAAAATTTATGTGTTGGAAATTTTTTATTTTAATTAAGGTTTAATTAATAATTTAAATTATATATATATATTAATGTTTTTATGGTTTCTAAAAAAAATCATATAATATATTAATATATATATATATATATATATATATATATATATATTTTATTATATTTAAAACTTTATTTAAAATAAAATTAATATACACATTTATTTTAAATTTCAATTATTTTTAAAAAAACCCAAAAATCAACGTTTAAATTATGTGGAAAATGTCATATGGTTTTAAAATATTATATGGCTAATTGTTTTAAAGGATCACGTGGTTTAAGTCATATGTTGATTAAATGGTGGAGCGGAGTTCAAAATTATGTTTTGGGCGCGGTGTGGTTCGACCCCGGGTCGAGTCGGACACAATGGAGAGGCCCGACCGTTAGGCCACGGTGTGTTTGTTATTAAACTTGCTGCACGAATTTGTATTTAAATGTTACATTATATATGGCGCGCATTTCATTTGGGTCATGGTCTCGTGGACCGGCGGAAGGTGCGAAGGCACGTTTTATTATACGGTTTGAAACTTTGTTATATGCCGAACATAACCCAAAGTTTATTTAATGCCTTCTGAACGGTGCGGTCACGTGCCTGATCCCTTTAAGCACCCATGACTGGCGGTGAATTCGGCGGTTCCACAGATTTAGCACCGGACTCCAGAATTGTCAGCGCTATCTGGCAGTTAGCCAAATTTAGCTGGAGTTTTTTTAGGTGACACTGGGCAAACTTCAGTTAGCCATAACTTTGGCTAGGAAAGTCCTTTTGGGACAAATTTTTTATTTATTTGGGGTATTGAAGCATTCTGGAGCTATTGGGACAGGGTGCAGATCCATCAAGGCACTCTATCAGTGATTTTACCAGCAACTTTGGTTGTGGAGCCATCAGGGCCTAATGAGAGATCAGTTGTTTTGGACTATACTCATCCAATGGAGGTGAATGAATAGTCGATTTATACTGATTTCAACCTTCTGTTTCTGAATTTGAAGCTTATTTTTCCTTTTGAGGCTTTCTACACAGTGTAATTCATATTTTGAGCATTAATGAAAAAGGGAAAAGCCTAATTAGAGGATTTTGGACCCAGCAGAGGTAGCCCAAGAGAGGGGTGAACTGCTTAAACAAATGCTTACTATTATGCTGTGCATTTTTGCTGTTATATTTCAGATTCTGCTACATTAAATAGTAACTTTTCATAAGTACACTTTTCCCAAGCAGCATTATACAGTGAAAAAAACTCATTAGTTCAACTTCAAACCACATTACTTCATTTGCAGAATACTTAAACTTGCTTATTCACACATTAAATTTGGATTAATGAATACTTTGCACATAAACAAATAATTTCATTGATCGGATCTATTTCAGTGTTTACATTTTATTTCTTTAGGCAGAGCCAGTTTGTGGGCCAGGAGCTTCTGGTTTCATCCTTTCTAGTAAAGGTGAAATAACTAGTAAAAGCACCCTACTGTCAATCTCTGTATAAGAAATACTTTGTTCTCACAATTTCAGATCAAGTGGTTTAATATATATCACTCCGCCCCTCTCCCGATTCCGATCTCCGATTGCGATTGACCCCGGGCCCACCATACAGTACTTCTGCCCATTTATATTATAAAGGGTCTCCTCCTTTGTTAAAAGTGAATTTTGGTTTCATTTCATTTATATGAAAGACCTCCCCCAATCGCATCGGTGATTTCATTTAAATCATTCCGCCCCACTCCCGAGCCCGATTGCGATTGCGATTATAATCCCCGGTCCCACCACTTAAGCCTTCCGCCCATTCATTACAAAGAGCTCTTTTCCTTTGCAAAGGTTAAATTTTCTATTATTCCATTATTACAAAGTTTATTCCTCTGGTTCCGCATTCCCAAATCGCATCGGAAGATTTTTGTTATCCTCCCCATTCCCTGAAGCTCCGATTGCGATTACACTATTGTAAAAATGTGTTTTCAAACTGTTTATTATATTATATCCCCTTCCCCAGTCCTTCTGACTCCGATTGCGATGGCGCCATATTACATTGAGTTTGTTATATTATATTTCTCCACCCGTCTATTGTGATTGCGATTTCTATATGATTCCCGCCTCCTCTCCCTTCCTTCCTATTCATTATTTTCCCTTCACTAAAGGGAAAAGTTTCATTTCAAAGGCATGTTATTCAAAAAGTCAGTTTTCTTCATAATTATAAATAATGGAAGGCAAAGCGACTGTCAAATGGCCGAGAGCTTATTTTAAAACAAAGATTGTTATAGCAAGCAACAAAATAGGAAATTTGTTCATCGGTTTACCTATTTTCTTTCATACAACCTAACAACAAAATCTCCAAGTGGTCAAATGCAATGATGTCCCTTATTTTCAGGAGTAGATTGTTGTATTTCTTTACTATGATTGTATTTCGGTTCTTCAGCTATTAAAACTGCTCCCTTTTCTTGTGGATCTATGTTCCCACATTTCAGCCTATTTAATGTAATTGTAAATCATTTGTAAAGCAATTTGAGTCTGGAGAATCTGTAACTCAGAAAGTAGGGGAATAGTGTGGAAGAACATCTCTGTGCTACATTGTACAGTTTGACAGGAATTAATAAGAGATGCAGCTCTGATTTGTGGGATCCATGTGGTATGAGAGTTAGCATTTGTTTTCTCCTTTGTTTCATATGTGAATTTTTATGTGTTCCATCCATCCATAAACATTTCCTTTTGAATGCTTTCAAGATAGAAAGGTAGAATCCATTTTATATGCTCTGCCTTGGGAAATCATTCATGCATCTGTATTTTTCTTCTGTTTGAAAAGGATCCATTTGCTATGCCCTTTTCAGCTCCTCATCCAGTCTTTCCATCCCATCCTCATTAAATTTTAATTGCTAATTTTCCCGCCTATCTTGCCCCATGAAATACCCTGTGTCCTGATTTAATTACCGGTTTCAGCTATCCCATTTTTGTCCCACACATCCCCGGAAATTAATTTATTTTATTAAACCTTTTTCCCATCATTTTATCTAGCCTAATATCAGTCCATTTATTGTATTCCTTTGAATATTATTTTACGGAGAGAGCCCTCTCCTGTCCTTGTAGGGCTAGCTACAAGGCTGAGCGTGGTTTAGTTGTTACCCTAATTTGCCTTTTGCAACATGGGGTCCAATTCAGGTGCTAACATCTCTAGCAACTCCACTGGGGATCGCAAAGATCATATCTAAATCCCCGGTAAAGAATGAAAAAGTATCATATCTGATTGATGATGGTGAAAAAACAATCAGATGCATATAAAAGCTGAATCTTTCACCTGGCGATTCCAACTTAATGTAAAGACTCCACTGGAGGACTGACTCTTTCCGCGGGAAAATGGAAGGACCTTACACAAAGTTCAGGTATCCAAAGTGGAATGGTATTCAGGATATAATTTGCTTTCTGGTAAATTACTTATTTGATTTTCCTGAAGCTATCCTGAAAGTTTTTCAGAATTTGTTGTCAGATAAAGGTGATCACAATCTTCACTCAACCTGTTCAAAAAGTGTAAATACTGAGTTTTCCTTTCATCTTGGCCTCCATCATTTTCCCAAATATTATGATGACCATCTTCGAAATGATCAGCCTAAAGAGATCAAAACTGATCCCGTAGCTCCTGTATATACTCCTAGACCTTCTATAGTCCCAGATAGGTATAAACCTCTTGTTTTACCTTCTGTACTCCATGCTTTCCCTGCAAATTATTACCTATATTTTTCGAGATTTGATGGTGAATGTAACAATGTCAATGCTAAGCAACATGCGCAAAATTTTGAGACTTTCCTAGACCTTTTTGAGGTTGATGAAGAAGATGTTAGTATTAAGCTTTTTTCTCTTTCTTTGCAAGGAAAAGTCAAGAGTTGGTTCAAAACCTTGCCTGATGTGAGCATCTCAGAATCCTTGCAGTTCGTAAAAGTCTTCCTCGGCAGATGGGTGGTCAGACAGAACCCTTTCCTTATTTTAGACGAGTATGCCCAACTGAAAATACAGTTAGGGGAGACAGTACAACAATTTTCCGCCAAATTCAATCGAGTCTATTATTCGATACCTGTCAATATAATACCCCCTCCTGGCTCGGCTCTCTTACATTACCCGGGCGCTTTTGATCCAGAAATGGAGTTTCAGCTAAGAGAAAGGGACTTAGCAACACTTGAAGAGATATAGAACAATGCAGTAGATGTAGAAGCTAATCTGTTGATCTGAAGAGAAAAGCTAAAGGAAGAAGAAAAGAAGAATGTTTCAGAGCACCTGACACCTTCAGAGGTAAAGCTTGACCTTTTGGTAAACGCAGTGGAAAAGATGGTGCGGAAAATCACTGCCAGGAATGAAATGGATTTTCAAGAAAAAGTGGTTGATCCAAAACATTTTCTTTCTTATCCCAGTTATCATCCATCTAACAATGACTGTGTTATAGAACATCTCGGAGATGAGAAATCTCTTGATATGACTTTGTATGCTTGATGATATGTTTTATGTTGATGATTTGCCAAAATTCGATCAATACGATGATGATGATTTTTTCCAAACACAGGCTAGTCTTGCAGCACAATCAACTGCTGATTTGTTGGAGGAAGTTCCGTTTCAACATCTTGAAAACAGTAATCATCCCATGCATATCATCCAGGATAGTGATGAGGAAAGTCTGGAAAATTGCGAAGTAAGTGAAAGATCTTTGCCTCTTTGTTTCACTTCAATTCAATTCATCAAAGATAACTTTCATGCAATTAGAAATCAACAATCTCTTAGTTTTAATGTTGAGGTTGAGACAGATAGTGAAATTCTTGAGCAAGTTGTTTATGAGAAATCTTCCCCTAAAACAACTGATGAAATCATCTACGATATAAAACCCTCCCCAGCTCCAGAGTTGCAGCCACCAAACGCAATTGAAGGTCAGATTATAGATGAAGGCTTGGAAGCTGAAACATATGATCTAATGATGCAAGAGGATTCTATACCCTTATGTTTCGAAGCATTTCAGTTTATAAAGAAGAATTTTCGTAATATCTCTAAAAGAAAAGTTGAGCAGTCTGTAGAGTGTCATGCAGATACGTTGCAGCAGTCTTTTCATGTTTTCTATGATCCTATTGCTCATGTGTTGGATGATGCTTGCTGTAAAAGTCCTTCTCCATTGGCTAACCATGTGCCAGAAAAGAATGTTGACAATAATTTTATTCGAAAGTCGACTTCATTGTATTGTTCATCAGATGTTTCATTACAAAGCCCATATCAAGATTTGCAGTCATATAAGGAGATTGATGAAGAATATTTTTGTTTTGTTCCTAATCATCAAGAGGGATTGGTTATTCACGAAGTTCAGGATCCTTTTGACAGCCTGCTTCAGTCATTAGAAAGAGACAGCTCAGAGGTTAGGAAAAGTCTAAGATCAAGGTATGAAGATTACCTATACCAGAGCAATAATTTATTAAGGGAAATCAATAGCTATTCTTATGAAGATCCTTTTGCAGTATTCTTGAGGTCATCCGGTCAACTCAGACCTTGCAAATTTATCAAAATTCAACCTGATTCTAAGCTTCCATGGGAGTTGCCTTTTAGCTCTTCTCTCTACTTGCTCATTAGAAAGCACTTGGGGAGAATTCAAATAGCAGCCAAGATGCTTACATGGTTGCATTGGTTGTTCCATTTCACTTGATCAGGTGGTGAATGCAACAATTAGAGTAGGTTTTGATGAATAAGCTCAATTATGAGCATCTTTCCAGTTTTTCAATTGTGTTTTAGTCATGTCTTAAGTCAGTTTGGTTTTATTATGGTTTTTTAGTCTTAGCCTTCAGTTAGAGTCAGTAGGCATTGTATCTTGTTTCAATATTTTTGACTCCATGCCCAATGGATAAGGCTACTTGGTCTACGGTGTTCTTGGCACCTCCAAGGAGCTACCATCCCCATTGGAGCCAATGTTAGTGTCATTCTAGTCATATTTCCATCAGTGATCAAAGTTACTATTTGCATTTGCATATTAGGAGTCCCATAATAATCAATTTCACCGTTCCGCTAGGTCATGGATTCATTGATGGTATTAATTCTTCATCAGTTTTCCCTCATGTGAAACTTGCTGATTTTCATCTCTATGGTCTTCAGTCATTATTCACTTTCATTCTTAAAATCATATCAGTAGGTCATAGGATGGGTCTCATTAGTTTCTAGGGTCTCACCATGGTCAAATTAATGAGTCAAATGTCAATAAATATCAGCAAGGTCATGAGGAAGCCAATAAGCTCAAAGTCACATCACCTGGAAGAATGAGAGAGACATTTTATTCAGTTTGATGTAATTTTTGCCTCAAAACCATGTTTTGAGGTGAAAACATGATATTTTGCCTTTATTATTATTCATTATATATCATCATGTGTAATAAGTCACAATTCAGAAGCTGTTATCTCCACAAAGTGATGTCCCTACCTTCAGAGAATTTTTCGCAGCATGTTTAGTGCCAAATCATCTTCCAAGAAAATCCATCAGAAAGAGCCTGGAAAGAGCTTTCCAACAGTATACTACAGTTTCAAAACTGACTTCTGGATTGAAATTTATGCTTAAGTGAAGTAAAAGCCCTTATATCCTCATATACCCCCTATTTCCCCATTTTTCCTTAAACTTTGTTTTATTAAAGTTTTATATTTCTTTAATAAAATCCCTTTTCCCCCTTTCCAATTATAAAATCGTATTATAAATATTTAAATACAAATGCGATTATGCCAAACCACTTCCCCTCCATTTCCCATAGAAATTTATAATAAAAAGCTTTATATTATAAAGTCCCGCTGTTATAAACCACTTCCCCTCCATTCCCGTTGAAACCTTATGTTAAATATTTCAAAAGTTCATATATATATATATATATATATATATATACTCCCCGCTGTTCCCAACCACTTCCCCACCATGATTTATAATAAAACTTAATAATAAAGTTTTATATCATAAAAACCCCGACCCAAAGGTTTATCCCCTTTATATCACAATCGCAAGGTTTATAAATTCTATTCCGATTGACCCATCCCAAAAATATCCGATGCGATTGATCACATCGCAAGTCTTGTGCCCATCCTCCGATCCACCATTCGCAACTTTCTTCCGATCCCCCGATCGCAACCCCCTCCGATTGTGACTTCCGATGGCCTACCCCCGATTGACATCGCAACCGTTGATCTGTCTCCACCGATCCGACAACTCAAAATCAATCGGGCCATCGGTATTGGCGGTTTCATATATATCACTCCGCCCCTCTCCCGATTCCGATCTCCGATTGCGATTGACCCCGGGCTCACCATACAGTACTTCCGCCCATTTATATTATAAAGGGCCTCCCCTTTTGTTAAAAGCGAATTTTGGTTTCATTTCATTTATATGAAAGACCTCCACCAATTGCATCGACGATTTCATATAAATCATTCCGCCCCACTCCCAAGCCCGATTGCGATTGCGATTATAATCCCTGGTCCCACCACTTAAGCCTTCCGCCCATTCATTACAAAGAGCTCTTTTCCTTTGCAAAGGTTAAATTTTCTATTATTCCATTATTACAAAGTTTATTCCTCTGGTTCCACATCCCCAAATCGCATCGGAAGATTTTTGTTATCCTCCCTATTCCTCGAAGCTTCGATTGCGATTACACTATTTTAAAAATGTGTTTTCAATCTATTTATTATATTATATCCCCTTCCCCGGTCCTTTAGAATCCGATTGCGATGGCGCCATATTAAATTGAGTTTGTTATATTATATTTCTCCGCCCGTCTATTGCAATTGCGATTTCTATATGATTCCCGCCTCCTCTCCCTTCCTTCCTATTCATTATTTTCCCTTCACTAAAGGGAAAAGTTTCATTTCAAAGGCATGTTATTAAAAAAGTCAGTTTTCTTCAGAATTAGAAATAATGGAAGGCAAAATGACAGTCAAATGGCCGAGAGCTTATTTTAAAACAAAGATTGTTACAGCAAGCAGCAAAATAGGAAATTTGTTCATTGGTTTACCTATTTTCTTTCATACAGCCTAACAACAAAATCTCCAAGTGGTCAAATGCAATGATGTCCCTTATTTTCAGGGGCAGATTGTTGTATTTCTTTACTATGATTGTATTTCGGTTCTTCAGCTGTTAAAACAACTCCATTTTATTGTGGATCTATGTTCCCACATTTAAGCCTATTTAATGTAATTGTAAATCATTTGTAAAGCGGTTTGAGTCTGGAGAATATGTAACTCAGAAAGTAGGGGAATAGTGTGGAAGAACATCTCTGCGCTACATTTTACAGTTTGACAGGAATTAATAAGAGATGCAGCTCTGATTTGTGGGATCCATGTGGTATGAGATTTAGCATTTGTTTTTCTCCTTTGTTTCATATGTGAATTGTTATGTGTTCCATTCATCCATAAACATTTCCTTTTGAATGCTTTCAAGATAGAAAGGTAGAATCCATTTTATATGCTCTGCCTTGGGAAATCATTCATGCATCTGTATTTTTCTTCTGTTTGAAAAGGATCCATTTGTTGTTCCCTTTTCATCTCCTCACCACTCTTTCCATCCCATCCTCATTAAATTTTAATTGTTAATTTTCCTGCCTATCTTGCCCCATGAAATACCTTGTGTCCTGATTTAATCCCCGGTTTTAGCTGTCCCATTTTTGTCCCATATATCCCGGGAAATTAATTTATTTTATTAAACCTTTTTCCCATAATTTTATCTAGCCTAATATCAGTCCATTTATTGTATTCCTTTGAATATTATTTTATGGAGAGAGCCCTCTCCTGTCCTTGTAGGGCTAGCTACAAGGCTGAGCGTGGTTTAGTTGTTACCCTGATTTTCCTTTTGCAGCCTGGGGTCCAATTCAGGTGCTAACACATCACATGAAGTCTTCAAATGGGTAGCACTACATACAGTCATTGTAAAGGTATCATTGTACTGAGTCATTGTAAATGCATCATTGTAAAAATTGTACAAGTGTCTAGCTGCCAAGAGTTGAAGAGGCGGTGTCGGGAGGTCTAGGATCATCATTATTTGGTTGTGTCATAGTTGGGGTTATGGTCTAGTGTGTATTATTCTTCTACATCATTCTCTATCATTGTAAAGTGGACCATTTTCCCTGGTATGGGAGTCCATTCTTGTTTTATTCTTCTATAGGGTCGTAGGGTGGTGCTAGGTTGGTGCATGAAGTCACCAACATGTTTAAGCCTATGAAAAATTCAGGGTGGTAGGGTGGCACTAGGGTGAGTTGTAGCTAATTGGGTGTTGGGGCATCCGTTCAGTTGACTACTGAAGGATTTCGGGCGTTGGAGCGTCCATCTAGTGGGAGCTGGAGAAGAATGCTTTTCTAGATTCCAGGAATTTGGAGCTTTATTTTCAATTGGAGTTGAATATTAAATAATTATTAGAAAAACATTCAGGTGGTTTTTGTCCCGGAGAGGGTTTCCACCTTAAAAACTATGTGCATTTGTGTTCCTTTTATTTATTGATATCATTGTACAAACACTGAAAATAATTGAAGATTAGATAATGCTCTAATTGAAAATAATACTGATTGACCCACGCTCTCATTATTCCAAAAATTGGTTTCAGAGCTTGGTTCCTTCAATAGCAATTTAACAGCTGGAAGGAGGTCATGGGGCACACCAATAATGGTGTACCTCTGTTCAATGAAAATACTTATGCACTCTGGAAAGGAAGAATGGAGGTTTATCTCTTGGCGCAAGGTTACGGAGTATGGGACATTGTTCAAAATGGATTTACATCAACCGCGGATAAAAAAGGTAAGAAGAATTTGGTAAATGATGCAAAAGAAAAGAATATTATTATTAGTGGACTTATTGAATCTTCTTATCATCAGGTGTTAGGTTGTAAAACCACCAAAAATGTATGGGACAAATTTGAGAATATATATGCAAGTGACTCAAATGTCAAAGAAGCAAAGCTTCAAATCTATAGAGAAAAATTTGAGCAACTCAGAATGAAAGAAGATTGCAACATTGCTACATAATTCCAATACGTTGATGAAATGATCAACATCGAAGAATTGGGAGAGCCAGCTTAACGAGAAGACTATTGAGGACAACATTCCAGAATGTTACCAGGAGATTCAACCCAAAGGTATCAGCTTTAAAATACAAAGGCAAATCGACAAACTCAGGAAGAGAATTATATGTATTCTGTATATGAAAATGAGATTCTGAGAAGAAGAGGGCACTGCATCTAGAAAACTGCTCATTGTATCTGCAGAAAAACCAACAAGGACAAACAAACTTCAACGAAAAGACATGCAACCAAAAGTGGAAGAAAAGGGAGACATGAAGGTGTTTCTGATGTAGAACATATTACTTTACTAGAAAATAAACACATATGGAAAATTCAAAATAGGTAAACTCTCCATTGACAGAGCTACTGGGTGAGGCTGGGACCAAGAAAAACAACAACAAAAGCATCTGGACCAAAAGGAAAGAAAGGCTTTAAGAAATTCAACAAGTTAGAAAAAAAGAATGGATCCAAAAGGAACTTTCTCTCTAAAGAAGATAGCTCATCATCCGATGAAGACAATGACAATGAAGAAGAAGCCAAAGAGAGTATTGTTTATGGCCAAGCACAATAAACAAGAGGTATCAAACAATGAATAATAAGGGTTGACCATAGAGGAATTTTTTAAGGAGGCAATCAGGCTTATAAAAGAGCTCAAGGCTGAGAAGATCCGTTCCAATAATCTTGAAGAACAAGTTCAAGGTCTCAAAATTGAAGTTGAAGAACAAAAATGTATTGAAGAGTCACTTCAAAAGAATTTGGAAGAAAGCAGCCAAGAAAGGGAAGCAATAGAAGCCAAAGTAGTTTCGCTACGTAAGGAAGTGAAGAAGGGAAAAACTGTCCAAAACTATGCCAACAGCTCAAGGACATTAGAAGAACTCATCAACAATTAACGATCTTACAATGACAGAACTGGCCTCGGTTACAAAGAAGAAGAAGCAGGACCTTCTACAAAAAAAGACAATGAAATTATGAGATCTGACATGCATGTAGACTTCATTGGACAAGATTCACAAGAACATCCTTGGAAGACAATTCCTCGACGAACATTTCCATCCAGGTACCAACATATTTTTCATGGATATTGTTATGCATGTGGAAAATTTGGTGATAAAGCTGTAGAATGTCACACGTACCCTATGAACTAATACAATTCCAGGAGATCCTTCAAATATGAACCTCCCAGGGCTCAACAAAACATCAATATATTTGAACATTTATAAAATAATATGGAATGTAACAAATTTCAGAACTTTGGACAAATAGCCAGAGACTGCAGACTTGAAAATCCTCCAGAAGAATCTTCGAAGCCACATAATAAACGAACATGGAAGAAGAAGAAGACTGATAATCGTGCTCTCACTCTCAAGGCTAAAAAAAACAAAGATGGGTGGTATGTTGATAGCGGTTGCTCAACGCATATGACTGGAGATATAAGGAAATTTGTATCTCTGAAAGAGAAGAAGGATGGAACCGTATCCTTTGGAAATGATGGATCTTCAAATGTTATAGGATTAGGTACCGTCACTCTCGGAAGCAAAGATGTTATAGACAAGAATGTTCTCCTGGTTGAAAACATGAATCACAATCTGCTCAGTGTTGGACAAATGTGTGATCAGGGACACACAATGCTATTCAACTCCACAAAATGTGAAATCAGGAAAGATAGGTATGGTAAAATTGTGGCTACAGCAAGTCGAGCTCCAAACAACATATATGTTCTGGATGAAGCAGCTAAAGCATGTATGCTATCTAAAGAAGATGAAATTTGGTTATGGCACAAATGAATGGGTCACATAAACTTTGAAAATCCTGTCAGGATAAGAAAAAAGGAAGCAGTATGAGAAATGCCGAAAATCTCAAACCTTCCAACACACTATGTGAGGCCTGTCGGCACGACAAGCAAACAAAAATCCATTTTAAAACAAAAGAACACTTTTTGTCACATCCATTGGAATTGATACATACTGATCTATGTGGTCCCATGAGAATAAAAGGCTTAGATGGAGAATTATATTTCATGTTAATGATAGATGACTATACCAGGATGATAGCCTTCAGTTTCCTAAAGAAAAATCTAAAGCATTTGAGTGCTTTAAGATCTATAAGGAGTTGGTAAAAAATGAAACTGATTTGAAAATAAAGTGTCTAAGATCAGATAATGGTGGAGAATTCACTTCCAAATTATTTCAGCAATACTGTGACGAAAATGGAATAAAAAGAAAATTTTCAACAACACGAACACCTCAACAAAATGGAGTTGCTGAAAGAAAGAACATAACTGTACAGGAAATGGGTAGAAAAATGTTGTAGGACTCAAAACTGGATGAAAAATTTTGGGTTCAAGCAATTGATATGACATTCTTCATTATCAACTAAAGTCTTCTCAGAAATAATTGCAACAAGACCCCATATGAATTATGGAAAGGAAAACTAGCTAATGTAAAATATTTCAGAATATTCGGAAGCAAATGTTATTTCAAAAGAGAAGATCAAAATTTGGGTAAGTTTGAATCACGTGTTAATGAAGGTATCTTTGTTGGTTACTCATGCAAAATAAAGGCCTATAAATGCTATAATCTAAGACGAAAACAGATAGTGGAGAGCATAAATGTTACATTTGAGGAAGATGGTGTTCTAACAAATAATGATGAGGATCTAGAATCTTTGAAACTTGAGACAAAGGCTGAAAAAGACAGAGAAAATTCTAGAACAAGAAGCAACTGTAAAATAGGAAGAAGTAAATAACGATCATCAAGATATACCAAAACAACAACAAGAAGCTTCTCCAAAGAGAACAAAAGAATGGATTCAAAATAACCATCCATCATATCAAATCATTGGTGACATAAATGAAGGTCGACAACTCCATTCATCACAACAAGCTCACATTGCTTTTCTAGCAACCCTTGAGCCTAGTAGTTTTGAGGAAGCCAGCTAGAATGAACATTGGGTAGCAGCTATGAATGAAGAATTGGACCAAATCAATAAGAATAACATCTGGGAATTAGTTCCACGACCAAAAATAAAAATTTCATTGAGACTAAATGGGTGTTCAGGAACAAATTGAATGAATATGGACAGGTTACCAGAAACAAAGCAAGACTGGTTTGCAAAGGCTATGCACAAGTGGAAGGAATTGATTTTGACGAAACATTTGCATCAGTTGCTAGAATGGAAGTCATACGAATGTTTCTCGCCTATGCATGTTCAAGAAAAATCAAAGTCTACCAAATGGATGTTAAGTCAACATTTTTGAATGGTGAATTAGAAGAAGAATTTTACATCGAACAAACTGAAGGTTTTCTACTATCTGAAAAAGAAAACTATGTTTGCAGGTTAAAGAAGGCTCTATATGGTCTCAAGCAGGCTCCCAGAGCATGGTATGCTGATCTTGATGGATATCTACGTCAACAAGGGTTCAAGAAAGGTACTGTTGATAACAATATTTATGTACAAATAAATACGGATAATTTAACAATCGTTGAGGTATATGTGGATGATATAATATTTGGTAGCAATGATGATCAAATAAGTAAGAAATTTTCTACAAATATGCAAAGTGAGTTTGAGATGTCTTTACTTGGTGAGCAGAAATACTTCTTAGGGCTTCAAATATCTCAGCAAGAGAAAGGAATTTATATGTCAAGCCAAGTACATCAAGGAAATGCTCAAAAAATTCAAAATGGAAGATTGCAAACCCGTCCTTACTCCGTTGGTAAGAGGTTGAAAATTGAGCATAGATGACTCATCTAAGGATTTGGATCAGAGCTTGTATAGACCTATGATTGGTAGTCTTCTATATGTAATAGCCTCCCAGCCAGATGTTATGCAAACAATTGGACAAGTAGCAAGATTCCAAGCATCACCAAAAGAATCACATATTATTGTTGTCAAAAGAATTATTCGATATCTAAAGGGCACAAAAGAATATGGCTTGTGGTATCCCAAGGGTAAAAATATAATTATTCATGCCTTTACAGATGCAGATTGGGCAAGAAGCGTTGATGATTGTAAGAGTACTAGTGGAGCAACATTCTATCTAGGTGGTTGTCTCATATCATGGTTGAGAAAAAAGAAAACCTCAATCGCCTTATCTACAATGAAAGCATAATACATTGCAGCGACAACATGTTGTACTCAAGTCCTTTGGATGAAACAAAATTTGCAAGATCTTCAAGTACAATTCAGTGAGCCTATTCCCATATTCTGTGAAAACACCAGTGCCATCAACATCTCCAAGAATCCTGTCATGCATTAAAAAAAAAACACATTCCGATCAAATATCATTTTGTTAGAGAACAAGTCGCTGAAAATAATATCAAACTTGAGTATGTTGGTACAAAAGAACAAATCGCCAATATCTTCACTAAACCTTTACCTCGTGAAGCATTTTAATATCTTCAACAGAAGCTTGGGATTCTCCCAAGTTCTCATTATATTTTCCTTATTCAGAGTATAAAGGGGGAGTGGAAGTGTGTACAGGTCCGCAGGATGGTTGTGTGTTAGGGGGAGTGGAAGTGTGTACAGGTCTGCAGGATGGTTGTGTGTTAGGGGGAGTTACCCTTTGTGATTAATGTCAAAGGGGAGATAATGTTGTAGGAAGAGGTGTCATGATCGTAGGGGGAGTACTTGTGTTGCCATCAATGCCAAAGGGGGAGATTGTTGATCAATGGTTGTCATTGATGTCAACCCAAGCAGCACCAAGGGCTACCCCAATATTGCATGGGAATTTTGACCTACCAAATTACTATATTATGTGTCAATAATTCTTTTGATGGTTTCTACTTGTTGAGATTTTTCCGTTGATATATGGCACGTCACGTAATTCTTCACGATTTGAGAGATATTCATGTTTGAAGTTTGTAACCCCAGTTAGTGGGCTAAAACCCCATGGGGTTGTGGCATGGGTCATTGAAAAGTCAATAATTAATAATTTTTAAGCTCCTAAAATCCCTCTCACATTCACTTGTTGAATTCCCTCTCAACCTAAGCATTTATATAAATTGTGATCCTCATATCCTCCTTATGTAGGGATTTTGCTACCTCAAATAGGTCATCGTGAAATTTGCGCTCTAAATTTTTTTCTACGAAGGTGCAGAACCTAAAATTTTTATGAGGCAAAGCCAAAATCCTGAGGAAGCTCTTGTAAAAATTTCAGATCAAGGTGCAGAATATTTGTAGAGATATGATATGTGGAACTCAGTGTTTTTGCAGGCTCCAGAACTTCATCTCAACAAAGTGACCTTGGGAAAATCATCATAAATATCTCTCTGAGTATCAGATTGGAATTCTGTAAGAATTGGAAGATACTTCATGGACTGTAGTTTACTATGTATCAATTTCAGAGCTGAATAAAGAAACATCGACACGTGGCACGTCGTACAAGTTCGCCCTACTGAAATAGTCCATAATTAGGTCATTGTGAGAGATTGGGCATAACTCTCTCTTGAATAATCCAAATTAGATCAGACCTGTGGAATTGGAAAGAAGACTCATAGTACTACTATAGAACTGAAAATCACATATTGGGGAGCTGAAATAATAGATATATACCAGATTCAATATCAAGATCATAAAAGGCAAGAAAAAGCTAGATCATGTGCTGTTAAGGGCTGCAAAGGACCAGAATTTCTAGGGCAGCAAAGCAAAGAAAGGTGCAACTGAGGGTAGCATGACAAGAGCAGAAATCAAGGTGCAGAACATTAGCAAGAAGTTCAACAGATGAAGTCTTCAAGTGGGCAGCACTGCATACAGTCATTGTAAAGGTATCATTGTATTAAGTCATTGTAAATGCATCATTGTGAAAATTGTACAAGTGTTTATCTGGCAAGAGTTGAAGAGGCGGTGTCGGGAGGTCTAGGATCATCATTAGGTTGTTGTGTCATAGTTGGGGTTATGATCTAGTGTGTCTTCTTCTTGTACATCAATCTATATCATTGTAAACTGGACTATTTTCCCTGGTACGAGAGTCCATTCTTGTGTTATTCTTCTATAGGGTGGTAGGGTGGTGCTAGGCTGGTGCATGAAGTCACCAATAGGTTCAAGCTTGTGAAAATTTAGGGTGGTAGGGTGGCACTAGGATGGGTTGTAGCTCATTGGGTGTTGGGGCATCCGTTCAGTTGACTATTGAAGAATCTCGAGCATTGGAGCGTCCATCTAGTGGGAGCTGGAAAAGAATGCTTTTCTAGATTCTAGGAATTTGGAGCTTTATTTTCAATTGGAGTTGAATATTGAAGAATTATTAGAAAATAATTCAGGTGGTTTTTGTTCCGGAGAGGGTTTCCACCTTAAAAACTATGTGCATTTATGTTCCTTTTGTTTACTACTATCATTGTAAAAACACTGATAATAATTGAAGATTAACTAATGCTCTAATTGAATGGAATACTGATTCACCCCCCCCTCAGTATTTCCAACAATTGGTTTCAAAGCTTGGTTCCTTCAATACCAGTTTAACAACTGGAAGGAGGTCATGGAGCATACCAAGAATGGTGTACCTTTTTTCAATGAAAATAATTATGCACTCTGGAAAGGAAGAATGGAGGTCTATCTCTTGGCGCAAGGTTACGAAGTATGGGACACTATTCAAAATGGTTTTACATCAACCGCGGATGAACAAGGTAAGAAGAATTTGGTAAATGATGCAAAAGCGAAGAATATTATTATTAGTAGACTTATTGAATCTGCTTATCATAAGGGGTTGGGTTGTAAAACCACCAAAAATTTATGGGACAACCTTGAGAATATATATGCATGTGAATCAAATGTCAAAGAATCAAAGCTTCAAATCTATAGAGAAAATTTTGAGCAACTCAGAATGAAAGAAGATGGAAACATTGCTGCATGCTTCCAATACGTTGATGAAATAACCAATACTATGGAAGGGTTGGGGGAGCTAGTTAACGAGAAGAATATTATACGAAAGATTCTTAGAACGTTACCAGGGAGATTCAACCCAAAGGTATCGGTCTTAGAATACAATGAAAATCTGGACAAAATCAACAAAGAAGAATTACATGGAGTTCTCATAACATATGAAATGAGACTTGGTGAAGAAGAGGGTACTTCGCATCTAGAAACTGTGTTTGTTGCATCTAAGAAAACCAATAAGGACAAACAAAATTCAATTGAAAAGACATGCACCTGCAAGTGTGAAGAAAAGGGAGATGATGAAGAAGGTCTTTTAGATGAAGAATATGCTTACTTTGCGAGAAAACTAAAAATTGGTAAGGGAAAATTCAAAGTTAAGCTTCCATTGATATGTTTTTGCTGTGGTGAGGTTGGGAATTTCGCAGCAAAATGTCCGAACATAAGTTATCACAACTCAAAAGGAAAGAAAGGCTTTAAGAAATTCAACAAGCAAGAAAAAAAGAAAGGATCCAAAAGGAACTTTCTCTCTAAGAAGATAGCTCATCATCCCATGAAGATAGTGACAACGAAGAAGAAGCCAATGAGAGATTATTGTTTATGGCCAGGCATAATAAACAAGAGGTATCAAACAAAGAAGAAGAAGGGTTGACCATAGAAGAATTTTCTAAGGAGGCAATCAGGATTATAAAAGAGCTCAAGGCTGAGAAGATCCGTTCCAATACTCTTGAAGAACAAGTTCAAGGTCTCAAAATTGAAGATGAAGAACACAAATGTATTGAAGAGTCACTTCAAAAGAAGTTGGAAGAAAGAAACCAAGAAAGGGAAGCATTAGAAGCCGAAGTAGTCTCACTACGTAAGGAAGTGAAGAAGGGAAAAACTTTCCAAAACTATGCCAATAGCTCAAGGGCATTGGAAGAACTCATCAACAATCAGCGATCTTACAACGACAGAACTGGCCTCGGTTACAAAGAAGAAGAAGCAGGACCTTCTACAACAAAATACAATGAACATATGAGATCTAACATGCATGTAGACTTCATTGGACAAGATTCACAAGAACATCTTTGGAAGACAATTCCTCGATGAATATTTCCATCCAGGTACCAACATATTTTTCATTGATATTTTTATTCATGTGGAAAATTTGGTGATAAAGCTGTATAATGTCACACATACCCTAGGAACCAATACAATTCCAGGAGATCCTTCAAATATGAACCTCCTAGGGCTCAAAGAAACATCAATAGATTTGAAAATTTAAGAAATAATATGGAATGTTACAAATGTCAGAACTTTGGCCACATAGCCAGAGACTGCAGACTTGAAAATCCTCTAGAAGAATCTTCGAAGCCACAAAACAAACGAACATGGAAGAAGAAGAAGACTGACAATTGTGCTCTCGCTCTCAAGGCTCAAAACAAAAAAGATGTGTGGTATGTTGATAGCGGTTTCTCAACGCATATGACTAGAGATAGAAGGAAATTTGTATCTCTGAAAGAGAAGAAGGATGGAACCGTATCCTTTGGAAATGATGGATCTTCAAATGTTATAGGATCAGGTACCGTCACTCTTGAAACCAAAGATGTTATAGCCAAGAATGTTCTATTGGTTGAAAACATGAATCACAATCTGCTCAGTGTTGGACAAATGTGTGATCAAGGACACACAATGCTATTCAACTCCACAAAATGTGAAATCAAGAAAGGCAAGTATGGTAAAATTGTGGCTACAACAATTCGAGCTCCAAATGACATATATGTTCTAGATGAAGCAACTAAATAATGTATACTAGCTAAAGAAGATGAAATCTGGTTATGGCACAAACGAATGGGTCACATAAACTTTGACAATCTTGTCAGAATTAGCAAAAAGGAATAAGTACGAGAAATGCTGAAAATCTCAAAACCTTCCAACACACTATGTGAGGTCTGTCTGCATGGAAAGTAAACAAAAGTCCAATATAAAATAAAATAAGACTTTGCATCACATCCATTGGAATTGATACATACTGATCTATGTGGTCATGTGAGAACAAAAGGCTTAGATGGAGAATTATATTTCATGTTAATGATAGAAGACTATACCAGGATGACAGCTGTCAGTTTCCTAAAGAAAAAACCTGAAGCATTTGAGTGCTTTAAGATCTACAAGGAGTTGGTCGAAAATGAAACTGATTTGAAAATAAAGTGTCTAAGATCAGATAATGGTGGAGAATTCACTTCCAAATTATTTCAGCAATACTGTGATGAAAATGGAATAAAAAGACAATTTTCAACATCACGAACACCTTAGCAAAATGGAGTTGCTGAAAGAAAGAATAGAACCGTACAGGAAATGGGTAGAACAATGTTGAAGGACTCAAAATTGGATGAAAATTTCTGGGTTCAAGCAATTGATACTACAGTCTTCATTATCAACCGAAGTCTTCTTAGAAATAATTGCAACAAGACCCCATATGAATTATGGGAAGGAGAACCAACTAATGTAAAATATTTCAGAATCTTTGGAAGCAAATGTTATATCAAAAGAGAAGATCAAAATTTGGGTAAGTTTGAATAACGTGTTGATGAAAGTATCTTTGTTGGTTACTCACACAAAAGAAAGGCCTATAAATGCTATAATCTAAGAAGAAAACATAAAGTGGAGAGCATAAATGTTACATTTGAGGAAGATGGTGTTTTAATGAATAATGATGAGGATCTAGAATATTTGAAACTTGAGACAGAGGCTGAAAAAGACACAGAGAAAATTCTAGAGCAAGAAGAAACTATCGACCAGGAAGAATTAAATAATGGTCATCAAGATATACTAGAACATCAAACAAGAAGTTCCTCCAAAGAGAAAAAAAGAATGGATTCAAAAGAAGCATCCATCAAATCAAATCATTGGTTACATAAATGAAGGTCGACAACTCGGTTCATCACAACAAGCTCACATTGCTTTTCTAGCAACCCTTGAGCCTAGTATTTTTGAGGAAGCCAACCAGAATGAACATTGGGTAACAGCTATGAATGAAGAATTAGATCAAATCGAGAAGAATAACACCTGGGAATTAGTTCCACGACCAAAAGATAAAAATGTCATTCAGACTAAATGGGTGTTTAGGAACAAATTGAAAGAAGATGGAAAGGTTACCAGAAACAAAGCAAGATTGGTTTGCAAAGGCTATGCACAAGTGGAAGGAATTGATTTCGACGAAACATTTGCACTAGTTGCTAGAATGGAAGCCATCCAAATGTTTCTCACCTGTGCATGTTAAAAAAAAAAAAAATTCTACCGAATGGATGCTAAGTCAACATTCTTGAATGGCGAATTAGAAGAAGAAGTTTACATCGAACAACCTGAAGGTTTTCTACTATGAGAAAAAGAAGACTATGTTTGCAGGTTAAAGAAGGCTCTATATGGTCTCAAATAGTCTCCCAGAGCATGGTATGCTCGTCTTGATGGATATCTACGTCAACAAGGGTTCAAGAAAGGTATTGTTGATAGCAATCTTTATGTACAAATAGATAAATATAATTTAACAATCGTTGAGGTATATGTGGATGATATAATATTTGGTAGCAATGATGATCAACTAAGTAAGAAATTTTCTACAAATATGCAAAGTGAGTTCGAGATGTCTTTACTTGGTGACCTGACATACTTCTTAGGGCTTCAAATATCTTAGCAAGAGAAAGGAATATTTATATGTCAAACCAAGTACATCAAGGAAATGCTCAAGAAATTCAAAATGGAAGATTGCACGCCTGTCCTTACTCCGATGGCAATAGGTTGCAAATTGAGCATAGACGACTCATCTAAGGATGTGGATCAGAGGTTGTACAGACCTATGATTGGTAGTCTTCTATATGTAACAACCTCCTGGCCAGATGTTATGAAAGCAGCTGGACAAGTAGTAAGATTCTAAGTAGCACCAAAAGAATCACATATTATTGCTGTCAAAATAATTCTTCGATATCTAAAGGGCACAAAAAAATATGGCTTGTGGTATCCCAAGCATAACAATCTCATTATTCAAGCCTTTATAGATGCAGATTGGGCAGGAAGCGTTGATGATCATAAAAGTACTAGTGGAGCAACATTCTATCTAGGTGGTTGTCTCATATCATGGTTGAGCAAAAAGCAAACCTCAATCTCATTATCTACAGCGGAAGTAGAATACATTGCAGCGACAACATGTTGTACTCAAGTCCTTTGGATGAAAAAAACTTTGCAAGATCTTCAAGTACAATTTAGTGAGCCTATTCCCATATTTTATGACAACACCAGTGCCATCAAGATCCCCAAGAATCTTGTCATGCATTCAAAAACAAAACACATTCCGATCAAATATCATTTTGTTAGAGAAAAAGTCGCTGAAAAGAATATCAAACTTGAGTATGTTGGTATAGAAGAACAAATCACTGATATCTTCAATAAACCTTTACCTCGTGAAGCATTTGAATATCTTTTCCAGAAGCTTGGGATTCTCCCAAGTTCTCATTAGATTTTCCTTATTTAGAATATAAAGGGGGAGTGGAAGTGTGTACAGTTCTGTAGGATGGTTGTGTGTCAGGGGGAGTTACCCTTTGCCATTGATGTCAAAGGGAGAGAGAATGTTGTGGGAATAGGTGTCATGATTGCAGGGGGAGTACTTGTGTTGCCATCAATGCCAAAGGGGGAGATTGTTGATCAGTGGTTGTCATTGATGTTAACCCAAGTAGCACCAGGGGCTACCCCAATATTGCATGGGAATTTTGACCTACCAAATTACTATATTATGGGTCAAGAATTCTTTTTATGGTTTCTACTTGTCGAGATGTTTCCGTTGATATATGACACGCCACATAATTCTTCTTGATTTGAGAGATATTCATGTTTGAAGTTTGTAACCCTAGTTAGTGGGCTAAAAACCCATGGGGTTGTGGCATGGGTCATTGAAAAGTCAATAATTGATAATTTTTAAGCTCCTAAAATCCCTCCCATGTTCACTTGTTGAAGCCCCTCTCAACCTAAGCATTTATAGAAATTGTGATCCTCATATCCTCCTTATGTAGGGATTTCACTACCTAAAACAGGTCATCTTGGAATTTGCACTCTAAATTTTTTTATATGAAGGATTAGAAGCTGAAATTTTTATGAGTCAAAGCCGAAATCTTGAGAAATCTCCTGTAAAAATTTCAGATCAAGGTGCATAATATTTTCGAAGATATGATCTGTGGAAGTTAGTGTTTTTGCAGGCTCCTAAACTTCATATAAAGGAAGTGACCTTGGGAAAATCGTCATAACTCTCTCTCTGAGTATCAGATTGGAATTATGTAAAAATTGGCAGATAGTGCACGGACTATAGTTTTTTCTATATCAATTTTAGAGCCGAATGAAGAAACAGTGACATGTGGCATGCCGTACAAGTTTGCCCTACTGAAACAATCCATAATTAAGTCATTGTGAGAGATTGGGCATAACTATTTCTTGAAGAATGAAAATTGGATAAGACCCATGGCATTGGAAAGAAGACTCAGAGTACCACTACAGAACCAAAAATCACATATTGGGGAGCTGAAATAACTGAGATACACCAGATTCAATATCGAGATCCTAGAAAGAAAGAAAAAGCTAGATCATGTGTTGTCAAGGGCTGCAAAGGACCAGACTTTCTAGAACAACAAATCAAAGAAAGGTGCGACAGAGGGTATCATGACAAGAGCAACAATCAAGGTGTAGAATAGCAGCAAGAAGTTTAGCACATGAAGTCTTCAAGTGGGCAGCATTGCATACAATCATTGTAAAGGTATCATTGTACTAAGTCATTATAAATGCATCATTGTAAAAATTGTACAAGTGTCTATCTGCCAAGATTTGAAGATGCGGTGTCGGGAGGTCTAGGATCATCATTAGGTGGTTGTGTCATAGTTGGGGTTATGGTCTAGTGTGTATTCTTCTACATCATTCTATATCATTGTAAAGTGGACCATTTTCCCTGGTACGTGAGTCCATTCTTGTTTTATTCTTCTATAGGGTGGTAGGGTGGTGCTAGGCTGGTGCATGAAGTCACCAACAGGTCAAGCCTGTGAAAAATTTAGGGTGGTAGGGTGGTGCTAGGGTGAGTTGTAGCTCATTGGGTGTTGGGGCATCCGTTCAGTTGACTACTGAATAATCTCGGGTGTTGGAGTGTCCATCCAGTGGGAGCTGGAGAAGAATGATTTTCTAGATTCTAGGAATTTGGAGCTTTATTTTCAATTGGAGTTGAATATTAAAGAATTATTAGAAAAAAATTCAGGTGGTTTTTGTCCCGGAGAGGGTTTCCACCTTAAAAACTGTGTGCATTTGTGTTCCTTTTTTTACTACTATCATTGTACAAACACTGATAATAATTGAAGATTAACTAATGCTATAATGGAAAGGAATACTGATTCTCCCCCCCTCTTAGTATTTCCAACAGAAATGACGAGGAATTAACTACGAGTCAACAGGAAATTAAGCTAGTAAATTAAGCTACGAAATAACTATAAAAACCTCCTTTCCGTGTAGGGGCCCTCTGAAACAAAATGAGTGTAAATTATACATAGGATATATATGCATCAATGGTCTGGAACTAGTCTTGTTTATTAATAAAAAATAGTTTAAAAACATATCACATAATTATCACAAAATCAAGATTATTCCCTGTTTCGACAGACCGGTATTTATACAAGTTTTTAAATTAACTGTCTGAGACAATTTCGCCTATGGAAAGAAAAATAAAACTAAGACTAGAAGTCTATTCAAAAAAAATTCTTCATGGCTCTTTCTCGATTTGCTACGTAAGAGAAAATCGAGAATCTTCATCCGCTGATCTCGTTGTTTCTTTTGACTGATCTTTGACCATGAGTGTAGGCATGATCCTTCTCAAAATTGAACTGGTAAGTAGGATACGATCCATATGTGGAACATTTCAAAGCTACCCATATGAATTTCTTCTTCATTGACTTCTCGAAACCTGTCAAACAATAACGGTCGATGCAGAAACAAAGGTTAGCAACAAAATTGCAAGAATTCTGTAGCTAATTACATAAATTCATTTAAATAATAAGAAACATTATAATATAAAATAGAGACCATTTAAATGCCTTCTCAGATGTAAAATATGTCAATTATCACCGATTCATTTTATGGATTTGTGAAAAAGGAAGAAAAGATGGTGGAAAAAGATGTCAAAATAAGAACAGATTTGAGGTTCAACACTTGTTTCTCCCGTGCTTGTGTGATTCTATCATTATCTGGTTTACAACTCCTTATTTCTTCCTTCAAACTTCCCAAGGTGTCTGCTAAGTCCAAAGAGTGCCCAACACCATGTTGTTCATGTGATTCATAGGGGAACTTCTGTAGTCTACCATCTTGCTAGTCATCTTTGATCTCTTTCCTACAAGGAATCTTATGTCAGCTAAACCAAATCACAACAAACCAACATACCTTAGCATAATTCGGGGAGGATATCTCATCTGCAAGATCAACCAATCATCATAATACATGTATAGAAATAATCATAACAACATATAGACATATAACACATAATTATATCAACACATAAAACATCATTCTAGCTAGAGTCCAGTCATTAATGCATGACCATATCAACTACACATACCATGACCTCATGCATGAAGAAAACAACCATACCAATGTACACTTGACAACATGTAAGCACTTGACATGTATAAACAACACATAACCAATCATACACTCATGAAAACAGATTTCACAACAACACCATCAGTTCTCCCATGGCGACATCACTGCAACCATGAGCAAGACCATGGGGATGCAACACGTGTTGATTTGTGGTAGCATTGGATGTGTTATAAGTCTCAAATTTTGTGGAGAGGCTTTGACACATGTATTCCAGATAAATCAGAAATCGTCTTGGGAAATTCCACCTGGAGACAGTTTTATTTGATAAATTAATTATTTTTAATGAGACCCTAAGTCTAAACTTAGGAAATTAAAATAATTAATGAATATTAATCTAAACTGTGGGTGTGACTTATAGAAGAAGATAAGGATCAAATAAAAATGATCTTAGCCATTGATTAGCTTCTAATCTGAGCTGTTGAATGTCAACTAGAAGATTATTTAAGGAAGCTTGAGGGTCATTTGGAAAATACACTAGTGCAGATACCCAGTTGCTCAAGCAAATCAATTTTATCAGTGGCTAAAGTTCGGCAAGAGGAATTGATTTAGAGGGAGAGTTTCATGTGGAGAGGACAGAGAGGGTATCAAAATCAATTAGGGGTGCAAGGGAAGGTGACACAGTGCAGAGAAGGAACAACGCAGAAGCAACAAAGGGACAATGCAGAGCAGTGACACAAAATTGCGTAGTCCTCATGCAGTGCTGATGCAATGGTGATGCAGGAGGTCCAACAGGGCCTCACAGAGATCAGATTTTCGTCAGAAATTTGTGAGAAAATTTCTCTAGTGTTATCATAGATATTTCCCTTCATTACTATTGATTGTTATTTGTACAAGAAACTTTTGCTAAAGAATAATAAAGAAACCCTTATTTGTTGCATCGATTTCCCTGCATTGGGTTTTTCCGAGGACAATTGTCCAAAAATAATTGTGTCACTCTTGCGCAAGTATTTATTTATATTTTTCTCAATGTTTTATTTGTGAAGGCTGCAGTAGATTTTTTTTTCTCGATATTTACTGAAGTAATTTATGTAAATAACTTGTTGCTGAATAATAAGTAGAAGAAATAATATCAAATACTACAGTAGGATTTCGTGTTAGAAATTTTCACATGGTATCAGAGATTGATTGGGAAAAGGTGCAGAAGAATCCACGTTCAAGGGAAGCCATGGTGTTGCACTAGCAACAAATCAAACCATAGAGGCATTGCGTATTTTTTCTATAGAGGATGCCAGAGAAAAGAAATAACATGAAGAAGATGGAAGATCACGATATTTCTGAGCTATCTTCCAGATTGGAAGAAGAACTAGCTTGTTTTTTGACTTTTGCATCAGTTGATGATTGGTATATTGATAGTGAGGCTTCAGCTCATATTTCTCAAGATATCAAGAAGAATGAATGAACTTCCAAATTAATATGGGAAACAAAACAAAGTGTACCCCAGTAGGGAGAGGGACCGTAGCATTTCAGACAGAAGCAGGAGATAGCCTCTAAGCCACTAATGGGCTACATGTGCCAGGGTTGGGAATGAACTTACTTTCAGTGTCCCAATTGTAGGACAAGTGATATGATGTGTACTTCATTGGAAGGAAAGTATACGTCAAGAATCCAAGTTGGAAGAAAAATGCTCAGATTGGAACTCGAAGCAATAGAATATATAGGTTGCAGATTGAGTCTCCAATGGCATTGGTAGGCAACGATCTCAATGGTGAAAATGACATGAATGAACTATGGTATAAATGCATGGGGAATCTACACCATGGAGCTTTGAGGATACCGAGAGAAACTATTACAATAGTTCCAGTCTTAAGTACCAAGAACGATGACATATATAGAGGATGCATACTAGGGAAGTACGCTAAAGCAACATATTCCAGAAGCAACAATAGGGCACAAAGTGTATTGGGGCTAATACACTTAGATATATGCAGTCCAATGTGTACTAGAGCTCTTAGTGGAGACGAATATTTCGTCACCTTTATTGATGACCACTATAGGAAAACTTGGATCTACTTCTTAAAGACCAAGCATGAGGTCTTTGATCGGTTCAGAGAATTCAAAGCTCTGGTTGAAAACCTGACAAGGAAGAAGATAAAAGTATTGCACTTAAGATAATGGTGAATAATACACTGATAAGGAATTCAAAAAATTATGCACAAGAGAGGGCATCAAAATAGAATGGAAGGCTCCATATAACCCGGAGAAGAATGGAGTTGCAGAGTGGAATAATAGAACTATTTTTGGGGCAACAAAAGCAATGTTGTATGACCAGGATCTACCTAAGTTATTATGGGAAAAAGCATGCAAAGCAAAAATATATATTTAGAATAGGACTTCTCATAGAGCATTGGGAAAGAGAATGACCGAGATTCACAGGGAAGAAACCAAAAGTGAGTCATTTCAGGATATTTAGAAGTGTGGCGTATTGTCGCATTCTAGATGAGAAGCGAAGCAAATTAGATCAGACTGCAGAAAAGGGGTATTTCATAGGATACAATGAGAATTCAAAGGCATATCACGTATAAATTTAGGGCAACAGGAAGATTGTAGTAAGATGGGATGTAAAGTTCATGGAAGACAAAGCTTTCAGGAAATCCCGAGAGATGCCTACTGAAGGGCGATATGAGGATGTTCCTCTTGTCTAGCAATAGAAGGGGAAAGAACTAGAAGGTGGATAGAAATTTGGATCAAGCACTGTAACCAGGAAGAGGATCTGATTGTGCCACCCACCACCAATTCCAGAAATTGCAGAGAAGTACGCCAGAGACTAAGGGATTCATAGCAGTTTGTTGGAGCTCCTAAAACCGAGAAAAGGCAGCGTAGACAACCTGACAAGTACAAAGCCTTGGTAGCACATGTTGAAGAACCCTATATATTTTAGGAGGTCGTGCAACATCAGGTTTGGGTGGATGCCATGGTAGAAGAGTATAATTTTATCATGACAAATGATGTTTGGGAAGTTGTGCTTAGACCATAGAAAATATCAGTTGTAGGTTCGAGGTGGATCTAGAAGATCAAGTATGTTGCAAATGGAAGCATAAAGAAGTAAAAGGATAGGTTCGTGGCCAAGGGATATGCACAAAAGGAGGAAATTGACTATGAGGAGACCTTTTCCCTTGTTTCCAGATACACCTCCATCATATCTGTTTTGTCCTTAGCAGCGCAGATGGGATGGGAAATTCACCAAATGGATGTCAAGAAAAATTTCTTGAATGGGGTGATAGAAAAGGAGGTGTACATAGAATAACCTAAAGGATTTGAAACTCATGAGAAGCAATCTCATGTATGTAGACTGAAGAAAGCCCTATATGGGCTCAAGCAAGCACCTAGAGCATGGTATGGTCGGATTGACGACTACTTCCAGCAGTTGGGATTTGTCAAGAGTGATGCAGATCCCAATCTCTACTATTTGATGGTAGAGAATGAGCCACTATTTCTGGTACTATATGTAGATGAACTGTTCCTTATAGGATCATCTAGGCTCATAAAGGACTGCAAGAAGAACTTGGGTTGATGCACTATTTTCTAGGGTTGGAGGTATGGCAGAAGAATGGAGAGATATTCCTAAAACAAGGAAGATATGCCTTAGAAATTCTGAAGAGGTTTAGGATGTAGGACTCTCAGGCTATGGAAATTCCCATGATAACCAACTGGAAGAAGATAGATGTGTCGAGAGGCAAGGAAGTGGACCGCACCTTGTACATACAACTCAATGGGTCACTTATGTATCTGGTCAACACCACGCTAAATATCTGCTTTTTTGTCAACACCCTTTGTCAGTTCATGGTAGAACCGAAGAGGGTACACTAGGAAAAAACTAGGCACATTCTCATATATGTGTGAAAAAAAGTCGGATATGGGTTGAAGTACAACCGAGGAGATGATGTCAGATTGAGCGGTTTCGCAGATGCAAATTGGGCAAGAATTTCAATAGATCAGAAAAGTACCATTGGTTATTGCTTGAACACCAGATCAGGGATGACCTCCTGGTGTAGTAGGAAGCATAAGTCCGTAGTACTGAGCTCATCAGAGGTAGAATATATGGAAACAATCACAACAACATGTGAAGCCATATGGCTTAAAAAACTGCTAGTGAACTTATTCAGAAGAAAGATGGAGGTGACCAATATATTATGTGATAATCAGAGTTGTATTAAATTCTCTGAGAATCCAGTATTTCATGATCGGTCAAAGCACATTGACATCAGGTGTTATTTTATTAGAGACTTTGTTCAATGTGGGGAAGTACAGTTGCAGTATGTCCCACTGGAAATCAGGTGTCAAACATACTCACCAAATCTCCAGGAAGGGCCAAGTTTGTTCACTTTAGGGAACAAATGGGTATGGTAAAGAATCTATTTCAGTAGCAGAAACAAGTGATATATCAGCCACAGATGCAACGTTTGAGAGGGAGTTGCAGTACAGATGCAATGTTGATCGTGGAAGGATCAATAATAGTACAATTGCAACAAAAACACAATATTTGGTGGACAACATGTTAAACATCAACAACATAGAGGGAGAGGCTTCAGAGTCAGAGCAGTGTGCAGCAGGTCATATTTGCTAGAGCACATTCCTCGCTAAGAGGGAATGTTGATTTGTGGTAGCATCGTATGTGCTCTAAGTCTCAAATTTTGTGGAGAGGCTTAGACACATGTATTCTAGATAAACCATAAATTGTTTTATGAAATACCACCCGGAGATAGTTTTATTTGATAAATTAATTATTTTTAATGAGACCCTAAGTCCAAATTTATGAAATTAAAATAATTAATGGATATTAATCTAAAATGTGGGTGTAACTTCTAGAAGAAGATGAGGATCAAGTCAAAATGATATTAGCCATTGATTATCTTCTAATCTGGGTCGTTGAATGTTAAATAGAAGATTATTTAAGGAAGCTTGAGGGTCATTTGGAAAATACATCAGTGTAGATACTCGTTGCCCATGAAAATCGATTTTCTCAGTGGCTAAAGTTCGAAAAGAGAAATTGATTCAGAGGGAGAGTTGCAGGTGGAGAGGACATAGAGCGTATCAACATTAGTCAGGAGTGCAAGGGAAGGTGACGTAGTGCAGAGAGGGGAAATCGTAGAAGCATCAAAGGGACAATGTAGGGCAGTGACACATAATTGCGCAGTCCTCACGCAGTGGTGACGCAAGCTCACACAGATCAGATTTTCATCAGAAATTTGTGAGAAAATTTCTCCAGTTTTATCACAGATTTTTCCTTTCATTAATGTTGATTTATGTTTGTACAAGAAACTTTTGCTGAAGAATAATAAAGAAACCCTTATCTGTTGCATCGATTTTCCTGCATTGGGTTTTTCCCCGGACAATTGTCCAAAAATAATTGTGTCACTCTTGTGCTAGTATTTCTTTATATTTTTCTCAGTATTTTATTTGTGAAGGCTGCAGTAGAATTTATTTAGATATTTATTGAAGTAATTTCTATAAATAACTTGTTGATGAATAATACATAGAAGAAATAATATCAGATACTGCAGTAGGATTTCATGTTAGAAATTTTCACAACACACACATAGATCACAAGTATAAGGAACACATATGAAACCAACATGAATGCATGACCAACACACTCCCCATCCAGGCCGAGGGGTGAACCATGCTTTGATACCACTCTGTAGCACCCTCCTCCCACATCTACCCCAGCAACCAACCAACATGGTTAAACATGCGACTAAGAGTTACTATGATCTAATTCAACCTTCTAGGTCGCCTTAAGGAAGTGGAACTAACACCACACAACAAAAATGACCTTCTGCACATGCTACAAGACACCTAGGAGCCATCCCAACCTTCCAGGAGGCTATCCCTTGATCCAACCTAACCTTTTCATTCATCAATCCCCTAGTCGCTCCCTTGACATGGGAAAGAGTGCAGCTAGAAACCTCCAGTCGTGTTAGACATCAGTATTTTTCACCTGTTGATGATGACTAATTTTTAAAGCCCAGTTTTCTAGCAGTTGATCTCCAATATGTCAAATTTGTCAGCTAGAAAACACTCATAAACATTTTGCCCTCCTACCTTTTTCAGTCAGCCCATGATGGGATAAAACCTAATTGTTAAGCCCTGTCTAGTCTCAGTCATACAAACTTGTCCATCAGCCCCAAAGAGAATACTCCAAATCTGTCAAAAAACTCCCCTAAGTTAGGCAGTGGCACTTTAGGCATTCCTCCCTTGGAAAACTATCCTAAAGCCAAAATAACCTCTGTCTAATATCAACCAGTCATAGATAACCTTCCTATTCTGCAAATAAAGCTTGATACACCCTTAAGTCTCGCCACTAACAAAGCTAGATGTCTCAGCAGTGCATATGCCACAGGTCAAACTGATATTAGGTAGATTTACAGTGTTTCAATGTTTTTTTTTCGAGAGCAGAAGTGTACCAGTGTTCCAGAAGACACTATTAAACTTAACATGAGAAGAACACTACTTCTCATGTGGTTTTGAGCCTGGGATGCAAGTACTGGACAGAGAGTTATTTCAATAAGCTCTTGCAAACATAGTCAAAAGGTTAGTGACTTATGAATAACAAGTAATACTCTATAGATACTGGTCATGTTGCTTCTGATGTCTAAAGATGCATAAAGGTATTTTAACAGCAGGATTACATGTCTCAGAGAAATGCCCCCCATGGAATATTGTCAATTTGTCACTTTATTTTCTTAACTATGAATAGGCAGTGAAAGGAAAGATGACACTGCTTGAAAGCAGATGAAATGGCATCATTGTGTAAAACCTCCTCCAAACATGAGCAAAGGGTTGAATGACTGAGAAAACCTCCTCCAAACATGAGCAGAGGGTTGGGTTACTTCTTGTAAAACCTCCTTCATTTAACAAGCAGAGGGTTTGGCAATGTGATAAAGGCCTCCTTCATTTAATAAGCAGAGGGCTAGGAACAGAGAGATCTCCTTCCAAGGCAATCTAAAGGTAAAGTGAACAAAGCTTGGACAAGTTCATCAATGTGAACAAAGGGATATGACACCATATTTCAAATTCAAAAAAACTTTCAAAGAATCAAGCCATATCACCATTACAGACAAATACCTCTTACAGACATATGCACAAACCCTGCTGTGGTATGTAATTTCATTGAGAGTTTCCAAATATTTTTCTCCTTGATCAACAGGCATGAAATCTAGCCATTTGTTTTCCTTTAAAAGACAGAGTTGAAATTTAGTAGAAATCAATTCAAGGTTTATGAGTTGAGAGCTGGGTAAAACATAGGCCAAGTAGTGATGTTTTGATGTCCAAAGAAGCTCTGCTCTTCCTGTCCATGAAGATCTTTTTCAAAAAACTCATCAAAATTGACAAGAAGGTAACCTAAGCTTGGTTTCTGAAGGAGGCTTTGCAAATAGACACATAGAGACAGTATGTGTAAGAAAGGATATGGAAAGTGTTTTGAATTCAGAGACAACACTCAATGCAAATGAAACATGCCACTGTCACAAACAAAGGCCTTTTCTTTATGAAAAAAAGTAAAAATACCTTGATGTTGCATTTGATTGTAGGAGGGGTTTTTAAAGGATTTCATTTTTGATAAACAGATGATTGTAAAACGTAGGTGAATGCAACTAAGTTTCACCCACAGTCCAAGAGAAGTATCATTCAAAAGATGCATCTACAATCATTTATTTGGTTTTGAGCAAGTTTTCTTTTAAGGAGCAGATATAAGCAAACAGTGACATGGTTGCTAAATTTGTGAAGCTTTTCCTTTAAAGGACAGAGATAGAGAGACAGTGGAGAATTTTTTCTACAACATTTAAAACCGAAAGCATGGGCATTTGCAACATTTTGAAGAGTGATGAAATAATATAGGTTAAGTGACTCATTTTTTGACAACACAAAAGGGGCCTTCGTAGCATCCAAAACCCTCATAAAGTAGTTTCAAAAGGTGGTTGGATTTTTCGACTTTAAAGGGAGTAATTCACCGTTGCAAAGTCTCACTTGCGAAATTCAAAGCAACTAAACAACAATCCCCTGGCTGTCCACTGGAGAAAAGAGGAGCTTCGAGCAAATTTCAGAGGCTTAAAACTTGCGTGGCACACCTGGAAAAGCGCGCGGTGCGCCTGGGAGAGGAAATACAAAGGCTTTTTATTGTTGCGCGGCACGCCTGTAGCGCCGGTCACCAACTATCCGAAGGCCAACCCGACACCCCTCCACTGCGCGACGTTTTTTCCTATGAACGTGCCGCGCTTGTTTAAACATCCAAAATGCATTAAAAGAGTCTTGGGACCTGCTCAATTCATCAAATAAGGGCCATAAGCCATCTTCAAGGTATTGTTCATTGCCCCTTGATGCATTTGAAATTCTAAAGGGGTATTGATACCATGTTTTTCCAAGACTAAAACAGTGATTGGAGAGTGGAGTTCTTGGTAGAAAATCGAGGTTGTTTATTACTATGTTGCCAAATATTGTTACAGTAATAGGTATGGTGTGTTTGTATCAGTTTCAAAAGGCCTAAAAACTGCCTTCAAGAAAAGTGATAAACCATATACTAATGACAAGATAGAAAACACAGTGGTAGAGGTTTCAAGTTGCTGTAAGGTGTCCTATTAGTGGTAAAACAAAAATAACCCCTATCTACAAAATCTAAGGTGAAGGCAGTGTTTATAGGGTGAAAACAATGTTTATAAGGTGAAATCGTGTCATTTTAAAAGTGACCTCTCTGTATGGTAAAAAGGCAAACTTCATGCAGCCTCCATAATCCAAAAATCAAAGTCTGTGATTGAGGGGTTTCTCAAAGATAACTCAAGGGTGTTTTGTCTACCTTTGTATAGAAACCAGTGAGCAGCAAAAGAGTATTATTTGGGGGAAGGCTATTTTGTTTCTGTCAAAACACAGAAGATCCTTGTTCTAACAAGAAACCACAAATACCTCTTTTCAATACCTTGCCCAAGCACAGTAATAAATTGAATGTTTGCTTTTCATTTGACAAAGCACTTGTTGTTTGGCATAAAATAGGACAAAACAGTGACTTATAAGGAAGGCAGGTGTGTTGTTTAAGAAACCATTTCAAGGATCATTTGAGGCAGCCTGTTTTTGCAAAGAGTATCCAAAACAAAATTCCTCCCAGGCACAACAGTAGAAGTGGCCTTCACAGGAGGTTTGAGCCTATTTCAACTGAAGAGGTAAATGCTCATCCATCAGTCCTATTTAACTTTCATGAGGTTGGTTGTCTAGAGTTTTGTCAAAAGGTGCAGGAGGTGAAAAGCTATTCCCCTTTGACACATATTTGTGCTTTGAGATTTCAAGAGAAACACTTTCAGCTGGCAGGTTTGGATTTCAAGTTCTCTCCTAGGTCCATTTCCAAGGCCACCAAAATCCCTTATGTCGGAGAGAAGTGGTTTAAAAAAAACCACCTAGACTCAAAACAGTACAAACCTTTTTTGAAACCTGAGCATAGAGATACATGTCCATCCATATTTCCCTTCTCATATCTGTTGACTAGTTATGCTCCCCTCATAAATATAATCATGAAATACTTCACTTGCGAGGGAAGATTCTCCCGGATCTATGCCTACCATGTCCGGTTGCTCATGCATTTCATAAGAGCCAAATTGTTAAATCTCCCTTTCTTCCTCCATAAAAGTAGTGAGAAAATGGCCTCCATTGTTCAGAAAAAACCTCCTTCTCAGCAGTCAGCTTGCATCTTCCATCATTCCCTCATCAAGGTTATCATTCTTTGTCAGCTTGAGAAGAAGGAAATCTCTTGGGATAATTTCATCACACATCCAGATTTCGCCATTGTCCCTTCATTCCATACATCTCCTTCTCCTTCCACTCACCATCCTTCGCCTTCTTCAAGCAAGCCCATTCCCAAGAAGCTCAAATTTCCCATTCAACAAGAAGAAGAGCATGAGCAAGGGGAAGAAGAGCATGATGAAGAGGAGGAACAATAGCATGATGAGGAGGAACAGCAGGATGAAGAAGGGCAACAGAGTGAAAAAGAGCACAGTAAAGATGAACAGCAAAATGATGAGGAACAACAGCAAGGGGAAGAAGGGCAGCAAAGTGAGGTGCAGCACAGTAAGGAAATGTAGCCTCATGAAGAAAAACATAGTGATGATATACAACACAGTGATGAAGAGCAGCATCATGAAGAAACTCAAAACAGTGGCAAGGAAGATGAGGCTAGTAACAAGGACAAAGAGCCAATAGAGCATGTGCTAGCTGCCTCTCCTAGGCAAGGGGCCATGCTCTCTTCTCCAAAAGTGACAAAGCCCCAGACATAAAGGAAAAGGGTGCCTAAAACTATATCTCCAAATGTTACTAGGGCCCTTCGAAGCAAGGGGAAATTTCCCAAGTAGCCCATTGTCGAATTGCCCAAGAGGAGGAAGTCCAAAAAAGCCACCCAAAGCAAGGGAAAGGAGAAAGAAGAAAGCAGCCATGAAAAGGAGAGGGACTTCGACATAATTCAAATCCAAAGTGATAATAGTGACAATGAGGCCCGAATCCTAGAGACTCTCTTGATCAATAGAGAAAGCCAAATTGATGCTTTGAGGACAGATCTAGAGAGGGCTAGAAAATTCAATCACTTTTTGCAAACACAAAATAAACAGATGAGTGTCCACATGGCAGTATTTGAGACACGGGCCATCAAATACAAAAAGGAGGCCTCCAAGGCGCAAGTTAGATTGGAATAACTCATGGGTGAGTTCAATGATAGTGAAGACGAAGATCAGACCAGAAGAAAGAGGCCAAGGACCATGGGACTCAAAAGAGCCCTTGAGAAACAAAAGGAGGAAGAAGTTTCCCTTCTCCAATCTATCCCTCTCACCACTTTGTTCACCCAAGAGATAGAGGACAATCGAGAAGCATGGCTCGAAAGGGTAAATGATCACTTGGAAAAGAAGTTGGAGAAGGCCAATAGAGATTTGGACCTTCAAAGGAGGATGACCGAGCACTATAAAAAGCTTAATCAGTTCGCCCGGTGGAAATTGAAGGCCACACAGGAAAAACTCAAGGAAGCTCAAAGGAGGTGCCCGGCACCAAAATTGAAGAAAGACACCTCAAAACTCCAAATTTTGGCCTCAACTTCACAGCATGTTTCTGAAAACCCTTGAGGGTCATGCTTACCAAATTTGGGCGAAATTCAACAAGTTTTGGTTTTTTGTCATTTTTGGGTTTTTGGCTAAAAATCATGGGCATTGCCATTTATGTTTGGGACATCCTGAAAGGATGAAAATGGTATCATTAGATGCCATAATTTCAGGGGCATATACTTAGCGATTTTCAAAACAATTGAATATGATTTGCTCCCCCAAAATGGCGAAAAACACTCACTTTTTCCACACTCTGCCTCGTTTATCAGCAAGGTCTATTTTTTGGGTTTTTACACACAGTTAAGTTTTTGATGGACTTCCAGTGATCCGTTTGGAGCAAACTAAGCATTTTCAGAAAATATACATTCAAAGCTTTCCAATAAGCCATCACAGGCCTCATTGAACATCAGAAAGCATCAGTATACACAGAATAAGAGGACTTTCTGTGATGTATTTCTTAAGTATTTTTGTAAAAAATGTACCTTTCAAAAGTGACTTTTTCTCATGTGCATTTAGCTATTTTTGTGCATGGTTAGTTATGAAAAGTCAATTTATTTTAATTTTTTAGCTTTTTTGAGATATTTTATTAGATATTTTGTGCCTCGGGCTTTGCAAAGCCCAAGGACAAAATCAGATATTTTGGATAGGCCAATGAGATTGCAAGTTGAACTAGGAGGTTTTCCTCACTTTGGCCTATATATTCCAAAGGCTTTTGTTGTAAATGAGGCTGAACTTGATGAATAGAAGTGATATATGGTTATACAAGCTTGGAAGAAACACTTGTCTCATGCATTGGATAGTTTCTTGAGTGATTTTGGATGATGAAAGAGGATTGTTGTTGGATTCCATGACTTGGTAGAATGTATAGTGTCTCTCTATCTATTTTGTTTTTTAGTTTTCATTCATAATTCCATGTTCTTTCTTGCTATAAGACAATAGAGAATAGATTTGAGACATGCCCTTGGAACATCAGATAACTGTTTATAAAACTTCTGTACTTTGTTGTAAACATATGATCAGCATCTTAGAATTAAATGGATTTTTATTTAGTCATGAAAGATATGTTTGTTTCATTTATGGTTTTGTGCATGCTAAGTATGATTCACGGTATGCCCTGCTTACTCATGGCTAGTCATAGCTCCACCTCTGAAACCTCTCTTTGATTGTTTGATTGTCATTTTTTGAACCAAGGAGGTCTTGTACTGATCTTGCCCTTTGCCTAAAATTATGCAATCTTGCTTCAAAGTGCTCGATAGCTTGAAATACTATGCTTAGGTGTTTCCTCATAGTGATTTGAGTTGTTTGTTTTTCCTAAATGTATTTCCCCAAAGTCTGATAGCCATTTCCTAAAGTTAGAGAGTCATATATCTCTATGCATGGCTTGAATGTTTATTTCTATGCATTGATCAGTTTATAGTTACATTTCTCATGATTAATGGTTAGCCCTACCATGCTTATGTCAGCTATTGAACTATTTATGTTTGAAATCCTTAGTTCTTCACAAATTTAGTATCCATCTCACTCCATTTTACCCAAAGATCCATTTTACCTTGCTCAAATCGGCCCTTCAACAACCTTGTATCACCGTTTGAAAGCTTTCTTGACGTTTTCGACCCCATAGCCCAGTTAATCTGACAATATTTTTATCTATCTTAGTATTTTATCAGTTCATCCCTCACAAGCCTAAAAAAAAATTTAAAAACCTACTTCATAACTAGCCTAAAATCAGAAACACAAGAAGCAAACACATAGATATCCCTTACACAAATAGAGAGAGCCCTCTCTGAGTCCAGGAAGGCTAGGTCCTTGGGCTTCAAATATTGGTTTGATGTTACACTGTCATTTGGCTTGCCAATCTACCAAATCACGGGACCCTAACATAATGGCGATCACGGTGGGACCTTGAGTCAAAACATCCTCGGTATCCCTTAGGATATATCAAAATCTTAGTCAAAATTAGAAAACTTAGGTATTGTCTGAAGAGTAGAAACTAGCTCCTTCACCATCTTAGCAAAATGATGATTCAGTTATAGGAAACTCTTCCAAACCTCAGGGCTACATATAGGAAACTCAAAAAACCCCAAAATATTTCTAGATTGGTGTTTATCCGTATTGGTGGTGGACCATACACATATACTCTCAAAACAACTAAAAATCGACCTGGAGACTCCACTAGCCTCTAGTAGGCCTTACTACTTTACTAAAATTTTAGAATACTATCCAATCGACCTATCCCACCGCTCACTAACATAATGGCGATCACGGTGGGACTCTGAGTAACAAACAAACTTAGATTCCCTAAACATTCCAGTAGCCTTAAGAATACTATTTGATTGACTTATCCCACCGCTCACTAACATAATGGCGATCACGGTGGGACCCTGAGTACATGACACTATAGAAAACTCTTATAGACTCTTTAGTCCTTCAACATTAAACTCAGACCATCAGCCTATAGAATCATTTAGAGTAAACTCTTTTTTTTTTTCACCACCCTAGCAAAGTGATGAATCAGGTTTATAACACTCTTACAAACTAGGCTGCACATAAAAACTCAGAAAACCCCAAAACATTCCTAGATTGGTTTTTCCCTAGTTATTGGTGGTGGACCATAGCTACATCTCTACAAAAACAACCAAGTTCCACCTGGCGACTCCACTAGCCTCCAGTAGGCCTAAAAACTCTATAAAAAACCAGAAAAATTCATAAACCATATCTTTCTATTGACTCATCCTTTCCAAAAACTTAAAACTCATGGTGCAAACTCTGTGATCAGTGACAAACTAAATATGACTTAGCGATTTAGAAAATTTCACCTAGACATAGGAGATAACCAGAAACAAACTTGCAAATAGAACCATTAGCTTTTCCAAACAGCCTAGCAAACTGTTGAAACCGAGTGAATCACTCTTCCTTGAAAGTCTTCATCTCAAAGTTTGCTAGAAGACTTTTTCCCGAAAGCATCTTTGATAGTTTTGGTGGTGGACTATAGTTCTGAAAGAAATCCACTTGGCGACTCCACTAGCCCTCACTTTTTTTTGACCATCCTTACATTAGAAAAACCCCTAAAGAGGCCATTCATCCAAAACAATCACACATACCATCCTCTATAAACTCCTAATTCGAAATCTGGCTTCACGAAGAATCAATACCAGATCTCATCCAGACCCAAATCCCCCTATCATAGTAGATGACCCAGAGAAGATTTTGTGGCAAGCTTTCGAAATTGGCAACTTAGCTACCGATAGGTCTATTCGTAAAGAAAGATCAGTACCTGAACACCTCACATCCTTGCAGGATTCCCCATTTGACTTAAAATCAGCAAAAACCCTTTCTAGAATCAAGTCACAAAGTAAAGTAAAATTTGACGACCTTGAGCCCCTAGATTTGCCATAGAGCCCTAGTAGAGAAGCCTCACCTACTACACCTCTCGAATTTTAGCTTCTCCATCACTTTGGCTCCTACCACCCCATATCTGCTCAAAATCATATCATTAGCCCAAGTACATCCGACACACCCATCCAAACCACTACTGTTCAAATCATCTCAGCTCATCCTACAAGCCCTCATTTTTTACATCATCCATTAGCTCCCACCATGGCAGCCTGGTATGCACCTTTGGTGTTGCCACACCCTTTAGCTCCTTTACAAAATGACTATCAATCCAAAATCCCGCACTTTACCGGAGTTGAGGCTACTACCACTCAACAAAATGTAGATAGGATTAGCGATGCCTTTGAATACATGGAAATAGAAGATGAGACTATAAGAATGAGGATGTTCGCCCAAATCTTGGGCGGAGAACCCAAAAAATGGTTTAAGAGCTTAACTCCAAACAACATACACGATCTCCCAGAACTCTATCAAACCTTCATAAATAAGTGGGAAATCAGAAAGAACCCCATTCAAATCCTGTCAGAATATAACAATCTAAAAAGGGAAAATGGGGAAAGTGTCCAGGGATACTACACTAGGTTCAACAGTGTGTATAACGCCCTCCCACCTCACTTCAAACCTCCACTTGGCTCAGCCTTAGCAAAGTTCCCCGAAGGTTTCAACCCAGACATGACTTATCAACTAAGAGACAAGGACCCCCCTACCTTAGAGGAAATGCAAAAAGTGGCTATAAATGCAGAAGCCAACTTAGCTGAAAAGAGAGCTAGGATAAGAGCAGAGAAGAAAGTCACATACTGTGACAAAGTTTCTGCTTCAGTATCTTCCTTAGATCCTATAATAGATGGCCTGGTTAAATCCATGACAAAGATGTGGGAAAAAATGAGTGAAAAAGAACCTTTTAGGGACAACCAGCCGAACCCTCAAAACATGAACCGAAACCAAAACTTTAGGAGAGACCAATCTCAAAATAAACCAAGGGAAAATGACCAACAAATCAGGCCACCCTTCAATGAAAATTATGTTGATGAGGATGAGACGAATACTGAACCCATTGATCAAAGTCATTTTAACCTAATAGGTTTTGATAATGAGAGTGAGGTTTATCTCACAGAAGAAGAACAAGCTTTCTTCTCTCCGAATCAAAATGAGACCAACTATGAAGATCCCGAAGATCCTGCTATAGATTTTCAAAATTCCATAATATAAGCTCACAGGTAGTATGATCTTAGAAGCAGAAAAAACCAAGACAACTCCAGGAAAGGTAGCTCGGACACTGCTAAAACCCCTGATAACATCCTTAAAAAAGCAGTGGATAGCAACAAAATCGTGGTCAGGAAAGTTGACCAAAACAAAGATAAAGCTATTCAGACAAGCTTTAGTCCAGCTGGTCCGAGTATCTCTACCAAGATTCCTGAGATGGTTGTGTTGAACAAAGTCCTGAACTAGAGTCAGCAAATTAATAACATAGAGAAAGTCATGTCCGAAAAAGCTGAAACAAATCTGTCCAAACTACAAACTCCTTTTAGTTTTTAAGGGGAAATTGCCAAAATAAAAATAACCATACCCCTTACTGAGCTAATAACTATAGATAGGTATAGATCTCAAATATTCAAAGTTTTTGACATAGGAAATGAGGCAGATACTTTAAATCTAGCTGATGACAAACCCGAGCTGTTGTTCGGCCCCAAAATAGAAGGCGAATACCAAGAAGGAACTGTCTCTCCTTTCTATGTAAGTTTGAACATACAGGACAAGATATTACATAACGCCATGTTAGATTCTGGTGCCTCCCATAACCTCATGCCTAAAGCAGTCATGGAAAACCTGGGTCTAGAGGTAACTCAAACTTACAAAGATTTGTACTCCTTTGAACCTGTTTTTTGCTTTAACACAACTACCGACAAAAAACCTAGTCATGGACGTAGTAGTGGCCGATATTCCTCTTAAGTATGGAATGCTACTATCAAGGGCATGGGCTGCCAAAATATAAGGTAACCTTCAAATGGATATGTCATTCGCTACCATCCCAGTTTTCAACCAGACTAGGATATTATACCTAGAAACTCACATGAAATACATGGTTAGCAACCGGGATAAGCCAAACAACACTCCCATTTATTCCATTCATTCCAATTTATATTCTTTTATCTTATACAATGAAAGTGATATAAATGAGCAGATAAAAGAAAATGAAGAGGATTTCAAACCATTAAAACGACTTTTCCCATTACTAAATGAAGAAACTGATGACCAAAGCTCCAAGAAACCTGAAAAACAGCTTAGTATGATGTATGAAAAAGAAGCTCTTTGGAGTATAAGCTTTGAAGGCTTTTGTGGCAAAATTGGTTTGGGGGCCGGCATCTGGATACACAATACTAATGAAGGTCATTAATTCAGATTAGAATTCCAATGTACTAATAACATTGCAGAATATGAGGCCCTTCTCCTTGGTCTACACATGCTTAAAGACTTAGGCGCTAGGAAAGTATCAGCCCAGGGAGATTCAGAACTTGTAATTAGACAAATCAAAGGTGAATATTCGGCAAAAAACCCACAACTAAGAGAATACAGGAATGCAGCATTAGATATCCTCAAAACCTTCGAGAAATATGAACTCACTTATATTCCTAGGATTCAAAATAGCCCAGCCAATGAGCTCGCCTTTGCCGCAAGCAATGGCCAAATACCATGTTTAAACGAGCCATGCAGTATTCAGGTCAAAAATCACCCTACAATACCAGACAATATTGACCATTGGCAAGTATTCAAAGATGATGATCAAATTGATGATTTTTTACAATCTAGAAATGACTTCGGAATAACCAAAACAGACTTAAGATGAAGAAAATAATTTTGGCAAAAATCAAAATCAAGAGCCAGATTTACCTTCTTTGACAGATGTAAACTTGATAAATCATCCATATGGAACTGAGATAGGTGAGGACATAGACCAAAGAGAGCTTGAATTCTTACACTGTGAAAATGACACCATACCTAGAGGGCTTGCACCCTTAGAGGAATTGTTCGATTTTAACGATGTGGCCAAGAAGCCCAAAATGGAATCTACCGAGATCGATATAGAAGAATATAACATAGGAAGCCCAGAAGAACCAAGAATGATCAAGCTGTCCAAAACTCTCCCTCCTCATATAAAACAGAAATACATCAAGTTGTTTAAAGAGTTTAAAGATGTGTTCGCATGGGGATACCAAGATTTTAAATCATACGACACAAGCATCATTCAACATAAGATTCCCCTCAAAGAAAACCAGAAGCCTTTCAAACAGAAGTTAAGAAGAATAAAACCAGTCTTACTACTGTTGGTTGAAAAGGAAATAAAAAAGATGTATGATGCTGGGATAATAGTGTCCCTCAGGTACTCTGAGTGGGTTTCAAATCTAGTATCAGTTAAGAAAAAAACTGGTGAGTTCAGACTTTGTATCAATTTCCAAAACCTGAATAGAGCCTATTTAAAGGACAACTATCCATTGCCCAAAATGGACCACATACTTCAAAAGGTAGTAGGTGCTAAGAGGATCTCATTACTTGATGGTTTTTCTGGTTACAACCAAGTGCTGGTTTACCCCACTGATCAACACAAAATGACTTTCACCACACCTTGGGGCACTTTCATGTACGTTAAAATGCCTTTTGGATTGATGAATGCTGGCGCCACATTCCAAAGAGCTATGAACATAGCCTTCTCAGAAGACATAGTTTATTTCATAGTCATATATCTCGACGATATCACGGTATATTCCAAATTAGATGAAGAGCACCTGGTTCACTTAAGAAAGGTTTTTAACAAATGTAGAAAATATGGTTTATCCCTAAACCCCAAGAAAACACTTTTCAGTCTAGAAGAAGGAAAACTCCTAGGTCACATCATTTCGGAAGAGGGAATAAAAATAGACCCCCAGAGAATCGAAGGCATATTACAAATAAGTCACCCTAGAAACATAAAGGAGCTGCAATCCTTTATCGGAAAGATTAATTTCTTGAGAAGATTCATCCCAAATCTTGCCGAACTTCTGAGAGATATCACAAACATGTTGAAAAAAGAGGTCGGGGTTAAATGGACTACGGAAGCCAATTTTTTTTTTGAATTATTTAAAAAGGCCATAACTGAAACACTAGTACTGATAAGTCCTGATTTCACCAAAGATTTTTACATTTTTTTATTTTCCTCGGAACACACGATAGTTGCTGTGTTGTTACAAAAGAACGTAGTAGGGCAAGAACAACCCATTTCCTTTTTTAAAAAATCCCTAAGAGATGCTCCCTTGAAATATAACATCATGGAAAAACAGGCATTCGCATTGGTAAAAGCACTGAAAGATTTCCGAGTTTACATCTTGCATTCTCATATCATTGCTTTTGTTCCTAATGTCATTGTCAAAGACATATTAAACCAAGATCTCGATGGTAAAAGGGGAAAATGGATCGCTATCATCTTAGAATATGACTTAGAAATCCAACCCATCAAACTGGTTAAAGGATAGGGACTTGCAAGACTAATGGCTGAAACTAACCTCCAAGCATTAGATATAAATTTTGTTGACACCTTAGAAGAACAAGAAGAATGCACAACCCCTCATGTTGAACAAGTGTTTTTAAATTCACCTTGGTATGCAGATATTCTTTATGTGTTATTTTATCTAAATGCTCCTCCGGCTTTATCAAAAACAAAAGCAAGATTCCTTAAACAAAAATCTATAAATTTTTGCATTATATATGGAGTTCTATATTGGAAAAATCCCACTGGTATGTTGCTTAAATGTTTTCTTGAGTATGATGCAGAGAAAATTATGCACGAAATGCACGAAGGAGAATAGGTCATCTCTACTGGAAAAACACAGCGAAAAAAATCCTTAGAGCCGGTTATTATTGGCCTACCTTATTTCCTGACACTCACAAACTAGTTATGACATGCCATAAGTGCCAAATTTTCGAAGGCAAGAAAAAGCTTTTACCTTTGCCCTTACATCCCATCATAGTTGAAGGACCCTTACAGCAATGGGGTCTAGATTTTATTGGGGAAATTCACCCTTCTTCGTCCGCTCAACATAAATGGATCCTTACATCCATTGATTACTTTACCAAATGGATAGAAGCCATACCCTCCAGGAATGCCACCGATTTAGTCATCATTAAGTTCCTAGAAACCAACATCCTATCTAGATTCGGCTATCCTAGAAATATCATTATGGATAACGTTGCTGCCTTTTCCTCCAAAATAATGGTTGACTTTTGTTACAAATATCACATTTCATTAGGAAATTCCATGGCTTATTACCCTCAAGGTAATGGTTTATCCGAGTCCTCTAACAAAAGCCTAGTCAACATCATCAAGAAGCTTCTGGAACAAAATAAAAAAGCATGGCATGGAAAACTAGTACACGCACTATGGGCTGATAGACTAACCACCAAAAGATCAATAGGTATGTCTCCCTACCAACTAGTGTATGGAATGGATGCCATTTTCCCAACATCTTTAGGGGTTCCAGTAATGAAGCTATTGCAGAAATTTCAAATAGAAGAAAATAACATGCATGTTAGTGTCAGTCTAGTCATACTGCCATCAGTGATCAAAACTGCTCTTTTGCATTTGCATATTAGGTGTCTCATACCGAATAAATTTCACCATTCCGCTAGGTCATGGATTCATTGATGGTAGTAATTCTTCATCAGTTTTCCCTCATGTGAAACTTGCTGATTTTCCTCCCTATGGTCTTTAGTCATTAGTCACTTTCATTCTCAAAATCATATTAGTAGGTCATAGGATGGGTCTCATTAGTTTCTAGGGTCTAACCATGGTCAAATTAATGAGTCAAATGTCAATAAATATCAGCAAGGTCATGAGAAAGCCAATAAGCTCAAAGTCACAGCACCTGGAAGATCAAAGAGACATTTTTTTCGACTTGATGTAATTTTCACCTCAAAACTGTGTTTTGAAGTGAAAACATGATATTTTGCCTTTATTATTATTCATTATGTAAGTTTATATCATCATATATAATAAGTCACAATTCAGAAGCTGTTATCTCCACAAAGTGATGTCCTTGCCTTCAGAAAAGTTTTCTGCAACATGTTCAGCACCAAATCATCCTCCATGTAGATCCATCAGAAAGAGCCCAGAAAGAGCTTTCCAACGGTATAATACACTCTCAAAACTAACTTCTGGATTGAAATTTATGCTTAAGTGAAGTAAAGGCCCTTATATCCTCATATACCCCCTATTTCCCATTTTTTCCCTTTAAACTTTATATTATTAAATTTTTATATTTCTTTAATTGAATCCCTTTTCCCCTTTTCCGATTATAAAATTGAATTATAAATCTTTAAATACAAATGTGGTTATGCCAAACCACTTCCCCACCTTGCTTTATAATAAAAATTTATAATAAAGTTTTATGTTATAAACCCCCTGCTTCCCATCGTAATCGCAAACCTTTCCCCCCGATCGCATCGCAAAGTTTATTTTAATGCTTCGATCCGCCAATCGCACCATCCTCTGATCCGATCAATCGCAAGTCCCTCCCTCTGATTACTCGATCCGCTCCTCCGATCGCAACAACCCCTGATTGATCTCCCCACCGTAGATTTTCCCCGGCGATCGGACGACCCTTAGAGCTAATCGGGCCATCGGCAATCGGCGCCTCCATAAGTTCCCTCCGATTGTAAACCTTCGATCGGTCCCACCCAATTTAATCCCAACCGTTGATTCGATTGACGATTGGACGACCCATAATTAATCGCAGCCCCTCCTCCGATCGCATCGCAAATCCCTTATTCTCCGATGCAATTGTATAGCCGACACCCTTCGATTACACCATCACCGTCGATCTTCCCCACCGATCGGATGACCCACATCTAATTGGGCCATCGCAATCGGCATTCCCATATATGTGTCACTCCGCTCCCCTCCAATTTACGATTGCGATTAACCCCTGGTCCCACCATTTAAAACCTTCCGCCCATTCATTACAAAGAGCCCTTTTCCTTTGTAAAGGTTAAAATTTCTATTATTTCATTATTACAAAGTTTTTTCCCTCCGGTTCCATATCCCCAAATTGCATTGGAAGATTTTTGTTATCCTTCCTATTCCCCGAAGCTCCGATTGCGATTTCACTATTTTCAAACTATTTATTATATTATATCCTCTTCCCCGATCCTTCCGATTCCGATTGCGACATAAATTTTCTTTTCACCGAGGCATAATTTCATTTCATTTTTCCAAAATATTTTATAAAGGTCAGTTCTCTTCAAAAGAAATAGTGTAAAGCAAAGCGACAATCAAAGGGCTGAGAGCTTATTTAAAACAAAGATTATTACAGCAAGCAGCAAAATAGGAAATCTGTTCATCGGATTACCTATTTTCTTTCATACAGCCTAACAACAAAATCTCCAAATAGTCAAATGCAGTGTTGTCCCTTATTCTTAGGGGCAGATTGTTGTATTTCTTTCTATGATTGTATTTCAGTTCTTCAGCTGTTAGAATAGCTCCCTTTTCTGTGGATCTATGTTCCCACATTTCAGTGTATTTATTGTAATTATAAATTATTTGTAAGAGAATAGTGAGTAACTCAGAAAGTAGGGGAATAGTGTGGAAGAACATCTCTGCGCTACATTGTACAGTTTGACAGGAATTAATAAGAGATGCAGCTCTGATTTGTGGGATCCATGTGGTATGAGATTTAGCATTTGTTTTTCTTCTTTGTTTCATATGTGAATTGCTATGTATTCCATTCATCCATAAACATTTCATTTTGAATTCTTTCAAGACAGAAAGGTAGAATCCATTTTATATGCTCTACCTTGGGAAATCATTCATACTCTGTATTTTTCTTCTGTTTGAAAAGGATCCATTTATTGTGCCCTTTTCAGCTCCTCACCAATCTTTCATCCCATCCTCATTAAATTTTAATTGCTAAGTTTCCTGCCTATCTTGCCCCATGAAATACCCTGTGTCCTGATTTAATTCCCAGTTTAAACTGTCCCTTTTATCCCACACATCCCTGAAATTCATTCATTCATTTTATTAAAACCTTTTTCCCATCATTTTATCTAGCCTAATATCAGTCCATTTATTGTGTTCCATTGAATATTCCTTTACGGAGAGAGCCCTCTCCTGTCCTTGTAGGGCTAGCTACAAGGCTGAGCGTGGTTGAGTTGTTACCCTGTTTTGCCTTTTCAGCCTGGGGCCATTTCAGGTGCTAACAATGCAAAGGTGGGTAAATCAGACTATCCATTTACAGTAAACAAAAGAAGAAGTTTACCAAAAGGCTCAATTAGCACAAGATAAAATAAAATAGATTTTTGACAGAAGGACCAAGGAAAATGATTTTCAGATTGGGGACAAAGTGTTAAAATGGGATTCTAGAAGAGAAGACAAAGGTAAACATGGCAAGTTTGAAAACTTATGGAAGGGGTCTTTCATCATTAGATCAGTAAGCGGAAACAATGCCTTTTTCTTGTAAGAACTTGATGGGACTGAAACTTTTGGAGGTCCTATGAACGGCAGGACATTAAAGCATTATTTTTTTCAAGAGCTCCAATTTTAAATATTTTTAGTCATTGTATATACCATTGTTTGAGAAATAAATCAAAAAACAAAAAATTCAAAAACAATAGAAAAATAGAAAAGAGGGCGGTTTGAAAAATAGAAAGAAAGCCCCATGTTCCAAAAATAGTCATTTTGAAAGCGCGCAAGTCTAAATGCCACTACTAGTGCTCAAATGTCTTGTTCAGTTATCTAGCCTAATCATAACTGAACATGTTTTAAATTTATTTGCTGATAAGTTAGTGAGAGGAAAAGATAGTCAACATTGTGTAAGCTTGACTTATCAAAGAGAGTAGATTAGGAAAATATACTGGTTCCACATGCTCAAAACAAAACCAAAGAGGAAAGCAGGGATGAAAAACAAACCGTGTATCCTAGCCTTGATTTTCTAGATTTCATTTTATGCAAAATAATATTTGTGTGCAGATTGTCTTTCATGCCACAAGTACATGAAAAATCAGACTGTCTAATCCCGATTTGGTCATTTTTCAATTTCATGTTTTAGATTAGAGAATAAAATCCTGTCAAACAGCTTAACCTTGACAGTCGATCCAGCATAGGTAGAAAAACAAAGGAGTTCATCAGTGTAATATGAACTCCCGACAGATATAAGTGTAGAATTAGATAGTATCATTTTTCAAAAATATTATGTCAAAGGGTTGTTAGTCCAAATGCACCCAAAAGAAGAAAAAAATGTTAGGAAATATAGTGGGGTAGGTAGAAATATCATTGATGCTAATCATGCTGTCAATTTTCAGAAATAGCATCAAGGAAGTAAGAAATTTGCGCCAATGGTTAAAGGCACTGGTCTTCAAAGAACCGAGATCTGAAATTTTGGACACCTCCTGGAAAGGAGCTGCCTTCCCCAAATGGACCCACTATTAGTCATCAGTATTTTTCACCTGTTGATGATGACTAGTTTTTAAAGCCCAGCTTTCTAGCAGCTGATCTCCAATATGTCAAAATTTTCAGCTAGAAAACACCCATCAACATTTTTCCCTCCTACCTTTTTCAGTCATCCCATGATGGGATAAAACCTAATTGTTAAGCCCTGTCTAGTCTCAGTCATACAAACTTTTCCATCAGCCCCGAAGAGAATACTCCAAATCTGTCAAAAAACTCCCGTAAGTTAGGTAGTGGTGCTTTAGGCATTCCTCCCTTGGCAAACTATCCTAAAGCCAAAATAACCTTCGTCTAATATCAACCAGTCATAGATAACCTTCCTATTTTGCAAATAAAGCTTGATACACCCTTAAGTCGCGCCACTAACAAACCTAGATGTCTTAGCAGTGCATATGCCACAAGTCAAACTAATATTAGGTAGATTTACAGTGTTCCAATGTTTTTTTTTCGAGAGCAGAAGTGTACCAGTGTTCCAGAAGACACTATTAAACTTAACATGAGAAGACAACTGCTTCTCATGTGGTTTTGAGCCTGGGATGCAAGTACTGGACAGAGAGTTATTTCAATAAGCTCCTGCAAACACAGTCAAAAGGTTAGTGACTTATGAATAAAAAGTAATATTCTGTAGATACTATTCATGTTGCTTCTGATGTCTAAAGATGCATAAAGTTATTTTAACAGCAGGATTACATGTCTCAGAGAAATGCCTCTCATGGCATATTGTCAATTTGTCACTTTATTTGCTTAACTATGAATAGGCAGTGAAAGGAAAGATGACACTGCTTGAAAGTAGATGAAATGGCATCACTATGTAAAACCTCCTCCAAACATGAGAAAAGGGTTGAATGACTGAGAAAACCTCCTCCAAACATGAGCAGAGGGTTGGGTCACTTATTGTAAAACCTCCTTCATTTAACAAGCAGAGGGTTTGGCAATGTAATCAAGGCCTCCTTCATTTAATAAGCAGAGGGCCAGGAACAGAGAGATCTCCTTCCAAGGCAATTTGAAGCTAAAGTGAACAAAGCTTGGAAAAGTTCATCAATGTGAACAAAGGGATATGACACCATGTTTCAAATTCAAAACAACTTTCAAAGAATCAAGCCATATCACTATTACAGACAAATACCTCTTACATACATATGAACAAACCCTGCTGTGGTATGTAATTTCATTAAGAGTTTCCAAAGATTTTTCTCCTTGATCAACAGGCATGAAATCTAGCCATTTGTTTTCCTTTAAAAGACAGAGTTGAAATTTAGTAGAATTTAATTCAAGGTTTATGAGTTGAGAGCTGGGTAAAACATAGGCCAAGTAGTGATGTTTTGATGTTCAAAGTAGCTCTGCTCTTCCTGTCCATGAAGATATTTTTCAAAAAACTCATCAAAATTGACAAGAAGGTAACCTAACCTTGGTTTCTGAAGGAGGCTTTGAAAATAGACACATAGAGAAAATATGTGTAAGAAAGGATATGGCAAGTGTTTTGAATTCAGAGACAACCCTCAAAGCAAATGAAACATGCCACTGTCACAAAAAAAGGCCTTTTCTTTATGAAAACAAGTAAAAATACCTTGCTGTTGCATTTGATTGTAGGAGGGGTTTTTAAAGGATTTCCTTTTTGATAAAAAGATGATTGTAAAACCTAGGTGAATGCAACTAAGTTTCACCCACAGTCCAAGAGAAGTATCATTCAAAAGATGCATCTAAATCATTTATTTGGTTTTGAGCAAGTTTTCTTTTAAGGAGCAGATATAGGCAAACAGTGACAGGGTTGTTGACTTTGTGAAGCTTTTCCTTTAAAGGACAGAGATAGAGAGACAGTGGAGAAGTTTGTCCACAGCATTTAAAACTGAAAGCATGGGCATTTGCAACATTTTGAAGAGTGATGAAATAATATAGGTTAAGTGACTCATTTTTTGACAACACAAAAGGGGCCTTCATAGCATCCAAAACCCTCATAAAGTAGTTTCAAAAGGTGGTTGGATTTTTCGACTTTAAAGGGAGTAATTCACCGTTGCAAAGTCTCACTTGCGAAATTCAAAGCAACCAAACAAAAATCCCCTGGCTGCCCACTAGAGAAAAGAGGAGCTTCGAGAAAATTTCAGAGTTTTTAAGGCTTAAAACTTGCGTGGCGCACCTGGGAGAGGAAATACAAAGGCTTTCTATTATTGCGCAGCGCGTGTGTAGCACTGGTCACCAACTACCCGAAGGCTGACCTGACACCCCTGCACTGCGCAGCGTTTTTGCCTATGAACGTGTCACGCCTATTTAAATATCCAAAACACCTTCAAAGAGTCTTGGGACCTGCTCAATTCATCAAACAAGGGCCATAAGCCATCTTCAAGGTATTGTTCATTGCCCCTTGATGCATTTTAAATTCTAAAGGGGTATTGATACCATGTTTTTCCAAGACTAAAACAGTGATTGGAGAGTGGAGTTCTTGGTATAAAATCAAGGTTGTTTCTTACTGTGTTTCCAAAGATTGTTACAGTAATAGGTAGGGTGTGTTTGTGTCAGTTTCAAAAGGCCTAAAAATTGCCTTCAAGCAAAGTGATAAACCATATACTAATGATAAGACAGAAAACACAGTGGTAGAGGTTTCAAGTTGTTGTAAGGTGTCCTAATAGTGGTAAAAAAAAATAACCCCTGTCTGCAAAATATAAGGTGAAAGCAATGTTTATAAGGTGAAAACAATGTTTTTAAGGTGAAAGCTTGTCATTTTAAAAGTAACCTCTCTGTATGGTAAAAAATCAAACTTCGTGCAGCCTCCATAATCCAAAAATCAAAGTCTGTGATTGAGAGGTTTCTCAAAGATAATTCAAGGGTGTTTTGTCTACCTTTGTATAGAAACCAGTGAGCAGCAGAAGAGTATTGTTTGGGGGAAGGCTGTTTTGTTTCTGTCAAAACACAAAAGATCCTTGTTCTAACAAGAAACCACAAATACCTCTTTTCAATACCTTGCCCAAGCACAGTAATAAATTGACTGTTTGCTTTTCATTTGACAAAGCACTTGTTGTTTGGCATAAAAGAGGACAAAAAAATGACTTATAAGGAGGACAGGTGTGTTGTTTGAGAAACCATTTCAAGGATCATTTGAGGCAGCCTGTTTTTGGAAAGAGTATCCAAAACAAAATGCCTCCCAGGCAGGACAGTAGAAGTGGCCTTCACAGGAGGTTTGAGCCTGTTTCAACTGAAGAGGTAAATTCTCATCCATCAGTCCTATTTAACTTTCATGAGCTTGGCTGTCTAGAGTTTTGTCAAAGGGTACAGGAGGTGAAAAAATATTCCCCTTTGACACATCTTTGTGCTTTGAGATTTCAAGAGAAACACTTTCAGCTGGCAGGCTTGGATTTCAAGTTCTCTCCTAGGTCCATTTCCAAGGCCACCAAAATCCCTTATGTCGGAGAGAAGTGGTTTAAACAAATCCACCTAGACTCAGAACAGTACAAACCTTTTTTGAAGCCTGAGCATAGAGATACATGTCCATCCATCTTTCCCTTCTCATATCTGTTGACTATTTATGCTCCCCTCATGAAGATAATCATGAAATACTTCACTTGCGAGGGAAGATTCTCCCAGGTCTATGCCTACCATGTCCGATTGCTCATGCATTTCACAAGAGCCAAATTGTTAAATCTCCCTTTCTTCCTCCATAAAAGTATTGAGAAAATGGCCTGCACTGTTCAGAAAAAACCTCCTTCTCAGCAGTCAACTTGCCTCTTCCATCATTCCCTCATCAAGGTTATCATTCTTCATCAGCTTGAGAAGAAGGAAATCTCTTGGGATAATTTCATCACACATCCAGATTTCACCATTGCCCCTTCATTCCATACATCTCCTTCTCCTCCCACTCACCATCCTTCGCCTTCTTCAAGCAAGCCCATTCCCAAGAAGCTCAAATTTCCCATTCAACAGGAAGAAGAGCATGATGAAGAGGAGGAACAACAGCATGATGAGGAACAATAGCATGATGAGGAGGAACAATAGGATGAAGAAGGGCAGCAGAGTGAAAAAGAGCGCAGTAAAGGTGAACAAAATCATGATGAGGAACAACAACATAATGATGAACAGCAGCAAGGGGAAGAAGGGTAGAAAAGTGAAGAGCATCACAGTGATAATATGTAGCACAGTGAGGAAAGGCAGCCTCATGATGATGAACAGAAGCAAGGGGAAGAAGGGCAGCAAAGTGAGGTGCAGCACAGTGAGGAAAGGCAACCTCACGAAGAAAAACACAGTGATGATATACAACACAGTGATGAAGAGCAGCGCCATGAAGAAACTCAAAATAGTGGAAAGGAAGATGAGGCTAGTAACAAGGGCAAAGAGCCAATAGAGCATGTGCTAGCTGCCTCTCCCAGGCAAGGGGCCATGCTCTCTTCTCCAAAAGTGACAAAGCCCCGGACATCAAGGAAAATGGTGCCTAAAACTATAACTCCAAATGTTACTAGGGCCCTCCGAAGCAAGGGGAAATTGCCCAAGCAACCCATTTTCGAATTTCCCAAGAGGAGGAAGTCCAAAAAGGCCACCCAAAGCAAGGGAAAGGAGAAAGAAGAAAGCAACCATGAAAAGGAGAGGGACTTCGACATAATTCAAATCCAAAGTGATGATAGCGACAATGAGGCCCGAATCCTAGAGACTCTCTTGATCAATAGAGAAAGCCAAATTGATGCTTTGAGGATAGATCTAGAGAGGGCTAGAAACTTCAATCACTTTTTGCAAACACAAAATAAACAGATGAGTGTCCACATGGCGGTATTTGAGACACGGGCCATCAAATACAAAAGGGAGGCCTCCAAGGCGCAAGTTAGATTGGAAGAACTCATGGGTGAGTTCAATGATAGTGAAGACGAAGATCAGCCCAAAAGAAAGAGGCCAAGGACCATGGGACTCAAAAGAGCCCTTGAGAAACAAAAGGAGGAAGAAGTTTCCCTTCTCCAATCTATCCCTCTCACCACTTTGTTCACCCAAGAGATAGAGAACAATCGAGAAGCATGGCTCGAAATGGTAAATGATCACTTGGAAAAGAAGTTGGAGATGGCCAATAGAGATTTGGACCTTCAAAGGAGGATGACCGGGCACTATAAAAATCTCAATCAGTTCGCCCGGCGGAAATTGAAGGCCACACAGGAAAAACTCAAGGAAGCTCAAAGGAGGCGCCCGGAACCAAAATTGAAGAAAGACACCTCAAAAATCAAAATTTCAGCCTTAGCTTCACAACATGTTTCTGAAAACCCTTGAGGGTCATTCTTGCCAAATTTGGGCGAAATTCAACAAGTTTTGGTTTTTTGTCATTTTTGGGTTTTTGGCTAAAAATCATGGGCATTGCCATTTCTGTTTGGGGCATCCTAAAAGGATGAAAATGGTATCATTAGATTCCATAATTTTAGGGGCATATACTCAGCGATTTCCAGATCAATTGAAGATGATTTTCTTTCCCAAAATGGCGGAAAACACTCACTTTTTCCACACTCTGCCCCATTTATCAGCAAGGTCTATTTTTTGGTTTTTTACACACAGGTCAGTTTTTGATAGACTTCTAGTGGCTAGTTTGGAGCAAAATAAGAATGTTCAGAAAACAGACATTCATATCTTTCCAACGATCCATCACAGGCCTCGTTTCGACATTGGGAAGGCATCCAAAAGTTGTCCGCAAGACAGAGGACTTTCTGCTGATGTATTTCTTAAGTATTTTTGTGAAAAATGTACTTTTCAAAAGTGACTTTTCCTCATGTGTGTTTAGCTATATTTGGGCATGGTTAGTTAGGAAAAGTCAATTTATTTTCCTTTTTTAGCATTTTTGAGATATTTTATTAGATATTTTGTGCCTTGGACTTTGCAAATCCTTAAGGACAAAATCAGATATTTTGGATAGGCCAATGAGATTGCAAGTTGAACTAGGAGGTTTTCCTCACTTTGGCCTATATATTCCAAAGGCTTTCATTGTAAACAAGGCTGAACTTGATGAATAGAAGCAATATATGGTTATACAAGCTTGGACGAAACACTTGTCTCATGCATTGGATAGTTTCTTGAATATTTTTGGATAATGAAGGAGGTCTGTTGTTGGATTCCTTGACTTGGTAAAATGGTATAGTGTCCCTCACTATTATGCTTCTTAGTTTTCATTCATAATTCCATGTTCTTGATTGTTATAAGACAATAGAGAATATATTTGAGACATGCCCTTGGAGGCACCTCAAATTTCCTGTTTCTTTATAGCTTCTATGTTTTCTTCCTTCTTAGTCATATCAAAGAATCCTTGATTGCTCTTTGATAACTGAAGAAATTGTTTTCTTGTTTCATTTATGGTTTTATGCATGCTAAGTATGATTCATGGTATGCCCTGCTTACTCATGGCTAGTCATAGCTCCACCTCTGAAACCTCTCTTTGATTGTTTTATTGTCATTTGTTGAACCAAGGAGGTCTTGTACTGATCTTGCCCTTTGCCTAAAACTATGCAATCCTGCTTCAAAGTGCTCAATAGCTTGAAATACTATGCTTAGGCGTTTCCTCATAGTGATTTGAGTTGTTTGTTTGTCCTAAATGTATTTCCCCAAAGTTTGATAGCCATTTCCTAAAGTTAGAGAGTCATATATCTCTATGCATGGCTTGAATGTTTATTTCTATGCATTGATCAGTTTATAGTTACATTTCTCATGATTAATGGTTAGCCCTACCATGTTTATGTCAGCTATTGAACTATTTGTGTTTGAAATCCTTTTTTATTCACAAATTTAGTGTCCATCCCACTCCATTTTACCCCAAGATCCATTTTACCTCGCTCAAACCGGACCTTCAACAACCTTGTATCACCATCTGAAAGCTTTCTTGACCTTTGGACCCCGTAGCCCAGTTAATATGACAATATTTTTATCTATCTTAGTCTTTGATCAGTTCATCCCTCACAAACCTAAAAACAAAACCAAAAACCTACTTCATAACTAGCCTAAAATCAGAAACACAAGAAGCAAACACATAGATATCCCTTACACAAATAGAGAGAGCCCTCTCTGAGTCCAGGAAGGCTAGGTCCTTGGGCTCCAAAGATTGGTTTGATGTTACACTGTCATTTGGCTTGCTAATCAGCCAAATCACAGGACCCTAACAAGTCGTACGCACAACATGGGTATGCATGTGACTAGGGAATTTTCCCAATAGTTCTGAGCCTATGACCCCAATTTTTGTGCCACTTTTTCAGGCCCAGATCTCAGGTCACTGCCCAGAACTCCATGCCACTTTCAAAACTAAAATATAGCAACATAATAACGATGTAAATTCAAACACTTAAACAAGGACTTGATGGACCCCTACTAGCCATGATAGGAATTTCGTCAAACATGTCTCAAATATGTAATCTATAGGTTTAAACAACAGATCTGAGCATAGGGGTCTCATACTTATTTGAGAATCGTTAAGAAGCATTGTTGCCTCGTTACATTAACTGGATTATCATCTATTAGATCATAGATTCATTTTTCATTCATTTATAAATCAAAACATGACGATAGCCATACATCATCACTGACATAGAACACATTCATAACTAGCATATAAACAATAGAAATGACAAGCATGGAACAACCATATAAGCCACATAATAACAAGCATATTTACCCATCAATACAAGAGGGAAATAACTCTTATTTCCATAAGAAAAATGAAACCAAGTATGAGACTTCCACATTCCACCCAACCATAGACATGACTGAGCCAAATGTATCTTCAGCTAGTCACCTCAGTACCATATTCCAAGCATGAATGTGGGAACTCATAAAACACATCAATCGAAACCAAACCAAGGCTTCCATAGGAAAAACCACCTCAACCCTCAACAAGTTATTCTACCTCACGTTTGGACATTACTAACCATCACCAAATTGGTCTCTACCACAACTGTCCAAGGCTCCATAACATTTGTTTCAACCAGGGTTTCGAGGACTAGGAGTTCCACCCACAACTGCTGCCAGGCTTCCATAGAATTTGTCCAACTAGGGATTCCAGGACTAGGAACTCAACCCACCAAGGACGTCCATAGCATTTGTCCAACCAAGGCTTCCAGGACTAGTAACTCAACCCAAGTTGTTACAGGGCTTCCAAAGCATTTTTCCAACCAAGGCATCCAAGAACTAATAACTCAACCCACAACCAAAGGCACATAAAAACCAACCAGAAAAACAAACAATGAAATGAACCCAAAACACCATGGATATCTAGGAAATTGAAAGGCTAGGAAAATCCACTGTCAATCTAGGAAATCATCCATGTCAATGATAGATCATGACCAAGAAACCACATGCATATGCCATGCATGCCAAAAGTAGTGAGGAAAAAATACATGCAACTCAGTACTGACAAGAAAAACCCATTGTAGTTGCTGATCCTGATGTCCTCTTGCGCTTTCCTAATCTTCCTTTGCCTTCTTGCTTCAAAACTAAAAGTATCCCACACTCTCCAAGAGTGCTCCAGGAAACTCTAACTATCCAAGAGTATGTGAGAGAGAGAGAGAGAGTGAGTGAGTGAGTGTGTGTATGTGTGTGTGTGTGTGTGTGTGTGTGTGTGTGTGTGAGAGAGAGAGAGAGAGAGAGAGAAGAGAGCTCCAAGACTGAATTGACAAAAAGTCTGTGAACTGATGCTCAGAAGCCTTTTTATTAACGAGGCCTCTAATTTCTTCAATTTTCCATTATTTTCCTTCATTTTCCTTCTCACATGCAACCTGTGAACCTCCCTTTTCTCCTATTTTCCATTATTTTCATAAATAAATGCCAATAAATGCCACTTTACCTTTCCAAAGCCTTAGCCATTACCTTTGCCAATTTCCATAACCATAATAAACCTTACAAACACCCACACTAGAATGTTTTTCCCAACTTTCAACTGGGAATATGTGTCCCATTACCTTGGTTATTATTTTTAATTTATTAACTTTTATTACATGGAATTTTCACCTGGGATGTTACATTGTGATTACTCCACACCTTAATAGGTCTTGAATTGAACTTTCTATTTCAGTTTTATGGTGGTAAGGATATCAATATGGTTTGATATTCATTGGTGGTGCATCTGTTTGAACCTCGATTATATGTTGTATCCTTATTTTTGGAGGCAACTTCATAGGTAAATCTAAAAATACCTTGTCATATTTGTGGATTAATTCTTGAATCTTCGGGCGTTAAGGATGAAATTTTTTTGGTGTTATTATCTCTATTTGATGGTATTGTGTGATGTAAACTGGTGCTCCCTTTTTAATTAATTTTGTCATTTGTTGAGAAGATAAAATTTTAGTTGTTGGTGGTTACAATTCAAATAATTTATAGATTTTTACTTTCATTTTGAACTTGATAAAAAGTTTCTGGTGATTCGCAGAGTAGGTTCCCAAAGTTTGTTGCCATTGGATTCCAAATACGATGTCTACTCCTCCCATAGGCATAATGTAGAGCCCAAATTCTAGTTCATAATCTTCTAATTGTAACTTGACCTTGTGACATTTTATAACTCCATCAATGCATTTTCCATTTGCTACCATTACTCTTATGTCAGTGTCTAGGAATATGAATATATTTACTCATTTTGCAAAAATTATATCTATGAAGTTGTGGGTACTTCTCGTGTCTATGAGTATGGTGACATTTTCCTCTTTTACGTGCCCTCTTAGTTTCAAATTTTGGGGTTGCACTATTCATGTTATTATGGCAAGAAATATCTTGGGCATGGCCTCCTCATTTTCTATATTTGGAATATTAGTTTCATCTTTGTATTCGTCTTCTAATTCTTTGCTGGAAGTGTCAGTTTTTTGCTTGGCTTCACACATGTATCGTTTTTTGTTATTGAATTTGTGCTTGCATGTCCAGTTGTCTCCACATTGCTTAAATTTGTTGACCCATTTTATTTTTCTATGCCTTGATGCTGGTCCTCTTCTTCTCTTACGATAGGAGGTATATATTTATTAGAATTATCCGAGGGTACTTTTTTGACCTTTCATTCGAGTATCTATTAATTTTTCTAGAGTTGTAAAAGCGGGCTTGTTGAATTTGTTCTTTTTCTGATCAATTTTGTTGCATGCCTAACATCCTCAATTTTAGGCCTCCATAGATTTATTTCAATACAGATATAATATTTTAATCCATAGATGTACATTTCACTATAGATGTACATTTTAGGCCTCCATAGCTTTATTTTACTATATATGTACATTTTTAGCAATTGTTTATCCGTGAGTCCATTTTGTCTCGTTGTCAAAACTTCCCATTTGTGTATAGTTGTTTACATTCCTCTTCTATTTGAGATGTACAAATTTGTTTTACAAATCATCATCTTCTTCTTAGGAAACCTTTTTAGTAATGTTACCGTGAAACTCTATAATTGAAAGGAATGAATGTCATGCTTTTTGGTCCACCATAGAAACCAATCATAAGCTTCCCCTTCAAAGTTGTTGGAAGTTGTCATTATTTTCTCTTTCACTCGACGAAGGATTTGATTTGAAAATTCCTTCCATCTTGTTGACCCATGTAACTGCTCCTTGATGCTAATTACCATCATACTTTGGCAATTACCATTTAATTCTTTGATTATTTTGGTCTGACACTAAGTGTGATACTTGTTTTCTGAAAAGATTATTTCAACTGTTTCTTCCTATTCTCGATCACTTGTATTTTGTGATTGTGAGTTTGGTATTGGCCCTCAACGGGTTAACGGTTGTGCTGTTAATGCATCTTCCCTCTCAATAAGCATATTATTTTTTTCATCATGGTATTAAAGTATCTTGGTAGCTTCATTCTCATTATCATTCTTCATTATTAACGTAATTTTCCATCGCTCTTCAAATTCCAGAAACTAATTGTCTCTGCTCTTTATTAATCGATCAATCCTCTTAATCAATTCAATATGCTTCTTTTCAACATTTTCGAGACGATGAACTATGTTATTGATCTCATCTCTGCATCGATTCACTTCATAATGTAGTTTGTCAATATTAACCATCTTAAAGTTGGTATTTTTCCTTATAGACTCCACCCTTTTTGTTTTCAATTACTTAATATAATTATTTTATATTTCTTTTTATTATATATATATATATATATATATATATATATATATATATATATATATATATATATATATATATATATATATATATATATAATTAATAACTATAATTGATAATATAACTATAACCATTAATAAATTAAATATTTAATTAAATTATACCTATAACTAACTATAATATAGCTATAATTAGATTAAAACTATTTATATGTAATATTCCCAAATGGGGAAAGTCAACAATACATGCATTAAAAACTCATTTTTCAGAAATGTATGCAATAATAGTTAAATGAAGCCCATGGATCCATTCATTTATACATTATAACAGCCATATACAAAAGGATATCTAAAACAAATCATGGTAGCTTAGTTAAACAAGCCTCCCAAGCCATAATAGTGCAAAAATCATGCAAAAAGAGGGGCTGCAACCATGAATTAAAGTTGGAATACCCTGATAGCGTTATTTTATTTCTCCTGCAACAATAGTAGGTTGTACATCAGATATAGAGCTGCTATGTGCATAAAAATTTAGATCTATATTATATCCATGCACTATACAAGCTCTTCTATAGAACCCCCTTAGGGTTTTCAGCAAAACACCAAGTATAAAGTGTAGATCTGAGATCTAAGACTGCAGATCTACTGAAAATTACAGTTCTGGAAAGTGGATCTGATCTAATATGAAAAAATAAAGGATCTCCTCCAATAGATCTCCAAAGTGAAGGGCAGATTCCCAACACTCAGAAAATCACCTCTCCAATGGTGTGTTGAACCACCCTGCAACTGCTCCTTCAGAAATTACGTAGATCTGGATCTCTTCTGTGCTATAGGGATCAAAATACAGTTGCCCTGATGCCAAGATATAAAAATGAGGCTCAATGCCTTCAATACTGTCCTCCAAATGGAGTAGAAACCTCCTCCACTGAAAATGAGCACTAATATGGCATAGATCTGAAGATCTAGTCTCCACTTGCTGCAGCTTACTGAACAGACAAACCGTCAACAGGATCTGTGCTGTCAAAGGAGGATGAAGCTTAGCCTTCAGCCAGATAGTGGACAATATGGTGCAAGACTCCTCCAAGAGCTACTCAATGGATGAGGTGGGATTCCTGATCAGGAACACCCTGTGATAAACAACACTCTATCTTAGCTAAACAACAAGAGAAAGAAATATGTCCAAATAGAATATATATTCAAAAAATCATAATCATAAGCTAACCCCATATGGCTGTTGTTGTCGACAGATATTGTCACTCCTAGAGACAGCCTAGAGTTGCCATAGACCAGTGCCTAGGACATCTTATCATAGCAAGGAGCATATAATAAAACTTGGGTGTCAATCCAAAGGCTCTCCTGCTATCTCTTGTAAACAAGGAAGTTGATTTAAATGGGACCAGAACTTACAGAAACGGCCACAGGGAAAGTAATATTGCAGAGACCAAATGCAAAGCCCCGACACAAAAGCATCAGACATTTAAGAGACAATTTACTGTAAAGAGGGCCGATTCAAGTAATATGCCACAGAAATTAAATATCAGAAGGTGTATGCAGGGAAAGAAACATAAGAGGATATTAGTTAACTTTGATTACGTGCCCGGATACACAACGAGAACCACATATGGGCTTATCATTCTAAGAATCCATACATGACAATGGCGTTTTTAAAAGTACCCTCACAAAGCAACTAATATATGAGAGAAAGATGGATGAATGAACATGGAAACGGTATATCATGCACGAGCCATATTTAAAGCATTTAGTCGGTGTGTGGGTATCACGTAGGATAAATCCTTACCTAGATCAATGAGCCACTCGCATTCAAATTACATGACACAAGAAGATGAATGAAATGAAATGTTGTATTAAGCACATAAAAAGGAAGTTACATGCGCTTAAGGATATCAAAGACCAGAATCCTCTAAAAATATAGAACTCCTCCTCACTGAGACTCTACGGGCTCTGAGCCTTCATACTAGAGTTTTTACAAGATGTATACAAAATTTCCTTTCACTGCACAATTATCTGATAAAAATCTGGAACCTTTACAATGTCTTTCTTCTTTGTTTTTATAGAGGAAGAAGAAAAGACCCTATGAAAGAAGTAGGTGAGAAAATTTAATTATCTCATTAAAACATAAATGGCAGAAAAATTCGCGCCCATACTGCTTGACGGCTATAGAATGCTGCAGGTGCAGATTTCTCCAGGGGTGAGGTATGAAGAATAAAATATGTGACGTTTTGTACCTTCTTGAGAGAAAAATCTATTGAAGTAAAACCTGGAGGATATGATTTTTATGCACTTGTACTCTTTGCCTTCTGAATGCTGGATTGCTATTAAAAATCTTCAGCGTTGGACACCGAATTCCTTGATTTCCAACTGATACCCTTTGCTGCGACATTAATGTCTCTATCTGTAGAAATCTGCCTTTCGAATTATTTTGAAAAGTTTGACAAATTTCCATTCTGCTTTATTTAATGAAGGTCATGTCTTAGCAGTTACCCAGGACTTTTCTTCATAAATTCCGCCTCTGCAAGCTGACCCTTTGATGTGTCTTCGATTTCTCTAACGGAGGTGGAGATTAATGGCGGTCTACTCCCTTTTCACCCTGCAAAATACACAAACTTGTTAGGAAAACAAAGGCATGGGAGGGGAGTGATGCAATGGAGGCGATTGTGCAGTGACGCAGCATGGTGAAATGGCAGAAGTATGAGGGGTGGCGGAGAAAAATGCAGCGGAACAATGAAAAATGAACTGGCGGAGGTTTATAACATAAAACGTTAAAATACAACGTATGAATAGAATATATGAATGGTGGAGGAAGGACGCGGTGAACACGTGGAACGAATGACGTGGAGGTGGGCTAGGGAAACAGCTGGATAAACAAACGATTTGGGACGTCGAATCTTAAAACATGATTAACGGCTTAAATTGTGCTAAGGGGTAATTAAAAGTGGGCCAGGGGGGTACGGGAGCTTTAGTTAATTGACGCGCATATTCAGAGTGCGATGGTCATTAGATGAGGGCTTGTAGATTTGACGGTTCAAGTTAATTTCGTTGCGCGTCCTGGATCAAACATTAACATGCGATGGAGGGCGGTATTAGAAACGTACACCGGGACGCGTGGCAGGCGCTGTATGGAATCGCTGCATTTTGAGAAATACTTCCAGCCCTAGATAAGCGGTGTGATGAATACAACCAGTTTTTGTGATGGGTGCGAGCGTGAGGACCACCAGGGCAGGCTGTTTGCGGACCGTTGGATGTGCGGGAGAATGAACGGCCGAGATGCAATTTGGGTGATGCACAGAGGGGGCCACGGATACAGTGGAGTGCTGCGGATGCCATTTGATCTATACAGATCAACGGTTATAGCTGAGCCCAATATCCTTATGAGTTTAGCGCCTATAGGCTTAGCGCCCGGTCCTGAGCCTGGGTCACGTGGATAATAAACTAAAGGGGCTCAGACCAAAGGGCGGGGCTTTCAATATTCTCATTTTTCGGCCTTTTTTACAATGCAATTTAACTTTGAAGGTGAGGAACGATATATGGGAAAATGATTTTCTTAGGCCATGAGAGGGGATTTAATATGTTAAAGCAAAGTTACTGGCTGAGAATATTAATGGGGGCTGAAATGATCAACATCGGCTCCATCTGGGGACGGCACGTTCATACCTGGACGTGTCGAGAACCTCGCAGACCTCCTGATCATCCTCTATGCAGACTCTGTTCCTCAACACTTTTCACTCTTCACTCGATAATTCATTACAGCACCCACCTTATTTAAGCAAAGATGAAAAACGGAAACTAGAAATAGCCAAGCCAGGATTAGAATGTCTGGCTCGCTGGACTTTGCAGAAATTAAAACAACTAACTACGTGCTCACAGGCTGAGATTTATTTAGCTTTTCCTACCTACCCTACTTTACTTGGAAACCTCTTGCGCTTTTAGGTGATACAATAATGCCAATGCAGTCAGTCAAGCAGTAGAAAAAAAGGATATGAGAACTGACTGCCTATCAGAGGTAACCACAGGGTGCTCTGCATGTGGTTCTTCAAAACTGTGGTCACCATCAGTGGTGGCCTCTCCTGATGAATCTGGCCCTGGAGAAAGATCGATGCTGGAGAATTTGAGCAAATCAGGGCCCCCATATATTCTGCCACAGGATCAATGAACACATGATGTACCAACTCTTCTTTTAGGCCTTCCGTGATTGGTAGGCTGTCTTCATCCTGGGCAGCTTTGATTTCTGCATTTTCCACCGCATCTTCAATATGGCTCTTGAAAGCCTGATCACCTTCTTCTTGTATTTCTAAAGGTAGTGGTATCTCTTCTTTTTGTTCCATGATGGCAGCTTTGAAAAACTTCCTTTCTGTTCGCAACATGCTACTAAAAAAGACCCTAGATCCTTTTTCAAATGTGTTCAGGAAATGATCGTAAGGATCATGAAATGATACCTAGTTATGAATATCTGGCAGGCAGGCTTCATCCAGGATTTCTTCTTCTTCCACTGGATCAAGAACAAGACTCTCTTGAGGAAGAGAATCTCCTTCATTTTCTTCATTTTCCGAACTAGATGACTCATCATATATGACAGTGTTGTCCTCTTGGAGCTCTGATATATTCTGCTCTGATGAGCTGAGCTCCATGAAAAGATCTATGTATTCTTGAGCAGGGGTATGTTTCATCTCTTCTTCATTTTCAGGAGAAGGCCCCTTAATTTCAATCTGCTCAGGAATTTCCTCTTTGCTTATCTCCTCATCTTCTGAAAAGGAAAGGTGCTGGTTTCCAGTCTCGCTGATGATCTGTGGTAAAGCAGAATGAGGATTCAAAAAATCTTCATCTGCTATTATACTATCATAGCTCTCCCCATCCATATCATAGATAGGCTGACTAGTTTCATTACTATTCTGAGATTGTTGGCCCTGGCTTTCCTCCCATGGTTCTACTGATGATGGTTCTGCAGACTCAACTTCTCTCTGGAAACAATCATCATCAAATAAATCATAACTAGGAAAATCATAATCGTAAGCAATGTAACCAATCAAACGTGTCGGATTCTCAGCAGGTCCTTCTTCGTCCTGATCCACAGAGGAGTCTTCTGGATTTGTACAATCAAACTCATAAGACGAATGGGAAAGAGTGGGTGTTCCATAGAAAATTTCTGAGGCAGGCTGTTGATTTAATATCTGGTCAACCTCTTCTTCCATCAAAGGAGATAATTGTTTTGTGTTCCTTTGTGCAGAAGAGCAGCAACTTTCTTTTTCTCGTACTAGTTGATTTGGAGGCAGGCTGTCTTCTTGTACGTCCTCCAGAATATCCTCAGTTGTGCTTGTAGGGGAGTCTTGGGGATCTTCTGATGTTTCTTGATCTCTCTCTGATTCAGGCCAGTCCTCATGAACCTGATGATACTTGGCTAGACTGCAAGCCCCATGAGTGATTTCTTCCTCCACACCAGATTTTACATCTTCTATGTGGTCTCTCGTTTCCTCCAAGCAACATTCCCTATTTACCTTTGCTATTAGGCTGTGATATTTTCTGACCAGCATAATACAAGACATAGGTATGAATTCAGGCAATTCTTGATCGCTTTCCTCTTCATCCTCCATAGGTTTCAAAACATCATACATGTATTTCTTGTTATCTAGGTCCTGAGTTTGTCCTTGTTCTGTAAGAGGCGTGGGATGTTCTAAATAATCATCATTTGTATTCATATTAGCCATATACCTCTTCAGCACTTTATTAAACATTCTCTTTAATTCATATATTTGATCATTCAAAGCATTTAGCTTTGTATTCCTATCCATGTTTGGATCCATGTTTCTGCAAAGGTGATCACTGCATCTTCTCAACCAGTTCAGAGTCTTCTACCAGCGGAGTCATTTGGTCTTTCCTGGGTCAGATACTGAAGGTGATTTTGGCTGTGACTTTTCTGACCTCAGGTGTGGCTTTCAAGGAGCCAGAACTACAAATAGATTTATCAAATAAACAACAGTGTGGAGTTGCCAAGGTGAGAGATATACAACTATTCAACTCTCTGTGCTCACCTGATTAGAGAGTGAATAAATATTGTCGAGGCCCAGGGATAATGATTTTCTTAACTTCGTTCCCCAGCAACGGCGCCATAAAGATGTTGTCGACAGATATTGTCACTCCTAGAGACAGCCTAGAGTTTCCATAGACCAGTGCCTAGGACATCTTATCATAGCAAAGAGCATATAATAAAACTTGGGTGTCAATCCAAAGGCTCTCCTACTATCTCTTGTAAACAAGGAAGTTGATTTAAATGGGACCAGAACTTACAGAAACTGCCACAGGGAAAGTAATATTGCAGAGACAAAATGCAAAGCCCCGACACAAAAGCATCAGACAGTTAAGAGACAATTTACTGTAAAGAGGGCCGATTCAAGTAATATGCCACAGAAATTAAATATTAGAAGGTGTATGCAGGGAAAGAAACATAAGAGGATATTAGTTAACTTTGGTCTGATACCCAGATACACAACAGAACCACATATGGGCTTATCATTCTAAGAATCCATACATGACAATGGCGTTTTAAAAGTACCCTCCCAAAGCAACTAATATAGCAGAAAGATGGATGAATGAACATGAAACAGTATATCATGCCTGAGCCATATTTAAAGCATTTGACTGATCCAAGTATGGGTATCAACTAGGATAAATCCTTACCTAAGATCAATGAGCCACTCTCATTCCAGTACATGACACAAGAAGATGAATGAAATGAAATGTTGTATTAAGCACATAAAAAGGAAGTTACATATTGTGGGATACCAAAGACCAGAATCCTCTAGTACAGATAGAACTCCTCCTCACTGAGACCCTACGGGCTCTGAGCCTTCATACAAGAGCTTATACAAAATGTATACAAAAATTCCTTTCACTGCACAATTCTCTAATAAAAATCTGGAACCCTTACAATGTCTTTCTTCTCTGTTTTTATAGAGGAAGAAGAAAAGACCTTATGAAAGAATTAGGTGAGAACATTTAATTATCTCATTAAAACATAAATGGTGGAAAAATTTGCGCCCATACTACTTGACAGCTATAGAATGCTGCAGGTGCAGATTTCTCCAGGGGTGAGGTATGAAGAATAAAATATGTGACGTTTTGTACCTTCCTGAGAGAAAAATCTATTGAAGTAAAACTTGGAGGATATGATTTTTATGCACTTGTACTCTTTTCCTTCTGAATGCTGGATTTCTATTAAAAATCTTCAGCGCCGGACACCGAATTCCTTGATTTCCAACTGATACTCTTTGCTTCGACATTAATGTCTCTATCTGTAGAAATCTGCCTTTCAAATTATTTTGAGGAGTTTGACAGATTTCCATTCTGCTTTATTTAATGAAGGTCATGTCTCAGCAGCTACCCAAGACTTTTCTTCATAAATTCCGCCTCTGCAAGCTGACCCTTTGATGTGTCTTCGATTTCTGTAACGGAGGTGGAGATTAATGGCGGTTTACCCCCTTTTCACCCTGCAAAATACACAAACTTGTTAGGAAAACAAAGGCATGGGAGGGGAGTGATGCAATGGAGGCGACTGTGCAGTGACGCAGCATGGTGAAATGGGGGAAGTATGAGGGGTGGCGGTGAAAAATGCAGTGGAATAGTGAAAAATGAACTGGTGGAGGTTTATAACATAAAACGTTAAAATACAACGTATGAATAGAATATATGAATGGTAGACGAAGGACGCGGTGAACACGTGGAACGAATGATGTGGAGGTGGGCCAGGGCAACAGCTGGATAAACAAACGATTTGTGACGTCGAATCTTAAAACATGATTAACGGCTTAAACTGTGCTAAGGGGTAATTAAAAGTGGGCCAGGGGGGTACGAGAGCTTTAGTTAATTGACGCGCATCTTCAGAGTGCAATGGCCATTAGATGAAGGCTTGTAGATCTGATGGTTCAAGTTAATTTCACTGCGCGTCCTGGATCAAACATTAACGCGTGATGGAGGGCGGTATTAGAAACGTACACCGGGACATGTGGCAGGCACTGTATGGAATCGCTGCATTTTGAGAAATACCGCCAGCCCTAGATAAGCGGTGCGGTGAATACAACAGGTTTTTGCGATGGGTGTGGGCACGGGGACCACCAAGGCAGGCTGTTTGCGGACCGTCGAATGTGCGGGAGAATGAACGGCTGAGATGAAATTTGGGTGATGCACAGAGGGGGCCACGGATACAGTGGAGTGCTGCGGATGCCGTTTGATCTATACAGATCAACGGTTATAGCTGAGCCCAATATCCTTATGAGTTTAGCGCCTATAGGATTAGCGCCCAGTCCTGAACCTGGGTCACGTGGATAATAAACTAAAGGGGCTCGGACCAAAGGGCGGGGCTTTCAATATTCTCATTTTTCGGCCTTTTTTACAATGCAATTTAACTTTGAAGGCGAGGAACGATATATGGGAAAATGATTTTCTTAGGCCATGAGAGGGGATTTAATATGTTAAAGCAGAGTTACTGGCCGAGAATCTTAATGGGGGCTGAAATGATCAACATCGGCTCCATCTGGGGATGGCACGTTCATACCTGGACATGTCGAGAACCTCGCAGACCTCCTGATCATCCTCTATGCAGACTCTGTTCCTCAACACTTTTCAATATTCACTCGATAATTCATTACAGCACCCACCTTATTTAAGAAAAGATGAAAAACGGAAACTAGAAATAGCCAAGCCAGGATTAGACTGTCTGGCTCGCTGGACTTTGCAGAAATTAAAAAAACTAACTACGTGCTCACAGGCTGATCTTTATTTAGCTTTTCCTACCTACCCTACTTTACTTGGAAACCTCTTGCGCTTTTAGGTGATACAATAATGCCAATGCAACCAGTCAAGCAGTAGCAAAAAAGGATATGAGCACTGACTGCCTATCAGAGGTAACCACAGGGTGCTCTGCATGTGGTTCTTCAAAACTGTGGTCACCATCAGTGGTGGCCTCTCCTGATGAATCTGGCCCTGGCGAAAGATCAATGCTGGAGAATTTGAGCAAATCAGGGCCCCCATATATTCTTCCACAGGATCAATGAACACATGATGTACCAGCTCTTATTTTAGGCCTTCCGTGATTGGTAGGCTTATTCATCCTGGGTAGCTTTGATTTCTGCATTTTCGACCGAATCTTCAATATGGCTCTTGAAAGCCTGATCACCTTCTTCTTGTATTTCTAAAGGCAGTGGTATCTCTTCTTTTTGTTCCATGATGGCAGCTTTGAAAAACTTCCTTTCTATTTGTAACATGCTTCTCAAAAGGACCCTAGATCCTTTTTCAAATGTGTTCAGGAAATGATCATAGGATCATGAAATGATACCTGGTTATGAATATCTGGCAGGTAGGCTTCATCCAGGATTTCTTCTTCTTCCACTGGATCAAGAACAAGACTCTCTTGAGGAAGAGAATCTCCTTCATTTTCTTCATTTTCCGAACTGGATGACTCATCATATATGACAGTGTTGTCCTCTTGGAGCTCTGATATATTCTGCTATGATGAGCTGAGCTCCATGAAAAGATCTATGTATTCTTGAGCAGGGGTATGTTTCATCTCTTCTTCATTTTCAGGAGAAGGCCCCTTAATTTCAATCTGCTCAGGAATTTCCTCTTTGCTTATCTCCTCATCTTCTGAAAAGGAAAGCTGCTGGTTTCCAGTCTCGCTGATGATTTGTGGTAAAGCAGAATGACGATTCAAGGAATCTTCATCTGCTATTATACTATCATAGCTCTCCCCATCCGTATCATAGATAGGCTGACTGGTTTCATTACTATTCTGAGATTGCTAGCCCTGGCTTTCCTCCCATGGGTCTACTGATGATGGTTCTGCAGAATCATCTTCTCTCTGGAAACAATCATCATCAAATAAATCATAACTAGGAAAGTCATAATCGTAAGCAATGTCACCAATCAAACCTGTTGGATTCTCAGCAGGTCCTTCTTCGTCCTGATCCACAAAGGAGTCTTATGGATCTGTACAATCAAACTCATAAGATGAATGGGCAAGAGTGGGTGTTCCATAGAAAATTTATGAGGAAGGCTGCTCATTTAATATATGGTCAACCTCTTCTTCCATCAAAGGAGATAATTGTTTTGTGTTCCTTTGTGCAGAAGAGCAACAGCTTTCTTTTTCTCGTACTAGTTGATTTGGAGGCAGGCTGTCTTCTTGTACCTCCTCCAGAATATCCTCAGTTGTGCTTGCAGGGGAGTCTTGGGGATCTTCTGATTTTTCTTGATCTCTCTCTGATTCAGGCCAGTCCTCATGAACCTGATGATACTCGGCTAGACTGCAAGGCCCATGAGTTATTTCTTCCTCCACATCAAATTTTACATCTTCTATGTGGTCTCTCGTTTCCTCCAAGCAACATTCCCTATTTACATTTGCTATTAGGCTGTGATATTCTCTGACGAGCATAATACAAGACATAGGTATGAATTCAGGTAATTCTTGATCGCTTTCCTCTTCATCCTCCATAGGTTTCAAAACATCATACATGTCTTGCTTGTTATCTAGGTCCTAAGTTTTTCCTTGTTCTGGAAGAGGCGTGAGCTGTTCTAAATAATCATCATTTGTATTCATATTAGCCATATACCTCTTCAGCACTTTATTAAACATTCTCTTTAATTCATATATTTGATCATTCAAAGCATTTAGCTTTGTATCCCTATCCATGTTTGGATCCATGTTTCTGCAAAGGTGATCACTGCATCTTCTCAACCACTTCATAGTATTCTACCAGCGGAGTCATTTGGTCTTCCTTGGGTCAGATACTGAAGGTGCTTTTGGCTATGACTTTTCTGACCTCAGGTGTGGCTTTCGAGGAGCTATAACTACAAATAGATTTATCAAATAAACAACAGTGTGGAGTCTCCAAGGTGAGAGATATACAACTCTTCAACTCTCTGTGCTCACTTGATTAGAGAGTGACTAAAGATTGTCGAGGCCTAGGGATAATGATTTTCTTAACTTTTTTCCTCGGCAACGATGCCATAAAGATGTTGTCGACAGATATTGTCACTCCTAGAGACAGCCTAGAGTTTCCATAGACCAGTGCCTAGGACATCTTATCATAGCAAGGAGCATATAATAAAACTTGGGTGTCAATCCAAAGGCTCTCCTGCTATCTCTTGTAAACAAGGAAGTTGATTTAAATGGGACCAGAACTTACAGAAACTGCCACAGGGAAAGTAATATTGCAGAGACAAAATTCAAAGCCCCGACACAAAAGCAATAGACAGTTAAGAGACAATTTACTATAAAGAGGGCCGATTCAAGTAATATGCCACAGAAATTAAATATCAGAAGGTGTATGCAGGGAAAGAAACATAAGAGGATATTAGTTAACTTTGGTCTGATACCCAGATACACAACAGAACCACATATGGGCTTATCATTCTAAGAATCCATACATGACAATGGCGTTTTAAAAGTACCCTCCCAAAGCAACTAATATAGCAGAAAGATGGATGAATGAACATGAAACAATATATCATGCCTGAGCCATATTTAAAGTGTTTGACTGATCCAAGTATGGGTATCAACTAGGATAAATCCTTACCTAAGATCAATGAGCCACTCGCATTCCAGATCATGACACAAGAAGATGAATGAAATGAAATGTTGTATTAAGCACATAAAAGGGAAGTTACATACTGTGGGATACCAAAGACCAGAATCATCTAGTACAGATAGAACTCCTCCTCACTGAGACCCTACGGGCTCTGAGCCTTCATACAAGAGCTTATACAAAATGTATACAAAAATGCCTTTCACTGCACAATTCTCTAATAAAAATCTGGAACCCTTACAATGTCTTTCTTCTCTATTTTTATAGAGGAAGAAGAAAAGACCTTATGAAAGAAGTAGGTGAGAACATTTAATTATCTCATTAAAACATAAATGGCGGAAACATTCGTGCCCATACTATTTGATAGCTATAGAATGCTGCAGGTGCAGATTTCTCCAGGGGTGAGGTATGAAGAATAAAATATGTGACGTTATGTACCTTCCTGAGAGAAAAATATATTGAAGTAAAACCTAGAGGATATGATTTTTATGCACTTGTACTCTTTGCCTTTTGAATGCTGGATTGCTATTAAAAATATTCAGTGCCGGACACTAAATTCCTTGATTTCCAACTGATACTCTTTGCTTCGACATTAATGTCTCTATCTGTATAAATCTGCCTTTCGAATTATTTTGAGGAGTTTGACAGATTTCCATTTTGCTTTATTTAATGAAGGTCATGTCTCAGCAGCTACCCAGGACTTTTCTTCATAAATTCCACCTCTGCAAGCTGACCCTTTGATGTGTCTTCGATTTCTGTAACGGAGGTGGAGATTAATGGCGGTTTACCCCCTTTTCACCCTGCAAAATACACAAACTTGTTAGAAAAATAAAGGCAAGGGAGGGGAGTGATGCAATGGAGGCGACTGTGCAGTGACGCAGCATGGTGAAATGGCGGAAGTATGAGGGGTGGCGGTGAAAAATGCAGCGAAACAATGAAAAATGAACTGGCATAGGTTTATAACATAAAATGTTAAAATACAACGTATGAGTAGAATATATGAATGGTGGAGGAAGGATGCGGTGAACACGTGGAACGAATGATGTGGAGGTGGGCCAGGGCAACAGCTGGATAAACAAACGATTCGGGACGTCGAATCTTAAAACATGATTAACAGCTTAAACTGTGCTAAGGCGTAATTAAAAGTGGGCCAGGGGGTTATGGGAGCTTTAGTTAATTGACGCACATCTTCAGAGTGCAATGGCCGTTAGATGAAGGCTTGTAGATCTAACGGTTCAAGTTAATTTCGTTGCGTGTCTTGGATCGAACATTAACGCGCGATGGAGGGCGGTATTAGAAACGTACACTGGGACGCGTGGCAGGCGCTGTATGGAATCACTGCATTTTGAGAAATACCGCCAGCCCTAGATAAGCGGTGCGATGAATACAACCAGTTTTTGCGATGGGTGCGGGCGCAGGGACCACCAGGGCAGGCTGTTTGCAGACCGTCGGATGTGCGGGAGAATGAACGGCTGAGATGCAATTTGGGTGATGCACAGAGGGGGCCACGGATATAGTGGAGTGCTGCGGATGCCATTTGATCTATACAGATCAACGGTTATAGCTGAGCCCAATATCCTTATGAGTTTAGCACCTATAGGATTAGCGCCCGGTCCTGAGCCTGGGTCACGTGGATAATAAACTAAAGGGGCTTGGACCAAAGGGCGGGGCTTCCAAAATTCTCATCTTTCGGCCTTTTTTACAACGCAATTTAAATTTGAAGGCGAGGAACGATATATGGGAAAATGATTTTCTTAGGCCATGAGAGGGGATTTAATATGTTAAAGAAGAGTTACTGGCCGAGAATCTTAATGGGGGCTGAAATGATCAACAGCTGCCATCGTCTTCCTTATAAACAATGTGAGCCTTCTCACCTTGGGTCCCACTCATTAGGGTTTCCATCTTCATGCAATGAATCTTCCTCCAAAACTGCGATGTCCCATCATCAATGCCACTCCTCCATAACAGCGCTGTTGGATTTGGTCAACCTTGACTGGATCTTCATGCAATGTCATATTCCACACTCAAGGTGGCTTTATTCTAACTATGTACACTAATCCATATTCCCACTGGCTTATCTTCATTAATGTTCCACTTCCTCCATACTAGCTTTGTTGACTTTTTCAAACTTGACCTTGTCCACATGCATTATCCTTTTTTTACACATGAAGGTGTTTTATCCATCTATGAATATGATTGTTGGGTGTAGGAATCACACTTAAGCAAACTCCTTAACACGTAATTTGTCAACACAGGGGATTCGTAAACTTAGAGACAAAGCACAAGCAATGCCAGAGATGGTATGAATATTTCTAATGTAAATCCCTACTTTCTTTAAAGGAAAGATTGCATAATCAATTCAAAAGAGAAGAAGGCAACTTGAACCATAAAAAATAATATAAGACTGGAACGAGGAAGTATGCATTTACAAGAGAGAATTAAAGATAAAAGGAAATCACTCTAGCTAATGGTTGTTTAATCTACTGAGTGTGTGTTTTCCCTTAGCAGGGACACTTTAGCAGTCTCGTTAGATGGGCCCTTAAACCTGCTTCCTTAGCGATTTCCTTCTTGCATTAATCTGTCCTGCACTAGTGCAGGATCAGAGATTTATGTAGAAGGTATAAATAGTGTCTTTATTGAAGGATTTTTACTTCATGCAAGGGCTCGAACTTTTCAAGGTTCAGAGCACTCAGATCTTGTGGCAAGAAACTGGCATCGGATCAAAGCTTCCTGCACTTAGCTTTTAATCCTTAAAAAAAGTGTTCAATTATTGCAAGTGCTAGTTTTCTATCGAATCAAATTGCACACATAAAAGTGAATGTTTCTGATCTTAACAAAATGCAGAAATAAAGAAACAATCATTTATCCTATCATAAACATTTAAAGAAGAAAGAAAATTGCAGAAAGTAGATTAAGAAAACTTGCTGCATCACACCAACGTGCACTGGTGCATGTTTGTTTCTCCTGCTTGTACCAAGCGGATGAAAGCCAATCTGAAATCAAGTGTAGGAAAGTAAATTGCAGGGAAAGAAAATGTATCTACTTCACACGACGAATCTGTTTTCACTCAGACATGAATACATGTGATGAAAGTTAAATCACACTTTGATAATATAAACACACATTACAGGAAACCGAAAATAGGTTAAACGTGTTGGGTTGGCTGGGCCCTAGCCAACCAGCGTGTTTCCCTTTTAAGTTAAAACACTGCTCAGTAAACTAGTCAATTCATCAGCTTAAAAACGGAAACATAATTTCTGAAACATGAGGCGGAAAACCTTTTATTAATTCATTGAGGCGAATACATGCATTAATACAATGTCCAACCCAGATTCGGGCGATAACAAAACAACTGGTTACCGCCTATCAACTTCACTCTAAAAACTCTGCTCCAAGAACTTCCTTTTAGGTCCTATTTACACTTTACATTATATATATTTGTTGGCCGAAGGCCAAAACAGATCATTCAACTGATTCATAACAAAATTCAGAATTTAGTTTCGGCCTTCAAGATAAGACGGTTTTGCAAAATTGGCCTTAGCTAACCAGATTTTTCCCTTCACAGATTGGTCTTGGCTGCCTTTGAATCATTCGCTGTCATGGTTGAAGTGGCTCAAGACGAGGTGGTGATCGAGGAGGTTTGGATCTACCACGAAGTTATGTTGTGCTGGAAATGGTGCAAGATCTGATCCTGCACTAAGATCAGCGGTCACGGTAAGCACTATAACAATCAAATAACCATTGGAGATATCGATAAGTTACAAAAGTGATTTAAAAGTAAGAAAACATGTAATAATATTTAATTAATGCTAAATTGAATTAAAACATGAAGAATAAAGGTTTATACGAAATATGTCACCGTGCTTGGACTGGTGCAAGATGAGGGTGCATAAAGGAGGTGAAATAGAGGTAAATCGTTATGATTTAGGAAGGGGAAAATGGTAAAAAGAGAGAAAATTATGGGGCTAACATCCTCCCATCCCTACGTTGTTGTGTGTCTTCACACAACTCTTTTACCTCTGCAAAAAAACCTTCAAAACTTTGAGCAGTCCAGCTCACTCCTGCTATGGCATACTATCATCAGTCTGCAATGTTTCAGACTTCTTCTTTTTGTTGTTCTTCAATTTCTTTGTCACCTTTTTAAGTCGTCTAAAACATTGCGAAGCACGGTACTTTCATACTTTAACTTCTCCTTTATTTTTATGTATCTCCGCCATGAATTATTATTTATTATGTTCTTTTTCCACCTGTGCTTTAGCTACGAGTTGCTCTAAGTTCTGCACTTGAAGATCTAGCTCGACTATCCGAGCAGCAGGAGCTATCGAGTCTTCTTCCTTTTCTATCCTGATAGGGGTTGTATTTTCTTTAGGGACTTCAGTATCCCTCATGACTTCAGTAAATACTTCTTCTTCTTCTTCTTCTTGCTCTTCCAGTTCTTCTTCTTCTTCTTGCTCTTCCAGTTCTTCTTCTTCTTCTTGCTCTTCCGATTCTTCTTCTTCTTGCACTTCTTCTAGTTCTTCTTCTTCTTCTTGATCTTCTAGTTCTTCTTCTTCTACTACTTCTTTCGGTTCTTATTTTTCTTCTTGATCTTCCGGTTCTTCTTCTTCTTGTATTGGTTCTTCTTGCATTGGTGCAGGTGGAGATTCAATGTTCTGTGGGGACTGTAGTTCTGCACCAGGTTCTTCATTCTTTTTCCAGGCCTGAATAAAATCGGACAACAGAGTGTCATCTTCAACTTCCATAGAATTTTCTGCGTCTGCAAGGAATGATAAAAAATCGTCTTCTTCGGGGGTCTGTTCATGCACTGGTGGTGCCGAAGGAGTTTCTTCAATAGGTGTACCCGGTGTCTTCTTTTTCTTTGGAGATGGGCCCTTTTCTTCTATTTATTTCCTGGGTCGTTTCCTTTTTGCACTGGTGAAAGAAGGACTTCTCTTTACACTTGGACCCTTACTTGTGCTAGCGGGGGTCTCTGTTTTCTTTTCAACAGCTGTCTTCTTTCCTGCAAATGGATTTTTATCTAGCTGATTCAACAATGCCTTCCAGGTCATGCCCTTAATTTCCAATTATTTCTGGACCAAGATTTTGATCAGGCCGTGGTGATATAATTCCTTATCGGCCTGGTCTGCCCATGCGCCCTGCACACTCTTGGCCATATTTTCTAAACTCTTAAGAAAAAAATAAGTGAAATCCATCCTCCACTGGACGTGTTGGCCGGGTTCGAAGTGTTGTGGCATCCTGAAATGATACACAAAGGTTAGGGAGTACCTTCCCTCACAAGTCACGAATTTCTGGAGGATACAAAAGGAGGTCCCGCCACTGTCCCAGTAGGGCACTGCATAGAACTCCTTTCTTCCAGTCTACCTTCATGTCCTTATCAATGACGAAATGCTGCCAGCACTTCCTCTCAAGCTTCTGATTTTTAAAGTACTGCACACTAGTGTTTTGCAAGCCCATCACTGTTGCTATCGATTTTTCTGTGACTTTAAATTTCAGGGGCCCAATATTTACACGACCGTTTTTAAAAACTGTAGGGCCACTTCACTGCTGTGCCCGTCAAATTTATGCAAAAACTGAAGAAACCTTGAGTCTCGCAATAGTGCAAGACTATTGCAAAACTCAACAGTCTGATCTACCTCACTGAGGGACGAAGGTTCACATCGAACAAGCGGCATCTCTGCTTAACAGTTATGAACAGTCCAAAAAATTGCATGCAATACCAGAAAATTTGGCTCTTTATAGATAGGGATCCAACCATCCACCATCCCTTCTATCTTATCACCGATCCATCCCACCAAAATAGTCGTGGATGCACGACATGTTTAGAATCGTGCGGGATTGGTACTTGCGGCGGCGTTTTTAACAGATAAGTGAGGTAATCATTATAAGTGAAGGACGTTTGGGATCATGGCGAAAAGGGTAATTATATCCAAGCAACAGTTAAACATTTCCACACTCCTTCATAATTCAAAAAAAACTTTTGCATTTATTAAAAAATGATCATGATTCTTAACTAAAAACACTCTGTACTTTAAATAATTTTCTCCTAGTTAATATGATAGACAAGTACTCCCTAAATAAGTGAAAAGGCTTCTTGTAAAATTTTATGATGACCACTTCCTATGACATATGCTCATGAAAAGAACAAATTGTACTCTGCTTCTGTCAAGGTGCATGCTTGCACTGATCTGTTTACATCGCTTACTATATTGTTCTGCTGGTACCATTCTGCTTATATTATTATATAGAAAGATATGCTTGCACTAGTGCAAGCATATTGTCTGGAAAAAAGAATAGAGAATTTAAGTAAACTATAGGTTGGACTTCTAACATAGCTTCCTCAACTGATACTGGAAATTTGCTTCGCCCTTTCTTGATGCTTCAGGGCATTTTTTTGCTCTGTGTATGAGATCCTGCAATAAATTCATACGGGAACAAAGAAGTGGGAAAGGGGAAATTTTCAGAAAGGGAAGGAATTTTGTTACAAGGATTCTAGGAATAGTACCACAAGAGGGGATAAACAGAGGTGGGATAGGGAAAACAATTCAAGGGTAAAGTGGGATTTTTACGAAGCGGGTAGGGTAAATTCAGAAGAATATGGGAAGGTTAATCATTCTGGGATTTGAAGAAGAAAAATGAGGGAATATTACAAAATGGGATATGAAGAAAGGAAGAAAATTTTCTGGAAGGTCTGCCTGCACTGGTGCAAGAAAAATAACTGCAGCGAGAATTAAGTGTTACTTGAATAAAAATATCCATGCTAATTACCCCAATGTATAAAGGTTGGTCCTGTTGAACCTGATTTTACTCGGTGGTCGCTAGCATATCTAAAGATCAAGGAACATTCTCTTTTTATTAGAAATTTTTGATCTTCCTGCCAGCAAGCTGGTTTTCAGTTTGACCCTTCTGCAATCATGTCAGTGAACTGATTTTCACAATTATAGGAAAATATTTTTTCTTTACTTTTTTATTAAATTTATTTATTTTTCTTTGAGAAGAAGAAGAATTCATGTTTTCAAAAATTTGGTATTACCATTTACCACTACTGCCCCGAATTGCTGTTGGACTTGCTGTGTAAAATATTTCTTGGCAAGTGGCTGAAAATAATTCTTTAATATATGTCCATTTACCAAGAATACTAAATTGTTTCCATCAATAGTTTTGACTTCTACTGCTCCATTATTGAATACTCACATCACTTCATAAGGTCCCATCCAACGTGTATGGAACTTCCTTTTAAAAATTTTAAATCTAGAATCATAAAGGAGTACCCAATCACTTGGTTGGAACTGCTTTTTCTGAATAGACTTGTCATGCCACCTTTTTCGTTGCTGCTGAATTAGGATGTTCTGCTAAAAAAAATCTCTACGAAATTCTTCTAACTCATTTGATTGTAGAAGATGTTGTTGCTGTGCCTCAGAGAGATCTAGTCCTAACTGAACTGCAGTTTTGAAGGTTTTGATCTGGAATTCAATTGGTAACAGAACCTGTTTGCCATATACCAGCTCATATGGTGTATGTCCCGTGCTATTTCTCCAAGTGGTTCTGTATGCCCACAAAGCTTCTGGTAATCTTTCAGCCCACTCTTTCTAATGCATATTAACTGTCTTTGTAATAATTGACTTGATCACTTTGTTTGTAGATTCCACCTGGCCAATGTTCTTGCGGGTGATACGGCGTGGATTTACTGTGCCAGATCTTGTATTTCTCCATCACACCCTGTACCAGATTAGAAATAAACGGCGGACCGTTGTCAGAAACAATTTCTCTAGGCACACCAAATCTAGTAAAGATTTCAGAAAAAAGAAAATCAACAACAACTTTTTCGGTAGAAAAAGAAACAGCTTTATCTTCTACCCATTTTGTAACGAAATCTATACAAACCAAAATATGCTTTTTACTTAAGGATGTTGGATTTATTGGCCCTATAAAATAAATAGCCCATTTTTCGAATGGCTCAATCATAACTTGGGGGAATAAAGGCATTTCATTGGTTTGATTAGGCTGGCCCATTCGTTGATAGCTATCACATCGTCTGACATACTTTTTGGCATCCTTAAACAAGGAAGGCCAAAAGTAACCAGCACATAATACTTTATATGCAGTCTGCTTATCAGCGAAGTGGCCTCCACAAGGTTCATCATGAGCAGATTTCAATATTTCAAACACTTCCTCCTCTCTTACACATCTACAGATAATCAGATCTGGACCAGTGTAAAAGAGATCTCCTTGAATCTAGGAATATGCAGCACTTTTCTGAATAATATTCCTCTTTTCACGAGCAGACAAGTGAGGTGGTGTTTTTCCAGTGACAAAATAGTTAGCAATGTCAACAAACCATGGAGAATCTGTTGACATAGCAAAAATATGTTCACCTGGAAAATTATCATTAACAGGAGTTACTTCACCCGGATTATCTAATCTAGAAAGAAAATCTGCTACAATATTATATTTCCCTGGTCTATCAACAATAGTAACATTAAACTCCTATAACAATAGCAACCACCTAGTCACTCTGCTGCTTGTCAATGGTTTTTTCATCAAATATTTAATCGTGGAATGATCAATATGTACAAATACTTCATATCTTGTAATATAGTGCCTGAACTTATTAATTGCAAAAATCACAGCTAAAAAATCTCTCTCTATAACTGTATAATTCAATTCAGCGGAAGACAAATTCTTACTAATATAATAAATAGCATAGGATTTCTTATTTTCCTCTTGTCCTAAAGCTGCACCAATAGCCAAATCTGAAGCATCAGAGGAAATGTGAAAAGGCAGGGACCAGTTTGGACCCCGCAAAATTGGTGCTTGCACCAACTTTTCCTTTAATGTCTCAAAAGACTGTTGGCAAGCCATGGAGCAAGAAAATTCACTATCCTTAGCTAGAAGTCGGAAAAGAGGAGCAGTTATCTTCGAAATTTTTTTAATGAATCTTCTATAGTAACCAGCATGTCCTAAAAAACCTCTTACTTCCCTTTGAGTTTTGGGTGCAGGAAGATGCAGAATGATTTCAGTCTTTGCAAGATCAACCTGGATACCTTTATCAGAAATCAAATGGCCAAGCACCACTCCCGCTTCTCACATTAATCTACATTTCTTGTCACTCAAAGCGATATGGGCTTCTTGACAACGAATAAGTACTTTCTCCATATTTTTGAGAGCTTTCTAAAAAGAATCACAAAACACAGAAAAGTCATCCATATAAATTTCTACAAATTCTAGATCAACAAAAATGGCCAAGACTGCCCTTTGAAAGGTAGCTGGGGCATTGCATAAACCAAAGGGAAGCACTTTATAAGCAAATGTCCCCCATGGAAATGTAAAAGTAGTTTTATCCTGATCTTCGGGTGAAATCTGTATCTGGTTATAACCACTGAAGCCATCCAAAAAGGAGAAATATTTCTTTCCTGCAAGGGTATCAAGCACTTGGTCAATGAAAGGGAGAGGGAAGTAATATTTAATAGTGGCTTTATTCAATTCTCGATAATCAATACAAATACGCCATCTTCCATCTTTCGTAGGTACAAGCACTAATGGAGAGACCCACTGACTGTCAGAAATAGGATAGATAAAACTGACATCTAAGAGTTTCTGTACTTCTTCCTTCACAATATCTCTTAGACCTGGATTCTTTTTCCTTTGGGGTTGTTTAATAGGTTGGGTTCCTTCCTAAATATAGATATGATGTGTACAAGTTTCAGGAGGGATACCCTTGATATCTTCATAGCCCCAAGCAAAGGCACTAAGATGGTTTTGCAACAAATTCACAAGCTGCTCTTGCTGAGATGAGTCCAAATCAGAACTAATATGCAAGGATTTACCACGGATAATATCAAAAAGAGTGGTATCAGGCTCAGGAGTACTCAAGGGAGTGGTCAAATGCAATGGTATAGAAGAATGAGAATCATGATTTTCTTGAAAATCTAGGCTGAAAATTTGGCTCAAAGGCTCATAATTAGGCATAGTGTCTAGATTATTTAGAAAATCTTGAATCTCATCTTCTTGTGAAGACCTATTATAATGTTGGATAAGGGAAATAGACTAAGTCTCCTCATCACTGCTTTGATCCAACCATAAAGTGTCTCGAGGGTCCTGAATGGATCTGGCAGGGGGGTATAAGCTAACTTTCTTCCTAGAATCTCCATGTGAAATATACATATCACCGGAACGACATCCAATATATGCATCAGCCATAGAAAGCCATGGTTGACCCAAGATCAAGGGATGTCCTCCTACTGGGTTCTTTGGCTGAAGCACAATGAAATCAACAGGATATTCCCAAGAATCTAATGAGATGATCACATCGTCCAATACTCCTTCTGGCTTAATTTTAGATATATCTGCTAATTCAAGCACAGTGGTAGTAGGGAGAAGATGAGATAACCGAATTTGATCCATGGTTTGCTTAGTCATGACATTAATGGCTGCCCCCAGGTCTATAAGAACATTAGAGACAAGGACATTACCAATCTGAACTAAGACAACAGGGTTTCCAAGATCAGTATATTTTTCCATAGACACACATCCCATCATAAACTCTATTGCCCTACAAACAAATTGAATGGTTTGGGGTTCCAATCTCTTCCTCCCAGGTTTCTTGAGACAAAGTTCCTTCATAATCTTGGTACAAATGGGGATCTCTTTGATGGATTGAATCAAAGGTATCTTAATGAAAATATTTCGAAGCTCAAATGCCAAACTAGTCTCAGAAATAGGCTCACTCCTTTCCATTACTATCCTCTCTGGGAAGGGAGGCTGGTTGGAAGAAGATGACAAGGAATCAAAGGGTAAGGGCTGCTTAGTGACAACCTTCGAAGAATGGTTAAGAGTTTCCTCTTCTCCTTTCTCTTCAATGATCACCATAGGTTGCTTCTGATTTTCTGATGTTACAGTCCTTCTCAATCTTAATTGAATATCATGAACCCCAACTAGAATAGACTGGCATTCGAATCATAAAGGTGGGTTTGTTACATAGATCATTTGCACTGCCTTATTATTATTAGGATTGGGCATAGGTTGAGCAGGAAATTGAGGAGGTTGAAAGGGTGGAGGTAAAGGCAATGGTGGAGTGGACTGACTCGGAAGTTGAGGCATTGTATAAGGTGCATGTGTAGATAGATATGACTGCATAGGTGGCTGGTAGGAATGTGGAGAATGAGTTGGCCCTCTCCAACCTTGTTGCCATGGTTGAGAAGGTTGCCCATGCTGATATTGATTCCCATACTGCCACTGTTGATGAGAGTTAGGATAAGAATATGCATGTGAATTATAACCAAAATAGTGTGGAGAAAATTTAGAAGCCATACCTGTACCTACCTGAGGCCAATTCCTTCTTGCTCCCATAGCATTCAAGTATTCAGCTTCAGGCTGTCCCCCTGTAAATACAGCTTTAAGTCCTGGTATAGAGGGACATTTTTCTATGATATGGTCTTCTGCACAAATAACACACTTATTAGTTTCTTTCAGATTAAGAGGACACTCTTTAGGAGGATGCTTGTCTCTACATTTAGGACAAAAAATACATAATGACTCTTGTTCCTTCATGAGTTTCTGCTGAAATTTTAAGGAGTCTAACTGTTTGGTAACAGTGTTCATTATATCAATTTTAATGTTTTCCATTTTGTTTTCTAGTCCAATAATCATAGCATCAGTAGATTCAGTTTTTCTATTTCTATTTCGAGTTCCTCTACCGGATCTATACTGGTTTCTTGAAAATTTCCTGCATAATTCACAAATTTGATCAAAATTTTGCTGAGAAATATCACCTTGTCCTAACGGATTCAAATTATTTCTAGCATTATCAGTAAGTCCTCTTAAGAACAAGGTTCTAATAGTGTTGGGATCAAGCTTAAGTTTTGACCTTTGTAAAATATACAGAAATCTTTCTAGATAATCTTCAAGAATTTCATCATCATCTTGTATGATTCTAAAAATTTCATCCTCCCGAGTTTTGCAATATTCTTGATATTTAGACAAAAACACTCTCTTCATCTGATCCCAAAAGGTTATAGTGTTTCCTCCTAACCCCATAAACCAATGTAGAGCTGAGTCCTTGAGGGTAACAGGAAATAATCTTAACTTCTGAGCATCAGTTGCATAATCATAACTTCTACACAGAATATCAAACTCAAATAGAAAATAGTCAGGATTTTCATGAACTTTACCATGGAAATGAGGGAGAGATGATGGTGGAATATTCTTCATTTGTGCCACAGTATCAGGATCCACAATTGGAAAAACAAAAGTGGATTGTTCTTCACTTACCTGGTTGTCACCAGCCCCTTCCAAATGATCTTCTTGGTCCACCATTGTTCCCCTTTTACTTGTACCGCTCTCCATAGGCTGATCCACACCTGAGCTGTTATCACCAGAATCCAGGTGGATTGTTCTTGCGTGATGGGTTTGAATTGGATTGGACTTCCTGCTTACAGAAGGAGACCCAATATGAAAATTATTTTCAGAATTATTTCGGCCCTTAGTGGGCTTCAAACCCTTACCTTTTCTAGGCATTCATTTCAAAAGGAAAAAAAGAAAGAAAAATTAACATACAACTTCTAAAAATGCTGCTAGAAATCAATTAACACCAGTAAAATTCCTTCAAAGAAATAACACTGGAAAAATAAAGAAAGATTACCTCTATTGTATAATCAGAAAATTCTTACCAAATCAAATCGCCTCCCCGGCAACGACGCCAAAATGTTGGGTGCAGGAATCACCTTAAGCAAACTCCTCAACACTTAATTTGTCAACCCGAGGGATTCGTAAACTTAGAGACGAAGCACATGCAATGCCAGAGATGGTATGAATATTTCTAATGTAAATCCATACTTTCTTTAAAGGAAAGATTTCAGAATAAAGTCAAAAGAGAAGAAGGCAACTTGAACCATCAAAAATAATCTAAGACTGGAATGAGGAAGTATGCATTTGCAAGAGATAATTAAAGATAAAAGGAAATCACTCCAACTAATGGTTGTTTAATCTACTGAGTGTGTGTTTTCCCTTAGCAGAGACACTTTAGCAGTCTCGTTAGATGGGCCCTTAAACTTGCTTCCTTAGAGATTTCCTTCTTGCATTAATTTGTCCTGCACCAGTGCTTGCACTAATGCAGGATCAAAGATTTATGTAGAAGGTATAAATAGTGCCTTTACTGAAGGCTTTTTTCTTCATGCAAGGGCTCGAACTTTCCAAGGTTCAGAGCACTCATATCTTGTGGCAAGAAACTGGATCTTGCACCGGATCAGAGCTTCCTGCACTTAGCTTTTAATCCTTAAAACAAGTGTTCAATTATTGCAAGTGCTAGTTTTCTATCGAATTAAATTGCACACATAAAAGTGAATTTTTATGATCTTAACAAAATGCAGAAATAAAGAAACAATCATTTATCCTATCATAAACATTTAAAGAAAGAAATAAAATTGCGGAAAGTAGATTAAGAAAACTTGTTGCATCACACCAACGTGCACTGGTGCAGGTTCATTTCTCCTGCTTGGACCAGGCGGAAAAACCAATTAAACAGAATTGCAGGAAAAGGAAATATCACACCAATGTGCACTGGTGCAGGTTTGTTTCTCCTGCTTGTACCAAGCGGATGAAATCCAATCTGAAATCAAGTGCAGGAAAGTAAATTGCAGGGAAAGAAAATGTATCTACTTCACACGACAGATCCGTTTTCACTCAGACATGAATACATGTGTTGAAAGTTAAATCACACTTTGATAATATAAACACACATTACAGGAAACCGAAAATAGGGTAAACGTGCTGGGTTGGCTGGGCCCTAGCCAACCAGTGCATTTCCCTTTTAAGTTAAAACGCTGCTCAGTAAACTAGTCAATTTATCATCTTAAAAATAGAAACAAAATTTCTGAAAGATGAGGCGAAAAACCTTTTATTAATTCATTGAGGTGAATACATGCGTTAATACAATGTCCAGCCCAGATTTAGGCGATAACAAAACAACCGGTTACCACCTATCAACTTCGCTCTAAAAACTATACTCCAAGAACTTCCTTTTAGGTCCTATTTACACTTTACATTATATAGATCTGTTGGCCGAAGGCCAAAACAGATCGTTCAACTGATTCATAAAAAAATGAAGAATTTAGTTTCGGCCTTTAAGATAAGACAATTTTGCAAAACTGGTCGTAGCTAACCAGCTTTCGCCCTTCACGGATTGGTCTCGGCTGCCTTTGAATCATTCGCTGTCATGGCTGAAGTGGCTCAAGATGAGGCAGTGATCGAGGAGGTTCAGATCTCCCACGAAGATCTATTGTGCTGGCAATGGTGCAAGATCTGATCCTGCACTAAGATCAGCGGTCACGGTAAGCACTCTAACTATCAAATAACCATTGGAGATATAGATAAGTTACAAAAGTGATTTAAAAGTAATTAATCATGTAATAAATATTTAATTAATTCTAAATTGAATTAAAACATGAAGAATAAAGGTTTATACGAAATATGTCACTGTGCTTGGACTGGTGCAAGATGAGGGTGCATAAAGGAGGTGAAACAGAGGTAAATGATTATGATTTAGGAAGGTGAAAATGGTAAAAAGAGAGAAAATTAGGGGGCTAAAAATGATCCCTTTCCCCATTAAGAGGGATTTTATTGCTGCTAAAATATTTCTGGGCCTTCCTACCCATTTATTCATCTAGCTATGTGTTTAGAGCAAAATTAATATTCCAATTAGCTGAATGATAATTTAGGAATATTATAGTCCTCCCCTCCCAAATGTTGCTTGTCCTCAAGAAACTGCAAGGATAGAACTAAAGAGCCTCTCCTCTTCCTCCTGTAGCATCCTCAAGTGATAAGTTCCTCCAAAGAACAAGATGCTTTCTCATTAGTGTGTTCTTAAGTTGTTCCTCCCATGTGTAAAAGTATGCCTTTGGTGAAAAATCCAAATGGCTCTCATTATGAAAAAGTGCGATATCCATGGAAACAACCATATGTGGTCTAGAGGCCTTCTTGAGGTATGGAATCTGAAATATATTAGGAATCTTCATCCCCATGTGAAGCCTCCCCAAGCTATCATCCACAAAAAGTGAGTCACCCTCCAACATGGTAAGTCCTGAAACATCTCCTCCACCTTAGGCTCCTGCAAAGAAGGTGGGTTGCATAGCTGAATATGTGGAATCAAAATGTCCATCCCACGTTATCTCTCTCTCCACTTATGATAATTGTAGAGCTGCTGCTGAATATGGGATACAATAATGTTGCCTTCATGGAGCAAAAAGGCATTAGGGTCCTCAAAGTTCCACCCTTTAGTTCTTGCCCAAATCATCCCATACAAAATGAATATGACATTTCCATCATATGGAATCCAAATAAGAGAAGTATTGAAGGTTTTACATAGTGCTGGAAGGTACCAACAATTTCAAGTAGTAACAACGCAGTTTTGCCAACTGCAGTTTCAGAACATAATGTGGCAAGTTGTGTTGGAAAAAATACTGAGAGGGGGGGTGAATCAGTATTTAGAGCTGACTGACAATTTTTAGTTTTCCTTTCTCTTAAAACCATATTTTACATTACTGCATCCAACTTGTATGTCTAGAGATCTTATTATGTCTTTACTTAGATCAATGCATCATTTATTCATCAGATAAGCATTAAGCATGAACAGAAATAACAGAACAACCATCAAACATAAGCAACACATATGAACACCAGGATTTAAGGTGGAAACCCAATTCGGGAGAAAACCACCGCTGATGTTATCTCAGTCTTCAATATTTATTATAGAGAAAACTTCTTAGAATTTTATGCTGGCGTAGACTTATACCAACACGCAGGCACCCACCTGTAGAAGGCTACACCCTTCTCTTGTTTACCAGCCTTTCCTGGAAGGGAGCTATAACCCCCTGTTCTCATTTACCAGCTACCACTGGAAGGGAGCTACAACCCCCTCACTGAAGGCTTCGACCCTCAACACCACTGCGGACCACGTTTCATCAATTTTCACACTGGATCCACCAGTTTCCACACGACATACCTTGCATGCCACCAGATTTATTCATTCAGCACACTCACACCTGTTCTTCATGATTTCGTCCGTCGTTCAAGCCAGAGATTCATCATCGTCAGATCATTATATCCATGGGTGCATCATAGATTCAGATTTATCAGTTAATAACAGAGTTCACCCATGCAGATATTCCTTAGAAAAATTTATTCATTCACAACCCTTACGCATGCGCACTCGTACTCTATTTCTCTTCTCCTTATATAGTTTTTCCTTTAGTAAAACCATGAGTCAAAACCATCCAACTACCAATGGTATTCATATTAAAATTCAAACCAATCCAAATTGAAAATCCAATCTTCGTTCTTCCATGCACGAAATGTCCCAAAGGTATTCTTTTTCTCTTTGGATCCGACCCCACATGCATAATCGACGGCTTAATCAATATTATTTAAAACTGGGGCCCATTGCTAACAATCAACCCGATTGAAGGGCTCATGTTCCATCGTGCCACATCATCCAATCCGACGGATATCGCTGGTCAAATTTCACGCGCAATAACGCGCGATGGCGTGATCAAACAAAAAGGCAGAACACTTGAGATTTGCGATGGCGTGATTTGTGATCGCATCGCGGTTTTCAACAACGGTTCAAATATATATGGTGATAACATAATGAATGTGTGATTTGCGATCATGTGATGGCGCGACGATCGCATTGCAAACAATCAACGAAACTCTGGCATGGGCAGAGGGTGATTATGTGACATTCCGATGTTGCGATGGTGCGATGATCGCACATCGAAAACATCCACATCAACAAGACACTAATACTTCAAACTTGCGATCTTGCGATTTGCGCTAAAGTGGTAGGGACCACTTGTCCTGCTTCTTTTCAAAAACTTTAAGCCTTCCGCTGTTTAATCAATTTCTCTTCATTTTGGTTGTTGAGGGCTTTAAACACCCGAAATGATTGTATTAATAAAACTCTGCTCCTCCATAGTTCAGATCTACACGAAAATCCTTGTTCCACTGTGAAACGACTTCACCCAAACAAAATTAATTCTCCTTTGTCATTTGTGGCTACGTCCCATCAATAATTAATTCATCCTTACATTCTCCCATTCTTCTTTATTACACGGTGCTGCACACTCAATCTCTACTGCTGCTGCCTTTGTACTCTTTTCTCCTTGCTCAAGGCTTAGCAGGTGACTTTAATATTTTCAACACTTCAATTATGCATTCTACTTCTATTCACTGTCTCTGCGTTGTCTTCTGCCTCAATTCCTTATCTTCCTTGCTTCCTCTCTGCTGCTTCTGCTATCTCTCTGTAACTATCTCTGCTTCTTGTCTAATGCTGCTCCTTGCTTCTCTCTTTGCCTTGTTGCTGTTTAGATGCTCCTTCGTGCCACTTCCTTTGCCATCAATGACAACATTTCCAATAATCTCCCCCTTTGGCATTGATGGCAATGCTCTTCCTCTGATTGTCTTATAGACGCCCTTTGTGGCTTTTCCTCCCCCTTTGACATCAATGGCAAAGAGTTGATCAATATTCTTTGAACCGACAATACCATGCTCCCCCTAAGATCATGCTTCATCTTCAAACATAATATGACCAACAATGCATCCTTTTCATATGACCAATGCTCCCCCTTAGCCAGTGCATTCAGAGATGCCTAACAGCACCTCTCAACCAATTTAATATTTTGTATTTAAGTAGACCTGATTCTCTGCATGGCAGAGACTACTCCCAGTTTCTGTCTGATATATTTGAACGCTTCCCTGGGTAGAGGTTTGGTAAATATATCAGCAACTTGTTCTTTGGAGGAAACATACTCCAATTTCACCTTTTGTTCAAGCACTTGTTCACGTAAGAAGTGATATTTGATGGGAATGTGCTTGGTCTTGGAATGCATAACAGGATTATTTGAGATATTGATGGGACTTGTATTATCACACATAATGGAGATAGGAGGTGAAAATTTGATTTGAAAGTCTTGTAAGGTTTGCATCATCCAGAGAAGTTGAGTGCAACATGATGCGGCAGCCACATATTCTGCTTCTACTGTAGATAAGGCAATAGAGCTTTGCTTCTTGCTAAACCAAGATACTAACCGGGGCCCCATATAGAATTCACCACCACTAGTGCTTTTCCGATCATCAACACTTCCAGCCCAATCTGCATTAGTGTATGCATGAAGAGTAAGATCAGCATTCTTTGGATACCATAGTCCAAATTCTTGAGTTCCTTGTAGATATTTGAATATTCTTTTCACGGCCTGAAGATGAGACTCTTTTGGATTAGCTTGGAATCGTCCAACAATCCCAACTGCATGCATGATGTCTGGTCTTGTCCCAGTAATATAAAGTAGACTTCCTATCATAGATCTGTATTCTGGTTGATTCACCATGGGGGAATTATCATTAGAACTGAGATTACATCCGGTTATCATTGGTGTACTTATAGGTTTGCAATCTTCCATGCCATACTTCTTCAGGATTTGCTTGAGGTATTTTGCTTGTGATAGGAATATGCCATCTGTTACTTGTTGCACTTGCAAGCCAAGAAAGAATGTTAGTTCCCCAAGCAAAGACATTTCAAATTCTTGTTGCATATCAGAAACAAATTTCTGACTCATAGACTCTTCATTACTTCCAAAAATGATATCATCAACATATACAACCACAATCAATAGTTTTTCATTTTCAGTTTTTATGTATAAGTTGTTATCAGCAAACCCTTTTGAAAATCCTTGTTGATGAAGATATTTGTCAAGACGATAGTACCATGCCCTTGGAGCTTCTTTGAGACCATATAGAGCCTTTTTAAGTCTACAAACAAGTTTTTCATCATTTCCCAAAATAAATCCTTCTGGTTTTTCTATATAAACTTCTTCTTCTAGATCACCATTGAGAAAAGCAGATTTAACATCCATTTGATAAACTTTGATTTGTTGGAAGCTTGAAAAAGCAAGAAACATTCTTATGGCTTCAAGTATGGCTACAGGAGCAAAGGTTTCTTCAAAGTCTATACCTTCTTGTTGAGCATACCCCTTGCAAACAAGTCTAGCTTTATTTCTTATAACATCCCCATTCTCATTTAACTTTTTTTTGAATATCCATTTAGTTCCAATGACATTTTTGTCATGAGGTATTGGTACTAATTCCCAAGTGTGATTCTTTTCAATTTGATCAAGCTCTTCATTCATGGCTTGAATCCAACATTCATCTTTGCTAGCTTGACTGACATTGTGAGGTTCAATAGTGGATAGAAATGCCAGATTGCTAGAAGATCCCACAAGAGTCCTTCTTGTTTGTACACCCGATCCCTTTTCTCCCAAAATTTGAGATTCTGGATGATTCTTTTGAACATATCTGGATGGAGCCTTTTTAGACAAATCATCTTCGGGTTCTTCACTGGGTTCACTGTTTGTATCATTACTATTTGACGTATAAGGATATATGTCATCATCATCGTCTTCATTTGTTGTTTGTTTTTCTTCTTTTGGAGCTGCTGGAGACTCATCAATAACAACATCTATACATTCAACAATCTTCTGAAGTCTTTTATTGTAACATTTATATGCCCTACTCCTAGAGGAGTAACCAAGAAATATTCCTTCATCTGCTCTGGGTTCAAACTTGCCAAGTTTTATATCATTATTTTTGATAAAACATTTGCTTCCAAAAATTCTAAAATGCTTTACAGTGGGAGAATTACCATACCATAGTTCATATGGAGTTTTATCACTATTTACATGAACATGTGCCTTGTTGAGAATATTTATTGCTGTATGTGCTGCTTCTCCCCAAAATGTGTCAGGTGTTCCGAAATCATCAAGCATAGCTCTAGCCATTTGTTGAACTGTTCTGTTCATTCTTTCTGCTACGCCATTTTGTTGTGGAGTGCCAGCTGCAAAAAAACTGTCTTTTTATGCCATGTTGTTCACAAAATTCAAGGAATTCATTGGATGTATATTCTCCTCCTCGATCAGATCTAAGACACTTGATTTTTAGATCTAATTCATTTTCAACCAGTGCTTTGAAGATCTGAAATTTCTCAAATGCTTCATCTTTGTGTTTAATCAACCCAATCCAACACATTCTGGAGAAATCATCAATGAATAAGATATAGTATTCTTCACCACGTGGTGAATTTTTCCTCATAGGTCCACATATGTCAGTATGAATGAGTTCAAGAGGCTTACTTGATGATCCTTCCTTGGCATTAAATTGTACTTTGGTTTGCTTACCAAATTGGCAAGATTTGCATATGATATTTTCAGGTAGAGTAATATTGGGAAGATCACGAACAACTTTAAGTCTGCTTGATTTGTTGATTTGAGAGAAGCTCAGATGCCCCAACCTTCTATGCCATAACCAATTTTCTGAAGATTTACTCAAGTAACATTGTTCTTTGTAGTTCTTCAATACATACAGGTTGCTTGGAGTTCTTTTTCATTTTATAATTTCTTTACCTGTATCAAGATCACATACCACACATTCTTTTGAACTAAATACAACTTCAGTTCCTTGATCACACATTTGACTTACACTTAACAGGTTATTCTTTAATCCATCCACATACATAACTTCATTAGCTTTCACCTTTTCTTTTAGAAAAACAGACCCTTTTCCCTTAATGACCGCAGGAGTATCATTTCCAAATGTAACATTCTTTTCTTTTTCTAAAGCACTATATGCTAGAAGTTTGTTTTTGTCACCTGTCATGTGTCTTGAGCATCCACTATCAATGTAACATTGGTTTTCTTCATCTTCTGCAAATAACGCTATGCCACAATTTTCAACCTGTAATTCCTTCTTTTTCCATACTTTGGAGCTTGAAGGAGCATGTTCTTTTGGCTGAACTTTGCTCCTGCATTCTGATTCTTCATGGCCAAAGTTATTGCAATAAGTGCATTCAACTTCATTTTGAAGAGGAGAAAATTTGTTATAAGTATTATTCTTTGTTTCAATATCAATCCTTTTCTTTCTTGCTTCTCTTGTCATGATGGTTTTATATGCAACACATTGAACAACTTTATGACCAAAATTGTGACATGAGAAACATTGTCCATTGAAGAAGAAATTTCTGCGATCATAAAATCTTCTACTTGAATTTACTTGTTGATTGGTGTTTCTTTGAAAGACATTCCTGTTAGTGTTCTTTGAATTGAGATGATCATGCATTACCTGTAAAGATTCTTTATTCCCTTGCTGAGTGGCAGCATGTTGTAAACCAGCTGTAACTGCTTTTAGATAATTTGGTGCTAAAGCCTGAGAAGATTCTCCGATGTATCCAAGACCTGTCTTTATAAGAGGAGAACGTTGTACCTTGATAATCTCATCAAGGGTTTTAGATCCCTTAGCAAATCTAAGATTCAGAGTCTTTACTTTCTCAAGTTCTTTTCTTAGACTTACTACTTCACACTCTAATTTCTCATTATGTTTCTCCTTTTCTTCAAGCTGATTTTTCAGAGTTTCTATGGTTATTTTACTCTCTTCTAAGCAAATTTTGAGTTTATTGTTTTCGTCAAGAAAATCACTGTCTTCTAGAGCATCCAAAAAAGTATCCTTTTCTTCTCTAGATTCCTTTTCAAATGCCATGAGAAGTCTAAGATCTTGTTCACATTCTTCCTCACTATCAGATAACCCATCACTGTCTTCATGAGTATAGTAACTCTTTCTAGTACTAAAATGAATCTTATTCCTTCTTGCTACTTCCTTCCCCTTTTTATGTGTTTCTTTATAAGGACACTTAGCAGCATAATGAAAAACTCTTCCACAATCAAAAAATTTGAAAGGAAGCTTACCTTTGAACCGTCCTGTGCCAGGTTGAAGTTTCTTTACAAAGTTTATCTCATCTTCTTCTGAGATATATCCTGATCCTTTTGTTTTTTGTACTTCCTTCCCTTTTGTAGAAGTTCTAAGGACTGCTTCTTTAACTTCAGATGGTCCTCCTCTTCTCATTTCATATGCAGTTAGTATGCCATGAAGTTGCACCTCAATAAGATTTTGAAGATCCTGCTTTTCTTCAAGAGCAGAAACTTTTGACTCAAATTTTGTCGTTAGTGATCTTAAGACTTTCTCAACCAAAGTAGATTCAGTTATTGTTTCTCCCAGATTTCTCATATGATTTACAATATCATCACGACGTAAAAATAAATTGGCAATGCTCTCCTCATTAACCATTTTTAGATTCTCATATTGAATTCTGAGAGTTTGGAGTTTAGCACTTTTTACCTTTGCATCACCTTCATAACTTAGAATGATTTTGTCCCATATTGTCTTTGTTGTATTCAGCTGCATGACTTTGACAAATTCTGATTCAATTAGACTTCCCAATAGAGCATTGACCGCCTTTGCATTTGTTTCATAATTCTTTCTTTTCGTCGGATCTGTTGGTACTGCAGCTGGATATTGATATCCTCCTTCAACAATTGCCCATACCTCTGCTCCCAGAGACTGAAGATAGGATCTCATCCTAGTTTTCCATAAGATTAAATTGTTTCTGTTAAAGAGTGGAGGCCTGATAGATGCTATTCCATCTTGATTGCTCATCTTGCTTGATCTTCCTTCTAGCGGCTAAGATTTTTCAGAAGGACCTGCTCTGATACCAATTGTTGGAAAAAATACTGAGAGGGGGGGTGAATCAGTATTTAGAGCTGACTGACAATTTTTAGTTTTCCTTTCTCTTAAAACCATATGTTACATTACTGCATCCAACTTGTATGTCCAGAGATCTTATTATGTCTTTACTTAGATCAATGCATCATTTATTCATCAGATAAGCAGTAAGCATGAACAGAAATAAAAGAAAAACCATCAAACATAAGAAACACATATGAACACCAGGATTTAAGGTGGAAACCCAATTCGGGAGAAAACCACCGCTGCTGTTATCTTAGTCTTCAATATTTATTATAGAGAAAAATTCTTAAAATTTTATGCTGGTGCAGACTTATACCAGCACGCAGGCACCCACCTGCAGAAGGCTACACCCTTCTCTCGTTTACCAGCCTTTCCTGGAAGGGAGCTACAACCCCCTGTTCTCATTTACCAACTACCACTGGAAGGGAGCTCCAACCCCCTCACTGAAGGCTTCGACCCTCAACACCACTGCGGACCACGTTTCATCAATTTTCACACTGGATCCACCAGTTTCCACACGACATACCTTGCATGCCACCAGATTTATTCATTCAGCACACTCACACCTGTTCTTCATGATTTCGTCCGTCGTTCAAACCAGAGATTCATCATCATCAGATCATTATATCCATGGGTGCATCGTAGATTCAGATTTATCAGTTAATAAAAAAGTTCGCCCATGCAGATATTCCTTAGAAAAAATTATTCATTCACAACCCTTACGCACGCGCACTCGTACTCTATTTCTCTTCTCCTTATATAGTTTTGCCTTTAGTAAAACCATGAGTCAAAACCATCCAACTACCAATGGTATTCATATTAAAATTCGAACCAATCCAAATTGAAAATCCAATCTTCGTTCTTCCATGTACGAAATGTCCCAAAGGTATTCTTTTTCTCTTTGGATCCAACCCCACATGCATAATCGACGGCTTAATCAATATTATTTAAAACTGGGGCCCATTGCTAACAATCAACCTGATTGAAGGACTCACGTTCCATCGTGCCACATCATCCAATCCGACGGATATCGCTTAGTCAACTTGCACGCGCAATAACGCGCGATGGCACGATCAAACAAAAAGGCGGAACACTTGAGATTTGCGATGGCGCGATTTGCGATCGCATCACGGTTTTCAATGGTGGTTCAAATATATATGGTGATAACACAATGAATGTGCAATCTGCGATCGTGCGATGGCGCGATGATTGCATCGCAAAAAATCAACGGAACTCTGGCATGGGCGGAGGGCGATTATGTGACATTGCGATGTTGCGATGGTGCGATGGCGCGATGATCACACATCGCAAACATCCACATCAACAAGACACTAGTACTTCAAACTTGCGATCTTGTGATTTGCGCTAAAGTGGTAGGGACCACTTGTCCCGCTTCTTTTCAAAAACTTTAAGCCTTCCGTTGTTTAATCAATTTCTCTTCATTTTGGTTGTTGAGGGCTTTAAACGCCCGAAATGACTGTATTAATAAAACTCTGCTCCTTTGTAGTTCAGATCTACGGGAAAATCCTTGTTCCACTGTGAAACGACTTCACCCAAACAAAATTAATTCTCCTTTGTCATTTGTGGCTGCGGCCCATCAACAATTAATTCATCCTTACATTCTCCCATTCTTCTTTATTACACGGTGTTGCGCACTCAATCTCTGTTGCTGCTGCCTTTGTACTCTTTTCTCCCTGCTCAAGGCTTAGCAGGTGACTTTAATATTTTCAACACTTCAATTATGCATTCTACTTCTATTCACTATCTCTGTGTTGTCTGCTGCCTCAATTCCTTATCTGCCTTGCTTCCTCTCTGCTGCTTTTGCTATCTCTCTGTTACTATCTCTGCTTCTTGTCTAATGCTGCTCCTTGCTTCTCTCTTTGCCTTGTTGTTGTTTAGATGCTCCTTCATGCCACTTCCTTTGCCATCAATGACAACATTTCCAACAAGTTGTCTCCCAACAAATTGCTAGTTGTACATGTCATCACACTTACTAGTGAATAGTAAATGGCATTGGATATCAACTCGACATACAAGAAATAGTACAACACTTTCCCAAAGCCATACAAGAAATGGCTCTCTCCATAATAGATGTTGGTCCCAACATGACCATGAAGCCCAAATAGAGGCTTTCCCTCTTGTGGAGCATTGCACTGTATAGAGATGGTAAGAGAATGCAAATACTGTTTTAGATAATCAATAAGTGAAAAAACACAATTCTTACCATGTACTGAGAGTAATCTGATGATAAGACCCATGAATGAGCCCTCCATAGTGATATGACATACTCCCATGAAGAGGAATGAACTATGTGTTGAAAGTAGATCTCTCTTCTTATGCTTGAAAATCCAAGTGAAGAAGATCATATCATGGTAATAGATGTATCCATCCACTAGTCCATCACCCTCATCTCCTTCATGCCCATCATGTGCATCATATGTGAAGTGATCCTGGGGACACTCCGTCAACAACCCAAGCTCCCAAGTGACAACATTGTTGGCCTTTGTAATAAGGCTCTTGTCATCTCATAGCTCCACTCTTTGACATTCCACATGTCAAAGCCATCAATCACAATGCTGCTATATATGAGAGATTCCTTCCCAAGTGGAAGTACCTCTTGATCCTCCAAGGCTAAGGAGTATCCCCCCTGCACCATGATAGTGCCACCTCCTACTCCTGCAACATCATACAAAGTATGGGAGAAGATCAGCCCATACTCTCTCAATAACAACCATAGAAACAATAACTCTTGTTGCCTCCCCACACCACCATCATATAAATCATGGAGCAACAACATGATAGTTGGTATGAAAGATATCACATCACCCCAATACACCCAAAATTCTTGTTGCCATATGATGTAAGTGCCATGCCAAGTTCCATCCACCAACCAACTCTTTGAAATAACATGTGTCACACGATGACCAAACTCTTTCAAGAGTAACCAACGTAGTCTTGCCTCCTGTTGCCCAGTATCATAAATATGCAAGTGGCTTTCCAACCTCTTGCTCATCAATATCACCCACCCAACCAATGGTGAGTGTCTATCATCATGTCTAACAGTGGCATTCCTCCAATGGAGAATACCATCCTCCCAACCAAGATTTCTGTCTTTGCATTTCATGGGATGTTGAAATGCAATCTCCTTAATGACCAAGTTGATCCCATAAGGATCCAAATAGGTGGTAGGCAAAAACCTCCCATCATGATGTGAAATGTTCATCAAGATATATCCATCACAATCATGAGAGATTTTATCCATCATAAGATGTCCTCCATCAACTATCTGCCTATCCTCTGTTATACATATGGGAAGGTCATTGGAATGCTCCAACAATGGTTGGGCCCCCAACTCATCACTGCTGCTCAATGACAGCACTGTTGATCTCCATGATGGTGCATCTACTGTCTTTAGATCATTCTGAATGTTGAATAATACTCATCCCCTCCTCCAAGAATCAGCACTCCAACCCCAAGAGTTGTGTGCAGCTCAACAATGGTACTCTAGGATGAATGTACATCTCCTCCTTGAGAAAATAAAGGCTGCCCAACGCATTGAAATTCTTCTGCTCCAAATCAGCAATATGTTCTGACCCTTGGTCATGCAATGACATATTCCCGCAATCCTCCATATGATGTGCTGAAATAACAGGAAATGGAAACATGTGCATACCTTGGTAAAGCTTGGGAACATCTTGTACTACTACAAGGGTTCCTTCCTCTGGTGTGATGGCTTCCCCAACTACTGATGATAATGGCTGCTCCTCTATGGCTTCATCAGCGCTGGTACAAGTCTCCCCCTACTCATGCATCTCCAAAATAGTGCATGGGACTCTAGATGTCAAGAGATCAAGACCACCTTGCAAAGTTGCAAGTGTTCCTTCTCCTGATGCAAGTGCTCTTGTAGTGAGTGGTGGTGAAGGATTCTTCTCCTCTGATTTCTTCTTGTCAAACTTCTTGATCAACCTTTGAGTAAAATCTGCAAATGCAGTCACTCTTGCATGACTCAAATGGTTGAACCACCAAATGTTTGCTTCACCCTCAAGGTACAGTGTTGTAATCTCAACAAATTCTCTCTCTACTACTGGATGTAGCAAGAAAAATGCATCCAACCTCCTTCCCCAAGCCCTTACTGTGCTTGAGGATGACCCATCAAAGGTAGACAATAGAAATCTATTGCCCTTCTTTCTTCTATTGCTACAAGGTCTCATTTCTTCTTTGAGCTGAATGAATTGTGGGAGAGTTAGATTCTCCTTGACAGCTCTAGGTTGAGACTATATTCTGCAAGATACTCACTTTGAATCTCATGATCTAAGTTTCCTCCATCTTCATGCCTCTTGTCTTAAAAATAAAAGGGCATAGCATGTTTCTTTGGAGCTTTATGCAATACCAGATCTTCTTTTTGCTGATAGGAAGTACATGGACCTTCCTCATCTTGAAACCCTAATGCGGTTTCACTTCTTTTCTCCAATTTTCTTTGCTTGACCTCCTTGGTGAGGTCCTTCTTAGATCTGAAAAGAGATGAGATGAAACTCATTCCTCCCATCATTCTGATCTCTTTCTCCTTCTATTATTCTTCTTATAGCATATTGGCTGAAAAATCACATGTTGAGCGAAGATGATGCTCTGATACCACTGTAATATTCCCAAATGGGGAAACTCAGCAATAAATGCATTAATTTTTTTTATTTTTATTTTTATTTTTATTTTTTATTTTTATTTTTATTTTTATTTTTTATTTTTATTTTTTTCAGAAATGTATGCAATAATAGTTAAATGTAGCCCATGGCTCCATTCATTTATACATTATAACAACCATATACAAAAGGAGATCTGAAACAAATCATGGTAGCTTAGTTAAACAAGCCCCCCAAGCCATAATAGTGCAAAAATCATGCAAAAAGAGGGGTTGCAACCATGAATTAAAGCTGAAATACCCTGAAAACATTATTTTATTGCTCCTACAACAACAATAGCTTTTACATCATATCTAGAGCTGCTATGTGCATAAAAATTTAGATCTATATCAGATCCATGCACTATACAAGCTCTTCTATAGAACCCCCTTGGGGTTTTCAACAAAACACCAAGTACAAAGTGTAGATCTGAGATCTAAGACTGTAGTTCTACTGAAAATTATAGATCTGGAAATTGGATCTGATCTGATATGAGCAAATAAAGGATCTCCTCCAACAGATCTCCAAAGGGAAGGGCAGATCCCCAACACTCAGAAAATCACCTCTCCAATGGTGTGCTGAACCACCCTGCAACTGCTCCTTCAGAAATTACGTAGATTTGGATCTCTTCTTTGCTATAGGGATAAAAATACAGTTGGCATGATGCCAAGATCTGAAAATGAGGCTCAATGCCTTCAATTCTGTCCTCCCAATGGAGTAGAAACCTCCTCCACTGAAAATGAGCACTGATATGGCCTAGATCTAAAGATCTAGTCTCCACTTGCTACAGCTTACTGAAACAGAAAAACCCTCAACAGGATCTATGCTGTCAAAGAAAGATGAAGCTTGGAATTTAGCCAGATAGTGGACAATATGGTGCAAGGCTCCTCTAAGAGCTACTCAATGGAAGAGGTGGGATTCCCGATCAGGAACACCCTGTGCTAAACAACACTCTATCTCAGCTAAACAACATGAGAAATAAATATGTCTAAATAGACCATATATTCATAAAATCATAATCATAAGCTAACCCCATATGGCTACCATCCTCTTCCTTATAAAAAATGTGAGCCTTTTCACCTTGGGTCCCACTCATTAGGGTTTCCATCTTCATTCAATGAATCTCCCTCCAAAAATGCGTTGTCCCATCATCAATGCCACTCCTCCATAACAACACTGTTGAATTTGGTCAACCTTGACTCGATATTCATGCAATGTCTTCTTCCACACTCAAGGTGGTTGTATTCTAACTATCTAAACTGATCCATATTCTCACTGGGTTATCTTCGAACGGTCCGCATTCAATCGCATCAGCACATTTCATCGCCTCTTTGCCCTTTCCTCTCGCTGATGCAATCCTGCGATCAAATCTTCGTCGTTGATCGTTTTAGATCGGACGGTCCGCACTACTCCCGCTCTTCAAACCCTACCCTTATTATTTCTCCCCATCGACAGATCTCGACCGTCTATTCCCAAGATCCAACGGTCAGGATCTAAACTGCCATTGACCTCACCTACCATTTCCGCCCATGCACCTTGCCCTCCATTGCGTGCGATCTGCACCGTTGGATTTGGTGCCTCTGATTCGATGGCTTATGCTGCGTTTCACGTAATTTTTGTGCCTGAACGTTAATATTCCAAAATTATGTGAAATGGGCAGTATTCAGAGGGACAGGTGTCAAATGCTGTATGGAATCACGTTTTTTTCGACCAAAATCCAAAACCGCTCGAATGCCGCGCGAAGACCACTAATGGTTTTTTGCTATACCGCTTCTCCCTCCGCAATGTAACTCCAGATTGGATCCTGTCCATCGATCTCCGAGATCGAACGGTCCTAACTTTATCTCACCCTGATCATTTTCCATTCACCTATTCTCCCAAATGCTCCATCGTAAGATCTCCGCCGTCGATCTTTGAGATCGGACGGTCCCGTTTTAATCTCGCCCTCGTTTCACCTTCCACCCTGATCTTCTCCCAAAATATTTCACCAAGCGATCTTGACCGTTGATTATTCTAATCCAATGGTCCACATTTGTCCTCACACCCAAACCTCCATTGACTTGGTTAGCTGCTCTGCCGGGATTTTTCCTCTATCACTTGCATTCGCACTTTCTTTGCATCGCTCCAAAATTCTTCCACCAACCCTCCTAAGCAGTTTAAACCATAAATTCATAGGATTTAAATAATGTTTATGTGTTTTTATGCAGGTTTAGATGAAGTTAAATTTAAACCCTCCCGCATATGATTTCACTGTTATTGGCCAAGGATGACGATCCTTACGGCCTTTTGATACATATGAAAGGGTTTCAAAGGGATAATTAAATGTTTTTAGGGAATCGATAAGTCATGATTATCAGTTTTCTGAGAAAAAACTCCAATAAACCTTTTGCGTACTTGCAAACAACAAACACAGTCAGCAATCAATTAATGAAAGGGTATCAGTGTCAAAGATGAATATCATTTCTTAATCAAGCCTAAACACAGATCCAAAGATAAATCAATGGGTTTATGAAACAAATAATCAGATCCAGAAGACCTTGAATGCCACATCACAGGGGCCAATTGATTCCCCAACTACTATATTGCCACCATGCAGCCTCTCTACCTCAAAGGAATACCCAGATCAAATCTCAGTCTGAAACATTAAGGCCAAATACAGCTGAACAATTATTACAAGCAAAAAAAATATCCTAACTGTCAGTAGAAGTTATTATAAAGATAAGAAGAGCCTTAAAGTCAATCTTTTTTACCCATTAAGTCTAAAAAGTAGAAACAGAGTAAATGAAACAGGGTTGTAATTCGATGCTTCCCTGCCTTATGCCTTGCATGGTTTTCAAGGCTAGGAGTTGCATTCAATGTAGAATTAATTATACTTCAACCCTAGGAACTCTTCCACCTCCTCATTTTCTTATAAAATCTCCTTGAAGAGCACATTGTAAAGGGCTGGTTGGTCACTAGTTGTAATAGTGAAACTCTCTGAAATAATACATAGTTTGTTCGAAGTTGAAGAAGAAATTGAAGTCTTGGAAGCTTGATGATGTTGTGACATGCTTGTTCTTGAGAAGGCTCTATCATTGGATTCATGAGCTTGGCTGTTGGTGATGTATTTTGAACTGTCTATTGTTTTTCCTATTTTCATTTTGTTCCATAAATTATTACTACAGTAGGATGAAAAGTTTAGGCTAAGAAATGACTCCTGGAAGCACCTTAGACCTGTTTATCCTTCACTGTTCTATGTTTTCTTCTGCTGGGGTATTTTAGATTCTTTAATCTTTCTCTTTAGTCCTCATGCTTTTTTATTTCTCAAATAGTTCAAATAGTTGGTTTCAGCATGATTTATGGTTTTCCCTGCTTGTTTGTTGCCACTTGAAAGCTGTTTTTGAAGTCTCCCTTTGAAGCACCATTGTTTATAGTTAGCCAAGGAGGTCTGTTTCGATCATACCCTTTGTCCCTGCTTGAAAAATTATTTTAAAGGTCTTTATAATTGTAATCATTGATGTTTTTAGGCATTCCCTCTTCTATGACTGCAATTATCAGTGAATCTTTTATGTTTTCTAAGTCCTTTGAAATAAAATCTTTCAGGAAATAGGATGTGCTCTCGAATCTTAGATTTCATTTTAAAATTTTTCTTGAAGTTATCATTTGCTTAAAGGGAGGTTTGTAGAATTCATGGTTAGCCCTGTCTATCAAATATCTCTTTATTGTTCAAGTTATGTTTTCAAGTTCCCTTTGTTGAGAATTCATTTTTTCTTTCCAAATCATTAATGTCCATCTCATTCACAAAACTAAAGGATCCTGTGGCCAAGTTAGATTTTTCCTTTGATATCCCACATCCATTGATGAGTTTGTCATAAACCTCCTCTTGACTCCATTTCCCAATGAATCTAAAACTTCTTCTTTCTGTTTATACTGCTTAGACCTTTCATGTTCTGCTGTACTAATTCAACCAAATAAACAAACAAACACTTGCACTCAATAACTAGTCTAAAATCATACTTAAAAGCAAACAAGACATACCTTTGGAAACAATTTGAGAGATCCCTCTCTGAGAACATGAGGACTAGATCCTGGAACTCTAAATATTGGTTTTGATGTTGCCTTGTCTTTTGGTTAGCCAATCTATCAAAACACAGGACCCCAACATAATGGCGATCACGAAGGGACCTATTGAATCTATGATAGCTTAGCAAACTTCAATAAACTCTTTAGTCCTACAAATCTCTAAGGAAATCAGTAAGCCATAGAGTAGACTCTGTTTGTTTGAGCACCTTAGCTAAGTGTTAAGATAAAACATAGGACACTCTCATAACCATAGAAACATACAAAATCCAAAAATATTTCAGATTGGCTCCATAATAAACATGGTGGTGGAACCATAAAACATTTTACCTTCACAAAAAGCTAAAAAGTTTCCACCTAGTGACTCCACTAGCCCCAGTAGGCATATTACTCATCTAGGTATCCAGATCTCTTTAGGACTATATTAACCAGCCTTGAGGAAGTTTAGAAGCCTAGTCCCATACTAGATAAGACATTGTGAGAGGCAATACTTTCAAAACAATCCCTAAAAACTTCAGCCTCTCTCATTTTTGAAAAGCAGTCTGGCTTCACATAGGATCAACACTAGATCTCATCCAGACCCTAATCCACCTACAATAGTTGACAATCCAAAAAGAATTTTTTGGCAGACTTCTAAGTTTGGAAAATCAGCTGCTGATAGGAACATCCCAAGAACAAAATCCGTCCCTGAAAACCTTGCTGTCTTGGAGGATTTACACTTTGACTTACATCATACAAAGAACATCTTTAGAACTAGGTCTCAAGGTGATTTAAACCAAGTTGATCTTGAAACTACAGATTTGCAACAGAGATTTAGTAGAGAAGCCTCATCTTCTACTCCTCCTGATTCCCAGCTTCTTCACCACTTTAGCCTCTTTCATAATAAAACTGCTCAAAACCAGTTTGCTGGCCCAAGTGTTTCTTCCACTCCAATCCATACTACCACTATTCAAAACACTCCATTTCAGCCTACTTTCCCTCTTGTAAATCCACCCCTTTTAAATCCACCTTTCCTTCCAGCCATGGCAACATGGTATGCCCCATTAGTGTTACCGCAACCTCTGGTTCCCTTACCAAATGACTATCAATCTAAAATTCCTCATTTTACTGCAAATGAACCTACTACTGCTCAACAACATGTAGACAAAATGAATGATGCATTTGATTACATGGAGATAGATGATGATACCATTAAAATGAGAATATTTGCCCAAAGTTTAGGAGGAGAAGTAAAAAAATGGTTTAAAATTCTAACTCCTAACAACATCAATGATCTCCCTACTTTGCATCAAACATTCATAAACAAATGGGAAATAAAAAAGAATCCTCTCCAAATATTAGCAGAGTATAGCAGTCTTAAAAGAAATCAAGGGGAGAGCGTTCATGATTACTCCACTAGGTTTAACAATATCTACAATGCTCTTCCACCTCACATGAAACCTCCCCAAGGCATGGCCTTAGTAAGATATCTTGAAGGTTTTGATACTGAAATGGCCTATCAACTGAGAGAGAGAGATTACTTAACTCTAGAGGACATGCATAAGGGAGCTCTGAGTGTAGAAGCAAATATAATTGAGAAAAGAGCTAGGTTAAGATCAGAGAAGAGGGTAACTTATAAAGATGATATTTCACCCTCAACCTCAGCTTCTGACACCAAAATTGACAACGTAGTGAAGGTAATGGAGAGGATGCTTGAAAATATAAATCTGAATGAGAGAGTGCCTCCAAGAGAAAACCAAAACAGAAATAGAAACCAAAATCTTAGAAGAGACCCTAATCAAGATAGGCAAAGAGATAGCGACCAACAAGTTAGGCCTCCATTTCAACAAAACTATGTTGATCAAGAAGAAGAAAGGGAAGTTCAAAGGTTGGAAGAATATCATGTAAACTTGATAGGATCTAATTGTGAGACAGATGTTTTTCTCACTGATGAAGAACAAGGATTCTTCTCTTCAGAACAAAATGAATACAATTATGAGGATTCTGAAGATTATAGATTGGGGTTTCAAAACACAATCATAGAGGTACATAAACAGTATGATATAAGAAGCAAAGAGAACCTAGATGATTCAAATGACAAGAACATTAACACTGCTGTTAGGAAAAATGCAGAAAAACAGCCTAAGAAAACAGCAGAGAAACCCAACATTTTGGCTAAGAAACCAGATTTAAACAAAGAGAAGAACAGTCAGCTAAATGTTGAGCAAAGCATCCCTAGCACTTCAGCTAGTGGACCTAACAAAATTTTCCCAAATAGAAGTACAAACAAATTTCAACAAATCAAAATTGCTGAAAGGAATTCAATTGAAAAAACAGATGTAAATATGACAAAATCAATAGTTCCTTTCAACCTTGAGGGAGAGATTGCAAAGATAAAAATTACCATACCTCTAGTTGAACTAGTAACCCAAGAAGTGTACAAAAACCAAGTTTTGAAAGCCTTGAACTTAGGAAGTGACATTGATACATTGAACTTGACAGATGACAAACCTGAGTTGTTGTTTGGTCCAGAAGTTGAAGGAAAATACCAAGAAGGAGTTGTCCCTCCCTTCTATGTCAGTTTGAATATACATGATAGGATATTACACAATGCCATGTTAGACTTTGGAGCTTCACATAATCTTATGCCCAAAGTAGTAATGGAAAGCTTAGGCTTAGAAATTACTAAACCATACAAGGATTTGTATTCCTTTGATTCAAGTAGAGTCAAATGCTTGGGTTTAATCAAAGATTTATGTGTTAACTTATCTCAAATCCCTGCTAAGAGTCTAGTGATGGACATAGTTGTAGCTGACATTCCCCCAAAGTATGGCATGCTTTTATCAAGATCATGGGGAGCCAAACTTCAGGGGAGCCTTCAAATGGACATGTCTTATGCCACCATCCCAGTTTTTAACCAAAACAGAAGATTATACAGGGAATCCCACATGAAATATATGGTGAGAAACATAGATAAACCAAACAACTCTCCAATATATTCCATTCAATCAAGTTTAGATTCCTTTATCTTATAAAATGAAGATGAAATCACTCAACAAGAAAAGGAAAAAAAAGAAGAAATCAGCTTACCAGATAAGTTAAAACTGCGTTCAACTCATATACAAAGCATTAGCAATCAACAACAAGAAGAAAATGAAAATGAGGCAGAAATACTTTGGACAATAAAATTTGATGGGTCTTGTAATAAAACAAGTGCAGGGGTAGGTGTATGGATTCAAAATACAAATCAGGGTTATTCATATAAACTAGATTTTCCATGCACCAACAATATTGCTGAATATGAAGCCATTCTCCTTGGCTTGCAGTTGCTTAAACAATTAGAAGCCCAGAAAATATAAATCCTAGGAGATTCTAAACTTATCATAAGACAAATCAAAGGATAATATTCAGCTAAAAACCCAAGACTTAGAGAATATAGAAATGTTGCCCTTGATTTATTAAATACCTTTGAAAAATATGAACTCATTTTCATTCCAAGAGCACAAAATCATCTAGCAAATGAACTTGCCTTCAATGCCAACAATCGCCAAGTACCCCAGATAAATGAACATCTTAACATAAAGGTCAAAAACAGGCCTGTAGTGCCTGACAATGAGGACCACTAGCAATTGTTTGACACTAACAAACACATAGATGATTTCCTAAAATCAGAAAGTGATTTTTCCATACTAGCATTAGAAACGAGCCATGAAGAAAACTGTTTGAATAATGAACAAATCTCAGAAACATAAATGACATATTCTGCTGATATAAATAACTGTGAGAATCTTTTTGAAGTAGAATTAATTGACCATGCAGACCAGAAATACTTGGAAGTTTTACAATGCAAGAATGATACAATTCCAAGAGGTCTCACACCTTTAGAACACCTTTTTGACTTTGATGATGTAGCCAAAGAACCAAGAATGGAGCCTATGGAAACAGATGTAAAATAACATAACATAGGAAGTCTAGCAGAACCAAAGATGATCAAATGATCTAACACACTCCTAGCTCATATAAAACTGCAATACATAGAGCTGTTCAAATAATTTAGAGATGTGTTTTCTTGGGGATACAAAGATCTAAAATCTTATGACACTAGCATCATTCAACACAAAATTCCTCTTACGGAAAATCAGAAACCTTTCAAACAAAAAATAAGAAGGATAAACCCTGTTTTATTACCTTTAGTCAAGAAAGAAATTGAAAAAATGTATGATGCTGGGATTATAGTACCCCTTAGATATTTAGAATGGGTGTCAAACCTAGTTTCTGTTAGGAAGAAGACAGGGGAAATTAGTCTCTACATTGACTTTAGAAATCTAAATAGAGCCTCCCTGAAAGAAAACTACCCCTTACCCAAAATGGACCATATGCTTCAAAGGGTAGTTGGATCAAAAAGAATATCACTGTTGGATGGGTTCTCAGGGTACAATAAGGTGTTAGTGCTCCCAAGTGATCAACACAAAGCTGCTTTTACTACACCTTGGGGCACCTTTATGTATGTCAAAATTCCATTTGGTTTGATGAATACAGGGGCCACTTTCCAAAGGGCCATGGACATAGCCTTCTCAGAAGATATTGGCTATTTTATAATCATTTACCTTGATGACATAACCATTTTCTCTAAAACTGATGAAGAACATTTGATTCATTTAAGAAAAGTTTTTGAGAAATGTAGGAAATTTGGCTTATCTTTGAACCCCAAAAAGACAATCTTTGGTCTCCAAGAAGTTAAACTTCTTGGTCACATAATTTAAAAAGAGGGAATAAAATTAGACCCTAAAAGTATTTATGGCATATTAAAAACCAGCCATTCAAGAAGCCTCAAAGAATTACAATCTTTCATTGGAAAGATTAATTTTTTGAGGAGGTTTATCCCCAACCTTGCTGAGCTATTAAGAAACATAACAAACATGCTTAAGAAAGAGGTAGGTGTGAAATGGACTACACAAGCTAAACAATCATTTGAACTGGTTAAACAAGCTCTCACTCAAACACCAGTCTTGATTAGTCCAGATTTCACCAAAGACTTTTATATCTTTTCTTTTGCATCCGAACATACAATAGCTATAGTATTACTTCAAAAGAATGATTTGGGGCAAGAAAAACCAATATCGTTTTTTAGTAGGGCCTTAAGAGATGCTCCTCTCAAATATAACATCATGGAGAAGCAAGCCTTAGCATTAGTGAAAGCATTAAAGGACTTTAGAGTCTACATTTTACACTCTCACATAATTGCTTTTGTTCCACATACTGTTGTCAAGGATATTCTAAGTCAAGACCCTGATGGTAAAAGGGGAAAATGCATTGCTACTATTCTTGAATATGACTTAGAAATCAGGCCCACCAAACTAATTAAAGGGCAGGGATTAGCAAAACTCATGGCTGAGTCAAACTTCCAAGCACTAGATATGAACATGGTAGATGTGTTGGAAGAAATAGAAGAATTCACTGCTCCTTTCATTGAAGAAACATTTCTCAATTCTCCTTGGTATGCTGACATCATTTATGTACTTTTATATTTGAATGCCCCCCCTTCTTTGTCCAAAACTAGAGCTAGATTTTTTAAACAGAAAGCTTTAAATTATTGCATAGTAGATGGGGTATTATATTGGAAAAATGTTGTTGGAATTTTACTTAAATGTTTACTTGAGGATGATGTAGGAAAAATCATGCATGAGCTGCATGAAGGAGAATGTGGAGGACACCTCTACTGGAAGATCACAGCAAATAAAATCCTCAGGTCTGGTCACTATTTGGCCCACCCTTTTCCCAGACACTCAAAAGTTAGTCATGTCTTGCCATAAGTGTCAAATTTTTGATGGCAAAAGAAAACTCCTTCCCTTACCATTACATCCCATCAGTGTTGAGGCACCCTTCCAGCAATGGGGCTTGGACTTCATTGGGGAAATTCACCCATCCTCATCAGCCTAGCATAAGTGGATCCTCACTGCCACTGATTATTTTACCAAGTGGATAGAAGCCATACCATCTAGGAATGCTACTGACTCTGTCATTATCAAGTTCCTTGAAACAAATATCCTATCCAGATTTGGTTGTCCTAGAAAAATCATAATAGATAATGCTGCTTCTTTCAATTCTAAAAGAATGGTTGATTTCTGTTACAAATACCACATTACCTTGGGCCACTCAACTGCCTACTATCCCCAAGGAAAGGGATTAGCTGAATCCTCCAATAAGAGCCTTATCAACATCATCAAAAAGCTATTGGAGCAGAATCAAAAGTCATGGCACAGTAAGTTGGTTCATGCCTTATGGGCTGATAGATTAACTACAAAGAAGTAAATAAACATGTCCCTCTATCAGCTGGTCTATGGCATGGATGCAGTCTTCCCAACATCATTAGGAGTTCCAGTCATGAAACTCCTCCAAGAAGTGCAAATTGAAGAGAATGATATGCAGAGAAGAATCAACCAAACCATTCACTTACAGTAGTCCAGAGAAGAAGTCTATGAAAGAACACAGTTAGTCCAAGAAAATATCAAGAAACTGTTTGATAAAAGGACTAAGGCAAACAATTTCCAAGTTGGAAATGTGGTTTTTAAATGGGATTCAAGAAGAGAAGAGAAGGGAAAGCATGGCAAGTTTGAGAACTTGTGGAAAGGACCCTATATTATTCATGCTGAGAGGGGTCACAATGCATTTTTTCTGAAAGAATTGAATGGAGAAGATTTATATGGAGGTCCTGTCAATGGCAGTATGCTCAAACATTACTTCTGTCAAGAGTCGTGATTTTCAAAGCTTTTTGTTTTTCATTGTAAATATCATAGACTGAACATTGCATTCAAAGTTAGAAATATAAAAATACAAAAACAATAGAAAAGAGAAAAGAGGGCAGATTGTAAAACAAGAAAGGTACAACCCCATACCAAAAAAGAGAAACAAAATCTGAAAGTGTGCAAGTTCAAATGCCACTCCTAAAAAAATACACTTCTAGTTAGTCATACAGTTTAATCATGAATAATTAGCTTTTCAATTTACTGCTGATAGGTTAGTGAATTAGATCAGCCAAACAGCATAATCTTGGCTTATTAGTAAGGTAGATTAGGATAGAAAAACAAAGGTTCAAACAAGCTCAAATCCTGAACCTATGAGAATGATGAAGAACTGATTCAAATATGCTCAAAAATTGAACCATAAAGAGAGAAAAGATAGCTCAAACAAATTCAAAATCAGAGCTAAAGAGATAATGAAGGAGGTTTTAATTTTCAGTTCTCAAGCCTTCAAATTTTGTTTTAATTTTCTGCAAATTTTAGTCTATGTGCAGCTTGTTTTTATGCCATAGATCAGCAACAAGCTAGACTATTTAATCCTGGCTTGGCTACTTTTAAATTTCTGTTTTAGAATTTAGAGAATAAAAATCTGTCAGACAGTCTAATCCTGACAGATGGTAGTTAGGTAGAGAAGCTTATGAGTTCAACTGCTTAATCTGAACTCAGGGAGAAATAAGAGTAAAAATATATTAGTTTGTTGTTTTTTCAAAAGAATAAGATGTTGTTGAAGAGAGTTTTCTAGTCCAAATGCACTCTGAAAGAAGAAAAAATGTTAGGATCATTAGGAATGGGTAGGTAGACATGTTGTTTTGATAGAATTCCATTCTTTCAAATTGCTGCAGATATCATCAAATCAAAAGAAGATGAGCAAAAGAAAATAAGGGTTGCTGCCCAATGGATTAAGGCACTGGTTTAATGAAAGCCAAATATTTTCAGCTGAGGTTCTAGACACCTAAAGAACCAGCTGTCTTCCCCAAGTGGAGCCACTGTTAGCCACCTATAAATTCTGTCATACACAATGGTGGCTAGACTTTGTCTTCAAAACTTCAAGAGATAGTTCCCTTTGAAAACTTATCATCCTTTAAAGTTTTTATAATGATTACTATTCCTTGAGTTAATCTTCATTGTTGTTTCCTCTTTATCCTAAAAAGCTTGTTGTTCACCAAGAGAAAGACTGCTTAAAACTCCATTTTCCATCATCTCAATTATCCATCTTTCACTCATTTTTTCCCTTTCATTTTAATCCTCAATATACCTTAATTTAGCCTATAAACCATCCCAAAATCCTCTTTAGGCCTTTTGAAATCTTTTCATAAGGTTTAAAAACCCTTTTCTTCCTTATCGAAACCCTCAAAACCCTCTGAAAAACCTTCAAAAATCCTAAAAAACCTTCGTTTTTCTATTAGGGCCTTTAGCCCCTTTCGGCCTTAGCCCCAGCCCCTTTTCTGCATATGACCCAGAGCCCCGCAATTGGGTGCTAAAGAGCTTAAAACTTCTTCCGGAACCTTATTTTCCTTGTTTTTCATAAACCCGAAGCAATGATTTGAAATAAATCTAGGCCGTCGATCTCTGCAGATTAACGGCCATCAGCTCATCGCATCGCAAATCCACATGGGTCCTTCCTTTTTCGTCTCTTTCAAAAATTCCAATGCGATCCCTCCAATCAAACCTTAGCCGTCGATCATCCCTCTGATCCGACGACCAGCGCTTAATCACGCATCGCATATTCAAAAACTCCGATGCAATGAGCCCTTCTCCTCCGATTCGCCGATTTGATCTGGACCATTGAAATCCACAAGAACCAACGGCTAGGATCTTATCGCGCTTCGCCCATAGCCCTCCACCATCGCACCCACCAATTTAATCCTGACCGTTGATCTCTCTTAGATCGAACGGTCCGTGCTTAATTGCATCGACACATTTCATCGCCTCTTTGCCCTTTCCTCCAGCCGATGCGATCCCGCGATCAAATCTTCATTGTTGATCATTTTAGATCGGACGGTACGCATTACTCCCACTCTTCAAACCCTGCCCTTCTCATTTCTCCCCATCGAAAAATCTCGACCATCTATTCCCAAGATCCAACGGTCAGGATCTAAACCGCCATTGACCTCACCTACCATTTCTGCCCATGCATCTTGCCCTCCATCGCGTGCGATCTGCACCGCTGGATATGGTGCCTCCGATCTGACAGATTATGTTGCGTTTCGCGTAATTTTTGCGCCTGAACGTTAATATTCCAAAATTACGCAAAATGGGCAATATTCAAAGGGACAAGTGTCAAATGCTGTATGGAGTCACATTTTTTTCGACCAAAATCCAAAACCGCTCGAACGTCGCGTGAAGACCACTAATGGTTTTCCGCTATACCGCTTCTCCCTCTGCAATGTAACTCCAAATTGGATCCTGGCCATCGATCTCTGAGATCGGATGGTCCTAACTTAATCTCACCCTGATCATTTTCCATTCACCTATTCTCCCAAATGCTCCATTGAAAGATCTTCGTCGTCGATCTTTGAGATCGGACGGTCCTGTTTTAATCTCACCCTCGTTTCACCTTCCACCCTGATCTGCTCCCAAAACATTCACCAAGCGATCTCGACCGTTGATTATTCTAATCCAACGGTCCGCATTCGTCCTCGCACCCAAACCTCCATTGACTTGGTTAGCTGCTCTGCTAGGATTTTTCCTCTATCGCTTGAATTCACACTTCTTCCGCATTGCTCTGAAACGCTTTCACCAATCCTCCTAAGTAGTTTAAACCATGAATTTGCAGGATTTAAATAATGTTTATGTGTTTTTATGCAGGTTTAGATGAAGTTAAAGTTAAACCCTCCCGCAGATGATTTCATTGTTATTGGCCAAGGATGACAATCCTTACGGCCTTTTGATACATATGAAAGGGTTTCAAAGGGATAATTAAACGTTTTTAGGGAATTGATAAGTCATGATTATCGGTTTTCTGAGAAAAAAATCAAATAAACCTTTTGCGCACTTGCAAACAGCAAACACAGTTAGCAATCAATTAATGAAAGGGTATCAGCGTCAAAGATGAAGATCATTGCTTAATCAAGCCTAAACACAAATCCAAAGATAAATCACTGGGTTTATGAAACAGAGAATCAGATCCAGAAGACCTCGAATGCCACATCACAGGGGCCAATTGATTCCCCAACTACTATATTGCCACCATGCAGCCTCTCTGCCTCAAAGGAATACCTAGATCAAATCTCAGTGCGAAACATTAAGACCAAAGATAGCTGAATAGTTATTACAAGAAAAACAAATATCCTAACTATCAGTAGAAGTTATTATAAAGATAAGAAGAGTCTTAAAGTCAATCTTTTTTACCCATTAAGTCTAAAAAGTAGAAACAGAGTAAATGAAATAGAGTTGTAATTCGATGCTTCCCTGCCTTATGCCTTGCATGATTTTCAAGGCTAGGAGTTGCATTCAATGTAGAATTAATTATACTTCAACCCTAGGAACTCTTCCACCTCCTCATTTTCTTATAAAATCTCCTTGAGGAGCACATTGTAAAGGGTTGGTTGGTCACTAGTTGTAATACTAAAACTCTCTGAAATAATACATAGTCTGTTCGAAGTTGAAGAAGAAATTGAAGTCTTGGAAGCTTGATGATGTTGTGACATGCTTGTTCTTGAGAAGGCTCTATCATTGGATTCATGAGCTTGGCTGTTGGTGATGTATTTTGAATTGTCTGTTGTTTTTCCTGTTTTCATTTTGTTCCATAAATTCTTACTACAGTAGGATGAAAATTTTAGGCTAAGAAATGACTCCTGGAAGCACCTTAGACCTGTTTATCCTTTAATATTCTATGTTTTCTTCTGCTAAGGTATTTTAGAGTCTTTAATCTTTCTCTTTAGTCCTCATGCTTGTTTATTTCTCAAATAGTCCACATAGTTGGTTTCAGCATGATTTATGGTTTTCCCTCCTTGTCTATTGCCACTTGAAAGCTGTTTTTGAAGTCTCCCTTTGAAGCACCATTGTTTATAGTTAGCCAAGGAGGTCTGTTTCGATCATACCCTTTGTCCCTGCTTGAACAATTGTTTTAAAGGTATTTATAATTGTAATCATGGATGTTTTTAGGTGTTCCCTCTTCTATGACTGCAATTATCAGTGAATCTTTTATGTTTTCTAAGTCCTTTGAAATAAAATCTTTGAGGAAATAGGATGTGCTCTCGAATCTTAGATTTCATTTTAAAATTTGTCTTGAAGTTATCATTTGCTTAAAGGGAGGTTTGTAGAATTCATGCCATTAGCCCTGTCTATCAAATATATCTTTATTGTTCAAGTTATGTTTTCAAGTTCCCTTTGTTGAGAATTCATTTTCTCTTTCCAAATCATTAATGTCCATCTCATTCACAAAACTAAAGGATCTTGTGGCCAAGTTAGATTTTCCCTTTGATATCCCATATCCATTGATGAGTTTGTCATAAACCTCCTCTTGACTCCATTGCCCAATGAATCTAACACTTCTTCTTTCTATTTATACTACTTAGACCTTTCATGTTCTGTTGTACTAATTCAACCAAACAAACAAAACAAACACTTGCACTCAATAACTAGTCTAAAATCATACTTAAAAGCAAACAAGACATACCTTTGCAAACAATTTGAGAGATCCCTCTCTGAGAACAGGAGGACTAGATCTTGGAACTCTAAAGATTGGTTCTAATGTTGCCTTGTCTTTTGGTTAGCCAATCTATCAAAACACAGGACCCCAACAGGCGAAACAACACAAAACATGGCAATAAGGATGATAATGTGATGTAGTAGTGGTGACAAAACTTAGGGATTGGTGAAGGATGGTGGACCTGGAAGACAAAAGTACGAGGCAGGTGGATGCGATAATGGATAACATGACTGAGCATAGACACAACTCTGCTACCAGTGTTACAACAAGAAATGGAAAAATTTATAAATGTAAATATATTTATTATTAATGAGTATTGAAAATAGATGATGAGTTATAATTAAGCCCCCCTGTATAAATACTAGGTAGGAGCTTGGTTCACATGAAGATGTGTGTCCCCTAAATTAAGGCGCATCCCTATATTTCGCTAACTAATTATGTTTGTTAGATAGAACTAGAGCCTCAAGCTTGATCTAGAGGAAAATCTATAACTAGAGTCAAAGTTATGAGTGTGGTTTGGTCTGTGGTCTTCCTAAAACCACCATTTAGTAGAAGACTTACAACTTCTGCTAAACAACAATTTGCAGTCATCTTCGAATCGCCATTTACAAGCACTTCTAATTAGCATAAAACATCACATCCAACTAAATCATAAAATGTTCTAGGAACTGTTGAGCCTTAGAGTTGAGTTCCATAGTATGTGGTCATTTTCGAATCACCATTGCAAGCACTTCTAATCAATAGAATTAATTTTTTTTTGGGGAACAATTGAGCTTTAAAGTCAAGTTCCAGAGTTGGAGGTCAACCTTGAACCACCATTTAGTAGAAAAAATTTTCTTCTGCTAACCATTGGGTTTGTGGTCATTCCAAAACCACCATATTCAGAGAGCACATTTAGTGATTGGTAGTTGTCCTCATCTCTCTACTTGGACTCACAAGAACCCTTTTGGATTAATGTGGAGATGTTAGACACATAATCTGTTAGGGTTATGGTGAGAAATATGAACCATTATCAAGGATCCAAGAAACCTTGGAAGATGAATCCAAGGGTTAAAAGCAATGTATTCAAATGTGTATAATATGAATAAAAGAATTCACACTTATCATTTACTTCTACTATGCATTTTAACAAAAATAAATATTAATAACATAGGCAATATTTCAATGTTTACTTTAAAATAAAATATTTTGAGTTTACTTTAAATAAAGGATATAAAGTATTTGAAAGCAAAAGGTTTTTTATTGGGTTCAAATACAAAGTGGGGTAGAGTATGTACACCTCTGTAGACTTTAGAAGTGAAATTTTTTTGTGGAGGCGGGTTCCTTGTCCGAAAAACAAGGGGAACTCATACACCAAATTAATGTTTGGCTTGGTTGCAATATGTCGTCGCTGCGATCATCACCCTCCAAAATTTTGCTCACACTTGAATTTTGGAGCCTACTGAGGAGATCGTCACTTGCACACACATGCTTAGTCTCTGATGGGTTCATGAGAACACTTCCTTTATCCAAGCTTGGACAGGCATACCACCATCCATCAAGACAATGCCTGCGTGATGTTCAACTCATGTCGACAAGCAATGTGCACTTTTATTGATAGTCCCCCTCGCTTTGTTGCGTATGTACTTCTATTTTGGTGACTTCTCAACTGTCGTATTTTGCACATTTTTGCTTTCACAAGTGTCACTTTCACATTCCCAACTGTTATTTTGACTTGCTTTTACTTTAATAAGTGTCATTTTCATTTTATCTTCTCTTTGGCATGAAGATGAAGCATAGATCAGATTTATCATCAGGAATGCAAGATGAAGCAGCAAGGAAGACAATTTGGCATTGCCACCTCATCATGAAGTCCATGTCATCATGGTCAAGTTGTAACCTATACAAGTATCATCATAATGGTCAATATGTGTCCATGTGTCTTGCCACATCATGTGGGATGTAACAATGTATTCTCAAGAAAGGACAAAATGTAATGTGTGGAAGTCCAAGTGTCATATGTGGAACATGAAGGGTCACATAATCAAACAAGATTAATAGTAAATCATCCACACACAATAAAGGCCATGGAGGTCAATCATTCTAATCAGATGACCTCTATTCAAAATAGGTTGTTCACCATGGAAGAAAAAAAGGTGCAATTAATCAACACCATGGAAACAAATCATGCTAAGGAAATATATCTTATGAAGGCTAATCAAATCACTTTTCGGAATAGGTTGGAGGAAATGAAAAAATCACAGGTACAAAAATTCCAGCTTAGGGCAGATGATGAATGGGAAAGGAACAAAGAAACAAATCATATTGTATACAAGTCCATAAGTCATCTAGAAGTTCAAGAGTTGTTTAGAAGTCCAAAGGACACACTAGAAGTTCAAGAGTCATGAGGGTAATCCAAGAGTCATGAGGATATGAAAGGTCATTCCTCTTGTTATAAAAGCAACCTCATAACTCAAACACATGGGCTTTTGGAGGCTTAAGCTTTGGAGAGCTAGTCTTGGCTTCTCTAATTGGCATAGGAGATACAACTATTCTTTGGAGAAGCAAGAAGTGACATAATGTCACAACTAGAACTAGTGCCTCATCATTGTAACTGTGTACTTGGATCTTTCACCTTATAATTGAAGCTCGATCAGCCAACACATTTTCATGCATGTATTGTGAGTGTCTTAGGACTATTATTTAGATATTTTTTTATATATGTTTCATTCATATGTACTAAGGAAATTGAACTATTTCGTTGGCTTTGGTATTTATCCATTGAAGGTGTGTTGTATGTGGTTTAATGATTGTTGTGTCTTTGTGAACTATTTCACTAGATAACTAACGAATCTCTCTTTTCTCGTGTGTATCTCTTAGGTTAATACTATTACTTCCTTCTAGAGGCTTACTTTTGTTCCGCCCCCGTCTCGCACCCCCGCCCCACCCCCCTATGAAAGTCTCCTTTTACACATTACAATCGATGTTTCACAATGTCAAATTACTTGCTTGTTCAAGGGTTATGTATATAATCTCTTATGTTAATCATTGAAACCAAGGTGGACCTTACAATTACAGTGGTCAAGTCGATACTCTGGATTGGGCTCCTACTCCAAATAGTGTGAGGTCTGATTGAGACTTCACATCGAGGATATCCCCTATATGTTGGCAGTATCCAACACCGTCAAGACAATCCTAATGGTTAAGAACATGTGCTTCCTCATAAGAGGTCACATGTTCAAATCTAAAGGGCGTTAGAGTATTTGGCTTGTTCAAAACCTTAAAATTAAATTATTATTATTATTAATATTTTTACATCCTAATATGAGAGAGATGTGTAATTGTTTTAGTACTTAACATAATTAATAAGTTAAAAAAATATCAATTAAACAAATTCTTCTATCTTCATAACGAATAAAATATTTCAATGTATTTGGCTTATTCAAAACATTAAAATTAAATTATTATTAATATTTTTACATCTTAATATGAGGAAAATGTGTAATTGTTTTAGTACTTAACATAATTAATAAGTTAAAAAAATATCAATTAAACAAATTCTTTTATCTTCATAATAAATAAAATATTTCAATATCCTAATCTCGCAGTTTTGTCCAACAATTACATGTGTTGTTAAAACCCCATAAGTCTCGTGGTCCATTTCCGAGAGTGACTATGGATGCATGTCGATTTATTCCAGGCACGAATACGAGTTTTTGGCTCAAATTTTTTTTTAATAAAGGCCTTACGTAAAATATTTTTATATTAACTAAATATATTATATAAAGTAATTAAAAGTAAAATATTAAAATTGATATTTGATATATATAAAAAATTAATATAAATTCATTTATGTGTAATTGTTTTTTTGGTTAACATGGAATTAATAAGTTAAAAAAATCTTTTTTTTTTTTTTTTTTGGTTTATATTTACAATATTATAAATACAATATTTCAATATCCAATTTATATATATTTTTGATATAATTTTGTCCTGAAAATGAATTACATATTGGTCCACCAAGTTTTTTTCGTATATAATTATCATATGAAAATCTCTTTTTATGTTTTTTTAATTATATATTATTAAATATGAAATAAATATATAATTCCTTATATAAAATTGATATTTAATAATTAAAAAATATATTTAATTTTATGCAGAAATCTTTCGGTAATAATCACATTACAATGAACAAAGTCGACGCGTTTCGAATCAATCAGTGTGGTTCATCATCAGGATTAGGTGAGAGATAAGATCCGATCATTGAGTTTAAATAGATGTAGAAATGCCAAAAGTCAACGATCGGATCCTTTTGGCATTTCTACATCTATTTAAACTCAACCATCAGATCTGATCTCTCACCTAGTCCACGCTTGAACTTTGTTCATTGTAATGTTATCGATGGATCACAGAAGCCAAAAATCCATAAATATTTAATTTTAATTTATTTGATTTTTTTTTAATTTAAAAAATTTATTTATTTTTAATGCATTCATATACAATAAATGCCAAACTAAAATAAATATTCAATAATTACACAAAATATTAATTATCTAGATCTACCATATTCTCTCTAATTAAAAAACATTGTCTATAACTTTATAAAGAAAAAAAAACATAACCTAGAAAAAACAGATTGCTTCTCCATCTTCTCAGTGTTGAGAAAAAACATAACCTATACCCCGTAGAGGGGATGTGGATTGTTACCTCATTCCTACACGATAAAACTTGAAATATAAGCAAGGAGACGTTACTTGATATACGTTTGTGGGTAAAATATAAAACAAATTTAAATAATCTGATGACGAGGGCTGAAAAAGCTGTAACGTCTATGTTTCTCCAACGGTCACAAGGCCAGGGAACTTTTAAATTTGTATTGGACCGTTTCTTGAGCTTCAGCCCATACCCTGGGGTTATTATTTTATCCTATTCTGTAATGTTCTGCTTCAGCTAATGGAGATGGGCAAGCAGAGAATATGGTGGAACTGAGGAATCGCAGAGGAATCGCAGAGGAAGAGTTCGCACACAAGGTGAGGTAAGATGAAGGTCTCAGGCGCCGCAGCAGCAGGAGGAGCGAGGACTCCTGGGAGATCGAAGGCAAACCAGGAGAACAAGAGCAGCAACGCCAATACAGGGTGCCACCGCCCTTCTACACAATCATCGGCTCTCTGTTTGCTGAATGTTAATGCAATCTTTGGCAGATCCACATCCACGCTTAAAAATCGTCAGCCTGTGAAAACAAACCCAGCTGCAAATGCACCCAACAGAGGTAGGGATTGATTTCATTTTTCTTTTCACTCAGACTTTGGGGAATATCTTTTAGTTAATTTACTTTCACTGCCAACAATGACAATTGGGTTTTGTGAGAGTTTGCTTTTTGAAACATGTTTCTAACTAGATATATCCCATCATCCCCTGTATCTTGGATTGACTTCATTTTTCTTTTTACTCAGGCTTTGTGGAATTTTTTTTACTTCGTTTTTATATTCACTGTTAACAATTATAATTAGGTTTTGTGAGAATTTGCGTTTTGAAACATATTCCTCTACAGATTTTACCTTCACTGCTAATAATAATTGGGTTTTGTGAGAATTTGTGTTTTGAAACATTTTTCTCTGTACCGCAGATTTATCCCCATCATCCCCTGTAGCTTCAATTGGCAATGACAATGGTAATGGTAACTCTACAGTGGTGTGGAAGGACAATGTGGTTTTTCAGCGTGAGGGAGAATGCAGTGTTAGTACCACTGATTCTGCTGGTACCAACAACAACGATAATGGCAATAGCCTCTCTGAATCTCTGGCTGATGTTTCATCAAATGGAACCAGGAAAGGCAAGGAAGAGCCCATTCATCCCTTGACAACGAATGATCTTATTCCATCCACGAAAAGCAAGGAGGACCCCATTCATCCCTTGGCAACAAATGATCTTATTCCATTTCTGGAGAGCACCCCAGCGGCCTATACTTCCAAGGACAATCGCAGTCCGGGTGTCGAATCCATAGCCAGTACAATGCAGATTCCAACAGTTGACAAAGGACTGGGAGGAGATTGCGAAGAGTCCAGAACCCATCTCGAAGATAACATTGAAGAAATAGAGAAGGAAATTATGCGCCTAACAGAGAAACTTCAAGCGTTGCGGCTTCAACAGGCAACTAAAGAAAGAAATCAGGAAACCCAGCAAGGAACTTATGGTCCTTTACAAGTAGAAAAATGGGTTGCAGAGGGGGCTACTCCGAAGAAGACTGCTGGCGTAAATAGCAGTGCGGTAGATGAATCTCAAGTGTCTAAACGAGAGGAGCCCAAGAATGCCGAGAAACAGAGAAGGGGAAGATCAGTGTCAGCTAAATTTCTTCAGTGGGATTCCCGCACACAGTCAAAAACAGAGAAGAATGCTTTTGAAACTGGAAAGAGCGGATGTAGCTGGACGAGTCCTACCCAGAGAAGAGGTGCCAGTTTAGGCCCAGCTGAGCATCTAAGGCTTTCAGAGATTGCTCGAAAGGGAATAGACAATGAGCATGGATTGCAAAATATTAGGAATGGGTCAGGCAAAAAATGGTATACAAGGGCAAGTGAGAACACAAGAAATGCAGTTGGGTCAATGGATTCTTCGGCAAAGTATGATAGGTTGCATAGTAGGGCGCGCAGCATGAGTTTGAGCCCTGTGCCTCAGCGTTCCATTGATAGGAGGAGGACTTGCAATTTGAGCCTTGCAGGAATAAGCATTATGAGTACCAAGAAGACAGGGACAACCACGCCTAAGGATTCTGCAAAGAACAATCAAGGAATGCAAGGTAAGAAGCTTTTTCAAGATTTAGATACCAATAAATCTGTAAGTACTTATTGCTTAAGCAGCAAAGCACAGTCTAGTCAAAAAGCTGAAAAGCCCCTCTCAAGGGGAAGGTTTGTGCCAAGCCGTTATGGTAAATCTCCCACGCCCTGTAAGGATAAGGGTGCCCAGACTCCAAAATCTAGCCTGAGCTCTTTGAGGAATGTTCATGGGAAGAGAGTCTTCCAAGCAGATGAGTTTGAATCTGTAAAAGGTAGAGCGGATAATACAGAATGTAAGAGAAGATCTGCTGTGGCTGGTGGCCCTACTGGAAATAACTACTTGTTTACAAATACACACCCTGACAGATCTGTTGCTACTCCAAGATCTAGAACTCCTAAAAGTTCTGCAGCAGCAATATTAGAAGCTAAGAAGACACCTGGTGTGCTGTCCAAAGATTGTAAAACAACAGCCGCACCTGCTAGAAATGGATATAGAGAAACGAAGAATCAAGACAAGGATTGTTCAAATAGAAATCCTTTCGCTGACTCATCTGATTTATGCCAAGTTAAATCCTTGGAAAAACGCATATCAGGTGTGAATGAGGAAGTTCATGCTCAAGACGGTACCGACAACTATTGCTTTTGCATTGGGACTAAAGCTCCCGATACTCTGGAACGGCATAAAATGAAGTTGCCAAAGATTAAAACTGTGAGGTTTGCCACAGAAAGCCCCAGAGATTCTGGCTGCATCAAAAGAGAAATAGATCGAATTGGAAAGAAATCATTCTTTGCACAGGATGGGATTACGAGTACACCTTCCACAGATAAGGGGGATGCTGGTAAGCCTTTAAGAAGAGAAATTGTGCATGAGATTAGTCATGCATTGTCTTATGAGGAGGACGAGGAAGAGAAGTAATTATGGCAAACAGTAAAGCTTCTGCTTCGAGGTAGATGTTCATGCTCTGAATTTTTATTCAGTATTTTGATAATATATTGTTAGATCTAAGATTTTTGTGATGTATAATGTAGATGAATGTCTTTCGGATTAATCATATCATTGGAATTTGGTTGACGTTTCAACCAACCATTGTAGTTCATTCTCAAATGAACCACAATAGTTGGTTCCAAACGTCGACCAAATCTTACTGATATAATTAATCTAAAAAACATTAAAAAAAAAGTCATATTCTTAATTCTTTTCTAATGTTCATTCCCAGGAACTTATTTAATGTAGTCTACTTTTTGTTGTATTATGCAGATAGAAGCCTTTGCTTATATGTCATCTATGACCTTAATGTTATGGAGTTTGTCAAATGTCTTTGGGACTGCAATATGCAGAGTTTTATACAGCAGACAGGTATTAGAGAGAATTAAACTATATTTAGTCAAACAAAACTGTTAGTGATAATTCATTTCTTAGTCTCAGTAGCTGTCTCTTGTTTCGTCAAACGAGGTCCCCATTCTTTATTGTAATTGTTGTAGCAACATTGACATATTTAAGAATTATTGAATGTTCTCTGTTTTGATGAGAACTCTTGTGCAATATAAATATTGTAGTCATTTGTTGACTTGCTTAATTTTGTAGCTATATAACACATGGATGAGTCAAATCACAGAGAGAATACTTATTGATTTATTTTGTATTATTCTGGTGCAAATACTTAAATGTTGGACAACTGTGAACCTCGTGCGAATGGATTATGCAACTGCAACTATTAAAGCATATTACAGACTAACTTCAGCATCGAAAGAACTTAAGAGTGATTGGATGGATGTTCTCTGTTTTGGCAATATATAAATAATGCTTTTATTTTTTGTTTTTGAATGCAGTTTTTCTCAATTGTTTAATTTTGTAGCCATAGAACACATGGATGAGTTTGACCAGATTAAATGGTTTTTTTTCTGGAATTCAGTGATATGGTTTTTTTTACTGGAATTCAATGATATAATTTAAATTGTAATTTGTTTTTGTGGTTTAAAATAAATTTTTGAATTCAAAAATAAGTTCAATGCCTAAAAAAACTGGTGAGACATTCAAATTCAGAAAACAAATTAAACAACTTGGAACTTTTAAAAACCTCTACCAAATTTTGGTTAGAAAAAAAACCCCAAAAAACCATTCATGTATTAGTTAAACTATATTCATTTTGATTATTTTATGCTATATTGGAATGCAAATGCGTGTTTAATGTGTGATCAATAGAAATTAAGAAACGTTGAACGCTCTCTCTGTTCGTTAAGAAACGCTGAATGTTCTATTAAAGTATATTACAGGCAAACCTGGAATGCAACTGCGTGTTTAATGTATGACCAATAGAAATTAAGAATCGTTGAATGTTCTCTGTTAGGTGAGAACCGATGTCCAATATAAATAGTGCCTCTTATGTTACTATTCTGTGCATTTGAATGCATTTTTTTTTTTTGTTGACTGGCTCAATTTTATAACCAGTGAGAGAACATTTGTATTTATTTTTCTGTTATATTTTAGAACTGATTTTTGGCAATCATGGACTTTGTTCTTTGTTCCGTATTCCCAGCAGATATTAAAAAGCCTCTTGACCATGGAGAAACCAATATGCAAGTAAGTGTAATATGCAAGTAATCTATACCTAATAAAAATCCAAATGACGACTTCAAATCCAAATTATTCAGTGAGAAGCTTCCACCAGGGTTTTTTTAATCCTTTTTTGTGCTCGATAGAACAGGGTGTAAATCTTGTTGCTCGTTAGAATATCAAGGGGTTAGGATGGATTTATGTTATTTTTAGATCAAACAGAAATATCAGAAATATTTGGTTTTAAGTTAATGAGGTTTTTAAGCACCACCTCTGTTTTCACCATAGCATAGCATTGGAGGTTCACAATATAAGAACTTCGCAGATGGTTGGTCTTGGCAACCTAGGGTATGCCCCAAATCACCGTCTAATTAGCTCTCTACTAAGAGGGCAATCATGAACTTTGTCCTTTCTTCCTTATTCCCAACAGATATAAAAGCCTCTTGACTATGGAATTAACTCTTAAAACATATTACGCGCAAACCAATATGCAAGTGTATAACTGTACCAAGAAAAATGAGGTGCCCTTATAGCATGAGTGGATGGTACCCTTATAGTTTGAGTGGATGAGATTTATGTAAAGCACATGCCTACATTAAAACATAAAAAAATATTGACATCTGTATTCTAATATAAAAAAAATTAATCTATATTTAATTATTCAGTGAGAAGTTTGCACCAGGTGTTTTTTAATTCCTCTGTGCTGGATAGAATATCAAGGGGTTATGATGGATATATGCTATTTTTACATCAAATAAAAATATTAATGGTTAGAATATATGGTTAGAATATCAACGGTTAGGCAAAGTAAATTTATGTTAGTTTTGGGTCAAATGAAAATATTAATAAAAATATATGTTATTTTTAGATCAAATAAAAATATCAATGGTTAGGCAAGGTGAATCTATGTTAGTTTTGGATTAAATGAAAATATTAATAAAATTAATGGTTAATAAATTATGTAATTTTTTTTATAAAATATATTTGGTTTTAGGCTAATGAGGTTAGGCACCTCTATTTTCACCATGGCATTGGAGGTTCACAATGGCCCTAATGAGAACTTCGCACATGGGCTTGGCATGCTCCAAATCACCTCATTCAACTCAATTACAAGCTCTCTACGAAGAGGGTATACTATCTCTCCTTTGCCCCAAGGAGATAGCCAAATCCTGCCCATTCAGGTATCAGGATCATTATATAGAGATAGGATTTGCTGACATCTATATTCTAATTGTCAAAAAAGATTAAAAAAAGAGCTCATCTAAAAAGATAATAAAAATCTAAATTAACAGTTTTTTTAATCCCTCTTTTCTGTTGATTTTCCATGACCTTGGGTCTAGGTTAGAGTCTTAAATCACTGATGCTACCAAACCAAGAATATCAACCATAAAGCAGTAAATCACATATGCACAATTTTAAACAAAATTGTACAATAATGTACAATCCCCAATCTTCGTTATATTAAACCAAATTTGAATAATACAAGATACATTGACAAACACAATGTCACATCTCGTCCTGTTGGTCCTTCGCTTCTGTACTGCTAACTAGTAGTGCCTTAGTCCATCAAAGTGTTGCTCTTCGACACCTTTCTTCACCCAACCTTCAGTTGCTCTTCGTCCTTCAAGATAGCTCGTCTAGGGCTACTTTGGGTAGCCAACATGCTTCCCTCCAATGGTCCTATGGCACCCAATCCAATCAATGCGGAATACTCCTAATTGAAGTCTTCTTGACACCCACATCCACTCCAATACACAGCTTCCACAGTGTTATCTAACTGATCCAAAACCGAACCTCTTTAGGATCCAACACCTTACAAACACTTCATCGAAGACACATACCTTGTTGACTATTTTGTTGTAGCTCCTTTGCTGCAATATAGAATTGGTTAGGGCACATGAACTAACCCCTAACAATCCTCTAAATTCTGCCCATAATTGCTTTAAGGAAGTGCAAACACCCTTCTATGAAAGGATATGACCCATGCTGATGATGTTGTGTTGTTCAAGCCTCCACCAAACCTTCAACCTCCCTTCAAATAGTTGTGACACACTGCAACAAGGTTGTGTAGGGTTGTGACGTCCCTTCTAATGGTTTTCCCACCTTCCTTTACCCTTAAAACAATTTCCCTCACTTCGGCCTCCAAGAACAACACTTCAGTCCTGCCCTAAACAATTCGGACCCTTCTCGGTCCTCTTCTAGCGGCCCTAAAACAGACTTGTTTCCATGTTGAAGTGCACTTTTCTCATTGAGGCCAAATCATAAATATATCTTTTCCGTTCCACGCTATGTTTGTGTTGTGTTGCACAAGGATTTTGATGGAGAAATGACTCCATCATGTCTATTTATAGCCTTTAAGGACTCCATGAATTCATTTGAAGTGACCCTTCTATTGGCACAATTTTACACCAAGCCGACCTAACTTGGCAACCAATAATTACATAGTCAACTTCAAAAAATCATATCTCTCTTATGACAATTCGGATTTAGAAGATTCTCGATTCACTAGAATCGTATCGCCGAGCACTATCATCCTCATCCATCAGATGTCGTATCTTCATCATAGTTTCATCCCAAATCTCAATGGGTGAAAAACCCCTCAATTGGGTTCCAAGCCCACAAGTTGCCCTTGTGGTGCTTTGCCCTCCAAACCCTGAACCCTTGGGCTTGGAGTACCTCCCAAGCTATACAAATCAACACTCCCTCTTAGCGAGGGAGGTACCTACACGCTTAGGAAGTACTTCGTCTTCGTCATCACTGCGCGCAGCACTAGCCCAACTCTTGGCGCTCACAATCATATCAATCCATGTACAGTGAACTACGCCCTGCTCAGAAGTGTCATTGTCACTGGAAGCCTCCTGCTTCTTTTTCTTCTCCTGTATCACTTTCGAATCTTGCCATGATTCCTTCTTGCCAGATGTGGAAGCACTCTTACTCCCCACTGACCATGCACTCTTCTTGGATTGCAGTGTCTCCCTCTGAAACTGCAAACTCCCTCTAGAACTTGACTCCCTCTGAGTCTCTAGAACCTAGACCTTTTCTGAAAAGTGTACCTTCTTCTTGGGAACTTGTACTTTCTCCTTTGAAGCCTACACCTGCACCTGCTCGTGCTTCTCTGGAACCTGTACTTGCCCCTCATCTTCCCATGATCCTTAGGCTTTCTCGTCAACCTATAGAGACCATGCTCCCTGACTCCTAGCACAATCCCATAAGACTTAGAGCCTGTAGGTCTAAGTCTTGCCTTCCCATCTTGGAACAAGACCTAAAACCCCTTCCTCTCCATCATTGAGATGAAGATCAGACTATATCTGAGACTCGATACAATCAGTACATCTCGGACCCGCATCATACGTCTTGTCTCCATCCTGAATGGCACCACCCCCGATCCTTGGATCTCCAAGTGACTCTTGTTCCCCAGAACGATGTGCAACTTCGAGTCCCATTCAACTAGAGTCTCAAAAACCTCCTGTGACCCTGTCATGTGCTTCGTCGCACCACTGTCCACGTACCAGCTCCAAAAATAGAAGAAAAAAGATATCAACGCCTTAGAAATAAGCCACTTCGAGGGGGCAACCTCCAATACATTACATAAATGAACAATTCTTGGATGATACAATTTACAAAACTTCCTTTCTATATATAGGAGTCCATGGGGCCATAATGTAATCCTAATGGGCCACAATGTAATCCTAGCCGACCTAACAATAATAATTTAAGGGCACAATAATAACAAAATGGGGGTTACAAGGGTACAATAATAACAATAAGGGGAGCTACACTAACATACTAAGGGGCTACACTATTAATATAGGGACTTAACATCCAAGTGATTCTTGTTCCCCAGAACGATGTGCAACTTCGAGTCCCATTCAACTAGAGTCTCAAAAACCTCCTGTGACCCTGTCATGTGCTTCGTCGCACCACTGTCCACGTACCATCCATCCTCTCGAATAGTACCCTATGACAAATGAGAAATCATAGCAAAATCCTCCTCTTGCAATCTCATGGTGAGATCATCCATCTCTGCTGAGGTGATAACATACTTTTCTTTCTTCTTGCCTTTCTCGTCGTCTCCTGTCTTCAATGGACATCTTGATGAAAAATGACCCATCTTGCCACAGTTGAAACACTTGATTTTACTCAAGTCCTTCTTCGACTTACCCTTCATGCTCGATGCAAGTGCCACGTCCTCATCTACCTTCTCGGATGGATGAAGATCCTCATCTCGCAACTCTTCCTGAATGAAGTCATCCCACAGTCTATTCCAGTCTGGCGGCTTCTCCCTAGCAACAATTCCTTTGATGAAGGGCTTCCATTCCTCGGTGAACCCTTTCAAGGAAATCCTTACCATCTTAGCATCTAAAACTTTGACCCCTGATGACAACAAGCTCATCTCAAACCTGAGACAAACTTGTCGGATACAAATTCGTTCCTTCACCCTTTATCATCTTGGTACCCGGTTCTTGTTCTTATTCTAGAACAAATTCTGAAGAGCCATCCACATCTCATGTGCATTGTTCTTCCTGGACACATGAGGTATCAAGGAATCCTTCACATCATCAAGGATGATCATCCTCACTTTCGTATACAAATATTCCCATATTTCCAGCTCCTTAGGGTCGGTTGGCTGCTTGACCTCTTTCTCGGCAAAATCCCAAATCCTATTGACCTGCAAGACCAACTTGATCCTTTCCTTCCAAGGAGTGTAGTTGGACAACTCTTCAAAACTATGCTCATACCGGAGACCTACCTGCAACTTCGAAATTGTAGTGACTCCTTCACTCACAATATGACCAACTCCCTCTCACACTATACTTCATTGCGCAAACTCTGATTTACTGACTTCCAAAGTAGCTCAGACAAGCTTTGATACCATGTTGATTTTCCGTGACCTTGGGTCTAGGTTAGAGTCTTAAATCACCGACGCTACGAAACCAAGAATATCAACCATAAACTACTTTGCACAACAAAAAATATAAAGCAGTAAATCACATATGCACAATATACACAATTTTAAACAAAATTGTACAATAATGTACAATCCCCAATCTTCATTATATTAAAACAAATATGAATAATACAACAATATATGGTATACGAGATACACTGTCAAACACAATTTCGTATCTCTTCCTTGCTTGCCCTTCGCTTCTACATCAAGCCACTAGTAGTGCTTTCTTTAGTCCATCAAGGTATCTACACATCAACTCTAGGAGAGTTGCCACTCTGGGTCACCAGCGTGTCCTTTGTAGTACATGCTAATCCATTCTGCTCTGGTAGGCCTAATTCTCAAGCTCCAATCGCTGCCAGAAACCACTTTATGCATCAAGATGTTGTTTTCAAGACCTTTCTTCACCCAACCTTCAACAACTCTTCATCCTTCAAGATAGCTCGTATAGGGCTACTTTGGGTAGCCAACACGCTGCCCTCCAATAGTCCTATGTCACCCAATCCTATCACTGCGAAATCTATTCCTAATTGAAGTCTTCTTGACACCCACGTCCAGTCCAATACATGTCCACAGGATGCTATCTAACTGATCCAAAACTGATCCTTTCTAGGATCCAACACCTACAAACACTTCATCAAAGACGCATACCTTGTTGACTGTTTTGCTATAGCTCCACTTTTGCAATCTAGGCCTAGTTGGGGCATATAAACCAGTCCCTAACAATCATCTAATTTCTGCCCAGAATTTCCTTAAGGAGGCACAAACACCCTTCTATGAAAGGATATGACCCTCATTGATGATTCTGGGTTTTTATAGCCTCCACCATCTCTTCGACCTCCCTTCAAATAGTTGCGGCACCCTACAGCAAGGCTGTGTAGGGCTACGACATCCCTTCTAAGAGTCTTCCCACCTTCCTTTCACCTCAAAACAACCCTCCCTTACTTCAGCCTTCAAGAACAACACTTCGGTCCTGCACTCAACTTGGACCCTTCTCCAGCTACTTGGCCACCTTCCTGCGGCCCTAAAACAGACTTGTTCCCATGCTGGTATGCCCTCTTCTCACTGCGGCCAGATCAGAGATATGTATTTTCCCTTCAATGCTTATGTTTGTGTTGTGTTGCACAAGGATGGATGCTAAAATGAGGATCACACACCTCTTATTTATAGCCTTTTAGGCTTCCGCGAATTCATTTGAAGTGACCCTTCTATTGGCACCATTTTACACCAAGCCGACCTAACTTGGAAACCAATAATTACATAATCAACTTCAAAAAATCATTTCTCTCTAACAACAATTCATATTCAGATGATTCTCGATGCGTTGGAATCGTATCGTCGAACACTATCATCCTCGTCAATCACATGCCATATTGTAATATCTCTAACCGTTTAACCGGTTGGACCGAATCATAACAATAGTAGATTAATATGTAAATAAACAAATAAGCGGCATTGGCCCATGGTTTTTCTTTTTGATTTGTTTTTGACCCCAGGTATTTGCCATGGTTTTCTCCAAGCAACCCAACTATAAAAGGAGGAGGAGGATAGAGAGAAACTCATGGAATTTAATCTTTTCTTTATTGATATTCTGAAAGCTCAGAGGAGTTTCGAATTGAGGATTTTCAGGTGAGATCCTCAGCCTCTCTTCAGTGGGACTAGATCTCACCCTGGTAGGAAAACCATATTCAATGGTCTCCCCAATCACCCTAGCTGGCTATGTTATTTTAATTTTTAAGTGAGAGGGTTTGTTTTTTCTTCTCTCTGATGTACGGAAGGGTTCACAATTTCATTTGCAGAAGATACATTATAATCTGTTAATAATCTCAGGTTATGTTGATCATCGCCAAGGAGCACGTCGATGAAGAGGAGGTTTGTTTTAATATGCGTGTGGTGAGATCTGGTTTAGATGGTTGCATAGGGAGTCTGTATCTGCATCACCTCACTTCATCAAAGAATTAACTGTTCCAAGAGATCGTTGGTGGCAACATCGTCCTCACCACCCAATAACATCGTAGAAGTGACGACTATGCATTCGGATCGAGCCCTGCATGTGGACTTGCTTGTATAGTCTGCAACAGTGAGCCGTTGTGGCATTAACACCAATCGTTCGCCATTTCAAAGCTAAGGGCGTAATACAGTGATCACCATTTCAAAGAGGAGGGTGTAATACGATGATCGTTGCTATACGCAGCGCTGGGTATTGTAAGAAGTAAACACAGGCCATTGATTTAATATTTGGCCCCTTCATATTTTGCTTTAACGCCTCACTTATGCAGCTGTTATAAACTATCTGATCCATATCAATAAAATGATTGATAGCTAGGTTGTTTGTTTAAAGTTATTGTGGGAGTTTATTTTAAATGGGGTTATTTTCCGTTAATCATTTAAATGATGTTTATGATCCATTTTCAATTGAGAGGTTTGCTATGATTTTCTGGAGTTTACTACAACAGTGGCCTTATAAATTTTTTTTTTTAAAGGTATATTAGAGTGGTATTAGAGCCACCATATTGGTCAGCTATGGGGTTCCAAGGAAGGAGAAACAAAAGGGGATTACCGTCAATTGGGAAGGAAAAAGGGCTAGGAGTCAAGGGAAAAACAAAGAGGACCAAGGAGAAGAAAGACCAATGGGTGATCACGAAATTACTAAACTTGAAGATGCCTTACAAAAGATCACCGACACTCAGAACGCCATAATGGAACTCCTTAAATTACAGATCATGCAGCATAATGTGCAAAGAAATAATGGGGAGGGAGGCTCCCATTCAGGTGGGGACGGTCCACCACATGAGTATGTAAATATTCGTAGCAAAGGTCCATCACAAGAACATGTCAAAACTTGGAGTAGCCCTTTTAGCTGACCTACCATGCCTCCATTTTTGGATGACTCCTCCAAATAGCAAGACTCCCCTTCACCAATTACAGAAATGATTACTGCATGGATGAAAGAATATGATACGTTGCCTCCCATACGTGAAAGCGACCCTAAGATTTAATGAATTTTACTACATGAGGGGCAAACAATAAAGAAAGGCAACTGAATATGGGGGCCATCAGTCAAACATGGATTTGCAGAAGGTTGTGGGAAAGATAACGCTTCCTTATTTTGATGGAACGACGAAGTTTTCTGCACGACCATGGGTAGAGAAACTGGATACATATTTCTAGCTCAATCCCATGCGGGAGAAGCATACCATTAAATACGCCACACTTCATCTTGACGAAGAAGAACATGAATGGTGGAAACATGGCATGACCACTCTAGGACATGCAAACATAATCTCTTGTACATAATTCACGCAGAGGTTAATAGAAAGATTTGACTAGAAGGATCCTGAGATGCACTTCCGGGATCTAACCCAGCTCCGAAAGACATGGAGCATTGAATCTTATGTTGCAGAATTCCAGAGGCTTGCAGTAATGGTCACCGACCTCTCCATGACCCGACTAGTAATGTTATTTATAGAAGGGTTGTCAAAACCCCTATGTGGTTGGGTTAGGGCCTACTAACCTACCACCTTGCAAGATGCAATTAACCGTGCAAGGGATATGCAGGATGCGATACCCAGGAATAGATTCCTACCCAAATTTTATATTCCTTGGGAAGGAAAGGAAGTCAAGCAACAACAACATGATCCATTTGGTAAGGGGAAGCTAGATGATGAGACCAGGAAAGATCTCAGGAGGAGAAGGCTATGCTTATCTTGTCAAGAACCTTGGGCACCAAGACATCGATGTACTAAAGGGAAGGCCCACTATATTGAAGTATTCTCAGAAAGCGAAGATGAGGAAGAGAAACGAGAGCTGGATCAAGGAGATTCATAAGGCATGGGGGCAATACAAGAATAAATCCAGGAGGGAATCATTGATTCTCTTACATGGGTCCCAAGATATCACAGCCTATGGGTTAGGGGTACCATACAAGGACAAAAGGTGGCTGTGCTAATTGATGGTGGGGCCTCCCATAACTTCATTGATGCAGAATTTGTAGCTAGAAGGGAACTAGCTACTGAAGGATTTGAAGGCTTTATAGTTTTGACTCCTAGAAAGAAAGAGCACAACCACATGTCATGCACTAAGATAGTCCCTAACTTGAGTCTAGCAATGGGAAACTACACAGTTACAGATAACTTATTCATCTTAGATTTCCTAGACTCTCATGTAGTATTGGGGGTACAATGGCTATATTCTATCGGGACTCATACAGTGAACTACCAAGACTTGGAGTTCACATTCACAGGACCAGATGGTAAAAAGGTGATGTTGAGAGGAATGCATGCATATCCTCCCAAGGTTGTGACAACCAATAGGATGGAGGCCGATCTTTGACATTGGGATATTGTATGGGCAATGGAGTGTCGAATCATGGACAAGAAACTAGTAGAACAACACAAGGAATATTCCCCTAATATTATGGCATTATTGCAAAAATACCAGAAGGTTTTTGGAGATATACCCCCAGGATGACCACCAGATAGGGGATTTGAGCACATAATTGAACTACATGAAGGGATCCAAGCCATCATCACTACCCCTTACCGACAACCCAAGGCATATAAGGATTAAATAGAAAAGGAAATGCAGGAGTTGTTGGCATTAGGACACATTTGGACAAGCTCAAGCCCTTTTTCCTCGTCCATAGTTTTGGTCAAGAAAAAGGATGGGTCCCTAAGGATGTGTATAGACTATTGGGCATTGAATAAGAATACATCAAAAATAGACATCCTATCCCTAGGATCGACGAATTGATGGATGAGCTGAAGGGAGCGAAGTACTTCTCAAAGATTGACCTTCGCTCAGGGTATCTCTAGATCGCAGTTCATGATCAAGACGTTCCAAAAAAAACTTTTAGATGCCACTATGGACATTATGAGTTCCTAGTGATGCCTTTTTGTTTGAAAAATGCCTCTACTACATTTCAATCATGTATGAACCACATGTTCAACAAGAAGCTATGCAAATTTGTGTTGGTCTTCTTCGACGACATCCCGATCTTCAGTCAAACATGGGAAGAGCATCTGCAACACCTGGACGAGGTCTTGGGAATATTAGAGGCACAAAAATTTTATGCCAAAATATTCAAATGTGAGTTTGGCATGAAGGAAATGTTATATCTGGGCCACATCATTGGGGGCCAGGGTGTCAAGGTCTACCAAGAGGAGATTGAAGTCATTCTCAATTGGCCAACTCCTAAAAATGTAATAAAATAAAGGAGCTTCTTAGGTATTTGTACTTATTACAAAATATTTGTGAAGGGATATTCATAACTGGCAACCCCTCTCACTGACTTGAAAAAAAGAGGAGCCTTCATATGGACAGAGATAGCCCAAAAGAAATTTGAGCGGATGAAGGAAGTCATGAGTTCCTGTCAAGTTCTAGCCTTGCTAGATTTCTCTCAACCATTTGTATTAGAGTGTGATGCTTATGGGGAAGAAATCAGGGCTGTCCTAACACATAACCATATCCCATTTCTTTTGAGAGTAGGAAGTTGCAGGATTATGAATGCTCTTACTCCATTTATGGCAAAGAAATGTTGGCTATTATGCATGCACTCGCCAAGTTTCGGCCATATCTAGTGGGGAATCACTTCAAAGTAAAAACTGATCACAATAGCCTCAGATACTTCCTAGATCATAAGGGGTTAAATGAAAGGCAGTAGAAGTGGGTCAGCAAGATCCAAGCCTATGACTTTGAGATTGAATATGTCAAAGGTAAGAGCAATGCAGTTGCAGATGCCTTATCCTGGAGACCATCTACCTTCTCCCTCATAGATATTGTGGATGACTGGAAATGCCATATTTTGGTGGAATAATCAAAGAATTGGAAAACCTCTGAGATCCTTGATGGAAAATCATCAAACATCTGGTATAGAGTTGTCAATGATATTATCAATTATAAGGATCAAATCTATCTAGTGCCAGAGTCACAACATAAGCTGAAGATTCTACAAGAAGCCCATGACTCCCCTCTAGCAGAACATTTAGGATTTCTGAAGACTTACAAGACTATTAGGGAAAGGTTCACATGGAAAGGACTTAAGAAGGACATTATCAAATATGTTAAGTAATGTGGTACTTGTCAGAGTAATAAAGTTGAACATACACATCCATCAGGATTATTACAACCACCACCCATTCCAGAACAAAAAAGGGAAAGCATCTCCATGGATTTCATTACAGGTCTACCCTCCTCACAAGGCAAATATTGTATCTTCATGATGGTGGACCATCTCACCAAATATGCTCACTTCTTTGCAATTCCCTCCAAAAAATCTGCATCTCAAATAGCATAAGTATTTTTCCAGGGAGCATTTTGTTTACATGGTTTGCCCAAAACCATTGTGAGTGACCATGACAGCAAATTCATGGGAGCATTTTGGCAGGAGTTATTCAGGTTGGCTAGAACAAAACTCACCCCCAGTACCAGTTATCACCCACAGACATATGGACAGACAGAGGCAGTGAATAAACAGGTGGAAGGTTACTTACGAGATTGTGTCACATGGCAACGACGAGCATGGAATTAGTGGTTGTATTTAGGAGAATACTTTTATAACACCACTTATCACATGTCCATAGGGATGTAACCTTTCCGAGCCTTATATGGATATGAGGCACTATATTTTGTAGATACAACATTTGGGGATAGTTGTTGTCAAGATAAGTCCCCTCTGCGGACAAAGGCAATCTCTCTAGCCACAAAGTGGGTCTAGCAACTTGATATACTTTCTAATGCAAATCTTTCATAACTAATATTTAGAATGCGACAAGAAAAGAGATAGAGGTACCTTTTTCCCAATTCTACGTTCAAAGCTATTAGGCTCGCTCCTTGCTACTGGTGGCACACAAATACCCGCGGATGATCAAGAGGCAACCTCAAACGTAATTCAATACATAATAATAATAAACATTAGCTATCTAGCAGATCAAAGAGTACCAAAATATTTGCATAAAATATTAGAAAAATATAGAAAGAAAACATTAGATGTCTTATTGATAAATATGAAAGGAAGAGATTACAACCCAGGCCTTGATGTTAGAGGAAAAAATTTGAGTCCTTCAACGAAGCTCTAAATAATTCCTTCTCCTAAATAGTTAGCCATTATCACAGTGCAAGAATGTAAAGGAAACGAGAGTTTAGACTAACCCAACAATGACCAACCAAGACTAACATTAGTGGAAAGAGGGGCATGAATTTATAGGAAGGGAGAAGAGGTTGGGAGCCCATGAAAGGAGGAGGAAGGTCCAGTTTCTAAGGGATAATCCCCCATGGATGAGATCAAAGCTCTAAAATCAGAGAGCTCAACTCTATCACTGTCGTTTAACAACCAACTCGCCGCCCTGGAGCTTCTAGAGGTCAAAGCTTCTCTTCCATTTGAGGAAACATTGCCAGAAAGGGATCAACGCAGTTTTCCAAGAAATAAGGGCGGTGGAAGCATTAATCCAAAGCTGCCAATCCAACATCAACACAAGCATGACACAAGGAAACACGCTGACCCTGGAAACTAGGATTTTGACCAAGATTCTTTAGTAATATTCCAAGAAAATTTTCTTTGAATATTTAGGGTATGTATTAACATATTTCTCCATGGTGGAAACATTACACAAGGTATGCTACTGGGCATTTCTGGATTGGGGATGAGAAATGAGCATGGTGAAAAATTACTGTGTAAAAGATGCCCCCTAAAGCATGAAGGCATAACAGAGAGTGATGGCTAAAATGCTTTATGAACCAAGGAAAAGAACTTAGATCACCGCTAGGAAACCTGCCAAATCAAACATTTTACAATATATGACATCTCTGGTATGAATATTCCTAGCCACATGACTCTGCACTAGGTATCAAATAACACATGAACCCACGACATGGTCGCAACCATCCATTTAATGAGATCATAGAAATGGGTTTGCGGTATGGATGCAACCATCCATATAGATAGGATAATGTATACAATCATGAATACTCAATAACTCTCCTCAGACTGGATAAAAAACCAAATACGACCCAGGGTCTTCACCGCGATCTCAATCAACCTAATGTACAAATCTAGCCATGCAAATAGATGTGTTGGTGTCGAACATGGTAGAAACCACCTAATTACCAGTCAATGATGAAAACCATTAACATGCATGAGAGAACCACCAATAATGACGATGGTCCTCAAGGTATAACAACACAATCTAAAAGTGTAAATGAATGTGTTGAAGTAGAACACTTGCAGAATTATTTGATTGAAGGCCAATGATGTGAACCTATCGTCAAACACAAAGAACTTACCATTGAGGCATGCAAGCTCCAAGGTACTGAAAATAAGTTTCTAAATCACCTTCCCAGATAATGAGCTAAAGTCAACAGGAAGTGATTCGTCTAAGGAGGGCCATAATGGTTCCCACATCATCGAAAAGAAACAACAGATGTCTCAAGATGACAGGAGTGATTCAAGATTGTAACAGAGGAGGTCAAATAAGAAAAGAATGTTTGAAAAAAAGGACTTTTCTTGAACATATTAGCGACATGCCTCCAGAGTGTGGCAACATTTGAATCAAATAGGATCAGAGGTCATGTTGACAAAACTTGGTAATCAAATGAGAGGCAAACGGATTTCCCAAACCCATGGAGGAAAAGTGACGAATGTAGGATGTCCCCAACCTGACACGAACTAAAGATGAGTGTCATGTTCAAGAGAGACAAACTGTCCAAAATACACATAGGATGTTCACTTTCAATTTTCCCCCTTTATTGGTAATGAGTACCTCTTTAATTTTTATAGCCAACATGAAGAGGATAGCACATGCTGAGCGTGTAAGTTCATTATTCGAATGAATCCATCCTAGTGAGTTTAACGATCCCTAGGAAGGAAGAAATCAGTCTTGTCATGGTGACAAGTCTTTCATCGTTTAATCTTTAACGAGTCCAACGAAAGGGTAACTCGATAACTTTTCATGTTCAAGGAGTTTGAAAAGAAAAAAAAAGGAAACTCCATCATGTCCCTTTTCATAAATTGTCTCTCAAACCTGAAAAGGTAGAAAACAATATATGAGAGGACCTCTTGACCATGTTTGATCAAGGTATTCCTTTTTTGTAAATAGTAAATCTCAGCCTGAAAAAGGGGTAAACGTATACTAAGATCACGTCAATTAATTCACTTTAACGAGTTATAAATGACAAGTACTCGACAATATTTTCATTTTTTGAGAGTGAAAAAAGAGTTGAAAGTTGACTCCAGGGGGGGTTCCATTTTTGTAAATGTTTACTGAGCCCAAAAAAGAGATAAAATACAACTTGTTTGCATCACAAATAATCACCAACAATGTGAAATTCCCGTTACCGCACAAAAATGGGAAACATCACTGATATCGAGGAAAAATAATAAAATAATGACGAAAATATTTCAAAAATCTATAAATAGACCAAAAATTAAATTCATTTTCACTTTAATATTTGGATAAGTACATTTTACCCATTTTCCCTCTGAACTTCAGATCAAGGGTGTGGCCGATCCAAGACACCATTCACCGATCCATCAGCGATAGATAAGAGCCCTAAGTCTCCTCTTCATTTTAATTCCATTATTTTAGCATTTGGTTTTAGAAATAGAGAGATAGGGGGAGGATTTCAAACCTCAAAATCGCCTGCGGTCAGTGCGGTCGCGAGCTATCGGACCCACACTGGTGGTGTTTAGCCCACTAGTGTAGTGCGCCACAAGAGCCAAATTAATTAAAACAGTCACACTGGCCGCAGGGAAGATTTTGAAACAAGAAAACCACCCATTTCCATGGATCATTTCCAAAACTACTCTGATGAAAGCTCCTAAAATTTCTTTTGAACATGTTTTGCAGGTGTTTTCAGCAATGATGGTCATCGAATGGAAAGGACGAGGCCATGAGGTGGAAGACCACCAAGCACTGCAAGCCCAAAATTGCATAAATGCATTGCGCAATTGTGGATTGCTGAAATTCTTTCAGACATCAGGGTTGAGAGCTCAACTAGAGCTGCTGCAATATTTGATTGGACTATGGGATGTGGACCAAAAAATATTCATTATCAGGGACTAGGAATTAGAATTATATGTCATGGACATCTATTTCATTACCGACTTGTCCAGGATAGGGGAGAGAATCCAACTCTCCGGAGCTTACGCAGGGGGTGAGAGTACCAGTATGATCATCTAGAGACACTGTCCTAGGGCTCAAAAGAATGAGAGCGGGAAGATAGATATATCCTCTATCGGAATGATTCCCTTACACACAATCCTTCATTGCATAACCAGAGTGGGGAGATCCCAGGCATTTCATGAGGCAATGAAATCCCAATTCCAATACACGGTGGACTGTCTGGTCCCAACAATATTTAACTGGTGTAAGGGGTTATTGGATAATATGAAGAGCTAATTAACCAATTGAAAGATAGGGCGACTGAAACAATTTGGGTACGGGTCCATTCGGATGAAATTTTTCTTAGAGAGACTAGCATTGTTTCAGTATCATCTATTGGAGATCCATGATCCAACTTCGTGGGATCTGAGACTGATGAGGTGGTGTGATATCATGCCCTGGCTAGGGTGGGGGCCAACAGATGCATTTTCATACAACGTTTTTCAGCTGGCTACATCATCAACTCATCATGGTTGAGGACTATGCATATGCATGCATAGACTTCAGAGGAGATTTGGATCTACCCATTCCTCGAGGCAAACAGTGGACTGATGCAGGTATTTTTTTTTTTTAACATTTTTAATTTTTGAATGTTTTTGTTATGTATTTTGAAACATAAACTTATGATATTTTTACAGATATGGGTCCTTAGAGACTGCCCAGTATTTCACCAATCACAAGGAGGGTAGCCCGCCCAGTAGAGGATGTCCCTTATGAGGAGGGAATAGACACACTAGCCAAGTCAGAGCGAAACTTGGTAGGCCTTACGAGAGGCATCCCATAGTATGCTACCTTTGATGACATTCCTCTTCGCTTTCAGAGGCATATGGTCGGGGTTCCAGGTAGACTGTGTCGACTACTCTAGCGAGTGATTTGAGCAGTCACCTGCTATCACGAGCACCATGTGGGTGGATTAAAGCCCTGTTTTTACATTTTTATACTGATGTAGGCTCGAAGAGCCATTTTTTAATAGAACACATATTTTTTGAGATTTTGGACATAAAAAACTTGACAGACCATACATACATACATACATACATACATACATACATACATACATACATACATACATACATACATACATATATATATATATATATATATATATATATGTGCATGTTTCTACGGCTACTTGGGTATCATAATTATGTGTTTGTTTTTACATGTTTCATAGATCTATATCTAATACATGACTTGCTAATGTATTTGTTAATGTGCTTAAACATCTTGGAATATGTTGATATGTGATAAAATCAAAATTCCTTTCCAATAATCGAACACTAAATACATATTAAAAATTTGAGGATTTTACACAGAATAATGGTCGTTTAACTGTAACACAATGAGTTGTGAGTCTAATTTAACAACCAAATATCCAATCCCGAGATCAATAACATTTGATAATATCTTGATCACCGCATTATATTCAGAAATATTTTTAGTTGTTTGACCCAAACAAATACCTTCTAAATTAATCAACTCGCTAGTGCCCATGTTGTGGAAGATAGGTTCCGTGTGCTACGAAAAGTGCCATCAGAAAAACCGATGTAATGATTTGATGACATCTGCAAACCAAGTGGAACACAAGATGAGGAGAGGAAACATGTTTGCAAAGCAAAAAATCACACCAAAAATCCAATCAAAGCACACTAATGAATAAAACACAAATGTACAAAGTATCACACTCATGACTAAGTGTAATATTTTTTCAGATAGATCCCATTTCAGGGCTCAAATAATGGATTTCCTTCGTAATCTACTAGCTCATAGGCTCCTCGCTCCAATACTCATTGGATGATATAGGACCCATGCCACATTGGCTCGATTTTTCCTACTCCCAATTTATCATGGGCTTGGTCATAAAGTAGGACCAAGTCACCTTCGGAGAACACACGAGGGTTGACGGAATTGTCATATTGAGATTTAAATCGTATTTTATGTGCTTCAATAACTAAAGAAACAAGTCTGTGGGTCTCATTGAGACGCTCGAGGTAAAGAAAGCGTTCCTCTTATGGTGAAGTACCAGGAAGTAGTTCGACAACTAGCTTCAGAGAAGGAATCTCACACTCTATCGGGTGTGTGGAATCTAGACCATACACCAATTGCAATGGTGTGAATCTAGTGGCAATCTTAGTAGAGGTTCGGTACGCCCATAGAGATGAGAAGAGCATGAGACGCCAATCTCGTTTGTGCTTCCCAATGGTGCGTTGAAGAAAGGTCACCAAAAATTTGTTGACAACTTCAACATGGCCATTGGCCTGTGGATAATAAGCGGTGGAGCTATCATGATGTAACCCTGACTGAGCAGCGAGATTTGTCATCATATGATTGCGAAAATGAGAGCCATGATCAGTGACAATCGCTTTCGGGACACCAAACTAAGCTATGAAACGATTGAACAAGAATTGCGTCATAGTTAGACCTTCATTATCATATGTAGGCATCACTTCAACCCATTTAGTGAAATAATCGACGAAAACGATAATATAAGCATTCCCCCCCCCCCGGCCGAGCGAGGGTTAAAATCATTAAATATATGCCCCATCTCATAAAAGGTCTGACGGTCACAACTGGGTGCAAGGGTGAGGGTGGGGCGCACTCTTTTTGAGAGTAGATTTGGAAGTCATGGTATTTTTGTACTACAACAATACAATCCTTAAATATAGATGGACAAAAATACCCTGCATGAAGGATATTTTGGGCAGTATCATATGCATGTTTCTACGGCTACTTGGGTATCATAATTATGTGTTTGTTTTTACATGTTGCATAGATCTATATCTAATACATGACTTGCTAATTTATTTGTTAATGTGTTTAAACATCTTGGAATATGTTGATGTGATAAAATCAAAATTCCTTTCCAATAATCGAACACGTAAATACATATTAAAAATTTGAGTATTTCGCATAGAATAATGGCCATTTAACTGTAACACAATGAGTTGTGAGTCTAATTTAACAACCAAATATCCAATCCTGAGATCAATAACATTTGATAATAGCTCGATCACCGCATTATATTCAGAAATATTGTTAGTTGTTTGACCCAAACAAATACCTTCTAAATTAATCAACTCGCTAGTGCCCATGCTGCGGATGACGGGTTCCGTGTGCTACGACAAGTGCCATCAGAAAAACCGACGTAATGATTTGATGACATTTTCAAACCAAGTGGAACACAAGATGAGGAGAGGAAACATGTTTGCAAAGCAAACAATCACACCAAAAATCCAATCAAAGCACACTAATGAATAAAACACTAATGTACAAAGTATCACACTCATGACTAAGTGTAATATTTTTTCAAATAGATCCCATTTCGGGGCTCAAATAATGGATTTCCTTCGTAATCTACTAGCTCATAGGCTCCTTGCTCCAATACTCATTGGATGATATAGGACCCATGCCACATTGGCTCGAGTTTTCCTACTCCCAATTTATCATGGGCTTGGTCATAAAGTAGGACCAAGTCACCTTCGGAGAACACACGAGGGTTGACGGAATTGTCATATTGAGATTTAAATCGTATTTTATGTGCTTCAATAACTAAAGAAACAAGTCTTTGGGTCTCATTGAGATGCTCGAGGTAAAGCAAGCGTTCCTCTTCTGGTGAAGTACCAGGAAGTAGTTCGAAAACTAGCTTCAGAGAAGGAATCTCACACTCTATCGGGTGTGTGGACTCTAGACCATACACCAATTGCAATGGTGTGAATCTAGTGGCAATCTTAGTAGAGGTTCGGTATGCCCATAGAGCTGAGAAGAGAATGAGATGCCAATCTCATTTGTGCTTCCCAATGGTGCGTTGAAGCAAGGTCACCAAAACTTTGTTGACAACTTCAACCTGGCCATTGGCCTGTGGATAATAAGGGTTGGAGCTATCATGATGTAACCCTGACTGAGAAGCGAGATTTGTCATCATATGATTGCGAAAATGAGAGCCATGATCAGTGACAATCACTTTCGGGACACCAAACCGAGCTATGAAATGATTGAACAGGAATTGCGCCGTAGTTAGACCTTCATTATCATATGTAGGCATCACTTCAACCCATTTAGTGAAATAATCGACGAAAACGATAATATAACCATGCCCCCCCCCCCCCCCCGCCCGAGCGAGGGTTAAAAGTCATTAAATCTATGCCCCATCTCATAAAAGGTCCGACGGTCACAACTGGGTGCAAGGGTGAGGGTGGGGCGCACTCTTTTTGAGAGTAGATTTGGAAGTCATGGTATTTTCGTACTGCAACAATACAATCCTTAAATATAGACGGACAAAAATACCCTGCATGAAGAATCTTTTGGGCAGTATCCTATCTAGACATGTGACCACCACAAGCCCAGGTGTGGCAATCATTGAGAGCTTTCTCAACTTCCTCAAGAGTCAAACATTGACGGAGGATGGAGTCAATACTAGTGCGATATAGGGTGTCTCCAACGATACGATAAGGTTGGGACTGGTAGTGAACCTGTCGTCACTCAGAGTGCGATATATCTGGCCAAATTTTTTAGGTCTGGAGATAGAAAATGATGTCTCCAGACCATGGGTCAAGAGTACTAATGATAAAGAGAGTCTCATCTAGAATGGACTCATCAAGAGGAGTGGGATCATCTGCGGTAGGAAGATCACAAATCAACTCAGAAAAGACCAGGGATTTCTTAGACTTAGCAAAAGTGAATTCTAAGTCGAGCTCTTGAAGGATGAAAATCCATTTCGAGTACTTTCCCCTAAGCAACTAATGTGTGAAAATGTAAGTCATGGGGTTACAATAAAAAATCACCAAAGTTTTGCGCAGGAGAATGCAATGATGAAAATGCTTAACAACATGGACAACAACCATCGTGAATTTCTCTACATGACTGTAACGGGTCTTAGTATCAAAGAGATTGCAGCTCAAGTAGTACACTACATGCTCTTGACCATCGTCAACATCCTGAACCAGCAACATACCAATAGTGATATCGACAATGACCAAATACGTGTAGTAATCGTGGTGATAATCAAGAGGATGTAGTAGCAGAGCACTAACGAGGGCTTGTTTCAATGCATTGAAATATATTTGGGAAATTTCATCCCATATGAATGATATTCCATTTTTCAATAAGCGAGTAAAGGCTTTGGCAAGCTCAACATAATTCAATACGAAGCGACGAAGGAAAATGGCTTTCCTAGCAAACTTTGCAGTTGATGAATAGAAGAGGGAGGAGGAAAATTGATGATTGGCTCGACTTTAAGAGGATCAATGTTGATACCTTCTTTGGACACCACGAAACCCAAGAGCTTACCAAGTTCGACGTAGAAGACACAATTATGAGGATTCAACCTGATATTATAGCTTCGACAGCGAAGGAAGATAGATCTGAGGTGTTCCGGGTGATCTTGACGTTTCAAAGAATGAGTAGCAATATTAATCTAGTTGTAGCCAGAATAACCGTCCATAAGGGAAAAATTTTCACTCCTGGCACATTTATCAATGATCTTGTCGATAAAAGGAGTGGGGTAATTGTCCTTAGGACATGCTCGATTGATATCACGGTAATCGGTCCCTTGTTTCTTATTAACGAGAACAGTATTTGAGACCCAATCTGTAAAAGGATAGGATAAATATAACCAGCTTTGAGAAGCTTTTTAACTTCACCCTTAGGGCAACTACCTTTCTCGGGTGCATAAGATTAAGCCGTTAAGAACAAGCTTCGAATCTAGATAGGTGGGAATTTCGTGCACAAGATACTCGAATCGATGCCAAACATCTCTTCATATGACCACGCGAAGACATCGCGTAATTCTTGAAAAATCTCAGTGTAGATCTTGATCTCATCAGGAGAACAAGATGCACCGATATGAACATTCTCAACAATTTATGGTTTGTCAAAGATGTCGATCAAAATGTTTGGAGTAATATTTCACATGTTCCCTTCGAAAAAAACTTCATGAATCAAGATCGGATTTTTAAATGGGTCAATCGGTACATATGAAGCATGGGATTTTAGACAGGCGAAGATGTCACCTGGGATTGGGAGAAATGAAAATGATGATGTCCATCATCCCATGGAGTTTCTTTGAGAGACATTACCTCCATGAGGCTCAAAAAGGCCCTTGAGAAACAAAAAGAAGAAGAAGATGCCCTTCTCCAATCTACCCCTCTCACTACATTGTTTGAACAAGAGATAGAGAAAAATGGGGAAGCATGGCTTGAGAGAGTAAATTATGACTCGGAGAAGAAATTGGCGAAGGCAAATAGGGACTTGGATCTTCAACAGAGGATGACCGAGCATTATAAAAAGCGCAATCAGTTTGCCCTGCGGAAATTGAAGGTTGCTCAGGAAAAACTCAAGGAGGCTAAAGGGAAGCGCCAAGCACCAAAATTGAGGAAAGACACCTCAAGGCTCCAAATTTTGGCCTCAGCTTCACAACAGGTTTTTGAAAACCCTTCAGGGTAATGCTCGCCAAGTTTGGGCGAATTTTGACAAATTTTGGTTTTTTGTCATTTTTGGGTTTTTGGCCAAAATTCATGGGCATCGCCATTTCAGTTCGGGGCATCCTCAAAGGATGAAAATGGTATCATTGGATGCCTTAATTTCAAGGGCACATACTCAGAGATTTTTAGAACAATTGAAAATCATTTTCTCCCCCAAAATGGCGAAAACACTTGCTTTTTCTACACTGCCCCGTTTATCAGCAATGCCTATTTTTTTTGTTTTTTTACACACAGGTTTGTTTTTGGAGGACTTATAGTGGTCAGTTGGGATAAAACTAAACATTTTTATAAATTAGACACTCAGAGCTTTCCAACAAGCCATCATGGGCCTCGTTTCGACATCGGGAAGGCCTCCAAAAGCTGCCGGCAAGTCAGGGGACCTTTTGCTGATGTATTTTTTTAGTATTTTTGTAAAAATTGAACCTTTCAAAAGTGACTTTTATTCATGTGCGTTTAGCTATTTTTGTACACGATAAGTTATGAAAAGTCAATATATTTCCCTTTTTTAGCATTTTTTAGATATTTTGTGCCTTGGGCTTTGCAAAGCCTCAAGGACAAAATCAGATATTTTGGATAGGCCAATGAGATTGCAAGTTGAACTAAGAGGTTTTCCTCACTTTGGCCTATATATTCCAAAGGCTTTCATTGTAAACAAGGTTGAACTTGATGAATAGAAGAAATATATGGTCATATAAGCTTTGGAAGAAAGACTTGTCTCATGCTTTTGGATAGTTTCTTCGATGTTCTTGGATGATAAAAGAGGATTGTTGTTGGATTCCATGACTTGGTAGAATGGTATAGTGTCTCTCTCTCTGTTTTGTTTTCTAGTTTTCATTCATAAATCCATGTTCTTGCTTGCTATAAGACAGTAGAGAACAATTTGAGATATGCCCTTGGAGGCACCTCAAATTTCCTGTTTCTTTATAGTTTCCATGTTTTCTTCATTCTTAGTCATATTAAAGAATCCTTGATTGCTCTTTAATAACTGAAGAATATTGTTTGCTTGTTTTATTTGTGGTTTTATGCATGCTAAGTATGATTTACAGTACGCCCTGCTTACTCATGGCAAGCCATAGCTCCACCTATGAAACCTCTCTTTGATTGATTAGATTGTCATTTGTTGAACCAAGGAGGTCTTGTATTGATCTTGCCCTTTGCCTAAAACTATGCAATCTTGTTTTCAAAGTGCCCAATAGCTTGAAGTACTATGTTTAGGCATTCCAACATAGTGATTTGAGTTGTTTTTCTGTCTTAAATGTATTTCACCAAGGTTTGATAGCCATTTCCTAAAGTTAGAGAGTTATATATCTCTATGCATGGCTTGAATGTTTATTTCTATGCATTGATTAGCTTATAGTTACATTTCTCATGATTAATGGTTTTCCCTACCATGTTTATGTCAGCTATTAAACTAGTTACACTTGAAATCCTTTGTTATTCACAAACTTCATGTCCATCTCACTCCATTTTGCCCAAAGATCCATTTTTACCTCGAATCAAATCAACCCTTCAACAACCTTGTATCACCATCTGAAAGCTTTCTTGACTTTTTCGACCCCATAGCCAGTTGATCTGACATCTTTTTACCTATCTTATGTCTTTGATCATTTCATCCCTCACAACCTAAAAACCAAAACCAAAAACCTACTTCATAACTAGTCTAAAATCAGAACACAATAAGCAAACACACAGATAGAGAGAGCCCTCTCTGAGTCCAGGAAGGCTAGGTCCTTGGGCTCCAAAGATTGGTTTGATGTTACACTGTCATTTGGCTTGCCAATCAGCCAAATCACGGGACCCTAACAGAAACAGAGCAATTGCATACTTTTTATACACTAAATGTCCCACCAACAAAACAGAAGTCAAAGGTGGTCAAACCTGCAAAACAAAAACAAGTTGTGAGTAAACAAGGAACCAAAAGGATGACAAGGAGCCAAACTGTGGCCTTAGAAGAGAAAAAAAATGGTTCTAGAAGAAAAAGCAGTAGCTAAAGGAAATCTAGAAGACATATTACATGTCATTGACATAGAAGAAACTCCTACAGTCTAGGCTGAGGACATAGAGGAAGGTGGACAGAAGTTAGAAAAGGCCAAATCTGCAAATAAATTAGAATTTGAAGGAGAAGATGCAGGTTTCATATTTCTAGCAAGAAAGCCTATGACAAGGCATGCTAGAAAGCTATTAGAGAGTAGTCAAGAGGTTCATCCACCTACTGACACAGTCTAACCACCACAAGAGATCATTGACCTTTCATCACCCGCAGAGAAAGATACAATTAGCAAATCAAAGAAATGAAAAAAGAAGGTGATGGAAAAAACAGAGTTTCAACTTCTTGAAGAACAATTGAAGTTGGCCCATCATGAAATTTTTTATGAAAAAATAAGCAAGGAAACACATTGTAGAGAATATTTAGTTTGAAAAGATGAAGGCAATTTGGGAAGAGCAAGTTAGTAATGTTTCCAAGACTTTGGATAATACACAACAACTTATCAAATGGACCATTCCATTGAGGAAAGAGGCCAAACATCTCAGGAGGATGAAAATACATTTGAAAGCCACCAACAGGTAGTTGAAAGATCAGGTTAAGGACCTCCAGGAACAGCTTGAACTAATTCATGAGGAGTTGGAGAAAAAAGGCCTAAAAATGAAAGTGCTTGAAGAGCCAATAGCTCAACCCATCATAAATGAGGAAGAAATAACTCAAGAATCATAGTGTGAGCCGGCTTATGATATTAAAGGCTAATGGAATGTTAGAATCAAGGTTTTAGCACTTAGAAGGTATATTTTTCAAACAACACAAAATTCTGAAATTTTGACTTTTTTCAGCAGTTTCTTTGCGTGCCTGGGCTTGAAGAACAAAAAAACGCTATGAAACTACTATAGCTTTCTTTTTGTTAATTGAACCAGTTTTGGGAGCTTTCAAGAGGTGAAATTTTTATGGGAGATGTATTAAGGCAGAATGAACACCATGTAGAAGGAAAGAACTAAAAACATTGATGGCAAATGGCATTTTGCAGCGCTATGAAACTATCTTACTTTCATAGCTTACTATGTTGGAGCTTTTTAAGCAGGTTTTTGGGCATCTTTGGACAGCTGGATATTATCCAAGTGTTAAAGGACCATGACAGTAGTTATTCAACACTTAAAGATCATGAAATGAAGAAAAAATACTAGCCAAAGCATTCGTTGAAGATGAAGACCAAATTTCCTAAAAAATGGGGTTTGTTTCCAGGTTAGAGGAGGTCTATTAAGAGGTCATATAGTGATGAGTCCCATCATCCCTATTCAAATATGTGAAAGCATATTTTTCAAAGATGTAATTGTTGTTAGAGATAAGATTGTTAAATGTAATAATGAACAGTTTGAGTCCTATTAGGAAATGGACTGTCAATTAGGATAACTGTCAATTTCTCATTAAATAGATGTTTTATGGCTATGCAAGGTGTCATTAGGAAAAATTTGATGAATCTAGCGACAAGGCAGATCATCTCATGATTTAACAAGTCTATTAAAGGGAAAAGTGTTGAATTTTTCAAGGGTTGGAGATTTTTTGGGAAAACTGTAGCTTTATGTAATTTGACTATTTCAGTAATACAGAGACTTGTTTCTTGACCAACCTAAGATTCTGATTTAGTTTTTAGTGCTTGCCTATCTTATCTATATCTTTTATGTGTATCATTTGCAGTGGTTTTCATCTTTAATACTCAGAATTCATTCATGTAATGCTCTGACTTCCTTTATAGATGAATTGACTATGTATTATCTTGTTTCATGTGTGTGTACTACTGCTAAAAACTCCTACCTGCCTTAGCTTCCATGTCAAGTGAACTCACTGCTGAATCACTAAAAGTGTTTACTCCATAAACCCAATTTTTGCATATTGATACTATTTTCAACCTACACTCATCATAGGCAAGTTGTTTTCCAAGTAGAGTTAGCCATCTAAATACATTTTTATTCAATATCATTAACCCTTTGAGAGATCCCTCTTAGACTGAAGAGGCTAAGCTTCAGTCACAAGATTGTTTTGAAACAGTTACATGAGTGATCTGAAAATGGAAGTACTTGAAAATGTGTGCAAGGTATCCATTTCCATTAATTAAATGTGTGCAAAATTCTCCAAGTCCGGCTGATTAAACAAAGTGTTTTTGGTAACTGTTTATGAGTTTATGTGTGAGGGAAAGTTACTTTAATTTGTTGTTTAACATATTAAATCAGAAATATATAGCAATATAACTTCAGCATAACATGACACAAATGTTTGGTGAGCAGTTCACCCCTCCTGGACTACGTCTGCTGGATCAAGCCTCCCAAAATGAGCTTTTCCTCTTGTATTAAAATGCTCCAAAATGCTAATACAAGTTTAAAAGTGTCTCAATAGACAAATATTAATGCAAATACTGATTCAGAAGACATGAAAAAGCTAAGAATGCCTTTCCAAATTCACTAAACAGTGAAGAATTACAATAAACAGTGACTGCTTCAATAAGGCCCTGATGGCTCTCTGAACTCATCTAAAGCTTTTTGGGCTGTAGAAGTCCTCAAAAATATCTGAAACCTCTTCCATTAGGTTCAGAAGGTTGAAATTAGCTAAAAATGATCTTTGGTTCACCTCAAACAGAGAGGTACAACTCAAAACAGCTCCAACTCCAAAATGGCCCTAGTGGTCCTGAAAACTCTCCTGTATCTTTTTGGGCTCTGAAAGTCTTCAAATAGTTCTGAAACCTCTTCCATTAGGTTCAGAACGTGGGAAATAGCTGAAAATGGTCTTTGGTTCACCTCAAACAGAGAGGTACAACCCAATACAACTCCATTTTCCAAATGGCCCTAATGGCTCAAAAAGCTTCCCTGAAGCTAAAATGGTTATAGAACACCTCTAATACCTTTGGAACTTGTCCCAATGGCTCTAGAATGCTGAAAATAGTTGAAAATTAATTTTGGTTCACTTCAAATGGTTAAGCATAGCCCAAAACAGCTCCAACTCCCTCTTGGCCCTAAAGGCTCTCAAATGCTTCCCTAAAGAAAAAGGGGTTGAAGATCAACTCCAATGGCTCTGAAACATGTTCCAATAATCCTCTGAATACCCAAAATTAAAAAAAAAAAAAATCGTCCAAAAAGGTTCTCCCTTGGAGAAGTTATGGCCAAAACCATTTTTGTCCAATCTGCCCTTGAAAACCTCCACTAATTATGGAGAAACTGGAGTTAACCCCTCCAAAAAGGCGGAAATTCGAAAAATAGTGGAATCTACTCCAAATTCGTTGGCGGTTAATAAAAGTAGCATTAAATGTTGGACCACGTTCACATGCACAATAAGCGCTAACCAGTTAACAAACCACGCATCAAACTAACTCCGAACTTTAATAAACCGTGGCATATAATATAACGTTTAAGTAGCAAACGTGGCCACATGACCTATCACCGTGACCGTCGGTGGTTAAGATTTAAAGCCATAGCCCTTGGTCTATGTGGTATGGTCACGTGGTGGTGGGGGCTGACCCCCTTTGCCGCCCAATGAAATGTTTTTCAAACTTCAAATATAACCCGCCACCATTCTATATTAAGAACCAATCGTATGGTCTAACGATAAAGCGCTTGTGTTGTTTGGCATGTGGTCCAGGGTTAGAATATGGTAAAGTCACAAAATATTTTTGCACCGCCGAAATTTCCACAGGCCAGGGGCCACGTGGCGGCCTTCAGGCCTGCCACTTGGTAGCCCATGATTGGCCAAAAAATCGCAAAGTCAAACCACCGTTCAATCCAGCGCTACCACTTGTCACTGTAGGATTGGTCCAGGTGGAATATTTCAGGGAATATTTTGAAGAATATTCCAAGAATATTCCTTCTAATATTCCTTTTTTAATTTTTCAAATTTGGAAGTCAAACCTGGTTAAACTGGTCTTTGCATGAAAATGTGAATTTCAAACTTGAATAACTTTCACATACAGTGTCAGATTTGAGTGTCGTGTGCGACTACAGGATCGTATCGCCGACGCCTATCCGGTCATTCAAGTTGCAAGTGATTTTGAATACTTTTAATTTTGAGCTTTTTCCATAGCTCGGACTTGAGCTCCTGATCACACCTCCCAAATGAGAAGCTTTTGGACCCCAAAAGCTCACTGAAATGATGAAACTGAACTGTCGTACAAAAAATGAGATAATAACAACATCCTCTTCTCTTCAGCCTCCAAAAAACTTTCCTGACTTGCCAACTGTCCTCATGGCGAATTTTTGTTGAATGAGCCATGTACTTGTGCCAAATCCCGACCAAGTTTTCTCGCCATACAAATCTGCCATTATGAAACCAGCAATGACCCTTGCTGAAATTTGTGCCCTCTTTGCTTGCATGCCTTTCCATCTCATGGAATCTTGCACTGCTTTGCACCGACACTTCATTCTCTACACCAATCTACATCAAAGGCACCTTGTGCAACATACGACATCAACAACAAGTTGACAATGAAATGTGTTATACAATTGACACAACCATCAATGTAAAAATTGTGCCACAATCAACACAAGTCGATAATGATATGTAACACAATCGACACAAGTCGAAAATCATGTGTAACACAATGGACACAAGTCGATAAACAACAAGATACATCTTGACAAACACGTGTATGTATCATGTACAATGAACTATATATAGTTTGTTATTTACACATATAACCTTATGTACATGTGCAACTTCAACTCTTTTTTTCAAATACCAACAAGTACTTCATCCCAAAAACATGTGGGCGAATAAGAGCTGAACTAAAAGACATTGCTGCAATATAAGTGAGTATCATACTCATCTTTTACACCTCCATGGTGAAACTTTGCAACAACAAAGAAGTTCCTTCAACTGAAACTGCTTTTACATGCAATCTTGCATCAAACTTTTCAACTGAAATACATGCATACCAATCTGAAATTTGCATGTACAAAATGAGTAATGACTTACTGCATTAAGAATTTAATCCACTTCCTACCAAGCCAACTCCATGGCGTCTTTTCCTGCAGCAGCAACAGTTCTTCATTTGAATCTTTCATTTCCACATCGATAATGGAATCCATAGATCCACTTGTGCCATTCTTTTTGTCATCTAGCTGCATGTGCTTTGAATGAATTGTTGGATGCAAATTCCAACAATGAGAGACATCATGTCCCTTCCTTTGACAAAATGTGCAACTCTTAAACAATTTCTGAGAAATTTTTCTTTGCCTCTTCTGCTTCCTGTGTGCTTTCTTTTTCAACCAACAACTTGAAGCAACATGGTTAATTCCACCACAAAATGTGCAACAAAAACTTATTTCATTTGAACAAGAAAAATTATCATTATCTACTTAAACATAATCAAATTGATCATGTGAATAATTATACCTCTTTTGCTGCATGGAATGTCCATCCTTTTTGTCTTCGAAAGACGATGAACTAGTAGAGGAGACAACTTTCTTTTTCAGACTTACATCACAGTTCTTGTCTTGAAAACTGTTTGAACTTGAAGGCTCTCCATAAGCGGCATGTTTACCCTCTACTTGCTGCAATTATGGCTTAAAACAATGGCAATCATTCTTAAAAAAATTTTGACATATGTGAATTTTAGAACTTAGAATAAAGGTTCTCTTTAAATTTGCATCACATGCATTCAAGGATTTGAATTCTTCGCCATTAAACTGCACATAACCAAGACCAACATTCTTGGGTCACTCCAGAACCGAAATAGGGTCAACCATGCCTTGTGCATGATTTCCCAAACCTTTTCCTTCATGATAGCCCATCTTAAACATTATTTTGGACTCGATACCCCTTGTATGCTTTTCAAAAGAACCAACACACTTTTCAATTGACGAAATTGAAGACAAGTTGGAATGGTTTACCTCTTCCTCACGCTTGTTCTTAGACAAAGCTTCTTGAGCTTGAAGGAGTTGTTTCTCCATGTCATGCAACCTTTGGAGAATTGCTTCCTTTTCTTCTTCATGGCTAACAATTGTGCATGAAGCTTAACAATTTCTCTTTGATCCTCAATTAGAATCTGCACCATCTCCTTCACCTTAATGAACTCATTCTTCATGTCATCATTGAAGAATATCGTGAAGGAGGAAACTTCACTTGTAGAAGAAGTTGACATTATGTAAATGGTAAATTTAACAAAAGGAACTTCCAAAGAAAAGTTCTCAAAGCTTTCCAACAAATGACAAGATTTTAACCAAATGTCAGTAAAGACCCCTTCTTATTCAAGCAGCCATAAAACACAAACTCCAATAGCTTTTGTAGCAAACACTAATCAAGTGATATTTTTTTCCAAATATAATCTTGAGGTACTTTGGGGTAAGGAAATAGCCTACAATTCTTTTTTCCTTTCCAAGACTTAGCTAACATCAGCTATCTTTTCAACTCAAGAAAACACCTTTACATTGTTTTAACACCTTTTGCACAAAAACAAATGCTCAACCTAAGCTCAACCTATGCTTAACCCAAGCTCTGATACCATCTAATCTGAAAATGGAAGTACTTGAAAATATGTGCAAGGTATCCATTTCCATTAATTAAATGTGTGCAAAATTCTCCAAGTCCGGCTAATTAAACAAAGTGTTTTTGGTAACTGTTTATGAGTTTATGTTTGAGGGAAAGTTACTTTAATTTCTTGTTTAACATATTAAATCAGAAATATATAGCAAGATAACTTCAGCATAACATGACACAAATGTTTGGTGAGCAGGTCACCCCTCCTGGGCTATGTCTGCTGGATCAAGCCTCCTAAAATGAGCTTGTCCTCTTGTATTAAAATGATCCAAAATGCTAATACAAGTTTAAAAGTGTCTCAATAGAAAAATATGAATGCAAATATTGATTCAGAAGACATGAAAAAGCTAAGAATGTCTTTCCAAATTCACTAAACAGTGAAGAATTACCATAAACAGTGACTTCTTCAATAAGGCCCTAATGGCTCTCTGAACTCCTTTGAAGCTTTTCGGGCTGTAGAAGTCCTCAAACAGATCTAAAACCTTTTCCATTAGGTTCAGAAGGTCTAAATTAGCTGAAAATGATCTTTGTTTCACCTCAAACAGAGAGATACAACTCAAAACAGCTCCAACTCCAAAATGGCCCTAGTGGCATTGAAAACTCTCCTGTAGCTTTTTGGGATCTGAAAGTCTTCAAAAAGTTCTGAAACTTCTTCCATTAGGTTTATAAGGTGGAAAATAGTTGAAAATGGTCTTTGTTTTACCTCAAACAGAGAGGTACAACCCAATACAGCTCCATTTCCAAAATGGCCCTTGCTCAAAAAGCTTCCCTGAAGCTAGCATGGCTATAGAACACCTCTACTACCTCTAGAACATGTCCCACTAGCTCTAGAATGCTTTAAATATTCAAAAATAACTTTTGGTTCACTTCAAATGGTTAAGCATAGCCCAAAACAGCTCCAACTCCCTCTTGGCCCTGATGGCTCTCAAATGCTTCCCTGAAGCAAAAGGGGCTAAATATCAACTCCAATGGCTCTAAAACCTATTCCAATTGATCCAAAATCCTTTCGATACCCGAAATAAAAAAAAAAATTTGTCCAAAAAGGTTCTCCCTTAGAGAAGTTATGGCCAAAACCATTTTTTCCCAATCTGCCCTTGAAAACATCCATGAATTGTGGAGAAACTGGAGTTAACCCCTCCAAAAAGGCAAAATTTCCAAAAATAGTGGAATCCGCTCCAAATTCTTCGGCAGTTAATAAAAGTGGCATTAAATTTTGGACCGCATTCACATGCGCAATAAGCGCTAGCCGTTTTGGTTAACAAACCATGCATCAAACTAACTCCGAACTTTAATAATTCGTGGCATATAATATAACGTTTAAGTAGCAAACGTGGCCACATGAACTACCACCATGACCTTCGGCAGTTAAGAGTTAAAGCCATAGCCCTTGGTCTATGTGGTATGGTCACGTGGTGGCGGGGGCTGGCCCCCTTTGCCGCCCAATGAAACGTTTTTCAAACTTCAAATACAACCCGCCACCATTGTATATTAAGAACCAATCGTATGGTCCAACAGTAAAGTGCTTGTGTTTTTTGGCATGTGTTCTGGGGTTCGAATCCGGTAAAGTCACAAAATATTTTTACACCGCCGAAATTTCCACAAGCTAGGGGCCACATGGCGGCCTCTGGGCCTGCCACGTGGCAGCCCATGATTGGCCAAAAAATCACAAAGTCAAACCACTGTTCAATCCAGCGCTGCCACTTGTCACTGCAGGATTGGTCCAGGTGGAATATTCCAGGGAATATTCCTTTTTTAATTGTTCAAATTTGGAAGTCAAACCTGGTCAAACTGGTATTTGCATGAAATTATGAATTTTCAAACTTGAATAACTTTCACATACAGTGTCGGATTTGAGTGTCGTTCATGGCTACAGGATTGTATCGCCGAGGCCTATCCGGTCGTTTAGGTTACAAGTGATTTTGAACACTTTTAATTTTGAGCTTTTTCCATAGCTCGGACTTGAGCTCCTAATCAATGAGATTATCTGATTAGCAGGCTATCTGGTGCAATTTTGTGATAAAATTTTGGTGCGTGTGTCGGGAGCCTGAAGATTACACTTTATTTAAATTTTGAAGCTGAACTTCTGAAGGTAGCAAGAGCTCAGGAAGTTGTTCGAGGCTGCATCTACCTTGGTGACTCCATTCAATATTCATATGATTAAAGGTGGCTTCGAGAAGGAGATACACGAGGATTAATATTGACCCAAATCCACCTACAAATGTGGGAAATCCAAACACCATCTCCAGAGGCAGTCAAGCCATTTCTGCAATATCAGGTACTCCATTACATACAAAATCCTTGTCCTATAAAGTTTTAAGAAGTCCTGAAGACAAAATATTTGATGATAAAATTCAGGAAGTCTTGTTTAGGTCTGAAAGTGAAAAAGAATTAACTGAAATTGTCGTAGACCTACATAAGAGAGGTATTGATACCTCAGCCTTAGTGACACAAAAGGATAAAGAATAGTTTTGGGAAGCAGTCACTTCAGAGTTACTATTAGAAAAGAGTCTTTGAATAGGTTGAAGGAGCTTGACCCTTTTGAAATTTTTCTAAGAAGTAAAATTGGTGTTCCTCTTCCTGATTGGAGTTAAATTGTCACTGGACAACAAAGACCAAACATTCCTCCTCCTAACAATTCCTCTTCCTCTACTACTGTTGTCCCTAAAAATACCACAGTCCCATTCATCATGGCAGGAAATGTGCCTCCTCTACCTGCTGCACCTGCTAGGTATAACCCTCTTGTTCTTCCAGTTTTCCTACATGTCCTTCCTAGCAAATACTATGTTAGAATCAAAACTTGGGGAAGTGATGAAGAGATTACAACTAAAGAGCATGTAGACCAGTTTAATGACTTTATAGACAAGGAGGAGGTTAACCATGAGGATGTCAAGATGAGATTATTTGCTCAGAGCTTTATTGGTGAAGTTAGGAAGTGGTTCAAAGCCCTTGCTGTAGGAAGCATTCATAATTGGAATGAACTTGAAGATACATTTTTGAGGAAATGGGGAAATAGAACCAACCTTGTACAAGCCCTCACTGAATACAATAGTTTGAGAAGAGTTGTTGATGAAACTATTCAAAAATTTTCAAAAAGATTTAACAAAGTTTTCCCTGCCCATTTAAAACCTCCACAAACCTTAGCTCAAATGAGATATGTTGAAGCTTTTGATTATGAATTTTCTATACTTCTGAGAGAGAGAAAACCCCCTTCACTTGCTGAAATGAAGAAGGATGTAGTGAAGGTGGAGGTCAATATGATAGCAACAAAAAAGTCCAAGATTGGTAAGCCTAAGTTGAAAGAATAAGATAAGCCTTCTACCTCTGATGAAAAATTTGATTCCATGATGGAGACAATGGAAAAATTTATGGATAGGCTTGCCCTTGGGAATGCCTCTGATCCTCCTACACAACATGAGCCTTAGTTTAGAAATCCTCAATTCAGAAGACCTCAAAACTAGCAAAGGCCAAGGGAAAACAAAAATCAACAGTCCAACCCTCTAGTGAGACCTCCTTTTTAGCAGAACTTAGTTGATGAAGATGATGAACCTGAAATTCTAGAAGAGTCCATTGATTATCTAGATGAAGACATGTATGGAAAATTCTTGACCAAGGAGGAATATGATGAATCAGACCATGAAGTAAACAAGGGTGACGAACCATTTGATTATTTTAATGGATATCAACATGGAATATTTGAGATGTGGAAACAATAAAACCTCAGAAATAGAAATGTGCCAATCACTGCAAATAAAACACAACCTAAGAAATATATCCCTAAAGATGTTGAGGTTAATAAAGATAAACCACCTCCTCCTCCTATCAAAGAAACTGAAAAAAACTGCTTCTATTTTCAGTTTGGAGAGTGAAATTTCTAAGATCAAAATACCAGTACCTTTTGGAGAAATTAAGGTAAATGAATAAAAAAAGTAAGATTGTGAAAATGTTGAATTCACAACCAGGAGCTGCTGATATCTTAAATATTCAAGAAGATCATCCAACCATATACTTGGGTCCAAGGTTAGAAGATGAGCCGAATGAGGAGGTGCCTCCTTTTTATGTTAGCCTTAGTATTCATGACATGCCATTGCATAATGCCATGTTGGATTCAGGAGCCTCTCACAATCTTATGCCAAAAGTAATCATGGAGAGGATGGGATTGGAAATTACTAGACCATATAAGGATTTACTTTCCTTTGATTCAAAACGAGTTCAATGCATTGGTTTGATTAAAGATGTTGTTGTTGGTCTTACACAAGTCCCTACCAAGACAGTGGTCGTGGACATTGTGGTAGCAGGTATTCCACAAAATTTTGGCATGATATTATCAAGGTCATAGGCAACAAAAATCAAAGGTAGAATGCAGATGGACCTAACTTATGCCACCATTCCTGTTTTTGGTGAGCAAAGGAGACTTTATAGAGAAACAAGAATGGCTTACATGGTAAGTAGTAAAGGTAAACCTCAAAACTTTCCAATTTATGCTCTTTTACTGAACTTGGATCTACTATTCTTTTCAATGAGTTGACCGATGAAGCAAAGGATGAAAAGAAGGCAAAAAATCAGCAATCTGTAATTCAGCAGACATAAAATCAGCAAACAGAAAGCCAACAAATTATTGGGGAGAAAGCGGAAGATTGGTGGTTGTTGCATTTTGATGGATCAGTAGGGAGAGAGGGAGCAGGAGTAGGAATTTGGATCATAATTTCATATGATAAAAGTAAGTTCTTTTCTTACAAACTGAATTTTGATTGCACAAATAACATGGCTAAGTATGAATCTTTGATTTTGGACTTATAAATTTTGAAAAGAATGGGTGCTCAAAATATTTCTGTTTGTGGAGATTCTGAATTAGTCATTAAACAAGTTGAAGGTGTGTATCAAACAAAGGATGTGATAATGAGGGCATACAAAAATTTAGCCATGGACATGTTGGAAAACTTCCAAGAACATCCATTCATTATTAAGACTAGGGATCAAAACTCCATTGCTGACTCCCTAGCTCTCTCTGAAAGTCTTTTCATCATTCCCATACATTCCACTGAAAAATATGAGGTTGAGGTTCACCATAGAATAGCTATCTCTTATAACATTGTCCATTGGCAAGTCTTTGAGGATGACCAACAAGTAAAGAACTTTATTGAGCTGAAAGAAAAATTTGAAAATATACAAGTAGATCAGCAAAACATGCTTGTTGAATCTAAGGGAAATTATGAAGTTTTACAGCTGAAGAATAAGTCTATACCCAAAGGCCTCATGCCCCTTGAGAAGCTTTTTGATCATAATGATGTGTTCAATTCTCCTAGGATACAAGTTGATGATGAAGAGGTAGAGAGTTGTAACCTTGGTACAGTAGCTATGCCAAAAATGATTAAACTTTCAAAGTTTCTTTCAATTGATATGAAGCACAAATATATTGAGATGATGAAAAGGTTCATAGATGTTTTTTCTTGGAGTTATGTTGATTTGAAGAAGTATGATCCTACTATCATTCAGCATACCATTCCCATTAAAGAAAATGAAAAGACTTTCAAGCAGAAATTGAGGAGGATTAATCCACTTCTCATGCCTCTGATTGAGAAGGAAATCAAGTAAATATTTGATGCCAGAATCATTGTTCCAATTAGATTCTCAAAGTGGCTTACAAAATTGGTTCCAGTCAGAAAAAAGAGTGGAGAAATTAGAATATGCATTGACTTCAGAAACTTGAATAAAGCCTCTCTGAAGGACAACTACCCTCTCCCAAATATGGATCAAATTTTGGAGAACATTGTTGGTTCCCAAAGGATGTCTATGCTTGATGTTTTTTCAGGGTACAATCAGATACTTGTGCATTCAGAAGATCGAGAAAAAACAACCTTTACCACACCATGGGGCACATTCCTGTATGCCAAAATTCCCTTTGGTCTGATGAATGCAGGAGCTACCTTTCAGAGAGCAATGGACATTGCTTTTGCTGAAGAGAAGGACAAGATGGTGGTTGTCTATTTATATGAAATAAAAGTTTTCTCAAGGAGGGAAGATAACGGGGCTCATCTCTATGTGAAAATATTTAACTAAAACCCACTCCACCATGTCAGCCTGCGGAAAGATAAGGGTGAACCACCCCCTGTTCATCATGAGGACCCCAGGAAGCATAGGTAGGGATTTTCCCCAAATTTCAATAGTCCAGACCTTGAGTCTGGCACTGGTATTACTTCTACAGCAGACCCTGTGCACCAAGACAGTCTTAGATTTATGCACCACCTCCTCCATAATCATTTGTTGAGTAAAGTAGAGATCCTTCTTATATCGACTTCGCGTGCACCTATGCTTCCTTTTACCACAGTGGGGTGGTCTATATGGCGAAGTTTGAACTGGTTCATCCGCCTCTTTAGAGTCTAATGATCTCATTCTGCCCTAAGTATGTGCTGGGAGCGGAATGCCTTCGAAGCATCCCGAGGTGATTTTCGAGACTGGTATTTCTGAATCCCCCTGAAGTGGAAAAGGGAGAATCTCTCCGTGAAATATCATTCTTTCGATGCCAAGAGGATCATCTCGTGAGAAAGAGAAACCACCAAGCTCGAAAGAATACCCAGTGACATTTAATGGGTCAGTCGTCACCCGAGCTTGCTGCTCCCAAGCCCTTAAAACGGAAGGTGAAGGAATGGAGAAAGCCAGAGCGGTCACATTTTGTAGTAGGGGGACTGAATCCAATGCTGGATCCTGTGGGATCTCCATCTACAGTGGAGGTATAACTTCTGACCCACATTACTTAGCCTCCACGTCCTCATTATCTATGTCCATCGTGTCCTCTAGACCCTCAACACCAGGGTATGAACGCTAGGTGAATATCTGGTTGTGTTCCAATGGGTCTACAGAGTAGTCCACTTCATCATCCTTCATGGTATCAGGCCAACTAAGCACACCAAACCTCCAGGAATACCATTATTCCAACTACCCTATTCTGAGTTCAATAGAGTAAATGGATGCACATAGATGTTCTAGAAAGAGGAGAATCCCTCTGTCACCAACAGAGAAAAAGGCTCCGATGAAAACTCATCCGTCTGAGCAAGCCATAATGGACCCCCCAATATCGAACGATCAGTAGATAGTGCAATAATGGAGGCTCATGAATCTCTCGAGAAGAAAAAACAAAAGAGTAATAACCTGGCCCTGAAATAATGGTAATACCGAGGTTATAGAATAAATTGGTCACCAGGTAATTAGCGCTGCCCTCGGATGAGATTCCAAGTGGTGGCCTGCATAGGAGTCCAAAAACAGAGCCCAAGACTCATGCAAGTTATGCTCGCCGACAATGGGAAAGAAGTCCGCCATAGCCAGGGTTTCACCCGAGCCTTTCCTCTGCCATGGATAGGGTTTCACTGGAGCTCCCCTTCTCCACTTAGTCCCCTTTAAATTTTAATTTCATTTCAAATATTATGTAATATTTTTCTCAATGTTCCAAAGCTACATTTTTAAATAAAAATGTAAAAAAATGCATGGTGGGGTCACTACACCACTACAAAGAGAATTTGATTTCCAAAAGCTTCAAAGGACCATACAAGCATTTCTTTCACTCATTCCATTGGCAATGAGCACTAACTCACTAGAAAAGACTATCTTAGCATAGCAAGCATCGAAGGACACTCTCAAAAGGTGATTGGCACCCTCTCCAGGAAACCATGCTGCGTTTTTTACCCTTCACTATGTTTTCCCTTCTAGAGGCAAAAAATTCATTTTCAAGGGTTTTCAGTGGCAACTGAAGGTTCCATCTGTTTTTTGACAAGTAATTTGAAGTTCTTTCCACTTTCTATCAGCATTTATTTCATTGTTTCAGTGGTGAAACCCTCCCACAGTCCCCACACTACATTTTTGGTGGGTGAGCTCCATAGTTTGAGTTGCAAGAAAAAATACCTAATTCACTACATATTCTACCCTTCCCCACACCCAACTACATATCCCACATCCCTCTCACCCTCATTTCCCTAACCCCTACACCTAACCCTAGCTCCTACGTTGCATTTTTGGGAAGTTTTAGGGTTAGGACTATGTTTTAATTCTCTACACTAATCCCTACACTATTTTTGTCATTCCCCACCTCCCTAAGCTTCCTAATACACCTTTATACCTCCCAAAATTTTCCTACCTACATATCTACTCCCTAATCCCTTCATCCCCTCACCTAATTCCCCTTTCTTTCACTAGATTTTTACTTTGCAATTGTAAACACTAGAGGGAGGGAAGAAACCATACAACAAAGGAGGACAAGTGTCAAGGTTTTAGCCACTTAAAATTTAGGATTTGATGTCTTCATCATTGGCCAAACAATTTTTTCAAAATGTAGGTGTTTAGGGTTTTGTGAGCCAATCCAAAAATTGGGATATCATGCCAAGTTAACAAGCTTGTCTGCCACAAACCTTAGGAGATATAAGGTCACCATTGCAAGAGTGAGATTTACAATTTCAGCCGAGGCCATAGCCACGGCTACAGGGATACCAAATAATGGATAAAATTGGTTCAAGAACTTAGACTTGGACGTTCAAAATTATAGAGCTTTCATTAGAAGTCATTATAAACATGCCATAAAGAAAATTTTTCCTTCTAGACATTTTCTTGACAAGTTTGCTCCATTGAAAAAGGCCATAATGAGGTATTTCACGTGAGGCTAGATTCTTAATGTTTTACAAATATCATGTCAGATTTTTAATGCATTTCACAGGTGAAAAAACTCTCAACCTACCCTACTATCACCAAGCTAGTATTTTCCACCATGGCCTCATCAAAATCATTGTCTTAAACCAAATTACATAGATGAAAATATCTTGGGAGGCATTCATTTAGTCCACTGTATTTTTACCCCCTCTTTGTCATCCTACTAGCCAAAGTACACCATCAGCACCAACCAAGACAAGGTAGGTTGGCTCATCTATCAAAGAGGAAATAGGCTTTTGTTTGCTCCAAACATTTTTGAAAGGGCCAAGCCTACATCAGCTGAACATGGATCGGCATCACACCATGAAGCACCTCTGCAAGATGAGGAGCCATTCCATCTTGACACTGACATGGAAGATTTGGAGGTGAATGAAGAGAACAAAACAACAAAGCAGATCATCATGGAGAAGGATGATGATATCATATAACTTAAGGAGAGCTTTTCAAAGACCAAATTTTTGGTTTCATTCTTGTAGCAAGAGAATATGCAATTAAAGGTAAATCAACTACTCTTGAATAAGCCTAAGGTTGATTTGAGCAAAGAAGATGTAAAGGGTAAGGCAGTGGTTGAGATTGAGATTCGGATGATTAGGAAGATCAGGTAAGAAGAAAGAGACCAAGGAAAAGAGGCCTAAAGGGGGCACTTGAGCAACATAAATAAGCATCTCCACCAAGAACTCAAATGACAGTCGATGAGCTCATCTTGGTAGAAATTGAAAAAGACAAGGTAGGATGGCATGATAGAGTGAATTTCCACATGGAAGTGCTTATTAAGAAGGAAAATAGGGAAAAAAAACTTGCAAATACACATGGTCATGAATTACTACACAAGAAATTAGGTGTCTCAGGTAAGAATCAAGTTGTTGAAGAAAAAGCTCAAAGAAACAGTAATGAGGAAAAAAGAGAAGGACAAGTTGGATTTGTTAGATGATGCCTCTCTCATGGCCTAACACATCCTTATTTCACTTCAAGGAGAAATCTTGGAATAATTTTGAGCAAATTATAAAAAATAAATAAATAAATAAATAAAAATAAATGACAAATTTAGAAGTTTTGGGGCATTTTGGAAATTTTGCACAGTTTTTGGTCCAAAAGGGTAGCGAGCCTCATGCTGCGTTTCTTTTGGGGGCATCCAAATGACAAAATTTTTGCATTTCTGGATTAATTTTTACATTTACATCAAATTCAAATATTGGGAGAGCCATTTTAGCACATTCTAGTGGGTTAAAAGGTCAAAAGGATACCAAAACATCACCTTTCTACCTGTTTTTTCAAGGCATGCTACGCTTTTGGAGTAGTTCTGGGATAATTGTGTTTTAGAGGTCTTGGAATAGTAATTTTCAGTTTTTGATGGTTCTATTGATTAGTAGGTAGGCATATATTTCTCCTGCATATTTCAGATCCAAATTTGGAGCATGGGAACTCCTCCAAAAGCCTCTTACACCTGGCACATTGCACTTTCATGTCAATTCGCTATGCTTTTACCTAGAAGCCTATTTTCTCAGGTTTCTTAGTAAAACTCAGTTTTTCTTGATGTAATTACCCATTTATGATGTTGTCATGATGTAATCAATCGTAAATATGCTGGTTAAAGTGAAAATTAGGTAGACTCATGCTTACAAATGCTTTTCAAGGTCAAATGTATCAGTTTTTCTATTGTGAGGAGAGTTTGTTAACCTCCCTAGTCATTAGGTTTTTGTTGAGGAATTCATGTAAGATATTCCTCCACTCTAGGATTCAACCCCTAAGAGAGGGGAAGTATTTTTGGTCTATATGTATGTGTTTCTCATAGAGAAAAAGGGTTGGACATCAGAGGGTGAAACTCTTGTAGCTTGTAATTCATATTTTTATACAGGAAATCAAATGACTAGTTGCAGCTATTATTCAGGAATTATCATGTTGTGAGTTTGTGATATTGTGTTTTCTCTGTTATAGTTTTATATGAATGATATACATGTCTCCTTCCCATATCTTCCTTCTTCAGTGATTTTCCTAAGAGATTTATAAGCAGAATTCTTTCATGCAAGCTTTGTTTTATTGGGAATGTCATTTTATGTAATCTTCCTTCTTGTTTAATGAATTGATGGTGCACATGCTCATTAATATTTTCTTGCTCTTTCAAACCCTACACTACATCGACAAACTCCTAAGCCCATCACAAAAACATAACCATATTTCTCCTCCATATCTCTTACAGTTGTAACCTTTGATACTTTGACCTACTTACATGATTTTCATCCCTGATCTAGCAGAAAAAACCTAAATATTTCAAAACCCTAGAGTTGAGCTATCTAGCCTAAAATCCAGTCTTGCACCAGTTAGATCCTTCATTGTGTTTTTCATAGAGAGATCCCTCTCTGGTTTGGTAGGGCTAGCTACCAAACTAAAATCTTGGTTTGAGGTTACCTATGCTGATATCCTTTTAGCCTTGGGACATTGTGGAGGCTAATATTTCTGGCACCGTTGCTGGGGAGCGAAGTAACAGATCTTGCCTGGGTGTATTATTACATTTTCATCAAATTCTAGGCCTGTGGGTGATAGGATATAGTTTTTTAGAAGGTTGTTTCAAGTTGTAGAAAGCCAAAGTGCAGGAAACAAGTCAACATTGGTTCCTAAATGTCATACACGATCAAATCCTGATCCACGTCTAGCATCTCCTGTTGAAGATCTGGAAAGAATCATAAGAAAACAAAGACCTCAGCATTCATAGATTCAATCAAGCTCATCTACTTTGGTAAGGTCTACATCTTTACCTTCAAAATTGCTTGCACTTGAATATATTCCTTTTGATATGAAGTTTGATTTATCACTGTTTAGATCAAAATCAGAAACATCATGTTCTGGAATTGTATTTGATCCTTTAAGGTTATCTGAAGTAGCATCTCTATCTCAAGTTGTATTCGACTCTTTAAAGCCTGAAACTAGTTTATCGTCTGTAGAATCCAATTCAGAAGCAGATTTGATACGAAGGTTTTGGAGTCAATTTAATAAGCTTCAAAAAACTGGTAAACCATCTTTAATATACCGAAGGCTTTCATATAATATCAGCAGGAGCTCTTGTCTGTTGATCCTCTTTTAGCTTTATCTATTCACACTGTTGTTTCTTCATCATCCACACTTCTTCCTACACAACCACCTCTCATACCAGCACTTCCTTTTATGACTACAAGCTTACCTCCTAGAACAACTATGGCCAAATTTTCTCCATTAGTTTTGTTGGGAAAACTCACTGATTTACCTTAGAATTATGGAAAAAGGCTACATGTTTTTGGTGGAACCACCGAGGTTATATCAAGGAAACACATTGACAAGATCAAAGATTTCATAGATTTAGAAGTAGACAATAATGATGTGAAGATGAGAATTATTGCTCAGAGTTTCTCAGGAGAAGTGAAAAAGTGGTTCATAGCTTTGGCAATTGGTTCAATGCAGAATTCATAGTAGTTAACAGATATTTTCCTTATTAAGTGGGAGGAAAATAAAAATCCACTTCAGATATTGGCCGAGTATAACTCATTGAAAAGGAAGCCTAATGAATTAGTTCAAGACTATACTACCCACGTCAATAAGGTGTATAATTCCATTCCCGTCAATATCAAACCTCCACCTGATTTGGCCTTGTTGCACTATCCAGATGACCTGTACCTTGATATTGCATATCAACTTAGAGAAAGAAACCCTAACTCATTGGAGGAGATGCAGAAAAATGCAGTCAGCGTTGAAGCCAATTTGTTGATCAAGAAATCAAAAAACAAAGTTGAAAAGAGAGTCACAATTAAGGAAGAACCATCATCCTCATCCGAAGACTCAGTTGGATAGTTTGATAATAAATGTGGAGAAGATGGAAGAAAGAATGTCCATTTCAGAAAGGCAGCCAGATAATCAAATTTGGAATCCAAATTTTCGAGGACAGCAACAACAACCACAGTTCAGGATTAAGCAAAGAGAGCAGAGAGCACCAGATTAACAAGCTCAAAAACAAATCCGCACTCCATTATAGCATAACTATGCCCAAGGACCTGAAGATGAAGATGAAATTGTTGAAGAAAACCTTCCCTTTTCAAACTATCAGGGACCTATTTAATTTACAGAGGATGGTGAGTATACCAAAGAAACATATCTGCTAGATTACCATGAATTTTTACTTGCAAATGATGATGGTTTGGCAGTCCAATATGAAGACTATCAAAGGGTGTACCTAAATTCTCTCAGCTCACTGCAAAGAAAGTACAGTTTGAGAAACCGAGATTGTTGTGGAGGTAAATCCCCTCTGCGGACAGAGGCGATCCCTACTAGCCCAGACTGGGTCTAGCAACAATGTTCACGCTATAGTGCAGGTTCCTAATTGCAAATAAACCAACTAGCGATGAAGGCTTACCCGAAATCCAACGTTGTTGCTTGTAGAAGAGGTAGCACTCCCGTTCCTTAGCCCTGGCAGATCACGATCCCCACAATCTCCGTGATGGACACCTGCACATGCGAGAAACAAAACAAACGCAAGCGTAAAACCCAGTAGATGCAACTACATGTCAGTTAGAAAGGACATAACTCATCATTATAGACAACAAAAAGAGTGGAACCATAACCAATAGTCGTTTATTATTAATCAATCAAAGGAAGAATACAACCATAGTTCTGACGCTGAATTCTCCTTCGGACGGTTGCCAGCAGAACATGTCTCGAAAATCCTGTCAAGGATGGGACAAACCTCTCTCTTCGAATCTTGACAATAGTCTCCTTGCTTGAATTTGGCCTTAGGGGAATAATCGAGGCTCTTGCAGCATAAGGCTCTTGAGAATTTGAGAACTTGAAGACTAGATTGCAAAGGAGATGAGCAAGCTTTTATAGATGGAGGAAGGGGAGTTGGGATCCCTATAATCATGGGATTGGCCCTATCATCAAGGAAGCTTCCATGAGAGGTGAAAAACCACTTCCTCTCTATGGAAATCCGTAGCCAAACCTCCCAACTCAAGATAGATATCAGTTCTTGGATCAGTTAGGACGAAACTTCCGCCATTTATTTTTAAAAAACACTCCTTAAATTGGCTGGCGCGAGTGCGACTCTGGGATAGAGCGCCAATTGGCGCGACCTCTTTGAAGGATTTTCCCCATTGGCGCGGGTACTGAACTAGTTACCCGCGCCAATGCAAAAAGGGCCATTTTTAGGGTTTTTCACAAGGAGATGTCTTCAGGGGGATGAAAGTACATGTTCAGGGGAATGCCATGAAAGTATTTTCAAGTTATATTACTGCTCACAGGTCACAAAATAAGCCCTCCAATGTGTGAGACGGGGATTTCAGGGACGATGACAAATTACTGTGTAACAGATGCCCCCTAAAGCATGAGGCCCGAGAGAGAGAGAGGGGTGAAGTGCTTTACGAGAACATGTCCAACTGAAAACTCCGCCGTTGGAAAACCTACGTGAAGAAGTACAACTGATGTCTCAAATACATTATATATATGTGGTATGGGTGCAGCCATCCATAACAGAGTATACAATAATCCAGATCCAAGGCATGGACACAGCCATCCAGTGGGGATCGATAAACAGACTCAGGTATGGTCGCAGCCATCCAGTAAGTGAGTCATGTAAATAATCATAATAATCCACAAATTCGCAGCCTTGATCACAATAGACACAATCCAGGGTCTTGCGCTCCATCTCAATCCGAACACAGTACAAGTCCAAGCATGTGAAGAAATGAGCTGAAGTCGAACATGCAAGAACATTGTCTGATTACCAGCCAATGATGAAAGCTGTTAACAGACGCGAGAGGTACCACCAATAATGACAATGGCCCTCAAGGTACTACAGGTACAATCTACGGAATGTGAATAGTGAGATGGCATCGAACACCCATAGAATCACTCGATCGGAGGCCAATGATGAAAACCTCGCGTCGAATCACCGAAGAACACCGCCATTGAGCATCTGAGGCTCGAGCACCGGAAGGGAGTCTACCGAATCGGATTCTGGATAATGAGAGTACGAAGGTCGACAGTGGCCTTGATCGAAGGTGGGCCATAGTGTTTCCACATCATCGACGCGAGACGAGGAGAACATAGTGTTTTTTTGTGAATCACGATCGGAGGAAAGGTTGTTGAACTTGGAGGTACGACTTCTCTTGAACATATGGACGACACGGCCGGTAGACTTGAAATATTTTGACATCTCAGTTTTGGGGTCATAATGGCAGGCGAAGAAAAGGGGGGAGAGGTCAAAAGGGATTACCCAAACCCACGGAGGCAAGTGAAAAAGAGATGAGATGTTCCCAACCCGACACGAATGCAGACAAGTGCCATGTTCAAGAGCGACATACTGCCGACACGACAACGATTTTGGTCCCATTTTTCCCCACCATTTCTGGCGAGTACCCCAATTATTTTTGATAACAAGCTTGAAGGGGATAGCAAATGCTTGTAATATAAGTCCATCCTTTGGACGAATCCACCCTAGTACATTTAACAAGCCCTAGGAAGGAGTGACTCAAATAGCGTCATCACGACTGAATCCGATGTCATCGGGGTTTAACGATTCTGATAAACGAAGAAATTTGTGTCTTTTCATGTTTAGAGAGTTTGAAAAGACAGAAAAAATTTAAACTTCAATGGTCCCTTTTCGTAAATAGTTCCTTAGATCTGAAAAGGTAGAAAACAATGTCTGAGAAAACCTCCTAGTCGTAATAGGCTAGGGTATTCCTTTTTCGTAAATAATCCATCCCAGCCCGAAAAAGGGGTAAATGTATACTGGGTAGATGTTGTTTCGCAGCCACTTTAACGAGATTGAAATGACAAGGGCCTTGGCAATATTTCCATGTTTAGAGAGTCAGAAAAGAGCTGAAAGATGACTCCAAAATGACTTTTTCGTGTTTTTATCGAGTCCGAAAAAGTATAAAATACAACTCGTTTCATTGTTGAAGTCGCATAGAAACTTGTTGCTGCACACAGAGGCAAGTGTAAAATCCATTTTCGACAAAATATATCAAAATATTAATGAAAATTCCTTTTAAAACCTATTTTATATTTCAAAAAGTTATAAATAGTCTCAAATGGTAAAAACAAAATTAATTTTACTATTTACCTCATTTGGAGAGCAGCAATGGTCCATTTTGTGCAAACCTTCTGATGGCGATTACGACAGATCCGGGCTACCATTCAGATTCTCGTTCATTCCAGGTAAGAGACGGTTCCCTGTACTCCATTTTAATCCATTTTTTCATAATTTTCCATTTCTAATTAGATTTCTGTGGAAGATTTTTGTAATTTTAGGGCTCCGCCCATTGGCGCGGGTATTGGGCATGGACCCACGCCAATGGCCTTTTGTATACAAAGAGCCCGCGCCAACTGGCGCGGCTGTTAAGGAAATAGCCGTGCCAGTGGCGCAGCGCGGTTTTCCGTTTCAAAATTCCAAATAACTAGTGATTTGAATGGATTTCCAAGTATACCAGAGATCTAATCAAGGGTTTTTGACCATGTTGATGAAGGCAACCGAGTACAATGGTGATCGAATGGAAAGAGAGGGAGTATGGGGAAGGGGACGAACTAGCCATGGAGAATGAAACTTGTATGAATCCTCTCAAGAACTTTGGGCTTAAAAGGTTCTTCCTCACACCTTGCTTACGAACTCAACCTGAGCTTCTACAATACCTGATCAGTATTTGGGATGAAAATGAACAAGTTTTCAAGCTGCGGGATCAAGTATTAGAACTAGAGGTTTCTGATGTATACTTCATAACCGGACTATCGCAAAGAGGTCCAGTGCCTATATTGACAAGGAGCAGACCATCAAGTGAAAATATGGAGCAGGCAATGGAAAGGGTGTGCCCAAGGGCACGAACCGGATCAGGAAGCGGGAAGGTAGACATTCACACTGTCGAGGATCTAGCACTCAGAGTAGTGCTACACACCATTACACGAGCTTCAGAATCGCAAGCTCCACATGAGGCGACCAAGGCCCAACTCATACTAGCCTCAGAGTGTATGAGTCCTACACTGTTTGACTGGGCTACAACAGTGACAGTTAACATGAAGAGACAACTCACGAAGTGGAAGCAGGCCAAACTGAAGCAATTTGGCTATGGTTCTATTCTAGTATCGTTCATTCTAGAACGAATACCAATCTTCCAGGGCCAAGGGGCCATAGTAGCTGAGTCGATACCACGAGAGCCGAGAATGGCTCGCTGGGCAGCACTGATGCCCAGAGCAGGAGGGGGCCAACATATGTCCTGGAGGCCAGAGTTTTTTGGGTGGCTACGGCGTCAGTTGATTGTAGTCGAAAACTGGCCATATGCAGGGACCGATTTCAATGGTGATCCAGATCTTCCACTCTCGGAGGGAGATGACTGGGTCAAGGAGTTGGGTAAGATCGTATTTTTGATTTTTGTGTTTTATGATTTTTTTTTTTGTTAATACATGTTCGTTCTGATAGAAGTTATATGCATATGTATATGTCGACCTAGAGAGACCAGCCGGTATGTCTCCCATTTCATGGAGAACTCATCCCGCAGCTGACCCTCAGGTGGAGGGTGCCGAAAGAGGAGAGTTGGTCCAGAACCTCGAGGGGATTTCTCGGGGGATTCCAGACTACGCCCGGCTGGCAGATGTTCCACTAGCATACCAGATACATACGGTGGGAGTGCCTAGTCGCCTCCACCGTCTTCTGAGATGCTTAGTGCGTGTTGTGGCTTGTTATCATGAGCATTGTTGAGTCTCAAAAGTGTTTTCCATATTCATACATATTTCCATTATGTCATAACCATTTAGCTCTTATTTCATAGCCATCTGACCTAAAACCCTACATCAAGTAACCATTTTCATAAATATATGGGTTAGGATCCTTGTTTTCCAAAGTTATTTATTTTATGTATTTAAAGTAAATTTATGATTAGAAACTAGAAAATTAACATATTTTCATATATCTATATATGTGTTATGAGTTTTGTGACATGTGTAGGTCAAAAGGAGACTTCTAGAAGACCCTTATGTGGCACTCTAAGGCCAAATTCGAATTTGGTTGGAGAAGATCATGGGATCATGAGAACATGTGTCTCACTTCCTTGTTGTATTGAAACTCTAAAAGGATATGTGTCTCATTTCTTAGTTGTGTTGAAACTCTAGAAAGACATGTGTCTTATCATTTCATATTTTGATTGTAACTCTAGAGATGGAGGGAGAGATTCATGGACTCCCATTAATGAGATAACTCATCATATTTTGTATAAATAGGAGAAGCTTTCTCCTATCATGGGTAATGAAAAGGTAGTGAAAAAATAGTGAAAAATAGGAGAAGGAGAGAAAGGAATAGAGAGTCTTTTGTAATAAAGCTTAAGATGGAATGGGATGTAGATTTGTGAGTTTTTCAATAAAGAAGTTCTTTGATGCTGTTTTGATTACATCTTCAAGGAGCTAAGGATTACACCAAATTGGTAGCAGAGGGCCCCTGCTATCCAAGGAGGCTTTTGCATGTTTTCTAGATAAGTTGTTTTCAATTCTGTTTTGTCATATTTCCTTACTTATATTGCTTTCTGAAATCATAGCTTTTAGCATTATTTTTCTTGTCATTTGCTTAGATAAAGGATCCTGATGATATTGCAGTTAGTCTCTTTCTCAAGCTCTTCCAAAACATCTTTATTAAATGAATGGGATTCAATTGTGATATTTTGAGTTATTAGCATTTCATTTTCTGTTATTTAGTTTTTAGTGTTTACATTATATTTCTTTAGGCAGAGTTAATAAGAGGGCCAGAAGCTTCTGGTTTCATCATTTCTAGTAAATGTGAAATAACCAGTAAAAGCCCCTATTGTCAATCTCTGTATAAGAAATATTTTGTTCACAAAATTTAAGATCAGATTCCTCATTATACTGTAATTAATCTCTTTCACAAGCTCTTCCAATAAACCTTTAATTCACGAATGGGACTAAGTTGTAGTATTGTGAGTTATTGATTGTTTTGCTTCATAGAAAATCCTTATCACATTATGATTAATCTCTTTCAAAAAGCTCTTCTAATAAACCTTTAACTCATGAATGAGATTTAGTTGTAATGTTATAAGTTGTTTCAGCATTTCATAGGAGATCCTTACTACATTATAGTAATCTTTTTCTCAAGCTCTTCCAACAAACCTTTATCAAATGAATGAGATTTCATTATAATGTTTTAAGTTATTGCAATTAGATTAAAAGATCCTCATTATCTTACAACCATTCTTTTTCTTAAAAGCTCTTCCAACATATCAATATTAGATGAAAGAGATTTGATTGTATTATGTTGAGTTAATTAGCATTTTTGCAATTAGATTAAAAGATCCTCATTATCTTACAACCATTCTTTTTCTTAAAAGCTCTTCCAACATATCAATATTAGATGAAGGAGATTTGGTTGTATTATGTTGAGTTACATTTCGTGTTCATTTGCAAGCTAGGATATCCATGGATTAGAATGTTCTGTTTTTCATCATTTTCCTAATTAGAGATAGAATTTACAATTACACTCTGTTTTGAGTCTAAGGTTTCTTTTTCTTTTCTTTTCGACATAGATTTGATTTCATCTGTTGAACATAGAGTAGCATACTAATTACTAAAAAGAAAAAACCCCAAAAAAAAATAAAAAAAACACATACAATGAAGTAAGGAAGAGGTCACTTAAGCACATGTAGTGCACCACACTTCATCAGTTTACTAGCCCTGGTTGATAATTTATGTTAGCAATTTAGGACGCTAAATTGACTACACAAGCACCACGCAGATTAGACACCTAGGGATTTATTTCATGCATATTTTTTGAGAGACATGTCGTCTCCGGATGTATTAAGACGAACATGTATATTTTTTATTTATGTAATGCACACTATGTAAACATTTCGATATATATATATATATATATATATATATATATACATACCTATTTCTAGATGGATCTCTTCACATGTGATGACGTTTTGTTTATAAATTGCGCAAATGTCTATCTAAAACCAAATTAGCTACTGCATCCATTAATGTATTCATATGTCTAGGTATATGTTGATATGTAATATAGTCAAAGTTTCTTTCCAGCAGACGAATATGCAGATACAGACGTAAAATGGATGGATTTCTGACTGAATAATGCCCGTTGAGCTATAATACTACAAGTTGTGAGTCTAGATACACAAGTAATTCACGGATACCAAGGTTTACAGGCTCGGTTAATAATTCTAACACAACACTATATTCCGCGATGTTATTTGTAGTATGTCCCAGACACACACCTTAAAAGTTGACCAACTCACCAGCAGGATCGTAGATTACCCATGGTGCCGAAGACAGATTCCTGGTACTGCAGGAGGCACCATCCGCGAAACCAGCAAATGGATTGATGGACATCTGCATAATCAGGAAGACTCGATCAGCAGAAAGATGTTTACAACGCACACCACACCACACATGCACACAAATGAAATAACACACCTATGTACACACACCACACCAAAAATCACTTCAAGCGTAGTATTTTTTCAGGTACAACCCATTTCTGGGCTGCGCCAGCGGAACTCCTTCATAATATATAAGCTCATAAGCCCCATTCTTCAAAACACGTTTTACTATGTAGGGCCCATGCCACATAGGTTGGAACTTGCCGGCCCCAAGCTTGTCATGCGCTTGATCGTATAAGAGGACAAGGTCCCCTTCGACAAATGAACGTGGAGAAACTGATTGATCAAAGTGAGCTTTGACCCGCTTCTTTTGTGCTTCAATGACTAAAGCAGCCAAACGACAGGTTTCATCTAACCGTTCCAGATACAAAAGACGCTCTTCCTCATCAGAAGTGTCGGGTAGAAGTTCCACAGCTAATTTAAAAGAAGCAATCTTGCATTCAACTGGAAGAGTTGCTTCCAGACCATACACCAATTGAAATCGTGTGAATCCAGTTGCACTCTTTGCAGATGTCCGGTAGGCCCATAGAGCTGATAATAGTTGGAGGTGCCAATTGGATTTATGAATACCAACTGTTCGTTGAAGCATAGTGACCAAAACCTTGTTCACAGCCTCAACCTGGCCATTTGCCTAAGGGTAATATGGCGTTGAGCTATCGTGGCGTAAGCACAATATTGAAGTCAGCTCGGCCATCATATAATCTCGGAAATGAGTACCATGGTCAGTAACGATGGCCTGAGGGACCCCGAAACGTGCAATGATGTGGTTGAAGATGAATTGGGCAACTGTCTTACTATCGGCAGCTAGTGTAGGCATCGCTTCGGCCCACTTCGTAAAGTAGTCTACGACGACGATTATATACACATGCCCCCCGGCCGAGTGAGGGTTACACGTCATAAAATCTACGCCCCATTTCGCAAAAGAGCCAACGGTAATAACAAGATGCAAAGGGAGAGGCGGTGCGCGCATCTTGCACTGAAAGACCCAGCACGCATGACATTTACGGACTACGACGATACAGTCTTTGAATATTGACGGCCAGAAGTAACCTGCTCGCAGAATTTTCTAGGCAGTGGCATATCCAGACATATGACCGCCACAGGCGCCACTGTGGCAGTCATTTAGGACCCTTTCAGCCTCTTCCAAGGTTAGGCACCGACGGAGCACCGAATCTACTCCAAGGCGGTATAAGGTATCTCCTACGATGCGGTAGGGTTGAAACTGATGCCGAATCCGACGTCGGGCATCTTTAGTCAACTCAGGCCGAAATGTGGAGGTCTGAAGATACACAATTATGTCGCCGTACCAAGGGTCGCGAGTACTGATAAGGAAAAGAGTTTCGTCCGGGATATGATCTTCGGAGTGTGAAGGAGTGGAGTCTGTTGGGAGTGAGCATATAAGATCCGCGAAAACCAGTGATTTGGTTGACTTAGTAGTAGTGAAATCTAAGTCAAACTCCTACAGGATAACGATCCATTTGGAGTATTTGACCCCCAGTAATTGTCGAGAGAGAATATACGTCATGGGGTTGCAATCCGAAACCACTTTTATCGTACGCAATAGGATGTAGTGGCGAAAACGTTGCACAATGTGTACTGCGGCTAACGCCAGCTTCTCGACATGAGCATAACGTGTTTCTATGTCTAGAAGGTTCTGTGACAGATAATAAACGACATGTTCATTTCCATCATCGTCATCCTGCACCAGAACCATAGCTATGGTGCTAAACGCGGCAGCGAGATACAAAGTGAAATCGCGGTGATAATTAGGAGGACGAAGCAAAGGAGCATTAACCAGTAATGTCTTAAGCTTCTCAAAGGATTCTTGAGCAATGTCGTCCCAATGGAAGGGAACGTTCTACTTTAGAAGACGCGTGAATCCTTTGGCCACCTCCGCGTAGTTCGGGATAAAGCGTCAAAGGAAGTTAGCTTTTCCCTGCAGACTCTGCAACTGATATAATGAGGAGGGTGATGGGAGATTGATGATAGCCTCGACCTTTAAAGGGTCAAGGTGAATTTCGTCTTTGGAGACTACGAATCCCAAAAGACTGCCAGAATCCACTCAAAAGAATAATTTATGAGGATTAAGCCTAATATTGTAGCGCCTACAGCGAAGGAAAATCTGGCGGAGGTGTTCAGGGTGGTCCTCCCGCCTAGCTGAGTGAGCTGGCAAGTCGTCCAGATAAGGCTGGATGATATGGCGTATGTCGTGAAAAGCGTAAGACATCGCCCGCTGGAAAGTGGCTCTAGCGTTCTTCAAGCCGAACGGGAGATTTTTATAAGCGAAAGTACCCCACGGACAGATGAATGCAGTCTTGTGCTGATCAACAGGTAGAATGGTTATCTGATTGTACCTGGAGAAGCCGTCCATCAAGGAATAAATCTCACTTCCGGCACATTTGTCGATTTGGTCTATGAACGGAGTGGGATAATTATCCTTCGAACAGGCGCGATTAATATCGCGGTAATCAACACAAACCCTAATAGTACCCTGCTTTTTATCGACAAGGACAATGTTTGAAACCCATTCTGTGAGGGGGATGGGATAAATAAAGCCCGCGTTCAGAAGTTTTTCAAATTTTTCCTTAATTGCAGCGGCTTTGCGAGGATGCACCGGGCGTAAGCGTTGGCGCACAGGCTTCGCACCAGGGTAGGTTGGAATCTCATGCACTACGATACTGGGATCAATCCCAGGAATTTCCTCGTAGGACCAGGCGAACACATCTTTGAATTCTTTAAAAAGATCAATATAAACTTGTATCTCATCAGGAGAACAAGTTACTCCCACGTGTATGTTCTCAATGATTCTCGGTTTAACGGAGATGTTGATCGGGATGGTTTGAGTGATATTACTCAGGTTTCCTTTCGAAAGAACCCCGTGCGTCAAAATGGGCGTCTGGAGAGGTGGAGTGGGAACCTGAGATGAAAAATGCTCTAGAAAATCTGACATTGCCCCCAGGCAGAGCATAAAGGAGGAACGATGATGTCCATCGCTCCAAGGCAGCTCCTCAAGAGACATTTTTTACAATGGCTTCATCAGAAGGAAAAATCTCTTTAAGAGGATCCGGTGAGTCGGCCTCGCCAAACCAGGGGGACTGAGAATAGATGTCTAAATTCATGCTCGAAGGAGCATGCTGAGGAGGGGGAGGATCGGATGCGGTGATGATTTCACAATAGCTAATCTCTACTGGAGTTAAGGGCATCGATTCTCCAAACTCAGTCACCTGCTCAGGCGTAGGGATGAGCCATGGGTCGTCAGACCTAGAGATCATGTTAACTTGAGCCGTGTGCGGTGGTGGTGCGGGAAAAATACCCATGAGGACGAGGACTTTGAAGAGACCGGGCCTTACACTGTCAGGGGGATTTGGGATCTGATCCACGTACGGAACGTTGTTCTCAGAGGTGGAGGTGAAGAAGGAAAACTGATCCACCGTAATGATTTTTCCCTCGTGAGGGAACTTAATAAGTCGAAAGAGGGTGGATGGCATGCATAGCATGGCGTGAGTCCAACTGTGGCCAAGAAGTATATTGTAGTTGAGCTTAGCATCAACCACTTCTACTTCTACGTTGACAGTCTTCCCCTGTAAAGTAATCGCTAGACTCTCAAGAATACCCAGGGGTTTGGATTCCCGATCATCGAATGCCTCTAGGGCATTGGGAGAGGATGAAAGGGCCGGAGAGCCAATGGCCTTCTAGCAAGCGGACGACATGACGCAGGTAGAAGCACCTTCATCCACAATGGCCCTATGGATGTTAAGACCGTTGATCTTGACTTGAATAACAAGAGCGATCTGATGTGGAAGTCGGGGGGTGAAATTTTCTAAGTCAAAGGTGAGAAGACTAGAATCGGCGGGATCGATTCCACTGATTGCAGATAATAAAGCTTTCCATTGTGAAGGACAACTTTGAAGAACTTCCAAAGCAGACATGGCAGAGGGTGCCTGTGGCAGATCCTCAACAATATTGTAGTGCTGAGCGGCACGGGCATTCGGATTGTAGGAAGACTTTCGTAGAACACCTTTAGAAGGTGGCCTCACAACGGGTTTAGCAGTAGGCTTCTCAATTTCCAACGAACCAGAGATAGGTGGGGGAGGTGGACCATCTGCAACTGCCTTCCCCGGTGCCTGACGCTATTCGTTGTAATCCTTCGAACGCGTGGCGATAGAAATAGGTGCAGTGCCATTCATCATAAAGACTTGGGACCCAAATGGTGCAGATGGTGAGGGTTGTTCAACCATCTGGGTCTGCTGAGACGGGAACGGTTCTTTAAGAACTGCTGGAGTCCCTTTGGAGCCTTTTAGAAGTTGACTAACTTTAGATCATTGAGGACAATCCTTAGTATAATGATCTCCTTCACAAATGAGGCAGGGGTACTTCGGTTTGCGTTGGGAACCGTCCTCGGTCCGAGGTTTGGAATCTGGCTTTGGGGCGTCAGATTTGGATTTACCTTTGCCCTTCTTCTTTCCTTTGGAGCCTTTCTCCGTAGGATTGGCCTGAATGGCATTAAACTCCGCAGTTTTTCTAGAATCGGTAGGGGCGGGAGGAGCAGAATTATTGGATGAGTTAGACTTATGCTTCCCATTCGAATATTTCTTCGAATTCTGAGACACAGAACCAATAACACCATCCACCGCTGGGGTAGGTGGAGCTTTAGAGGTTCCAGACCGTGGAGCATCAGGCAAGATATCATACAGCGTGCCGGATTGTGAATATACCAAATCCAGATATTGAGCACGCGTTATGGCTTGTTCTTCAGTCACACATGCTCCCATAGCAATATCTTGGGCGATTTTGTTAATGAAGGAGGTGGTGAACCAGTGAGTTAGTATCTGATCAGGTATATGAAACTTGATCAGCCTACGACAACGTCGCCACTCATGAATGTGATCAGAAATGTGGGTGGCTTTGTCCTGCTTCAAAGAAGTCAGGAGATGCGTCCCAGCTTCGTAGCGAACTGGTAACTGAAAATGAGTCAGAAAAGCCATGGCTAACGTATTGAAATCTTGAAAGATGCCACGGGATAATTCGATATACCACTTAGCAGCAGCGCCAGTCAAAGTGCATTGGAAGAGGCGCAGACGGATTGAATCATCCACCCAAGATTTGGACGAAAACCAAAGATGGCAAGTCATCACATGAGCTTGGGGGTCCTCTCCAGCTTTTCCCTCAAACTTGGGGCAATCACCGGGAACCTTGGTAGGAACCGGAGGCCAATAAGGATTATTCAGAATTGGATCATTCGTTAATTTCGAAACATCCGGTAACTCCAAAGTAGCCAGAAACAACAATGGCGGATTGGACAGCATACCTGGCCCTGGGTAAGGACCAGTACCTGTACTCCATGCTGGTTGGGAATATCCTTTCCCCCATGGGTTCTGTCCAGCAGGATTCTGACCGTAGGGGGCATAGGTGGTATAACCAGCCTGATTCGGTTGCTGGTAACCAGCGTACGGGGGTTGGTAACCAGAGTATGGATCTTGATTATGAGTCAGCCCTATGTAAGCAGCATTTGGATTTGGCTGCTGAGCATAGGTGTAGCCGGGTTGTTGAGGACGATAGTTAGAACCTTGGGGCTGGCTATAATTCGGTCGGTATTGACCATGAGAATAGTAGCCGCCTTGAGGTTGAGTGGGCTACTGATAGGTGGAACCCTGCGGAGCCTGATAATTTGGGTGCAGCGGTTGATTTGGCTGCGGGATCGAATGAGTCAGTTGTTGGGCAGGGTTGATAGGATGTGCAGGCTAGCCTGGTTGAGCAGGCTGACCTGGCTGAGCGGGCTGCCCTGGGTTAACAGGTTGACCCGGGTGAACAGGTTGTGCCGATTGCGCAGGTTGACCTGGTTGTTGAGAGACACCAGGTTGCACCGGATGAACCGGTTGGCCTGGGGGTAGAACACCAGGTTGTGCTAGATAGACCGGTTGGCCTGGTGGAGGTACACCAGGCTGTGCCGGATAAACTGATTGTCCCAGTGGAGGAAAAGAGCCAAGTGGTGGCTGGTAACCGGTTTGACCTGTAGCAGGACCATAAGATGGTCCTCGCTGGTGTGCAACGTTTGGATTAAAAGGATACTAAGGTTGCATGGGTTGGGAAGGTTGGACTTGCCCCCCAGGACCATATACCGGCCCTGGTTGGTACCCCAGCTAAGGCTGCACAGGTTGACTGAAAGGGTTGTAATACTGTCCTTACGGACCGTACGATGGCCCTTGCTGGCCTGCAGGATAGCCTTGGATGGGCTAGCCCTGCGGGTTATAAGGATAGCCAGGCTGGCCCGAAGGTTGGCCTTGGAAAGGTTGCCCTTGCGGGTTGTAATACTGCCCAGCCTGGCCATACGGTAAACCTTGAGCATGAAGGTGAGCCTCTGGAGTGGGTAAACATAACATGTTCTCGTGCTCATCGTATTGATCTGGAAAAGCATACACGGGTGTACCATCTTGTGCATAATGCGAAAAATAAGAGCGTTTGGGGTCTTGAGAGGTTTTTCCAACCTCGGGGTTCGACTGTTGTAGGGACAACCGATACTCCTCCGGAGAGATGTTCTCTGGCATAGCAGTCACTATGTAGACGTCTTCGGGAGGCGGCACAGCCCTCGCGGAGGGTGCCGTAACAGCGGGTGCAGACGCGGCCACACAGACAGTGGGCCGAATGGGTATAGAGGTGACGGGAGTCTGAGGAGACATCCCTAATGAAGGAACCACCGGCCTTGTAGAAAGAGCTGATACCCCCATAGAGGTCGCGGCGGCAATAATCTGACCCAAGGATCTATACCCTGCTGGTAATGAGGGACCGGGTGATGACATAATAGCTGGTTCAGGGTTGTCTCCTAGAAATAATCTCCGAGGAAATAACTGGTAATCCTCACCGGGCGTGGGGATTTCCTCGTTGGATTCACTCATGATTGAGCCTGCCGCTAGATCTCGTAATAGACGGCGAGGACTAGGAGGAAAAACAACAGCTATAAAAGGTGAACCCGATGTAAGAGAAAGGAACTCTGCCCCTACTCTTAATTCAGACCAAGGGTCAAAAAAGGGCCAATTGAACTCAACTGGTCCCCCAAAGGGTTGTTCAGCAAGAACTGGTGCCCCGTCAGGAAACTCGAAAACAAAGAGCTGCTGAGGTTCAACAGAGGATTGTGAAGCCTCTGATGAATCGTTCATATAAGGACTACCAGTAGACGAAACTGAGGGTTCCGCCACTATGGTAGTAACGATAAGAGAAAAGATCAAACACACACATGGGCTGAAAAAGAGTCAAGACACACAATCAAACAGCCAACAAGCAAAATCTAACAGGGCGTGTGATCGCGGGTGATTAATTTTTTACCACATTGAAAAATAGGAAACTTCACCGTTTCATGTTTTAAGAGTCGAGAAATGGATAAAAGGTGACTCTATCTCTTTCAGTTTTGAAGCAAGCGTGAAAGGACAAGCGCTTGGTGATCCTTTCAAATTTAAAGAGTCAGAAAAGATCAAATGACTACTCGGGAATACTAGGCAAAGGGTGTACCAAATAACCGTGAACTGCAATATACACCTTGGTTTCAAAATGAAAGAGAAATCAACCAAGGACTTTCCGTACGTGCAGGCAATCTCCCCGAATGCTGTGTCCGGTGTATCACGGGTATAGGGCGACAGACTCGGCTTCCTATGGATAAAGGATTGAAACCTAGTGGGGTCTCCCTTTATATACGCGACGGTACGGGGAGCACAAGTCCGTACTAGCGTTGTCTAAAGCCAAGAGGCGAACGACAGCTACTAGGTTTTAAGACGCCGGAACACGTCTCTAGCCTAGACCTCTAAATGTGTTTCGTTAGATTTCAATGCTGCCTTAGTGTAAATTGAGTAAATTTTAAAGTTTATCTTCAATTACGTTTCAGTTTCCAGGCCCTAGCGAATGTAATGTTTCAAAATCTCCTAAATGTACTCTATATGCCACAGTATATCATTTCATTCGATGAAAGCTATTTATGAGAGAGTTGAGAGATTTTCACACAATAACGAAATGAACATTAAAGAACCAATGACGTCTTTAATGCAGCTAATGAAAACTAAAAAGCCTTTCGTTCAAGGTTACCAATCACTAATAACACCGAAAAGATCTAATTCACATTAACTAATGAAAAGCAAAAGAGATTTTTTTATATATTTTCAATATTTCAGAGCAAAGTGCGCTAAAAAATGAAAACTAATGCAAAGGCGATTCGAGAAATGATGATAAGAGAGCAAAAACAAACAAATTTCACTCAATAGAAAACACAATCAAACCTCAAATCGACCAACAGTCCCTCAAAACCAAGAAAGTCCCAAAGACACAAATGAGTCGTGTAATCTAGGCCCAAAACGAGACAAAGCGGAATTCGAATGAAGGAGGAGTAAATCACTCAAATAGCGCAATAAAATAATAAAAAACTGTCAAACGAATGCAGGGAAGCAATCACAAGGTTGGCTGAACCGATAGAAACCAAAAACTCCCAAGGAAGGCTCGACACACCATAGCACCTAGATGACCTAGGGCTAGAATGCAAAATCGATGGAAATGGGCAAACAACCAAAGGACGAAGGTAAGAGTCAGTCAATCAAGGCTCCAAAACACTCAAGCAGTGGAAAAAATGAAACCAAAATCAGAGATCAAGCTCAGGAAGCTCAAAATCAAGCAAACCCTAGCAGTCCCCAGCACTGGCGCGACTCTCAGGCTGCAACTAGCGCCATATCAAAATTGGCACGGGTAATACATTGACAACTAGTGCCAATTGGCGTGACTGTCACGCTAAAAAACACACCAGTCAAGTTTGCTATGCTAAAATAAAAAATAAGCAATCCAAGATCAAACCAGTGATGTTTGGAGTTTTCAAAAACCCAAATTCACAGAAAGAACCAGCCCAAAAGAGTTGATCAAGCAAGCAGAATCAAGAATCAACCGAAGAGACAAGACAGTGCTCCAAGTGTTCAGTTTACAAACTAAACCGGAGATTGACTAAAGCAGCTTTGATCTACTTCGCAATTGCAGAGCAAAAGCGTTTCAAAGGCTATCTGGCCAACTTCAGGCTCCGTCTATAGCTCATAAAACAAACGACAACAAGCTAACGATCCCCAACGAAGTCGCCAATTTGTTATGGAGGTTAATCCCCTCTGCGGACGGAGGCGATCCCTACTAGCCCAGACCGGGTCTAGCAACAATCGTTCACGCTATAGTGCAGGTTCCTAATTGCAAATAAACCAACTAGCGATGAAGGCTTACCCGGAATCCAACGCTGTTGCTTGTAGAAGAGGTAGCACTCCCGTTCCTTAGCCCTGGCAGATCACGATCCCCACGATCTCCATGATGGACACCTGCACATGCGAGAAACAAAACAAACGCAAGCGTAAAACCCAGTAGATGCAACTATATGTCAGTCAGAAATGACATAACTCATCATTATAAACAACAACAAGAGTGGAACCATAACCAATAGTCATTTATTATTAATCAATCAAAGGAAGAATACAACCATAGTTCTGACGCTAAATTCTCCTTCGGAGGGTCGCCAGCAGAACACGTCTCGAAAAGCCTGTCAAGGATGGGACAAACCTCTCTCTTCGGATCTTGACAATAGTCTCCTTGCTTGAATTTTTCCTTAGGGGAATAATCGAGGCTCTTGCAGCGTAAGGCTCTTGAGAATTTGGGAACTTGAAGACTAGCTTGCAAAGGAGATGAGCAAGCTTTTATAGATGGAGGAAGAGGAGTTGGGATCCCTATAATCATGGGATTGGCCCTATCATCAAGGAAGCTTCCATGAGAGGTGACAAACCACTTCCTCTCTACGGAAATCCGTAGCCAAACCTCCCAACTCAAGATAGATATCAGTTCCTGGATCAGTTAGGACAAAACTTCCGCCATTTATTTTTAAAAAACACTCCTTAAATTGACTGGCGCGAGTGCAACTCTGGGACAGAGCGCCAATTGGCGCAACCTCTTTGAAGGATTTTCCCCATTGGCGCGGGTACTGAACTGGCTGCCCGCGCCAATGAAAAAAGGGCCATTTTTAGGGTTTTTCACAAGGAGATGTCTTCAGGGGGATGAAAGTACATGTTCAGGGGAATGCCATGAAATTATTTTCAAGTTATCTTACTGCTCACAGGTCACAAAATAAGCCCTCCAATGTGCGAGACGGGGATTGTAGGGACGGTGAAAAATTACTGTGTAACAGAGATGTTCCTATTACTTCTACTCAAAAGAGGACAACTCAGCAAAAAGATACTCAACCCAAACAAACTTCCCAAGCTAGTCCAAACAAGGAGAAGGAGCCTAATGCCATAAATCAAAGCAAGAATAGTGAGCCATCTACAAGTACATCAAAGAAGGATAAGGAAGTGGAAAGGAAGGAATCTATAGCAAAAGAGTAGCCTGAAAAGCAGGATACCATTGTAAAAGAGGTAGGGAAACAATATAACTTGTTTAGCTTAGAGAGTGAAATTTCAAAGTTAAAGGTGTTTATTCCCCTCATTGAGCTTGTAAAGAATGATAGATATAAATCTCAAATTGCCAAGATGTTGAAATTAGATCACATGTCAGGCATCGTCAATGTCAGTTATGATCATCCTGAACTTCTATTTGGTCCAGTTGTAGATGGAAATCATGAAGATAGTGAACTCCCTCCCTTTTATCTCAGCTTGAGGATTCATGATTATATTCTCCATAATGCCATGCTGGATTCTGGGCCTCACATAATTTAATGTCGAAGGCTATCATGGATAAGTTGGGGTTGGACATAACCTAACCCTATGATGATCTCTATCATTTTTATTCCGGTAGACTCCAATGCCTTGGTCTTATCAAATACTTAGTTATCTCTTTGGATCAGATTCTCGACAAAAATGTGTTGATGGATGTTGCAGTTGGTGACATACCTCCAAGGTATGGCATGTTGCTTTCATGGTCTTGGGGAGCCAAATTAAGGGGTACTTCACAACTTTATTTTTCATATGCAACAATTCTGGTATTTGGCCAACTTAAGAAGCTATATCGATAAGTGAAAATGAAATACATGATCACTAGCAAAGATAAACCCAAAAATCACCCCATTCAATCTACACATACTGATTTAAAGTCCTTCATATTGTATAATGATCATGGTACTGATGATTTAGATAGTCAACTTGTAGAAGGTGAAGAAATTTTAGAATTTTCAAATAGTGTCCAAGCGATCTTGAATGTAGAAAACATAAATCAGAATTCTGAAAGCTTGCAGCCAAGCACTTCAGATAAAAATTCAGTAGAATCACAGAAAATATAAGTGGAATTAAAGAAAGGTAAAGAACAGATTAAGATAGTGGATCAGAAAGAAAAGACATCAATCCACATAATTTCATCTTCCTGGTGATGAGGAGAGTCTTTGGACCATGGATTTCGATGGTTCTTTGGGAAAATATGGAGTTGGTATCGAAATATGGATCCATAACCCTATAAATCAGTCATCTAAAGTCCCACGGAACGTAAGATTGTGTTCTTACAAGCTAGCTTTTGACTGTTCAAACAATGAGGCAGAATATGAGGCCTTGATCATCTGTCTCTAAATTTTGAAAAGGCTAGGTGCGAAGAGAATTACAACATATGGCAACTCTGATTTGGTGATAAAATAGGTAAAAGGGGAGTACCAAGCAAGAAATCCTAGGATGAGAGCTTGTCGTAATGTTTTTCTTTATATTCTTAAAAAATTTCTAGAATATACATTGTCTGTGATTCCTAGAAGTCAGAATTTTATGGCTGATTATCTTGCCACAGTGGCCAACACATTTAAGATTCCTATTCATGCTACTAAAAAATTTGAAATTCATGTGAAGCATCACCCATTTGTGCCTGAAAATCTCAGATATTGGCAAGCATTTTGGGATGATAAACAGATAAACAATTTTCTGCAGATGGAGGATGAGTTTGCTAACTCCTACATTGATGATGTGTACAATCAAGATGATAAGGTAATTGAAGCTATTGAAGTTGAGGTGCTTCAACTAAAGGACAATAACATTCCACGAGGTCTAGTGCCTTTGGAAGAGTGGTTTGATCACGATGATGTCGCTAAAAAGCCAACAATGGTCCCCACAGAAGCAGGTGTTGAATATTTAAAAATTGGTACAATGGATAACCCCAAGATGGTCAAGTTATCGTGGTCTTTATGCCTTGAGTTGAAAGGTAAATATGCATCTATTTTGAGTGATTTTTTTGATGTATTCACTTGGGAGTATTCATATTTAAAGGTGTACAACAAAGACATCATCAAAAACACTATCCAAATCAAGCCAGATCAAAATCCATTTCGCCAAAAGTTGAGGAGAATAAATCCTAAGCCGCTTCCATCGATCGAAAAAGAGGTAAATAGACTTTATAAAGATGGTATTATAGTTCCCACTCTATTTTCAGATTGGATGTCTAACCTCGTGCTGGTAAGGAAGAAGACATGGGAGATTCTTCTTTGCATAGATTTCAGAGATCTGAACAAGGTGTCCTTAAAGAAAAAATATCCTTTTTTGAAGATGTACCACATATTGCAGAGGGTTTTTGGAGCTCCAACGATGTCACTTCTTGACGGATATTTAGGATACAACCAGATTTTGGTGCATGAAGATGACCAAGAGAAAATAACATTTACAATGCCATGGGGTACCTTCATGTACGCCAAAATGCCATTTGGGCTCAATAATGTAGGGACTACATTAAAGTGGGCTATGGACATCAATTTATCGAATGAGAAGGATGTATTTCTTTTAGTTTACCTTGATGATGTTATTTTCTTCTCACAACCAAATAATGAGCACCTACACCACTTGAGAATAGTTTTTCAAAAATGCAGAAAATTCAACATCTCGCTGAATCCTAAGAAAATCTTATTTTCCATGGAGAAGGGAAAACTACTTGGGTACATCATCTCAAATGATGGCATCCACATTGATCCCTCCAGGATCGAAGCAATTCAGTAGTTTCACTTCCCAAGGAAAAAAAAGGAGATCCATTCATTCACCAATAAGAGAAATTTTTTGAGGAGATTCATCCCCAATCTCGCTAAGCACCTTAGAGATATGACAGAGATGTTGAAGAAGGATAGGGAGGTAATATGGTCAGAAGTGCAAATAAAATATTCAATTCAGTCAAATTTTATTTAACATGTGCTCCCACATTGATCAACACTGATTATACTTTAGAATTCATTATCTTTTCATTCGCTTTCGAGCACTCTTTGGTTGTCGTACTAATGCAGAAAAAGGATTCAAAGATGGAGAAACCAATTTCCTTTTTTAGTCGAACCATAAGAGATGCAGTGCTAAGATACAACATTATTGAAAAACAAGCTTTGGCCTTGGTGAAAGCATTGAAAGACTTTCAGGTATACATCCTACACTCTCACATCATAGCTTATGTTTCGAATGCAACAGTGAAAGATGTGTTGATGTAGACTGGTCCCGAAGGGAGGCGAGGGAAATGGATTTCAGTCATGCTTAAATATGATCTGGAGATCAAGTCGACAAAGTTGATCAAGGGACAGGGTTTGGAAAATTTGATGGCAGAATCTAATTTACATGCGCTGGACATAAATATGATTTCTGCACTTTCTGAATAGGAGGTTGATGACTCATTGACACAGGTACCTCATATTTTCATTTCATCCCCTTGGTATGTTGATATAGTTTATGTACTGCAACACTTAAATCCTTTTTTGGGTGTGTCTGAAATCAAAGTTAGATCATTGAAATTAAAGGCTTCAAAATATTGTATTTTAGAAATTCTTTTGTATTGGAAAGACCTGGGAGGTGTCTTGTTGAATTGTCTTGTCAAAAGTGAAGCGGAGGAGGTGATGAATGACTTTCACAAGGGTGATTGTGGCGGTCATTTATTCTATAAGACCACAACGAACAAACTTTGAAGGGATGGTTTCTATTGGCCCACTCTTTTTGCTGATGTGTACAAGACTGTGATGAGTTGTCATGAATGTCAAATTTTCCAAGGGAAGAGGAAGTTGTTCCCACTGCCTTTTCAGCCCATATCAGTCCAGGCACCATTTCAGAAATGGGGTCTCGAATTCACAGGTGAGGTCCATCCTTCATCATCTGCCCAACACAAGTGGATTTTGACGGCTACAGATTATTTTACAAAGTGGATTGAGGCAATCCTAACCAAGCAAGCAATTGATTTGGTTATCATTCAATTTTGGAATCTAATATCTTGTCTATATTTGGTTGTCCACAAAGGATCATCACGGATAACGCAACTGCATTTAAGTCCAAAAATTTGGTGGAATTTTGTGAGAAGTAAAATATCACATTGGGTCATTCAACTTCATACTACCCACAAGTTAATGGATTGGTCGAGTCTTCGAAAAAGTTTTTGGTCAATATTATCAATAAGATGTTGGAGGTAAATAATAAAAATTGGCATAATAAACTCATCAATGCCTTGTGGGCAGATAGAGTAAGTAATAAGAATTCCATAGGCATGTTTTCTTTTGAGTTAGTGTATGGAGTTGATACATTCTTTACTACTTCTCTTGTTTTTCCAGTCATGAAGATATTGCAGGAAGTGGGTAGCGAACCGAATGATGTTCAACGACAGATAAACCAAATGATTCATTTGCAACAAACCAGGGAGGAAGTGTTTCAAAACACTTCTAAGCTTTAAGAAAGAATCAATAAAGTGTATGATCAGAAGAAGAAAAAAAAAGGCAGATGACTTCAATATAGGTGATGTGGTTCTATGTTGGGATGCTCGAAATGAAGATAAAGGAAAGCACGGTAAGTTCGAGAATTTGTGGAAGGTACCGTACAGGATTTCAGCTTCAAGAGGGAAGCCTGCTTACTTGTTGGAGGAAATGAATGGAAATGACTATGTAGGAGGGTCAGTCAATGGTAGGCTTCTTGTTGAATTGTCTTGTCGAAAGTGAAGCGGAGGAGGTGATGAATGACTTTCACAAGGGTGATTGTGGTGGTCATTTATTCTGGAAGACCACAACAAACAAAGTTTTGAGGGATGGTTTCTATTGGCCCACTCTTTTTTCTGGTGTGTACAAGACCGTGATGAGTTGTCAAGAATGTCAAATTTTCCAAGGGAAGAGGAAGTTGTTCCCGCTGTCTTTGCAACCCATATCAATCCAGGCACCATTTCAGAAATGGGGTCTCGATTTCACAGGTGAGGTCCATCCTTCATCATCTGTCCAACACAAGTGGATTTTGACGGCTACAAATTATTTTACAAAGTGGATTGAGGCAATCCAAACCAAGCAAGCAACTGATTTGGTTATCATTCAATTTTTGGAATCTAATATCTTGTCTAGATTTGGTTGTCCACAGAGGATCATCACAGATAATGCAACTGTATTTAAGTCCAAAAATATGGTTGAATTTTGTGAGAAGTACAATATCACACTGGGTCATTCAACTTCATACTACCCGCAAGGTAATGGATTGGTCGAGTCTTCGAAAAATCTTTGGTCAATATTATCAATAAGACGCTGGAGGTAAACTCATCAATGCCTTGTGGGAAAAAGGAGTAAGTAATAAGAAATCCATAGGCATGTTTCCTTTTGAGTTAGTGTATGGAGTTGATACATTCTTTACTACTTCTCTTTTTGTTCTAGTCATGAAGATATTGCAGGAAGTGGGCAGTGAACCGAATGATGTTCAACGGGGATAAACCAAATCATTCATTTGCAACAAACCAGGGAGGAAGTGTTTGAAAACACTTCTAAGCTTCAAGAAAGAATCAATAAATTGTATGACTAGAAAAAAAGGCAAATGACTTCAATATGGGTGATGTGGTCCTCTGTTGGGATGCTTGAAATGAAGATAAAGGAAAGCACGGTAAGTTTGAGAATTTGTGGAAGGGACCGTACAGGATTTTAGCTTCAAGAGGGAAGCCTACTTACTTGTTGGAGGAAATGAATGGAAATGACTATGGAGGAGGGCCAGTCAATGGTAGGCTTCTTGTTGAATTGTCTTTTCAAAAGTGAAGTGGAGGAGGTGATGAATGACTTTCACAAGGGTGATTGTGGCGGTCATTTATTCTGGAAGACCACAACAAACAAAGTTTTGAGGGATGGTTTCCATTGGCCCACTCTCTTTTTGTTGATGTGTACAATACCGTGATGAGTTGCCACGAATGTCAAATTTTCCAATGGAAGAGGAAGTTGTTCCCACTACCTTTGCAGCCCATATCAGTCCAGGCACCATTTCAGAAATGGGGTCTCGATTTCACAAGTGAGGTCCATCCTTCATCATCTACCCAACACAAGTGGATTTTGATGACTATAGATTATTTTACAAAGTGGATTGAGGCAATCCCAACCAAGCAAGCAACTGATTTGGTTATCATTCAATTTTTGGAAACTAACATCTTGTCTAGATTTGGTTGTCCATAGAGGATCATCATGGATAACGCAACTGCATTTAAGTCCAAAAATATGGTGGAATTTTGTGAGAAGTACAATATCACATTGGGTCATTCAACTTCATACCACCCACAAGGTAATGGATTGGTCGAGTCCTCGAAAAAGTCTTTGGTCAATATTATCAATAAGATGCTGGAGGTAAATAAGAAAATTGGCATAAATTCATCAATGCCTTGTGCGCAGACATAGTAAGTAATAAGAATTCCATAGGCATGTTTCCTTTTGAGTTAGTGTATGGATTTGATACATTCTTTACTACTTCTCTTGTTGTTCCAATCCTGAAGATATTGCAGGAAGTGGGCAACAAACCGAATGATGTTCAACGGTGTATTAAACCAAATGATTCATTTGCAACAAACCAGGAGGAAGTGTTTCAAAACACTTATAAACTTCAAGAAAGAATCAATAAAATTTATGACCGGAAAAAAAAGGCAGATGATTTCAATAAGGGTGATGTGGTCCTCTGTTGGGATGCTCGAAATGAAGATAAAGGAAAGCACGGTAAGTTCGAGAATTTGTGGAAGGGACCGTACAGGATTTCAGCTTCAAGATGGAAGCCTACTTACTTGTTGGAGGGAATGAATGGAAATGACAATGGAGGAGGGCTAGTCAATGGTAGGCTTCTTGTTGAATTGTCTTGTCGAAAGTGAAGCGGAGGAGGTGGTGAATGACTTTCACAAGGGTGATTGTGGTGGTCATTTATTTTGGAAGACCACAACGAACAAAGTTTTGAGGGATGGTTTCTATTGGCCCACTCTTTTTGTTGATGTGTACAAGACCGTGATGAGTTTTCACGAATGTCAAATTTTCCAAGGGAAGAGGAGGTTGTTTCCACTGCCTTTCCAGCCCATATCAGTCCAGGCACCATTTCAGAAATGGGGTCTCGATTTCACAAGTGAGGTCCATCCTTCATCATCTGCCCAACACAAGTGGATTTTGACGACTACAGAATAATTTACAAAGTGGATTGAGGCAATCCCAACCAACCAAGCAACTGATTTGGTTATCATTCAAATTTTAGAATCTAATATCTTGTCTAGATTTGGTTGTCCATAGAGGATCATCACGGATAATGTAATTGCATTTAAGTCCAAAAATATGGTGGAATTTTGTGAGAAGTACAATATCACATTGGGTCATTCAACTTCATACTATCGGCAAGGTAATGGATTGGTCGAGTCTTCGAAAAAGTATTTGGTCAATATTATCAATAAGATGCTGGAGGTATATAAGAAAAATTGGCATAATAAACTCAGCAATGCCTTGTGGGCAAAGAGAGTAAGTAATAATAATTCCATAGGCATGTTTCCTTTTGATTTGGTGTATGGAGTTGATACATTCTTTACTGCTTCTCTTGTTGTTCCAGTCATGAAGATATTGCAGGAAGTGGGCAACAAACCAAATGATGTTCAACGACAGATAAACCAAATGATTCATTTGCAACAAACCAGGGAGGAAGTGTTTCAAAACACTTCTAAGCTTCAAGAAGGAATCAATAAAGTGTATGAATGGAAAAAAAAGGCAGAGGACTTCAATATGGGTGATGTGGTCCTCTATTGGGATGCTCGAAATGAAGATAAAGGAAAGCACAGTAAGTTCGAGAATTTGTGGAAGGGACCATACAAGATTTCAGCTTCAAGAGGGAAGCCTACTTACTTGTTAGAGGAAATGAATGGAAATGACTATGGAGGAGGGCCAATCAATGGTAGGCTTCTCAAGCACTACCTCTTTTGATCAAATTTCTGAAGTTTCTCAGCATCATTGTACATATCATTTTACTTTTCTGCCGAAGTGTGAATGAGTTAATCATCAAAGCTTGAAGCCCGAGGTGAAGGCCATAAGGATTCCTTAATTGGCTGTTGAATTGTAAGTACAATATTTTTTTGTTTCAATCAAATTCAGTTCATTTTTTCAGTCAGTTTTCAATTTTGAGTTTGTTCTTTTGATTTTTGACTCCATGCCGAATGGATAAGGCTACTTGGTCTACGGTGTTCTTGAAACCTCCAAGGAGCTGGCATCCCCAACTTGAGCCAATGTTAGCGCATACCAGTTCTTCCAGTCATCAGTGATCAAATATTCTCTTACAAGGTTTTTGCTAGGGTATTAAGTCAAATTTGTGTGGTTTCAGTAGGTCTTCAAATAAAAGTTTGGTCACTCGTTAGTGTGTATAGGTCTATTACTACTACTTTCAAAAATTCAGGTTTTGGCCATTTCCATCATTTATTTGAATGAGTCACCACTGAAATGTATCCATTATCATCTCATTCACACCACCATAGTTATAATTCAGCTCAATCCATGAAGTGTCACCATTAGGTCTTAGGGTCAAATTCATAAAAAAAAATCATTTCACCAAAAAATCTGGCATTGAGGGAGTAGTAATATGGAAAAGTCTCAATAAAGTCTTTTAAAGTGTAATTTCATTTCAAATATGATGTAATATGTTCCTCAATGTTCCAAAGTTGCAGTTTTGAATCAAAATGTAAAAAAATGCATGGTGGGGCCACTACACCACTATGAAGAGAATTCAATTTCCAAAAGCTACAAAGGACCATACAAGCATTTATTTCACTCATTCCATTGGCATTGAGCATTAACTCACCAACAAAGACTATATTAGCACAACAAGCATTGAAGGACACTCTCAAAATGTGATTGGCACCCTCTCCAGGCAACCACACTACATTTTTTACCCTTCGCTACATTTTCACTTCTAGAGGAAAAAAAATCATCTTCAAGGGTTTTTAGTGGCAATTGAAGGTTCCATAATCCTGTTGACAAGTAAGTTGAAGCTCTTGCCACCTCCTATCAGAATTTATTTCATTGTTTCAGTGGCGAAACCCTCCCATAGTCCCCACACTATGTTTTTGGTGGGTGAGCTCCACAGTTTGAGTTGCAAGCAAAAATACCTAATTCACTACATATTCTACCCTTCCCCACACCCAAATACATTTCCCACAACCCTCTCACCCTCATTTCCCTAGCTCCTACACCTAACCCTAGCTCCTACATTGCATTTTTTTGTAGTTTTAGGGTTAGGACATTTTTTTAATTCCCTACACTAATACCTACACTCTTTTTGTCATTCTCCACCTCCCTAAGCTTCCTCATACACCTATCTATCTCCCAATATTTTCCTACTGACATATCTTCTCCCTAATCCCTTCATCCCCTCACCTACTTCCCCTTTATTTCACTAGAGTTTTGCTTTGAAATTGTAAAAAATGGAGAGAGGGAAGAAACCATACAAAAAAGGATGACACGTGTCAAGGTTTGAGCCACTTAACATTTAGGAGTTAATGTCTTCATCATTGGCTAAACAATGTGTTCAAAAAGTAGGATGTTTAGGGTTTTGTGAGCAAATCCAACAAGTTGGATATCATGCCATGTTAACAGGCTTGTTTGCCACAAACCTTAGGAGAGATAAGGTCACCATTGTAGGAGTGAGTTTTACAATTTCAACTGAGGCCACAACCACAGCTACAGGGATACCAAACAGTGGAGAAAAGTGGTTCAAGAACTCAGACTTTGACGTTCAAAATTACAAAGCTTTCATTAAAAGTCAGTATAAAGATTCCATCAAGAAATTTTTTCCTTTTGCATAGTTGCTTTAAAATTTTGCTCCATTGATGAAGGCCATAATGAGGTATTTCACATGTGAGGCTAGATTCTCAAGTTTGTACAAATATCATGCTAGATAATGCATTTCACAAGTGTAAAAATTCTCAACCTACCCTACTATCTCTACAAAATATTGGCTAAAATGGAAAGGAAAGTGCAACATAAAGAGAGTGATCACCAAGCTAGTCTTTTCCACCATGGCCTCATCAAAGTCATTGTCTTACACCAGCTTACACAGATGAAAATATCTTGGGAGGCATTCATTCAACCCACTGTCTTTTTTCCCCCTGCTAGTCAGCGTACTAGCCAAAGTACACCATCAGCAACATCCAAGCCAAGGGAGGTTGGGTCATCTAACATAAATTTAGTCAAAAGGGCACCGAGGGCTGAGGTGACTCAAATATATCAAGAGGAAAGAGGCTTTTGTTTGCTCTAAACATTTTTGCAAGGGCCAAGCCTACATTAGTTGAACATGGATTATCATCACACCACGAAGCACCTCTGCAAGATGAGGAGCCATTCCATCTTGACACTGCTATGGAATATTTGGAGGTGAATGAAGAGAACAAAAGAGTAGAGAAGATCATCATGGAGAAGGATGTTGAGATCAAAGAACTTAAGGAGATCTTGTCAAAGGCAAACTTTTTGGTTTCATTCTTGCAGCAAGAGAATATGAAATTAAAGGTAAATCAACTACTCTTGAATAAGCCTAAGGTTGATTTGAGCAAAGAAGATGTAAATGGTAAGGTAGTGGTTGAGATTGAAGATTCAGATGATCAGGAATATCAGGTAAGAAGAAATATACCAAGGACAAGAGGCCTCAATACGACACTTGAGCAGCAGAAAGAAGCATCTCCACTAAGAACTCAAATGACGATCTATAAGTGTTGGGTGTGGAGCTTGATTATCTTGTTTATTTTGTATCACAGCGTTGGACCCCTTGTACCTTAATGGGGCGGCAACGCCGCCTATAATTAAACGCTGCCTGGGGGGTCCAGGGTGAGACGGCTGCGACTTTCTAGAGCGCCCCCACCCTAGTAGGGGGTTTTGGGGGTAGTGCCCCTGAAGCTAAAAACAGAGGTAAAATTGCCTTGTAAAAGTATAGTAATTTCTAGTCAATCTGGACCATTCATTAGGAGGATGATCTGACGATAGAAGTTATGTTTAGTTTAGGGTTTTTTGGACCTAGAAGGCAACCCCTCGCTTTTATGAGGATATTTTATTGTGGTTGTGTATTGTATGTATTTTTCTCAGAGCGAGAAACATATAGGGAGTCTGTGTGATAAAACAGAGGATATTACAGCAAATCTATTGTAGGTTGTGTCTCTTCATTTTGCTGGATAATAGAAAGGAAGGAATAGTTGTTCGGGGTGGACGTAGCCCAAACTGGGTGAACCACGTATATCTGTGTCTCTCTGGTTTTATGTGTTTTGTGTGCTTGTGTTTTCCACATATTTTATGTGTTCCATAGCTCTGTAATATATAATTTTCTAACAATGATCTCATCTTGGTAGAAATTGAAAAAGACAAGGTAGGATGGCTTGATAAAGTGAATTGCCACATGGAAATGATTCTTAAGGAAAATAGGAACAAAAACCTGAAAAGACACATGGCCATGCATTACTACACAAGAAATCAGGTGTCTCAGATAAGAATCAAACAGTTGAATAAAAAGCTCAAAGAAACCCTAATGAGGCAAAAAGAGAAGGATAAGTTGGATTTGTTAGTTGATGCCTCTCTCATGGCCTAACACATCCTTATTTCACTTCAAGGAGAAATTTTGGAAAAATTTTGAGTAAATTTGGAATTTTTTTGACAAATTTATAAGTTTTTGGGCATTTTGGCAATTTTGCACAGTTTTTGGTCCAAAAGGGTAGTGAGCCTCACACTGCGCTTTTTTGGGGGGCATCCAAATGACAAAAGTTTTGCATTTATGGATTGATTTTGACCTATACAACAACTTCAGCTATTGGGAGAGCCATGTCAGCACATTCTGGTGGGTGAAAAGGTAAAAAAAACTACCAAAAAAGCACCTTTCTGCTTGTTTTTTTAGAGGCACACTGCGCTTTTGGAGTAGTTGAGGGAAAATTGAGTTTTAGAGGTCTTGGAGCAGTCATTTTCAGTGTTTGATGGTTATATGGTGTATTAGGTAGGAATATGTTTCTCCAACGTCTTTCAAATTCAGATTTGGAGCATGGGAACTCCTCCAAAAGCCTATTACACCTGGCACACTGTGTTTTCTCCTCGCGCGCTGCACTTTCCTGTCAATTCACTACATTTTTACCTGGAAGCTTATTTTCTCAGGTTTCTCAATCGAACTCAGTTTCGCTTGATGTAATTCCTCATTTATGATGTTGTCATGATGTAATCGATGGTATATATGTCGGTTAAAGTGAAAATTAGGTAGATTCATGCTTGTAAATGCTTTTCAAGGTCAAATGTATCAATTTTTTTATTGTAGGAGAGTTTGTTAACCTCCCTAGTCATTAGGTTTTTGTTGAGGAATTCATGTTTTTTGTTGAGGAATTCATGTAAGCTATTCCTCCACTCTAGGATTCAACCTATGAGAGAGGAGAAATGTTTTTTGGTCTATATGTATGTGTTTCTCATAGAGGAAAATGTTTGGACATCAGAGGGTAAAACTCTTGTAGCTTGTACTTCATATTTTTATACAAGAAATCAAAGGACTAGTTGCAGCTATTATTCAGGAATTCTCGTGCTATGAGTTTGTGATATTGCATTTTATTTGTTATATTTTTATATGAATGATATACATGTCTCATTTCCATATCTTCCTTCTTCAGTGATTTTCCTAATAAATTTATCAGCAAAATTCTTTCATGAAATCTTTTTTTGTTGGGAATGTCATTTTATGTAATCTTCGTTCTTGTTTAATGAATTCATGGTGCATGTGCTCATTAATATTTTATTGCTCTTTCAAACCCTACACTACATCGACAAACTCCTAAGCCCATCACAAAGACATAGCTACATTTCTCCTCCATATGTCTTGCAATTGTAACCTTTTATACTTTGACCTAGTTATCTGATTTTCATCCTTGATCCAATAGAAAAACCCTAAATATTTCAAAACCCTAGAGCTAAGCTATCTAGTCTAAAATCCACTCTTGCACCAGTCAAATTCCTGGATGTGTTTTTCATAGAGAGAGACCTCTCTAGTTTGGTAGGGCTAGCTACCAAACTAAAATCTTGGTTTGAGGCTACCTATGTCGATATCCTTTCAGCCTTGGGACATCATGGAGGCTAACACAAATCACAAGACAACTTGAATGCGTTAGTTGAGTTGTTATGGCTCAATTAGATTAGTTAATTCAAGTAGAGGGATTAGCTTGTGTTTTGTACAGTGATTCCTAAATTTTAGGAGCCTAGGATGAGTTTAATTTCAGTTGTAACAATTTAATTCAATTAAATTGAGTTGAGGTCAGTTAAATTCGTTCCAACTATTGGAGGAACTAGTATGAGGTCTAGTAGTGGGGTGCAGCTTTAGCGTTCAACTACTTAACTGATCAATCAGCTAATAATTAACTCATGCATGATATTCGAGTTACCCAGTTGAGATTAGAGTTCAAGGGCAATGTACTATATGTTGTATAATTATCCAAGTTGTACAAGTGGTGCATGTAGTCAAAGAAGGGCTTATAGAGATTGTGCAGTTATGGATGTGAAATTTCCCTAAATAATATGGACTAATTCCCAAGGAAATAAGGACTTCGGCAAGCATAAATTTGGTTAAGTATTGACGAGAGCAAGTTTGTGAAGAAGTGAGATAGATTATACTTGTGGAGAGATTTCTTAGGCTTGAGCAAGCATTGCATTTCTTCTCTATTTTCTAACTAATGCAATACAAATAGGAAGGGGTTTTGAGAAATTGCTTTCCTCTAAATAAATCTTTGTGTATGTATGTTAAATCATAATGCAAAATTTTGATATGTTCTTAATTCTGAATTTGTTTCTGCAAATGAGTAGGGTATAATTGAATCTTATGTTTTAAAACATTACATAAGAAGTATTGAATCTACAATTAATTTTTACACTATGATGGGATCGTATAGTGAATATCACTTGTAATGTGTTGGCATTATGAAAAATGTGTTGTCCTTTATGGAAACTTACTTGATGATCTTTCCGTGATGGTATTATGACAAATGTGTTGTCCTTGATGGAAACCTACCTGATGAAGATGTCAACATGATGATAAAATGATAAGTATACAAGCTAGTACACATATGACAGAGAATTTGGACAAAGGAATATAAGTTTAGAGGTAGAGGAACAACGAAGGTGATGTTTTGAGAAGTGCGCACAGGTTATGTGATGAAAATATGCATACATATGCGTGTATGGAGAAGAAAAAGCGCGGACAGTTTCCGCACTATGGTATTATAAATGCCATAGGTATTTACCATAGTATTGGCACATAGTATTGAGCGCAACAATGGATATTTGATCACGTAAAAGAATACCATCGGCATTAGTATTGGTTAGGGCCTGAGCTATAAAAGGAGATGGAGATCAAAATGTTTAAGAGTGTAAGTAATGGGTTATTAGTGAATAGTTTGATCTGAGATAAGTATGCACTGGGAAGTATGATGATGGATCAAATCCAATAGATATGAAATGACCAAAATTGAATAATCTTCTTATGATTTGATAGATATGGGTTTGATTGATGTCTCGTTGTTCAACGAAGGTATGATTAGGTAGTTGTAGATCTATACCATGTTTATCTCAGGAAGATCGTGTGCATACACAGATATTATTATGTTAAGTTGCGTATCGTTTTTGTAGTATGGACATATATGAATGCGGATATACTTCTTAAGAAGCATGTACATACGTGGAGGTACTTTATAAGAAGTGCATATATATATTAGGGTTTCTAAAGTATGAGCAGTTAATGATGTTTGACCAGTCTAATCAATCTTGTTTTGTTTGTTGTTGTCTGTCAGTGAAGTATTTCTTGATGATCTGGGTTTAACAATGACGATTGAACTTGAACTGATTGTGGATTGATATCTTGAATGGTAATGATGTTGTTATATGTATGAAGTTTAGATATTTGTGATGGTTCTGTGAGTAACTCAGTGATTATTTCAGAATGACAGTGATTCGGTTTCAAGGTTCAATGTTTTGAGATCTGTACGCAGATATGCTTCATGGAAAATGCCTATATATGCGGATATTATTAAGAAAAATAGCATATATATTTTATATATGGTTGATCAGGGTTTGTAGTGAAAAAATCTTGTTTCTGTGATGCATAGTATGTGGATTGGTATTCTGGTAAATGGATTTACAATTATCTCACTGTTTTTTTTTTAGAATAAGTTCATTTATTTGGGTCTCAATTGGTACAGTGATTAAGTGACTTAATACGGTGTTTTTGGTTTCAATGTTGGTATTTAATTTTGAACTTAAATGATGGTAGTGGGTTTGGTCTGAAAATTTGATGAAAAGTGGCCTATAGGCTATGATGGTTTGAGTTAGGTGGATCCAATATGAAAATTATGTAATGTGGTCCACAAAGGTGCTAAGATTTGGAACCTGTAGTGAGGGAGTCGAATCTTCCTTCCGATAGTAGTTGGTAAATTAGATCAGAGGTTAGGAGCTCCCTTCCAGTGGGTTTTGGTAAACGAGATCAGAGGGTTGGAGCTCCCTTCCAGTGAGTGTTGGAGAACGAGAGAAGGTTGTAGCGTTCTGCAGGTAGGTGCCTACGTGCTGATATGAATCTGCATGAGTACAAGATTTTCATATGTTTTCCATATAATAACAAATGAAAACAAAGATGACAACAATGGTGGTCTTCTCCTACATTGAGTTTCCACCTAAAAATCTTGGTGTTCATGTGTGTTTATGTGTTGCTTATGTGTGATTGTTTATTCTATTCTTACTACACATGATTACGGTTCAATTAATGTCTAATGAAGTACCGATACACTATTTCAACTTAAACAGATGATGAATTAACTGAAATTTAAATTAACTTGATATACGCTAGTTCTCTGCATAACAGTGGCGTACATACGCAGGTTTACTTCAATATAGTCGCGTATATAAATTTGAATAATAAAACAAAATTTTAAGTGAGTTTTAAAATACTAATTCAACCCCCCTCCCTTTCAGTGTTTTCCCCAACAATTGGTATCAGAGCAAGTCCTTCCGAAGAAGCTTGATCACTTGAAGGAAATCCGCCAAGATGAGTAGTCAAGGATTATTTTCTATTAGTCCACCTTTATTTAATGGAACTAACTTTGTGTTTTGAAAAGTTAGGACATGAGCATTCTTACAGTCGATGGGAGCTGATGTATGGGAAATTGTTGAAAGTGGATCTCAATATCCAGCCTCCATTACAGATACTACAGGAAAGAAATAGTATTAAATCAATGCAAAGGCTGTGAATTCGATCTTGGGAAGTCTGGCCGAGTCTTAGTTCTTCAAAGTAATGTAGTTGAAAACAACAAAGGTCATGTGGGATAAGCTTATCCAAAGTTATGAAGGTGATACCAAGGTAAAAAGTGCTAAACTCCAATCATTTAAAATTCAATATGAGATCCTGAAGATGCACGGTGATGAAAGCATTGCAACATTTTTACTTAGAGTAGATTAGGTTGTTAATTCTATGATAAATATTGGTAATGAAATAAAATATGTTACTATTGTTTAGAATACTTTGAGATCACTAACTCTGGAGTTCAATTCCAAAGTCTCCGCCATTGAAGAAATGCAGGATCTGAAAAGGCTCACACTTGATCAACTCAAAGGAATATTGATAGCATTTGAGATGAGGAAAGGTGGTCCTTCAGAGATGAGAGAAGCAGCGACATGTAAAGGGAAACAAAAGGAAGCACCCAAAGACACATGCTACATATCATATGTTGAAGAATAAAAATTCTTGAGAAAGTTGCAAGGAGGAACTGGAAAATTCAAAGGTAAGCTTCCCTTTAAATGTTTTTCTTGTGGAAGAGTAGGCCATTATGCATCCAATATCCTTGTAGAGAAAATCATAAAGAGAATGGAAAGAATGTTGCTAAAAATTTCTCTGACAAGAAAAGCTTTTACTCTAATGAAGATAGTCAAAACATATATGATGATCAAGAAAATTTTGATTCAAATTCTAACAGTTCTTATCTAGTAGTTATGGCTCTTGAAGATCAGTTAAGTAATGAATCAGATAGTTGTGATGTAAATGATTCAATAAAAACTCCAAGGGAGAATGATAAACTCAGGAATGCTAACAAAGAATTGGATTCAAAAGGAAACAATATGATTGACGAAATAAAGAGGTTAAAGATGGAATTAAAAGCAACCAATAAAATAACATATAACATAAAAAAACAACTTCAAGAAAACGAAAAACATTGTGAAACATTAGAATCCAAAATTATGACCCTAAAGGAAGATTATGAGAATATAAACAAATGGGAAAAGGCATTTGAGTCTCTAGGGAATATCATTAATAAACAACGCTCTCCGTTGATCAAGACTGACATTGGGTATGATCATACACAATGTGATGGAAAATACTAGTATAATGTTGTGCAAGGGAAAACTGAATCAAATCACTCATCTGTAAGGAAATCTCCTAGATCAAGGTCAAGTTCAATCCCTAGACATAAAGGATGGTTTTATGGATATTGTTTATTTGTAACTTATTTGGGAATAAGGCCATTGACTGCAAGTCAAGTATGCAAAACAAAACCAAGAGATGGGATAACTTCCAACACATAATTAGAAATTGCAAGCAAATATGGAGGAAGAAGGAACCCGAGTCATAAACGTAGGGAATATTGACCCTACCACAGTCCATTGACTCTTAAAGCTTACTTCTCACAGTGACTACATAAGTAATGTGAAGTACATGACCTCATGAAGAGCATAAGATGATTATTAGGTCCTTAGAATCAGTTATGTATAATCTCAGGGGGAGCAATACGTATGTTATCTTGATGATGATTCCAATGGTTGTTTTGATACTCATGTTCCTTATATTATTGACGATGCATCTGGTGTAGTAACAATGAACATATGCAGACACTACATGATCAAGGGGAGTTGTAGTCATGAAGTTTCAATATCTTACTTTATGTACGCAGATCCTATGAAAGATAGTCGTGTATATATGCGAGTTCTAATTTAGACGACTATGATGAAACGTGGCCTACAGGTTGTCCACGTTCTAAAAATCCAAAATCTACACTATTACAATTTTATTTCTCTTTAGATTTATATATTTGTAGATGATTTTTAATAGTGCATACATGCGAATTAAAATTATGCAAGAAATAAAGAATAATTAAATAAAAGCTCAAACACACATCTAACACGAGATATGACCAGGGAAACCCCTTTGGGAGAAAACCCAAACTTGAAAGTGAAGTCACTCTACTCTATTTCTTTAAATAGAAAATGTTTTCAAGTACAATTAAGTATGGCATGTAGCCTATGGGCTTACTACAATGCACAAATCTTCTCTGTGTTCTCTATCTCCTATCCCTTTCGGCTATTTTTTCTCAGCTATGGAACAAATGCACTCAAAAGAATGAAATCCCTTTTCCTTCTAACTGCTTGGTTATAACACAACCCGATAACTTACTAGTGGTTAGGTTTGACTATTTCAACTCTTAAGCAAAGTTACAATATCAACTCTTCTAGAGTCTTATTCATCATAATGACATGGCTAGTCTTTTTTTCCATAAGTTATGGGGGTTGACATGGCATCCTCTCAAATTATAGTGATGAAAACATGAAAGTCAACTTCTTAGTAGCATAACTTTCATAGAGTTTGATTGATGTAATTATTGCGTCATTAGAGAAATCTTCATATATAAAATAAGAAAAAAATATGGCGCTAAAACCACAAATCTTTACTCCTAAAAATGTCATTTAACACCTCAAAATGTTCCTAATCTCAATTTACCAAACTGAATTATCATGAGAACTAATTCCTTACCACAAAAGTTCCATCTAACATACATCAACATAAAAAGCGAGGGAAAGAGGGGGAGTCATAGAGGAGATACTGACCGACAACATTCATGTCAGAGAGAGACGCGCGACGGAAGAAGGATCCAACGCAAAGCAATGAATCACTGTGACGTACGAAAGCACAATCCATCACCCCCCGTGGAATAACCAGTGGACACCACCGCCAGAAACACCCGGCGACCGTGATCGGCTTTCTCCCACGGTTTCCTCGACGTGCTCCACCAAGCCGAGGTAGCATCTGCGGTGTGAGGGTAAACTTCATGAGATTGCCAGGTTCAGCATCACTGGCATGGCAGGGGAAGCTTATGGTTGTGAAGGTCGACGAAGGTGGGGGTGAGGAATGGGGTTTCCCTTTTGTAAGGTTTGAACTATGTTTGTGGATTTCACAATTAGTGAAACCATTTTCACTAAGCTTGGAGTGGTCATTGTAAAACTTCACAGGAAAAGGGCCGAATACAAGAGTCAGATAGAGAAGCAATCTGTCCCATAAGCTATTTTTAGTCTCGTGGACTTTAAAAAATTCTTTCTTCTTTCTAATGAGTTGGAGTTAAATTAAATTAAATTAAATTGTTGAAATTATATTACATTTCTTTTTATCTACAACCCATGACAAATTTCTCCAATAATTATTAAAGTTCCCAAGTGTTTGCAAGATACTAAAACTGGTCACACATTGTTGAAAATTATATTGCATGACATATTTCTCCAACATTATTTAAGTTCCCAAGTGATTGCAGCAACAACCTAAAACTGCTCACACATTCAAGAATGTTATTGAGTCATGTAAGGTGTGTGCTGTTCGTTCCTGTCTGGATGATAAGTAGGTACTCTGTAAATATGAATATTGTACATGATTTATTGACGATTTTATTTAAAAACAATTAAATATACTACACATTGCGTTCAAAATGCTTCTTTACTGACAATTATGTTGTCCCACACATAATTTAAAACTACACCATGACACCTATGTGTATAAACTGTTTGTTGGCACATTATAATACACCACTCATTTGAGATTTGTAGTTGCACTAACATGCTAAAACAGCAACTTCATTCATTCCGGTTTAGATGCTAAGCAGCTTCCACGCGATTATAACTAGAGTGTCACTTTCTTTTCTCTCCCCCATCTCTACAGAACCAGAGTGCGAACCTGATCAATGGTGGTAATAATATGATATTTTAGATGCTGAGTAGATTCCATGCGATTATAACTAGAAGATCACTTTCTTTTCTGTCCCCAATATTCAACCCTACTCATCTGCAGAAACAGAGTGCCAACCTGATCAATTATGGTAATAATATGATATTTCTTACTAGCAAATTATCCTGCTAAAAAAGGAAGAGACTCTATTTCTTTTTTAGTCAATTGTAATGACAGAAGCTATATTTAATTACTGATTCAAATAATTTCAGTATGATTGTAGATAAACAGGTTTCAGAAATTCAGACAAAATACAAAAAGAGTGAGGGGTAGAAATTTCAAATGTCAAATACAGAGATGTGGTCATTTCAGGCACTTGAGAAAGGACAAAACAAATATTCTTTCACTACAAGTCTACAAGTAAACCAGAGAGACACGGAGCAAAGACAACATAATAATATTACTGAAGACCAAAAAAACCACTCAAAAAAAATTTGTGATGTTGAAAAAATTCGTTCATTACATAAATTTACATATAGTTGAAAGCTTGCAAATATCAATTCTAGAAATAAAAGGGGTGCCTGTCAAGAGTCTAGATTTATAGAGCAAAACTAAAGCAGAACTTGGATTTTAGAAACCAATATCCTAGCATGATGCAAGCAAAACCCAAAAATAAAAATTGTGATTGAGTTGAACAAATTCAGAATAACAGCTCCCAGAGAAAAGCCTTGAAACATACTGCTGTCAAACAGAATACAGACTGCCAATTTTTATAAAGTCTAAAGAGAAGATATGAGCTCCTGTGTGCAACCTAAACCCAGTTCAAAAGTAAATTCTAAACCTTCAATAGAAGAGAAGAGTAAACCGAGACGGATACTATTGTCTCAACAAAACAACAGCTTGATATTGATGAACAGTGGTAAAGGTAAAATTGGAACATGGTCGCATGAAAGTTCAAGAGTAAGGCGCATGAAAGTTCAGAGTAGTCTTCATTCAAAGAGTAGTCTTCATTCACGTAAAGGGATCAGTAGAATGGAATCCTTTTTTTCAAGAAAGGCTTTAAAATTGGTGCAAATGCCATTTGTTATTTGAAAACAAAAAGGTCTACCATCAAAATACTTGAGTAGTAGAGTAGTTCATAGAAATGACAATTTCTCATTTTGTTCTCAATTTCAAAGTTTTTCTCATTAGTTCTCTTCATATATTTCAAGTGAAATTTTGAATCTGTTGTCAAGTAAAAGACTGTCTTTAAACAGGCAATTACATAACTGATGCATTGTTACACACAGAGGTTACATACAGAGGATGGGGTAAAATAGGGTTGTTGTGGGAAGATTGTAACATATGGAAGATGAGATTAAATAGGGTTCTCGTGGGAAGATTGCATTATTATATACAGGAATGGATTAAATACGATTGTTGTGGGAAGATTGTAACATATGGAGAATGGGGTCAAATAGGGTGGTTGTGGGAAGGTTGTACCATATGGAGGCTGGGGTCAACTAGGGTTGTTGGGGGAAGAATGCATCATTGTACCTATTGTGGGGAGTATAGATTTACTAAAATCTGCTCATTATCTTAAGGTTATCTGTGTTTATTTTCTTGTTTGAATGCATGTTTACTCTGTTCCCTATTGCCTCTATGTGTAATATGGTATGGGTTTTTTTAACATTACCTGCATACTAGATCAGTCTCACCATCTGGCGCTAAAAATTTTGCGAAGTCTGCTCCCTGCTAGTTTCCGAAGAGTCTTTTTTGCTCCGACGACCTCCATCTCTGCCAGTTGCCTAAGGTGTTGGCAAGCTCCCGCAGACACAATCCTCTTCCTGCAAGTATTGCTGTAGGAGAGGACCAACAACGCAGAAATGGGGAATGTCTTGGTCACTGTTTCATTTTGAGGATCTAATAACCGCACCAGACAAGATACATGGTCATCATTTTTAATGAATTCTTTTCTGTTTGTATCCACAACAAATAGACTAGAGAGTGCCCTTACAGCAATTTGTTGAGAGAAGCTAGGTTTGCCATCCAACATCTTTGCAAGCAGACCAACGCACCCTACCTCCCCCAATGCTCTCTTTATTTCATCTGTCTGTGATAGATTACAGATGGCCGAGGCTGCCAACTCTTGAATTGCAGAAGACCCACTTTTGAGGAGAATTGTGAGCTGTTTAACAAATCCAGAGGACATCAAAAGGTTTCTAGAAAATATAGATTGCGAGAGGCTGTGGATTGTCCTCAGTGCAATCTCTTGGACGTGCGTACTCGGTGCCTTTTCCAACATCCGAACAAGGGATTCAACCCCACCTTCTCTACAGATCATCTGCCTCAAGTTTTCATGATTGGCAGCCAACAAATGCAAACATTCTGCAGAAGACTCCTGTGCAGAGGGTGTTCCGGAGTTCACAAGATTAATTAACACAGGGATTGCTCCCTCCTCTGCCATAGGACCTCTTATGTGCTCCACAAAGGCCAAATTTCTCAACACTGCTGACCCAATAGCCTGCAATTCTGAAGACCCATTTCGACAAATTTTGATGAGAGGCGAGAGCCCACCATATGCAGAAACCGCCCATGCATTCTCCCTATCTATGTGATTCACTTCCCAACTCACAATAGTCAATCCCAGCAGGGCCTCTGCAGCCTTTTCACTGGCCACCGAAGTTCCAGATTCCAACAACCTAATCAACGGTGCTATAACATTAACACCCTCTCCAACCAGACAAGACTTGCAGGCATCCGACTTAGCAAGAATCGACACTGCAAGAACAGAATATTCCCTAATAGTAGCAACATTCGAATCCAGCAAATGTACCAAGTATCCAATATCAAGCCCTTCATCGCTAACAATATCCTTATCATTCTCTTGCAGAATTTGTACAAGAGAAATCAAGGCCTTCTCTTTGAGCTGGGTATTACCAATCTGAAGCCTCGCAAAGAGATCTTTCATGAAGAAACTCACATCGTCCCTGCTCGCCCCGGGGCCCGGCCTCGACACCACGATGGCACTACTGGATTCTCTCAACAGTCCGCTCTTTACCAGAATTTCCAAGTCGCGCTGATGAAGATTGAGCTTATTGACGACCACATCCAGGTCGCTCTGCATCAAAAGCTTCCCGCTGTACGAAAGCTCCCTGCATTTCTTTGCATGGTCTCTCGCCTCTTTCAGAGTAGATACAATTTTGGGCAGAAGCCCCTTCATTAAAGAATTCTCTGCCCAAGAACAAGAAAGCTCCGTAGTCACACTGGTGATGGTCAGATTCAGGACTTTCAGCTTCGTTGTGATCGTCTGCCATTTTCCCGCGAAGACCTTTGTGGAATAGGCCTCTGATATTACCAGTGGAATCAGTTCTTGGGCCATTCTTGCGCATTCTTCAGGATCATAATTATCATCCTCATCATTAATTCTTCCCTCCATCTTCATCTGCCGAAAAGAGAATCGTTCTGAGCGCGCCTCTGTAATGGGTCTGTTTGAAGGGGTTGGAACCACTTGAGTGGAATGGCATTTTCCGAGTGCTGGGAGATGGGTAGTCACATTTGTATGTACGATGACCCACACGTTTTCCTCCATGATTATCAGCCGCTCGGCCGACGTCGCATTTTGTTTCCTGGAAATGAGGAAATAAACGCAATCAAAAGCCCCACCTCAACTCAACCGCAACTACCAGCCCCCTGCATTACTGGCTTGCTTTGTGTGTATTACTCCCTTATTTAATTCTAATCTCTCCATCATTCTTTAATAAATACTACTGCCACCTCTCCATCATCCATTAATAAATACTACCGCCATTCTTGAAGATGCAAAGTAAATACAGTAGGTTAATTAACTTGCTTACCGTGTTTAATATTTGTCTGGTGAGTATTCTCACAATTCCATTTTATTATTCAATTTAATCTAATTTTTATTCAAAAAAATATGGGAAGAAAGAGTACTATTTTAAAAGTGGAAACAAAAAAAACTTTTTATTTTTTGCTTTTTCGTAAAAGTGGAAAATTATAAAACTGGAAATTATTTTTTTCTCTATTCTGCCAAGAGTTTGTGGAGAAACTTCTTTAGAAAAAAGCGAAATATAAAAACCAAATAAAAAAGCAATCGGTCGATAAACTATTTTTAATCTCATAAACTTAAAAATAATTTCTTTTTTTCTTTATAAATTCCCAATTTTCAATATCTAATCATTATCTTTAATTGAATTGTGCCAAATGGCTTTGATCACTGGCCAAGTCTTAATTAAATTTATCTGATCTTAATTATATAGTTGATATTATTGCAATTTTGACTAGCAGGTAGAGAATGTAATTATAGGCTCGTTGGAGGAGGACCAGATTATCAATTATAATTAATAGAGATTTTGATATATCCTATGAACTTTCCCCGATTTGCACTTGAAATAGGATTAGCCTTTTGAAAGTGTAAAGTTTACGACATGTAAAGTACAGCGGTTGATATCTCTTTATCTTAATAACTTACAAAGTTGACCACTTAAAAATGGCCAACACCCAACTTAACTCTGTGCCGTATTTATTTCCTTGACGGGTAAAACTCCGTTTAGTAAAAACTAACGTGTACCTCTTACTTGAAAAAAATCATACATTGTGAAAATTAAAACGTTATATCGTGGTGGAAATTTACTTAGAATTTAACAAAAATTTGTGGGAACCATAAATTTAAAATGTGTAATTTATATAATTCAAATAATTTAAAAATATTAAATATATTTCAAATAAAAAGAAGATTTTTGGGATTTAATTGTTTTAAGTAAGTTATTCATTTATTATTATTTTTTTGAGAAGTAGTTGTAATTGTCTAATTTTTTATGATTTTTGAATAGTTTACTTAGTACTCATTGTATTGGGTGATGTTCACAAGGGTGAAGAAGTGGACTCAATTCCACTTCTTCGTCTAATTTTTTATGATTTTTGAATAGTTTACTTAGTACTCATTGTATTGGGTGATGTTCACAAAGGTGAAGAAGTAGACTCAATTCCACTTCTTCACCGGAACATCCCCTGATGCAATGAGTCTTAAATAGACTATTTCAAAATTATGAGAAATTAATCAATTACAACTACCTCATAAAAATAATTATAAATGAATAACTTAACACAATTGAATTCCAAAAATAACATTTAATAAAAAAATCATTATATATATAATTATATTTATATCTATATAATGAACCATTCCAGATATTCAATATTCAATACTGGAAAGATACATTCCCCTCAAATTTGGTTAATAGTACATGTTTTTGCATTTATTGATTTACAAGTTGTATGGTCGTATATATCCTCTTGTAATTAATTAAATGTGGAGTTCTTTACAAATTGAACTTTGTTTCTATGCAGCTTCCATATCACACTTCACTTGTTCATTTTTTAATTAAGTTTATGAGCATCATTTTCTTGAAATAACGTGTAGTTTTTATTTTCTTTGATGTGTACGAACCGATAAGTAGTTTTGTAAAATTAATTTCGAAACAACCGGCAAGATACATTTTTAATTAAAGTTTATATTTATATTTCAGAATATTATATAAAATATAAATAGTTATTTTATATTATTAATACTATGGAAAATAATATAAATAGGCTGTTGTTTAATTTATTGATTGGTTAGTTTTGTCTAATATATTAAATATTACATAAAAGAATACAATGTTGAGTTGAATTGTTTAACTTGTAATTAGTTTTTTTTTAATGTAAATGTATATTACATAAAAGAATACAATGTTGAGTTGAATTGTTTAACTTGTAATTAGTTTTTTTTTAATGTAAATGTATATTACATAAAAGAATACAATGTTGAGTTGAATTGTTTAATTTGTAATTAGTTTTTTTTTAATGTAAATGTTAGTGTTATTTGAAGTGTATGTTTGTTGTTTATGTGATATTTGTGGAAGTAATGTATTGGGAAAGCAATAAAAATGGGTATATGAGTATTTTGTGTTTAATTTTTTTTTATTTTTTTTTATTTTTATATAGTTAATTTTTAATTGTAATAAGATTTTAGTGCTAGAAGTTTTGACAATTGTTTTTATTATTAAATGTATTAATTATAATAGGGTAGGTGATAGAAACCTAAGTATGGAGTAGTTTATTTAGTCAAATTTTAAGCAATGTGTTTTGATAAGCAAAATGTGTTTGATTTAGTCAAATTTTAACTTAATATTTCTAGAGTTTGATATCATTAAGAATGTGATATTGAGGAAGTCTTTGGCATGGAAACTGAACTAGCGTCAACCATTGAGGTTATTGATCAATGATAAAGTCTAAGCATTGAAGCTTGTCATCCCAAGAGACCTAAAGGACAAACTAGTCATTGGAGGATATGGTCATGTGTTGGATGTCTTGGGAGTAGTTCCTAAGGTGACAACATGGTAGGAAATACTTCTTGGGTCCTTGGAAGGCTTCCATTAGTTGGGGAAGCTATAATCAACTAAGGAGACTTGTTAAAAAATGATCTATGAGGGGTCAGACTTGAGAAGGGGACATTACAATGATGGAGAGGGCCATGTGGAAGTTGGGGTCCTATGTTATGACTTGATTCTTGTGGAGTGGCAGGTGCGTGCTCTATCGGAGCTCGCAAGGTCGAACCCTGCAGACCTCCATAAAAATTTTATTACAAAATTAAGGGGACGCATGGCGGCCTCAGGGCTGGCCACGTGTCACCCTCCCATTGGCTCTTAAAAAAACACGTGCAACCCTTAAACAAACAATATAGTGCCACTTGTCATCCACTGGTTGGCCCAGAGAAAAGGAATATTCTTTGAAATATTCCTCTTTGATGATTGTGCATCCTCCATGCTGGTTGGGCATCCCAGTCAACCTTGTCGCAAAATTTAGCAGTTTGGGAATTCAATTAGAACGCGATTTCTCCCTCATATGACATCAGTTTTTCGAACCTTTCATGGCACCAGAATCAAGAAGACGAGATCTACGCAACCATCCTGGTTTCAACTCAATCTTGTAACTTTAAATTTTGAGAAAAATTTATGAACTCATGATCACTCCTCCCCATTGGGAATATTTTGGACCCCAAAAGACTTGATTACCTATTCAGTAGATGAGGGTACAGCTCCCTCACCTTTCCAACCTCCATCCACTTTTCCTTGCTTGGCTTACTGCCTTTGAGCCCAACTCAAAGGTAGTCAACACTTCCCCTCTTGGATGCTCTTATCCTCCTGTCAATAATTGTATCTTCCTTGAGCTCATCCAGAAATTCTGGTGATAAATATTCAATAGAAGGCAGCTAAACATCACTTCCTTGATCATCGATCAAAGGTGGTTCATAAAAACGTAAGTTTTCAACGTTAACAACTGAATACATTTGCATATATGAAGGCAAGTCAAGTTGAAATGCATTGTTACCAACTTGCTTTATGATCTTTAATGGACCATAGTGAATGGGTTTGAGATTTTTACCTTCCCCTTGCATCCTTTCTTTGCTAATGTGCAACCATACCTCATCTCCCTCTTGAAACTTCTGATCAACTCTATGTTTGTCATGCCTCTCCTTGTATGTGCTTTGAATTTTCTCAAGCTACTCTTGAACTTGTTGATGTATAATCTAAATTTTCTTAATGAACTTTCGAGCCTTGTCAATATCACAATGTCCATCAATTGCAACATCCTTTCCAAAGATGAAGTCTAATGGCGATTTTGGGAAATACCCAAAGCATACTTCAAAATGTGATGTTTGATTTGAATAGTGCTTTGCCCGATTGTAAGTGTGATGAATGTAATGCAGTTGATCATCCAACAAATTAGGATGTTTGATGCAATATCCTCTCAATATATGCACAACGGTTCTGTTCACCACCTCGGTTTGTCCATCAGTTTGCAGATGAAAAGCAATACTCTTTTTCAACTTTGTGACCATCATACTCCAAAGATTGGACCAAAAATTCCCAATGAGCCTAGAATCTTTGTCACTAACAATATAAGTTGGCAATACATAATGAACCCATACATGTTGAAAAAAAATTCAGTAGTTTGTTCAGTAGTACTGGTTTTCTTACATGGCATAAGTATACACATTTTACTGAATCTATCCACAAATACATAAAGATAATCATGTTGTTTTCTATACATAGGTAGACCTCCAACAAAGTCCATGGAGACACTCTCTCATGGCCTTGATGGTACCGGTAGTGGCGTGTGCAACCTAAGCTTCCTATTACTAGGCTTGCTTGTTGCACACATATAACAACCTCTTATAAAACGCGACACACTATCTATCATGTGAGGCCAATAGCAATACCTCTGTAGATACGTGACTGTTTTGCTTACCCCAAAGTGTCTAGCAATAAGAGATGAATGAGCTTCTCTCAAGACACTTAGCCTCTCTCCTTGTGGTATACACAACTTGCCCAAATGAAATAGAAAATTGTTATTCATGTGATAATATTTTTCTTCAACTTGATTCCCTTCACTCAAACTAGCATGCACATCTTGAAAATCTACATCATGTGCATATTGTCCTATGTAACTCTCGTGTACAATAGAATCATTTTTTAGTAAAGTAGATGCACTAATGATTGGTCTTGGAAGCATATCAGCAAATTTATTGAAAATACCTTTCTTGTACCTTCTAACCAAGTGAAACTGTTGAAGAAATCCCATCCACCTGAAATGTCTTGATTGCTGCAATTTTGTTTGCGACTGCAAGTATTGTAATGGTTGGTGATCGGTATGCACAATTGTATCTTTACCCATCAAGTAGTGTTTCCACTTCTTGACACTTTGTACCAATTCATACAATTCTTTTTCATATGTAGGATAATTAGTTACAACACCATTGAATGTTTAAGAATGAAAAGCGATAGGCTTACCATGTTGCAAAAGAACTGCGTCCATGGCATAATCACTAGCATCAGTTTGTATCTCGAATGGTTGTCTCAAATTCGGTAATGCAAGGACTGGAGATGAGCTGATATTGTCTTTTAAAGCTTCGAAAACTTGTTGTTGTTTGCCTCCCCATTGGAAGCCTTTCTTCACACTTGTCACTGCATGCATAGGAGTTACGATGGTAGAAAAGTTAGTAATAAAGTTTCTCCAATACTGAGCTGCACCTAAGAAAATTCTTACCTCGGTTACTTTTTTGGGTGTGGTCCAATTCACAATGACTTCCACTTTATAAGGATCAATTATCAACTCTCCTCCTCCTATGACTTGTCCCAAATAAACCAAAGAAGTCTTTCCAAATTCACACTTTGACATATTAAGAAACAATTTCTCTTTCTTCAAAACATCAAGTACTCTATTCACATGCAAGGCATGTTCTTCTCTTGTTTTGTTGAAAATCAATATGTCATATAAGTACACAATCACAAAATCATCAAGGAATGGACGCAAAACACTATCCATAACACGCATGAAATTTTCCGGTGCATTACACAAACCAAATGGCATTACTAACCACTCAAAGAGTCCTTGTTTGGTTTTGAATACAGTTTTCCATATGTCACTTTCTGCAATTCTTACTTGATGATATCCACTTCGTAAATCTAACTTAGTGAAAAACTTTTCTTCTTTTAGCTGATCAAGAAAATCATCTATCCTTGGGAGTGGGTAACAATTCTTTACCGTAATCTTGTTCAAAGCTCTGAATTCTACACACATACGCCAAGTCCCATCTTTCTTTGGAATCAAGAATATGGGTGAACCGCATGGCGAAGTGCTTGGACTTATGATTCCTTTGTCCAACATCTCCTTAATTTCCCTCTTTATTTCAAAATTTTCCATTATCGACATGCGATACATGCCGATTTTTGGAAGAGGACAATCTTGCTGCAACTGAATATCATGTTGAATCTCCCTTTTTGGAGGTAATCTTGTTGGCTCCTGAAACATCTCATGATGTGCATCAACTACATCATATAAATATTATTTCAACTTAGGATCACATCCCTCAAATGATTCATGATTAACATCATCTTTAGGCTTAATCATTAGAAGAACAAAATTCTTACTTGAATTCACTAGCCTTTTTACCTGTCCAACATTTATCATAGCAGTGTTTGTCTTCTTGCGATGTGCTCTAACATTGTACTCCTTGCCAAATTTGAATGAATGGTATTTATTCCCATGGAGATGGAAGATCTCTTTCCTGTCATACAAGTAAGGACTCCCCAACCCAATACATGTTATGTCAAGTGGAGCCACATCTAATTCAACTGTGTCAACAAAATGTGCAATGATTGCAAACCACAATATGAATTTCTTTGAAACATGTGAATTTGCGTCCTTACAAATCCAACCAACTGGATATGGTTTTGGATGTGGTATGGTCTCAAGGTTAAGTTTCTTGACCAAGTATTCAGAGATTAAGTTTTCTTGTGACCCACTTTCAAACAATGTGTCAATCTTAGTATGTTTGGATATGACCCTCGCATGCAACAATTCAATTCTTTCTTGTTCATTTGGAGCATGTATGTGACATTTTGATGTACTAGTATTGGGTTTAGTTTCATTTTCTTTCTTGACAGATGAATTCTTTTTGCTTTTACCTTTTGAGGTCTTCTCTTTGTTTTTAACCTTAAAAGGTTTCTTTCTACCCTCTTCAGAAATGTTTTTCCCTCTATCTTCTAGATGTGTGGCCTGAACACATACTTCATCTAGACTTGTGGGGTTAAACATGAGAATAGTAGGTTTTAGGTAGCTATATAAGCCTCCTATTTACTTGAGCAAAGTATCTTGGCTCTGCAAATATACCCCTAATAAGAGAGCTATTCTCCTAAATTCTTGGGTGTATTCTTGCACATTTTGTCCATTCAATTGCCTAAAGTTTTGCCAGTTCATTATGGCTTTCTGCATATGAGCTAATGGATAAAACTGTTGTTTTATTACAGTAATGAAATGAGTCCATGATAGAATAATCTTACCATGCTTCTTGTTCTCCTCCTTTGTCTTGGCTTCCCACCAAACACGTGTTGCACCTTCCATTCTCAATGAAGCTAATTGGATTTTGGTATCATCATATTGAAGGTTCCGGATTCTCAAATAGACCTCCAATTTCCTAATCCAATTATCAAGCTTTTATGAATTGACTTCACCATTAAAAATTGGCAATTCAAACTTAAAATCAAGTTTAAAAAAAATAATTTTACCAGTGTTATTTGACTTGTGTGGCTGATGTACTTAAGATGAAGTAGAGGATGATGATGATGAGGGTGAGGATGATGGCCCTCCATTGCCTCCATTTCCTCCTTTACCCTTCTTTGACTTATCTTCATCAGTGTGACCTCCTGAAGATCCATGTCCTTCCTTATGAAGTTTGGATCCTTCTCCTTCCAATGTCTCATACCTTTCTTGATAAAGGATTCTCACCATCTCAATCATGTCAAGGAATGCTTTCCTGAACACTTTTTCTTCCTCTTTGGGATCCATCTCTTCATGGATTTATCCTTCCTCTTGAGGCATGCTTAATGGAACTTCTGCTTCCTTAGGAGGTGAACTAGGTGGTGGAGATTGTGGCAATATTCCTCTCCTCTGCTTTGGCTCTTCTTGACACCCTTTTGCTCCCACCAATTTTCCTTCTCCTCTTTTGAGCTTGAGCCTTGTAAGCATCTAAAACTTTCAAATAGTTAAACAAATATTTTCACAAAACAACACCAGAGAATAAACTCTAGCTCTGATACCAATCTGATCTGAAAGGACTGTATTAGTTTTGTTGTGCTCAGTGTCTTTTCAGTATATAAATATGTGCATACTTGTCTCCATAGTTTTCTTAAGGATTGAGGATTTTAACCATGAAATATAGATGATTTTAGTGAATTAGAAGCATGAAATAAGTGAAAATAACACTGAACAACAGTGTAAAACAGAGAATTAAAACACCACATAACATTTACACAATAGGCATGATGAAGTAGTTCACCCCTCCTGGCCTACATCTGTTGGTTCAGCTCCCAATTTCATGTCCATCTTTCATTATGCTCAAAATTTTGCAAATACATGTAGTTACAGGCCCACCAATGGCTCCAGAATGCTCCAATTAGTCTAGATCGACTCTTCATTCACTCTGAATGGGCGAAAATTGAGTCTCCAACTCATTTGCCCAGTAACACCTAGAAAAGCTCCACTTAACTGAAGTTATTTTAGTGCAATCCCCTAAATTTTAGTGCGTGCTCTAAAACTCTGCCAGCGCTAATCGCGATATTAAATGTTAGTGGTTGGGTGGCCACATGCCAACCCAAACCACGGCCTGACCGTTGAAGGTCAGCGGAACTCAAGGCACATACCACGGTTAAGGCGGAAACTCCGGTTGGAGTGGTGTTAATGCTTAACGGTTGGAGTTAAACCACGCAGAGAAATAGTGGTAGAATTTTCATGTTGTTATCACTTATAAGTTTGTGAAACATTACTTGACATGGTCATTCAAGTTCATTATCAAAGGTCTCAAGTTGGTATAGGAAATTTTCGTTTTTTCATATTTAACCTATCCTAAGGTTCAGGACCACCTTCATTTCATCTCAATCCACCTCCATTCAGGTCATGTCATGTCATATCAATCATCATTTGCTTTCATATTTCATTTCCCAAGTGCTTAAATTTGAAAAAGGACACTTTAGCCAGTTTTTCCTCTTTTCATAGTGTTTTACACTGTAAAATAGCAGTTTTCGCTACGAAACTACCGAATAGTTTCGTAGCGAAACTGTCAGAAAATGAACTAGCCATGCTACGAAAAACAATTTTTCTTTCTTTCTTGTGAAATCTGGTGCAAGGTGTCAGTTCATGATTAGAGCAAATAGGGTGGATTTCATTCGAGTCAGTTAGGGTTATTTCAAAGGTACAATGTCATGCCTAAGCTCATCATTACCATTTTTAGCATGCATGAGTCATGATTAGGGCATGAGTTGTCATCGAAACCATAAAACATTACCCAATTTAGTATTTTTTTCATTCTCTACTTTATCCTTGCATGTTATTGAGTTTCTGGAGAGCTGCTTCACCGAGCCAAACTGGTTGCTGGCATTTTCAAAATTTGCAGGTGTCAATAATCAAGCGAGGTTGAGAAGATATAAATTCACTATGGCTGCAAGAAAGAAGACTAAAAAAGGTGGTCACTGCCACATATATGAGCCAATGGAAATTAATTTTTTAAATGAAGACCTAACTTCCTTGGAGGTATTTAGAAGAACAGGTTGTTTGCGATTCTTCCAAAGGCTGCAAGGTTGTCATCTACAAGTTTCCAAGGAGTTTTCTAATAGTTTTACTGGGACAACTTCAAAGGTGGGAATGCTAAATCTCACAGTAACACTAGACAATATTTCAGCAGCAACTGGAATCCCTAGGGGAGGGGAAAAATGGTTCAAAGGTGTCAAGTTCACCATGCAAGACTGCAAAGAATTCATCAAGCTAGAGCATAGTGAAATTGATCTCACAAATGTTATCCCAAGGAGCTACATGAAAGACAACTTCTCAAAGCTGCTGCTAATTATTCAGAAGTACTTCACCTATGAAGGGAGATTTCATATGGTCTACTCCTAGCACCTTAGGATTTTATTGCATTTTTTGGGTAAGAGGTCTCTTGAATTACCCTTTTACTTATACAGAAGTCTAACTAAAATGTCAGATAAGGTCCAAGTTAAAAAACAAGGAAATGAAACTTCTCTCTTTCACCATGGCTTGATTAAGTTGTTGGTGTTAGAGGATTTGAAGAGATTAGGTAGAGTCTGGTCATCTTTTATATTCATGAGTGGTTTTGAGGTATATGTTGTCACTCCTAAAAGAGTTCCCAAACCTAGAGATATTTCATCACCAACAGTGGCAGAGCAGTTAGAAACAACGAGCATGGAGACAGAGCCTTTGCAGAAGGTTGATACACCCAAAGCTACACCTGTAAAACAGAAGCCAACAATGAGAAAACATGGCAGCAAGAGAGTTACTAGGAGCCAAACAGTGGTTAATGGTAACTTAGAGGACATCTTGCATGCCATTGATATTGAAGAAGCTCCCATTGTCCAAGTTGAAGACATAGATGAGGGAGGAAGGAAGCTTAAGAAAGGAAAAATAGCTAAAAAATCGGAGTTTGCAGGTGATGATGTTGATTTCATGTTTCAAGCTAGAAAGCCAATGATAAAACATGCAAGAAAAGTCTTGGAAAGTAGCAAAGAGGCTTAGAAGGTCAGTGAAAATACTTAGCCACCACCAAGCATCATAGATCTTTCCTTACCTGCAAAAGAATAATTAGTCATCAAATCAAAGAAGGTAAATAAAAAATCACTGAAAAGTCAGAAGTTGAAGCCCTTAAGGAACAGTTGAAAAATGCAAGTGAAGATATATCAATCTTGAGGAAAGAGGCAAAGAAGCATTGAGCTTAAAGAGTGCATTTTGAATAAATGAGGAAGATCTCGGAAGATCAAGTCACAAGTGTCTCAAACACCTTGGACAACACAAAAAAATTAATAAAGTGGACTCAGCCGCTAAGAAGAGGGGTAAAGCACATCAAAAAGGTAAACCTGAACTTGCAATCCAAGAATAGGACACTGAAGGACCAAGTCAAAGACCTTCAAGAAAAATTGGACCTTATTCATGAAGTGCCAGAAAAGAAAGGTTTGAAGATGACTGTGATTGAGGAGCCTATTGCTCAACTGATCATAAATGAGGAGGAAACACCACATGAGCCATAAGTTGAGATTGAATATGCTTTAGAGGGAATTACATGCAAAAAATCAAGATTTTATAGTTGAAGGTCAGTTTGTGAAGATAGTTTTGAAATAGGCAATTTCTGTGTTTTTACACAGTTTCATAGCGTTCCCTAGGCTTAAAGCCAGGAAAATGCTACGAAAAAACCTGTAGCAGCCTTTTTTCTTTAAAGTCACTTTTTGAAGTTTTCAAGGAGGGATATTCATGGTGGTGATGTGTCATGACTATATTGACATCATGAAACAACAAAGGAGCGAAGTTTTTGGGTGCAAAAGCCACTTTTTCAACACTACCAAAACTTGCTACGAAACTATTATGTTTTCGTAGCGAGCAATTGTTAAAGGTTTTGGAGCATATTAATGGAATTTTTGGACAACTGGACTCCTCCAACATGTCAAGGGAGCTTATAATAAAATACTTATGAATCAAAGGGAGTGCTATGAAGACAGGTCATTAGCCAAACTAGATTTGAAGATAAGGGTCATGCATTCCTAAAACGTAGGGTTATGCTCCACAATTCTAGGAGGGTTTTTAATATGTAAAGTGGTAATGAACTCTATCATGTGTCTTTCGAGCATGTGATACTTATGTTGTAACTATCATGTAACTGTTTTCATAGATAAGGTAGAGATATGTAATAAATAGGGTTTAGATTTCTATTAGGAGATGTTTTCTTTAAGGTGTAGCTGTCAGTTTTCTGTTATAAATCATGTATTTCAGTTATGTGATGTGTCATAGGAGAATTTGATCGTCCAGCCACCAGGCAGATCATCCTTGTTGTAAATAAATTTCTATTTAAAGAAAAATCATAGAAGTAGTAAGGGGTTGGAGATTTTTTGCACTAAACTACTGCTTTTATGTATTTGACTTATATCAGAAATACAGATTGACTTTCTTCTTTACAGACCTGAGATTCTCATGAGTTTTTTAATGTCTTATTGATCTATATCTTTATGTTTTACCACTAGCAGTAGATTTCATCTCTATTACTCAGAATTCACAAGTTTACGATCTAACTTCCTTTAGTGATGAAATTATTGTGTTATCTTACATTTTATGTGTGAATTGCCTCTGTTAAAGACCTCTATCTTCCTCAGCTTCCATGTCAAGAAATTTTTCCACTGAAACTACTGATCGTTGACTCCATAAGCCCAATGGTAGCGAGCCTGCATTCTTTTCAACTTGCAAACATAAAAAACAAGTTACATTTCCCATAGAGTTAGCCATCTAGTACTATCATTATTCAATATCATAAAACCCCCTTGAGAGAGCCCTCTCAAACTGAAGAGGCTAAGATTTAGTTAGAAGTGGTTTGAAACAGTTACATAGAGTTGTTTGATGAGCAACCAATCAAGTACAATTTTGTGATAACACATGTGACAAGGTTTAAATATGAAACCGTTGCAGAAAATGCTATCGACGTTAATGTTTTATATTGCGGTTACATTTTTATGTGAACGCTCCTCCGATGGAACCGCTGGTGGGTTGGACTACCAGCGGTTCCAACCCTAATGTGAATTATATTGAAACTTAAATATAATTGTTGCACACCTAATCCTCTATGGGTAGGTGTGGAAGGCGAACAGTCACAAAGGAGTCCAAGTGACCTTGGAAGATGAATCCAAGAGTCACACCATTGTATTATAAATGTACATCTACAGTGAATAATATGAACAACGAATGCTTATCTTTCTCTGTGTGTGTTTTAGTTTCTCACCCACCATGTGTGTGTTTAACATGGTATCAGAGTGGGAAAATTCTGACCCTGCTCCAATTTGAGCCACTAGTCTTTGTGGCCTTTGCATCAAGCTCAGTTCCATAAAGAAGAATACCAAATTTGCCATCACTTCGTCAGAGCCTACAGCTTTGAGGAACCGGACAAGGAATACATATGGAGTTGGGACTGTAAGGTAAAATTTCAGTTTGTTGAGCATTGTCTTTTCCATAACCAGTACATGTTTCCTCTCAAAATTATTTTCTAAGATGTTGAGAAATTCATCTATCTGCGGAGCCCAAATTTCCTTGTACTTGGAAGCTAGAAGCAATGTAGTAACTCCTACCAATTGATAGTGGCTCCTTGATACAAGTTGAATAGAAAGATATCTATCAAGAATATTTGTAGTCAGATACAAAGTCTCTGGCTCAACCAAAACCTGTAATGTACCTCAATCAACCAATTTATCAAGACTTCTCTCTTTTTTCCATTAAAATCTCGTTGATTGGGCATATAATCTGGCACATAGCTCATGTGCTCTGTTCTACGATAGAATTTATATATCCTCAACATATTCAACCACCGCCAATTGATTATCAAGGTCTCCTTCATCAATGTTTGGCAAGGGGTCCCTCTCTTTGGACTGGTAAGAAACCCTCTCTTTGGAATGGTAGCTGGTGCTTGAGTTTGATTACTGAAGGCAGAGATGCCCTTGTTTGTAGCAGCCTGTGCAAGTAATAGAGCCCCAAAAATCCTTGTAATAGGGTGAGAGCCCTGAGCTAGAGGTGCCGTTGTGGTGGTAGAGTATTTGCAGTCGGGTTCTGAGGGAACCATGGTGGAGGGGATTGCGATTGCACAATGGGTCAAAACCAGTGTTGTGGGAGCGTAACAAGACCATGAGGGGAGTCGAACAATCACCTTCAAAGCTCCAGCTTTCTTATTCCACCATTTATCAATTCATGATCTGTTTGGCTATGTTTTATCTGCGCAACCATTCTGAAATGCAATGGAAGTGAAACAGGTGGGAGCATGGTAGCCAACGCAGAGTACAATTTCCATTTTCTCTATCACCACATTCACTGTTTCTTCTTCACTTATTTCATCTTCATCATCTATCATCATAATTGGCAAGGGATGCCTCAGTTCATCCAAATTAAATAACTGGGCATACCTCTCTCTATAATTCAGAGCCACAAATCCTGATCGTGGTCTGTTACCTTGTTCCCGCGAGATTAGATCATTACTTGGGCCATTTGCAAACCTTGTTGCTGCAGCTAGCGCCGACCGCCCTTCATCATTGGGTGCCCCAATTCCAAATCGTGGAGCCCTAGATTTCTCTGTGATCTGTTAGGATTGCCTACACCAATTTCAACTGCAGGTGCCCCAGATTGCATCAACTGCCCTCCACCATCCATTTGAGGCCTGCATAACAACATTAATCGAGTTTTTTGACAATTGGCAGCGTGAGAAGAATCAACAAGGGAAATCAGCCTGGGATAGTCATGCCTAGAAATGGATTAGAGAAGAGCAGTTTACTCTTGCATTACAGTTATTATATACATGGGCGGTCTTCTCCAGTGAGTACGTTTGTCCATGTGCATTGATCCTAATTGTTATAGGCCAATTTGGGTACCATTCCCAATGACCTGGTTAACTGGACATCATCTCCAGGACCAATCATCAAGGGTCTATCATTCCCTATCATTTCAGTTGCTACATGCCCTAAGACAAGAAACAAGACAAATCAAGCAAGACTTTCATCAAGCAAAGGTTTCCATGGTTTGAAGCTTATTATATAACATATGAGAGCTCACCAACGCAAGCTCTAAGGGGCCTAAGTGCGTTGCATATGCAGGTAGCCCCATGCAAGGCTGCTCTACAAAGCACTTCTCGACATTCACAGGTGCATTGGTCACATTGGGAGCGAAATTCTAATTGTTCCAGAATCTCCACTTGGCTAGTGCCTTCTAGAAGAGTTCACATGTGTCAAGCTTCGGATCCAAGTGTCCATTTGAAATCTACATGACTGGAAACATGTATTTCCTATTATTGGAAAGTTATTGATTGAAAAACAACCTACAGTTCATCTATAAATTGAGCACAGATCTAAGTGCTTGAGGAGGAAGAATTTGAGTAGAGAAATGCTGTAGAATTTTCAATTGAGAGCTAGATTTGTGTAGCTGCTACTTGAGAGATTTATACTGTGATGAGGCTTGGGAACGTTGCTGGAAGGTCACTTCAAATCAATCACTAGGTTATAACCTCTCCTTCTATCATCAATAAAGAGTACTGCTTATTTTTCCATATATGCATCTGTATTGGCTTTGATTTTCCATATTGCAAGATCTTAGTTGATGTGTATGGTTTATTCTTTACTGATTTAGCTAACTAGCTTGAATAGATATCTATATTATTGCATCTTCTGCTGTTTCAGTGTTCTTTCTTGCAGGAAGCATTCAACTCACAAACCGCTTGAATTTGAAGTTGCAACGGAAGCGACAAAAGGAGCCATTTGGAAGCAACTGAACAAGTAAGCCTCCAATCCTCTTTGTGTATATGTTATGAGTTAGGAGAAATAGTCGTATAGTCTTTCACCTATTGTTCTAGAATAGCACTTATCTAGGGAAGCGTGATTTATCCGTAATTCACAATTCTGGCCCAACAAATTGGCGACTCCACTGGGGAGAATTTCTCTTATTTCTAGTTGTTAAAGCCTCTGATTTACTTTGTTTATCCACCCAGTAGTTGTTACTCATAAAGATTAAAATTTTTCAGAGCTTAATTTGCAAAGACAATGAGTTAAACAGTAGTATTTTTCTTTGTATACTGTGCCCAACGCACCCTTAGACAGGACACAGTGCTTTGCAGAGCACTGTCTCCCTTCCTAGCCTGCGTTGTAGAGCAGTGTCTCCCCTTGGAGACTGCGTTGACTCCTGAAAGTACCCAAATTCCCTTGAATTTTCCTTTGCAATTTTCTTCAGTTTTGTTTGCTGTTGTGTTCTGAAAAGTTTGATGCTCAATTGACCAGTGACTCTATATACTTCTTCTCCTTTGACTAAAAATTTGTTCAATGTTGTTTTAAAAAAGTTTTTCTTTATCATTGACAACTTGATTTAAAAGTAATTTTTATGGTCGCATTAAGAAGCATTTTCTTTCAAAAAGTAAATTGTCGTAAAATATTCATTTCCTTGATAGGATAAATTGTTGTTGAAATCCTCATTTTTCCTTCAAAAGAGAAATTGTTGTTTGTATTATTCGTTTCTCGAAAGTAAGAAGCATTTGAATTATTGATTTAGTGCACCTAGTTTCTTTTCTGCATTCATAACATTAAGGAAACTGATAAGAAAAAATTGCATTTGCATGTAGAATAATGTGTGTTTTGCAAAAGGAACATTAGGAAATTTGCATTTAGTTTGAGATTCATTGATTTGTTTTGTTCATTGATTTGTTTGCTCTCAAATTATTTGCTCTCTTCCTTTAGTAGCTAGGTTATTTATTCAAAAAGCTGAAAGTGAAAGATTGTTTATCATTCTTAGCTTGCATTTTAGGAATTTCATACACATCATCGCGGTGAACCTTTGAAAGGAAAATTGTTAAGCAAGATCAACATAAAATTAATCTCAATTTACTTAACAACGCATTGGAACACAACGATAACATTTAGAAGTTCTAGGCTAGAGACGTGTTCCGACGTCGTAAAACATAGCAACTATCGTTAACTTGTCTGCGATACATTCCGAGTGTGATACCTCACTCCACGTATGTAAGTATATCGTAGCTCGTCCACGTACTTTCGAGTATATCGGGTAGTGTTACAGTACGATAAGTATAAAGGGGTGCTCTCACTGTGCGGTTTCACATCAGACAATGCTAATACAGACTTGGGCCTCCACGTACCTTCGGGTATATTTGGGAGGACAAATTTTAGGTGCTATCCATCCATAGTGAACTGAGTCGGCCACCTTGTAAATTGTGATACACCGAACACAACATTCGGGGAGATTGCTTGCCCGTACTTCTTGGTTCGCCAGGAGGTATTCTGTAGTTCACAGTTTCTTGGTAAACCCTTTTGCCTAGCATTACCCTTTTTTTGTTTTTTTTTTTTGGTTAAAATAAATTAGCCATTGTGTAAGAACAAAATCCTTTTCCCCGTCATTTGCGTAGAATAGCATTGAAACCACCTTCACCACCAGAAGTTACTTCTGGATGGTGAAGGTGACATTACTCTACTGAAACCAGTATTATCAGTACCTCTGGTGAAGCATCATCTTCCCATATACCAGGGTTGGCACAAGTTGTTTTACAAATCCCGGTTTTTTTACTGTTGTCAAGACAGAGTCCTCATAGCTACCCATGGTCACAATCCATCCAATTTGTGAGACCATACCTCCCAAACCTGATGTTGTTTAAATGGAAGTTGATCCAGATCCCATTGTGCTTTAGGGGGCAGTTTTTATTTGTCAAACTGGACATCATCCCAAAGACCAATGAAATAGGGTTTATCATCCCCTTATATTTTAGTTACTATATTCCCTAAGTGGAGAAAATCTTGATCCGAAAGTCGAACAAACCAGAAGTTGTTTCTGTATTGGTCACTCCACAATCTATTGTGGCCACTGAGTCTCCCATATCGTGCAGGCAACCACCTAAAGCATACTTTGGGCCAGACGACGAAGTTCTTCCACCTGGTTTAATTTCGATTGAAGAAATATCATAAGACAAGACACCTTTAAATCCAACTCATTTTCAATAGGAGCTTTACCTATACGAGTCTTTTCCTCACTCACCTTCCTCTGCTTTTGTTGATCTTGTTTCACTTCGAGTTCCCGTAGATTCTATAGGGTATACATTGGGTCATTTGACCATGGCTGAGATAACATCCTAGACTGAAACATTTATTTTAGTTGCGACAACATCTATTGTTGCTTCATCTTCGATGTTTTTTCCATTGAATTCACCCATGTCATCATTTGGAATCCTATCTGGTTCCTCTCCTTGGTGGCTGGTGATACCACATATGCTACCCTCAGAAATTCCTAAATTCAAAGAAAACCCTGGAGAAGACCCGTCAACGCATGTTATGACTTATCATTTGTGGTATTCATCAAACTCCTTAAATGATGACTCCGTTAGACTACATATTTTCCAGAACACACTCACTAGTCCAACTGCACAATGAGGATGGCTCTTTTTTTGTGTCAACCTCATTAAAAAATGAAACAGAGTCATGAGGATAGTTCTTTTTTCTTGTGTCAACCTCGTTTAAAAAATGAAACAAGTACCTTGGGGATACTTCTTTTTTCTTGTGTCAACCTCGTTAAAAAATGAAACAAGTGCCTTTGAGGAAAGTTCTTTTACTGTGTCAACCTCGTTAAAAAATGAAACAAGTCATGAGCATAGTTCTTTTCCTGTGTCAAGCTCGTTAAAAAATGAAACAAATCCTCTCCTAATTACGACGAGTCTTCCATCTGATCTTGTAAATGAACCTTCATTCCATCCAACTATTAGTAACCAGTAATATACTTAGGTGAATGAAATTAAGCTTGGGGGGCACCTACTCTTGTAGGGGGCATTCGACATGTGCTCTTGCAGGGGGCATTCAAAACATTATTACCAATTGCACGCAATCGACTGCTGAAGTTCAGGGGCAAAATCAGGTTCAAAGCTCCAAAATACAAATGGTAACTATGGAATGGTAAAAATGAATAGTGAAACTACTTTTAAATAGTCATTTAATTATTTGCAAGTTAAATTTAATGCTATGAATATAGTTTTATTATTTTTTTATCATGAAACATGTATTTTTAATCCATTTGATATTGTTCTGAACAAGAAATACAACTGATGAACAGATTAATCGTGTAGATTTATTTTAAAGAATGACTTGACCACAAAGCATACTTTTTCTCCTTATTTTTCGAGCTTTGTTAAAAATGAAAAAGGATTTGAAGCGCACTTTTATCTCTTTTTCGAGCTTCAATAACAGCGAAAAAGGAACCCCTGGAGTCTTCTTTCAGCTCTTTTTAGACTCCGATAATGTGAAAATATTTCTGAGCACTTGTCTTTTCGAGCTCGTTAAAGTAAATGAATTGATATCTACTCAGTATAAGTTTAACCCTTTTCCGGACTGAGATAGATTATTTACGAAAAAGGAATACCTTGGTTAAACATGACCAAAGAGGTTCTTTCAGATATTATTTTACACTTTTTCGGATCTGAGAGACAAATTTACGAAAAGATACTTTTTGAGTTCTCTTTCGTTCTCTTTTTCAGACTCTCTAAATATGAAAAAGGATCGGGCTATCACTGTCGTTAAGCTCGTTAAAACATAAAATAGCGACGAATTTGTCGATCATGGCAAGAATCGAGTTTCATTCATCGCTAGACTCGTTAAATTATTAAATAGCGATACTTTATTCACTCGAAGGGTTGAATTATGGATCAAGAAAATGTTATCCTCCTCAAGCTTGTTAAAAAAATAAACAGGTATTGGTCGACAAATGATCAGGGAAAATTTGGGAAAAGTAAGCAAAGTTTCTTTTTGGTAGCAAGTCGCTCTTGAACATGACACTCCTTTCACTCCATGTCTGTGACTGTTTAGGTTGGGTAATCATCTTGACAGTTCATTCACACCTATGGTTCATCATACATTCACTTCAGTTTTGGTTCAATGCTGCCAAATCATCACAGTGTCGCCGATATGTTCAAGAGAAGTCATCTAGTGATTAAAAACTCATCCTTCTGCAATACTTGTAAACCTTCATTTTCATGACCATCATCCCTGAAAAATTGCTATATCAAGTCATACCCTTGTCTCCGAAATCAGTAACTCCAGTTTTGTAATAAGGTGACTTCCTGTCGACGACAAATCGATATCCAGGAAGTTCACTTAGAAACATCAGATTCTAGTACCATGAGGTTTGTTACAGCATTGACAAGATCCTCGCTTTCGGACCTTTGATTGAAAGATTTTTTTTAGCGTTCGACATCAAATCATCTATTCACGCCTTACGAAATGTACTGCAGTACCTTGAGGGCCATTTACATCAATGGTGGTTCTCTCACGTTTGTTAAACAACTCACATCATTGGCTGGTAATCAAATGATGTCTTTCCATGTTCGACTACAAATCATATATTCGCATGACTAGACTTGTACCCAAATGATCGAGTGAACGAGATAAGAAGACCCTGGATCTAGTTTCATCCATTCGGGCTACGATTTCAAGATTGTTGTACACATGATTTGTACGGTGACCTTACATACAGATTGTCGTCCAAACATGGGACTATATCTGTAGGAATGTCTGCATCTAGGCAACATTCCAATGTAGACGACTTTCTGAATTATGTACATGTTATTAGATTGTTTTATGTGCTGAACATGGGAATGCCTACCCTCAACAATTATGATCAAAGAGGATATATCATGATGTAATTTATTGTAATATTGATGTAGGTGACCACTCCGCTTCGTTTCCAGGCTCATCACAGTGTAAAGCATCTCAATTAAATGTTCTTATTATTTGGATCTCATGCTTTAGGGGGAAATTGTTATAGGTCAATTTGGGTACCATTCCCAATGACCTGGTTAACTAGACATCACTTCCAGGACCAATGATCAAGGGTCTATCATTCCCTATAATTTCAGTTGCTACATGCCCTAAGACAAGAAGCAAGACAAATCAAGCAAGACTTTCATCAAGCAAAGGTTTCCATGGTTTGAAGCTTATTATATAACATATGAGAGCTCACCAACGTAGGCTCTAAGGGGCCTAAGTGCGTTCCATATGCAGGTAGCCCCATGCAAAGTTGCTCTGCAAAGCACTTCCCGATATTCACAGGTGCGTTGGTCACATTGGGAGCGAAATTCTAATTGTTCCGGAATCTCCACTTGGCCAGTGCCTTCTAGAAGAGTTCATATGTGTCAAGCTTCGGATCCAAGTGTCCATTTGACATCTACATGACTGGAAACATGTCTTGCCTATTATTGGAAAGTTATTGATTGCAAAAAAACCTACAGTTCATCTATAAATTGAGCACAAATCTAAGTTCTTGAGGAGGAATAATTTGAGTAGAGAAATGCTGGAGAATTTTCAATTGAGAGCTAGATTTGTGTAGCTGCTACTGGAGAGATTTATACTGTGACGAAGCTTGGGAACGTTTTTGGAAGGTCACTTCAAATCAGTCACTAGGTTGTAACCTCTCCTTCTATCATCAATAAATAGTACTGCTTATTTTTCCCTATATGCATCTGTATTGGCTTTGATTTTCCATATTGAAAGATCTTAGTTGATGTGTATGGTTTATGCTTTACTGATTTAGCTAACTAGCTTGAATAGATATCTATATTATTGCATCTTATGTTGTTTCAGTGTTCTTTCTTGCAGGAAGCATTCAACTCACAAACCGCTTGAATTTGAATATGCAATGGAAGCGACAGAAGGAGCCATTTGGAAGCGACTGAACAAGTAAGCCTCCAATCCTCTCTGTGTATCTGTTCCGAGTTAGGAGAAATAGTCGTATAGTCTTTCACCTGTTGTTCTAGACTAGCACCTGCCTAGGGAAGCATGATTTATTTGTAATTCAAAATTCTAGCCCAACATTTACTCCCTCGGGATGTTGCATAGTATAGTTCCTCTTATTTTCAGAGCCTAGAGGAAGATAAGAAATGTGTTTTATAGAAATGGTGTATGCTATGTAATGGTATTTGAAGTTTTGTCAAAGTTTTTGAGCACATATTTAAAGGTCAGTGTGAAAGAAATGTATGAGTCCTCTTTCTACAAACAAATCAAAAGCAATTTCTTTTCCAAAGATTTCCAAATTTCATAAGATTTAAATTTCAAACTATTGAGAAAGAGGGTAAAATTTCTCAAATTTTGGAATAATGCTGGGTTTTTGTTATAGCCTCCATTAGGATTATTGAGCATCTTCATCATAGTTGTGATCAGAAAATGGCCAAATTTCATGAAGTATTAGAGTTCCTCAAAACCCTTATACAATGTACTATTGATGACACAATCCGAATCAACGAAGACTCTCTCTCAGGAATTCAGACTTGTTTACAAAATGCACATGAAAAAATTGATTTTCTGCAGCTTGAATCTCAGCTTTAGCAAGAAGAATTACAACAGTGGAGTCATCATTATGAACTTGTTTCTGTTCAGAAAATTGAGAGGGACTCCCATCAACAGCAAGAATATAAAGTTGCAGTCGATTCACATTCAGTTCCTTGTACAAGAGCATATTTACATGCAGATGTAGCAATTTAGTCTGCACTTCTCAAGCCCATCATCAAACCTTACGAAGAGCTTTTCCATAACAAGCATAGAACTGGTCTTGGATATGAAAAGGAGTTGTCGTTTCATATTCCAGACTACTCCAAGCCCATAAAATTTTAGAGTGCTGGATTTCTTCATGATATTTCACCTTCAACTGTTCCAGATCCTGCTCCTCTTCCACAACAACAACAACAACAAATTAAAAATGCCAACACTGTGATCGCGTTGGCCATATGAAATATCATTGTTTCGATCTTCACCTATGCAAGCAATGTGGTTAGCACACCTTCTCTTCACACAGATGCTTAAGAAACAAGCCTCCTGCAAGAACAAAGATTCATCCTGGATGGATCGCTTCTTGGCAATGGGCACCAACAACTAGGAAGATGTTTAAGTCACATGTTAGAACTTGTTCTAGAATATTGAACAAACTTGCAGTTGATTTTTCGCCATCATCTCACCTTGTACCTGACAGGGGGGGAAATGGTGGTCATCTACAAGCTTCGACGCCACATCAAGCGAGCCTGAGCCACAATCTCTCATTTCAGATTCAGAGTTGTAGCCATAGACACAACAGTTCAAGCGAGCTTGAGCCACAATTCATCATTCCAGATTCCAAGTTGTAGCTAGAGACACGGATGCCCATGAGCATGCCTTTGGTTGGTAGAAAACCTTAAACCATCCATGTGATGTTCATATTCTTCCTCTTCAAATAATTTGGAGCACTTTCTCTAGCAGAAGACTTCAACTTCTTGCCATCCTTGGTAGAGTTCCGAGAAATGCATCAAGCATTCTAGAGTTGGTGGTCATCCTTAAACCATCACAGGTTGTAGACCTCCGTTCTTCTAGGTTGAAGGTCTCCCTCTTCCAATATGAGGGACACTTCCTCTAGCAGAAGCCCTCAGCTTCTTGCCAGTTTTGGAAGAGTTATAGGAACTACAATAAGCATTGTGTTCCAGTGTTGGTGGTCATCCTTAAACCACCTCTTTATGCCAACATTTTAGAGAGATGATTCAGCCTAAGTGCTGCCATACATACTTTGCAGATTTGTATTACAACTCTTTTCTTGGACTCACACATACCCCTTCGGATTAAGGGGGGGAATGTTGGACACCTAATCCTCTATGGGTAGGTGTGGAAGGCGAACAGTCACAAAGGAGTCCAAGTGACCTTGGAAGATGAATCTAAGAGTCACACCATTGTATTATAAATGTACATCTATGGTGAATAATATGAATAATGAATGCTTATCTTTCTATGTGTGTGCTTTAGTTTCTCACCCACCATTTGTGTGTTTAATAATAACCTGAGACCCTTAGAGGTTAAGATATTATTGTAACTCATGCGGTGTGGAGAGTGCGTGCTCTATCGGAGGTCATAGGGTCGAACCCTGCGAACCTCCATAAAATTTTTATTACAACACTAAGGGGATACGTGGTGGCCTCAGGGCTGGCCACGTGTCACCCTCCCATTGGATCTTAAAAAAACATGTTCAACCCTGAAATAAACCATATAGCGCCACTTTTCATTGACTGGTTGGCTCAGAGAAAAGGAATATTCTTTGAAATATTCCTTTTTGCTGACTGTGCATCCTCCATGCTAGTTGGGCATCCCAGTCAACCCTGTCGCAAAATTTAGTTGTTTGGGAATTCGATCAGAACGCGATATCTCCCTCATACGACATCGGTTTTTTGAACCGTTCACAGCGCCATAATCAGGAAGATGAGATATATGCAACCATCTTGGTTTCAACCCAATCCTGTAATTTTAAATTTTGAGAAAAAATTATGAACTCCTAATCAGAAAACCACCCCAGATGAAGGTGGGGATGTGTAATTGGCTTCTTCTTCAAGTACACATGTAGATCATGAGGCATGGTTGATTGACTCAGGTGCATCCTTTCACTTCACTACCTATAGGGGGTGGTTTTGTGAGTATGAGAAATATGATGGTGGTGATGTCTTCCTAGGGGATGAAAGGAAGGCCAGAATCATTAGACGAGGAAAATTCAAGCTGATGTTGCATGGTGGAAGGTGTTATCACTCGGATTGAACCTCAAGCTGAGAAAGGAAATTCCGAGGTAACCTCAAACCATGCTTAGCCAAGTAGCTAGCCCTACTAGGCCAGGAGAGGGCTCTCTCCATATGGATCACAGTGAAAATGACCGAGGAAAGAAGATATTAGGCTAGGTATAGTAGCCCAGGGTTTTTTATTTTGATTGTGTAGGGTTTTGCTGGATCAGGAGGAGTCAAACAGTTAGGGCAAGGAAATTAAGTCAAGATTTGCAGGGTGTTCTAAGGGGTAAGGTAGGTAGAAGGTTTTGACATTTAAAGGATGATCATGGTGAGATGAAGAGACTGGTGAGAAGTTAGGAAGATCATATGAGAATTAATTCTCCCTAAACTAAAGGAAATAAACAAATTATGCTAAATTCCCCAAAACAGAGCATGAAAACATGAATTCTACCTTTCAAATTTAAATTAAGCATATCATAGACATGGAAGTGGTTTATAGTTTGTAGTACATTCATACAAAAGATCACAAAGAAGAAAATATGTCAAAAATTTCATACCACATGGATCCCTAAGAAATAGCTACAAATTTATCATTAATGTCCAGGCCAAACTGATACAAATATGTCTCTTGAGATGCCATAGCTCCAAGTGAATCCAACCTCTACAAACGACTGAGAAAATATATGATATAGACCTCAAAACCACTCTTCCTAGCCTTAGGGAGTCGAATCCATGATATAGGGATCAATTTCACCTACTCCCAAAAAAAATCCGAAGACTAGGAAAACTCAACAATTTGCCTCTAAAAGAGTGGAAACTGATTCATTTGACCTCTAGTGGAATTATCTGATGTATCTACCCTGGATAGCAAAAAAAACATGACATTTACATTTATCTTGACCGTTTACATCAATAATTTCTCATTTCCCAAGATAAAAAGTCAAAAAATTCAAAATTTGCTAAAGATGATGAAAATGACATTTTCCTGGCAAAAGCACAACGCCATGATAGAAAAAATAACCTCTCTTGCAAGCAACTTTTAGAGGCCTTCCTAGTGTCCAAAACAACTCCATGGTAGCTCATTGGAAAGCTCTATAAGTCTAGTTTCCAAATGTGCCTCCAGTTTCCAAAATGGTTCCCATTTTCCCTGTCTAAAAGCACTTCTCCCAAGACTGGTATTAGCGCAGTGCCAAGGTAAAAAAGGAGGCCGAAACATGAAAAATTGATGGTGTTTTGCACTTTTTAGGGACCAGTTCTCGTCAAAATTTTCTGAAAATTTCTAGGATTGATGTCTTCATCATTCTGAACATGATGGTGGTGGCCATTTTTCCATTGGAGGCGTTTTTGGCAAATTTTCTGTGTGTCAAAATTTCCGAGTCTTCTGCAAAACTAGGCCTCAGACATGGATCAATATCTCTGTAACCATGAAGTGTTTTGCAAAAAAAGAGAGGTTTTTGTTCTTTATCATGTTTTGAACACAAACCACCTCCATTTTCCTAATATTATTCTATTATTGTCCACAATATTCTCTGCAAAAAGGTGTTGAAAACAAGACATTTCTCGAAAATGTGCCTTCCAAGATTTTTTTAAATTTCTCAAATTTTCTCCAAATTTCCTCAAAATTTCTCCAGAGATGCCAAATAAGGTGTGTTATGCTATCGTGGATATATCAGCAAGTAGTTCCAATTTACCCTTCTCCCTTTCAAAAATTAGGGTTTCATTGAGTTTGTCCTTCAAAAGTTAGGTTTTCTGCCTCAAGCTTCTCCTTCTCCAATGTATTCTTGAGACCTTCTTGGTTTCTTCCTGGTGGTTTGGGTCCTTTGTGGTGTCTTCTCCTCTCTTCTTCTATGTTTATCTCCTCCTCCATAATGTCTCTTTCCTGCCCCATGGTGTCTCTTTTCTCTTCCATGGTGTAAACCCTAGGGATGAGGAAATAGGAGTGGGGATAGATCTAGGGAATAGGGATAGGGTTATAAAGATTTATGTGGATGGGGGCAGGGATTATTGAACTCAGGGAGGTGATAGGGGATCAAAATGTTCAAGGGATTAGGAATTAGAATTAGAATTTTATTATAGGGTTGATAGGGCTGCCTAGGAAATTGAGATGCCTAGGACTTAGGGGTTAGGGGAAAAAGGATTTAGGGAAAGTGATATGATGCTGTAGGGAAGGAGTAGGGTTTATAGTGATGTAGGAAGAGAATGTGAGATTTATGGGTGCCAAATTTGAGAAAAATGGGAACAAAGAATGAATCTATGGTTTTTAGCCTAACCAACTTCCAAATTTCACATAGAAACCAAAAACACTATGAAATTCCTCTTAAATATTGCAAGGAGGTGAAATTTTCATGTTACTTACTTGTCAAAGTTGTTGAGAATATTTGCTGAGGATTTGAGGCAATTTGGCCGCGTTTCGAGGTTAGGGACCAAACTGGGCATTAGCGTAGCGATCAAACATTAGCGTAGCACCCCCGGGTATTAGCGCAGCGCCAATGTAAATTGCACTATGATTTTCGAGCATTAGCGCAATGCCCAAAAATTAGCGCAGCGCCACTGTAACACTGTTTTGAAGACCAATTTTGAAGGCCTTCGCGGTCTCCAAATTGGGCCCAAGATAGCTCGTTGGAAATATTTTGAAGTCGATTTTCCAAATATACCTTTTGTTTTCTGATTGGAGTTGATTTACCTTGTCAAAAGGTGATTTTTTCAAGATTGGTTAGAAAGTCCTGAATGAGGGTGTAGAAATGAAGAGTGCTGGTGCATGCAAGTTTTGGAGGCCTTCCTCAACTCCAAATTGAGCTCATGATATCTCATTGGAAATATCTCTCTCTCTAGTTATCATTTGACACATCAAGAAAGTCAATTGAACACTCCAACTATGAGAAAAAATTATTTTCCCAAGGTCACTCCAGAAGTGCATCAAACCTCGTGTAGCACCTCTATTTTTTGACATTTCTATAAAACCATGACACCTGTGTAAAAAATGAAGGAAATTTTTATTTTTGGACCTATGATGGACAAAAACCTCTCTCACTTTTGTCAAATTCATCTTTGTTTGGTCAGAAACATAGTTTGAATCAAAACTGGCCCTATAAGTGGCAAATGACTTGACCCTTGGAATGATTTCTCAAAAAATGATGGAGACATGATGTTTATGAGCTGAAATGACCTCATAATTACTGATATGACCTACCTTATGGCTCTTCTACTAAAATGTCTTGTTTCCATAACAAACCCTAGCTCAGTGGGAGAGGAAATTAGGGTTTGGTGCTTATGAACAATGATGATTTGGGCACACTTAGGAAAAGACATCTCCCTTTGACATTTGATGTGTTGGCATGTGGATTTATGAGTTGGAAGCCTTTGGGAGATTAAATAATTATTACATTTGAACTGACTAAAGCAGATCATGAGTTTATTCTGGGTCACCTTCACACCTTCTTTTGCCCTTTATTGAAAATGAGACAATGCAATGATTTGACCTAATGAAACCCTAGTGACCTAATGAGAAATGAAAGAAACTAACTCAATGAGTGAATTTGAATAAAATTGGAATGAGAGTAGATTTGTTTTCAGCACGATGAAGAAATGGAAGGGGGTCAGTAGGCATATACTTGTGAAGGAAAATGGAACACTTGACAAGTGTTGGGGTTCCTGAGTTTTGATAGATTGGCTAACCAAAAGACAAGACAACATCAAAAACAATATTTAGAGTTCCAGGATCTAGTCCTCCTATTCTCAGAGAGGGATCTCTCAAATTTATTTGTTTTGCAAAGTTTTATCTTGTTTGATTTTGAGTATTGGTACTAGACTAGTTATTAAGTGCAGGTGTTTGTTTGGTTTGTTTGCTTGGTTGGATGGTTGAATTGACATAGCAGAACATGAAAGGTCTAAGTGGTATAGATACAAAGAAGAAGTGTCAGATTCATTGGGAAATGGAGTTAAGAAGAGGTTTATGACAAAATCATCAATGGATATGGGATATCAAAGGGAAAATCTAACTTGGCCACAGGATCCTTTAGTTTTGTGAATGAGATGGACATTAATGATTTGGAAAGAGAAATTGAATTCTCAACAAAGGGAACTTAAGAACATAATTTGAACAGAAAGAGGTATTTGATAGACAGGGCTAACCATGAATTCTACAAACCACACTTTAAGCAAATAATGATTTCAAGACAACTTTTAAAATGAAATCTAAGATTCGAGGAACACCCTATTTACTCAAAGAATTTATTTCAAAGTAATTAAAAAACATGAAAGATTCACTGATAATTGCAGTCATAGAAGAGGGAACACCTAACAGATCAATGATAACAACTATGAAGACCTTTAAAACAAATTTTCAAGCAGGGACAAAGGGTATGATCAAAACAAACCTCCTTGGCTAACTGTAAACAATGGTACTTCAAAGGGAGACTTCAAAAAAAGTTTTCAAGCGGTAACAGGCAAGCAGGGAAAACCATAAATCATGCTGGAACCAACTATTTGAACTATTTGAGAAATAAATAAGCATAAGGGTTCAAGAGAATGATTAAAGACTCTAAAATGCCTTATCAGAAGAAAAAGTAAAACAGTGAAGGATAAACAGGTCTAAGGTTCTTCCAGGAGTCATTTCTTAGTCTAAAATTTTCATCCTACTGTAGTAAGAATTTATGAAACATAATGAAAACAGGAAAAACAAAAAACAGTTCAGAATACATCACCAACAGCCGAGCTCAGGGATCCAATGATAGAGCCTTCTCAAGAACAAGCATGTCAAAACATAATCCAGCTTCCAAGACTTCAATTTCTTCTTCAACTTCAAACAGACCATGTATTATTTCAGAGAGTTTCAGTGTTACAACTAGTGACCAACCAACCAAAAACTTCTCATTTTCTTCAGAAGTATTTGTAGAAGAAATGAGAAGGTGGAAGAGTTTTAGGGCTTGAATATCATTAATTCTATGTTAAATGCAACTCCTAGCCTTGAAAACCATGCAAGGCATAAGGCAGGAATTCATTTAATTCTTACTCTATTTTCTTCTTTTTAGGCTTAGTGGGTGAAAAGATTGACTTTTAGGCATTTTCTTATCCTTTCAATAACTTTACTGACAGTTTGAAATATATTCCTTTGTTTGTAATAACTGTTCAACTATCTTTCGTCTTAATGTTACTAACTAAAAATTGATCTGGGTATTCCTTTGAGGCAGAGAGGCTGCAGGTGGAAATTTTGGTAGCTGGGGATTCAATTAGCCCCTGTGATGTGGCATTCGAGGCTTTTCTGGAGATCTGTCTTCATTCTGTGGATTAGACCTTTGATACTCAATTTGTGCCTTGATCCCTTTAAGCTTTGATTAACATCTTTAATCCTTCAGCTATGCTCTGATCTTCATCTTTGATACTGATTTCTTTGTTAATTGATGCTGACTATGTTTTGTTGTTTGCAGGTGCGCACAGGGTTTTTTAAAGAATTTTTTCAAAAGGCCGATGATCATGACTTATCGACCTTTTCAAACCATGAAATTTAAATCCCTGATACCTTTAATTTGTATTCAGGGCTATGAGGATCGTCATCCTCGACCCATAACACTGTAATGGCTACAGGAGGGTTTATCCCTGTAATTTTCATTAAACCTGCATAAAAAACACACAAAGTTAATTAAAATCCTGCGAATTATTGGTTCGACTACTTAGGAGGTTTTATGGAAGTGTTTCGGAGCCGTGAGGATGGATGAATTCGCAGCAGAGGATGGGTTTCTATGGTAAAACACAGAGCCAGGGTTTAATTTGAAAATTTGGCGCGAATTGGGAAGAAGCGGTTTTGGGAAAACCATTAGTGGTTTTCGCACAACATTTGGGGCGGTAGGCGGTATTAAATTTTGGAACGCGATTCCATTTATTAATCGACACGTGGAAAACGAAAACCACTTTTATCGTGCGGAAGTAGCGCACTATGGGGAAGGGCGAAAAATTACGTGATATGGATCGCTGGCCGTCGGATGATCGTCGGGAGATCGGACGGTGCAGGTAGAACGCGATGAATGGAAAGCTGCAGGGTTAAAAGACGAGTGGGGTCCATGACGACGTCAGTTTCTTTGTCGCATAGTGGACGGGTGTTGGCTTACCGAGTTAAGTCCCGATCGTTTGATCCTTTTGACAGACGGTCGAGATTAAAAGAAGGAGCAGATATCTTGAAAGGGGAAGAGGGAAGGTAGGTGAGTGGGCGGAAGGATGGGGGCCCGATGGCCGTTGATCTATAGAGATCAACGTCCAGATTTGCTTGGGACCATAATGTCGGGAAAAGGAGAATAGATGGAAGGTCGGGGTTTTTAACATGAGGGTTCAATGTTTTAAGCGCCCGGTTGCGGGGCTTAGTCATATGAGATGGAGGGCTAAAGGATACAAGCCCTCGGGGGCTTTAAAAACCTTTATATTTCGGAAGACTGCTTTAGGCCCAAAAATAGTGATTTTTAAGGCCAAATGAGGTTTCGGTAGGTTAAAATTGATGGATTTAAACCAAATAAACAAGAGATATAAGGTTTAGAAGAGGGTTTTGATGGTTTGGAGGTTAAATGAAGGAAAGAAGGGGAAATTTGTGAAGGAAATAAGGGGGAAAATGGATTTATGTTAAGAGTGAAATGGTGAAGTGAAAAAAAAGGAGAATGGAGGCTCATGAGTAGTTTTCTTTGGTAAATAGCAGGTACTTTAGGGCTAATAGTGAAACAGTAGTGAAGATTAACTCAAAGGGTAATAATCATCATAAAACTTCAAAAGATGATAAATTTTCAAAGGGAACTATCTCTTTGAAGGTTTAAAAGACAAGCTTAGCCACCATTGAGTATGACAGAATTTATAGGTGGCTAACAGTGGCTCCACTTGGGGAGGACAACTAGTTCTTTAGGTGTCCAGAACCTCAGCTATTGATCTCTGGATTTTCAGTAAACCAGTGCCTTATCCATTGGGCAGCAACTTTTCTTTCCTTTGGCTGACCTTTTTATGAGTTGATAATCTTTTCAACAATCTAAAACAATGGAATTATATCAAAACAACATCTCTGCCTACCCATTCCTAATGATCCTAACATTTTTTCTTCTTTTAGAGTGCATTTGGACTAGCAAAATCTCTTCATCAACATTTTATTCTTTTGAAAAAACAGGAAACTAATCTATTTCTACTCTTATTTCTCCATGAGTTCAGATTAAGCAGTTGAACTCATAAGTTTCTCTACCTAACTACTATCTGTCAGGATTAGACTGTCTGACAGACTTCATTCTCTATTTTATAAAACATAAATTTAAAAGCAGCCAAGCTAGGATTAAGCAGTCTGACTTGCTGTGATCTATGGCATAAAAACAAGCTGCACATAGACTAAAATTTGCAGAAAATTAAAACAAAATTGTGAAGGCTTAAGATTTGAAAATTTAAAAACATCCTTCATTATTTCTTCAACTCTGGTTTTGATTTTGTTTGAGCTGCTTCCTCTTTCTTTCCTGGTTCAAGTTCTGAGCTTTTTAGAACCAATTCTCCATCAATCTCTGGCTCAAGATTTAACCTAATTAGAGCCATTCTTCTTTTGAGATTCATAGGTTCTGATTTTGAATTTGTTTGAACCTTTGCTTTTATATCCTAATCTATTTCTACTGATAAGCCAAGATTGGACTGTTTGGCTAATCTAATTCACTAACCTATCAGTAGTAAATTGAAAAACTAATTAGTCATGATTAGGTTGTATGACTAACTAGAAGTGTGTTTTTAGGAGTGGCAATTGAGCTTGCACACTTTTAGATTTTATTTCTCTTTTTGGTATGGGGTTGTACCTTGTTTTCATTCTGCCCTCTTTTCTATTTTTATTGTTTTTGTATTTTTCTTTTTCTAACTTTGAAAGAAGAAATCAACAACTAACTAAATTCTTAAAGCTGAGCTTTATTGACATTCCTATCTAACCTATTCTAACTTGGAATATTTATATGTTTAGCTTGAAAATACTCTTTTCCAACACATCCAGTCAATTAGATGGTTCCATGACTGGTCTTTGCTCATCTCTTTGAGAATGTAAGATAGAGAGGGGCATTCCCATTCTCTTGGTTCTTTAGCAGCAACGCTTAAAATGTCTTATGTTGTACTTGGTGATATGTTTTTGTTTTCAACCTTTATCCCTTCTTCAGATGTCTTCAAGAAATCTACATAGGGATCCTGAAATAATGCCTGGTTAGGAGTATCTGGAAGATGTGTTTCAACCAGGATTATCTCTTTTTGCTCCACTAGATCAAGATAGACTCTTGAGAAAGAAAAACTTCCTCATCTTCATTATTATCTGAACTGGAGGACTCATCATATTTGGCAGTGCTGTCCTCTTGAAGTCCCGAGATATTCTAATTTAGTGGGCTAAACTCTGTGAAGAGGTTATTATATTCTTGAGCAGGGGTATGTTCAATTGCTTCCTCTTTTTCAAAAGAAGGCTCCTTAGTTTCAACCTGCTCAAAAATTTCTTCATTGCTTTCCTTCTCAACCTTTGAGCTGAAAGGCTGCTAATTCCAAATCACATGGAAACTATTACTGATGGTCTGAGATGAAGTAGAGAAAATATCCAACGAATATTTACTTACTTCCAAGATTTCATAACTTTCTTCATCAATATCATAAATAGTCTGCACTGGCTCATTACTTCTTTGAAGGAACTGGTCTTCATCCCATAAATCTGCTAATGATGGTCCTGCAAGATTAACTTCTGTTTGGGGAGCATCATCACTAGATAGATCAAAGTTAGGAAAATCATAAATATAAGTAATACTACCAATCAAACATATTGGGTTATCAGTAGGTCCTTCTTTATTATGATCTAAAAAAGAACTTTCTAAATCTGTACAACAAAGTATTCTATGTGAATCGGCAAGAGTATTTGTTTTGCAAAAAGTTTCAGAGATTGGATGTTTATTAATAATTTGATCTATCTCTTTTTCTGTCAAAGGGGAAGATGTTTCTATGTTCCTTTGAACAGGAGTATAGCAGTTCTCTGTCTCTTGTGAAGACTGATTTTGAGGCTGGATGTCTTCTTGAGGCTCAACTATAAGGGATGATGAATCATTGTTCATGATTGCAAGAATATCTTGAGGAATTTCTTCTGTTCCTTGATTGATTTCTTCCTAAAATGATTCATCTAGGTTTTTATGATAGTTGTCTTGGGTATGAAATTCATGAATGGCTACTATGAGATCTTCATGCTGCCAATTTCCTAAATCTTCATAAATGCCTGAGAGGTATTCTATGAGGCCCTCATATTGATTACAACAACTTCCCTCTAATAATAGATATGGGGATTTTTACTTGTAATGATCATAAAATACTATGTGGAGGTCTCTTAGAGAAAACAAACTACCAGTCCTTAACCATTCGTACCATTCCCTTGCTTCTCCTTCTAATGTCAACATAAAAATTTTCACAAGGAAGTCTTCATGCCATTCCACTTTCAACCTCCATATATGTATATGAAATTTGATGAGATGTAATAAAGGGTCATCAAAATTTTCACCTTGAAAAATAGGCAAGTTGTCATCCTAATTCACCTGGGGCATCTTATGTGGAAACCCAGGGATATGATCTCTACTCATTGGGGCATATCTTCATTGTATCCTTGGAATCATGTTTGTAAATCAGGAAAGAGGTCACTGTGTCTATTCAACCAGTTCAGATTCTTCTACCAGTGGAGTCATTTGGTCTTCTAAGAGTTGTGGAGTCGCCAGGTGGATGATTTAAATTTTTCTGTCCACCAACAGTATGATTGGGATTACTCAATGCATTCCCAAATGGAGTCTACAAAGACTGAAGGGGTAATAGGCCTATTGGAGGCTAGTGGAGTCACTAGGTGGAAATTTTTAGCTCTTTTGGAGGTAAAATGTTTTATGGTCCACCACCATTTATTGATTTACATACCAATATAATTTTTTTTTGGGTATTCTGAGGTCTTTAAGGATGTATAAGATGTAATTTTACTCAGAAGTCCCACTGTGATCACCATTATGTTGGGGTTCCTGAGTTTTGATAGATTGGCTAACCAAAAGACAAGACAACATCAGAACCAATCTTTAGAGTTCCAGGATCTAGTCCTCATGTTCTCAAAGAGGGATCTCTCAAATTTACTTGTTTTGCAAAGGTTTATCTTGTTTGCTTTTGAGTATTGGTATTAGGCTAGTTATTAAGTGCAGGTGTTTGTTTGGTTTGTTTTTTTGGTTGGATGGTTGAATTGGCACAACAGAACATGAAAGGTCTAAGTGGTATAGATAGAAAGAAGAAGTGTCAGATTCATTGGGCAATGGAGTCACGAAGAGGTTTATGACAAACTCATTAATGGATATGGGATATCAAAGGGAAAATATAACTTGGCCACAAGATCCTTTAGTTTTGTGAATGAGATGGACATTAATGATTTGGAAAGAGAAATTGAATTCTCAACAAAGGGACCTTAAAAACATAATTTGAACAGAAAGAGGTATTTGATAGACAGGCCTAACCATGAATTCTACAAACCACACTTTAAGCAAATAATGACTTCAAGACAACTTTTAAAATGAAACCCTACAATTAAGAGACACCACTGACTACCTCGAACTTTTATTTCAAAAATTTAAAAACATAAGATTCACTATCATTTCAGGTCGTGAAGAAGACAGAAATCATCGATCACAGTGACTATTAAGACCCTTAAAACAATTATTCAAGCAGGGACAAAGGGTATGATCGAAACAGACCTCCTTACTATAAACAATGGTGCTTCAAAGGGAGACTTCAAAAACAGTTTTCAAGTGGCAGCAGACAAGCAGGGAAAACCATAAATCATGCTGGAACCAACTATTTGAACTATTTGAGAAATAAACAAGCATAAGGGTTCAAGTTAATTATTAAAGACTCTAAAATGCCTTAGCAGAAGAAAACATAAAACAGTGAAGGATAAACAGGTCTAAGGTGCTTCCAGGAGTCATTTCTTAGCCTAAAATTTTCATCCTACTGTAGTAAGAATTTATGAAACATAATGAAAATAGGAAAAATAGTAGACAGTTCAGAATACATCACCAATAGGCAAGCTCAGGGATCCAATGATAGAGCCTTCTCAAGAACAAGCATGTCAAAACATAATCCAGCTTCCAAGATTTCATTTTCTTCTTCAACTTCAAACATACTATGTATTATTTCAGAGAGTTTCAGTGTTACAACTAGTGACCAACCAACCAACAACTTCTCATTTTCTTCAGAAGTATTTATAGAAGAAATGAGGAGGTGGAAGAGTTTTAGGGCTTGAATATCATTAATGTTATGTTAAATGCAACTCCTAGCCTTGAAAACCATGCAAGGCATAAGGCATGAATTCATTTAATTCTAATTCTGTTTTATTAACTCTGTTTTCTGCTTTTTAGGCTTAGTGGGTGAAAATATTGATTTTCAGGCATTTTCTTATCCTTTCAATAACTTTACTGACAGTTTGAAATATCTTCCTTTGTTTGTAATAACTGTTCAACTGTCTTTAGTCTTAATGTTACTAACTGAAAATTGATCTGGGTATTCCTTTGAGGCAAAGAGGTTGCAGGTGGAAATTTTGGTAGCTGGGGATTCAATTAACCCCTGTGATGTGGCATTCGAGGCTTTTTTGGAGATCTGTCTTCATTCTTTGGATTAGACCTTTGATACTCAATTTGTGCCTTGATCCCTTTAAGCTTTGATTAACATCTTTAATCCTTCAGTTATGCTTTGATCTTCATCTTTGATACTGCTATTCTTTGTTAATTGATGTTGACTGTGTTTTGTTGTTTGTAGGTGCGCAGAGGGTTTGTTAAAGAATTTGTTCAAAAAGCTGATGATCATGACTTATTGACCTTTTCAAACTGTGAAATTTAAACCCCTGATCCCTGTAATTTGCATTCAGGGCTATGAGGATCGTCATCGTCGGCCCATAACACTGTAATGGCTGTGGGAGGGTTTATCCCTGTAATTTTCATTAAACCTGCATAAAAAACACACAAAGTTAATTAAAATCCTACGAATTATTGGTTCGACTGCTTAGGAGGTTTTATGGAAGTGTTTCGGAGCCATGAGGATGGAGGAATTTGCAGCGGAGGATGGGTTTCTATGGTAAAACACAGAACCAAGGTTTAATTTGAAAATTTGGCGTGAATTGGGAAGAAGCGGTTTTGGGAAAACCATCAGTGGTTTTCACGCAGCATTTCGGGGGGTATGCGGTATTAACTTTTGGAACGCGATTCCATTTATCAATTGACACGAGGAAAATGAAAACCACTTTTATCATCCAGAAGTAGCGCACTATGGGGAAGGGCCAAAAATTACGCGATATGGATCGCTGGCCATTGGATGATCGTCAGGAGATCAGACGGTGCAGGTAGAACGCGATGAATGGAAAGCTGCATGGTTAAAAGACGAGTGGGGTCCATGACGACGTCAGTTGCTTTGTCGCGTAGTGGACGGGTGTTGGCTTACCGGGTTAAGTCTCGATCGTTGGATCCTTTTGACGGATGGTCGATATTAAAATAAGGAGCGGATATATTAAAAGGGGAAGAGGGAAGGTAGGTGAGTGGGTGGAAGGATGGGGGCCCGATGGCCATTGATTTGTAGAGATCAACGGTCCAGATTTGCTTGGGACCATAACGTCGGGAAAAGGAGAATAGATGGAAGGTCAGGGTTTTTAACATGAGGGTTCAATGTTTTAAGTGCCCGGTTGTGGGGCTTAGTCATATGAGACAGAGGGCTAAAGGATATAATCCCTCGGGGGCTTTAAAAACCTTTATATTTCGGAAGACTGCTTTAGGCCAAAAAATAGTGATGTTTAAGGCCAAATGAGGTTTCGGTAGGTTAAAATGGATGGATTTAAACCAAATAAACGGGAGATATAAGGTTTAGAAGAGGGTTTTGATGGTGTGGAGGTTAAATGAAGGAAAGAAGGGAAAATTTGTGAAGGAAATAAGGGGGAAAATGGATTTATTTTAAGAGTGAAATGGTGAAGTGAAAAAAAAGGAGAATGGAGGCTCATGAGCAGTTTTCTTTGGTAAACAGTAGGTACTTTAGGGCTAATAGTGAAACAACTGTGAAGATTAACTCAAATGGTAATAATCATCATAAAACTGCAAAATATGATAAGTTTTCAAAGGGAACTATCTCTTTGAAGGTTTAAAAGACAAGCTTAGCCACCATTCAGTATGACCGAATTTATAGGTGGCTAACAATAAGGACACCCACCAGTGGAACAATTTTATATCATGACCTAATGGAATGATTGAAAATTCTTTAGAGTGGGACATCTAAGATGCACATGCAAAATGTGTTTTGATCCTTGGTGTAAGTATGCAAATACTGACACTAACAGATGGATTAGAACACTTCCTGGTGTTCTACATATTCCTGCATTGGAAAAAAAGCTTATTTTTGTAAGTAAGATGGATGGTGCAGGTGTAAAAATAGTGTTCGAGAAGGATTCCTGCAATATGGTTCAAGGAGCATAGGTATTGATGCAGGGAGTTCGTATTGAATTTCTGTACAAGCTTCTAAGTAGCACTATTATTAGCGGTTGCAACAATTCTGTGGTTCCTGAAAGTGGAGCTGAAAACCTTTTGGTCTCTGGAGAAAATACCATGATGTGGCATCAAAGGCTTGGACATATTGGAGATAAGGGCCTTCAAATACTTCATGGTAATGGTATGGTAGAATTTATGTCTAATTTCTCTCTGAATTTCGATTTATGTGAACATTATGTATATGGGAAGTAGAATCGGGTGAGTTTCCCCTCTGGTGCTAAGAGGGAGAAAGGGATATTAGAGCTTGTGCACAGTGATGTGCTTGGACCTATGTTGGTTCCATCACTGGGTAAGTTTATGTACTATGTTTCAATTATATATGACTTCTCAAGGAGTACATGGATATATTTCCCTAGGAAGAAATTTGAAGTCTTTGATAGATTTAAATAATTTAAGGCTCTGGTGGAAAGCTAGATAGAGAAGAAGATAAAGTTGTCGAAGACAGATAATGGTGGAGAGTTACTCAAGAAGGAATTTGAAGAGTGCTGTAATAATTGTGGTATATAATGACACAATACTAGTCCAAATAGACCTCAGAAAAACGAAGTTGCAGAAAGAATGAATAGGACATTGAAGGCAATAAGCATGCTCAGTGGTGCTGGGTTAGGACAAGAATTATGGGCAGAGGCAGTGGAGACTGCATATTACTTTGTTAATATATCACGTGCATCATCGTTGGAGGATAAGAATCCACATGAGGTATGGACTAGTAAGAAACCCTCTCTTTCACTCCTGAGGGTATTTGGCTGTGATGCATATGTACATGTTGCAAAGGAGAAAATAACGAAGTTGGATAGTATATATGAAAGGTGCATATTTATTGGGTATAAGGAAGGTTGTGTACAACTAAGATGCGATGTTTAGAGAGGTGAAAGATTTTATTAAACATGAAGTCCTACCAAAGGAAAATGAGAAGATAGAGTTTGAGCTAAAGGAGGAATAATCAGAATCTACAGCAGAACAAGAATCAGAAGAGGAAGATCCTCAAACTCCATCTTTGAGAAGATCATTTTGAGAAAGAAGGAAACCAGAAAGGTATAGTCCATCTACTTTCTGTTCAAATTTTTCTTTATCTATCACTGATTATTATCCCAGAATTGTCAGGGAGGCAATGGATTCATTGGATGGAAAACTATGGAAGGAGGCTATGGTTGATGAAATGGCATCCTTGCACAAAAATGAGGCATGGGATCTGGTGTAATTGTCGGCTATAAGGAAACCCATTGGTAGAAAATGGGTGTTTAAGAAGAAGATGAATGCAAAAGGAAAGGTGGAGAAATACAAATCTCAGTTAGTAGCAAAAGGTTATTCCTAGGTGCTGGAAATTGATTTTGGTGATATGTTTTCTATGTTGCCAAGGTATCTTCTATTGGATTACTTTTATTTGTTGCTATTGCTTTTAATTTTGAGGTAGAACATATGTATGTGAAGAAATAATTTTTCATTAGGATCTAGAAGAGGAGATCTACAAGAAGCAACATGAATTCTTTGCAGTGAAGGGTAATAAAGAACTAGTATGCAGGGTAAAAAAGTATTTGTATGGGTTAAAACAATCACCAAAGATGTGGTATCATAAATTTGATACATATATATGGGGACTTGGCTTCACCAGAAGCAGAGTCTATCGTTGTGTGTATTTTAAATTAATCGGTGACTGTGTTAATTATTTTGTCTTGTATGTGGATGATATGTTGCTTATTGGAAATGACTAAGAAATTATCCAGGATTTGAAGACCCAATTGTCCTTAAAATTTGACATGAAGGATATTGGTGCTGCAAACTATATTTTGGGCATGGAAATTAAAAGAGGTCGGGAAAAGAGGAAGCTCTAGTTAAACTAGAGGGAGTGTGTCGAGATATTGCGAGTTTCATGTAGGATAGTAAGCGAGATGAAGGGTTCCTATTCTTGGAGGTGTAAATTTATCTGCTGAACAATGTCCCGAGACACAAGAAGAGGAAGAGGACATGTCCCGTGTTCCATATGCAAGTGCAGTGAGTAGCCTGATATATGCAATGGTTTGTACTAGACCAAACATTTCACATGTAGAAGGAGTATTGAGTAGGTTTTTGTCAAAACTAGGGAAGTAGCATTGGACAACAGTGAAGCAGGTTTTCAGATATTTGCATGGCACTAGTGATTATGGTCTCTGCTACCAAGGAAGACCAGGATTGGACAGAGTTTTGGACATCTGTGGCTTTGTTGATGCAGACTGGGTTGGAGATCTAGATCAAAGAAGATCTACAAGTGGGTATGTGTTTAACCTATTTGGAGGAGCAGTCAGTTGGATGAGCAAAAGACAATATGTAGTGGCTCTTTCAACTATAGAGGCTGAATACATGGTAGCCACTCATGCAAGAAAGGAAGCAGTTTGGTTTCAGATATTGTGTTCAAGTATGGGGTTGGTACAATGAGCTACAAGGATAGACTGTGACAACCAAAGTGAAATTTTTTTGCAGAGAACTTTGCTTATCATTCAAAGACAAAGCACATTTATGTTCAATATCACTTTTTGAGGGATATGGTTGAGGACAAAAAATGTGTTACTAGTAAAGGTGGACACTTTGAAGAATGTCACAGATGCATTGAAAAAGTCTGTGAGCACTGCGAAGTTTTCTTGGTGTAGAGAAACAATGGGCGTTTGTAGGGCTGGACCAATGAATAAGCTCTCCTATGGCCCCCTGTTTGGAAAATAAAACAACAAGTGGGAGAATGTTGGGTGTGTGTTATATTCTTTCCACGAATAGTTGCATGCATGGAGGGGCAGCAGTTCCCCCCTGTCAGGGGGTTTGTCGGGGGCTGTAGCCCCGTACACAGTGTCCGAAGCATTACCTAGGGAATTTTGTTTTTGACCCTATATTAGTTAGTCAAACCTACCTATGTTTTTTTTCATGGGTTCTGCCCATGGTTTTTGGCATGATGGTTTTCTATCCATGGTATTTTGTAGATCTGGTTAAGGGAACTATGATAATGTTCTAATACGGGGTTAATGGATTGGGGTTTATGAATTGTTTGACATATATATATATGTATTGTAATATTGAAAGGAATGTAATGAAAAATAAAAGGCTGGTAGTACTAGTTTTGGGATCTAGGGTAAAATCTTTGTGTATATGTGTTTCATGTTTTTGTTCTCACACTTGCTTATTTTCTGTTTTTTAATAATTCGTTTGTACGTAATTTCTGTAGAGGGTTAAAACATACAAAGAAACTCTTTTCAAGTGTATTTGAAATTATTTTTTAACTCTTCCACTACCAAAAATAAATAAAGAGGACCATTTTCCCATTCATTTGTTTATTTTTTTAGCTTCATTGGCTTTTTTTAAAGTTGTTTAGTTTAGTTTAGTTTAGTTTGTTTTTTTTTTTTTAATGCATTGTTTTCACTTAATTTAATGATTTTTTATTCCATATTTGACACTAACAACATCTATTGTTTGTATATATTTTTGTAGGAAGAAAATATCTACAAGAGAGGTGGATTTGGGACCCATATGCTACCAAATACACCATACAACATCCAATAGGTAAGATGCCATGTAAAATTCTGCATGTTCCCCCTCTGTTGAACTCTTTGCTACATTGGAATTTGATTTGATAGATGTTGAAAGAACACTTTCCTAGTTGAATATTGTCCCTTTATTGTCACATGCATGCATAAATGGGGCCCATTTTTCCTGAAAGGTTTTCGTGTTTAGTTTTCGATAGATCCTGTTTATCACAACAACCAACATTTGATAAAATTTCCTGAGAGACTTAGCCTTGTAAATCCCATATTATCTGTGCCTAAACTTGTTGGATCTTGCCACAAAGACTTCAATACATCCTTGGTTGATCCATCAAATATATAAAACCACTTGCTATTGAAAGTATATTGATGTCTGGGTAGCTTATACTAATTTGCAATGTTTGTTGCTGTAAATGATGCCACAAGTTCTCCCTTACCACTTTTGATTGCACACTGCTCCTCATCTATGTGCTGAATAATACACTCTATAGTACCCGCACATGGGAAGGATAGTGGTGAAAAAAAACCTTGTGTAGCTAAGACTTATTTACATTGATGTATACCTCAAAGTCCTCTTCTATTATAGAATGTTTTTCCTGGAAAAATTTGAGTAGACTCTCATCCCATGTGAGCTCTATTTACTTGTCAATATAGAAAGAAGTATCACCATATATATGAAATTTAGGGGGGCTATTAATGACTCCCTCTATGCTTATTTCCACCATACTAGAGCTTCTGTCGAACCCTCGTATGATAGGGGGAGCCATTTCTCTAGAAGAAGAGGATATGATGAGACAATATAGATCAATTGTACCTGAAATATCGAAGATATTCATTACTGAAACAAAATTTTAGATTATTTCAATGTTAATAACCAATTGAAAATGAAAATATAATGGTTCAGGTCATGTTTTGGGATGCTAGGGGTAGGTTGGACATGCTGCCAAAAATGAAGTTTCTCTGCTGGTCACAATTTCAAAATGTAGAGAAAACCGCAATTTTGAGTTACAGTGTCATAGATGACTATAAATGTGCCTTAAAATGGATTTAATATGAATAATAGTTAAATTTTTAAGTTGTAGTCTCACTGCATGTTAGAATTTCAATTTGTGACCTAGTCTTAATTGCAGTTTAAGGCTCCAGTATAAGTTGCATTTTTTAGTTCTAGTTTCATTGTAAACTATAAATGCAATTTGTGATTTGATAATAAGGTGTTGGATTGGTTGAATATTGGGTTCCTAGGGGCATTGAGGGATAAAAATGTGACCTATGACTTGAGAAGAAAAACATCCCTCTGTTGTCACAAATTTCATATATGGGTTTAGTCACAATTTTAAGTTACAATTGAGGTCACACTTTTGAGTGCTAGTTACACTACAAAATAAAAGTGTGACTTGCAATTTTAAGGTTAGAGGTCATAGAATCAACACTGGTGTCTTTGAGTTATGAGAATGTGACTTAATATTTTGAAGAAGATACTCCTTTGTTCTTCAGTCACAAGGGTCAAAAGGAGTGCGCTATGGAAATTAGTGTGAAAATCAACAAGGGTTTATCTATTATCAATAAGAGGAAGGCATAGGGCTTGGAATGTGTTATTTAAAAGAAGTCGTACAACTTAACAAAGGCTCCATCAATGTATCATATGAATTAGGCCAAAGAAAAAAATATGGTTCGCTTCAAACAAATTCACACAGTTTCAAGCCACAAACCATATAATTTCTGCCACCATTGAATGTGCACAATTAAATTATGCAATATTAGTCAATGAATATGCTCCAGGGCGATACGGTCTAGAAATCAAAGGTCATGAAATTTAACTAATTAAACATGGTTATTTTGGGTAGGAACCCCTAGAAAAATAATGGTGGGTGAGGGCTTGGGCCTATAAAGTATAGGATTGAGAGAAGAGAAGAAATTCAGGCATTTGCAGAAGGATTTAGTTTAGATAATAAACAGAGAGGCGGAAGAGGGAAATTTGATGATTTCAATGCATATATGATAGGAAGAAATGTGTGTTAGAGGTATAAGTATCTAGGGATAGGGGAGATGAATCAATTAGATAACATAAAGATGTAATGATGGTGAGGGAGGTGCATTACGTACTAAGAATTCATGGTCATAAATCTTATCAGGAGGAGAGGTCCACTTAGCCAACATTGAAGGAATGATGAAATGGGAGGAGGATAGGTATCAATATATAGGTGAAGGCACATGCAAAGAGGTCAAAATATGAAAGTTCGACTTGGATTTGTCGAATGCAATGAAGGAAATCATAGTCGTAGATTGCACTTATAGAGGCATTCACAAGTAATTGTAAACTAGAAATGAAATTTGTAACTAAGGAGGATGAACTAGCTAGGGTATGTCACAAATCACCCTTCTAGAGGCTAGAGACACTAGCACTACAAGTTGCAATTATGACTTGCGATTATGGCATAAAATACAAGTTTTAAAGCTTCTATGCTAGGATATCTAGGATTTAATGGAACTATACCTAGGTCAAAGGAGGAATCGAAGCTTAAGAAATCATAGGAATGATGTGAAAAGGATTTGCGTAAAGGGGAACTCCAAATTTTGAAATAGTCGAAAATTTAGGGCTATTGTATCGACTACAACAATTTTCGATTTACTGGTAGGACCTTAGAATATTTGTTTATCCTTTACTCTAAGATGAAGTCTAATCTTAAGGAAGTTTTCTTAGACTTATGGATCCCACTAGTTTCACTGTGTAGCCCCGCTTATTGGTGTAGTCTCTCTATCACTTCAATTGACTTGCTTCGAACACACTTCAAAATTTAGGAGATAGTACTAATAAATTTGATAGGGGATTAATATAGTGAATATGTGAGATCAATATGTTCATAATTATGTTGCTACAATGCCATATAGCATCCATAGCCTCGATGGAGTCATTCAAGAAATAAAAATAATTTCTTCACTTCTAGCGAGCGTCCATAGTCCCGACGAAGTTGATTGCATCACCTCTCTATGTAGGAAGCCTTTATCGATCCTTTATCCTTTATTTAATTAAAATTTATTTTTCATGCATACTGGCATCATTTATTGCGTGTTTATTGCACCAGGGAGGATGAGGGATCATGACTTATTTTATGGGAAAGAGAGGTTGTTTCTCATTTTCATAGACTTTAATATTTTCCGAAATGAGTTTTCTCACTATGTGTTTTCTCCTCTTCCCTTCTCTAACCACTAGGTCAACTCAATTAGGATAGAATTTTAGTTTTAAAAACCAATTAAAGTGACAAAAATATTATTAAGTATACAGGGTGTTCCACTTGATTATAATTCTCTAGAATATCTAATTAATATTTTCCTTATCGATATCATTGACCCGTAAATATTTCCAAGGTTAAACAATGGAAAGATATATAAAAATAGAAAAATATTGAAAAAATACCACATTATTCATAAAACATTCGAATTATTAACAATGTCCTAGAGCACTTTATTTATATACAAGGAATTTTTTAATGTACATTAGCCTTTCGACGAGACTGAAAACAAAATGCATGAGGAAATGAAAAGAAAATAAAAATATGATAGGAAAAGAAAGGCATGAAAAATGAGGGAAAAAAGAAGAGAGAAACTACATTAATTGCTAACTAAAATAACATTTCAATCCTTGGCTATTCATGGGAAGGGACTTAATCTTCACGTCTAGGATTTGGAGATAATAAGTATGTTGGCCAGGTTTTTCTTTGACTTGATATGGACCTATCCACAGGGATTGAAACTTATTGTGCTTTCCCTTGTCTTCATGGGATTTATCCCATTTAAAGGCAAGATCTCCCACACTAAATTCCTTATTTCCTACAGATTTATGATTCAACCATCTCTTGATGTGGTTCTAGTGCGAGGAAAAAAATTCTCTGGCCTTTTTCCTTTCTTCCTCAAGCTTTAACAATGTGTCAATTCTGCTTTTCATATTTTTTCATAACCTATCACAATATTATTGGGACAACTTAAAGTAGGGAGGTACATGTTAGGTGGTAGGATTGCTTCTTTTCCATATATGGCGAAGTAAGGAGAAGCGCTAAGAGAAGGTTTATGAGTAACCCGATTAGCGTAGAGAGCATTTGTTAGAGCATTGTTCAGATTTCTTTGTTGAGTGAGCACGATTTTCTTGATGATACAAATCAATTTTTTATTGGTGGATTCGGCTAGGTCATTTCCTTGGGGGTATTAATTAGAAAAAAATTCAATATGATCCCATTATCCAAAGAAAAATCATAAAAATTTAATGATTAAAAATAATTTGCGTTATCAAACACAAGTGAGGTTGGAACATTGAACTTGGTAATGATATTTTGATTGAATAATTGAAATACCTCCTGATCATTCACATGTATGAGTGGCAAAATTTCAACCCACCTTGTAAATTAATCCATGGTTGTGAGAATATATTCATGTTGCTTTGACGAATGCAAAGTGATTTCCCCAATGAAATCCAAGCCCCACTGTTGAAAAGGCACTTCTACCACAATGGGATGGAGTGGAGCAACTGATTGTATATGTCTTCTAGCACACCTTTGACAAATGGAACATTTGCATGTGTATGCATGAGCATGTCTGTGTTGTAGCAATTTCTTTTACCAAAGGAAGCTACAAATTATTTTTAAGAAATTGCCAATTTCCTTTATGAATAAATACTCAAACATATACTTATATATAATTTTGAATGACTTATTAATTATTTTTTATAATAATTTTAATTTTAAAATAATCATTTTTTTATTTTTTTTATAAAAATATAATTGTATATTTTTATGAAAACATCTATTTAAATTTAAAAGTTATGTTATAAAAATTATTTAAGTCAAGCTTAATTATTAAAATTCCCTTATTTTTCATATATTGACATGTGTACAATTTCAAATCAATGGTCACGATTCTTGTCAACCTCTACTTCAACCCGCTTCCCCCCTCAAAACCATTTACCATCCCCTCACGGTTCCTCCTAAAACCATTTATTACTTACCCCCAAAATAAAATCATTCCTACTTATTAAATTATAGCAGAAATACATTGATAAAATGTGGTGGGAAAATATATCAAAGTCATATTTCATACATTTATGAAATATTTTTATGGATGGGAGAATTTTGAAAATGATATTCACGTGAATAGACGTTAGTAAGAATAGACGTTAGTAAGAATAAAGAGTAAATGAGGGTCAGGTGAAATAAATTTACAACTACATGGTGAAATAAATTTACATGTACATGTGAAATAGAATTTACAGTGTGAAAATAGATGGAAGATAAGTAAAAATTAAGTTTTTACAGAGAAGGAGAAACATGACATAGATTTACAAAACAACACATGGTTTTGGGAATTCATGGGAAGGAAAAACAACACATAATTTCAAATAAGCGGATGAATTTATTCAATAACATTATTTGAGAAAATATTTACTGAATTTCATTTAGTAAATTCATGAAAATAGAAAAATAGAAAATTCATTTACAAAATATTTGAAAACATTTATAGAATATTTTCTTCCAAATATTTTACAAAATTGATGAAGCATTGTAAAAAAGTGACATAAAATCATTCCAAACAGATAGATCATTCTGCATATTCCCAGCAGTCAGTCAGTAAAACAATTCCAAATTTATGGCAGAATATCTAGAGATTATTTATTTTAGTATATTGTTTAGAGTTTTATTCCAGAAAACTAGAAGTAGTTAGGTTGATTATTTTTCTATATATTATTTCATTTGTAATAAATATGTGTTGGTTTTTGATGTCAAAACCTTTCATCTCTGTAAAACTTCTATTATAGAATTCCTTATCAAAGCCTTCATGACAAAATTTGTGTTTCTAGTATGTCTTTCTAGTGTTGTTGTTGTTGTTTTTTTTTTTTTTCATTTTTTTTCAGAGAGAAAAAAACAACTGTATTATATGTATAAGACAGTACATTCATCTGCATATAACCACCATAGATGGTAGGATAAAACCTATGCATGTGCATAACTATCTTCAACTATCATTTGGATGTACATTCATATCCCAACTATCATTTGGATGTACATTCATATTTGAGATTTACCAAATTTTCTTTAGTTCTGTATCAACACTCTGGTCACATATAAACATTGATTTTATAGCTACAACATAAAGAAAATAGTGGAGAGTGCTTTGGTATAATTTGCATTTCTATACAAAATCCGGCTCGCTTGTTCAGTCTTCATAGGTTCGCTTGCAATGCACCTTCATCTCTATTTAAAAATTTAACCAGGGTCGCTTGTATTTATATAACTGGCTCGCTTGACAAAATTGGCTCGCTTGCAATGCAGCGACATCTCTATTTAAAAATTCTACCAGGCTCGCTTGTATTTATATAATTGGCTCGCTTGCATAAAGTATAAGGTTCATTTGTCTCATTAAAGGCTTTTTGTTCAGGCTCGCTTGTGAACATGCACTGAGTAATCGGTAAAAAAAATGCAAGAGTGTAGATAGCAGTTGAGAAGGAGAAAAACTACTAAAAAACAAAAAACTCACTATTGTCCCTCATCTTCATCCGAGCGCTGTATCATGGAATTGGTATCTCCTTTGCCCATACTTTGATATTGTCTATATATTGTGTTACTTGCAAAAAACCATATACCATCTTCAATCCCTACTTAGATAATAAGTCTGCTCTTGTGTTATTCTCTCGATATATGTGATATAAGGGAGGAGAATCCAGTTTCTTCCATAGGTATTTAACTCGCTTGAACCAGCTATGGGAGGATATTGAGGATTTAGGACAGAGACCTGAGAAAGTGTCAATGATCAATTTTGAGTCACCATAAATGGAAATTTTATGCAGCTTTAGGTTATTTGCAGCTATCAAACCACACCATAATGCCATTAATTCTGCCAGGTTGTTTGTACCTCGACCCCCATTCCAACAGACATGGATCCGTTCCTTTTGTGAGACCTTGAGCCATGCCTCGCATCCCATAATCCCTTCCAGACATGCGCCATCAAAGAAAAGGGCAGGCAATGATATGGAGTGAGGGCGTAACCTTTTAGATTCATCCCGGATGGATTTATTGTTCTGAGTCTTGTCCAAGATCCATCCCATGATTGCACTGTGAATCAGAGGAAGTCTAATCGGAGCATCCTCGAAGATATGCCTATTCCTGTATCTCCACACTTCCCAAATAAAAAAGAAGGGAAAATACTGATATTGAACCGGCACCATGTCCCATCTGTTTGCAGTCTCAATAAAGGTGGATGGTGCCCATTCGATGCTTAGAAGATTTTTTCTAAAAAGCTCCCATATGCTTGCAATGTATGGGCATGTAAAAAATATATGGTTAACAGTTTCTATATCGCATAGGTAGAAAACACACCTACTAGGCCCATGTACCCTACGTTTCATGAGGCCATCCCACATTAGTATTTTATTTCTCCACACTAGCCAACAGAGAAGCAGAATTTTGGTCGGGATTCGCCTCTTCCAGAATTTTTCAAAACCAATACAAATGTGGTCCAAAATTAACACATTATTTATATTGGAATATACATTTTTAACCACCAGTGAATTATCCGCCATCTTGCCTGCCCAAATCAGCTTTTCCCCTGCATTGTCGACGGAAAAACCAATCCGTTGGAGATCCGCTTTGTACTCATTCCATTCCACTGCATCTGTGCCCATGAAACCCAGCTGTTCAGTAGATTTAAAGATGGGGGCATTGTATTCCCAATGTGTAATAACATGTGAGATATATAAAATCCCAGATCTTGATAGAATATGCACCAATATGTTATTAAGAAAGGGAATTTTAGTCATTCCATATATCTTGTCCCCACTCAGCAAGATCTTTTGCCCATTTCCAAAGTACCATACCAAACCACCAGCTAGTATATGTAATATCTTTATAAAACTATTCCAAATCACCGATCTGCATCGCAGAACCGTGAGATGTTTTGTATATATGAATCATCTCGGATCACGAGGTAGATACTTTGTGGCTACAATTTCTGCCCATATTCCTTTACCATGCAGAGCTCTCCATAAATATTTAACCAATAAATCCATGTTGAAGAACCGCGTGCTAATAATGCCCCAGCCACCCAGTTCTTTGGGACAGAACAATATTTCCAATTTGCACAGATGATATCTCCTTTTGCGGCTTGTACCTTCCCACAGAAAATGAGAGATAAGTGCATTAATCTGGGCTACTATAGCTTGTGGGATAAGGAATAGATGTCCCCAATAAACGATGATTTGGGACAAAACTGCCTGGACCAGTATGAAGCGGCCTCCAAGTGAAATCCATTTATGTGTCCATTTTTGAATTTTGCTCTTAAATTTTTCAACTAGCCATGTCCAGTCTTTGTTCCTGTATGTCGTGGGCTTCAGCCTATATCCTAAATAGACAAATCCCTCTGATGCCCTCTTTTTTTGGACTCCAAAAAAATTGGCAATATAGAGTATATCATCCTCATCACCATGTTCATAGATAATGAAAGATTTCCCCTTGTTTATACATAGACCAGTTGCATTAGAGAAACAGGTGAGCAAGAAGTGAATATAAACCCAGTGACTTCTATTGATCCTTCCAAAAATGAGAAAGTCATCAACAAACATGGAATGCGTGATACTTACAGTTTTTGAAAAAGAGTACCCCGATATCTTCCCTTCCCGACTTGCCATGTTCATCAGACAACTGAAGCCATTCATGAGAAGGATGAAAATAAGGGGAGACAATGCGCATCCTTGACGCAAACCTCTTCCTGCACTAAAAAATACCGTAGGCTTTCCATTGATAAGAACTGCATATTTAACAGTAGTGATGCACCCCATGATCCGTCGGATGGCTCTTATGGGAAACCAGTTTTCAGCAGCAGCAAACGAATGTATGACTAGTCTGCTCGATCGTATGCCTTTAGAAGATCGACTTTCATCATGATGCCATCTTTATTTTTTTTATGCATGGAATGAAGGACCTCCTGTGCAGTGGAAATAACATCATGTATCGATCTTCCATGGAGGAAACCATATTGTTTGGGTGCGATATATTTTGATAAAAAAGCTTTGAGTCTGTTGGCTATAATCTTTGAGGTTATTTTGTAGATCAGATTACATAGTGCAATGGGCCTGTAATCCGTGAAAGAAATAGGTTCATAACGTTTTGGAATCAGGGCTAGGAACGTGGAGTTCATATTTGTAGGCACATGTCCCAAAACTCGTCCTTGTTCAACAATGATAGTTATCTCATCTGCCATAATATCCAAGAAATGGCAAAAGAATTCCGCTGGCCATCCATCCGGCCCCGGGAATTTGTCATGGGAAAAATATTTTACCGTGGAGATCACCTCCTCTTTTGTGACAGCAACATTAAACTGTTCCATCGCTTCTTCATCAAAGGAGTTCTGGATGTATTGCATCATCCAGTTTTGACTTTCACAGTCGATTTCATTATAGAAATTGGAAAAATATTTATGTGCCTCCTTTTAAATTTCCTCCTCATTACTAATCACTGCACCTTCATTATTTTTGATAACCCATATGGCGTTCCTATTTCTTCTCTCACTGGCAGTTTTATGAAAAAACTTTGTGTTCAAGTCCCCTTCTTGTAACCAGCTTATTCTACTTTTTAGTTTCCATGTTATTTGTTCGATTTTCAAAATATCCGGCTTCCTTGCCTGTAACTTCTCTATCATCATATATGTCTCTTTGTCTGGTGTCTTTGATGTATATTAAGAATGTATCTCAGTCATCCTGTTGTTAATATGTATTAATTCTGCTTGCAACACTTTTTTTTTAAAAATCTCCTATGCTTTAGTCATCTTTTTTATCCTTTGCAATTTGGAGTGGAAATCTGCCCATCTAGTAGAACCCATTACAGAAGATTCGGTCTTCCAATTATCTCGCACCAATTTTTCATATTCAGGATCCCTAAGCCACGCCCGATTGAACTTGAAGGGTAAAGCATATATTTTCTGTGCCATCCTCCAGGTTAAGTATATTGGCGTGTGATCAAACAAATCTACAACCAGCAATCCAGAAGACATATGGCCCAAGACTGTGAAAAGATTTCCACTTACTACTGCACGATCCAATCTCTTTGCGATGAAATCATCTCCCAATCTCCAATTGGTCCATGTGGGAACCACGGGCTTAGGTCTGATATCTCAGAGTTGTGATTTTTCAATAATTGACCCAATATACCCGGCCAGTGGGTCTCTCCTTGATTTTAGACCCCATGATTCATCTGTTTTTAGTGTCGCATTGAAATCTCCCACCATCATCAAGTTTTCTAGATTCAAAATACCAGAGTTGTCCAGATTTTCCCAGAAGGTTCCACGATTGAGACATGGCACATAAATATTTATAATATTAATGACCCCCTAAAAACCTTTGATATTCCCGAAAAGGAGGATGCCCCCATTGAAACGGAATGCCCGGAAAATAACACAAGAAGGGTCCCAAAAATCAATCAGGCCTCCCACCCTTCCCATAGCACTAATCCCCGTAATTTTCCATCCCCGACATATAGAAAGAACAGTGTGTATTGCCTTCACTTTATCACAAAGAGTATCCTGTATTAAAAAAATCTCCGGCTTGCTCTCCCGGATCAGGTTCCTTAGGCGAAGGATCTTTGAGGGGTCGCCCATGCCCCTGAGGTTGAGAGATAGGATGTAAGCCATTTCGAACCCTCCTGAGGGCCATCTGCTCTAAGTGCCCTGAATTCGTTAGAGGAGGATATCGGAACCTCCATGAGGTCAAGCAGATCATTCCTAAACAGGGATCTAGTCTTTGCCCGACCCCGGAAATGTCTGGATCCATTAGCCTTCATTTTTCGAACAGTGATATTATTTCTTGAGGTTGGGGAAATGTTTATATCCGCATTTGATATTGTTGGAGCATGGTCGAAAACAGTGAGAGCAGCCAGGTCCAAATTTGGGTCATCGAAGAGGGCATATAAATTGGTTCCAATAGAATTCCGAGGAGATACAGCATCAGCCTCCCTGTCTGGGGATGAGGGGGATGGAGGGGGCAAAGCCCATTCAAGGGGTGGCATGGATGGGGAGACACGGTCGAGTCTCGTTGAGGGAGATGAGCGGGGAAGATCAGAAGAAGAAATGGAGGCCGTAGACAATAGGTTCATCTTATTCATTGGTCCACCTGATGTGGAAATCGGGTTCGACACTTGAGGATCAGGGATAGCAGGCCGGGTATCATTATGGTTTGAGCAGATGTCGAGAGAATCCACACCCATGCCAATGTTAGCTGGTCTATGACAATGAGAGGCATACGGGGCACAATGTACAATTACAGAGGGATCATTATTTTCATGCGCGCTAACAGAGAGATTGTGATTAAGGATTGTAACCTGGGCCATATTAACAACAACGGTGGGTGAATTATGTTCATGTGCACAATCTGAGGGGTTCCGGGAGACGAGAGATGCATAATTGTCAACAACATAAGGTGCATTACTATCTTGAGTAGCATCAGACATTTCAAGAGGATAATTACAAGGAGGATTACCTGTAGGGGATGATGCTCTCTGGTGATGGGGCTGTGTTGATTGTTCCTCCGAACCCACTCCATTCCCTTCCGGTCACCCACGGCTGAAATTAATTGGGAAGTTGTTCCTCAGATGTCCATTGTAATGGCATATCGTGCACCGAAAAGGTATTCCCTAGTAATCGATTCGTTGTCTATGATGTCGCCTCCCCCATATTAAGTCAATTCCGGCTGGCATCCCACCATTGAAACAAACCTCCACAAGAATCGACGCCATGCGCTTATCACTGGATCCAAAAATAGCAAGATTGATATATTTGGTGTTCTCTATGGAGTTATCGACAGTCCTTAAGGCTTTGAGAGTCTAGAATTCTAATGGGAGTCTTGGTAATTTCACCCATAGAGTTTTATTCATGGGAGCCTCCATAATAGGGTTGAACCCTAAATATCATTGCAATAATTGGAGAAAAGCCTTTCCGCTGACCCAGGGTTTGTTGATGATGAGTTTGATGTCTTTCTCATCGAGAAAGTGTATACTGAACCAATTATTGAGTAATAAGCTGACCTTCGGTGTATAGCCCACAATCGGGCTCCAAAACCTTCCTATCCAGTTAGTCATGTTAATTTCCTGTCCCTCTGTGAATAACCATCAGCCTATGATCGCTTGATTCTGCAGACTAGTGACTCTGCTCCACATATCATCATGTTCCATATTAACCTCTTTGATCTCCATAGCTGGTTTGAAAACTGTCGACTGTGTACGTTTCTGATATCTCCTCCTTTATTTAGTTTGGAAACCTTTTAGAGTTCTATTTTTGTATTTCACTGTGAAGCCCGGGGGAGAAAGAATAGATTGTTTTATGATCGCAACATCTTTCTCGAAATCCTTTTGCTTGTGTTGTAATTCCTCCCCCGTGGCAGCGATGTGCTTCTCGTTCCATGACATGTCCAATTGAATAAAGTCCTTAAAGGGCCCTGTTGGATCCACGTGTGCCATTCCAGCTGTTGATTGTGTGTGGGTGAAAATCCCTTAATGACCCCAACCACCCGAGCAGTCATTGAGACAGATAATTTTTGCATAGATCAGAGTAATATTCGGCACAAGGAATGTACGATTGTAGCATAAATCCTTATGTCAGAAAATATTAATTGAGTGCCACCATCCTTGAGCATGTAGACCCAAATTTAGATCCTTCACCGGACAAAATACTCACAAAAGGGGTAGATGCATAAAGGCCCGTGCCCTTTTGTGTGTTAGCCCATCGATCTATCCCAAAAAAACGATCGGCTTCAGATATTTTTTAATACATAATACCATGATCATCAGGATTCAGCACAAATGTCAAAAATTCTCCTCACACTTCTGATCGTATCATAAATGTCCACTTCCAATGATACTTTTCTTGCCTTATTATGGATATCCCCGATGATATCAGACTACCACCTCTGTTGCCGATGTAAATGTGTAAAAATTCCCCTCACATTTCTGATCGCATCATAATTTTCCACTGCCAATTGTAGATGATATTGTCCTCTCACATTTCACTCAAGGGGTGGCATGGATGGGGAGACATGGCCAAGTCCTGTTGAGGGATATGAGCGGGGAAGATCAGAAGAAGCAATGGAGGCCGTAGACAATAGATTCATCTTATTCGTTGATCCACTTGATGTGGAAATCGGGTTCGACACTTGAGGATGAGGGATAGCAGGCCATGTATCATTATGGTTTGAGCCGATGTCGAGAGAATCCACACCCATGCTAATGTTAGCTGGTCTATGACAATGAGAGGTATATGGGGCACAATGGGAAATTGCAGAGGGATCATTATTTTCATGCGCGCTAACAGAGAGATTATGATTAAGGATTGTAACCAGGGCCATATTGACAGCAGTGGTGGGTGCATTATGTTCATGTGCACAATCAGAGGGGTTTCGGGAGATGAGAGATGCGTAATTTTCAATAGCATATGGTGCATTACTATCCTGAGCAGCATCAGACATTTCAAGAGGATAATTACAAGGAGGATTACCTATAGGGGATGATGATCTCTGGTGATGGGGCCGTGTTGATTGTTCCATCGAACCCGCTCCATTCCCTTCCGATTGACCATGGTTGAACTTCATTGGGCAGTTGTTCCTTAGATGTCCAATGCAATGACATATCGTGCACTGAAAAGGTATTCCCCAGTAATCAATTCGTTGCCCGTGACGTCACCTCCCCCATATTAAGTCAATTTCTGTTGGCAGCCCACCATTGAAACAAACCTCCACAAGAATCCATGCTATGTGCTTATCACTGGATCCCAAAATAGCGGGATCGATATATTTGGTGTTCCATATGGAGTTCTCGGCAGTCCTTAAGGCTTTGAGAGTCTATAATTCTAATAGGAGTCTCAGTAATTTCACCCATAGAGTTTTATTCATGGGAGCTTCCATAATAGGGTTGAACCCTAAATACCATGGCAGTAATTGGAGAAAAGCCTTTCCGTTGACCCAGGGTTTTTTGATGATGAGGTTGATGTATTTCTCATCGAGAAAGTGTATACTGAACCAATTATTGAGTAATAAGCTGACCTTCGGTGTATAGCCCACAATCAGGCTCCAAAACCTTCGTGTCTAGTCAGTCATGTTAATGTCATGTCCCTCTGTGAATAACCATCGACCTATGATCGCCCGCTTCTGCAGACTGATAACTCTGCTCCACATATCATCATGTTCCATATTAACCTCTCTGATCTCCATAGTTGGTTTGAAAACTGCTAACTGTTTACGTTTCTGATATCTTCTCCTTTCTTTAGTTTGGAAACCTTTTACAGTTCTATTGTTGTATTGCACCATGAAGCCCGGGGGAGCAAGAATAGATTGTTTTACGATCGCAACATCTTTCTCGAAATCCTTTTGCTTGTGTTGTAATTCCTCCCACGTGCCAGCGATGTGCTTCCGTGCCATGACGTGTCCGATTGAAGAAATTCCTTAGAGGGCCCCGTTGGATCCATGTGTGCCATTCCAGCCGTTGATTGTGTGTGGGTGAAAATCCCTTAATGACCCCAACCACTCAAGCAGTCACTGAGACAAACAATTTTTGCATAGATCAGAATAATATTCGGCACAAGGAATGTCCGATTGTAGCATAAATCCTTATGTCAGAAAATCTTAATTGAGTGCCGCCATCCTTGAGCATGTAGACCCAAATTTAGATCCTTCACCGGAAAAAATACTCATAAAAGGGGTAGATGCATAAAGGCTCGTGCCCTTTTGTGTGTCAACCCATCGATCTATCCCAAAAAAATGATCGGCTTTAGATATTTGTTAATACAACATACCATGATCATCAAGATTCAACACAAATGCCAAAAATTCCCCTCACACTTCTGATCATATCATAAATGTCCACCGCCAATGATACTTTTCTTGCCTTAATATGGATATCCCCAATGATATCAGACTACCACCTTTGTTGCTGACGTAAATGTGCATAGATATAAAGGCTATGTGCATGTACACCCCGCCAGCCTGTATCGCCGATCATAAAATACGACATAAACAAAAACTCTCGTGAAACGGTAGACAGTTACCGTGTGCTTAGAAAAAACAAACTGCCAAGATGTTCTTCCATTATACATGACAACAGCAACAACATACATATCCGGGACAATTCCACCATCTGTGATAGAGTGGGAAGCCGAAGTTCTTACATGGTCGTGATATTATGAGTGATTCCAACCACTTGCACCATAAGAAATACCATTTGGTCGTGGAGGAAATGGACTGTGATTCTGAATATGGTGAAACGTTGTGTTTAACTTCCCGCCCTGTCATTGGAAGAGATAAAAATGATATATGTTTCCGCCAGAATCCACACAGTAGCCAGCATAAGGATTATAATTATAAGTACCTCATATACCTCATCTCGAGACATTTCATCCATGTTGTGCAGGGTACCTCGGTATGATTGCACTTATTAGAAAAACCTTGGTACCTCATTTCTGTATTTTCCCATCTTGATAGATCATGTTAATGAGGGATAGTCCTGTACACTTGAAACTACCAAACTTGGTAGCCTCATCTGCACTCCCAGAGCTCCCGAGAACTCCCTCATCTGGTATCTCAAGAGAGCTCAAACAAGAGCCATCATTTCGTTCGTCTTTCTAGTGTTTCCATAACTTGTTTTCTATACATGTTAAAAGTATTATAGAAGAGCTGGGTAAGAATAGATTGAGTTTCAATGTCGCTGAAATCCCCTGAAAATTTATAATTGTTTAAAGAGATTAGTATATTGGATTGATTGTTTGAGTTAAATCCTCTTTGAACTGGTTATTGTTTGTTCTTCATTATTCTCCTGAATGTGTTTTGTTGGGCTATAAAATATTTCTATACGCGTCCAATTTTTACTGGTTAATTAAGTATTCTGTCTGACTCCTTAATTATCAGGAATCCCCTTATATTCTTCTTTCAAATTTTGTTAAAAGTTAAGTTCTTCTGTCAGGATGGAAGTTGACAGTTTGAGAAAGGAATCTACAAGGAAGGGATTTATTCATGAACAAGATTTGTATAATCTTTAGCAACCACCTAGATTAAATCATAAATCTGGCCATTTTTCTTCAAAGCCTGTCGTCTAGTGATAGTGAACAACGTTAAACAAGGCCTCGTAAATATTGAGGGATACCCCTCTGGTTCAAGGGCTAAATTTAACCTAAAGACTAGTCGAGTTGGTTTCTCGGCATACTTTCTGTAGCCAATAATTGCCTACGAGAAATAGATACAAAATTTGTTGTCGTTGTCAGGGAGCGAAGTGACGAAGAAATTTATCCCTGGATCACGATAATGACTAGATATATTCTTTGCTGGTGAATAAGGAGTAGGAATTTTTATTGATTGCATTATTTTCACCCAACTACTCCACTTTGTCATATGACGATTCCACTGGGTTAGCGATTCCACTATTTTGAAATGTCAGTTTCCTTTACTGTTGTGTTTGTGCAAAGATTATTTATAGTTGCAATCGGAAGTATATTTTTTCTCTTCTCAGCCATGATAAAGATGTCCATAGATGATGTATCTTTTAAATTTCACATGTACGTATCTGGTGCTTGTGGAGTTCCCATTTTATATTGTAAATATGTTTCAAGTTTTCAGCCGTTGGCAAAGTAATATGCCAGTAAATCCACTCCTCACTTGGTTACATTGGAAAGTAGATTACATCTAACAATGCAGATGTGAAGTTCAGCTAGGTAAAGTTTGTGTGTGGTTAAATTAGCTATTTTCAGATTTAGTGAGCAGTAGATTATTTCAGATTTGGTGTACAATATATGGGTTGATTTAAGTTTCAGTAAAGCATATTGTAGATGAGATTGCTACAATTACAATTTTCTTTACAAAATAGATGAGTCCTGAAACAAGGATATTGAATTAAGAAATAAGTTTGCAGTTTGCCAGATTTTGGAATAGTGTACAGTTTTCAGATTTCAGCTTCGTTGCAATTAACAGTTACAAGTTTTAGTGTGCAAGATATTCAAATGGCAGGATTTCTTCATAGGGATTGGTTACACTTTTACATGATTGCATATGAATGTTGATGGTTTTATGCTATGACTCCATGCCGAACACTTAAGGCAAATAGTCTACTAGTTCTCTACTTCCCACAGGGGGAGGAAGTCCCCAGTTGAAGCCTATGTTGTAGAAATTTCTTAACCAAGAGAAACTACAAATTATTTTTAATAAATTGCAAATTTCCTTTTTGAATAAATACTCAAACATATATTTATTTATACTTTTGAAAAACTTATTAATTCCTTTTTATAATAATAATTTTAATTTTAAAATAATCATATTTTTATAAAAATATAATTGTATGTTTTTATGAAAATATCTATTCAAAGTTAACAATTATGTTATAAAAATTATTTAAGTCAACGCCTATGACCCATCAGGCACTTAATTACTAAACCTCCCTTATTTCTCATGCATTGAGATATGTGCAAATTCAAATCAATGGTCGTTGATTCAACCCGCAATCAACCCGCACAACGAACACTTAATTATTAAACCTCCCTTATTTTCATGCATTGAGATATGTGCAAATTCAAATCAATGGTCATTGTTTTTCACTTTACCATGTTTTACACTTGTTAACCTCTACTTCAAATTCATCCCCCCTAAAAACCATTTACCATGGAGACCCCCCTCCGATTCCTCCTATATCGTTTATTACTTACCTCCAAAATACCATTATTCCTATTTATTAAATTATGGTGGAAATACATTTATAAGATGTGCTGGGAAAATATATCAAAGTAATATTTCGTACATTTATGAAATATTTTTATGGATGGGAGGTTGTCAGTAAGAATAAATTTTACATGTACATTTGAAAATAAAGCCCAAGTAAATGAGGCCTAGGTGAAATAAATTTACAACTACATGGTGAAATAGATTTACTGGTGCAAGGGAAAAAGAATTTACATGTACATGTGAAATTGAATTTATAGTGTGAAAATAAATGGAAGATAAGTAAAAATTGAGTTTTTACATGCAAGGAGAAACATGACATAGATTTACAAAGAAACACATGGTTTTGGGAATCCACTGAAGACAAAACAACACATGGTTTTGGGATCCATGGGAAGAGACATAATTTCAAATAAGTGGATGAATTTATTCAATAACATTATTTGAGGATGAATTTCATTTGCTAAATTCATGAAAATAAAAAAATATAAAATACATTTACAAAATATTTGAAAAAATTTATAAAATTTTCCCTTCCAAATATTTTACAACATTAATGAAGCATTGTCAAAAAGTGACATAAAATAATTCCAAGCAGATCTTCAATGACAACTTCATAAACCCATATTTTAAGGAACATAATTATAAGTTGAAAGAAAAATGGCAGAATCAACAACTCTAGATTTAAAGGGCATGGAGATATCAACCTTTAGAAGACACCTAGTAGCAGAAGATCAACAGATTGAAGATCATTCTGCAGATCTCCAGCAGTCAGTGAAACAATTCCAAATTTATGAGAGAATATCCATAGATTATGTATTTTTAGTATATTTTTTATAATTTTATTCCTGAAAACTAGAAATGGTTAGGTTGATTATTCTTCTATATACTATTTCATTTGTAATAAACAGGTGTTGGATTTTGATGCAAAAACCTTTCAGCTTTGTAAAACTTCTATTATAGAATTCCTTATCAAATCCTTCTGGCTCCAATTTATGACAAAATTTCTGCTTCTATTTTGTCTTTCTAGTGTTTCCATAACTTGTTTTCTGCACATGCTCAAATAATTATAAAAGAGCTGGGTAAGAATAGATTGAGTTTCAATCTCTCTGAAATCCCCTTCATATTTATAATTTTTTAAAGAGATCAATACATTGGACTATTTGTCTGAGTTAGCTCCTCTTTGAAATAGTTATTGTTTGTCCTTCTATCTTCTCCTGAATGTGTTTTGTTGGGATATAGAAGATTTATAGACGCATCCAATTTTTCATGGTTAATTAAGTATTCTGTCTAAATCCTTAATTATCAGGAACCCCCTTATATTGTTCTTTCAAATTCGTTTAAAGGTTAAGTTCTTTTGTTAGGCTGGAAGTTGGCACTTTGAGAAAGGACTCTGCAAGGGAGGGATTTATTCATGAAGAGGAATAGTGCAATCATTAGAAACCACCCATATTAAATCATAAATCTGGCCATTATGATTCAAATTATGTTGTCCAATGACAGTGAACAACGTTAAACAATGCCTTGTAACTATTGAGGGACCCCCCTTTGGTTGAAGGGCCAGCTCAAACCTAAAGACTAGTCGAGTTGGTTTCTCAGCATAGTTTTTGTAGCCAAGAACTGCCTACGAGAAACATGTACAACAGTTTGAATATTTTTTGCCTATAATAAGCCACCCTCATGAGAATACCTTCTCAGCATGAGAATATTCAAAAAAATTTAGCAAAACACCATTATTGTGTTTATGATATAGATCTCCATGGACCAACTGATAAGAAGAGGCTTTTAGTTTGGTGTCCCTTTTTTGTTTCGCTGATAAATGAGAAGGGAAAGTACATTGTTCTAAATATTTCCTCAATTATGTATACCAAGATGATGGTGTATTGGGTGTGGGTATAAAATCATTTTTATATATCTCAGTCTCTTATTCCCATCCTAATATTTCTTCTTCATGTGGATCTGTGGCTTCAGTAGAAAGCTTATATAAGACGTGGCCTTTGATTGTATGAGAAAACTTTAACTGAAGATAATATTCTTGTATTTAATTCATCCAATTGGCAATGCAGTCTCCTAGTTCTTGTTGTACAAAAAAATATCAAACTACATGGTGAGGACTAAACACTATGACATGATGTTTAGAAATATAAGGCCAAAAGTGTTTGAAATCCTTGTACACAACGAAAACTTTCTTTTCAATATCAAGAAAATTCAACTTCAATCCTTACATGCCCGTACTCATAAGGGATATAGGCCATTCATTTCCTTGGTCATCTTTTGAGTCAAAATGATTGTTAATGAAGAATCTGAAGCAAAAGTATAGAGCATGAAATATTTGTTGAAGTTGGGATTGTAGAGAGCGACAACCTCAACTATATATTTCTTTATTTGTTTGAAATATTAATTCTTCTTTCATTTCAATATATACACTGCATGCTTTTATATCATATTCTGCAATGGCTTTACGATCTCGTCATAATCTGAAATGAAATTCCAAAAAAAAATATTTTTTCCAAAAAATGATTGCATAACTTTCTTACCATTTGGATATGGGATATGAGTGATGGATTCGACGCATTTAGGGTCAATTTTAATACCACTCTTGACAATGATATGCCCTAAGATATTCCCTTCAGACACGATACAAAATTATTTTCTTAGGATTGAGTGATCTACCGTATTTTCTGCAACACTAAAAAATATTCCTTAGATGATGTAAATGATCTGATATTTTCTTTGAGAAAACTATGATGTCATCAACGTACACCACCACACTCTGACCAATCAACCTTCTAAATGCAATATCCATTTCTCTTTGAATTGTAGCTCCGAAATTAATAAGTCCAAAGGGCATACGTCTAATTGTGAAGGTCCCCCATTTTGTTCTCAAAGTAGTCTTCAATATATCTAGCTCAATCAAAAGTACTTGATTATAGCCTGAAAATCCATAAAGTAAAGAGAACATCTCATACCTTGAAATCATTTGAAGGATCTGGTCCATGGAAGGAATTGGGTAGTTATGTTTATCTGAAGCTTGATTGAGATTTTGGAAATCAACACACATGTGGATCTCTACAGATTTATTCCTTATAGGAACATGATTTGAGACCCACGCATAAGTCCTGACTCTAAAAATAATCCATGCATCCAACAAATTATTTAATTCCTTTTTTTATTAATGGATCAAGCATTGGATGAACCTTTCTAAATTTTCGTTGCAAAGGCTTGACCTTGTATTTTATTGGAACGACATGTTGGATGAGCCAAGTATTGTATGTATTTAGGTATTCATATATCCAGGAAAAAACGTCTCCATATTTCTTGAATAACTAAATGAAATTTTGTCTCTTTTCTGGGGAGCAAAAAATACTGAGATTGACGAATTTGGGGTTTTCCTCTGTTTCAAGATTGATTTGTTCGTGCAATAATGTAGAACTTTGGGCCTTTGTATTGGGAGGTCATTTAAACTAATTCTACAAATAAATTAACTTCTCGAGTGACACAAAACCTTTGGGAATTAGGTTACCCTCTCGTGCATTAGCTCTTTCTTGCACGACTCTAGTGTGTTCGTCCCAGTCTATGGCTCCATCTTTGAAAATTTTTGTGTTAGTCAGAAAGTCCGAATTTTTTTGATCATCATTGAAAATTCTTAAGTTAGAATTATCCGGGACAACAAGTTTGTAAATTATTTCAATAGAAAAAAAAACCCTAAGTGGTGAAAATATAACAATGAGATTAGCTAATGTATTGACTGTGGTGTTATTGATTCTTGAGACAAATTTAATACCAAAATATTTAAATGCAGAAATCAACTTTCATACCTATTCTTGGTAGTTTTTCAAATGAGGTGAATGTTGAATCCTAGTTAAACTGAGAGGGGGGGGGGGTGAATCAGTTTAACACATACATGAGCTTTTTAAACTTTTCATCAAGCTTATTTACAACTTCATTTTATTTACAACTTAATATGTGAACTGTCTTAATATGTAGCAGCAAGTATTAATTTAATGTGACATCAAACTTATTATGAGAGAAAAAAACATTAAGCAGATTGGATAGAATATATCAAAACATAGGCAACACACACAGAGACAACAGACACAAGTGGAAACCCATAAAGGGAGAAAACCACATCTTATTATTGTTGTGATGCAAAGGCAAGCTCCAACTCCCTCTCTACTATTTTTACGGGAGACGCACCAACCTACAGGAGGCTCCAACCTCAGTCAGCTACAACTGACATCTATCAAGCTTCAACTTGATAGGGAAGCTCCAACTTCCTCAATTTATCAAAAGAAAATATTTGTTGATTTACCTTAGATATCAGCGCTGTTCTGTAGCATCTCTTTCTGCTCTTCCTTTTTCTTATCTTCTCTGCCTCAATTCTTCATACTCTGCATTCTCTAACCTCTTTTTGCACATCAATGTGATATGCTTTATACAATTTTCCTCATAACAGTTCGTATTCCACAGGGAATTCAAAGTGAATAGCCCTAACTCTTTGCCTTCTGCCTCCTCACTTCTTTATCCAGCTCATTCTGAAAATCTCAGCAATTTATATAAATTTTAGTTTTACAGTGGAGTTTTATTTCCTACGGAGACTTGCTAGTGCATCACAAACAATATAAACCAATAAAAAATGTATTCATTCAGTTACAATGAGGATTAAAAATCAATCCATTCAGTTTTGGATCACCGTGAGTTTGTCTTTTCTGTGACTGTGTCTGTCCTTTTCGGCTCTGCTTGCTCTCCTGTTCACTGCCGTGGTGTAACTGTTGCATATATGTAACTACGTTTTTTATAAAATGCAATTCAATTCTCGGCATAATAATAAGGCGTTTTTAACATATAAACTGTTGCGTTGTATAAATCAGATAACTCTTGGAAATATAGCAATAATAAATCATTTTAATACATAAAATGCCCTTTCGGGCCCACTCGCCGAGCTTGCTTTATTTTCCGATGCGATGCATCACCTCTTGACTACTTCCGATTGCAATTAATCGCAATCGCAATTTCCAGTTGCATGTTTTGATACTCTGCTTTCACTCCGATGCGATGATTCACTGTTCACTGCACTTTACTGTGCCAATGCGATGGTTCAATGTTCCCTGCTCTGCATTGTGCTGATGCGATGAATCGCTCCGATGCGATTGTTCACTGTTCACTGCTCTTCACTGTGCCGATGCGATGAACTGCTCCGATGCGATGGCTCACCATGATGCCAGAACTCAAACACGTATGAATCACAGTTCATAAACCTATTGGGTCCGCATCTTCATCGCAATCGCAATCAGAACTTTTATTGATATGCTCTGCTGCCATACTTTTCTTCGATGCGATTCGTGAGGGTCCCACCTTATAGGACTTCGTTTGTATTAAACTCGAACAATAGTGTGCTACACACATATATATATATATATATATATATACTTTGGTCCCTTGTATATAAAGCACTACATATATCTACATATATAAACTTTCCGCTTCAACTTTTATGTATCCTCCAGCTTGGGTTAAGATTCTCGGAATTTCATGTAGGGGGTCCCACTTGCGTATTAACTTTGGTTTATATTCAAACATTAACATAAGGTTTATGGCCCACAGCTTATATATCCGCATACCGACTCATTTCAACATACATATATGAAATCAACCTTTAATAGCTCAATAAACCAAAGGTTCTCACCCTGGTGGAGTTCGACCCACTATATATATATGCTCCAGGCTTACCCTTCGTATGATATATTGTAAGTCCAAACCACAACTTTGGTTAGCGCATTATATGCGCATATATATATGCCACCACCGCACTATAAACTAACTCCATACCCTTCCATGCCTATGGTTCCATTATCTCATACCAACCAATATATATATATATAATTCCTCGACCAGTGTGAAGACCAATGTATTAACTTTAACATAAGCCCAGCCCACACCTCATTTCATATAGGTTTCTACTTTATCACAATATATAAATATATATCACCATGTATTCATATTCCCCGAGTCAAGCGTTAAAACCATTAATATTTGACCCATATTATGTCATGAAACCTTTATAATAAACAAATTATCACCGCGCTCACCATTGAATATCAAAACCATATATTAAATTAAAATATCAGCCCCACAGCTACTTTCCTCGAGTTAACTCTCGTCCAGCGTGCGATCGTGGCCACCGTTGATTCCCCAACACCTTTGATCGGACGGATGGAACGCTTATCGCATTTTTTCAATCTCTGAGCATTAACGCTCCAAATTCACGCGATGAACGTGGTTTTTACAAACCAATTTTGGCCATGCGTCACTCCATAACATACATCGCGTTCAAAAAGGTGAATTCAACTTACTGCTTAAGGGCAACACGATACAGGTTGTTTCTTCCACCGAAATCGTCGTCACTATTCCTCCTGATTTCGTCTTTGACTCAGGGTTCTGGTATTTTATAATTTCGCGTAAATTGTTTATTAAACCTTCATACTTCATTTAAATGTACAGATTTTGCTTTATCCCATATACACCTAACCCTGCTGTTATTTAGCTTCTCGGTTCCGCCTCTGCTTGATAATTTCACTATTTGTTAACGGCTCAGCCTCTGTATTCTCTGTCTCTGCCTCTGCTTGATCATTTCACTGTTTGTTAACGGCTCAACCTCTGTATTCTCTGTCTCCACCTTTGCTGCTTGACCGTTTCATCTCACGGCTCTGCCTCCTTTCTCTGTCTTTGCATCCTCAGTCTTTTACTACCTTGCTTCTTTTGTTGCTGCTCGACCCTCTTTGCATCTTGTTGCCTCTTTTTCTCTCTCTCTTCTATTCTTTCTCCTTTTCCATCAATGAAAACATTTCCAACAGTGAAAGGAAATGAATAATATTGTGTACATGTCTACTGATGATCTCAAAGTCATTAATTACCTTTAGACACTCTAATTGCATGTCGATGGATTTACTTATTCCAAGAATCAATGCCTCATATTCTGCAGTGTTTTTAGTACATTATAATTATAAATGAAAATAAATCATTTTTTTTCTTTTTGGGGTCCATCAGAATAGAACTTGCACCAACTCCATCCTTTTTTTATATCTATCATAATACAATTTCCATAAGTTAGAATTTACATGGTTAACATATAAACTAAAATTATTTACATCTATAATACGCATTTCATATTAACTAGCTGGAGGGAAATGAAGGAGTTGCAGCTGTGTATCCAACAAGATGGGCGATGACATGTCTTGGTAGCAACAAATGCTAGTTTCTAAAAAGTAGTTCCCCAATCCTTCCTGCATGATACTGATCAGTTCATTAAGTACCTATAACTTAATAACTATATGCTTCACATGTGGCTCACTATAAACCCTAATTTGATTGTTCTTTCCTTTGTAAGGGAGCCGAAGATGAGGCCAGCCTAAGGCGAACTATCCTTGAAAATTACTAGACTAGTCTCTGGTTAGTAGAAGCCCATATTCCTTGGAAATATCAACAACCACAATGTCGAAGAAATGATGAACGCTTTAGTCAGAAGACCACCTAATCAACACATTGTTAAGTTATCCCACAACTTGTACCTGAGATTTTTCAAGTTGGATAATCTTCACATCTATTTTCTATGATTTAGAGTTAATATTTTTACAAACAGACCAAGGTATAACATTTATCAATGCACCAAAGTCAACTAGACAATTATGCACATTGTAATTGAAGATCTAAAATGTCAATAAAATGGGAGGTACTGTAGATTTTGAATTAATATTTGTCATATTAACAATGGATTCAAGATTTATTGAGGCTTTAGACTGACCAAAAGAAGAAGCATTAGAAGAAGAATAATCTTTGGGAGATGAAGGGAAGGATTTGAAAGTCTTGATAATTAGCTCCCTCTGCCCATGCAACATGGCTAGCTCAACGAGTGATATATTCGCTTAGGCTTTCTTAAGGTCCTCAATGACATTATAGTCCATATTAAAAGATAGAATATCATCTTTGGATGGTTGGTTCGAGGCCATTGGTTGAGAAGGTTTGTTTACCACTTGAGGAGTATTATAATTTCTTTTAGCACTCCTTGGCGTACAATTTGAAGCTTGCATGGTTGAATATTTTGGATTTGATGTTTGAGTGGGGTATTTGAGAGGAGATATCCTTCCCAATAGTTCCTTCTTCTTATTGTCCAAAGTATGTTTATGCACTGTACCTTTACTCCTAAAATTGTAAGTCTTATAAGAATTTGCAGGATGAGTCTCTCCAACCGAGGCTTCCCCAACTAACTAAGATTCACTATAACTGACAGCTTCAAACACCATTACGTATGATCCAAAAATATCTTCAGGTGGAGAGGACTCTTCTTCCTCTTTCGATTGATCATATTAGTCTTCAATTATTTGATCATCAAGAACTTTATTTACCATTGTGGTCATATTGTGCAACCATTGTGGGCATGTTTTCTCAGAGTGATAAACTTGATGGAAAGTGCAATAATTTTCCATGCCTAATTCTTCAACGTTAAGATTCACGTTCATTTTTTTTTTCGATTTAGTCAAATGATTGCTACTCTTCTTAAAAAAAGGCTTGAAATATTTTCTACTAAAATAACTTTCACTTATCTTTCTTTTCAAATCATCTACCTCATTAGTTAATTGTTTGAGATATTTTTCTAAACTTTAAAAATCAAAGGTATCCTTATCACTAGACTTAATAGAGGAGGATTGATATTTCTTACTAGTAGCCTTGGGTTCATCTTGGACCTCATGTGCTCCTATAAAGATAATGTATTTTTCAATGACAATGGCTTAAAAAAAATTCTCAATCAATTTAGTATTTGTTTCTATGTTAACGAACACAGAAATATCATACAATAACATTGAACTGTAGTAATCAATCGTGATAGAATCATGGGGAGGCACATCATTCAAAAACTTGTCCAGAATAGTGGTGAAACGTTGATTGAAATATTTTAACTTTTCTTTCCTCCCCATCTTTAGCTAGCTTAGCTCCCTAATTAGCATTGCAGGTTCTTCAACAAAATTTTCAAGGAAAGCATTTTGGAACTCATCCACGTTCGAATAAATGCTATAGGAATAATGTGGTACTATACAACAGACTTATTATCAAATGTGTATGGAGACAATCTGAAAACAATATCCTCATGTTGCACATTCATAATCCTTAGTGACAAATAGAAAATATTGGTGTCGTCTTTCACAAAAATTCCTTTATCCGAGTTATACTTAGTAAGATGCTTTTCAGGATGGTGAGGTAAGTCATGAAAAATACCTTGAATATCAAGAGCGAACCATGCCATCTAGGCTAGACGTCGTGGTTGATTACTGACCATGTTTTTTTTGTCTTTGTCGCTTTCTGAATCAAATCCCAAGCCTTTGTTACCATTTAGTAAATTCCCTATGTTCTTTAAATTATCTTCATTCTCAAGTCCTTTAACGTGTTCAAAGTTCTCAATTGGTCCTTGGTTTTCACCCTCTATATTTTCCCCTTCAAGATTCTCCCCTTTAGTGTTATTTGAATCCGCTTAACTTTCAACACCCTCTAAAACATTTCGTTCTACAATATCTGCTAAATCATACAAAGAAACATTAACCAAGTCTTGCACTGTAATAACAGACACTACTTACCCTATTACCCTATTACAATGAGAACAGGGTTGGTTACTTGCTTCTTCAGAATCCTCAGGGAAAGAACGAGTATTTATACCAACCAAAAAACGATGAACCTCCTTTGAGCACTAAATATGTTGATGGGAAAATTTTTTCCGCGAATAGTTAAGGGATCTCCTTGGTGAAAAATCCCAACTATACTCTACACCATTTGGGACAGGAGTCCCATATGATATGTGGGTTCGAATGCTGCCATATTTCTTAATGATTTATTTTCGACATGATGAACAATAGGCATTAGAAAATAAATATTTTTTTTGAAAAACACAAGTTAAAGTAACTTTATGAAAACTTCACATATAATATACTATGAACATAACAAAAACTAAATAACATGACATGAATTTCAAAGAATTAATGTTAGAAAGACTTCAATTAAATGCACATATAAAGAGAAAGATCCATTTATCAATTATGAATTAGTTCCTAATCGACAACAAACATGAAATCATTTAAAGCATACAATCCCATGTATGATATGTTCTTAAATAAACAAAGCAATTCATTGACATAAACACATGGAAACAAAACATATAAAATAAAATCAGTACAAGAAGAGTATTTCAATGCTCAAACACATGTAAGGAATTGCATGTCTGAGATCAAAGGGATTCTAAAAGTAAGCCGAAATTTCAATAACATCATCGCATGCAAGGCCCATGAAATCCAGTACTGGAAGGGAAAAGCTACCACTTGAATTCTCAAAATGGTCTTGTTACACAACAATTTGTCACTGTCCCTGTACTCCCCTTTCCTTGATCCCGGAGGACCCATACACTAACCCTTGTGTACTTTCCAAGCATGAAATACATAACGCTGAACCACACATTGTCTTCCAATTCATCTCCCTTTACAAATTTTCTTGAATATCCCTGTAAAAACTTGGTTTTCAAGTTCAACGCTTTGCATCAGTGTCTGACCCACACCGATAGAAGATATTTTCACTGAGACCTACGTCAATTGACGCTTTGTCTTAATGTCAGACCCATACTGATCCTCTTTTGAAAAGTTTTTAAAATATAAATTAATTTTCCATGACTATAAGCTTTGCGAGGCAGTGAGCTGGAAGTTTTTTTTGAGGAAATGGCTGAGGAATTCCCCTTTGGGTTTCTTGTTCCCAAGAAATAGGAACTACTCCAAAGGATAAGATCTTTTCCCATTATTTGAGGGTCCATATCCTCCTCTTCCATTGTTATATAAGTAGACCTCTTTCACCTCTGTTGCAGTAGTTAGCAATCATAGAGAAGAGTAGAAATTGTAGCTTCGGGAGAATAGTGCAGAGTGTGATTGGTTTTGTGTGTTAAGAACATAGTGAGATCTTGGAACTTTATGTATGAGGGTGCTACAAATGTGCTTGGATACAAAATTGACGAAGGAGAGCCAGAACATCAAGGCTTGGTTGTAAAATCCCCTTGTCTTTATCATAATAAAATGCAACTGATGTTTATCTTCCACTCTTGTTTACATTTATAATGAGATTTCTAGCATTCCTTGATCTGTTAGATAGGTTTTAAATTTTTTATGTTTGTCGTGATTTTACACTTGTCGTGGTGTCTTGACTCTCTGTACATGTAATCGAACGTTGGTAGCAGCGTGCATCGAGCTTGAGGAAAGCGACGGATCAAGAAGCTTCGACAAAAGATGACAACATAACATCAGAACAAGGTAGGTCATCTTCCTTGCACAAAATTTTATTTACAATCTAGGAAGGTAGATGTTAGTATGTTCCTCTAGTTGTTAGACCCACTCTAGGGCTAGAGGGATCACCTCTATCTGCAGAGGGGATTTACCTAGACAAAAAATTGGCGACTCCGCTGGGGATTAGTGTGTTTTTCGTCTCTCATTTTTCATCTAGTGTTTTTCTTGTCAAGTTGAATTTGGTCATTTCATTGTTTTTCTGCTTTGTTTGGCCTATTTGACTGATTTTAGCCATCATGTTCAGTCCCAGAGTGTCATATCTAACCTCTGCTCAATGGTTTTTTTATATTTTCCATGGTTTTCTAGCTCGACGCTGCTAATTTTTCTTGAATAGTCGCACTGATAGGCACTTGTTGCTTTTGTCACAGGTGTGCAGACCTCTGTTTAGCAAGAATCATAGCTAAATAGACATGTTGATTCCTTTAGGTTAAATTTTGGCCTTTTTTCTCGAGTTTTGTCAGTTTTCCTTGCCTCTGGGTGGGATTTTTATCTTTCAATTGGTCCACTGGGATTGTTTAGACTCTCTTTTCTTTTTCTTCTCAGCTGTTTGTCCCTCATCTTATCAGTGGAGTTTGTCACCCAAGGGTTTCTAGGTGTCTCCTGCTGCTTGTTCGGCCCTCTCCTCACTAAGCCTTCTGAGATGAGGTTGAGTCAGTTTGGTCTCCATCATTTCAGTTTGTCGACTGATTGTTTTAGCTTCTCTTTCGGTTCTATGTGTCTTTGGTTTGTTTAATTATCGTCTTGGATTTCGTTTAGCTCTCCATCTGTCACCTTGAGCATAGATTCTATTGCTCGTTGAATCGGTTCGAAAGCCCTCTTTTTGCCTGAAGGAGTGCATCTTTGTTTTTTAGTGTGTTTGATGTTTGAATTGGATTGATATCTTTGTTTTAGATCGTTTCATTCAAATTACTCAAAACTGGTGTCCATTTTTATTTTTAGTGTAATAGTGCATTTTTCTTCTCATTCATCTAAAAAGACAAAATTTCTATTCTTTCTCTTAGTTTGAAAATGGAAAACATTCTTTTGCATTAGTAGCTTTTAGTGAACGAGGAAAGAGTTTTTTGTTTTCTGCTTTGGTTGTCTTAGATGCATCAGTGGAATTCTTCTTGTGATTCAATTGATTGATGCCTCATTATAGACTATCATCCTTCTCTTAGCTAGCATTCATTGAATGGGAATGATTTTCTTTTGCATGTAGTTGTGCATGAAGAATTCGAGATCACATTCGGTAAGGCCTTGAAATCACAAAATTAATTCAAGATCAAATTTAAATTGAATTAAATCAACCTAAGGAAGCATTGAAACATAACACACATATATTTAGAGGTCTAGACTAGTGACATGTTTCAGCGTCGTTAAACCTAGTAGCTGTCATTCGCCATCTGGCATTAGACATCACTAGTATGGACTTGTGCTCCCCATACCGTCAAGTATATAAATGGAGACCCTCATAGATTCCAATCCTTTATCCATAGGAAGCTGAGTCTGCCGCCTTGTTATCATGATACACCGAACACAACATTCGGGGAGACTGCCTGCACATATGTCACGTCCTTCGTCATTTCTCTTTCATTTGATCACTAAGGTGTATATTGAAGTTCACTAAAACGCGGTACACCCTCTTGCTTAGATTCCTTGAGTAGTCATTTTGGTCTTTGCATGACTCTCTAAAATTGAAAATATCATTGAGCACTTTTCCTTTCACGCTTGTTCAACTTGAAAGTGACTAGAGTCACCTTTTGCCTATTTTTGGACTCCTAAAATATGAAATGATAGAGTTTTGTTTCAATGTATTTAAATTAACTGCCCATGAAATATTCCTGGTTAAAGTTATATTCCTTAGTAATCCTTTCAGGTGAGGTCAATGGCAACGTTTACTGAGTTTACCAACCAAGGAATCCCCTCCAAAGGGAATCCTAGTCCTTTTCCTTCTTTTGGGAATGTTGGTGCTCCTTATATGGAAACATTGTCCCTTCCTAGGTTAACTGTTGGTTTGCATGTTTGGTTATTTTCGACCTCGGTGGTCCTGAGTGTCCCAACCTCTGTTCGACCATCTCCTTTGCTTGAACAACATCATGTTGATCCTAAGGTTGACCCCTCACCTTCTTTGCCTATTTGTTCACCTCATTCTTCCTCTTCACTTGGTGAAAGTTTGGATTCTAGTACCTAGGTGGCTAAGAATAAGAAGAAGAAGTTGAAGAAGAAGAAGGAAAATAAGCCAGGGGGAAAATCAGCAACTATTTCTACCCATGCAGCTAGTATCGAGAAACCTCCCACTCCGTCTTGCAGAGTGAAATTCCCTTGCAAGCTATGTGAGGGTGACCACCTTCTTCATGATTGCCCTGGTATTCCCAAGGTAATAGAAGTATGATCCATTGGCCCTATTCATCCTTCATCATCAACCTTTGGACATCATGCTGATGATGAGACTTCAGCTAAAGATAATGAGGCTCATAAGAAACAGGGTAAGATCAAATTTTCCTGCAGGTTGTGTGAAGGGAACCATCCCATTCACCTCTGTCCTTATATGGATAAAGATTATAAAGTATTGGAAACCATTTTGGCTTCTGAGTCCTCTCTTCCCATCGGTTACCAGAATATTTCTTTGAGTCTTCCAATAGTTGATCAAGTCATTGATTAGGATTCATCTCCGATCAATTCCACTCTCTCTAGAAGTCAGTCTCCTGAGTCCATTCCCGACCAATCATTGGTTGAGAAAATACGTCGACCTGATTCCATCTACTGTTCATCAGGTATTTTTCGTCGAGAGTGGATCTCATCCTATTCAGGTTTTTTTTTTTTCCTTTTATTCCCCAGGATCGGAGGGCAATCATCTCATTTATATGATCCAGGAGGGTGATCCTCTGACTCTTCTCACCACATTTCCAGAAAGTGATCCTCTTGCTCTCGTTCCTAGAGTCCAAGAGGGTGGTCTTTCCACTCCCGTAATGTAGAGGGATAATCCTCTTATTCCTATGGAACCCCCTCCATGTAGTTTGGTCACTTCCTTTGATTCGAGTCGATTTACGGGATATCGTCTTCCTTCTTACGTGACCTTTGAGATCATTGTAAAGGCCTGCAATATGGTCGTACCAGGAACAATTATAGATGAAGGCGCCTCAGTTCGTATTCTGTCTTCAACTACATGGAAAGCTTTGGGTTCTCCACAGCTAGTGCCTATTACTCAAAATCTGTTGGCTTTTAACAGAGGAACAAGTCAACCATTAGGGATCCTTCCAAAGTTGCCTATTACTTTGGGAGGGAAAATCATCTATATAGACGTGATGGTTGTCCAAGGAATCTTGGATTTTAATTTACTCCTGTGGCGCGACCATGCTTATGCCATGGGCACACTTGTCTCTTCCCTCTTTTGTGTGATCTGTTTTCCACATGAAGGTCGGATCATGACCATTGATTATCTTTCATTAATTGGTCCTAATGTGACACCTGGTTTACCATCACCCCTTCCTGGTCTTTACCTGCTGGTGATATATTCCCCGCCACAGGTCAATTATGTGGCCACCTGTTCCATGTCTACGTCCGCTAATGATTCCGTCAGTGAGGTAGTACACAATTTACTAGGGGCATTGGATCCTAATTTCCAGAGTGTTATTTTCTCATTGGATGAGAACCTCTTGGAAGCCATGACTTCTTATTCATAATGATAAGGTTGTCGGAGCAGAGTTCTTGTGTCAAGCTCCTTACAAAATGAAACAAGCTCTTTGGAGAAGAGTTCATTTTCTTATGTCAAGCTCCTTAAAAAATGAAACAAGCTCTTCGGAGCATAGTTCGTTTTCTTGTGTCAAGATCCTTAAAAAACGAAACAAGCTCTTCAGAGAAAAGTTCATTTTCTTGTATCAAGATCCTTAAAAAATGAAACAAGCTCTTCAGAGCATAGTTCATTTTCTTGTGTCAAGCTCCTTAAATAATGAAACAAGCTCTTCGAAGCATAGTTTGTTTTCTTGTGTCAAGCTCCTTAAAAATTCAAAAAAGCTCTTCAGATAAAAGTTCATTTTCTTGTGTCGAGCTCCTTAAAAAATGAAACAAGATCGTCAGAGCATAGTTCCTTTTCTTGTGTCAAGCTCCTTAAAAAATGAAACAAGCTCGTTGGAGCAGAGTTCTTTTCTTGTGTCAAGCTCCTTAAAATTGAAGCAAGGTGTCATGAGGATAGTTCTTTTATTATGTCAACCTCGTTAAAAAATGAATTAGGTCTTATGAGGATAGTTCTTTTAATGTGTCAACTTCGTTAAAAAATGAAACACTTTCCTGTTCAATTCGAGTCTTTGTTTAGATCTCGTAAAATCCAAGTTGAGTCTTTCACATGATCTCGTATTCGGACCTTCATTCCATCCACCTATTAGTAACTAGTAGTCTACTCTGGTGAATGCATTGAAGCTTTGGGGGCATGTACCTCGAATTGAGTCATCATGCTGGGGACATGCAAACTTATTTCAAGCATAGCTTGTTTCCATTTCAAGCTTGTGTAAAAATGAAACCGATTTCAAGCATAGTTTATCTTTGTTTCAAGCTTGTGTAAAAATGAAACCAACTTCAAGCAGAGTTTCCTGATTTCAAGATTGTGTAAAAATGAAACCATCCTTATTTTACCTCACGTGATTATCTTTTTATTGGCATATTTTTCTAGATGAGCCTTGGTTTTCTAATGCCACTTTTACCATCTGCTCGATCGATCATATTCCCCCACTATGTTGCTTGACTCGTTCTTGAGGAACCATTGCAATGTGTGGTCTTGTTAGCCAGAATCTTGACTTTTATTTGTTCTGAGTAGTTTCACCATCACCGAAACCAGTTGCTACCCTTAATACCACTCGTTTTTCTAGGAGGAGTCATCTTTCATCTCTTTTTTGACTCTCGAAAATTGAAAAGATTGTTGAGACTCTTGTCGTTTTGAGCATGTTAAAGGTTGCGAAACGATATCTGCCCAGTATAAGTTTACCCCTTTTTCGGGCTGGGATAGATTATTTATGAAAAAGGTATACCTTAGCCTATCATGACTAAGAGGTTCTCTCAGATTTGGTTTTCTACCTTTTCGGATCTGTGAGACTAGCTACGAAAGGGGACTTGCTGGAGTTTTTTTTTTCGCTTATTTTCAAACTCTCTAAACATGAAAATATGCCGAGTTATTCCTTTCTTAGACTCATTAAAATATAAATAACATCGGAAATTTTCACCATGAAGTAACTGAGTTCCTCCTTCCTAGGGCCCGTAAAATGTACTAGGATGGATTTTTCCGAAGGAAAAAATTATACGACAAGAATATGCTATCCTCTTCAAGCTTGTGTAAAAATAAAGAGGTACTCGCCAAAAATGGTGGGGGAAAATGGGAGTTATTCGTCAGTTGTGTCGGCAGTATGTCATTCTTGAACATGACACTTATTTGTAGTTCGTGTTGGGTTGCGATATCTTCACTTTGTCACTTTTCCACCATGGGTTTGGGAAATCCGTTTTCCTCTCATTCGATTACCAATATTTCCAACATGACCTCTGATCCTATTTGAGTCAAATGCTGCGAAATTCCAAAGTCGTGTCATTGATATGTTCAAGAGAAAATCCTTCTGTAGTTTTTACATTCCTTGATCCCCTTTTTCAGTCTTCATTAACACTCATATCAAATTATCTGTTTCGTGTTGATGAAGTGGAATTCATTGTGTCCCTTCTTCGACGAATCATTCTGTCGACTTCAGCTCATTATCCAGGAAGTCGATCTAGAGACTCCTTTCTAGTACCTTAGAGCTTGCATGCCCTAATGAAAAGTTCACAAGTTCACATGCCCTAACGACAGGTTCACATCATTAGCCTTCGATCGGGTGATTTAATGAGTGTTTGACTTCAGTTCCTTGTTCACATTTCTTGGATATTACTAGTAGTACCTTGAGGACCATTTTCATCATTGGTGGTTTCTCTTGCACCTGTTAACAGTTTAGATCATTGACTGGTAATCAGGCGATTTTCCTGGATGTTCGACTTCAGCTCATTTATTCGCATGCTTGAAATTGTACTTGATCGGGTCGTGACAGAGTGCAAGACCCTGAATTTTATTCTCTAGAGTCTAGGTTGTGAGGCGATATGATTTTTCCATGATTGGATACATGTTTCTTTTAGGTGAATGGCTGCGACCATACCATGAGTCTATATGAGATCCTTCTCAGATGGATGGCTGCAACTATACCATGGTCTCTTTTACGGATGGCTGTGTTCATACCTTGATTCATGTATTTTCATCAGAGATTTTAGTTATGTATATGTATCTATGCTTTATTTGAAGGTCTCCCGACAACAATTTCTGGTTCCTTACACATACTTGTAAATAATTTCACCCCTCACTCGTGTTCGGAATTCATACATTAGGGGGCATCTGTTACACAAAAATTTGTCACTGTCACTATACTCCCCATTCCTTGATCCTGGAGGACCCATACACTGACCCTTGTTTACTTTCCAAGCATGAAATACATACCCATAAACCACACTTTGTCTGCCAATTCATCTCCCTTCACAACTTTTCTGGAAGATCCTTGTAAAAACCTAGTTTTCAAGTTCGACGCTTTGTCTCAGTGTCTGACCCACGCCGATACAAAATATTTGCACTGAGACCCGCACTGATCGGTGCTCTGTCTTAATGTCGGACCCATGCTGATCCTCTTTTGGAAATTTTTTAAAATAGAAACAAAGTTTCCATGACTAGAAGCTTCACGAGGTGGCAAGTTGGAAGTTTGTTTTGAGGATATGGCTGAGGAATTCCCCTTTGGGCTTCTTTTTCCCAAGAAATAGGAACTACTCCAAAGGATAATATCTTTTCCCATAATTTGAGGGTCCGTATCCTCCTCCTCCATTGTTATATAAAGAGACCTCTTTCACCTTTGTTGCCTTAGTTAGCAATCATAGAAAAGAGAATTAATTGTAGCTTCGGGAGAATAGTTAAGAGTGTGATTGTTTTTGTGTGTTAAGAACATAGTGAGATCTTGGACCTTTGTGTATGAGGGTGTTGCAAACGTGCTTGGATAGGGGCCTGCTGAAGGAGAGCCTCAAAATCAAGGCTTGGTTGTAAACTCCCCTTGTCTTTATTATAATAAAATGCAACTGATGTTTATCTTCCACTCTTGTTTACATTTATAATGAGATTTATAGCATTCCTTGATCAGTTAGATAGGTTGTAATTGTTTTATGTTTGTCATGATTTTACACTTGTCATGATGTCTTGACTCTCTGTAAAGGTAATTGAACGTTGGTAGCAAAGTGCATCGAGCTTGAGGAGAGCGACAGATCAAGAAGTTTCGACGAAAGAGACAACATAGCATCAGAACAAGGTAGGTCATCTTCCTTGCTCTGAATTTCATTTACAATCTAGGAAGGTAGATTTTATTATGCTAGATCCACCCTAGGGCTAGAGGGATCGCCTCTGTCCACAAAGGGGATTTACCTGGACAACAGGTCTATAAGCTCTCAAAACAATATTCACAATTCAAGTCCAAAACTGAACATCGTTTACATCTAGCCATGAGGGTTTATTTATAGAAGGTAGAGTGACTTTTCATGGTACACCTACCCTCATGACTCTTTAAATTCCACACGAATTTTCAAATTCCATATGAATATTTACTCTAAAACATAACTTACTTTTAATAAAATACAAATTACACCAAAATTAAAGAAAAAAATATAGTCATTCCACAATTTTGGTGATGGAAAGATCCAGAGACTCTACTTGTATATCCTTGGCCAAATATGATTTCCATACTTTGAATTTTCTTGCAATCATCAATATCTTGTGCTATATTTCATCTTCATCCCTCGTGCGGAATTCTAATGTATCCAATACCAATAATGGATTTTTAGCTTGCACTTGTTTCAACAACATTGTGAGCTTTGTGTGTAGCTTCATGGGTTCAATCACATATTGAAAAATAAACCATTTTGTAGCATGTAGGTTGTCTCTTGCAGTAACTTTGTTTATATGGGATTTCCTATATTCGTGGCCAAAGATCTACATATTTCCTCTATGATCTTACATTGTAATTGGTCAAAACTAATCCGAGAGAGGTCCAATACCTTCTCCTCCTCTTCTTCTTTGATGCCTATTTCCTAAGATGGGAAATGTCTTGCAGTGATAGGAGTATCATTAGAGAAATTTGAGGTAAAAAATGAACCTCAAAATAAAAATGTACAGCCAAAATAAACTTTATAATAACCATAGGATTCAAGATGATGACGTCAACCTCAGGAACGATTCACCATTTTTTGCAGTAAAAAAGTAAAAAGATTTAATAAATAAATAAATAACTAGTATTTCAAATCGTATTTTCAGCTTATCTCCATACGATTTTACTCAAATTTCGAATGGGAGCACTCATTGGATGCATAATTTAATTATTAATCCAAGGAATACCCATGTTGCATACCTTCGATGGACCCTACTCCATAAAAAATGAGAAAAATATGAAAATATGTGTTTTCATTTCATGTATTTCTCATTTTTTGTGTAGCAAGGTCCATCAAAAGTATTCAACATGGGTACCCCTTGGATGAAGAATTAAATTCCGCATGCAATGAGTGCTCCCACTCAAAATGTGAGTAAAATTATAAGGAGATAAGTTGAAAACATGAGTTGAGAAGGTAGGTTTTTTTTTTTTTTTTCCCTCTAAAATTTGATAATGTAACGTAATATTATTTTATTAGTTCCACTATTATTTTATAATATTCCTCAGGATGCCCATATTACACCTGAAAATTTCTCTAATGGTGGTGGGACATTCAAGGTGGGCAACTCCATTTGTGTTTCTAGACCCTTTTAACCAATTATCCTCTACTAAATTATCTTCATGCTCTTTATCCATTAATTCCTACTCAAGCTATTTGGCTATGGCTTCTTCCCACATCTTGGTTTTCTCTTCCTCCCTTCTCTTTGTTTCTTCCTCTTATTTTCTCCTATGTTATTCTTTAGTTTTCTTCTTTATCTCTTCCTCTTATTTTTTTTTTCATTTATTTGTCTTTCCTCTTTCTTGCTACATTTGTGTTCTTTCTCTTTATTCCTCTTGCTTTTTGATGTTCTCTTATTATTCTTGTTTTTTTCTCATCTATTCCTCCTCTTACTTTCATTGTACCTCTTCTTCTTGCTGCTTCTTTTGGGATTACTCTTTATCCTCCTTTTTCTTCTTTTTCTTTGCACTGCCAGTCTCTTGCCCTTGTTTTCTCCCGAGGATAATTTCTCTTGTTTACAAGCTCATTATTTCTTGAGTGTCATGCTATAATTATTGTCCCTCTTCAGTTTTCAGAGCTGACTACAACACCTTGGAAGAGTTATAAAGTTTTTAATATTTTCCTCTTCCACTTTGGTGGTTAAGGCATATACCCAACTATATCCAATTTATTTGCAATCTGCCATGGAAATACCCCTTGGGTCATATATATGAAAACTTAACTCACCAAACTTGAAATATTTTAATTCTTTAGCCTCTGCTTCTGCCTCTTTTAATTTTTTAATAAAGTAAGCTCCATTTTTTAGTAGGATGATAGGCGATGGAGATTTATTGGATTTGAACAAGGTCTTGGACAATCCTATGTTGACTTGGTAAGTTATATCCTACACCACCATTTTGTTTGTAATAAATGTATGAAGAGCATGAGGAGGCTTGTAAGAAAGAAACACTAATGTAAGTAACACCACCATTAGGAAATTAATCTGCAATACCTTTCAAAGAATCCCTCAATCTGTGAGACATGCATGGAGGTTTTGTGCTGAAACTCACATTATATAGAGAAGATATGAAATACCCTACAATTTTCTCATACATCCCTTTGTATCCTATGTTCCACAAGCCTTTGAAATAGATATGCACAGGTAATTCCCCTTGAGGAGTTCATTTTAGACCTAGCCCTTTAATGTCACTGTTTTACGGAAATACAAAACTACAGATAAGAATGCTTTCCCTAAGTGTGGTAGTTAACTTAGAACAACAGAAAGCAAGATATCTGAACTTTTCCTTAAAATGAATAGATAAAGGGAGGAAAACCTACTTGTAATCTATTCTCTTTTCCTCACCTCCCTTCGTCGCTTTCGTCGCTCTAAATCCAACTTAACTCGCTTGATTGATACCTACCATGGAAAATAGAAGACAAAAAACAACATAAAGGAAATATGATCAATTCATGTTAAACAAATTGCATCGATTAAACTCATAAATACACATATAACATCATTGAAATGTGCATTAGGAAAGGAACAAATGTCTTTATTATGAAGTAGAAGGAAGAATACAACCAGTTGATCGATTCATTGTCACTCATCCAACTTGAATCCCATCCTCATCACATCCAACATCAAAAATACAGAATCATCACAGTACATGCACTATACCTCCAAGAGTTGTGATCTCACTAGCATAACTCTACTTAACACAAATTATTGCTCCCCTGTGCACTATGCTCAGTGCTATATTTATAAGTAGATGAAATTATTTTGACATAAATGAATCATTGAATGGCTTTCCTAAAAATTGATGAAGAGGTTTCCTTGTTCATGGGAATAGGAGGATAAGAGGTTTAATGACTTCATGGGTTCCAAATTCGAGGCTATCAAATGAGGTGAAAACTGGAACAACTTCTAGAAGTCACTTGAGGTTGGGAAGATTCTAGGAATCTAATGAAAAATTCGCTCCTAGTTGACCAACGCACTCTAAAGTGGGCCTAGATCCTCTACAATTCAGCCTTGCATGGAAGTAGATGCTTTGCAAAGAAGTTACAACTATCTAGGGGTGCGTTGATGGATTGATAGGGAACTTCAACTGGCATCTAAGCAATGAAACTTTCATGAAGGAAAACCACCAATGGAGTGACTTGTTTAGGGAATGTAGCAACTAATTTAGAGTATGATAGACCCTATTAGATACTAATCTATGTTTTTGGATGATGCCCAAATTGAAATGTAATAGATTCCCCAGAAAGCATGAAGTCAAAAATGAAGATGTTGAGTGATTTGCTTTACGGCGTGATGAGGAGGAACTGAAGTGGACGATGACTTGCATCAATTACAATACATTACATCATGATATTTGTTCATCTTGGACATGAATGGCTGAGGGAGGCATATCCCATAATCAGCACATAAACTATCATAACATCAAAAATTCGTCTATAGATATAGACCCATGATAGGATGGCCATATGAATGATTACCATTGTACAAATGATTTGGTACTTCTCCTGAAATCGCAGCCCAGATGGATGAAACTAGATCTAGGGTCTTCTATAGCATTCACTCGATCACTTAAAGTACGAGTCTAACCATGCGAATATGTGATCTAAAGTCGAACATGGGAAGAAACCGTATGATTACTAGCAAATGATGTGAGCCGTTAATAGACGTGAGAGAAACCACCGTTGATGATAATGGCTACCAAGGTACTGTAGTACATTCTCCATGGTGTGAATAGACGATTTGATGTTGAACACCATACAAAGTCTTTCGGTCGAAGGCCTATGATGTCAACCTGTTTCCGGAAGCGAGAAACCTATCGTTGATGTAAGCAAGCTTCAAGGTACTGAAAGTTTGTTTCTAAGTCAAATTCCTGGATGATGAGATTATGTCGACAGGAAGCGAATCGTCACAGTATGGAATTAATGATTCCCACATCAACGACATGAAAGTGGAGTATTGATTTTGGAGACAACATGTGACTGATGAAGCAATGTAAGGGATGGTGGTCATGAAATGAAGGTTTATGAGTATTGAAAAGGATGAGATATAACTAAGTGACTTTTCTTGAACATATTGGCGACAATGAATGAATTGGCTGCATTTGACCCAAAACTGAAGTGATGGATGGTATGATAGACCGTCAAGCAGATTACCCAACCCAAAAATCATGGAGATGAAGTGAATAAGTGTCATGTTCAAGAGTGACTTGCTACCATAAAGTTTTTATCCCTTTCCAATTTTCCCAAGTCATTGCTGACTATTACCTCTTTATCTTTTAAAAAGCTTGAGGAGAATAGCATATGCTTGATGTATAATTCTACCCTTCAGGTGAATCTATCGTTATTTTATGCTTTAACGAGTCTAGCAAAGGTAAAACTTGATCTTGTCATGATGGAGAAGTCCATTTCTATTTGATGCTTTAACGAGTCTAACAATAGTGAGAAATCAATCCTTTTTCATGTTTAGAGAGTTTGAAAAAGGGACTAAAAGAAAACTCCACAAGTTGTTTTTCATATAATAGTCCCTCAGATCCTAAAAAGTGTAAAAATAACACTTGTAAGAACCTCCTAGTCATGTTCGACTAGGGTTTTCCTTTTTCATAATCATAATCTATCTCAGTACGGAAAAGGGTTAAACTTATACTGAGTAGATGTTGTTTCAATTCCTTTAACGAGATAGAAAGGACAAGCGCTTGCCAATATTTTCATATTTTAAGAGTCTGTAAAGAGCTGAAAGAGAACTCCAGTGGGGTTCGTTTTTCGTATTTAACAAAGCTCGAAAAAGAGATAAAAGTGCGCTTTAAATTCATTTTTTCCATGTTTAACAATGCTTGAAAAAAGAGATAAAAATATGCTTTGATTTTATTTTTCATGTTTAACAAAGCCCGAAAAAGAGATAAAACTATGATTTGTGGTCAAAATTGAATTTCACGATCATGCACGATTAACTCACTGTAATCAGCTATAAAACTACTGAAAGAACCATCAAATGGATTAAAAATACATGTTTAAATAGTAAAAATGGGTAAAAACCATAGTCATTTCATTAAATATGCATAAATTAATCAAAAAGACTATTAAATTAAGAAATTACCAAGTCATTTTTACCATTCGAATTTTAGTGCTCTGAGCCTTTTTTACCCTCGAACCTCAGCAGCTGATTGCGCCAGATTCTGTGGATCATTTCTCGTGTCGTCTAGACTAGGTAGAAGATCTTACCCTCCTCTTTATATTAATTTCATTCTTATTCAGTTTCATTCAATTTTTTTAGGGTTTTGGGGCTCCTAAGGTAAATATACAACACCTTAGGACCAACACACCCTTGAATGTGAGGAGAACAATTCTACAATATTTGGATTTAGCCAAGACTCTTGCTGAGTTGCAGCAGCATGTGGAGGGATTGAATCTTGGGAGACCATATGTTTGGATCGAGGAGTTACATATGAGGCTGTAGTGCCATACCATTGGTGTGCCTAGCCGTTGGATGAGGCTATTGCACATGATAGCCCAAGCAGTGACCTGCTATCATGAGAATCACTAGGTTTACTTAGATTATGCTATGTTTGTATACATTTTGAGGTCAAATGACCAACATGTCTTGGACGCAATTTTGTAAAAAACTCGATATAAATCTATTTTAATTTCAGCGTTTTTCTATGATTATGTGAAATCCTATTCAATTTTATGATTTGAATTGAAAATATATCTTTACATACATTACAAATTTCTATTTAACGTATAATTCGCTAATGAATCAAACATAGTGTTAATTTTTTTGGAAATATATAGATATTTAATGTAATCAAAATGTATTTCCAAAAGAAGAACTCTAAGGAACATGCGATGAATTGCTAGTTTTAAGACAATATAGATGCCAGTAAGCTATAGTACGACAAGCTGTGAGTCCAACCTGATGATGATGCGACGAATGACAAATGAAATGGCATCATAAAGTAGTTCAATCAACCTGCTATAATCAACAATATTTTTGCTCGATCGACCAATACAAATCCCTTGGAAACTCACTAACTCGCCACTTGGAGCAAGGATGGCCCATGTTTCAGAGGATAAATTCTGAGTACTACGATTAGAACCATCGGCATATCCAACAAATGGTTCTGAAGATTTTGACACCTGAAAAAAATGAAATTTGGATTACTAACCACATGAAAAACTCTAAAGACACACTGCTACACACAAGTAATCAAAGCATATAATACAATTTTTACTATGCAAAATCAGGCATAGTAACGTTTAAGATACAACCCATTTTGAGGCTGCGATAATTGAATCCCATCATAATCTACCAACTGGTAGGAACCCTTAGCGAGAATGTGCTTGACAATGTAGGGGCCGTGCCATAATGGTTGAAATTTTCCTGTTCCTATCTTATCAGCTTCTTGATCATAAAGCATGACTAGGTCTCCTTCTAAGAAGGTGTGAGGCTTGGCATTATAGTCATATTGCGCCTTAATTCGTCTCTTATGCACTTCTTTGGCCAATGCGGCTTCATGATGCATTTCATCTAGATGGATGATATCTAAAAGGAATACCTCTTGTTCAGAAGTGTCAGATAGCAGGTCAATCACGAGTTTCAACGATGGTATTTCACATTGTATTGGTAAGATAGCTTCCAGACCGTAAACCAGTTGAAAGGGAGTGAATCCGGTCACATTTCTCACCAAGGTTTGATATGCCCACAAATTCGAGTACATGATCAAATGCCAGTTTCATTTATGAACCATGATCATGTGTTGAAGCATATGCTTAAGAATATTGTTGATAGCTTCAACTTGTCCATTAGCTTGCGGATAATAAGGGGTAGAACTATCATGTGACAGTCCTTACTTGGAAGTCAACTCATCCATCATGTGATTGCGAAAGTGTTTTCCATGATCTATGACTATGGCTTTGGGTACACCAAACCGTTAAACCACATGGTTAAAAAAGAATAATGCAACTGTTTGTTTCATGTTATTGAATGTAGGCATCACCTCGGCCCACTTGGTAAATTAGTCAACGACGACAATAGTATACCCATGTCCCCCAACCGAGCAGGGGTTACATGTCATGAAGTCAATGCCCCATTTTGCAAATGGTCCAAAAACGACGACATGCTTCATTGGTGCTGACGGCAAGCGGGTTTTACGATCAAATATCTAGCAAGCATGAAAAATTCTAACTGCAATAATGAAGTCGCGAAATATGGTAGGCCAGAAGTAACCAACACGAAGAATATTCTATGTGGTAGCATAACCAAAGAAGTGTCCACCACATGCACTAGAATGGAAATCATTTAGAACTTTTTTGGCTTCCTCATGCGTGAGGCACCTACATAAAATCGTATCGACACCACGAAGATAAAGTCTATCACCAATGATCAGATAATATTTGGATTGGTATTGAATACGTCGCTATTACGAGCGAGAGGAATTCAGCTAAAAAGTTTGGGTTTGGAGATAGATGATGAAATCTCCATACCACGAGTCAGATAACTTCATCAGAAACAAAGACTCATCCAGAATTGATGGTTCCGTAGTAGGATCGGTACTACTCGAAGGAAGGTCATAAATAAGCTCAGAAAACACCAAAGACTTCTTTGACTCGGATTTGATGAATTCCAAATCAAACTCATGCAAAATGATGATCCATTATGAATATCGCCCCCCCCCCCCAAAAAAAAAATTATTTGACAGAATGTATGCCATAGGGTTGCAATCCAAAATAACTATGGTCTTTCGGAGCAGGATATAATGGCTAAATATTTGTACAGCTTGAACGGATACGAAAGAGAGCTTCTCAATGTATGTGTACTTAACTTCCATATCATTGAGATTACGACTCAAATAATATATTAGATGTTAAATCCCATCTTCTTCTTGGACTAAAAACATAGCAATGGTTGTATCTGTAGTGGAGAGATATAGGAAATAGTCACTCTGATAATTTGGGGGATAGATTAATGATGCTCGGATCAAGGTATATTTAAGAACACCAAAGGAAGCTTGTGCAAACTCATTCCAATGGAAGGGTACCCCCTTTTTCAAGAGTCAAATAAATCATTTATCCATTTCATCATAGTTAGGAATGAACCTCCTTAGAAAGTTAGCCTTATGTTGGAGTCTCTATAAATGAAGCAGATTGGAAGGAGAAGGCAAATCAAGAATTCCCTGGACCTTCAATGGATCAAGCCGAATTCCATCTTTCGACATGAATAATCCAAGAAAATGAACATACCCAATACCAAACAAAAATTTGGGTGGATTGAGGTGTATTTTATAGTGACGACATCATAAAAATATCGCTCTTAGATGTAGCAGGTGGTTAGCCCATTTCCATGAATGTGCAGGTAAGTCATCTAGATATGATTGAACTATGTGCTTGATGTCATGAAAAGCATAATTCATTTCCATCTAGAATGTGGCCCCAAAATTCTTTAAACCAAAAGGGAGCTTGCGATAAGAGAATGTGTCCCAGAGACAGATAAAATTAGTTTTATTTTGGTCCTCTGGGTGAATATTAATCTGATTGTAACCAGAGAATCCATCCATGGAAGAAAATATTTCACATCCGGCACATTCATCAATAGTTTGGTCGATAAAAGGAGTTTGATAGTTGTATTTCGGACAAGCATGATTAACATCTCGATAATCGACACACACTCTAATTGTCCCCTATTTCTTAATGACAAGAACAATGTTAGATAACCAATAAGTAAGCAGAACAGGGTAAATTAATCCAGCACGCAAAAGTTTTTCAACCTCTGCTTAATGGAAACAACTTTATTAGGGTGAATAGGATGAAGGCATTGTCGCATTGGCTTAAAATCCGGATACATTTTAATCTCATGTTCAAAAATGCTGGAGTCGATACCTGGAATCTCCTCACATGACCAAGTGAATACATCTCGGAATTCACGAAAAAGAGCACAGTCCAGTCCAGATGGAGAACAAGACGCATCGACATGAATGTTTTCTACAATACCTAGTTTGGTCGAAATATCGATAGAAATCATCTCTTCGATATTTGATGGGTTTCTCTCAGAATGGACGACATGGATAGGAATAGAATTCGTCAAGAAATCAACGACAATAGGGTGATATAGTTCAGATGGATTATTTTCACTGTAATCTAGAAGATGGGATCATTGATGTGACGACTCCCATTTTTCTTCTTATTGCATCATAGATTCCATAATGCTCCCATCACTCTATAATATGGGTGAAAATATATCAGAATAAGTACCAAGATCCAAATAATGATCAACCCAAACGGTCGGCGACAATGGATTTGGATTGGCCACATAAGCCAAGAAAAGTGATCACTATGATAGCCCAATTGGACTTAGGGGCATGATGTCGCCCAAAATAACTACTTTAGAATCATTGGGTATCTTCCTTAAGTCATATGAAGTGGAATATATGATGTTGGAAGTCTCTATATGTGAAATTTTCACCGATGTTGCAGGCGACGGTAACGAAAAGGTGCCCATTAGGGAAGGATCCTTAAAGAGTCCTACACCAATGTTTTGAAGAGAAGGTGGGGGTATGTGAGAAAACATAAAGCTTCCAGTTTCCTGGGAACTAGAGGCAAAGAAAGAGAGTTGATCAGTGGCTGTGACACTTCCTTTATGGGGGAAGATGATCATACGAAATTAAGTAGATACTATGACAACCATAGTGTAAACCCACGATCTTCCAAGTAATATATTGTAGTCAAGGGGTTTGTCAAAGACCTAAACTTCAACAGTAACTGATTTCCCCCCTAGTTCTACTTGCAAGTTACTAAGAATTCCACAAGGCTTATATGTACGACCATCAAAAGCTTTCAACGTCGTAGGTGATTGTGACAAAGTCGGCGAGCCAAGTGACTTCCAGCAACTCATTGACATGATACAAGTAGATGCGCCTTCATCAATGATAGTGAAATGAATGAGGTGGTTCAGGACATGTACTTGAATCAAGAATGCTAATTGTGCTAATAATTGTGGCACATAACCTGCGTGATTAAAAACTATAAGATTTGAATCCATCGGGTCACTTCCATTGATCGTGGACAACAAAACCTTCTTCTGGGAGGGACAATTCTGAAGAACCTCAAGAGTTGACATAGAAGAAGGGGATTGAGCCAGGTCTTCCACTACATTATAATTTTGAGTTGCACGAGCTCAAGGGTTGAATGTTGATTTGTGAACTCTAGAAGGATAGGTGGTAGATCCGAATCAGATGAGGTCAAAGTCGAAGTCGTAGGTTGATCTGTAGCCTGACCATTTGATGATGACAATGGATTACTATAATATTTACTTCGATTCGAAACCAAAACATCAGTTTTGGGCTTCGTGGTGGATAGACTATGCACTTGCGAACTAGAAGCAAGATCCGTAGCAACCAAATGTGCAGGGAAAATTTTAAGGATGGAAATTTATTTTGAAATTTAGAAACCTTGGCGAATCTAACTATTCCATAATATGAAATCCGTAAAATGTTTGGCAATATTTTTGTGAAAATATTCAAATTTCTAATAATTTTATGTAACCTCTATATAAAATTTTGTTGATTTTTACTTGGTAAACAAATTTTATACTATAAAATTTGGGTGAATAATTTTTAGAAAAAATGGAAATTAGCGAATATTTTTTTTGGAAAAAACATGGAAAATTAGCCCTTGCAAATATTAGCGCCTAAAAGGATTTTCCAACTCTTTAGATGTGACAAAAGTCTTAATAAGCTTTGGAACTTTTGAGCGGCGAGGAAAATCTCGTGTAAAATGATCCTTATTACATATCAAGCAAGGGTAACGAGGTTTCCAAAAAGAACCGGATGAATCAGATGATTTTTCCTGCGGGGGTGAATTTGATTTCTTCTTATCTTTCCCCTTCTTCCTATTTCTAGGTTGCTTGTCACTTTTTACTTTGTCAGATGACACCGCATGGATTTCAGAAGAAGATGCGGGATCAGATGCAATAGGGTTTTGATGTGAAACAAAAAGTGTAGGACTAGATAGTCAACTTGCTTCCAGAGTGCTAGCAGAACCAATCACACTATCACCAACATGAATTTCCTCGCCAGATGGAGCAGGAGGAACAATAAAATTTGGTCGCGATGAATTTTGAATATTTTTGTAGAGTGTATTAGACTGAGTGTAAATCAGATCCAGATACTGGGCACGAGCAATGGCTTTCTGTTCAGTGACAACACTGCCTTTGGCCACATCCTCAGTGATATATGGAAACGAGGAATTAATAAACCACTAAGCTAAAATCTGATCAGGAACAAATGTTTTAACCATTCGATGACGACGACGCTACTCATGTATATCATCCGATATATGAGTAGCAGTGGTATGTTTAAAGCTAGTCGAAAGTTATGTTCTAGTTTCATATCTGATGGGTAACTGGAAGTGGGTTAAAAAAGCAATGGCTAAAGCTGTAAAATTATCAAACTAAGCTCATGGTAATTCAATGTACCACTTCGCAGCTGGACCAGTAAAAATTTGCTGGAAAAGACACAATCTAATAGAATAATGATTTAAGGAGTTTGATGAACACCATAAATGATAAGTCATGACATTCGTAGAGGGGTCTACTCCATAATTTCCATTGAATTTGGGAATGTCCGAGGGTAATTTATGAGGAATCACTGGCCAAAAAGGTAAATAATGAATGGGATCATTAGTGAGCCTATTTAAATCAGGTAACTCTAACGTTGCAACAAAGGTCAGGTTGAGAATAACCAGGATAAGATGGAATCACCTGAGCAGTAGGCCTTTTCATACCAACAAATGGATTCTATTGGTTCTAACCTAGATAGGGGTAGGATTTTTGACTAGGACCTGGATAAGCTTGATACTTTGGGAATGATTTTTGTGGCTACCATAGTACCTGATAAAACAGTTTCCCGCCAGGATAATTCGGACCCAATTGTGAATAGACATGGCTAGTAGAAGCCTGTGACAAAGGTAAAGTAGCCTACGGTTGTGAAATTCCTAATATAGATGGTTTTTGAATACCAGCCTAGGAGGACAGCATCTGTAGACCCGAAAATTTAGGGTTAGGGGTGGAAGGACCCTCTTGAGCAGACTCACCAACAACCATAGAATAAATAACAGGCGTAGTAGGCACATATGCAACAGGTTGAACTGGTTGTTATTGATACACAACCTTTTGCAGCTGAACAAGAAAAGTAGGCTTCCATTGGAAAAAAGGAATTCCAACATATGATTGACCTAACTACAACGGAGTACTACCATACATACCAAACATTTGTGGTCCCCCAACATATGGAGTATAGGGATATTACACATACTGACTTTCATATCATGGGTATCCAACATATATGGGATAAGATGGACGGTAATTGGATGGACCAACCTGATATTGAGGGTCAGGCCATTCAGTACTTGTAATAGATGAACCAAATAGAATTCCAGATGATGACATGGAAAAATTCCATGGACTAGAGGAGACACCAGAGTAGGTTCCATTTAAAGCCTGATAACCCAGTGGGACAGACAAACCACCATAAAGATGAGCCTCGGGTGTCATCGAAAACATCAAAGATGAAGAAACATTATATGTTCTTTCATCTATAACAGATGGTACAGTCTAGAATGTTGTCTGTGCCATGGTTAAATAACCCAAAAAATACTCTAACGAATCTATGAGAACTTAAGAGTGAAAAGGATCAACAGAAGCAGAGTAGGTCAAACGAGGAAAAGACTGATATAAATGAATCCTCGACCCAAAATGAGTGGGAGTTTAAAGGATTTTCTCTTCCTGAAGTTCTTCCTCTATTGAAATCAAACCAGGTGGAAGCACTTAACCATCACGCCCGAGGTAAATTTGAGGCAGTAAACTCTACGGTAAAGAGGAAGACTCGACGATTACGGATGGTTGAGGATTAGATGGTTGCACTAGAACAACTTCTTGTTTTTCAACTTAGGGATCAAGATGTTCTGGTAAAAGAATAATGGGCTCTAGATCGACTTCCAGTTGAACAAGCTCGGGTTCTGGATTTACCGTTTCATTGGATTGAATTTCAACATCCTTAGGTAACTGTGAGGATTTCATCTCGACAGTAGCAGATAAATTGGGATTAGTCAAAATGACTCAAGACTCTATACTTAAAGGATTAGATGTCTTTGGTATATCAGATGATGTAGCACTAAGATTCCCAAAGATACTAGACTTGGTAGGATGAGCGCGCCTTCGTCTACTAGGTGTAGCTTTTGGTTGTGACGAAGGTTTAATTGTTGTCCTATGTAAACGATGGGGAAAGGGTTGATCTTGTTCCATGATTTCTGATTGATTTTATAAAAAAGAAAATAAACAAAAAGAGGACGATTCTAGGAAAATGGTTTACCAAGCAACTGTGAATTGTAATATACCGCCCTAGTAAACCAAGGAATTATGTACGTGCAAGCAATCTCATAGAATGTTGTGTTTAGTATATCACATGTACAAGGTGGTTAAATCGGTTACCTATGGATGGTAAGAAACCTAAAGTTTTCCTCCCAAATATATGTGAAGGTACGTGGAGGCCCAATCCATATTAGCATTGTCTAATGCGAAACCCCACAATGAGAGCATCCCCTTATACTTTTCAAACTAGAACACCGCCCGATATACCCGAAATTACGTGGACGAGCTTTGATATAATTATGTACATGGAATGAGGTATCACACTTGGAATGTATCATAGACAATTAATCACAGTTGTTATGTTTAATGACGCCAGAACATGTCTTCTAGTCTAGACCTCTAAATTTTATTGTTAATGTTACAATTCTTCCTTAGATTAATTCAGATAAATTTTATGTTGATATTGATTATTAGTTTGTCTTTTAGGTTCACCACGAGATGTATTGAGCATTCCTAGAATGCAATTAGAATGATAGGCATTCGTTTTGAATTTATTTTTAACAATGAAAAACTGGCTATAAGGGATAGAGCAATAAGGTTGTATGAAATCATCAATGAGCACATCTAAATGAAATTTCCCCCTAAACTATTCCTTAAGCAACACTCACAATCCCTATATGCAAATGCATGTGTTTATTTTCAATTTCCTTTAATTTTAGATGAAGGAAAAAGAAAATAATGCACGAACAATCACTTAAAACTTTCAAGAGAAATGAAGACTGAAACAACAATTCCTATTTTCGAAAATAATGAATTTATCAAATGTAAAATTGAGCTTTGGAACTATTTGACAATGGAAAAGAAAACACAAAGAAACATTGATAAAACAATCCGAAGTGAGGCAAGAAGATTAGAGGAAAACTGGTCTCTAGAGGTAATCAATCACTCAAAACTTGAGCAATCAAACACTTAAATGAATGGAAAAAGAAAAAATAGATATATTTTGGTTGGTCATAGGGGCAACACAACCCTGAGTGGCAGAGAGTGCATTGCAGAGCACTGTGTCAAGACCAACGGTGCATTGGTGCCAAAGGACTCTCTGAAAAAGCAATCAAACACACTACTTTTGCTAAGACTCATTCAAATGAGTGAAAATAAGCAGGTAAATTCTACTAGATGTTGATGGACAAGGACAAAACCACCAGGGATGATCCGTCGATCCCTAGTATGGTTGCCAATTTTTTTACACAAATACAAATCTATGAATAAGAATGATTTCACTAACTGTGGTGGTTCACTTAGAATAACAGAAATAAAGATATCTATCCTTTTCCTTAAAATTAATAGAGAAAGGGAGGAAAGACTACTTGTAATCTGTTCGCTTTTTATCGCCTCCCTTCGTCGCTCTCAACCCAACTTAACTCGCTTGATTGATACCTGCCATGAAAAATAGAGGAAATAAAGAACATAAAGAAAATACGATGTACTCAAGTTAAACAAATTGAATCGATTAAATTCATAAATACACATATAACATCATTGACACATGCATTAGGAAAGGAACAAATGTCTTTATTATGAAGTAGAAGGAAGAGTACAACCAGTTGATTGATTTGTTGTCACTCATATATCTTGAGTCCCATCCTCATCACATCCAACATAAAAAATATAGCAACATCACAATAGTTGCACTATACCTCCAAGATCTATGATCTCACCAGCATAACTCTACTTAACACAAATTCTTGCTCCCCTATGCACTATGTTCAGTGCTCTATTTAGAAGTAGATGAAGTTAGTTTCACATAAATGAATCATTGAATGTATTTCCTAAAAATGGATGAAGAAGTTTCCTTGTTCATGGAAATAGGAGGATAAGAGGCTTAATGACTTCATGGGTTCCAAATTCGAGGCTATCAGATGAGGTGAAAGTTGGAAAACTTCTAAAAGTCACTAGAGGTTGGGAAGATTCCCGAAATCCAATGAAAAATTGGCTCCCAGTCAACCAACTCACTCTAAAATGGTCCTAGATCCTCTACAATGCAGCCTTGCATGGGAGTAGATGCTCTTCAAGGAAGTTACAACTCTCTAGGGGTGCGTTGATCGCTCAATAGAGCACTTCAACTGGAATCTAAGCAGTGAAACTTTCATGAAGGAAAACCACCAATGGAGTGACTTGTTTAGGGCATGTAGCAACTAATTTAGAGTATGATAGACCCTAATAGATATTGATCTATGTTTTGGGATGATGCCCAAATTCACCTATAACATTCACACTTTTCTTGAATGGTTTCTATGTTTGGTTTTCCATAGAGCCTGTTTATTATATTAGCCAACATTTGATAAAATTTCCTAATATACTCAGTCTTCTAAATCTCATATACTCTGTTCTTGAAATTATTGGATTTTTCCACCAAGACTTCAACACATCCTTGGTTGGTCCATCAAAGCTATCAAACCACTTGCTATTGAAAGTCTCTTGATGTCTAGGAAACTTATATTAATTTGAAATGTCTGCTTCTGTAAATGAGTCCACAAGTTCTCCCTCATCACTTTTGATTGCACACTGCTCCCCATCTATTTTTTGAAGAATCCACTCTATAGTATTTTCACATGGGAAGACTAGTGGGTGTGTTGCAACCTTGTGTAGACAAGAATTCCTTACATTGATGTACACTTGGAAGTCCTCTTCATCTTGCAGGATGTATTTACTAGAAATATTTGAGTAGATATCACCCCATGTGAGATTTGTTTCCTTGTTAATATAGAAAACAATATCGTCATATAAAAAAAAATAGGAGGGTTGTTCACAAATCCCTCTATGTTGCCTTCTACTCTGTTGTATCCTCTTATGATAAGCACAACCATATCTTCAGAAGAAGAGGATATGCTGAGGCGATCTAGATTAATTGTACTTGAAATCTCAAAGATATTCATTAGTGAAACAAATGTTAGATTATTTTAATGCTCATCACCAATTGAAAATGAAAGTATAATGGTTAAGGTCATGTTTTGGGATGCTAGCGTTAGGTTGGAAATACTTGTTGGCAATGAAGTTTCTCTGCAGGTCACAATTTCAAAATGTAGAGAATGTCACAATTTAGAGTTATAGTGCCACTAATGACTAGAAATGTGACTTGCGTTGGGATTTAAGACCAATCCTGGTCATAGTTTCAAGTTCTAGCCTTACTGCATGTTAGAAGTATGATCTGCCACCTAGTCTTAGTTGCAATTTAAGGCTCTAGTATAAGTCACATTTTTTAGTTCTAGTTTCACTGTAAACTGCAAACACAATTTACAATTTGATGAGAAGGTGTTGGATTGGTCACAAATTGGGTTCCTAGGGTCACTAGAGGCTACAAATGTGGCCTGTTACTTAAGGATAACAACCTCCTTCTTTAGTCACAAATTCCATATTCAGGCTTAGTCACAATTTTAAGTTACATTTGAGGTCACACTTTCAAGTGCTAGTCACATTGAAAACTAAAAGTGCAACTTGCGATTTTAAGGTTAGATGTCGTAGATTCAAACACTAGTGTAATTGAGGTATGAGAATACTATTTGATATTTTGAAGAAGATATTCCTTTGTTTTTTAGTCACAAGGGTCAAAATGAGTACGCCATGGTAATTAGTGTGTGATTAAACATGGGTTTCTCTAATAGAAATAAGAGGAAGGCGTAGGGACTGGAATATGTTATGGAAAATAAGTGGTAAAAATTCATTATGGTTACATCAATGTATCATATGAATTAAGCCAAAGAAAACAAATACAATTATCTTCAAATGAATTCACACGATTTTAAGCTACAAACCATATGATTTCTCTCATCATTGATTGCACACAATTAAATCATGCAATATCAATCAATGAATATGATCCTAGGCCATAGAGTCTAGAAATAGAAGGTCATGAAATTACGCTGATGAAAGATGGTTAAATTTGGGGAAAGAATGGTGGGTGGGGTCTTGTGCATATAAAGACCAAGACAGAGAGTAGAGAAGAAATTTGACCATTTGCACAAGGATTCAGTTTAGATACTTAATGGAGAGGTGGAAGTGGGATTTTTGATGACTAAAACAAAAATATGATAGGAAGGAATGCATGTTATATGTATGAGTATGTGGGGATAGGAACATGAACCAATTATATAACCCAAGAAATAATAATGGCGAGGGAGGTGCATTACTTACAAAGAAGTCACAGTTGCAAATTCTATTAAGAGGAGAAGTACTCTGGTCTAACATTGAAGGTAGAATGAAATGAGAGGAGGAGAGGTATTGATATATTGATGAAGACACATGCAAAGAATTCGTAATATGAAATTGTGACTTGGATTTGTCACATGCGATGAAGGAAACCCTAGTCACAAATCACACTTCTAGAGGGCATTCAAAAGTCACTGCTAAATAGAAATGCAATTTGCAACTAAAGAGTATGAATTTATTAGGGCATGTCAAAAATATATCTTCTAGATGTTATAGAGAGTAGCACTGCAAGTTGTGATTGTGACTTGCGACTATGGAAAAAAATACAAGTTTCAAATATTCAATTCTAGGCTCTTTAGGATGCAATGGAATTATAGCTAGGTCAAAGGAGGAAGAAAATATTAAGAAATCATAGGAATTGTTGTATCTTAAGAGACAATTACTTGGCTGTGACAAGGAATTAGTGCTTAAGACAATTTTAACAATGTGCCATAGAAGTAATTTATCAAGTGGTCTTCATTTAATCCCTTTGGAAACCAATTCTTTAAAACCCTTAATAATTTGGTATAATGAAAGACTCTACAATGCCATAAATGCTGATATCTGAATGGAAAAGAAGAGTTGTAGAAGAAACTCAAAATGATATGATGTAACACAGAATCTATCACTTTAAATTTCAGAATGAATTTATGGAGAGATAAGAAACTCAAAATAATATGTTGTAAACACAGAATCTATTACTTTTAAGTTATAGGAATAATTTGTGAAGGGAGAGGAGTTGGAGTGAAGGAGAGAAAATTAAGGTTATTTAACTCTTACTCACATATGTAATTAAGAGACCAAAAACTATTTTACTTCACTTCATTAAGGAAGAAGGGGACACAAAATGGCACAGGAAAAAAGAATCACCATCAATAGTTGCAGGAAACTTGATGCTTATTTCATTAATTCCTCATAAAAGTAAGTACCAAAGTTTTAGCCTTCCAGGTCCAAAACTCGAAACCCCTATTCTTTCTTTCTGTCTTGCTTAAATACATAAAAACAGTTCGTAACTGCTAGAATTTATTGAACTACTTCGACTACCTAAACTGTTAAAACTACTTATTACATTGCAATTGAGGACATCACTATAGGTTTGATCTTAATAAACAAAGAAAACAAATTAAACTTGAAATATTATTATTTTTGCTGAATCTAATTTGTTGCTGATGCGTCCCCCTGAAGTGTTGATGTGTCTTCCTGACAGATCAAACATCCTTGCCCTGCATTTCTTCCGGAGTTCAATATTTGTCTTTTCTTCTTGCTGTCATGTCTTTTCTGTTTTTGATGTGGTATTCGAACAATTATGTAATGACGCCTCTTTGCCCGACTTGACCCAGCTGTTGCATTTCCAACAGTACGTTCCTTTTGCCCGACTCTGCCTATGCCTCTACATTTCAAACAATGTTATCATGTCCCCTACTGTCCGACTTTTCCTCTTTTGCTCATGCCCACAACGTTCAGTCTTCCATTTATTTACAAGGCACCACCGCATACAACATTGTTCTACATGAGGTCGGGAATTATCAGAGTCTACTGCCCGCGATCACGTTCCTTCATAAAAAAACACAACTACAAATAATCCCAGACTTTAAATAAATTTGAATTAACCTTTGAATGGAATTGCGTCTGCCTTCCCATCGCATTTCGGCTTTCCTTGTTGCTCCGTTATAAGCCTCCTCTTATCCCCGATGCAATTTATCAAAGGAAAGGTCCTTACTTCCAGACTTGAAATCCTTCATAATTTAACTCTGAAACTACATCGCATCCGCCCCTTATCGCATTTCCGTCTTTGGAATTTATAACATATCCCTTAGCGTCATTCCTCCTGAGCTTGCGATGTGTGATGTGCGATAGAGGTGGGGATGACGTGGCAAGTGGAGGTGGGGCTGATCGCAAATCATAATCGACGATTTGAAACCTTGTCGCACTTCGCATTTCGGAATTCATAACATATTCATTAACACCATTCCTCCTAAGCTTTGTGATTTTCGATGTGCGAGAGGGTCCCACGACTAGAATTTAAATAATTTAGATCAAGCTCCAAATTATATCGCATCCGGCTCTCATATCGCATTTCGCATTTCGGCCATTCAAACTTGTTCTATCCCTCCTAAGCTTTGCGATTTCGATTTGTGATATGGGGGCGGGCGTTCCTCAAGTGATTGCGCTTAAGCCTCCGAACACTGTCCTGCAAATATATTTGCACGAATCGACCCTCACTTGTGTGCAATGTTCTGAACACATCAATCGGCCCAACTCTTGAGCTGCTCTGCAGGTGAATAGGCCCAGCTCGACCTGCCTTCACATATTTGCACATAATGTTAATACATCAACACATAAATAAAAAAACATTCTTTTTCGGTATACAATTTTTTTACATTTTCTAACATATATGATTTTTTGGTGTTTTGAGAAATATTTCGAAAGTAAATGAAAATGAGCCACAACATCTGGCTCCACCTGGGGATAGCGATTTTTTCCATGAAAGAGAAAAGAACCGTATATTAGTGCCTTATACATTGGGCATGGAGTCAAATATTGCTTGGTGACATATGAACAATGAGAAATCCGGTATTTGCAATGGTGGAATGCTGACTTTCAATGCTCAAAATAATGCTTCAAACACTGCCCATTCATAGGAAGCTGTAGAGATTCTCCATCTAAATCTTCTAGGATGAAAGTATTGTCTGATATGGCTTTAGAAATTCTGTATGGACCATACTAGAGGGGGTCAAACTTACCATGCTTTCCTTTATCCTCCCTTCTGGTATCCCATCTTAATACTAAATCTTCTGCTTGGAAGAGGATTTCTTTTGTTTTTCTGTCAAATATGGACTTCATATTTTCTTGATAAGAAATTAAATTATCTCTAACTTTGTTTCTCTTTTCACTTGATTTAATCACTTTGTTCAATCTTCTCACTACAACATGAGGTTCTTCCTGAGCTTCTTGAAGGAAAGCAATCACTGGTTTGGCCAAATGAGTAGGAGATAGTGCCTGAGTTCCATACACCAATTCATAGGGTGAATTGCTAGTAGACCTCCTGGTGGTTACCCGGATTTCCCAAAGAGAAAAATTCAATTTGAATCCCAATTTTTATGAATTTCAGTGATTGTCTTCCTCAAAATCCTAAGCAGGGTCTTTTTTGAAGATTCTGCCAACACATTCCCTTGCGGATGATATGCTGTGGAATGTGACAAGATTACATTATATGTTAGGTATAAATTAAAGAATCAAGTAGAATTAAGTATCTGAGCATTATCAGTTACAATCTTGACTGGACAACCAAACCTACTGAAGATGTTCTCCTCCAGAAACTTCATCACCACTTGGTCATTTGCTTTCTTGCTGGGGATTGCTTCAACCCACTTTGTGAAGTAATCACTAGCAGTTAGAATCCATTTGAACTACCCACTTGATGGTGGATTGATCTATCCAATAAAATATAGTCCCCACTGGCTGAAGGGATTTTCTATGAATACAGGGATAAGAGGTAATGGAGCAAGTATTTTCTTCGTAGCAAACAACTGACATTTCTGACAATGTCTGACAAATATATGTACATCTGCAAACAGGGTGGGCCAATAGAAACATGACCTAAGGATTTTATGGGCTGTGATCTTCCAAATATAATGTCCTCCACATAGAATTTCATGATATTCCTTGATGACCTCAATGGATTCACCTTCAGTTAAACACAACAACAAAATACCAGCAGGATATTTCCAGTGCGACTTTGCTTCTACTATGACATATGGCTGAGATTTAAGCTTGAGAGCTTTGTATTTGGTTCTATTCAGTGAATATGGGCAAGAAAAGAAACACAGGTAATGAATAACATCTTTATACCAATATAAACAAAAAAAATGTGTATTGAATACCTATTTTGGGCTTATTCTGACCTTCTTCGTTGTTAGCTCCATCCACTGGTGCCAAGAGGTTAATTCCCAATGATTGAAAATTTGTTTCTGTTAGCAAATTTGCTAAACCCCATCCTTTGATTAACTTGGTGGGTTTAATGTCCAAATCATACTCCTAGATTTTAGCTATCCATTTTCCTCTTTTTCCTTCAACATCACTTTGAACCAGCACGTCCTTGACAACATAATTAGGTACATAAGCGGTTATTGGGGATTTTAGCATATAAGTCCTGAAGGATTTGAGTGATTTGACCAATACATACACTTGTTTCTCCAAAATTTTATATTTGAGCTCAACATCTCTGAGAATTTTGTTGAAGAATTCCATTGGTTGTTCCTCACTATCCTCATTTTTTCTGCAATAACACAACATCAATATTAATGGGGGAAGCAACTGAAAATATTTGAAATACCTTTTGATAATCAAGACTTATTAAAACAGGAGCTTCCTGGAGTGATTCTTTTATTTTGAAAAATGCTTCTCTTTCTTATTTATCCCACCTAACTTTTGTGTTTTTATTCAACATGTTAGTTATATTTCTCACAATATCAGCGTAATTTAGTACAAATCTTCTCAGAAAGTTTATTTTTTCCCAAAAATCTCTGAATATCTTCCTTGCTTCTGGGTAAAGGAATGGTCTGAAATGCCTCCACCCTTGTTGGATCAATCTTTACCTCTTGTTTTGAAATTATGTGACCTAATAATTTACCTTCCTCCAAGGAAAACAAATATTTTTGGGGATTTAGTGACAGACCATACTTCCTGCACTTTTTGAAAGTTCTTTGCAAATGTTTCAGGTGTTCATCATATGATCCTGAAGAAACAGTTACATCATCCAAATATATAACCACATGCTTCTCTCCAACAAACACTATGTCCATGGCCCTCTAAAAAGTTGCACCTGCATTCATAAGACCAAATGGCATCCTTTCATACATGAAGGTGCCTAGGGGGTTGTGAACGCTGTCTTTTATGATCTTCCTGATCCACTGCCACTTGATTATATCCAGAGAATCCATCAAACATAGATATCCTGTAAGCTCCTGTCACCTTCTGTAATACATAATCCATTTTAGGTAAAGGATAATTATCCTTTAGAGATGCTCTATTCAAATTGGTAAAGTCCACACACAATCTTATCTCTCCATTTTTCTTCCTCACAGGAACCAAATTAGAAACCCAATTCTAATATCTAAGAGGGACTATGATTTTTGCTTGCAACAATTTCTTCACTTCCTTTTCAATTGGAGCTAACATTAATGGATTAATCTGTTTGAGCCTTTTCTTGTGTGGTCTTATTCCTTCTTTCAATGGGATCTTATGTTGTATTATGCTTTTATCATACGTTTTCAAGTATTCATATGACCAAGAAAACACATCCATATAATTTTTAAAGAGATCAATATATCTTTCTTTATAATTTTTGGGAACAACTTTGAATAATTTCACCATTTTTGGCTCCTGCTAAGTTCCCAAATTACAATCTTCCATCTCTTCCTCTTTATGTATTTTATTTAAATTAACAACAACATCATTTGAATCAAACATTCTCTCAAGAGGAACCAAACCTTTAGGGAGTACATTATATTTCAACTGAATAATCTTCTGATCACCTATTAAATTTTTGAAATGTCTTGCCTCTGTTTTTTCTTCTTCTTGATCTTTCTCAACATATTCAAAGTTTCCAATAATTTTCAAGAAATGATTTATCTTCTCATCGTCTTCAAACACCTGACAATGTTTCACATTATCAGGAATATAGGGTCTATTCCTAATTTAAATCTCATACCTTAACCTTGGATTCATAGGTTGCTTGAAGGTGCTAGCTGCAACTTCTAAAGAATCTGCCAATAGATTCTCCTCCCTCGGGATAAACTGAAGATTGAAGGCTTCAAAATAGTTCTCTATCAGATCCAAAACTTCATTCCTATATGATCTTAATCTCGGATACTTGGTTTGACAATGATTTTTAATCTGTCTTATTATCAATTGAGAGTCACCAAAAATTGAAATACACTGAAATCCCATATGTTTAGTAATTTGAAGGCTAATGATCAAGGCCTCAGACTTAGCTACATTGTTTGTTGAATCAGACTCTAACTTGAAAGAAAAATGCATGAGGTTATCTTCTAGAGATATCAGCAAGAATCCAACTCTTGCACCTTCCTTGGAGTAGGCACCATTAAATTAGCATTTCCAAATATTTTTTGAGTGAAAATCACTATTTACAACTGCTGAAGAGAGATTCTTCCCTGTGTCTTCAGCAAATTTTGCATCTTCATGCAGCATGAAATAAGAAATATCTTTTGTTTCTTGACTATAAATAGGGGAATTCCCTGCATCTTTCTTGGTAGTGGTCTTCACGAACCATGTTTCCCTGTAAAATCTCATTTCTTCCCCATTAAAAACAAGAATGATAGCATAAGTGAAATCTAATTTTAGAACACCTCCCAACTTTTCTCCCCAAGATCTTGATAGGGGAATTCCAAACCTGGCTGGAATGTTAGCAACTACTACATCCATGACCATATTCTTTGCTGGAATTTGTGCCAAAGAAACTACTACATATTTAATTAACCCAACACATTTCACCCTTTTGGAATCAAATGAATACAGATCCCTGTAAGGTTTTGTAATCTGCAAGTTTAGTTCCTTCATAACAGACAATGGCATGAGATTATGGGATGCACCTGAGTCCAACATACAATTATGGAGAGTAAAATCATGAAGCAACAGAGAAATTTTGAATGGTGGAACAAAAGGGTCTACTTCCTCTACATGAGGAACAAAGGTGACCACTGGTTTTTCTTCTTGTAAGTTCACAGTGTCACTTATATCTTCAATCTGTGTGAGATTAATAAATTTTGAAATTTCTTTCTTGTAGAAAGGTATTTTAGCTAACTCTAGAAGAGTTACCTGAATTTTTACCTTCTCCAACTCTTTTGTAAAACTGAAAGCATGAGTTTTTTTAACATTCTTCTGAGGTTCTTCTTCACTATTTCTAGAATTTTCCACTTGTTCGGGTACAAGAAAAATTCTCTCCAAAATATTAGTATCAACTGATTTTCTCTAGGAAGGTTCACCTTGCTGAACATCTGTTCTATTAATTGAGTTTACATGTTGCTTCCCATTTCCAACTTATTTACAGGGTCCTTTTGTTGTGGAGTCGCCATTGGAAGAGGAATAGAATCTTGTTGTTCACCTTCATTATCCTACACTCTAGATCTCTTTCTAGAACTTAAATCATAATTTTTATGTAACTTAGCTTGCCTGAAATCTGTGAATTTCCTATAGTATTCATCCATTTCATCTTGATCAAAAGGTACTTTAGCTTCAACATATTCTCCCTCACAATCTTCCTCTTCATCCTCTTCTATTATGTACATAACATATATATGATCTTCAGCTTCCTTTTGGTCATCTTCTACTAACTCTCCGGCTGTTGCTTCTATATACAATGGTGCTTGAACCTGGTCTTGATCTTTTCTTTCCCTCTACAAAATTTTCAGGGATTATATTCTAAATTGAGGGTCAAATCCTCCTTAGTTTTGTTGTACCTGTCTTTGGGAGTTTTTTCTTTCCAATTCCATCTTAACTAGCTTATTTGAAAAAAAAATTATCACCTTTGTCATATCTTCAATTCTTTGATCTTGTGATGATTCTTCTTTGGATTTCCCCTTCTCTTAGACTTGTTTTTTTCCTTTCGCCTTCCCCATTGCAGTCATATTAGCTTCAATTCCTAAAGCATCTGTCTATATCTGATATAGAGTAGGGGATCTCCTTTCTCTGAGTGTGAAACTAAAATCGACTTCAAAGGCCCTAGAAAAAAGTACCTTTGCTCCAACTAGAGGGGGCTTCATTTCTACAGGCAAACTGCTATACAATTTATTGAAACTTTTGATAAAATATTATTTATTATCGTCTGGTTTTCTTTTTATTGCATTGAATTCTATTAGTGAATATCCATGATCCATTTTTTCACCCCATCTTTGAGTGAATTGATTTTACAGTTCTTCCGAATGTATTAATAGAATCATTTGGAATTCCATTAAACCATTTTCTAGCCTCTCCATCCAGACACTAAAAAAAAAGCCTCATTACCACATCACGATGTTCTACATTCATATTTTCAGCATAATTACAAAACAGAGGCAAGTGTTGCTCTGCATTAATTTCATCTTCTCCAGTAAAACGTGGGAGTAATTTAAGATACTCTTGAGGCATTGCATTAATTGGTTGTGGAAGGTTAAGTGGAGCAAAAATGTTCAACAAAAATGATGGTGCAGCCAAGTTTGCACCTTGATTGACTATTCCTTGGTTAGATGCAATCGATGAATGTGGTGTGAAAATGAATGGAGGTAGAGGTCAAACTGATATGGGAGTGGGTTGATGGAAAACGACACAGGGACCAGCAACTAGAGTTTGTTGAGCTTGAGTAAAAGTAAAAGAAACAAAATCAAGGGCGTGTTATTCCAACTTAGGTTCTTGAAAATAAATTGGTGTGAAGGGTGAATCTTGTTCCAAGAAAGGAATTACTTTAGAGATATCTCCAAACAAAGGATTACCAGAACTATTGTCAGGAGTGGACAGTGTAGGACTAGGTGTTGAGGGGTTTTTTTGTTTTTGAACCCTTTTAGAAATCAATCTTTTAGGGTCTGACAAAGCAGGGAACTTCTGCTGTGATGTATCTGATCTTATGTGAGGCCTTTTGTGAGCCATAATTCTAAGAATAAAAAACATAGCCAAATATTTCCTCCTCACTAAAAAACCACAGGAAATAATGTGAAAAACCCAGGGAAAAATAAACTTCGTCTCTTTGTCCTCGGCAATGGTGCTAGAAAATGTTGTATCTTAAGAGACAATTCCTTGGCTATGAAAAGGAATCAATTCTTAAGAGATTTTTAACAATGTGTCATAGAATTGAATTATCAGGTGGTCTTCGTTAAATACCTTTGGAAACTAATTATTTAAAACCCTAAATAATATGGTATAATGAAATAATCTACAATGCCATTAACTGTTGATATCTGAATGGAAAAGAAGAGTTGTAGAAGAAACTAAAAATGATATGTTGTAACACAGAATCTATCACTTTAAATTTCAGAATGAATTTATGGAGAGAGAGGAAACTCAAAATAATATGCTGCAAACACATAATCTATTACTTTTAAGTTCCAAAGATAATTTGTGAAGGGAGATGAGTTGGAGTGAAGGAGCACAAATTAAGGTTATTTAACTCTTACTCGTAGATGTAATTAAGAGATCGACAACTACTTTACTTCACTTCATTCCAGGAAGAAGGGACACAAAATGGCACATGAAAAACGAATCACCATCAAAAGTTGTAGGAAAATTGATGCTTATTTCATTAATTCCTCATAAAAGTAAGTACCAAAGTTTTAGTCTTCCAAAGGTCAAAAACTCGGAACCCCTATTCTTTATTTCTGTCTTGCTTAAATACATCAAAACAGTTCGTAACTGCCAGAATTTCTTGAACTACTTAGACTACTTAAAATGTTACTACTACTTATTACATTGCCATTAAGGACATCAATATATCTTCAATCTTAACAAACAAAGAAAAAAATTAAACTTGAAATATTATTCTTTTTGCAGAATTGATTTGTTGCTGATGCGTCTGCGTGAAGTGTTGACGTGTCTTCCTGACATATCGGACATCCTTGCCATGCATTTATTCCAGAGTTCAATATTTATCTTTTCTACTTGCTGTCATGTCTTTTCTGTTTCTGATGTGGTATTCGAACAGTTCTGCAATGATGCCTCTTTTCCTGACTTGACCTAGCTATTGAGTTTCCAACAGTGCCACTATATGCTCCTTTTTCCTTTCTTTGCCTATGCCTCTGCATTTCAAATAATGTTATCATGTCCCCTTCTACCCGATTTTGCCTCTTCTGCTCATGCCCACAGTGTTCAGTCTTCCATTCATTTACAAGGTGCCACCGCATACAACGCTGTTATACATGGGGTCGGGCATTACTTGAGTCTGTTGTCTACGTTCACGTTTCTTCATAAAACAACACAACTACAAATAATCCTGGAATTTAAATAAATTAGAATAAATATTTGAATGGTATCGCGTCCACCTTCCCATTTCATTTCAGCTTTCCTTGCTACTCCGTTATAAGCCTCCTCTTACCCCCGATGTGATTTGTCAAAGGAACAACCCTTACTTCCGGATTTGAAATCCTTCATAATTTAACTCTGAAAATACATCGCATCCGCCCCTTATTGAATTTTGGCCTTCGACATTTATAACATATCCCTTAGTGCCATTCCTCCTGAGCTTGTGATTTGTGATAGAGGTGGGGATGACATGGAAAGTGGAGGTGGGGCTGATTGAAAATCACAATCGGCGATTTGAAAGCTTGATGCACTTCACATTTCGGCATTCATAACATATTGCTTAGTGCCATTCCTCTTGAGCTTTGTGATTTTCGATGTGAAAGAGGGTCCCATGACCAGACTTTAAATACTTTAGATCGAGCTCCGAACTATATTGCAACCGACCCTCGTATCACATTTCACATTTCGGCGATTCAACCTTGTTCTATTCCTCCTGAGCTTTGCGATTGTGATTTTCCATATGCAGGCAGGCTTTCCACATGTGATTGCGCTTAAGCCTCTGAAAATTGTACTGCACGTATATTTTCAGGAATTGACCCTGACCTGTGTGCAATGTTTTGAATGCATCAATCAGACCAACTCTTGAACTTCTCTTCACTCGAATAAGCCCGACCTGACCTGCCTTCACATCTTCGCACATAATGTTAATACATCAACATATAAATCGAAAAATTCTTTTTTGGTATATATTTTTTTTTTACATTTTCTAACATATATGTTTTTTTTGTGTTTTGAGAAATATTTCGAAAGTAAATGCAAATGAGCCACAACAGGAACAATGTGAAAATTAGTTGAGTAAAGGGGGACTCCAAATTTTGAAATAGTAAAAAAATTTGGGTTGTTGTAGCAGCTACAACAAAGTGCTAACAAGAATGTTGATTAGAGAAATAATTGTATACTTGGTTAAATTAAATGAGAAATATTTTTAATGAAGATGGTCTTGATGCTAATACCTAGAGAAAACACCTAAAAGTTTCTTAACCTTTTTAAATATATGTATCTTTGATATAACATTTTAATATATGCATCAGATTGTTGGTCTCTCATACTTTGTCTATTTTATGATATGAATATGGTGTCAATTCAATAACATAAAGCTCGATTATGTCTACAATGTTCAGATTCTGGTTGTACATTAATCATATTATCTTCTTTCATTGATGTTGTGACAGTAGAAGAAAGAAGACTCTCTACAAGAAAGTTATGTTGTCTGAGCTTTTATTACATTTAATTTTTTTATGGTAGAAATAAGTCCATGAAATGGTATGTGATTGACGAGTCTAAAATAATAAATGAATTCGGGTTTTCACATTGTAACTTAATTTCTAGAGAAAAATGTAAATGAAACTATGACAATTTGAGCAAAACACAATTGTGGACTCTTGTACTTTAGAAAATAAAAAATAATTAGTTTTGGACCTTAGGAATTCTATGAAAAAGTCCAAGAAGGTTAAATGGAGCAAGTTCCAATCTTATAAATTTTTTAGTTCCAATAGAGTTTGGAGGAGAAGTTTTAAATTAAAACCATTGGAATCTTTGGAATGATACAAATAAGTGATGGCTTACCAACTGTCTTATTCCCAGTTGAAGATTATTCAGAGGTTTAATATTATTCAATTCCTTGCTAAACCTTGGGAATATTTGAAATGAATGGAACATGTGAAGCTAGAAAGACAACCCTTCACTTCGAGTCCCTACATGGAATGAAAATAGTCAGAGAAATTTTTATATAAAATATGCATTTTTGAATTATAGTGATGCTAGAGAGTGTGAGAGAGATGAAAGAATTGTTCTAAGTTACCTAGAAAAGAGATAAAGGAGAAGAGGATCTAATGTGAAGCATATTTGAGGAAGAGGAGGCAAAGACAAAGAGATGGAGGTACGGAGAGTTAAAGATCATGTAATCAACAAAGTTATTTGTAACTTGAGTATGGGATTGTTGTCTCCTTTCAGGTAGTAGTCTAAAAAAGAGAAGATTGGAGCATGTAGAAGAGGAAGTAAGAGCTTCCTAGAAAGTTTTAGGTTGCAGACAAAATTTGAGGTAGTAGCCCCCTATAGGTAGAAGCATATGGAAATTTGATGTAATAAGGGGAGTAGGAGCTTTCCTTCACATCACTTCAACCAAAACTTCAAAGTTTTCTCCCTTTATGGGTTTCCATTTATATCTGGTGTCTTCATGTGTTGAATGTATTAATTGAGTGTATGCTTTTAAATTCATTTTTAAATTCTGAACACATATAGAATTATTCTAACTTCAAAATAAAATATTAATAACTGTTAAAATATTTTGAATTTGATCATTTAAAGGACACGATTACTGATTCACTTCCCCTCTCTATAATTTCTAATTATTAATCATCCATAAACAGGTACACGAGACACTACAAAAGTCATAAGAAAAATGCAAGGCTAGTCATGATTAGCAAAAAATAGAGAGGTCGTTTAAGGTGGGAGACATAGTATGCTTAGAGCTGAACAAGGAGATGTTACAGGGTTCTGGTAAGAAAATCAAGGCTTTGCAATATGTTCCCTTTGAGATACTATAAAATTTGGGATATAATTCTTATAGACTTAGTCTACCCCCATACATGTGCATTTACTTAGCGGTGAATGCAAAGAATATGAAACTCCATGAGCCTTCCAATGTAGATGAGGAAGAGGGGCATGTATTATCTTTTGTAGAGGATTTGGCACCAGATGCTCAGGAAGAGTTGATAGAGGATACCATTTAACACAAGAGCTACAAAAATACAAGGTAGGGTTAATATGAACTTTGGTAGACTGGGTTGAAAGGATACCTTCCAAGTAAGGAAAAAATCTACACTCGAGAGAAGGTGGAGGAAAAATCCCCTTACCTCATATAATAAAATATTTTGGGACCACAATAATCCTAAATTGGGGAGGTGTGATCCATATTGGATCATTATATTATTTGTAATCCATCATGATGATTTCCGAGTGGAAAAAGTGGAGGAACAAGCTCACAAGGCCATTTTTACCAGTGGTACCGAGTTTAGAAAATTGGGTTCTAAAACCTTTTGGGATCCATTTGAGGTATAAAATTGATTTTTTTGGGGGGTAATTTTTTTTCTTAAGAATCACACCTTTTTTCACTATTATACACATATATACCTTTCCAATGGCACAAGAATCACCTCAATCAGAAACCGTATGCAAAATGATGCCCCTCAAAATTTGACCTTCTTATTTTGACCACCATAATTTGGTGAGGATGCCATGTTATTCTCCATTATTCATGGAAAATGTGATAATCACATGATAATTATGAAAAAGACTCTAGAAGAGTCCATAATGTAACTTTATTTAAGAGTTGAAGGAGTCAAACAAAACCACTAATAGGTTATCGAGCCATGTTATAAATGGACTAGCAGGAGGAAAAGAGGTTCCATTTTATTCAAGTGAATTTTGTTCCATAGATGAGTAGAGTAGATTTGATTTGGTAGGGAGAGAGAAATTACTGAGGATTTTTGCATTTTATGATTTGAAAGGACTGTATTGGTTTTGTCATGCTAAGTGTCTTTTCAGTTATAAAACATGTGCATACTTGTCTCCATAGTTTTCTTTAAGTATTGAGGATTTTAACCATGAAATATAGATTATTTTAGTGAATTAGAAGCATGAAATAAGAGAAAATAACATTGAAAAATAGTGTAAAACAGAGAATAAAGTCACCAAATAAAATTTACACAGCAGGCATGATGAAGAAGTTCACTCCTCATGGGCTACATTTGCTAGTCCAGCTCCTAATGGCATGTCCATATTTCATTATGCTCACAATTATGAAATTACATGTAGTTACAAGCCTCTAATGGTTGTTTTCTCTGCACCAATGGCTCCATAATGCTCCAATTAGTCTATATTTAATCCTCATTCACTCAGAATGGGCGAAAATTGACCCTCCAATTCATTTTCCTAGTAACACCTAGAAAGCTCCACTAATTGTGGAGAAATCCACTTAACTGGAGTTATTTTAGTGCAATTCACTAAATTTTAGGACATGCTCTAAAAATCCTCCAGTATAACTATAAATTTAATGTTATGGGTAGGGGTGGCCACATGCCAACCCCAAAAAACCCGCGGTTATAGTTAATGTCGAAGCGAAACTCCAGGCTTGAACCATGGTAAAGTTGTTTAAAATCCGAGTTTGAAGTCGCATTAACCGAAACTGTCGTTGAACTAACCGCGCAGAGTTGTAACATGTGATAAGTTCGAAAAATTTATGATAATGGTCACGGCTGACATCTATTGGAGGTAACGTTTAATGTGATGGTTTATTGTAACATCTGCCATGTGAATGCTCCATGGAACCGTTGGCGGGTTGGGACTGCTGGCGGTCCCCAACCCCCAATGTCTAATGTAACAAAATTCAAATATAATCCGAGAGCTATAGAGGTTAAGACTCATAGCATAACGCAGGCGGTGTGGTGGGTGGTTGCTCTACCGGAGGTCATGGGGTCGAGCCCTACGGACCTCCATAAAATTTTAATACAACTTCCCGGGGACACATGGTGGCCTCAGGGCTGGACACGTGTCACCCTCCCATTGGCTCTTAAAAAACACGTACAACCCACCAACGAATCATAAGGCATCACTTGTTAGCCTAGATTCGTTCTGAGGAAAGGAATATTCCTCAGAATATTCCTTTTTCCGACTGTGCATCCTCCATGCTGACTGGGCATCCCAGTCAAATCTGTTGCAAAATTTAGCTGTTTGGGAATTCGATCAGAACGCGATATCTCCCTCATACGACATTGGTTTTTCAAACCGTTTGTGTGCCAGAATTAGGAAGATGAGATCTACATAACCATATTGGTTTCAACCCAATCCTGTAACTTTCAATTTTGAGCAAAATTTATGAATTCCTGATCACTCATCCCCATTAGGAAGCTTTTGGACCCCAAAAGACTTGATTACCTGTTCATTAGATGAGGGTACAAATCCCTCAACTTTCCAACCTCCATCCACTTTTCCTTGCTTAATTTAGTTCCTTTGAGCCCAACTCGAAGGTAGCCAACACTTCCCCTCTCGGATGCTTTTGTCCTCCTGTCAAGAATTGTATCTTCCTTGAGCTCACCTAGAAATTTTGGTGAAAAATATTCAATAGAAGGCAGCTTAACATCACTTCCTTGATCATCGTTCAAAGGTGGCTCATACAAACATAAATTTTAAACATTAGCAACTGAATACATTTGCATATATGAAGGCAAGTCAAGTTAAAATGCATTATTACCAACTTGCTTTATGATCTTGAATGGACCATAGTGAATGGGTTTGAGCTTTTTACCTTCTCCTTGCATCCTTTCTTTGCTAATGTGAAGCCATACCTCATCTCCCTCTTGAAACTTGTGATCAACTCTATGTTTGTCATGCCTCTCCTTGTATTTGATTTGACTTTTCTCAAGTTGTTCTTGAACTTCTTGATGTATAATTTGAATTTTCTCAATGAAATTTTGAGCCTTGTCAATTTCACTATGGCCATAATTGCAACATCCTTCTCAAAGATGAAGTCTAATGGATATTTTTGCAAATACCCAAAGTATACTTCAAAAAGTGATGTCTGAGTTGAAAAATGCTTTGCATGGTTGTAAGCGTGCTGAATATAATGTAGTTTCTCATCCCACAACTTTGAATGTTTGCTGCAATATCCTCTCAATAGATGCACAACGGTTATGTTCACCACCTTGGTCTGTCCATCAGTTTGCGGATGAAAAGAAGTACTCTTTTTCAACTTTGTGTCCATCATACTCACAATATATTACCAAAAATTCAAAATGAACCTGGAATGCCTGTCACTAACAATAGAAGTTGGAAATCCAATGAACCCATACATGTTGAAAATAAAGTTCAGCAGTTTGTTCAGTAGTAATGGTTTTCTTACATGGAATAAGTATACATATTTTACTGAATCTAACCACAACTACATAAAGATAATCATTTTGTTTTCTTGACATAGGTAGACCTCCAACAAATTCCATGGAGACACTCTCCCATGGCCTTGATGGTACCGGTAGTGGCGTGTAAAAACCAAGCTTCCTATTACTAGGCTTGCTTGTTGCACACATAGAACAACCTCTTATAAAACACGACACACTATCTACCATGCGAGGCCAATAGCAATACCTTTGTAGATTAGCCACTATTTTTCTTACACCAAAGTGTCCAACAATAAGAGATGAATGAGCTTCTCTCATGACACTTAGCCTCTCTCCTTGTGGAATACACAACTTACCCAAATGAAACAACAAATTGTTATGCATGTGATAATATTTTTCTTCAACTTTATTCCTTTCGCTCAAACTAGCATACACATATTGAAAATCAACATCATGTGCATATTGTTCTATGTAACTGTCATGTACAATAGAATAATTTTTGAGTAAAGTAGATGCACTAATAATTGGTCTTGAAAGAATATCAACAAATTTATTGAAAATACCTTTCTTATACCTTATAACGAAGTGAAACTATTGAATAAATCCCATCCACCTAAAATGTCTTGATTGCTGCAATTTTGTTTGCGACTGCAAGTAATCTAATGGTTGGTAATCGGTATGCAAAATCGTCTCTTTACCCATCAAGTAGTGTTTCCACTTCTTGACGCTTTATACCAATGAATACAGTTCTTTTTCATATGTAGTATAATTAGTTACAATACCATTGAATGTTTCAGAATGAAAAGCGATAATCTTACCATGCTGCAAAAGAAATGCGCCCATGGCATAATCACTAGCATCGGTTTGAATCTCTAATGACTGTCTCAAATTCGGTAATGCAAGGACTGGAGTAGAAATGATCTTGTATTTTAAAGCTTCAATATCTTGCTGTTGTTTGCCTCCCCATTGGAAGCCTTTCTTCACACTTGTCACTGCATGCATAGGAGATGCGATGGTAGAAAAATTAAAAATAAAATTTCTCCAATACTGAGTTGCACCTAAGAAACTTCTTACCTTTGACTGTTTTGGGAGTGGACCAATTCAAAATGGCTTCCAATTTTGAAGGATCAATTCTCAACTCTCCTCCTCCTACAATGTGTCCCAAATAAACCAAATAATTCTTTCCAAACTCACACTTTGACATTTTAAGAAACAGTTTCTCTTTCTTCAAAACATCAAGCACTGTATTCACATGTAAGACATGTTATTATCTTGTTTTTTTGAAAATCAATATGTCATCTAAGTACACAATCACAAAGTCATCAAGGAAAGGATGCAAAACACTATCCATAACACGCATGAAATTCACCTGTGCATTACACAAACCAAAAGGCATAACTAACCACTCAAAGAGTCCTTGTTTGGTTTTGACTGTAGTTTTCCATATATCACTTTCTGCAATTCTTACTTGATGATATCCACTTCGTAAATATAACTTAGAGAAAAAAAATTTTTCTTTCAGCTGATCAAGCAAATCATCTATCCTTGGGAGTGGGTATCAATTCTTTACTGTTATCTTGTTCAAAGCTCTAAAGTCTACACACATGCACCAAGTCCCATATTTATTTGTTATCAAGAATTTGGGTGAACCGCATGGTGAAGTGCTTGGCCTTATGTTGCATTTTTCCAACATCTCCTTGATTTTCCTCTTAATTTCAGCATTCTCCATTATCGACATGTGATACATGCCGATATTTGGAAGAGGAAAATCTTGCTACAACTGAATCTCATGTTGAATCTCCCTTTTTGGAGGCAATCATGTTGGCTCCTGAAACATATCATGATGTGCATCAAATACATCATATAAATATGATTTCAACTTAGGATCACATCCCTCAAATGATTCATGATTAACATCAGCTTTAGGCTTAATCATTAGAAGAACAAAATTCTTACTTGAATTCACCAGCCTCTTTACCTATCCAGCATTTACCATAGCAATGTTTGTCTTCTTGCGATGTGCTCTAACAATGTACTCCTTGCCATATTTGAATAAATGGTATTTGTTCTCATGGCGATGGAGGATCAATTTCCTATCATAAAATTAAGGACTCCCCAAAACAATACTTGTTATGTCAAGCGGAACCACATCTAATTCAACTGTGTCAACAAAATGTGTAGTGATTGCAAATCGCAATATATACTTCTTTCAAAACCTGTAAATTTGCATCCTTACAAATCCAACCAAGTGGATATGGTTTTGGATGTGGTATGGTCTCAAGGTTAAGTTTTTTGACCAAGTCTTCAAAGATTAAGTTTTCTTGTGACCCACTATCAAACAATGTGTCAATCTTAGTATGTTTGGATATGGCCCTCACATGAGACAGTTCAATGCTTTCTTCTTCATTTGGAGCATGTATGTGACATTTTTATGTACTAGTACTGGGTTTAGTTTCAATTTCTTTCTGTTACACAACATTTTGTCATCGTCCCTGCAATCCCCATCCCGCACATTGGAGGACCATTTCTGTGATTTATATGAATTTTCATGCCTCGCAAAGAACATCATTGCATCCCTTGCCATAAGGAGAACATTTCCTCTGTTAAATTTTGTTGATCAATGGTTGTCATTGATGTCAACCCAAGCAGCACCAGGGGCCAACCCAATATTGCATGGGAATTTTGACCTACCAAATTAATATATTTTGGGTCAATAATTCTTTTTATGGTTTCTAATTTTCGAGATGTTTCCGTTGATATATGGCACGCCATGTAATTCTTCACGGTTTGAGAGATATTCATGAGACTAAGTTTGTACTCCCAAAGCAGGGGCTAAACCCCATGGGGTTGAGGTACGGGTCATTGAAAAGTCATAATTAATATTTTTTAAGCTCCTAAAATCCAACCCACCTCACTTCTGTTGAATCTCTCTCAACTTAAGCATTCATATAAATTGTGATCTTCATTTCTCCTTATGCAAGGGATTCAGATATCCGAAAATGTGTCATCGTGGAATTTTCGCTCTAACTTTTTTTCTACAAAGGTTCAGAAGCTGAAATATTTATGAGGCGAAGACGAAATCCCCGAGAAGTCATAGTAGTACCGATCAAGATGAGCAATGCTTTGGAGATATGATCTGTGGGAATTGTGGTTTTTGAAAGTTCAAATTCATCTCAAAGAAGTGACCTTGGGACAATCATCATAACTCTCTCTCTAAGTATCAGATTGGAATTATGTAAAAAGTGGCAGATATTCCACAGTCTTCAGTTTTTGCGCTATCAATTTTAGAGGCAAATGAAGAAGCAGTGACACGTGGCATGCCATACAAGTGCACTCTTTTGAAACAGTCCATAATTAGGGCAGTGTGAGAAATTGGGCATAACTCTCTCTTGAAGAATCCAAATTGGGTCAAACCTATAGCATTGGAAAGATGACTAAGAGGAATACTACAGGGACCAAAAATCAGATATTGAGGATCTGAAATAACAGAGATACACCAGATTCAATATCGAGCTCCTAGAAGGCAAGAAAAAGCTAGATCATGTGTTGTCAAGGATTGCAAAGGACCAGACTTTCTATGGCAGAAAAGCAAAGCAAGGTGCAGCAGAGGGTAGCATGACAAGAGAAGCAACCAAGGTGCATAACATCAGCAAGAATTTCATCATATGAAGTCTTCAAGTGGGCATCACTGCATACAATCATTATAAAGGTATCATTGCACTTAGTCATTGTAAATACATTATTGTACAAATTGTACTAGTGTCTATCTACCAAGGGTTGAAGAGGCAGTGTTGGGAGGTCTAGGATCATCATTAGGTGGTTGTGTCAAATTTGGGGTTATGGTCTAGTATATATTCTTCTTCTACATCATTTTATATCATTGTAAAGTGGACCATTTTCCCTGGTACGGGAGTCCATTCTTCTTTTATTCTTCTATAGGGTGGTAGGGTGGTGCTAGGGTGAGTTGTAGCTCAATGGGTGTTGGGGCATCCGTTTAGTTGACTACTGAAGAATCTCGAGCGTTGGAGCGTCCATCCAGTGGGAGCTGGAGAAGAATTCTTTTCTAGATTATAGGAAGTTGGAGCTTTATTTTCAATTGGAGTTGAATATTAAAGAATTATTAGAAAAGCATTAGGTGGTTTTTGTCCCAGAGTGGGTTTCCACCTTAAAAAATGTGTGCATTTGTGTTCCTCTTGTTTGCTACTATCATTGTACAAACACTGATAATAATTGAAGACTAACTAATGCTCTAATTGAAATAAATACTGATTCACCCCCCCCCCCCTCTCAGTATTTCCAACAAATTTTCCATGAGAAGACCATCAGAAACACATGTTTTTGGGTTGGCGTTGGTAGACCGTTTGCCTTCGCGCCAATAAATGGAATTAACACTGGGCCCCGTGCCCATTGGCGATCTGTCCCAGTGAGCTAACCACGCCAAGTTGTTTTTGGAGTGTTTTTTAAAGATAGAGGTGAAATTTTCATGCTAACTGCTTCGTAAGTGAGTTAGCTTGGGTTGTTTGACTGCATAACCATGAACACCTTCCTTTGTCCTCTTGTTTCCACCTTTTGGGTGAACATGCCAAAGGATAAGGCCTCCCTTCCACCATTTGAGGGATCCCAACCTCCTCCTCTCCTTCTATAAATAAAGATATCTCACATTGATGCAGTTAGGTGAATGATTATAGTTGAACCATTATAGATGAATAGCTGAAGAGGATTTGCTGAACATCTTATTGAGATAAAGCAGAGAGAGAGACCTTTGTCAAGAGAGAGCTTAGTCTTTTGCCTCACTACATCCAAATTCCTTGACAAATGCTCAAGACGCACTTCGACTGGACCTGTTGAAGGAGGTTGCGACGTCAAGGCTCTAGTTGTAATCTCTTTCTTTCTCTTAATATATACGTGAATGATGTTATAGTTCCCATCTTGTGTCAATGTGATTTACATTATGCAATATGTTTAATCCTCCTTGACTGATTAGCTATTTATGAATGAAATTATTATTATGTATGTTGCTTTGTCCTTTAATCTTTGTGTAGGCACCCAAATACCATTGCCGAAGGATCGTGATGTCTTAGGATAAGGATTGGGAGACCTCCGTTGTAGCTACATCAATCGCATTGGACGACAGGTAGGACAATCTATCCCAAGTCATTTCATCCGTTAACTAGAAACCAACATATTAGCATGTCCTCTTGTTGATAGACCCACTCTAGGGCTAGAGGGATCATCTCTGTCCACAGAGAGGATTTACCTACACAACAATTTGGCGACTCCGCTGCGGATTAGTGTGAGTTTGTCATCTTGTTGTTTGTTGAGAGTTTTCCTTGTCGAGTCAACTTTGATCATTTGATTACTTCTCTGCCTTGCCTAGCTTGCTTGAATGTTTTGAATCCTCCTATTCAGCTCCAAAGTGTCAATATTGACCTCTAATTAGTAGTTTTCTCCTTTTCCCATATTTTTTCGGCTTGGCGCGTTTTTTCTTTGAACAGTCGTGCCAATTAGTGCTTGTTGACTTTGCTATAGGTGCGCCAACCCCTGTTAGGCGCGGATTACCACTTGAAAGTCACGCCGAATCCTGTAGGATTTGTTTTGACCTTTTTCCCGAGTCTTTGGTCAGTAGTTCTTGGCTTTGGGTTGTTTCTTTGACTTGCAATTGGTATTTTAGGATTGTTTTGACTCTGCAGTCTCGATTTTTCTCAGATGTTTGTCTGTTATCTCATTAGTGAAGCTTTGTAGCCGTAGGGTTTCTAGGTCTTGTGCTGTTTGTTTGGCCTTCTCCTCATTGAGCCTCCTGAGCTGAATTCGAGTCACTCTGATCTCTGTCATCTAAATTCGCTGGTCGATTGCGTTAGTATTTCTTGATCCTTTGTGTCTTTGGCTAGTTGAATGATCACTTGTGTTTTCGTTTAACTCTCAATTTTGTCACTTCGAGCATAGATCACATTGCTCGTTTGGATCGTTTTGAAAGCTTTTTGTTTGCTTGAAAGAAGTGCGTCATTGGGTTGAGTGTGTTTTAATGTTCGTATAGTTTTCGATTCATTCATTTTAGATCTTTACATTCATAGTGCTCAAAACTAGTGTTTGATTTTCTTTTTAGTGTGATACTGCATCGTGTGCTTCATTCATCTAAAAAACAAAAAATTGCATTCTTTCATTTGAATAAAAAATGAAAAGTTCTTTTGCATAACTAGCTCTTAGTGAACTAGGAAAGAGTTTTTTGTTTCTTGTTTGGTTGTATTAGATGCATTAGTGAACTTATTCTTGCATTTTCATTGATTGCCACTTTGTTAAAAGATCTCTATCCTTCTCTTGGTTAGCATTCATAGAATGGAAATGGTGTTCTTTTGCATGTAGTGTGCATTTAGGAATTCGAGATCAAATTCGGTAGGGCCTTGCAACTGAAACATTAATTCAAGATCAACCTAAAAATCAACTCAATCAATATAAGGAAGCATTGGAACCAAACGTAAATATTTTAGGGGTCTAGGCTAGTGACGTGTTCCGGTGTCGTTAAACCTCGTAGTTTTCGTTCACAATATGGCTTTAGACAGCGCTGGTACGGACTTGTGCTCCCTGTACCATTGCGTATATAAAGGGAGACCCTCATAGGTTGCAATCCTTTATCCATAGGAATCCAAGTCTGCCGCCCTATAACCATGATACACCGAACACAACATTCGGGGAGACTACCTGCACGTACGTCAAGTCCTTGGTCATTTATCTTTCATTTGATCACCAAGTTGTATAAAGAAGTACACGAAAACTTGGTATACCCTCTTGCTTAGATTACACGAGTAGTCATTTTGATCTTTTCGTGACTATTTAAAAGTGAAAATATCATCGAGCTCTTGTCCTTTCACGCTTGTTTCAACCTGAAAGTGATAGAGTCACCTTTTTCTTGTTTCTGGACTCTTAAAATATGAAACAACAAAGTTTTGTTTCAGTGTCTTAAAATATTAACTGCCCACGAAATATTCCTGGTTAAAGTTATCTTCCTTAGCGTTTTGTTTTATGGTTGTTTCCAATGGCAACCTTTCCGGAGTTTACCAACCAAGGAATCCCCTCCGAAGGGAATCCTTGTCCTTTTCCAGCTTTTGGGAATTTTGGTGCTCCTTATATGGCAACATTGTCCCTTCCGGGGTTAACTGTTGGTTTTCCTGTGTGGTTATTCTCCACCTCTATGGTCTCGAGTGTCCCAACCTCTATTCAACCATCTCCTCCACTTGAACAACATCATGTTGATTCTAAGGTGGACCTCTCCCCTTCTTCGCCTATTTCTTCATCCTCCTGTTCTACTTCACCTGGTCACAGTCTGGATTCTAGTAACGAGGTGGCTAAGAAGAAGAAGAAGAAGAAGACGAAAAAGAAGAAGTCATATAAGAGAGAGTCCAACTCTGCGGCTATTGCGCCTAAGAAACCTTCCCTTGATAA